>CM069914.1:5635198-6987497 GCA_036172215.1 Camellia granthamiana | reverse complement strand
AATTGAGGATATCTAGAAAACTACAAAAATGGGTCGCCCTAAGGGGGGCACTTGTACTATAAAAATAATTCAGGTGGAGCCGTACAACTGTTTGTCGACAGTTGATGGTGAGGTGGGATGACAATGATCTGTAGCTGGCCCATACCGACGAAGATTGCGGAGGTTACATCCCGGATAATACATGGTATGCTGAGGAGATAGACCATCTTACCCACAGTGGACGATATTTTAAGCCACTACAAATGGATCACGCAGAGGCGTCTGGAAAGGACAAGCAGGCTGAGAAACAGAAGAAGAAGTAACTTGAAGAAGAGTCAGTGCTAAAACAGCTCAAGAAAATCCAAGCCTACATCTCTATCTGGGGTATGCTTATAGCCTCACGGGGGCACCAGCAGGCAGTATTGTCGGCAATGGACAAAGCTAAATTGTCCATTGATGCTACACCTAAGCAACTGGTGGGCTTGGTCTTTCCTGGTGATGCCAAGCCAATGCTTACTTTCTCTGATAAAGAGCTGCCACCGAAAAGGTCGGCTCACAACAAACCATTATACATTTCTGTGGAATGTAGGGATAAGTGGGTGCCAGTGGTGTTGGTAGATACTAGTTCTGCCATTAATGTTTGTCCGTCCCGTACTGCCTATGCAATTGGCCTCAAACCGGCAGACTTTGTTCCCACAGCCCAAGTTATATGGGCATATGATAACACAAGCCGAGAGGTCATGGGCATGGTGAAAGTACGAGTCCAGATGGGCCCATCTAAGCAAGAGATCAAGTTTCACATCCTGGATGTACCAGCTACCTTTAATCTGTTGCTAGGGAGACCTTGGTTACATCACGTGAAGACTGTATCTTCCACCCTCTATCAAATGTTGAAGTATTCTCATGGGGGAGGAATAACAATTATTTTTGGGAACTCATCCATCCATCCATCTCCAGAGGTGACCACTCCAATGCTAGAGATCGACCATGGCAATGAAGATGTGTTCCTCTCGAGATTCACTCTGGCTGAAGCCCGGGTAGTACAAACCATTCTAGCCGCGGACGAAGGCATGTATGTCAGTGCCCAGTCAATTTACTTCATGAACAAGTTGCGACATGTTTCGAGAATGGGGTTTGACCAGAGTGGGCGGAAAGGTGTTACGACATCAGCCGAGGTGCCACACAACCTACATGCCTTTGAACTGGGCTATGTGCCCACCACAGAAGACTGGATCAGAAAGAGGAAAGAGATGAGGGGCAGAGCTAAGGCTAAGAGAGCTGGGAAACATTATGAGCTCATCCACAGGCCAATCTGAGGGATACTGAACGGATGTTTTGTTCGAAAAGGAGAGGATTTCCCTTTTTGTGGCTTTCCTGAGCCTTAGGTAAATTCCTCAAAGAAGTGCGTCCCCGGATTTGAGATTTTCTTTGATCTACAGCTGTAAGATAGTGATAAGGAAGGGGTTGAACCAAGCATCAAAGTTAGCCAGAGCACGGGAGATGACTCGAACAACAGTGAAGCTAAAGTAGGGGCAGCACTGGCCATTCTCCTGACAGATTCTGCAACTGACCTGGAGAACTTGGCAGATAACTTTAATGTCTCCATAATCGGGGAGGGACCGAGGCGTGCGACCCAATCTCTAAAATTCTGGATGTATCAAGGGCACCGCATCTTACTTGGCAGCTGGAGGAAGGCTATCTGTCCAGTTCTAAATTGGTGACGAGCCAGAATCTGATTCCACTGAGTCTGTGGAGTCAGAATAAGATTCAAGTCAGTCTAGGAAGTCTGAGTCTGGTACTTCTGGGGGTGGTAACCCGGGGTACGAAAGTCCTGTCTAGGTCTTCATTTAGCTTCTTTTTTTTTTTGAGTCTGTAACCAAAGATCTGAACCTTTTGAATGAGAACTCTGCAGATTCTATGTACTTCTCTGTGCCACTGGTTTATTGCATTGACTAAGCTTTTCAAAATTTTACTGAAAACAAAGAGGAAGAAATTTCTCTAGCTTTGAAAAACTTGATTAATCGAGAGGAGAAAAGGTTTGCTAAGCCTTGTATTGATGAAATCATTGCCATTAATATGGGTACTGAGAATGATCCAAGCTTGGTCTAGATCGGGTCCTCGTTGCCTTTGGAGGAGCGTGAGGGTTTAATCGCTTTATTAAAAGATTTCAAAGATGTTTTCGTGTGGTTCTACGAAGACATGCCTGGAATCAACCCCTGAGATTGTATAGCACCTGATCCCTCTTGACCCTGAGGCCCGACCAGTCAAGCAGAAACTACATAGGATTCATCTGGACTAGACTTTGAAAATCAAGGAAGAGGTCACCAAGTAAATTGATGCAAGGTTCTTATTAGTATCCGGGTATCTGACTTGGTTGGCCAATATCATCCCAGTGCTGAAGAAGGATGGCAGAATTCGGGTCTGTGTTGACTTTCGGGATTTGAATAGAGCCAGCCCGAAGGATGACTTCCCACTGCCACATATTGATGAGTTGGTAGACTTCACCATGGGCCATGCATTGCTATCATTTATGGATGGGTTTTCCAGGTATAACCAGATTCTGATGGCACCCAAGGACAGAGAAGAAAAAAATAGCATTCACCACTCCGTGGGGCACCTACTGCTACTGGGTCATGCCTTTTGGGTTGAAAAATGCTAGGGCTACCTATCAGACGGTTGCGACCACCATTCTGCACGACATGATCCACAAAGAGGTTGAGGTGTACATGGACGACATGATCGTCAAGTCCAAAGAGCAAGAAGGCTACTTATACCATGCTGCAGAAATTCTTTCAACGGATCAGAGAATACAGATTAAGGTTGAACTCGCAGAAGTGCACCTTCGGAGTGACAGCAGGAAAAATGTTGGGTTTTCTTATCACACAGAGAGGTATCGAGTTGGATCCTTCCAAAATCAACACCATCTTAGAAATGCCACCACCTAGGACTGAAAAGGAGGTATGTGGTTTCCTGGGTAAAGTGCAATTCATAAGACGGTTTATTTCAAAACTAACTTTGACTTGTGAACTAGTATTTGGTCTCCTTAAGAAAGGGAAGAAATTCTAATGGGATGATCGATGTCAATTTGCCTTTGAGCAGGTCAAGTAGTACCCTCCAGAACCCACCTGTGTTGCTTGCTGCCAACCAGAACAAGGGAAGCCTCTGATTCTGTACTTGTCAGTGACAGATTCGACTATGGGATGCATGCTCGCCTAGGAATCCGAAGATAGGGTAGAGAAAGCCATCTACTACTTAAGTAAGAAGATGCTAGACTATGAGATCCACTACACTTCCTTAGAGAAAGCTTACGTAGCCTTGGTATGGGCTACCAAGAAGTTGAGGCACTACTTGTTAGCTCACTCTGTAATCTTGGTTTTGAGATTAGATTCCATCAAATATCTCTTTGAGAAACCAACACTTACAGGTAGACTGGCTCATTGGTTGCTTCTTCTCTCTGAATTTGACCTCAAATATGTTACACCCAAAATCAGGCCAAGGGGAAAGTGGTAGCGGAATTCTTGGCGGATCACCCAGTATAAGGGGATGAGGTAGTGGAATACTTGTTCCCAGATGAAGAGGTTCTGTAAGTGAAAGAGAAAACGTAGACGATGTATTTTGATGGAACGTCTAATCAGTACAATTATGGGATTGGTGTGTTGCTGATAGCACCCGATGACTCCCACATACCCTTAGCTTTTAAACTCCGGTTTAAAGTCTCCAACAACAGAGCAAAATATGAAGCGTATATTGGCTGGTTTGGAAGCTGCCCTAGAACTAGGGGCAAAAAGGTTGGATGCCATCGAGGACTCGAACTTGGTTGTTTGAGACTCGAAAGTCAAATAGGAGAAAATGAAGGTGTATCATCAAGCCCTGGGACATTCTGATTCCGAGGTTTGAAAAACTGACATTTACACACCTGCTAAGCGAGAACAATCGATTTGCTGATGTACTGACAACTCTATCTTCTATGGTAGACATCCCGCTTAGAGTCAAAATGTGTCCGATCATCATCGAGTAGAAATACCCACTGGCCTATGAAACCATCGCCGTGATAGATGAGGTTTAAGACAAAAACCCATCGTGTTATGATATTTAGAATTTATTGGAAAATGAGACATATCCACCAGGGACAAATGCCAAAGACAAAAGGGGAATACGGCATTTGGCTGTCCAGTTCATCATCTGCGGGGGTAAACTATACAAAAGAGGCCATCTACGAATGCACAAGCCATGCGTTAAAGAAGAGGAATCGAAGCAGCTCATGGAGGCCATCCACGGGGGCCAATGTGGAGCACACATGAATGGTGTGATGCTAGCCCGGAAGATCCTCAAGCAAGGTTATTACTGGTCAACTATGGAGGAGAATTGTATTGGTTTTGTACGGTGATGCCACAGATGTCAGATCCATGCCAATCGCATGAATATTCCGTTGTCAAAGCTTTAGAACATAACTTCACCGTGGCCTTTCTCAGTCTGGGAAATCGACGTTATCGGTGTGGTCTCGCCAAAAGGTTCTAATGGACACGAGTTCATTTTGGTGGCGATTGACTATTTTACGAAGTGGGTGGAAGCTCAGTCCTATGCCATGTTGAAAGCGTCGCATGTGGCCAAGTTTATTAGAAACAACATCATTTGCTTGTATGGGGTTCTGAATGAAATCATCTCAGATAACGGCTCGCACTTCAGGAAAAAGGTGGTGGATTTGCTTGAAAAATACCACATGGCCTTTCACAAGTCATCGACTTATAGACCATAGATCAATGGAGCCGTTGAGGCCGCTAACAAGAATGTTAAGAATATCTTGCGAGAGATGGTAGAAACATACAAGGACTAGCCGGATAAATTGTCGTTTGCACTTTGGGGATACAGAACATCAATCTGACTGTCCACAGGGGCAACCCCCTATTCATTAGTATATGGGATAGAGGCCGTTCTGCCAATTGAAATTGAAGTACTGTCGCTGCGAATTATGGCTGAGTGTCAGATAGCAGAGGCAGATTGGCAATAGAGCAGGTTTGAGGAGTTGATGTTGTTTGATGAGAGGAGCCTAATGGCATTGTATTTTGTTCAGAGCTACCAATGCTGGATTGCTAGGGCTTTTAATAAGAAGGTGAAGTCCAGAAATCTCAAGGAATGACATATGGGGCTGAAAGACAATCGGGCTCCCATCCACGACCCTAAGGGCAAGTTCAGACCCAATTGAACTAGTCCTTATATTATCAAGTCTATCTGGTCAGGAGGGGCGATTATTCTCATGGACTTGGATGGCCTGGAGTTTTCACAGCCGATCAATATGGACAAATTGAAGAAATACAACCCCTGAAAGGCTCACTAGGCCGAAAACTCGGAAGGGTGACCTACGAAAAAGTTAGAGTATGAAGAATTAGAAATAAAGAAAAGCTGAGCTCGCAAGGTTGAAAACCCTAAAGGGCGACTTTTGCAAAAGTTAAAGCGCAAAAGGAGAGCATTAATACTTGAGTGAACCTAAATCGAACTACATAAGGCTTGATTCCCATCTTTGGGATACGTAGGCAACTTCATCCTAAAGTTCGGCCACAACTAGTTCCAACTCAACTGTCCTGTCCATTTGATCAGGCCAATCTTGGTCCATCGTTGTCTCGCTTGGTTGTGATACCTCTATTTTGGCAGAAGGGCCAGTTACATGACAGAGCAATGATGATGAATGCAGTTATGGGCAGTTGGAATCTTTTGATTTGGGGTTGTACATCTTGAGGATTGATTCCATGCGTATCAGGCAATGATCATTCCCAAAAATTGTTTTGAAAAGTTTTAATAAAAGTTGATTTTTCTCAAAATTTTACCTTTACAACTTAGACCATTTTGGGACCAAAAGGAAAATTTTCAATGCTCACAACTTTAACTCCATTGATTTCAACACAAGTATATTCTCTAACTCTCTGATTTGAATCAAAGTTACTTTTGCATCATAAAACTTGAAAAGAAAAGTCAAAGCCATAAACTAGGGACATAAATGAGTTAGGTGTTCCTGCATCCTCTGCTCATGCTTGAGGCAGTCTCTGCAGCCAAAGTTGGCCCAACCTGTACCTCGTCCTCGAGCTAAGCCAAGCACTCTCCAAATAGGGCATAACTAAAACTAGGGGCAGGGGCCAAAAGCTTTCTTGTCCTTCAAGCAGTGAGGTACCGAGTCAAGTGTGAACCACGAATGGGAATAGGGCCAGGTATTCTACCCCCTCATCGGGACCGGTCGATCATGTCCGAATTGGTGTCTAAATCAGAAAAGGAAGTAAAACACGTCGTGCGTAAGGCCAATCAACTGAATGCCCAATTGTCGGGTCATGTTGTAGCTCATCTCAACCAAATCAAGCCAGGGGCAACACCAAGCTATGTCAGCTGCAGATCTGCTGCACATCCAATTGCACCACCATCTTTCTATGGGTAAGTCTACTAGTTGCTAGCGGAAGAAGTAAGCTCGGGCTGAATATTCGGGGCAAGGGTCCACCACTTTCATCTTATCCATGAGCCATACTTGGGAAGGGATGAAAAATAAGAGAGATTAAAGAATAGAGAGATGTGCGCTGAGAGAAAAGTGAAGAAAGGGGCTTTAAGAAAAAAATAGAGCACGAATGTCGAGTGATACAAGAAACATAAATAAGAAAAGGGTAGGAAACAATACCTGAAGAAGCAGTGGGCTTCCTGCAAACCGAGTGGTCTCCCTGCAAACCGAGTGGTCTCTTGCCGATGAAAAGCGTCTAGACCCATCAGAGTTTCGGCCAGAGCCAAACCAATGCAACTCTTATCCTCTTTCAGGTATTGGGCTACTTCGATCAATCGAATGTTGGCTCCACCACAACTAGGGGCAAGAAGAAAATGTCATATAGAAACAGAGGACATGTTGCCAAAAGCCTCGCCAGAGAAGGTCGCCCCTGTCTCCGATGTTAGAAAACCGATGAATCAAGCTGGGTATGTCTAGTTCTTCGCTATGAGCTAAAGATCGAGCTTCGTGCAAAGTAAGCCCACACATCCGTCCTAAAGCCAGGACATGGCCAAAACAGGGCTGAGGCATGATTTCTTTATCGCACTGGGATTCCATCAATGCTTGAAACTTTTCAAGAGTCGAGCACATTTCCTGTGCTCCAAAGCTAAATACATTTGTAATTGGGTCCCAACATCTTATCGCGGCATGGAGGAACCGAAAACAAAGTGGAGTACCGCTCAATAGAAAAAGTGCGTTCATGCCAAAACCTCAGAAATTTAACTTTTCCATGCCATCCAAAGTAGCTATCCAATTTGTGAGCTTTTTGATAAGAAATATCTCCATTTTCAAAGAAAACAGAGCTAAGATAAGGTTCTGGAGAAGAAATCACGAAGGAAGGCCTTTTGTAGAAGATAAGGCTGTGAGTGGAAGCCACCTGTCAGCCAGCTGGTGGCTTACCACAAGTGGCCGGCCGTACACTATTTGTGGCCGGCCATCCACTTTTGTTGGTCGGCCGTCCACTTGTGGGCCTGGTAGTTTTGGCAGTTTGGTTTTTTCCTAGTCTTCATGTTCTAAGGTCTTGTTTTGAGTATTTTGGTCTTAACAAATGTAAATAGTTGTGTTTAGGTTATTTTTACTTTGTTTTCCATTTATCGAGTTGTATTTTGTATTTTGGTCGTTGGTCGGCTCATTATCCGATTAAGAACATCGTTCCAATACGAGTAGTTGCGGTTTTAATTTTATGTGAGTGTGGTGCTCATGATGCAAACTGAATTCTTTTTAAACTGCGAGGTTTTACTCTGATCATGGTTTTTTCAAAAGGTACAAATCTTTTCAAAAGCAAAAGTAAAAACAAATGTAAATAGCTATGAAATAAAAGAAGCTAAGCAAAAGAGTACCAAAATCTGCGCCAGTCGCCTCAGGCTCGAGATGCCCTCTTCGCCCTTTTCATTCTCTTCCTCGGAGAGGACTCAGAGACACTACCTCTATTAGCATCGCTATCAAAATTAGACTCTAAGCCAGAGCCAATATCGTCATCTTCGCTCCCTGACTCAGAGTCGGTCTCGGTGCCCTCTTCGCTCTCAGACCTTGAACCAGCATCATCGTCCCCGTTCTCAATCAACTTAGAAGGTCAGCTCATAGCCTCCACAGTATCACTGGTCTCAGCAACGTCGCCACTCAAAATCGTTTCTGAGGAAGAAGAAGTCTCCTCTGTCTGGGATCAACCCCGAGCACCCCTGCCTCTGCCTTGACCTCAGCGCTCATCTCGACCGTGTGCTGGGGTCTGTCTACTTCTCCTCTCTGCTGTTGGAGGAGGTGGCACCGGTGCTGCCGCTACTACTAGTGCCCTCGGTGCATATGGAATCTGAAAAACAAGTGTCAGTATATCAAATACAGTGTATGTATTGCTGTAGAATGCAGTATGCAAAATGAGTGTAGTATGCAATAAGCGTGGCATGCGAAAGCCAGAATATTGTGGAGACCAAGTAGGAGTATGGCATGTCAATCTACCAGTGGGAGTATGGCATGTCAATGTAGTGGGGAAGGCAATGTGATGCACAAGAAGGAGGAAAATATACCTGAATATTGTGGAGACCAAGTAGCGTCTCCTTCCTCTGCACCATACCGACCAGAGAAGCGACTAGCTGGAGGAGGCCTTCTGTGTACTCCGTGGGCCCCTGCAAGTGAATTTGAATAATCAGTATCTAAAAAGGAGAAAGTACAGGATGCAAGTTGTAAAGCATGGTTCATACTTGAGGTGCGCCTAAGGCTCCGACATATCTTTTTCCTGCCTCTGGTGGTTTTATCGAAATCTGATAAGCTGTCTCGGTCAACCGCCAACATGTAAGCATAGTAGGAATTGTTGGCCAACCGGTGACCTGCACAATGGGAGGGGCCCCTCTAATACTATCCTTGGCCTCCTGAGTAGCCTCACCATCCAAAGGAGCATCTGCTACATCGCCCATACAAACTTCAGTCAGGGACAACATAAGATGAGTCGGAATGAAGGTCGTGTAATCTCCGTCCCCTAAGAAGTCGCTGGCGTCTAGCCCCACCATATATTGAATAATCGCCTCAGCTGGAAGGCTATCAACTATCCTCATGGATGTTGGGGGCGGCATAAGAACAACTGGGGCATGCAAGTCCAAGGTTTAGTAAACAAATCGCTCTCCCAAGAACCAGGCCCGGCAAAATGGGCCCTCTAGTAAGATCCAGTACCGGGAGGTGCCCCAAGCCCGGCGTACTAGTCCTTGACTCCGGTTGGCATCGTCGCCCAGGGCTGCAGGTGATCAGCGAATAGAGGATGCATAAGTTGTTAGTTGCTGTCAGTTGTCAGAATATGAATCAAAACGATAGCAATAGGAATCAAGTAGAAATCGTTGTGGGTTTCAGATTACCTGGCAGGCAACCACCATATAGAAGTATCAACAGTAAAAGGCGAATGTCTTGTCCTCGCGGCTCCAGCACCGGCACCGGCCATCATATCGTCGCGAGTAAGGCAAGGTTGGAGGAATCTCGTCCATCAGCTCTGAGGCAAGGGCCGGGAAATAGGTGTAAACCCATAGCTGCAAGAAAAGATCAGCAATGTGAACCAATAGGCATGAACAGATATCAAACAGAAAGTGCAAAGCAGAAGGTAGAATGCAGGAACAAATATAAAAACAGAAAGTGCAAAGTAGAAAACACAATGTAGGGACAGATATAAAAACAAAAAATGTAAAGCAAAAGCAACAAATCGATTTGAAACACAGTGCATACCTCCCAGGCTCTCCAGTAGCCTTCGACCTTGTTTCCCCTCATGCGGGAACTGGAGCTCATGTAACCATAGAGTGTGGCGAGGCCAGCTCCACCCCAGTTGTAAAACCGAACCCGGGGCAGGGTCATAAGTGCACTCAACAAGTACAAACCCATGGTATTCCACCTATTCGCGAACAAGGTGGTACCGAAAAGGTATATCAAGCAACCCCTGGTGTACTACTCTATCTCCTCCTGTGTCTCGGGCTGACTCCTGCAGAAACGCTCAAGAAACCAGTTGTATCTAACCATAGTTGGTATGGATAGAGGCAGGCTCACTCCGAGCAAGTAGATTCAGGCCGTCTCCCACTGGCCCATGTCTATGTCGAAAGGGATCGGATCACCCTCTACTCCCAAGCCTGTGATCATGGAGAAGTCATAGAGAGTCATCCTCATCTCCCCGGTGGAAGAGAAGTGGAAGGAGTTAGTGGTATCCCACCACCTCTCCACCAGCGCTTCGAGTAAGGCGTGGCTAGCCATATGCCGTGGGAGCCCGGTGCAGAAAAGGCCAAAGACCGCCTCCTTAACCAACTCACAGACCCGGGCATGAAGCTTATATTACCAGTCCCTAGCAGTCACGGTCTGTAGACGTCCCCGAACATCCCGGGAGGGAATCCCATTTTGTTCATTGGGCTCACTACAGTTCGGACTCAAATGTCACGGTTCTTAATCTGATCTCGCAAAGTGCAATGCAAGACTGATAAATCACCAAAGACTCCAAATTCGGCAAATCGCTTTGAAAAACTGATTTTTTAGAAAGAAGTGCCAAACATGGACTGCTTTGCCAGATACAGAGTCGCCACCTAAATATTTTATTTTGGGAGAATTTAGGAAACCCTGACTCGTGCCTAAGGCCACGTGTCCGTCATCACCAAAGTTGCCTCGGCTCGGGAACTTGGGTACGATTGGGGAAGGTCAGCTATGAGCACCCCTGCTCACCCGATCAAAGATCGGCCACTACTAAACATGATATTTTGTTTTTGAGAACACATGCGCTCTTATTCCGGTGTATTAGCCTAGAATTACTATGTGATGCTCACAGCATACATGTATAGACTGGATTGCCTAAGTTGGAACAAAACATCTCATGTTTGTTTTTGAAAGCAGTTTGCTACTCACAAGTAGGCTAAAATGCGGATTTTGCCACCCTCAAGTGGGGCTTAGAAAACATGATTTTGCCACTCTCAAGTGGGCTTAAAACTCTCAATTGGTGAATGTTCCAATTCAAATAACCCAACCTTCACCCACAGGCATTCAGGCAATTATATCACATAAGCAAATAGCCTCATGGTAAGTATGCTATCATGGCAGTCACTCACACGCATGCAAGGATACTAAAGCATAAATACTTACCGAGTACTCCAAGCCAAAGAAAGAAGCTAATTAGAAATCATGCATGAATCCTAACTATGCTGAAATGCCTAATGCAACACATGAAAAAATGCAACTAAGATAGGCTCGGCTATTCTAAAATGGCATATGAAATGCAACAACTGATACGCATATTCAACTCGGAATTGAAATACAATACAGTTAATATGATGCGCCGAGCCCGGTGCATGCAAGATAGATAAATGGATGCAAACATGCGAGCATAAGTATGCTAATTGAAACGTGCCCTAAACTAACCATCATAAGCTGGTAAATAAAAGGGAGAAAGACGTGGGGTTGGAAGGCATGCATCACACACACACGCACACTTATTATAACATTGCCCTCCTCGGAGGGTCCGAATGAATAGTACAGAATAAACTAGCTAATCTAAGCTAATTAAACTAATTATTACACAACATTAATTAATTAATGAATTAACTAAGTAAGTAAGGAAACTAGCATGCAAATTAAACAAAATGGACTGCCTCAGCTCTGTTCCGAATGATAGGGATGCATGCATGCTCAAGTCGCTTTGTCGGGAAATCCATCGCGATGCCCCGATTTGCCTCTGTTTACAACTGGTCCCAGAACACTGTACAAAGCTCCAAAAGGCTGCTGACCAGTTTTTGCTGCTGGTTTCCGGTTTGCTACAATAGAGAGCGAGAAAGGGGTATGGCAAAGTATTTTCAACATATGTGTGCATGACCACTCTCCCCATCATTGCATAAGCTCCAGGGAGTGTAGTCCTCGATCCTCGTGCCACCAATCACGCATCTCGATGCATGATGGCCG
The DNA here is from genome assembly GCA_036172215.1 of Camellia granthamiana. Classification (NCBI taxonomy): domain Eukaryota; kingdom Viridiplantae; phylum Streptophyta; class Magnoliopsida; order Ericales; family Theaceae; genus Camellia; species Camellia granthamiana. The sequence continues at coordinate 6,975,601 of CM069914.1, read as the reverse complement.
AGGAGTCGGATTGCACAACTCGATGTAAAATGAATGCACATATAAACACAACAAGGCCTAAACTCCATCATGGGTAATCCGGAGTGTCGACGACCGAGAATCGAGGCACGTTTCGTCACTTGGAGTACGAAACGTCCCTCGTTTCCCTTGTTTGGACTAAACCCTATTCCAAACACAATGCGATATACATGGCATACACAATACGACTAGCATGCAACCCCAAACGCAATGCAACTTAATCATGCTAGCATGCGAGGGATGATATGCAAACATGCAACTAGCATACACAATGCTATGAACTAAGAATGACATACTCAATGCACATGAACTATATGGCATACGCAATGCACATACGAAGATGGACATGCACGAAGACATGAACAAAGCATACACAATGCGACGATCAAGCATGCGACAACATGGATATAGCATACATAATGCAAGATGGACTTAAACTAAAATGAATGGGCCTCAGCCACACTCAAATCAATGGCCATACATGATGAAAATGAAGCAACAACACACATGCAAACATGTACAAATGCAAGGGACCAAACCTAAGGCACAAAGTGCAACTCCACCAAAGCATGGTAAGCGTGAAATATGGCGTACAATCACATATTTTCAAGCTCTGAAATAACATGCAAGATGGTCCCGAATCATGCAAACACCTCACACAATGCATGCTAGATGGCCCAAATACCGAAACTAGTGAAGTGGATTACACTATAGGCATGCAAAGCCATACTCAAATGGCCAAACCAGCCCCAAATAGTCCCTATGCAGGCCAAAATAGTAGCAAATATGGACTAAAATGATGGCTCGCAAAGCATGGAAATGAAGCTCATGCAATGGTCCAAAAATGAGGTATTCATGCATAACTCTCAAACACATTCAAAGAGTAGAAAACATGGGAATATGGCATACATATAAGCTCTGAAATATGATTCACAATGATGCCAAAACATGGAAACACCTCGAAATACGCATGCAATAGGCTTCAAAACTCAAAGCTAGGCAAGAGTATTGAACTACAACCATGCATAGAGAACATCATTCGACCATGAGGCCCAAAAACAGAGCTAAGGCAATCCAAAACATGCACAAAATCAGTTTAAGGCATGGCCAAAAAGTGCTAGAATCAAAGGCCAAAATAGCATGCAATGTAAGCTAGTAAAGAGGATTTGCACTACAAGCATGTGAGGCAATCAAGAGGCCACTAAATCAGAAAAATTCAGAGGTATTCCATGCCAAATAAAGCCCAAAAACCCACTGAAACATGGTTAATGCATACAAGAATGAGATGCTCCTTTGATATGCTATAAAGAGGGTTGTTCTACACATGCAAGATGGACGTCCAATATGGCAAAACAAGCTTTGGAAAGAGCCTATGTAGGTCCTAAAACTCATCAAAAATGGCCTGAAACATGGCTTGGAAGCATGAAAATAAGGGCTCCTTTGTAAGGCCAAAAATGCTAGAAAACAAAACAAGGAGAGAGAGGGTCACCCCTCTCTGATTTTGGCACTCAAAACAGCATGCTAGCCACTGAAAATCCACTGGATTTCAGTGGCTAAAAGGCCAAGCAAAGGCCAACACAAATGCTCTAAGGCATGGCTCAAAACAAGGTAAAATGAAGCATGCAAGGGGGTAGATGAATGATCTTAAACAAACATGTTAAGGGCCTCAAAATAAGACTTTTTTTAGTTGACAACAAAGCTCAAATATGTATGCAAATGAGGCTAAGAGAAGGATCAAGATAATCCTTAAAAGAGGGGAAATGAGTTACCCTTGTAGCTCAGCAAAGTCAGTAGCTTCTCGGACCAAAAAACAGCCCTTTCAGACCTCTCAAGACCCTCCAAGAACTTTAGAACAATGGTGGAGGTGTGTGCTTAAGAGTTGTGGTGCAAAGGGGTCAAGAACCAACACTTTCTAAGCCTGAATATAGAGATATAGAGAGAGATACAACCCTTGTGCCTTAGACAATTTTTTTCAACCTCTCTAAAGAAGAGGGAGGGCCTCTCTTATAGAGAAACAAGAGGGTTCAAGCTTCTTGGAGAAGCTAGGGCAAAGGTTCAAGCTTCTTGGAGAAGCTAGAGCAAAGGTTCAAGCTTCCTCAAGAAGCTAGAGCAAAGGTTCAAAAGGTTCAAGCTTTCTCAAGAAGCTAAAATAAGGGTTCAAAAGGTTCAAGCTTCCTTAAGAAGCTAAAACAAGGGTGCAAATCCTCCATACACGTGTATGAAGGGCAGGGTCTGTGCTTACCAACTGGCACAGCTGGCATGCATAATGCCTAAAAAAAGGCAAAGAAAAGGTCTCAGCCAGAAAAAGTGACTGATCGACCAAAATAATGGCCGGCCGACCAAGAACATTGCCGACCGGCCAACACTTTTGGCCGGTAGCAATAAAACAGGGCCGGTGGCAACATGCCAAGGCCGGTGGGATGTGGGGGTGGCCAACAAGCCATTTCCTACCCTCAGAGGCAAAAACCTAACTGCTTGGTCCACAACCAAGCACAAAACAAATAAGTCAAGAGGTCTTAAGGCAAGGCGTGCAGCCGAAACCTCTGAGAACTCAAGATGAACACGAACATGGATAATCATCGAGTGTTCAAACGATGACGTCCAAGTCTTGAGGACGGTCAAAAATGGGGTGTCTACACGGTCCTGTAACCCTTATAGGAGCGAGAGTCCTCCTATGGCAAGAAAAGAACGAATCAGATGAAAGACAGTTATACAAGTTAGGCAGATAAAGGCAGTGTTAAAATGGTTAGAAGATAGTCAGATGCAAGTGCATGAAAGTAATAGTCAGATGCAAGTGCATGAAAGTAAAGTTTGTACGTCAATAGCGTCGTATGAGAGGTGGGAGTCCAACTCCCTCAGCAAAGTATCCTCTGGCTTGCCATCGACGAAATCATCAAAACATATCATGCCTCCAGGCGCCATCGTGTGCGTGCGGGGGTGGTAAGTGGCCGGATCAAAGGGCTTCACCCTCAATGGAAGTAACTCAGGCTCGAGCCCTAGAACGAACTTTGCCTCAAAATCGGCGGCAATGTCCTTTGCCGCCTCGTCAGCCCCGACGAATGCCGGCTCCTCAACCTCCGCAGGGGGTGGAAGTATAGGTGGAACCTCGGGAGGGGCGTCATCATGAAGAATGTCATCTTCCATCTAGAAAGTGGGGTGAAAAGTGGTGAAAAATGGAGAAAATGTGAAAAAAAAGAGAAAACTTGGAAAAAGTCAACCCTAGGAGAGAAAATGTGAGAAAAAGTCAAAATATAGAAAATTTCACAAAACCCAAGACAAACTTGAGGGAAACGAGCCCAAAGTGTTGAAAACCCGGAAAAATCAATGAAAACAAATTTTGATCGGTTCAAAGTGTAGAGGATCAATGGGGGTTTATGAAAAAAGTTTGTGTGGGGCATTGGAAAACGTGTACAAAGCACGAATCTAGAAGGAGGAAGCACCTAAAGAGAGAGGGAGGATGATTTTGGGTATGCGGGTGTGAGGAAATGAAGTTTGGTGGTGTGTTTATAAAGACCCATGCCGAAAAGACCCTTTTGCCCCCGAATTTTCATTAGTGGCCGGCTGACTACTTTTTGGCCCAGTGCTGGTTTTGTGGTCCTCAGTGTATGGGAGGTCCTTTGCTGGGATTAAGGTATTTGAAGTAGATTTCATTCCCGAGGATCTCGAACTTGGGTTCTAGTTGCACCGTGTCAAATCTCGTTAGGCCTCCGGTACACGAACATGCCCCGATTTCAAATCTGAACAAGTTGTATCCTTTTGAGTATTTTACAAAGCCTCCGAGGGGTTAAGCCGGAGGTCGTCGTATGCTTTCGATACCTTGCATAGAAGTTGTATGCTTTTAATTACCTTGCATAGAACATGCATAGCACCTTATTATTGTCGTCTTATGTTGCATAGAACTTGTATTGTCATCGTACTGATTTTCACTTACGCCGTCTTGTGTCATGTGCATGTGCAGTGCTTTCTAAAACGTACGTCACTTCATGTATCTATTACACACTTTTGTTACATTGTGCATCTATCGCACGATCTTGTACTCTTTGCATCTATCACAGTATCTCAGGATGCGTGAAATGCGACCCTGAGCGATTTTTCTCCTCTTCTCACGATTTCAGCATGGGTAGAGTATCTCAAGATGTGTGAAATGTGACCCTGAGCGGCTTTTCTCCTTTTCTCACAATTTCAGCGTGGGTGGAGTATCTCACGACGCGTGAAACACGACCCTGAGCGGTTTTTCTCATTTTCTCACAATTTCAACATGGGTAGAGTATCTCAAGGCATATGAAACGCGACCCTGAGTGGTTTTTCTCCTGTTCTCATGATTTTAGCGTGGATAGAGTATCTCAGGACGCGTGAAACGCGACCTTGAGTGGTTTTTCTCCTTTTCTCACGATTTTAGCGTGGTAGAGTATCTCAGGACCCGTGAAACGCGACCCTGAGCAGTTTTTCTCCTCTTCTCATGATTTCAGCATAGGTAGAGTATCTCAAGACGCGTGAAATGCGACCTTGATTGGCTTTTCTCATCTTCTCACGATTTCAACGTGGGTAAAGTATCTTAGGACGCGTGAAACACGACCCTGGGCTGTTTTCTCATCTTCTCACGATTTCAGCGTGGGTAGAGTATCTTAGGATGCGTGAAACGTGACCCTGTGCGACTTTTCTTCTCTTCTCACGATTTTAGCATAGGTAGAGTATCTCAGGACGCGTGAAACGCGACCCTGAGTGACTTTTTTCTTTTTCTCATGATTTCAGCGTTGGTAGAGTATCTCAGGGTGTGTGAAACGCGACCTTGAGCAATTTTTCTCCTCTTCTCACGATTTCAACGTGGGTAGAGTATCTCAAGACACGTGAAACGCGACCCTGAGCAGTTTTTCTCCTCTTCTCACGATTTCGGCATGGTGAGAGTGTGTTTTTAGTTCTTTGCGTGTGAAACCTATTTTGATTTAAGCCTGAGGCTCATTCATATGTTGTTATCTTGTTACTGATTATTGCATTGTCTTGCATGGTCATGTTTTTTTCAAAATAGCCGGCTTCGCAAAACTTGTGAGACCAGCTTTCAATTTCGTTATGCATATCATTTGCATTTTGCTCCTGAATTACGCTGGTTTGATTCTTTGCAAAAGGATACATAGGCAACTTTCGAGCTCAACCAATTTAATTTATGTCTTGATTGTTTTCCCGAGTCTTATGGCCTTGTCAAAATGAGTCGTCTCTAGGCTTTGACATTCACTCGCGTCATTTTATGACTTCGAGATCTGTCAAAGAGGGGCAACTATAGACACCCCATTTGTGACTGCCCTTACGACTTGGGCACCACTGGGTGATCACCTGATGATGAATTTGTATATGCTTGTCAAATGCTCGAATTCCTTAACAAGAAGCCTTAGCTTTGAGCCTTGGAAACATGCCAAATTTGCACCATTTTTTTGGACCAAAACAACAACTTTTCAAGCCTGACCATCTGAGACCTACAGGCCCACTAGTGGCTAGCCGGCCACTAATGGTGTACGACCGGCCCCTTTTAGTGGCCTGTTGGCCACTTATGCAAAAACCAGATATTTTTGGCCAGCTGTCTCCACAAATGCATGCAACATACTAGTTGTATTTGTTTGGATATTTCCGAGAGCCTTTCATATATTTCTATATATAGATGACCCTCTCTTATGATATATGGTTAGAAAAATTGTGGAGCAAACGTTTGAAAAATACTTCTCTCTCTACATTTCTCTTTTTCTCTTCCACCTTACCTACTCTTGACCTACACTCTCTAACCCAAACTTGAAAGGTTCTTTGCTGAGGTGTTTAAACTTGCATCTTAACTCTTGAGGGTTTGAATTGGTGGTTTATAATTCAAAAAGGATACTCCTCTTCAAGAGGTATAATTCCTAGCCTTGTTTCCCTTATTTATCTACTATATTTATTGCTGTTTTTTGGGTTGTTTTTTGCTTGTATTTTTGGGTTGAAACTTGTAGTTTAAAGCCGTTAAAGGTAGAAGGGTGGACCACCCTTCTTTGAAGCTTGCTTCCTAGGCTTTTGCCCTTGTGTTTCCCTTCATTTCATCAACTTTTTTTGAACTTTTTACCACTAAACTTCAGAGTTTTTTAGAGGCTAAAAATTATGTTTTGAAGTCCCAAAAATGGAGGGGGTAGCCTCCCCTCCTTGTGCTTGTGTACTAGCTTAATTGCTCTTGGATTTTTAGCTTGCTTTTTTAGCTATTTTTACCTTGATTCCAGCACTGTTTTGAGCTAATTTAGGACTAATTTTAGGTGTTAGTTTCCTTTATGCTTTGCATAGTATGCTTGTAGTGTAATGGTCCTCATAGGTTTGGTGTTTTAGGCACTAGACACCAACTTATTTGAGTTGATAGCATTTATTTAGTGCTTTCCATAATTGTGATCATCTTTAATCACCTCTGCACCTCTTTCATTTCTTGGTTCTTTTTATTGCCTTGAGAATTGTTTCAACCGATTGATTGTTTAAGCTTAAGATAGAGATCATTGTGCTTAATGGTTTAATCTCCTCGGAGGTTCATTACCAACGGCATGACATCTCTCTCATGCCCAAAACAACCCTTTGTTTGATACTTCTCTCCATTAGTGGACTGAATCATCATTATTGGACTTAATTGACTAATGAATGGAAAGGTAATTAAAATTGAGTAATAAAATTGGGGCTAAAATGGAATAAGATAGTAATATGGTTTGGGGTTCAACCGGACATTAGTTGAACCAATTGAGTCTTAGGCCATTTCATACTTATTAGTGATGATAATGGTTTGAGAGTCAAATCAATCGCTTCCCTTGATCCATCTCATGATAGGGAGGAGGTTTTGTTGGTCATTTGGTTTCCCTCATTGAGCTTTTGTCCAATCGAGCCATAGATCATCATGCAACGACTTTGTAATTGTTGATGATTTGTGAATTGATTCTACCCCTTCTTTGAGCAATTTCATGATAGGGAGAGCCAGAGAGGATGAATATCCCCTAGAAACACCCAGTTTATGCTCTGTTCATTTTCTGTTGCAGCATGGTCACATTTGCATTTGCAGCCGGCCGGCCACTATTTGCAGCCGGCCGTCCACTACTTCTGGCTGGCTTACCACTTTTGTGTCAGCAGGCAGTGTTGTTTTCTTTCAAGGCAGAGCAAAAGCATAGGCAAAATATGAGCTTTTTCTGCAGGCAGAAAAGTCCTGGCAGCAAAATAGAAGTGTTTCCAAGAAGATGTTCACGTTGGCATGCACGGTTCACTACCCCGCTCAAGTTCACTCAGTTGTTAATTTGTTAATTAAATTAGTTAATCCCATGTGTAATGATTAGTGAATTCTCATTTGTAACTAATTAGTTAGTGTAATTAATTAGTTAATTTCAATTTGTAATAATTAGCTAGCGTAGTTAATTTATTTCATTTGGTTTGTAATAGCTAGTTAATTAGCTTAGCTAGGCTATTTATTTGGACCCTCTTGTGTGAGGGCCAATTTGTAATAATGTGTATGTCTTGCAACTCCCTTTCTTTCTCCCTTTTATTTAATTGCTTATAATGGGTAGCTTAGAGCATCATATTTCTTTTAGCATTTCTCATGTATAAAGCATCCATTTGTCTTGCATTCATATGGCTCGATGCATCATTCTAACAAGCGTTGCCGTTTAAATGCTTCTTTGAAAACATGTTTAAAACCATATGCTAACAAATTGATTCACATGCCATGTTAATAGCCGAGCTTATTGAAATTGCATATTGCATGTGTTGCATTAGTCATGTTGCATTAGTTAGGGCATGCCTTTTCTTCTAACTCTTTTCTTTTGGCTTGCCTTGGAGTACAAGGTGAGCACTTTTTACTTTAGCATATCGCATGCGTGTGATTGTTACCATGTCGAGCATGATACCATGAGGCTAAGTGCTTAAGTGATGTATCTGTTTGAATGCCGGTGGATGAAGGCTAATTGCCTGAATTGGAATAAATTGATTAATGTACATACAAACTCACTTTTTCGGGTGACGCGTATTCAAAACACTTTTTCAAAACATACATGAAATCAGAATGTTCCAACTTTTGCAAATTAGTCTATACTTGAGTGCAACTCATAGTAATGTTAGCCTAATAATCGGAACAAGAGTATATAATGTAAATAAGATTCACATCATGATTAGTAGAAGCCGACCTTTGATCAGGCGAACGGGGTGCTCAATTCATGACCTTCCCCTCTCGTACCTAATTTCCCGAGCTGAGACACTTTGGTAATGACGGATAAGTGGCCTTTGGCACGAGTCTTGGGTTTCCTAAATTTTTCAAAAATATTTAGGTGGTGACTCTATAATCTGGCAAAGCAGTTCATTTTTGGCATTTTGATTCAAAATCGATTTTCCAAAAGAACTACCAGATTTGGACTCATTTGTGTTTATTTATTTCACATTGCACTTGTGGAATCAGATTCAGAACCATGAAAGTCTGAACTGTAGGGCTAGTCATATCTGAAAGGAGCACGAAAAGCAAGCTACACAAATGATATGAAGTATAATAAGAGGTGTAATCCAAACATGCTTAGCATGAGAGGAGAAAAGGTTTGCAACCAACATACAGTCCTAACCGTATTTCTTACAGAGAGAAGGTTTTAACTGGGTGAACTTGAGATCCAAACGCGTCTCACGCGAAAGGAGGAAAGAGTTGTAACCAACAGACAGTTCTAACCGTATTTCTTATAGAAAAGGAAAGGTATAATTGAGGTGCAATCCAAACATGATTCACACGAGAGGAGGAAATGATGTAACTAACAAGCATGCCTAACTGTATTTCATACGAAAAAGGGAAAGGTATAACCGAGGTGTGATCCAAACACGCTTCATGCGAGAGAAGGAAAAGGTGTAACCAACAAGCATGCCTAATCGTATATCATACAGAAAGAGAAAAGTTATAACCGAGCTGTGATCCAAACACGCTTCTATGAGAAGAGGAAAATGTATAATCAACATGCATGCCTAACCGTATTTCATACAAAAAAGGGGAAGGTATAACTAAGGTAAAACAAACTTAAACATGTTTCACGCGCAAAGGGTAAATGCAAGCTAGAACGCATTTCATGCAAAATGGGTAAAGTTGTAGCCAAGGGATAACAAGACTGAATGCGTCTCATGCGAAAAGGGTAAATGCAATAAGAATGGTGTGTGATGTGATAGATGCACAAAGAACACAATACAATAGATATAGCAAGCGGTGCGATAGATACACCTAACAAGTTCAAAGACAGGAGGACAAGCCATATTTTCAGGAAACAATATTCTTCGAATACCTTAGGAAGCATCTCATGATTCTAGGGAAGGTGCTAGAGTGACCTCACTCTCATCAAAGGAAACACCAATTTTTGAGTTGTGCTCTACTAGGAATTGAGTCTGAAAAAGAGGACCATGTCCTAAAAGATGGTAAGGTTAATAGCTACGTATTCCTGAACCTCTGGCAAGTTGCAATATTCCTGCCGGCTAGATTCGTTCTAATTCGGTTAGATAAAACATTGGTTGGCTGGACTAATCGGGCGATGTCAAGGCAGTTTTGACATTTTGCATACCCAAACGTCTATTAAAGGCGCGACACCATCCAACCTCACTCTAACATGTTTGGAAACCTAGTTTTTGCTCCTCAGTGCAATTCTGACCTTACTGTGGGATGCCTTTGGGGTTACCAAGTGCGTCCAACAATTCAAACTCCCAAATCTCTGATCTGATATCACCAGTGAAATGTGAAGCAGAAAATGAGAGTCCAAATCCGACAATGTTTATAGAAAATCCATTATTATTATGAAACATTGCCAGAAATGGACTACATCACCAGGTTTCAGAGTCACCACCTAATCTTTTGGGGAGATTAGGAAACCCGTGACTCATGTCAAAGGCCACCCGTCCGTCATAACCAAAGTGTCTCGACTTAGGAACTTAGATATGAGAGGGAAAGGTTATTAATTGAACACCCCACTCACCTGACCAAAAGATCAACCTTTACTAAGTCATAATGTGCTTTTTATGATCTATGTATATCCATATTATGATTATTAATAACGCCATCATTACTATCTGAGGCATGAAAAAATAGACTGTGTCTTTAGTTTTGGTTATGCTCTGACTTCATGCGCTTGAAAAGGGTTTTCTTGAACAAAATATAAAACATAAGAATGATCTACATTCCAAAATAAATGACACAACCTCCATCCACCAGCATTCAAACAGATATCTCACTTAAGCATTTAGCCTCATGATGTAACAATAGATATGATAAAGAATATGCACATGCGATATGCTAAAGGTCAGAAATTCTCAACTAGTACTCCAAGTGAGTCCCAAGAAGCATGCATATATATATATACATGCATGATCCTATATACAAATTACTAATGCAGTACATACATAACATGCATCTAAGAGTCTGGATGCTAAGATGTGACATGCGTGTCATCTCAAGGCATGGGTTTTTGTACGTATTCATCATTGAAGATAGTAAATCCCACAAATGCGGATGATCTAGACCCAAATACGTGAAAAAATGGTGCAATATACAGGCATGATAAAGAAAATGTGACGCAATACCGAAAGCAAGTAAATAAAAGGGTTAGAAAGACGTAGGGTTAGAAGATTATTACAATAATTTGAATAAAAAATGAGAGGAAAGAGAGATTATTACAATAATGAATCGATTTAACCAATTTATAGCTGAATCTAACAAATCATTCCAAATAAAGAAAAGAAACAATTCGAAGTTCCAAAACTACCCAGGGAAGCTTTCCCCAGAAACTGTATGTTCTGTTCTTGGAAATGACCGGCTAGACACAAATTGAGCCGGCTGCACTAAGAAGTGGCCAACTGAATTTCTCCTCTGGCTGGGGAATATTTCAGTACAGAATTCCAGGACAGAAGCTAAAAAGGCACTTTTTGGGGAATGCTCACCCCTTCTACTTCCTCTGTTGACAGGGATCACTTGGAAAAGAGACGGATAGGCCAAAACACTCATCAATGATAAAAACAAATAATACAAAAGATATTTTGCAATAAATCAATGATTGAATGAATCAAAATCAAGAACAAATTCACGTCCAAGAAACGAATAGCAACCTACATCTTCTCTTTGTGAATAAGAGAAAATTAATACCCAAATCCATGTTATTAAGTGGAGAGCGTAGATTAATGCAAATCATTTCTTGGCTGAAGTTTTGCTTACTAAAACAAGGGATTCATCAAACTCATTGAAAACTCCTCGTCTAGTCATAGAACAAGGATGGTTACACCCCTTTCTATGTTCACAAATGATTGAGAAGGGAGGTTTCAACTTCCTTTGACCCAAAATCTCTTGTTTTACTTCCAAAATACTCAATGAAAAGAGGAAGGCACCACTCATCAACATCAAATCCCATTGATCACCAAAGCAATCCCATGGAACAACCCTTAACACTCATTATCATTGAGAAAGGAGTTGAAACACATAGATTAATACACTTGAGAGATAGGATAGGTGAAGATAAGGGGTGCAATAACAAGAAAAGCTACTCTACTCATTGAACTTATGAATAGATGGATAATACTACTCCCAATCACACCCACAAGGGTCCAAAATACATATGAACTAGATAGTTAGAATTAGGGAAAGGAAGAAAGCAAAGAAATGGCTATCAACTCAATGGATATATGGTTAAGGCTACTCCCTCCACATCCATGAGGACTTACAACAATTACATAATGGAAATAAAGCTAGAACTGAAGGAAAAGTAAGAGAATAGGATCAAAGATGCCAATGATTCACCTCTTAAAGAGGATGAGTTCTCTCTTGTTCACAAACTCCCTTTTGGGCCCCTCAGTAGCTTTTAGGTGTGTTCTTTGATGTCTAAAATCCTTTGTTCAGAGCTTAGGATCAAGTTTTAATGGAGTGTTTGATGTTAAAAGGTGAGGGTGGTAAGTAAAAAGTAAGACAAAAAGAATGAGAAGCTCTTAAGCTTGTATATGCCTTCGGCAAGTTTTTCAACCCTTTGAAATGAGCTGTCGAGCTCTATATATAGAGCTCAGGTCATAGATATCTAAGATATTTGTGGTAGGTAAGTAAAACAAGCTAAAATTCTCGTAAATGTTTTGTACTCGGAACATTCAGCCGACCGAGCTTCTTAGTAATTGGCCAAGTGCTTTTGTAGCCGGCCATCATATGGTGTCCGGCCAGCCACTGGCCACATTGTCAAATCAACAAAAGTATGTTACCCTGAATTCAAGGGAGAAACATGTATTTTAGAGGATTTCATCCCTCCCATTCACTTCCACTATATGCTTTGCTCAGTTTGTTTGAAAGAATACCATGCTTCGATTTTGAAAATATAAGCCTTAAAACATTACAAAAACATCTGGAGTTGTACCACTAAAACTTGTTTTAAAACAGGTTTCTTTTTTGGTCAAAAACATTTTGTCCGAAATAGGCATTGGATGATTTAAAGCTTGATCCTTAGGCTTCTTGCCGCGGAACTTGTAAAGATTAACAAATCTCGTCTTCATCGTTAGGAACTCAAAAAGAAATGCCCAAGTCTCAATGCTAGTCAAAAATGAGATGTTTATAGTTACCCCTCTTTGACAGAGCTCGATGCATCATTTCATGACATGAGTGAATGTCAAAGGCCAAGGACAACCTCTTTTGACGAGGCCATAAGACCTGGACAAATAAACAACATGCAGATAAGAACTTGGTTGAACTAGAGGATTGCCTACATATCCCTTTGCAAGGAATCCAACCAGTGTAGTTCAGGGGCAGAAGGCAAAGGCCATGCTCAAAATAGATTTTGAAAAGGTTGGCCTTACGCGACGCACGCTGTCATGGTTTGTTAATTGGGCTTACGTGTACTGCATTACCAGAGTTTTGAAAAGCTTGATGATGTGAATGCTACGGAGGGTGACAAGGTGGAACAAAGATAAAGCTACGAAGATGGCAAAAGAAACCTGCAAACGACACAAAGCAAGTTAACCACTGTGGAAAATATGAAGAACGATGCACACCACACACAAGCATGCAAATACATGAAAGAAATGCAACACCCACCCATATCGTGGCACGAGAGGAAAAGAGAAAAGGATTGTCATAGCCAAAGTCACATATGACCGGCAGTCACAACAACAAGGAACTCCACAACACGTTTCAAACAAGCCGCAACATGAAGGGAGGAAAAATGATGTTAACCACCAACACACGCAGAGAGCGGTATTAACCGAGGGTGGTGTTAAATGCTGGCCTCGCAATAGGTAATATTAACCGAGGGTGGTGTTAACCGTCAAACCCCACAGGGGGCAGTATTAATCGAGGGTGGTGTTAACTGCCAACCCTGCAAGGGGCGGTATTAATCAAAGGTGGTGTTAATCACCAACCCTGCAGAGGAAGTATTAATCGAGGATGGCGTTAACCTCCAACTCCGCAAGGGGCGATATTAAACGAAGGTTTACACCTTACATACTTCACATGTATGGGGAGTTCTTGTAACAATAGAAGCATTATGCCACTGAGGCAAATGCAGGAAAAACACAACAAAAATAGGACTAACTTTCCTATCTTCGAGTACTTCTAAACAATTACACCTCAACACCAATAGGGATAACAACCAGATACCACTAGGCCACTATTGCATACCACTGAACATTTCTTTTCCAACATACTGTTGATGATCATTTGGCCGGCTGGAAAACTGGTTAGCCGAATGAAGAAGTGGTCAGCCAGACCTATTACAGGGTTAGAACAATCATTTTATAATTTTCAAAGTTTTTAAAAAGGCACAATCGTCCAACTTCCATTTACTTCCATTCGAACCCATTTTTCCAACTCTTTGAACTCTTTTTTGATCACTACCTATGGCTGATGATGACCTTCTCCCATTTCCTCCCAACTCTCCTATTGGTTTCAATGAACCAAACACACCCACAAACAGTGACACTTCTTTCGACAATATTATGACCGAGGTGATCAATATGGTTGTTACTGATGGTATTGATCTAGAGCTCGCATTCATGGTTATATATGCAAGGAGATATGGTTTAGGACAATCTTGTGGGGGTGCCAGCAGTAGTAGAGATGCGACAGACAATGAGCCAGTACATGGTCCCTAACAGACTCCTCATGAGCAACATGGTATGGGGATTTGAGGCCGGTGAGGACAAGGACACGGCCAGGCTTCCGTGTCCCCACATATTCTAGACACCCACCACGAGGTTTGCTTACCTTAAGAACTGATCATCTCCTTCTGAATGGTTTCTATTATGACATTTCCTCTTTTTTACAGGATGGAACGGCCTTGCCTGAGGTGATTGTCATCAGTAGTGATAGCGATGATGATGATGATGATGATGATGATGTGCCTTAAGGACCTATTGATCACTCTTCTGCGGTAGTAGCATTTTCAACAATGAGGCTAGTGGTGATGACGACGACCTTGGTGTAGCTGGCATTCCGCTGCCTACCGGGATGGTGGCTCCAGCCGCTTAGCTCTGTTTACTTTTATGCTCCACTTTTTCCCTATTTTTTTTTCTTCTTTTTTCTTTGTACAACTCATAGGAACTTTGAATGTAATCACCTTAATTGTCATGTGGCATTTTGTAACTGCTTTTGTAAATAACTTGTGTCGTTTGTGGCCCAAATATGTATAAACACTCTTTTGCTTGTGGATGACTTCTATTTACTCTACTTTACATCTGAATGTTTGCACACATGACTGAACACCCTTCTCTCTTAAATCCTGTAAATGCCCTCTTACTCCTGTCATAACACTCTGAAACTCATTAGTGCACTTGGACCAGCTTTCCTAGAGCTTACTGGTTGATACCATGGTCAACTGGCCAAATACAAATTTAGCAGATCTATTTAGGGAATTATAGAGTTGTTCTTGACTTTTCCGCTCCTGACAGTTTGTAAAAGGGTGGTACTTCGACTACAAACCATCTACAACCACCAGAAGTTGCTGTTTATGTGGCCTTATATGCATTCTATTACTTCAAATGGCTCACAACCTCTCCTCCTTTTCCTTTCCAGTGTCTCTTAAGATATGGATTCTTCTCATTACTTAGGCTTTGCTGGTTTGTCTGACGAGAGCTCCGGTGATGCCGTAGTTCCTAACTTGGAGGTAATACGCTCAAGAACTCTTTCCAATGGTCGGGGAGGTGGAAGAAGGCTTGTCCATAGGAGAGAGAAGCCGTGGGTGGTCTAGGAGGAACCCACCATTGACAATGGAAGAAGAGTTCATGGCTGCGGCGAAGTTAACAGTTGATCCTTGAGCTATACTCGTGCCCATGGCCGTTTTTATGGAGTTGGCCCAATGCTGACTCATGGCCTCAACCAAAGGTTCTTGCCCATGGGGTCTTTACCTTAGCCTATCAACTTGCTACAGGTAAAACACCCTGACTTTATAGCTCACTTCCTACTCCTCACCGTTATTCTTTACTTCTTTCTTTAATAACATGGCTCTCCTGGTTTTAGGATGACAACTTGGAATCACTCCTATTGGCCACTTCAGATTCTCCAGTGGAAGTAACAATAAAGAAAATGACACAGGAACCTCTTCTGGCATTAAGGGAAACTCTAATGATCATGGTGATTCCTGCGATGACGGCGATGCATCGGGAAACCTTTCATACTCTTTGCAGCACTGGAGCCTTTCTCCCACAACTTAGGCTAACTCCAAGCATGCCCTTTCTTCATTTTTCTCCTCAAAGGACAAGGGGCACATCTTCGTGTACATAAAGAACTCGGCGCATATGAAATAAGGATGTTTAGGACTTGCATGTCCTAGAACCACACCCTTTGTTGCTTTGGAATGACTAGGACCTCCTCTTTGGCTTTGAAAAACTATTATAATCCTCTTGTGTTTAATAGAAATCTTCTTATCCATCAATCAACTTCCCTTGTTCGCATAGCTCGGTCTTCCAAGCACATACTTGACATGTTAACTTCACACTGAGCCTGATTGGCATCAATTCTTCCCTCTATGCACAAACACAGCTCATTCGGACAAAAGTATGACTCTGCCATATAAAAGGCCCTTGCCGATCACTTATTTTTGTTGTCAGCCACAAAACTAGTCGGCCGAACATATGATGGGTCTGCTAGGTTTTTCAATTTTTTCAGGGATAGTTTTGTCTTTTTGCCTCCCAAAAAGTTTATAAAAGCAAACCAACAGTTTATTTCAACTTCACACCATCCAAAAACATCTTCCCTCTCTTTTTTACTCTCTCTCTCTCTCTCTAGATTTCTTCCCTTCCTCCCATTACCCAATGCGCTACGCCATTTTTTCTTCGAAATCGCCACTTTCCTCTACACTTTGAACCGATCGGTTTGTGATTTGTTGGAGTTTTAAGTTTCCCGCTCCTCGTTATGTGTTCCACACACCTTCGCTTAGCTTCTCACTCACTCCCTTTGGTTCCTTGCATTTCTCTTTGTTTTTCAGGGTTTTTGGTCCCTCAGGTGGTCTTCTAGTTTTTTCCTCCCTCTCACTCATTTTTGGCTCACCCACAGCGATTTTTTCTTAATGGACACCGATATCCCTTACGGGGATGCTGCTCTTGTCTTTCCAAAGATTGGTGTGCTTCCTTCGGCCCCTGTGGCTAATGTACATATGCTTGCCGAAGATGTAAGTGTCCAGGTGGATAACCCAGCCATGGTGGTGGAGGACATCCTTCCTCTCATTTTTGGTCTTGAGCTACCACCCCGACATCTCAGGCCATTTGATCTCGCTACTTACTAGCCTGACGTTTACCGCATTATTCATGGTAGCATGCTTACATTCATTGAGTTCCGCCCAGGGGCTGCTCTAAACGTACTTCTTCGGGAGCGACAGTTGCACTTACCTCACAGTGCACGACTGGTAAGGCTTGACACCAACTCACATGTTTATTCACGTTTGCTCATATTTGTATTGTACTAATCAAACTTTCCTACAACAAGATAACGATCGTCAGACGAAGGCTATGGGACAATCATATTCCCTCGCTGGTGATACCAGGTTCTCTCTGCTAGAATCTGGGCCTTGGTGGAGCAGGCCGGCTTCGACACATTCTATTCGTGGATCACCCAAATGTAGCCCACTCGATCGGCCGTTGCGACTCTTATAGAGAGGTGGTGGGATACCACAAACTCCTTCCACTTCTATTCTACAGGGGAGATGATGATGACCATCTACAACTTCTCCATAATTACTGGTTTTCTGATTAGGGGTGATCCAATCCCTTTTGATTCAGATATAGGATCTTAGGACGCTACTCAGCTTTATTTAGTTAGGGCCATTCCCCTGAAGGATAGCCCAAGGATCATCTGTTATAGCTGGTTGCACTAGAGATTTCACTACACACATCCTGACACCCCAAAGACCACTGCTCAATATGCCCGCGGATTCCTTGTGTACGTCCTTGGTACTACCCTGTTTGTGAACAGAGAAAATACCATTAGATTGTACTTTTTGAGTATGATGGTGGACATCCCCCGAATAAGGGGATTATGATTGTCGAGGTGCCAACCTAACCATGTTGTACAGTTACACGAGCTCATCCTCCCTTCGAAAGGTGAGGCTGCTTAGAGGATATTGGCATGCATGAGAGGTACCCTCTACCCATTTTCAGTTCACTTTGCCGCATTTATTGGTTTGTACATTCTATTTTTACTTGTTGTCTGATGCCATTCTTCTTTCCTGTGTAGATATGGGCATATTCTTACTTTCCTGAGCTAGCCCCAGTTCCAGTATGTGAGATTGATTGGGCGGTGCCTCGATCCCTATATTTTGATGAGGCCCTCAGGCCACATGACTGCCACTCTCACAACTTTACCAACTTTCACAACTTTTTTGACACTATGACCCTTGCCCAAGTAAACATTCAAAACTCAAAACTCAAAACTCATACTGATCTGTCTTATCCCTTTTGTCTTTTCTTCGCCTGGGCTTCTAATTGCATTCACTCTTTCAAACATATAGGTTGATTAGCACCCCTGGGTGGCTATGGCCTAGGTCGAGAAGGAGTGATACGCTACATCATGGGTAGCCTCTAGGGTGAGGATATTGTTCGAGGGCCCTTTTAACCAGGCTTGGTACTTGGAGAAGCACTTCATTCACCAAACCCTAGATCATGCTATTATGGACATCTCATCTCCTCTATCTTCTCGCATGCGGATTGCTGATTTGATCACTGACACGGTTGAGCTCGAGGACATGTCAGATTGACAGTATGCCGACCTATTCCACGTGCCTGGGGATTATGCCACCTTCTTGCAGTTCCATATCATGCCTCTCATTATTTCAAATACAGCTGGAGTATTAGGAGATGCTAGAGCTGCTGCCCTATTCCTGCCAACACTTCTACGTTTAGAGGTGCTGACGTTCTTCCCATTAATCCTATTACCAGATTTCCATCATTCCCTTTCTCAGTTACGTACATGAGGCCGAGTGGTGCTCTCAGAGAGGTTCCTCTAGAGCTTCTTGAGGATCGAGTGCTCACTCTTGCTCCAGACATGAGAGAAGTATATCTTATCCCTTCCATAGCTCTCTTAGATACCCCTATACTGTTTCATTCTACTTTACTCTACTTTATTCATGATCTACACTGCTTTACACTGCTTTATTCATATTTCTATTTCTATTTGTAGCCTCCTACGGCCTATATTAAGCAATGTTGGGGGTGATTGAGTCCCTGGTCCACATGGTGCGAAGGAAAGAGCATGCCCTTGCCGTAACTAGTGTTCAAGTATCCCATTCCGACTCATTCTATACTGTATGTCCCCATACTTCTGTTCTGATACACTCTAATAGACTGCTTTTATCTCTGCACTCTTCTTATCTAACATTTTGCTTCTTGCCAACCCTTCATTTCAGCTTGCTACAGTACATGTGATGCCTCCTCCAGCAATCGAAAGGGGAGTAGGTCATCATCTAGCTTGAGGGAGAGGTACTAATAGAGGTTGTGGCAGGGGTGCCCCTACCAGAGGCAAAGGTGACCAGGTAGTGGAGAACTCTTCCTTTTTGGAGAGGACTCCCACTGCTTCCAAGGAAGAGGACCTTGCCACTAATGAGACATCCAGAGATAGTGATGAGCATCGATATTGAGCACTTGGAGGGCATAATGAGAAGGGCAGTGGGAGCAGTAATGGTTCTGATGATGGCTTTGGAGATGATCCTAGTAGAAGTGAGAACAATAGCAGCTCTAATGGAGACGACGAAGATGAGGTTGGGGGTGAGGCAGTTGCCAAGGCTAAGGGCAGTGGTTCTGATTGGGACGACACTAGGGTTCCGCCGACAAAGCAGATGAAGAGGGCGAGTCGACCTTGATTCTTTTCATATTTCTCTTTTTGTACATTTCTTTTGCTTTGTAGTTAGAAAATCATGTATAGCTTCAAATAGGGTTTTTATAAAAAAAATTGCAACACTTTATACTAGGAAATAATGAAATACTTTTGTTTTTGAACCATCTCGGATGTCTAAACATGCATCGCACCACACTCAAGCACACAACAATTTTATTTTGATTTTGAAATTGAGAATGGTTGTATTTGAACGAGTTCTGAATCCAATATCAAGCCTATGACTGATTGAAACACAAAATACAACTCGACAAATGCACAACATAGCGAAATCAACCTAAACACACCTATTTACACCTATGGGATGGAAAAGACTCAAAACAAGACCTGAAACAAAATCTATAAACTAGACTGCAAAACTACACTATTTTTACAATTCTAGGGTTTGGTCGGCCACAAATTTTTCCGGCCGAGCCAAACCTTGTCGGCCGATTGAAGGTTCTGGCCAGACAATGGGATATAGCTGCCAAGCATGCGTGTAACCTTATCTCTTTAAAAGGTGGCTCGCGATTGCTTCTTTACCCAAAAGGGAAAAAACTGAGGAGTTTCCTCTGAAAATGGAGGCTTCAACTATAGCTAGGCTCCAAGATTGGATAACTTCTTTGGATGGTACTGATAAAGTGAATTTCACGGGTTTTGGCCTAAATCCACTTTTTCCTTTGAGTCGCACTTCACCCCATCTTCTTTTCCTTCGGGTGGCAATTCCTTGTTGGGATCCAATCACCCATGTATTCCACTTTGACGTGCAAGAGCTATGCCCTACCAAATAAGGAATTTCGGGCATTAATGAAGCTTTCCTAAGATGAAGAAATCATGCCTTAACCCAATTTCGGCCAAGCTCAAGCCTTAGCCCGGATGTACGGTCTAACTCTGAATAAGGCTCGGTCCTTGGCTCATGGTGAGGATCTTGATGTACTCAGATTGATCCATTGATTTTCCATCATTGGAGATAGGAATGACCCTATTTGGCAAGGGAGTCGACAATACGCACTTTGTCTATGCCTACTTTCACACTATTTACTTGTCCTTAATAGTAATAGGGTGAGCATTAGGATCATTGAGGTGACCCAACGACTACGAGAAGGTCAGAGTTGCATAGGCTTAGTGTTAGCTGAAACTTTGATGGGTTTAAATGCATTTCATAGACGAGAGACCTCCCAGTTTGTGGGAAGTCCACTACTTCTTCAGGTATTGTTTCCCACCCTTTCTCACTTTATGTTTCTTATATCACTCTGGGCCTTTTTACTCGATTTTTTCTTTTTTCAAAACCCATTCTCACTTTTCCCACTCAACACACATCTCTCTATGCCTTAATCTCTCATGTTTTTCATCCCTCTCCAGGTATGGTTGATGGATAAGCTGAAAGTAGTGGCTCCCTGTACTTGGTACTCAACTAGGAACTACTTCTTTCAGGCCGAGACAGTAGATTTTCCTTTAGAAGACCTGTGGTGCAACTAGATGTGTAGTAGGTCTGCGACAGACATTGCTTGGCATTGCCCCTGGTTAAACTTGCCTCCAATGACATATAGCATGTTCCGCTAACCGGGTGTGCAACTGCTTAACCTGACACACTACGTCTTTTACTTCTCTCTTTTCCAATTCAAACGACAGTTTGGACATGATCAGACTCGCCCTACTGATGAGATTGAGTATCCATCTTCATTTTTGCTCTAGGCTAGGTACCATTCTCAGTATACAACTGCCTGGAGGATGAGGGAGCTCTTGGTTCCTGCTGATGACTTCAGTCGAGATCTTTCCAGTGGGTGCCTGCTTTAGCTTGAAGACGAGGAACAGGTGGGCCCATCCTGGATGGCAGAATCTTCTGATGCTGTGGGGAGAGGGTCACAGACTTGACTCGACTATGCTCCTAGTTCATTGTTTTGACCTTAGCTTTTATGATGTAAAATGCTTTAATTAATATAGGAGTTAGCTAAGCATGTGTGTTCCACTTTTGTTTTGAAATCATGTAAAAAAGATTATGGGTACTGAAAAACTTCTTTTCAGGTCTAAAAAAGGGTTTATTTTGCAAAGAGATGTTTGAGAAAATTAGTCAATTTTGTTAAAAACCAAAACATGTTTTCGCAAACAGCCAATACTTAACGTACCTGAAATCAACCCTCAAGGATGCACAACCTCGAATCAATCTCTAAGCAAGGCTCTCTACATTCTTTCCACCAATGCGTCGCCAGTCGAACCTACCATGCAATCATATTTATCACAAAAAAGCAGATCTAGACAACTGAATCTAGATCTAAGTAGAAATAAATCGATCAATCATGGACAAGACAACTGAATTGAAATGATTGAGGCCAAACTTCAGAATGAAGTTGCCTACGTATCCCAAGTGTGGGAATCAGGCTTTACATAGTTCACAGTTAGGGTCTTAACTTTTGCCAAAGCTGCCCTTTCGAGTTTTCAACCTTGTGAGCTCCACTTTATTTATTTTCCTTTTTTTTCTTTAACATTTTCCTGGGTCGCCCTTTCTGGTTTTCGGCCCAACAAACCTCTCAGGGGCAGTATTTTTTCAACTTATCCATATTGATCGGCTGTGAAAACTCCAGTCCATCTAGATCCATCTGAATAACTGCTCCTCCTGACTAAATTGACTTGATAATATAAGGACCAGTCTAATTGGGTTTGAACTTGCCCCTAGGATCATAAATTGGAGCCCGATTGTTCTTCAACACTAGATCTCCCTCATTTAGATTCCTGGACTTAACTTTCTTGTTAAATGCTTGAGCAATTCTGATCTCCTCTCATCAAACAACATCAGCTCTTCAAAGTGATTATGTTGCCAATCAGCCTCTGCTATTTGACATTCAACCATAATCCTTAACGAAGGTACCTCTATCTCTCAATTGGTAATACTGCCTCCATCCCATAAACCAGAGAGTAGGGGGTTACCCCAGTAGATGTTCAGATCGATGTCCTGTAGCCCCACAACGCGAAAGGCATCTGGTTAATCCTTGTATGTTTCTACCATCTTCCGTAAGTTGTTCTTGATATTTTTGTTCGCTGCTTCAATAGCTCCAGTGGTTTGTGGTCCATAGGTAGATGACTTGTGAGAGGCCACATTATATTTCTCGAGAAGATTAATCACTTCTTCTTTAAAGTGTGAACCATTGTAAGAAACAATCTCTTTTGGAACCCCATACTTACAGATGATGTTGTTCTTGATAAACTTGGCCACATGCGATGCCTTCAACACTGCGTACGACTGCGCCTCCACCTACTTGGTGAAGTCATAAATTGGCACTAAGATAAACTCATGTCCATTTGACATTTTTAGTGTTACTGCCCCAATGGCGTCAATTCTCCAAACTAAAAAAGGCCACGACGAAGTCATGTTGTACAACTTTGATGGGGGAATGTTCATGTGATTGGCATGAATCTGACATTCATGGCATTACCGGACAAAACTGACACAATCATTTTCCATAGTCAACTAGTAATATCTTTGTCTGAGGATTTTTCTAGCTAGCATTATACTATTCATATGAGCCCCACATTCACTTCCATGGACAGCTTCCATGATGTGCTTTGCTTCATCTTCCTCTGCACACAACTTATGCATTCCCAAATGACCCCTTTTGTACAGCTTGTCTCCACAGATGATGAATTCAGCGACCATACGTCGTATCCCCCTTTGTCATTAGCATTTGCCCCTTGCGGGTATACTTCTTTCTCCAGAAAATTCCAAATGTCAAAATATTAAGGACCTTCATCTTTGGCTTCTTCCGTCATAGCAATCATCACATATGCTAGCGTGTATCTCTGCTCTATGATAATCGAACGCATCCTCACCCCAATTGGTATGTCTACCATCGAAGCCAAGGTTACCAAAGCATCAACGAACCTATTGTTCTCCCTCACCAAGTGTGTGAATGTCAATCGTTCAAACCTCAAGATCAGTCCATCCAAGGTCTAATGATAAACTTTCATTTTCTCTTCCTTCACTTTCCAATCCCCGTTAGATTGAGACACAACCAGGTTTGAATCCCCAATTACATCCAATCTTATTGCCCCTAGTTCTAGGGCAACTTCCAGTCCGACTATGCATACTTCATATTCTACCTGATTGTTGGACACCTTAAACCAAAGCTTAAAGGCCAGAGGTATGTAGGAGTCGTCGGGTGCTATAACCAACACTCTACTAATTGGCAGTTTTGTCAAAAATACAATTTCTAGGTGTCCTCTTCTAACTGCAGAATCTCTTCATGTAGGAACTCGTACTCCCCGTCTTTTTCTCTATTGATTAGGTGGTTCGCCAAAAACTCTACTATAGCTCTCCCTTTGATAGATGTGCAAATGACGTATTGAAGATCGAACTCAGACAGCAAAAGCAGCCATTGAGCCTATTGGTAAGTGTTGGTTTCTCAAAGAGATACATGATGGGATCTAATCTCGAAATCATGATTACCTAGTGTACTAACAAGTAGTGCCTCAATTTCCTGGTGGCCCAAACCAAGGCTAGACAAGCATTTTCTAGAGGGGTGTAATGGGATCTCATATTCTAACATTTTCTTGCTTAGATAGTATATGGCCTTTTCCATTTTCCATTTCTTCAGGCTATTGTTCGTTGTTGGGATCCAATTAGTCACGTATTCCACTTTGGGATGCATGAGCTATGCCCAATCATTGAAGAATTTTGGGCATTGATGGAGCTTTCTCGAGATGAGGAGATTATACCCAGCCTGTTTTTGGCCATGCACATGCCCTTGCACAGATGTGCGGTTTGACTTCAAGTGAAGCTTGGTCTTTGGCGTATGATGGGGAGTTGGATGCACTTGGCTTGGTTGATCGATTTTCTAGAATTGGCTATAAGAGTGATCCCCTTTAGCATGAGCATTGCCAACATGCCCTTTACTTGTGCCTTCTTGCACACTACTCACTAGTTGTTGGTGGCCATAGAGCTAGCATCAGACTAGTTGAGGTGACCCAGTACACCCAGGAGGGTCGGAGTTATATAAGCTTGGTGTTAGTCGATACTTTGATGAGTTTGGATACATTCCGCCTACAGAAGGCCTCCCAGTTTGTTCCCTACCATTTCTCATTTGCAATTCTCACATCACTCTGGCACTCAACACTTAAGTTTCTCTTGATTAGCCCTTTTCTCACTTTTGGCACTCAACATACATCTCTTTATTCTTTAATCTCTCTTATTTTTCATCCCTTCCCAAGTATAGTTAATAGATAAGCTAAAAATAGTGGCTCCTTGTGCCTGGTATTTGGCTAGAAATCACTTCTTTTGCTCCTAGTTAGTGAGTTTTCCTTTGGAAGGTCTATGGCAGATCTGTAACTAACATCGCTTGGTGATGCCCTTGGCTTGACTTGCCTCGCCTCCAATAATGTATAACATGTTCTGTCAACTAGGTGTGCAATTGATTAGCATGACACATTGCGTCTTCTATTTTCTTTTCATGTTCAAGCGGCAATTTGGACATGATCAGACTCGTCCTACTGATGGGATCGAGCATCCGACTTCATTTCCATTCCGGACCGGACATCTCTATTGTTATGTGATTGGTTGGAGGATGAGAGAGCTTCTGGCTCCTACTAATGGTTTCAGCCATACCCTTTCCAGCGAGTGCTTACTTTGGCCTGAGGAGGAGGCACATGATGGTACATCCCTAGGAGCAAAGACTTCTGATACAGCAGGGAAGAGATGGAGAACCTGACCCAATTGACTTTTTTCCTTTTAGTTGCCTTATGTAAAAACTTTTGATCAACATAAGAGTTTGATTAGAGTACTTGTTTCCACTCTTTATTTTGAAATCATGTAATTACTGTTATTAGTACTGAAATTTTTCCTTTTTAGGTCCAATGAATGGTTTGGCTTGCAAAATGTTTGTGAAAGTCAGTCAACTTCATTACAAACATCAAAAATAGATTTCCGCAAATGGTCAACATCTAACAGACATGAAATCAACCCTCAAGATGCATAACCCCGAATCAAAAATCCAAAACAAGATACACTGCATTTACTTTTACCACTGCAATACCACTGGATCTGTTTCGCAACTGAATCTTCCACCAAGAAAAGGTAGGACAACCGAACTGAGCGAAGATGAACTAATCAAGCATGGACAGGACAACCGAATTGACACTGGTTGGGGCTGAAGTTCAGGATGGAGCTGCCTACGTATCCCAAAGATAGGAATCAGGTCTTATGTAGTTCACAGTTAAGGTTCCCTCGGGTGGTTACACTCTCCTTTTGGCACTCTAACTTTTGCTAAGGCAGCTCTTTTGGACTTTCAACCTTTCGAGCTCTCTTTATTCATTTTTCTTCTTTCTTGTGCTCTAACTTTTTTGTGGGTCACCCTTTCGGTTTTCAATCCCACGAGCCTTTTAAGGATAGTACTTTTTTCAATTTGCCCATGTGGATTGGCTGTTAAAACTCCAGGCTATCAAGATCCATAAAAATGATCGCTTCTCCTGACCAAATGGATTTGATAATGTAGGGACCTGTCCAATTAGGTTTGAACTTGCCCCTAGGGTCGTGGATAGGAGCTCAATTGTCCTTTAGCACCAAATCTCTCTCTCTCTCTCTCTCTCTCTCTCTCTCTCTCTCTCTCTCTCAAATTTCGAGACTTAACTTTCTCGTTGAAAGCTTGGGCAATCCTGTGTTGATATCCCTAAGCATGGTATAATGTTTTTAGCCTTCTCTCATCAAATAGCATTAGCTCTTCAAATATGCTCTATTGCCAATTAGCCTCCACTATCTAACATTCAGCCATAATCCTTAACAAGGGTACCTCTATCTCAATCGATAGCACAACCTCCATCTCGTACACCAAAGAATAAGGAGTCGCTCCTGTAGACATTCGGATCGATATCCTATATCCCCAAAGTGCAAAAGGCAGTTTATCTAGCTAGTCTTTGTAGGTTTCTACCATCTTATACATAATGGTCTTGACATTTTTGTTCGCAGCTTCAACAACCCTATTGGTATGTAGCTTGTACGTTGATGAGTTGTGAAAGGCCCTATTGGTCTCCTTTGAAGTGCGAGCCATTGTTTGAAATTATCTCGTTTGGCACTCCATATCTACAGATAATGTTGTTCATAATAAACTTGGCCACATGTGATGCCTTCAGTGCCGAGTATGACTACGCTTCCACCCACTTGTTGAAATAGTCTATGGCAACTAGGATGAACTCATGCCCATTTGAACCCTCTGGTGTGACTGCTCTGATGACATCTATGCCCCAAATCGAGAAAAGCCATGGTGATGTCATATTGTATGGCGGAATGTTCATGCAATTAGCATGAATTTGACATTTATGGCACCGCCTAACAAAGTTGACACAATCGCTCTCCATGGTTAACCAATAGTACCTTTGTCTAAAGGATCTTCCTTGCTAGCATTATACCATTCATGTGTGCCCCACATTCTCCTCCATGGATGGCTTCCATGATGCGTTTCGCCTCATCTTCCTCTACACGCAACTTATGTATTCCTAGATGTTCCCTCTTGTGTAACTTGTCCCTGCAGATGATGAACAAGGCAACCAAGCATCGTATCCCTTTCTCATCCTTGTCATTTGTCTCTTGTGGGTATACACTATTTTCTAGAAAACTCCAAATATCATGATACCAGGGGTTTTCATCTTGGGCTTCTACTATACGGTAATCATTTCATATGCATGCATATACCTCTACTCGATGATGATTAGATGCATCTTCACTCTGATCGATATATCTATCATTAAAGTCAGGGTTGCCAATGCATTAACAAACCAGTTGTTCTCCCTTTCTAGATACGTGAATGTCAACTTCTTGAATCTCGGGATCAGCATGTCCAAGGTCTGATGATAAACTTTCATTTTTTCTTCCTCGACCTTCCAATCCCCATTAACTTGAGAAATAACTAGGTTCGAATCTCCAATCAGTCCAATCTCATTGCCCCTAGTTCTAGGGATGCTTCCAATCTAGCAATGCACGCCTCATATTTTGCTTGGTTATTGGATACCCTGAACCAGAGCTTGAAGGCTAAGGGTATATGTAAATCATTAGGTGCTACAAGCAACACGCCTATCCCATAACCAACTTGGTTAGCCACTCCATCAAAGTACAGTCTCTAGATATCCTCTTTTAACTGCAAGATCTCTTTATCTCGAAACACGTACTCCACATCTTCTTCTCCTTTAACCAGTTGGTCAACCAAAAATTCCTTTACGACTCTTCCTTTGATAGACTTGCTAGTGACGTATTTGATGTCAAACTTGGAAAGCAAAAGCAACCAACGGGCTAGCCTACTGGTATGCACGAGTTTCTCAAAGAGGTATTTCATAGGATGTAATCTCAAAACCAGCATTACTGAGTAAGCTAAAAGGTAGTGCCTTAGCTTGCTGGTGGCGCAAACCAAGGCTAGGTAAGCCTTTTCCAAGGGGATGTAGTGGGCCTCAAATTCCAACATCTTCTTACTCAAATAGTAAATGTCTTTTTTCGCCCTTTCCTTTGACTCCTGTGCAAGCATGCATCCCATAGTTGACTAGGTTATTGATAAGTACATGATCAATAGTTTTCCCGGCTCAGGTGGTGATAATATAGGCGAATTCTGAAGATATTGCTTGACTTGATCAAACTTATTTCCTTTCTTCAGGAGACCAAATAGTGGTTCACAAGTCAATCTTAGTTTAGAGATAAACCGTCTTATGAATTGCACTTTTCTCTTAAAGCCCTGCAGCTCCTTTTCAGTCATTGGTTGTAGCATTTCTAAGATGACCTTAATCTTAGATGGATCGATTTCAATTCCTCACTGTGTGATCAGGTTTCCCAACATCTTTCCTGCAGTTACCCCAAAAGTGCATTTATGTGGATACAGCCTCAGTCTGTACCCCTAATCCTTTCAAAGAACCTTTTTAGTATCGTGTAATAGCTTTCTCACTCTTTGGACATAACAATCATGTAATCTACATACACCATGACTATAACGGTTCCGGTTTAGACCCGAACCATTTTATGCTCTTAGATCCGACATTCTATACCTTTAATTGTTGATTGTGTCCTTTATCATCTTGTTGAGTCGAGTTGAGTTGCTAGCCGTGTTTGAAATAGGTTGGGAGTTAGTTTTCCAAAAGAGTTGATGTTCTGTTTTCTGTTTGTTCGCTCAAGCGGTGTTTTGTTCACTCAAGCAATCTTTGAGATCTCCCAGCACTTTACAGGTTTGCAAAAGTTCTCGGAGTAGGGTATCTTTGCTCGAGCAGCATGTCTTGTGCTCAAGCAATTTTCTTCAATTGGCAAACTTCTAGGAAGGGGTCATTGTGCGCTCGAGCGGTGTTTTGGTCACTCGAGTAATCTCACTTATTGTATCTTACGCTCGAGTAGTGTTTTGGTCGCTCGAGCGGTTTGCACGTATATCAGTTCGGGAAAGAAGTTTTTGAGCCACTTTTTTCATTTCCTCTCTCTCTCTCTCTCTCTCTCTCTAAAACCTTCCAAACTCTAATTTCTTCACTCCCACTCTAGTTCTTGATTAAAACCTCAAATACTCCATCATCCATTGATTTCTCCACCATTGCTCTTTGAAGAAAAAGGTAGAGCTCGTTGAAAGTTTCATTCTAATCGGAGAGGATCTTGTTTTCAGCTCCGTCAAAGTTTCACCCTTGCTTTCTTCCTCTTCTACTCTTAAGGTAAGGATTTCTTCAACTTTTAGTATGATTCTTAACTTAGTTATTTGCTCTTTGAAAAGGTTTAGTGATTTTGGGATTTTTAGGTTAAATCTAGGATTTGATTGTGAAATATAAAAGAGGGATTTTCAAATAAAGGCTTGAGAAGGGTTGTGGAAGTGTGTATATTGTTGGGTTCTGTTGGAAATTCATTTCTAAAAAGTGCTTCTTTTTTTTTTTGGAAAATAAAAGGGTTTTGTTGAGAAAGCATTATGTTTGATTTATGAAAGAAAATGAAAAGATGTTGGATTTTGAAAGATATAGGGGATGTATCAGTTGATGATAAGAGTGGAGTTGGATATTTATTATCACTCCCATTTTGAAATTTATGAGATCTTATCTGTTATTAGAAAATTATCTGTTGAGTAGAAATATCTGTTGTTAGCTATCAGTGGAGGATAGTCTTAATTATTATAGAAATTGCATGAGGATTAGATTAAATTGAAACTAACTTCTCATACATTGTGCGTCGAGCATTATTTTATACTTGAACATTGAAAATGTATTGTTTTTGAGAAAAATGGGTATATACCTTGGTGAATCTGGTTGGGGGTATGGCTATGGATTATATTGTTGGCCTACGTGTCCTTGGTAAAAGTCCAGAAACCTGCGCGGTTAGTTGCCGATCCTTCTGGTTAGTAGTGGTAAAATGGCTTTGGTACTTCCTGTATAGCCTACTGGCAGACACATACCCAGAGATTTTCAGTGTTTTGATCCACTTCCCTGTTTCTGATATAAAAGGATATTTTAATGAATTGATATATAATCCTCACATTGCATTGTTTTGAGAAGGAAAGGAAAAACGTTTGGCAAATGGCACGTATGTGCATTCACCTCATAACTTCGTTAAGTTTCATAAATTGTGTTAAAGCATCTCTATTGGGCTTTAGCACACCCTAAGCGGAAAACAACTTTCAAGTGTTGATGATATGCCTCCACCAAAGACATAGCTTGAGAAGACTTGGAGCCTAGAGTTTCTTTTGTTTTCTTTGATGTAATTATTTTTATACAAGCCATAGGCTTTAACTGTATTGAGTTGATCTCACTTTTGTTGTACCTAAGCATTGACTTGGAAAGATATAACCATTAGGGCATGAGCTTATATGTATCTCCTTTTTAGTTCCATTTATGTACACATGCCATATACTATAGATTCAGGATCTAGGATTTATGAATGTATACACGCATATGTCATATTTTGTAAGGGAAAAAAAAAAAGATATCAATGAAAGGTTAATATTTCGCTTGTTTAAGTTTTCTATTGGATATCATAGTATGGGTTATCATTATTATTTCAGGGCATTACAACTTGGTATCAGAGTTACTGGGTTTGAATTCTTTGGGATCGTGGGGTGTGGTTTTTACCATAATGGGTTTATTTCGCTAGATAATATTAGAAGTAGACTTGGTATGCTATGTGATAACATGTTTATGTGACTAGATGAGTATGGGATTTGGTTTCTAAGATATTGATTAGATTTATGAATTTCTAGAATTTCTATTAGAAGAGCACTTAATCACTGTTTATTCTAATTGGAACTCTAGCAATGTTGCGGAACAATTAATTATCTGGAAAGGAAATTTGTTTGTGATTACGTGACTCAGTGCTTATGTGGAATGAATTAATTGTTGGCCACTACATTAGGATGTGAGTGAGGTAGCTTCGATGTATTTGTAAATGTGTTAAACTATTTTGTTACCTTTATTAGAATGTCAAGACGAGGACGTAGTTCTGGTAGGCAGCAGGAGGTACCGATACTGGATGAAATTCTAACGCAAGAGGAGGGAGTTGGTCAGGCCAACGTGGCCGAGCCAGCAAGTTAGCAAGCCATGGGCACCTTAGCTTGCAAAATGGTAGGAGCGTTGTGGGAATCCATGGACATTCTCAGGGCTGAGAATCAAGTCCAGGCTCATGTTGCAGAAACAGGGCCATCCTTTCTGAAGAGAGAGTTCTTCCAGTCGAATTCGGACAAGTTTTTAGGGGATTCAAAGGAGCCACTGTAGGCTAACGAGTGGCTTAAATAGAAGGTGAAGACGTTCGAGATGCTTGGCATCGAGGACAATGGTTTGAGGGTGACCTTGGCATCTTTCGAGCTAAAGGGAGATGCAGTTCAGTGGTAGAAGTATGCATGAGGGCATATAGGGGTGACTTGGGAGGCTTTTGTCAATGCCTTCCAAGATAAGTTTTTGCCACCCACTACTAGGGAGAAGTTGAGAGATCCGTTTCTAAAACTCAAGCAACTAAACACGCTAGTAGCCGAGTTTGAGGCTGCTTTCACTAGTTTATCGAGGTTTGCACCGAAACTTATAGCGACGGAAGAACGCCATTGCATCGAGTTTGACAAGAGGTTAAGGACCGGGCTCCTTTTCAAGGTGGCTGGGTCAATGATTTAGGATTACAACTGTCTTATGGAGTCGGCGGCCCACTTAGAGACCGTGATCCAAGTAGAGGAAGAGTCGATGAGGGGCTCCAGAAAGAGGTCCCAAGATGTTTAAGGAGACACTAGGGACAACAAACGGCAAAGGGATTCCACTCCACAGCAGTCCCAGGCTACACAGTTTAGATCCACCTTTCATGTACCAAGTTCAGGTTCAGGGAGAGGTAACCAAAGCGGGTTCACTTGCTTCAAATGTAGTCTGTTGGGCCACAGAGAGGAGGAAGGCAACAATCGTCACCGTCTTTGGCCCGTCCTCAGAGCCAGAGTCAGGGAAGGGATCAACCGCTTACCTGTTATCAGTATAGGCAGTCAGGATACTTGAGGAGGTTTTGTCCTCAGTCTGGTGGCACATCCAATATGTCTAGTAACAGGCAGACATAGAGACATCAGCCAGCACAGGCCTCGAGGGTCAATTAGGGAACCATTTTAGCTCAATCTATGTATTAGTGCTATGCTCTAAGGGGTGAGCAGGTAGATCAGAGGCCTTCAGGTTGTGTGTATGTTGTTGCCATGCTGGATTAGTTACCCGCACCTTTGTAGTGAGAGGTAACTTTTTGTTATTCAACTCTATTGCCAATGTGTTGATTGATACTGGTGCATCTCATTCATTTATATCATCTTCTTTTGCATCCACTTTGGATTTGGAGTTTGAACTGTTGGAGTCTCCTCTGTTGGTTGAGACACCATTGGAGATAAAGTGACTTTGGGTCGAGTATGCCGCTCCTGTAAAATTGAGGTTGCAAATCGTCGACTATCTTTCGATGTTATTGTTCTTGAGGTGCATGCTTTTTGATGTAATCCTAGGTATAGACTGGTTGACTCATTGCCTAGCTTTGTTAAATTGCCATTATAGGAAGGTATCGGTGTGTACATGTCACGCCCCAAACCTGCCCCTAAAAGTTTGGGCATGACCCATTCGAACGTGGACACTTAACCTGCTATACATAACATATGAGGCCTAAACGGAAGCATTAAATATTATAAAATAACGTGAAATAAAAAGAAACTACATCCATTGAGCGACCACGATCATGCCAGGATCACAAACAGTGCACCAGATAATAAATATTTACATACACCTATACAAACCCCGCCCCTTGGTTGGGCGTATAACAAAAACATTGGAAACTTCAACATATTATAGATAATCAGAGTACAAGCCAAAACTTAGCGAAACTCCACAAAAACGGGCAGGCTTCATCCAAATGCCTGGACACACAGAGGCTGACAAAGGGAGACGAGCATCGAGGGTTAAGGCTGACCTCCAGATTATTACCTACAGAATCAGACAAAATACAGAGTAAGACAATCTCAGTGAATAATAGTACTTTAATAACTCAATGATCAACTTGAATTATAATGCAGAGCAATACGTATATAAATGCAGAGATCATGTGGTTAATCTGATTCTGTACTAATTTCAGAGCGGCCTTAGGCCCAGTTTTTAAACAGAATGGCTTTAAGCCCTTGAACAGAGTGGTATTGAGCCCTTAAACAGAGTGGCATTAAGCCCTTGAACAGAGTGGCATTGACCCCTGTCTTGCATGTATGAACTCAAGAGGTGTCTCGCACGGATTCTAGAGGTGACTCACACTGCAGCACTTAGTTCCGTACAGCACTTTGGTCCATACCATAACAGATTATACCGAAGGGCCATAGGCCTAACAAAGCTTACAGATTGGCCATAGGCCCGGATGTCACAGATTGGCCATAGGCCTCACAGATTTCACAGATCGGCTTTGAGCCCAGAATACTAACAGATTGGCTATAAGCCCAGTTCATATACGTATGGACTCAAGAGGTGTCTCGCACGGATTCTAGAGGTGGCTCACACTATAGCACTTAGTTCCGTACAGCACTTTGTTCCATATCAGAAATCAAGAGGTCTTAAAGACCTAACCATTCATATCATGTCATAGCATAAATGGAACGGATAAACAGAATAGAACAATCCCAGATTTACAAGTATACTGCCACACAGTGGCGCACATATATTTCTTCCATGCTTTATTACAAGTTAACACAGTCGTCCTGCGTATAATAGAGTATTCATAATAATTATCCACAGAAGCCCATACATCATTACAGTACTATTCATAGGGACAGAACAATGCATAACATAACGTGAGTCATATAATAATGTTATTGATATTCAATTCTTTCCTCAGGTTGAGTCATTCATAGGTCAATCCAATATACACCGATTTCTATTCACATAAATGTTAACGTAATTACTTGCAAGGGACAAAGCGTTAATAATAAGAATTATTAACGGTAAGTAAATGTACAATTATAGTACTACTACTCACAGTGCATTAATGGAGCGATAGTCCCTCCCGGTAGGTGCCCTACATATGCACGTCATTCGAGAATTAGTTCGTTTCCTTTTTAAAACTATTTCCTGACTCGTTTTGCTTCGAATAAATTTACAAACATCAAAAGGCATCAAATACAGATTTTGAAAATATCGGAGGGTCAAACACGCAAAACGGAGCAGACGGATTTTTCTGGCATGGGCCGCACGTGCGGCTGTGAGCCCCGCATGTACGGCAAAGGTTTCCGCACGTGCGGCTGGGAAGCCCCGCACATGCCTTTTTAGCAGTAGGCAAAAACCAAAAATTCTTCATTTCCTCGCACGTGCGGCCATGACTCCCGCACGTGCGGCAGAGCTCCCGCACGTGCGGCCATGACCCCCACACGTACGGCGATTTGCCCAGTTTTGCCCTCCGAAATTCATACAACAATTACACAAAACCACTTCCTTCTAGAGGGGAAATATAGAGAAATTAATGAGATTTTAAGATTTAAAAACACCATAAACATGGTTCATAACTTGATTAGGGCACCTTGGATTCTCACTAAATAATTCCCAATTATATATATAATCATCCAAACACACAATAAGTTCAAACAGGTAAAGGTAGAGGAAGAGAATGAAATTCTCCTCCATACAACTCAACTTAAACCCAAAATACGCCAATGATACAACATCTTTTCAATTCAACCATCAATACAAACATAACTCCAATACACACTCTAATTTGCATGACTAACAAAGAAAACCTTACTCATTTTCAAGAGAGAAATGACTCTAAGTAAAATACACATACCTTAAGCTTCAAATCCTACAATTCCTCCTAACTTCCCAATCTCCTTCCCTTTCTCCCTTCTCCTGCCTCTAAATCTTTTTCTCAACTTTTCTATGTTCTCTCATGAGATATTTTTGACTTATAAGATAGATTTACTAAGTGAAGTTTAAAGGGGTTTAAAGTTTGACACAAAAGGACAAAATTTAATCAGTTTAATCATTCCTAATTGAAATTTCACAGAAAATCATATCATGACTTAAAAATCATGCCGATCTCAAATGTAAAATCAATTTCAGATTATTAAGCTTCTAAGGCCTGTAATTTCTTATTCAAACATTATAATTGCAACAGATATTACTCTCATTAAACAGATATGAACTTATTATCATAAGATTCACTCAATTTAAATTAGTTTTAAAAGCAATTTCACAGCAAGCACGTAATGCACAACATAGGGGACTGAAGAATACCAGAAAACATGTACGAGGGTCGGGTTATTACAGTACGTCATTAGGAGAGTGCTTCTATTTTATGTGTGACTGGGGTGATAGTCCTACTCCTCCATCCTTAAGGGTTAAGGAGAGTTGAGTTTTCTTTTTGCCATCATAGTAGCTGATGAGGGTAGTATGATCCAGAGTGAATTGCCAAGAGTAGTTTGAGAGTATCCAAATGTTTTTTCGGAGGATCTCATAGAGTTGCCACTACATAGAGAGATCAAGTTCTCAATTGACTTAGCACCACTCACGGCTCCAATTTCTATTGCACCATATAGGTTTGCACTAGCCGAGTTATGTGAGTAGAAGGTGCAGTTTCAGGATTTGTCAGATAAGGGCTTCATTCGTCCTAGTACAAAACCTTGGGGAGCACCAACTCTCTTTGCTAAGAAGAAAGATGGCACGTTGCAACTGTGGATTTATTACTGGAAATTGAACTAGGTAATTGTTAAGAACAAGTACCCACTACCATGAATAGATGATCTGTTTGACTAGTTGAAGGGGTCTCGTTGTTTTTCTAAAATTGATTTGAGATCGGGGTATCACCAATTGAGATTAAAGGAGGAGGATATTCAAAAGATGGCTTTCCGTACATGGTGTAGCTACTACGAGCTCTTAGTGAGACCTTTTGGATTGACCAACGCACCGGCTTCATTTATGGATTTGATAAATTGAGTCTTTTATGAGTTTTTAGATCAATTCATGGTTCTTTTCATCGATGACATTTTAGTCTACTCACTCTCCAAGGAGGAACATGAGGAACACTTACGGGTTGTACTTGAGTTGCTTAGAGCACATCGGTTATATGCTAAGTTTGGGAAGTGTGAATTTTGGCTTAGTGAAGTTAAGTTCCTAGGCCATGTGATGTCCAGGGAAGGGGTGACTATGGATTTTTCTAAGATAGATACAATGCAAGATTGGGAACAACCTTAGAACGCCTTTGAAATTCGGAGTTTCTTGGGCTTAGCCGGGTACTACCAACATTTTGTGAAAGATTTCTCTAGACTAGCCTCACCATTAACTAGATTGACGAGAAAATGGGTTAGATTTGTGTGGAGTGAGACTTGCGAAAATTCGTTCCAGGAACTCAAGGTTAGACTCACCATTACTCCAGTTTTTATTATTCCGGAGAGGGATTTAGGTCACTCGGCTTATTGTGATGCATCTCGGAAAGGTTTGGGTTGTGTATTGATGCAAGAAGGGAAGGGTGTAGCGTATGGTTCATGGAATTTGAAAACACGTGAGAAAAACTACCCCACTCACGACCTAGAGCTAGCAGCGGTAATTTTTGCCTTCAAAATCTGGAGGCATTATCTATACAGGGAGGGATTTGAAGTATTTTCCGATCATAAGAGTTTGAAATACCTATTCTCACAAAAGGAATTGAATTTGAGGGAGAGGAGGTGGATGGAGTTCATGGAAGATTATGATTTTGAGTTGCACTATCATCCGAGGAAAGCCAACGTAGTGGCCGATGCTTTGAGTAAGAAGTTCGTAAGTAGTGTAGCTAGCATTGCCATCCGAGAGTGGGAGATGTTGGGCGCTATTGGTGAGTTTGACTTACACCTGGGCGAATCTATTGAGTTGGCCACCTTATTTATCGCAATTGCACAACCTACCTTAATTAGTCAGGTCATAGAGGCACAACGGTGTAATCCTGAAGTAGAGGCTATCTGAGAGAAGATATCCAATGGGAAAGTAGAGAAAGGCTTAAACGTTTACTCTGATTTGAGTGTAAGATATCTAGACCAACTTTATGTGCCAAAATCTTATAGAGAGAAGGTACTCTGAGAGTTCCACCATTTACGCCTTGCCGTACACTCGAGAGGCACAGAGATGTATCACGACCTTAGTCACCAGTTTTGGTAGAGGGGAATGAAGAGAGATGTAGCCTTGTTTGTTTCAAGGTGTCTTACTTGTCAACAAGTGAAGCTTAAGCATCAACGACCAACCGGTTTGTTGCAACCCTTACCTATAGCTAAGTGGAAGTGGGAGCATGTCACAATGGATTTTGTTATGGGTCTTCCGAGCACTCAACGGGGTAATGATGTTGTATACGTAGTGATCGATCGATTAACCAAATCTATACATTTTATACCTGTGCGTACGAGTGACTCGGTAGACTACCTTGCCTATCTGTATATTAGAGATATAATGTGACTTCACAGGGTCCTAGTGACTATTGTTTCGAATAGGGATCCACATTTTACGACTTGGTTGTGGCAAAGCCTACAGGGTGCCTTAGGCACTAAGTTAGCCTTTAGTACCCGCCTATCATCCTCAGACTGATAGGCAGTCCGAGCACACCATTCAGATTTTAGAGGACATACTGAGTGCTTGCATTCTTGATTTCAAGCGGTTGTGGGAGAGGCACTTGCCTTTGGTGGAATTTGCCTACAATAATAATTTTCAGGCGAGTATTGATATGGCACGTTTTGAGGCCTTGTATGGTCAATCGTGTAGATCTTTTGTGTGTTGGGCCGAGGTGGTGATGCACCTATATTAGGTCCCGAGTTAGTCTGGGAAATTACAAATGATTTCGACTCAGAGTCGTTAGAAGAGCTATGCCGACTGTAGGAAGAGGCCTTTGACTTTTGAGGTGGGGGATCATGTGTTTCTGAAAATATCGTCGAGAGGAGGTTTGATGAGATTTGGGAAAAGCGGGAAGTTGTCTCCTAGATTTATTGGGCCTTTTTAGATTCTTGAGTGAATTGGGGAGGTAGCTTATCGTTTGGGCTTGCTGCCTCAACTTTTCAGGGTTCATGACGTGTTTTATATTTGTATGCTCTGAAAATACAAACCCGATCTTTCACACGTGCTGGATTAGACTGAGTTAGAGGTAGACGAGGATGCCTTATACGAGGAGAAACCAGTTAGGGTATTAGATACTCAGGATCAGGTCTTGAGGGGCAAGACTATCCCATTGGTAAAGGTGTTCTGGCAACATCATGGAGTCTAGGAGGCGACTTTGGAGCATGAGGCAGAAGTCCGTGAGAAGCATCCGGACCTATTAGTTGATATTTAAGACTTGCAATGTAAACTTTATTCATGTTGTAATATATAAACATTGTAAATGTTTTGAGAACTCAATTTGTAATATTAGGTGTTGGAGGACTCTATTTTATCATTGTTGCTAATGCGGTTGGTCATAATCCAGTGGTTATTGGTTTGATTTAAATTTCAAGGACGAAATTTCTTAAGGGGGAAGATTATAACGGTTCCGGTTTAGACCCAAACCATTTTATGCTCTTAGATTCGGGATTCCATACCTTTAATTGTTGTTTATGTCCTTTATCATCTTGTTGAGTCGAGTTGAGTTACTGGTCGTGTTTAAAACAAGTTAGGAGCTAGTTTTTCAAAATAGTTGTTTTGTTATCTGCTTGTTCGCTCAAGCAGGGTTTTTGTCTCTCGAGCAATCTTAGAGATCTCCTAGTATTTTGTAGGTCAGGAAAAGTTCTGGGATAGGGTATCTTTGCTTGAGCAGTATTTCTTGCACTCGAGCAATCTTATTCAGTTTGTAAACTTCTGAGAGAGGGTCATTGTGCGCTCGAGCGGTGTTTTGGTCGCTTGAGCGGTCTCACTTATTGTGTCTTGTACTCGAACAATGTCTTGGTCGCTCTAGCGGTCTGCTCATATATCAGTTCAAGAAAAGGGGTTTTTCAATCACTTTTTCATTTCCTCTCTCTCTCTAAAACCTTCCAAAACCTAATTTCTTCACTCTCTCTCTCTAGTTCTTGCTTAAAGCCTCAAATACTCCATCATCCATTGATTTCTTCTCCACCATTGCTCTTTGGAGAAAAAGGTAGAGCTCATCGAAAGCTTCATTCTAATCGGAGAGGATCTGATTTTCGGCTCTGTAAAAGTTTCACCCTTGCTCTCTTCCTCTTCTACTCTTATAATAGGGATTTCTTCAACCTTTAGTATGATTCTTAACTTAGTTATTTGCTCTTTGAAAAGGTTTACTGATTTGGAAATTTTTGGGTTAAATCTAGGGTTTGATTGTGAAATATAAAATAGGGGTTTTTCAAATAAAGGGTTGTGGAAGTGTGTATATTGTTGGGTTGTGTTAGAAATTCATTTCTATAATGTGATTTTTTTTTTCTTTTTTTGTTGAAAATAAAGGGGTTTTGTTGAGAAAGCATTGATGTTTGATTTATGAAAGAAAAGAAAAGGATGTTGGATATTGAAAGATATGGGGGATGTATTAGTTGATGATAAGAGTGGAGCTGGATATTTATTATCACTTCCATTTTGAAATTTATGAGATGTTATCTGTTATTGGAAAATTATTTATTGAGTAGCAATATTCGTTTTGGACTATCAGTGGAAGATAGTCTTGATTGTTATAGATTTTGCATGAGGATTAGGTTAAATTGAAACTAACTTCTCATACATTGTGCATCGAGCATTGTTTCATACTTGAACATTGAAAATATATTGTTTTGAGAAAAAGGAGTGTATATCTTGGTGAATCTGGTTAGGGGTTGCGGTTGTGGTTGTGGTTGTGGTTTATATTGTTGGCCTGTATGTCCTTGGTGGAAGTCTAGAAGCCCGCACGGTTAGGTGTCGATCCTTCTGGTTAGTATCGATAAAATGGCTTTGGCAGTGCTTGTATAGCCTACTAGCAGACACGTACCTAAAGATTCCCAGTGTTTTGTATCCACTGCCCTATTTCTGATATAAAAGGATATTTTAATGAATTGATATATAACCCTGGCATTACATTGTTTTGAGATGGAAAGAGAAAACGTTTGGCAAATGGCATGCATGTGCATTCACCTCATAACTTCGTTAATTTTCATAAACTGTGTTAAAGTATCTCTACTGGACTTTAGCTCACCCTACATAAAAAACAACTTTCAGGTGCTGATGTTATGCCTCCACCAAGAACATAGCTTGGTTGGACTTGGAGCCAAGAGCTTCTTTTGTTTTCTTTGATGTAATTATTTTTGTAAAAGTCGTGGGCTTTAACTGTATTGAGTTGATCTCACTTTTGTTGTACCTAAGCAATGACTTGGAAAGATGTAGCCATTAGGACATGAGCTTATATGTATCTCCTTTCGAGTTCTATTTATGTACACATGCTATATGCTATAGATTCAGGATCTAAGATTTATGAATATATACATGCATATGTCATTTTTTGTAAAGAAAAAAAAAAAAAAAGGATATCAATGAAAGGTTAATATTCCGCATGTTTAAGTTTTCTATTGGATATCATGGTATGGGTTATCGTTATTATTTCGGGGCATTACATCGAGCTCCTTATGGATCATGTCATGCAGTATTGTGGTTGCTGCTCTCTGATATGTAACCCCAGCATTCTTCAGCCCAAACAGCATAACCCTATAGTAGTAGGTCCCCCAATGTGTACTAAATGAAATCTTCTCCCTGTCCTTAGGTGCCATCAAGATATGATTTTACCTAGAGAAACCATCCATTAATGATAGTAAGGCATGCCCTACAGTGAAATCCACCAATTCATCAATGTGTGGCAATGGAAAGTCATCCTTAGGACTAGCCTTGTTCAAATCCCAAAGTCGACACAAACTCTGATTCTACCACCTTTAGAACCGAAACAATGTTAGCTAGCCAAGTCGGATACTCTGACACCATAAAGAATCCTGCATTGATCTGCTTGGTAACCTCTTCCTTAGCTAACCAAGTTTCTATTTAATAGGTCGGGCCTCGGGATCACGAGAGATCCTATGCTTAGGATCGATTCCAAGAATGTCTCCGTAGGACCACGTGAAAATATCTTTGAAATCTTTTAATAAAGCAACTAATTGCTCGCATTCCTCCGAAGAGAATGTGGAACCAATCTGGACCTAGCGAGGATCCTTCTTAGTGCCCACATTAATTGAAACAATCTCATCAAGAAAGGGCTTAGCACGCCTCTCTTCCTCCCAGTTAATCAAGTTTTTCAAAACCTTAGAACTTTTTTCCTCTTCGTTTTCATTACAATTTTGAAAATCCTAGTAAATGCAATGAATCAATGGCACAAAGAAGTAAGAAAAATCTATAGCACTTTCATTCAACATGTCTGGCTCAGCTGTTACAGTAGACTCAAAGTAAACTGAAAAAGACGACCTAGACAGGACAGTGGCATCTGGGTTACCACTCCCGAAAAGCTAGACTCTTACTCGTTAGACTAACTCGAGTCTGATTCCAACTCCACAGACTCAGTGGAATCCGTCTCAAACTCAACATTCGACTCAAAACTTGCATTGAAACCTTTCTCAAACTGCCAAGCCAAGTACGGACATGACCGATGCAATCTACAGGTGGTCCTTCCCCGATCATCGAAATGGTCATGGTATCCCCCAAGTTCACCGATTCAGCATTGGATTCAAAGTCTACTAGAAAGTCAACCAGCATTAGTTCCAAAGCTTTCTTTCTATTATCATCTAAGTTGTTGTCTTTTCCTTGACGAATGTTGATGCTGGGATCCACCCACTCCCCATCACTATCATGATTATGACCAAACATGACGTATAAGATGCTGGGACTTTCCATGATTGGTCATAATGTGACGTTACCTTGCGTAGAATTGTATCCACGACGTACATTTGGGGCCATGAAAATCCCTTTTTTGTTGTAGTGCATGAGAGATAAAAAGAAAAGTTATGACAAGAGTTGTGCATGCCCAGGGGATCATCCGTCGAAAATTGCTCTGTTCTGTTTTATTTTGCCTGGAAAAGTCATCTGACCATATGAATAAACAATCTAGCCGAATGAAAACATAGACGAAAAGATGATTTATTCATCTAGCCATACAAGAAAATTGGGAACAACTTGTTTTATGTAGTAAGCCCAAAACATAGACAAACAAAGCATTTCCAAATGATGCTAATACTTGCTACCCCTTCCTATCACTAGGATGTTTCAAGGAAGAGGTAGATAGGCTCCACCCATCATCCAACAATACAAGAAACTATGCAACATGATATTTACAACAATTTATCAAATAAAAAGGTGAATATGCATAGAAATTGGAGGTTGGAAGAAGTCAAGCCCAAGAAATAAATGAAAAACCTACATTCATTTCTTTGTGAATAAGGGTAAGTTAACACCCAAATCATATTAATTGTAGAGAGTAAATAGCCACTATTTCTAAGGTGAAACCTCATAAAGCCAATAAAAACTCCACACGACTTCTAAGAAAATATAAACAAAATAAAAGCTAATCACCTTCCCAACACCAAACCTCAAGAATCATCCAACTAGCTCCATGTAACAATCACAAGTAGTCATTAAACCTGGCTCTGATACCACAAAATTGTCACGCCCCAAGTTCCGTGACAACGTCGCACACTCATTTAAGTGAGCATGCAAGGCTAAGAGTCCAACATATAACCAACAATGTAAAATATTCAAATTAAATCCTTAAATATCATAATGCTAAAATCCATAAAAATAGATAATTCTTATCATATGAAATTGCTAATATAATCTACTAACCAACATAATAAACCAAGTACTTAAATCATAGTCCTACTCTCGACACTCCCCCCGAGTAAACCCCGCGCAACTCTATTCCTCAGAATCTAAAAAAATAAATAAAATAAGGGTAAGCTAGACAGCCCAGTAAATAACCAACCATCACTGCTAGCTGGATCAAGTATACAAAAAAATAAATAGTCGATAACCAATAAATATAATTTTTGCTACAATTCAATAAATGAACAATTATTTGTAAGATGGTTTCATAGCTAAAAATAAATAATGTACAATACATTTTAATTGAAAAGCCAACAAGATAATTCAAAGTAAATTCGTCGTTCAAATCGATGGTTCAATATTCAAGCGGTTCGATGATTTGATTCACAAAACCCAAGTCTTGGTGACTACAGTCACCTAGCCTGTGACAAGGCCTAGAACCACACATAGGCTGGTGGTAAAGCCCCAAAAGAAACTAGTTTCTGTGCCAATAAATAACCCCCATTGGCTAGGGTCCAAATCATAGTCAGACTAGAGTGATGTTCAAAATTCAAACAATACACAACTTTAAAATAAAATATTCGATATTTTCAGAATAAACATTTGGTACAATTTTCAGAATAGTTTCACAAAATATTAAAATAACTTCCATAATAATATTCGATGTTGTTTTATACTTGACCCATATTTTATTTAAGAGAACATGAAGGCTATAAATAAATATTTATAATTTTAAACGATTCAGTAGGAATAAAAATGAACCAACAGTGATAGCGAGTTACTTACCTCAAACGCTTAAAAGCAATATTCCAACACCAACTCCAAACACTCAGCTCCACCACTTTAATCACACAAACCTAATAAACAAA
Organism: Camellia granthamiana; assembly: GCA_036172215.1. Lineage (NCBI taxonomy): Eukaryota > Viridiplantae > Streptophyta > Magnoliopsida > Ericales > Theaceae > Camellia > Camellia granthamiana. Next base: position 6,932,257 of record CM069914.1, on the reverse strand, counting down.
ATCTCAAATAAATTAATATTTTTACGTGTTACATACACCCACAAAAGCCCCACCATATTAGATTAATGTATTGCTTTAATATCCAAGTGATCGAACCATTCAACCCAACTTTATAGCCAAACACACCCTTACCCATGATACAAAACTCCATTGTTTCTATTACCCACCCAAAGTTACACTTACACATTACACCAAATTCTCAAAACTTAAGTAGGCACCTATAGATCTTCCAAATCCCCTTAATGCATTGATTGTTAAATTCCTCAACATAAACTTAATAATTAACAGTAAAGATAGATTTTACCTTAACCAATGGGTGTCCCAAAATTACCAACGTGCTGCCTCCAATCCCTATTGCAGCCTCACTTAAACCTCTCTTCTCTTTTTCTTTTCTTTTTTCTTTTACCTTCTCAAACCCTAGCCGCCTATGGAGCAATTCCCAGCCTTTGTTTTGTTAGAGTTGAGTATGGATTGAAACACATGAACCAATATACTTGGATGATGAAGAAAGTGATGAAAAAGTGTATGAAAATGGAAAAACTACATTACATAATCAAACTTGTGGATAGGTGGCTAATTTCTAACTCCTTCCACATCCACAAGGTTCCAATTCACATATCTAAGTATGACAACAATGAAGTATGGTACTAGAAAGCAAGTAAAATGTGCAAGAATGAAAGAAAGCAAAGAATTCAATCAACTCAATGGATGAGTGGCTATATCCTAGTTCTTCCTACATCCATGAGGATCAATCATATGACTACAACACAATATAAATGAAGTACAAAGCTTGATAATAAAGAGAGAGAGAGAGAGAGAGAGAGAGAGAGAAAGAGAGAGAATATGAGAAATTGTTCAAAAATTCACCTCTTAAAGAGAGGATGAACTTCTTAGTTGTCAAACTCTATCCTAGCACCCTCAAAATTCTTGAGTGTGGCCTAGAATCATTAGCAAGAAGCTCCAAATCTAAGCTTTAATGGTGTTTTAGGTGGTATGGGTAAGAGAGTCGAAGGTTGAAGATGATTGAGGGGAAGTGGGAGTATTGTGCTCTCAACAAGCCTTTTAGCTCTTGGAAATATTTTCTAACCCTTGAAAATGAAGCATGAGGCATGTATATATAGAATTTTGAACAAAAATATCTAAGATATTTGTGTAAAACTTGTAGAGGAAGCTGAATTTTCTAAAAATGCTATGTACTTTGACAATTCAGCTGGTTACAATTATTCATCCAGCTGGCCACATTTTTCATCCGGCCATAAGTTGTTATACGGCCAATGAGAAAAATGTACCGTTAGATCAATAATGTAGGGCTAGTATAATTTGAAAGGAAAAATAGGTAATTCTATATAATTCCATCCCTTCCATTCACTTACAGTCTGCCATTCACTCGATCTACTAAAAAAGATAATATTTGGAGTTCGAAAACACTAGTCTCGGAACATTGTGGAAATGTTTGGAACTATGCAACCAAAACATTTTGAAAAAAGTTTTAAGAGGGTCAAAAAATAGCTTGGCCAAAACAAGCATCAAATTGGGATAGCTGGGATTAAAGCTTGAATTTGGCTTTCTTGCTGAGGAATTCAAAAGATTGCACATTGCGACTTTCATCATCAGGTGTTAGGAATAAAGCACCCAAGTCTTAAGGCCGGTCAAAATGGGGTGTCTACACCATTCATCGACCTTCAACGGTTCGGCACTGCCATGGAACTTAGCGGGATTTAAGTGGAAAAACTCATTCTTTAGAAAAGAGGCCCTAGACTCCCTCTCAATGCTCCTAGCCACTTGCTCAGCTCTAAGAATGTGCATGGACTCCCTAAGAGCCTCAGTCATCTCTCAGGCTAACACCCCCATTGCATCTTGGCCCGATTGCCTGGCCACGTTGTTTACATTATTCTAACCAACCCCTTCTTCTTACGAGGGAATATCATCTTGTGCGAGAACATCCCAAGCACCATGACGAGGTCTACCATGGCCTCTACCACATCCTGACATCCTATATGAAAGTTGAGACAAAATTAAGTTTGCAATATATATGTGTGTATATATCCAAACTCCACCTCACACATCACACACGAGGTAAACAAGAACCTATACATGTATCTACATCCCATAAAGCAAACCAAGTAAGAACATAGCCACATAAAGTACATACGAATTACCCCTCTAAGACATTGATTTGTTCCACAACGTTCAAAGACTTCCAAGTAGAAATAGCATTGATAAAGTGCCTTTCTAAAGGAACTTCTAAGAATTTCATAGACATAAATCATATCTCAAAAGTTTAATCTCATACCTATTTAGTCACATAAACATATAAAGCATACAAAACAAACATGTATCCCATCCTAGCATAGTAAACCCATTGTGGCAAAAGCTACATCCCACGAGCCTAAGCTATTCAAACCTGATTAGTTCTACTACCAAGTTGTAATGCCCCAATTTTTTTTTTAAACAATAATATACAATCATTTTTAACTCAACCATTCCATAATAAAAGTTAATATAAAATAAGCACATAAGTTTGGAAATATTGGTATGGTGACCAAATACCTCTCTTTCTCCTTGAACTTTTCTGAAAGAATACATGTTTACATGAATATAACATTGTTGCAAAATACAAGTTATAACACTTGTAATTCAAAGAGCTAGAGAGTAAAAAATACATCTAAACACCTTAATGGTTTACATCTTTTCAAGGCACGAGTCTTAATTATACAAAAAATAGAATATTTTCCAAACAAATCATCTCAAAATCTATTTCACAAAAGGAAAATCACAAGAGCGTCAGTGCTACACAAAAGAAATATCCCCAATTTCTACTCAACGGGGTAGTGTTTCTTCATCTTGACCTGAAATGTTAATTTTGCTAGGAATGAGCAAAGTTGTCCAGTAAAAATACATTTAACAAAGTATATAAACATTTGATATAAAGATGAAAACCCATTGCTTCATACCCTTACGAAAGAACAAATGCACCAAAGAGCCTTTACTCAAAGCAAATTGATATGTATATATATGTGTAAATTTTTCTAAGAACAATTCCACGTTTTTCGTCCTCACACGGATGGGCAAGTGGGCACCTCAAACCTTCCATGTTTATCATCCTCACATGATCGAGCATGTGGACACCTCAAAACATTTCCCACATATATCATCCTCAGATGATTAGGCATGCGGGAACCTAATTTCCATGTGGGGGTACCAAGTTCAACATACAACATAGTATGTAGTTTCTCAATAATTTACGTAATCACTTCTAATCACAATAAATATCCAAAATTCATCCCCTCGCATTGTTTCCTAACATATCAACAAAATATCAACTCCACTTCATCTTAAACATCAATTTGAAACCAAAATCGTACTCTAGGGTTTTGTAAAATTTAGGAATTTTGCTCATATCCCTTATTAATCAATGAGTCCTCAAGCCAATCACTAATCTTTTCAAAACTTTCAAAGTAATTCAAGAGGGTTAAGTGAAACCCCATTTTTTTAAAGAATTTTTCCATTTTTATCAAAATCATTTATCTCATACCTCATTAAATTTAAGGAAAAATCACATAGTCATATCAAAATATAGATATACAAGATTAAAGGTATTCCCATCTCAAGAGAGAGAGAAGAGTTAAAGACCAAAAAGTTAAAAGTGGCGAAATCACAATCCACTTACACCTAAATGTAACTCTCAATGTGCTCTAGCTTTTTCCCTCAAGAACTAGGGGATGATTTCACCTCGAAGTAGATGAAATCAAAGCTTGAAGTTCAAAAGTGGTGGAAGGTATGAGAAAGAGAGAACGACGGTAATGAGAGAGAGTGAGAAAAAGTGAGAAAAGAGAGAGAATGGGCTTCTATTTATAGTAGAGGGGTAAAATGTGTCATGGGGCCCAAGAATACATAAATATTAGGTCAAAAATCTAAAAAATGAGGCCCAAAAACATGGCTGAAACTTTTTACAAGCATCGACACCTTTCAGCCAAGTGTCGACTCTATCAAATAGTAGGCAAAAGAAAGAAAGGGCAAAGAAGCAAGTGTCGACACCTTTCAGCCAAGTGTCAACCCTATAAAATAGTAGGCAAAAGAAAGAAAGGGCAAAGAAGCAAGTGTCGACACCTTCCAGCCAAGTGTCGACACTCATAATAGAATTTCAAGGTTCTCAAGTCACTTTTCCAACAAAACTAAGCGTAAAGGAATGATTCTAACAAATTTAAATCAAATCTTGCTCCACCAATACAATGATACAACAACTCAAACACCCAATAGCAAGGAGTAATGGAAAGCAAATATACTTTAAAAATGTTTTAAGAAAGTAACAAAATGGAAAAAGTGCAAAAAAAATAAAATAAAATAAAATAAAAAAATGAACTTTTTAAACCATTTCACTTTTCTCTTTAAATTTATATATCCTCTTCACAAATATTCAAAAACAGCCTTAGCTGTATTTCGATTTTAGATTGGTTTAGAAATTTGTAAAGAGAAGTAAAAATGTTAGAAAAAATAAATGAAATATAAGTTTATTATTATTATTTATTTATTACTTTTCTCTCATTTTTTTATCTGTACAAATTTAAAATCAAAAGATAGGATTAGTAAAATGGAATTTGGAGCCTAACAAGACAATCTTGAACCCTAAGATAGATCATATGAATTTTGGAAACCCCCAAAAGGATGAACTAGGGAAAAAAAGGCCATATGGTCTATCCATCCATGAAGCTTTACTTTTCCATGACATAGACGCATGCTATGTGTAAAGTTTGTTTCAGATTTTGTATGAACAAATAGGACAAACTTGTCATAGACTAGACACACACCAAACTGTTGATGTTAGGAACAATTTGAAGTTTGTTTGGCTTGGCTTCTCTTCTCTTCAAATGGGACAAAGTATTTGCACTTTTTAGCCTTGCTTTTCCCTTTCATTGAGTTGAATTGAATTTCATGTCTCATCCCATAGAACAATAATAGAAAGAAAAGCAGGTGTTAGAAATAAAAATTATGAAATATTTCTGAAGCCGCAATTATATGATATTCACTTTTTTATAAAGTGTCACAAGCTCTTATTTAGTCTTTATTGAGCCTTAAAAAAATGATTTCAGTTAAAATGATCTTAATTATGACCTGAAGTAGTGACCAAATCAAGTATGGCCACACTAAAATGGGGTCTGCATCATAAGACTAAGTGATATTTGATTGCAACGTAAAGTGATGCGTTCCACATAGTAGGAGAGTAGAGCTAATTGTTTTGTGGTGATCTCTTCACGACATCATCAGCAACTTCTTTTATCAGAAGAAGGAGAGGAATTCGATGAACTCTCCGTTGCTGGAGCTTGCCTCTATTTTCCAAAAAAGAACCTCACACCAACTTTCCTTGTACGGTTGTCGCTTCACAATATATGGCAACCCGAGACCATTGTAAGGCACAATATGACCCATTGGGTCTCTTTGTTAAGGTTGTTTTGGTTATGGATAAGAACTTTTCAAATGTTGGAAAAAAATAGTTTTATGGTGACATTAATGTAAAATTAAAGTAGGTCGTAATCACTGGTTGAGGTAGGATCAAATTGGTTTAGATTTTCTATAACAAAATCTTTACACCATAAAAAGAATAACAAAAAATCATTAAGAATTGAATGAGAAATTGTCTCATAAAGTTGGCTTCATGAATAAAGTATTGAGAATGGTGTATAACTACCTATCCCACATTAATTATACAGAAAAAGCATTTATGGGTATTTAAACCTCAAGATTTTGATAAGGGCATGAGTCCTTTGGGACATCCAAAATTTCCGAAGGAAGAGAGTTATGAATACTTCAAGGATGGGCTTGGGCCAAAATTATGGTCCAAATTGGTTATATAAAAATTACCACACGCGCACACACCGCCCGGACTGGTTCAGTCCGTGATCTGTGAATTGTAAATCTTGAACTTAAGACTTGCCGAATTGGATTAGGTTTGGACCCGAATTGGTGATCCACCACCCTAAGATTGGCTAACCAAATTTAACGTGACTTGATGATGTGTCATTTAACGTGACTTTTTGATGTACACTCTCCAACGCTCTCCCAATTTAACGTGAATTGGTGATCCAACACTCATCTTTGTTTAACGTGACTTGATGATATGTCATTTTAAGATTGGCTAACCAAATTTATCTTGCCTTTGATGGTTGACCAAACGTAGCCATACAAATTAACACGAAGCAAAATGCCCAGTAAATTAAAGCAAATATTTCCAATACTATTAGGCATTTTACTTATTTAAAAATTATCTTAAAATTATTATAAGGTATATATTTTATTTTATTCATTCATTTTTTCATATTTTCACTCAAATACATTTCACTTTATGAAATGTCACATTAACAACAAAGATGGAAGAAAAAAATCATAAGAGTCGAATAGATTTTGCCTCACATTTGAAGGCTAATTACATTTAACTAGTGAATGTAAATTTAAACAAAATGCCTAATAATATACCTAGTGCATTAGAATTCAAAAAAATAAATTATACTAAATATTTTAACTAATAAATATTATATGCCTAATAAATTAAAGATGCTCTTAGAAAGACAAAAAATAAAAAGAACTAGTTATTTTGTTTAAGAGCAATTCTAACGTCACTAGTTATTTTCGGTAGCTAAAAGAGACAAAGTATAATCATGATTTTAACAAATCAATTTACCTAATAAGTACTCCAAACTACTATTTGTCTAGCTGATTATCCAAAATAATTTATGATTAATAATATTTTACAACACGCCACATCAAGTTACATTGGAGGAAAAGAAGAGAGAGTGCTTCATTAGAACATCAACATCAGTATCGGTAAAATCGCTTCTTAGTTAAACTAGTGATATAAACTTCAAAAACGACATCCATCAATCTCACTTGCAACGCGTCAAAATTTGTGATTGCTATAGTATCTCGCTATAGAAGCGAAGTACTATTCATCGCTACTTGTGTATTACCGAATGTCCATCCGGAAGTCCGGCCGGTCGAACCTGTCAACGGCAATTTTTATTTTTTTTTTTCCAGTTTTACTTTTACAAAAGAACATAAGAATTGTTTGGCTAAGAACTCATCAATTTATTAAAAAAAAAAAAATGAATAACAAATATTTTAATAAGATTAAGTTAGAATAGAGAATTTGATGCAGTAAGGTGACTAGCTAAAATAAAAAATAATAATTTTTTTAAGTCATAATTTGACTAAAAATTTAAAGGGACTGGTGAAGATGCTCTAACAAGCCTCACTTAGGAGAGCCAATTGGAGTTGTTATTAGAGATATCTATATTGTTGAAGCTCTATTTTATGAAAAGTTAGGTAAAATGTCTAAATTGCTCTAAATGCCTCTTCTATTAAAAATACTCTGCTGTGTTTGGTTGAGGGATTTGAGGAGGGATTTAGAAAGAAAAATGGAAAAGGTATGTGAAATTTAAATAAAGCAAACCTATATTTCACCTAGTTTCACACACTTTTTTCCTTTCTCTTTCCAAATCTCTGTTCAAATCTCCCAACCAAATACAACATTAAAGAATGATTTTATTTCAAACATTTAATTTCGAATCAACAGACTCCAGATTGTTACCCTCACTTTTTTCTATTACACATTTTCGCTACATCAATTAGTATCGAAGCCCATACAGTCCCTACATCAGAAAGTGGTACAAGTTATGAAGTAAAAGATCATGACTGTGAAAGTCCATACACTCCCTACATCATAAAGCCGTATAAGTTATAAAGTAAAATGATCATGATTATGACACAAATAACGTTTGTTATTAACACTTGAAAGCAAGTGTAGAGAGAACTTCAAGTAAAGCATGAAATGAAATCTGAAAGGCACAAGTAATGCAGCTCAACAGAAACTCTCATCCATGCTGGTAGACTGGTTAAGAGTAACAGCTACAGAATCTTTTCAAAGACTAGCAAGTAAATTAGACCCAAAACAAAATACCTTAACTCCATTTGTGCATAGACTGATTTCCATACAAGAAATGACAAAAGATTCATGAAAGTAACACCAAGTGCTAGCTCTATCTTCTCCCATATGCATCTGTTTTCAGCACAAACCACAGGACACTCCTATGGCTCCAAAATTCTTCCATACAAACTGTCAAATAACTCAGAAGGTGCAGTTGCATACATATTATCAAAGACATTAGACATAATTTTCAGATAAGTCAAGTTTTTACAGGAAAACAAAACAGAGATCAGAATACTTTTACTAAGTCTAGTTACTTCCGCCTGGCTTTCTTGGACACCTTCCTACATTCAAGCTTCTTTTGTGCAGCTTCAAACTCTTCCTCAGTGGGTTCTGAACATGCCCCGCCTCCACCATGTTTTTTCACCATAGATGAGAAGAAGGAATCAAATTGCTGTTTTCTCTCATTTCGACGCTGAGAAATAATTGCATATAAATCTTCAGACTCTTTATTCTTTGACCTGTATGGTAAGGTAGTAATTTGTGGTTCAGTCTAGCAGGGAAGGGCAAAATGTTCTTGTGAAGTAGCACATCATCAACACCCAAAACAAATGACTTACTTTTCTCTGTGTCTTAAAGGACTAGTAGGAGGTTTTGTTTTAGCTACTTGCTTCACCCATTTCTGATATGCCTTGGTTGACTTCAGATCTCCTACAAGAGAGCAAGAGAGTATTCAGAGTCACAGTAGAACATTGGAGTACAAAAGAAAAAAGAGGAACACTATACAAACTAACAAATCCGACAAACTTTTCTTATTGATATGGCACCTATCACATTAAGCAAGTCATCTTTCAGATGCCAAAGTTCCTTTATTGCATGACACATCAATTAGTAAGAAAAGATTGCAAGATTTGTTAGTCTGTATAGCGTTTTCCAAGAAAAATATAAACATTATCAAATCTCTTAGATGTTATCAGCATGCAGGAAATCTGTAATGCCTTGCAACAGACAAGGCAACAATCAAGAATTAAAACTGAAAAGCAAAAAAAGGCCAATTGATGGATGGGCCTAACTTGCAAAGGGTGATTTTGTACTAATGTAACAAGGTGAAATTTGCCCATTTGGCAAAACTTATTTGCAGCATATATAGGTAAAAAATTTAAAATTCCATGTTCAAGCAATTGTACTTGAAAAATTTAACAGTACGTGATAAAACTTTTCAGCTTATTTGCTTTTTCAGAGCATCTGCAATCAAAGCTTGAAATATAAAGTTGTCAACTTTTTTTAAAGGCTTATGTGACAATTTACCATTTTCAAATTTGACATCTCTAAAAATAAGCACTCCACCAAATATACCAAATTTAATATTTTATTATATTTACTTCAATTTTTTAGACAAAACAAAACAAGACCCTCTTACTAATGGGTCACACATAATAAACAAAGCCAAAAAATAAATGGCATCCCTCCCCACATATGTCAAATTTGACATGAGGAGGCAATGCAAAATGTCACTTAGACAAATTGCATTTTGGTTAGAGCCTGTAGGGATCCCAAATTTTTACACTGAGTTGCCAGCTAAGATTTGGCATTATGGTTGGAGATGCTCCCAACTCAACAAAAAAGCTAACATTTTCTATGCTAGGTATGAGATGCTTTATTGGCACAAAAAATGTGCAGTCGTGCAATATTCACATTGGATCTCAAAAAAAAGGGAGCAATTAACTGGGTCCTGATCTTCCATTTTCAAGTTTGAGCCCTCAGGCTCAAGATTTTCCCCAATTCATATTTGAAGAACCAAATTCATCCGACCAAAGCTAATACAAACCCTCACCTGAAGCTATTGCCTCATCAAGAATATCCTTGAATCGATGTGAATCCAGCTTAGGATCTGAGCAGAGCATCGAACAGAAGAGCCTGTGAAGGAAAATCACTTTAGAGAGCAAAATGGAAAGCGGATTGGAGGGAAATGCATTTCTCTTGTACGGATGTACCTGTTCATATTACCCTTGCACTTGTTGTACAAGTCAATCAAATCATTCTTCTCTGAATCAGATCCTCTATAGTTTGCTTCGAACTCCTCAATATCAGCCTCAGTAATCTGTAACCAATGATTATCTCGTCTAATATAGAATGATAAAGAATAGTATAACACCCGCATATTACAACACACAAACTGAAAAGTAATATGATCAAACAAAACTAACACAACCTTTTTGTACATAGCTCGGAAAAACTCCTTCAGATTGTTAATCACCTCTCCTTCAAGGTCCTGCCATTGGAGAAATTTCAAATTTTAATATTTAGTGAATATATTACATATTTTAAAATAGTAAAAACATAAAAACAAAATTAAAAATAAAGGTGTAAATATTTTTCTCCTTAATGCATTGAATATTTTATTACATAGAAGGAAGTTTTCCTTCACTGAAAGTTTAATTGATTTTCTTAACTTTAGTGATTGAGACCATTAACTATATTTTTTCTTGATTGTTCACTTAATTTTTTTTTCCCGATAGAATATAGCTGCAAAAAGATATTCTTTTTATTTTTGTTTTTTATTTTAAACAATCTACTAGACTAATTTTTACAAAAGACCAAGGCAGCATCTACATATTCGTACTCATATGCTTATGCACAAAAGGCACACAAAGTGCACCTCAGATGCATGTCTCAAAATGTGATGTGCAAGCCTTTGGAGAGTACTGCCTAAAATTCAATGCGTTGATGCGTTTTACATTATCCTCGAGGCAAGCTTCAGCAAAGCCTTTTAAAACTACCATCCCAGTGTTTACAGAGCATTTGAAATGAGTATACTTTGTCCTCATCATAAAAAATGAGACTCCCCCTATAGAGAAAATTTTTAGGAATTCAAACGTTACAATTTACCTTCTAATTTCTGATTTAATTTAAACTTTCTGCAATGAATAAAATTTTATCCTTTAATGTGTAAGATTAAAAATGGATTGGTGCCAGCAAATGCTACAAAAATCAAATAGGTCCCCGGAGTGTCTAAACTTGGCCTATTTGTACTTAATTTAAAAAAGAGCTGCAACACAGAAGGATATGATAATTACTCACCGCATCATCAACACAACCAGTCTGATCGTAGACTGCCCTTTTCTCGTCATCACCAAGAATTGATATCACCTTTTGCAATTGCTGAAACTTCTCTTTTGCCTCCTACAAATACAACAATGAAGGGTGAGAAACACAGAAAATATTAGGTGAAATGGACAATGGAAGCCAGCACCATGAAAAATCAATTTTCACCTCATCCCCGGGATTCTTATCAGGATGTAGTCGTAATGCCAACTTATAATATGCTTTCTTTATTTCTTGTTGAGATGCTGTCTTTTGCACGCCTAGAACCTGCAAGGCATTCGGTTACTTTCTGGTATTTTCAGGCTATATTTCAAATTGGAAAAACCAGGACGCAGTTTGATAAAACAAAATACAGAAGGAACAAACACCATACTGCAAATAATCATGTTCTGATTAATTTAAAAAATACATAGTAGACCACTTAAGATAAGATTTAATATGACATTTTTACATTTTTTATTTTTTAATGTACCATAGTCACCATATAAAACCCTCAATTAATCTAATAATACTGACAGATTAGCAATATCTTCTGATAGACCTTCCGATTAATTGATGATTATCATAAAGATGGCTACCAAGAAAGACCTTCTTAATAGAATTATGTCAAATAGCTAACAGAGTCAAAGAGCAAACATAATAATAATAATAATAATAATAATAATAATAATAATAATAATAATAATAAAGCAATCAGGAAAAAACAATCCTCTAGTATTTTAACAAGAGAAATTGCATTTAAACCTCTAATCCTCAACAAATTCAAATGTCATAGTATGAAGGTCGAGACAACTAATGCAACCAAAATCAAAATTATCCTCAGATATACACTTATCAAAAACATTAACATTGTAAATCTTCTTAAGAAGAGAAGATCCAGATATTTATTTAGTGTGCTGTTTGGTGTAGCTGTTAAAATAGATTATAGCTTATAGCTTAACAGATTATAGATTATGACTTTAATCAGAAGCTGTTAATCTGTTTGGTATAGCTGTTGGATTATAGATTTAAGTTGCTGAGTAGTGTTTGTTAAATAAGCTGTGAAGTAGCTTTTTCAATTAATTTTTATTTTTTATTATTCACTATTTATCTACTTTTTTCATAAAAAGTAATAATAATATTTTATAGTCCATTTGAGTCTTTTTCTATTTTTAAAAAAATAAAAAATAAAAAAATCTAAGAGTATAACCGTGAATTAACATGTCCACAGCAGAAGCTGATAATCAGAAGCAGGGGGTGAGCAGCTTCTCAGAATCAGCTTTTTTGACTTAAAATAAGCTATTAGAATCAGAAGCTGTTTGAAATAAGTTTAACCAAACAGTCCAAAATAACTTTTTAAAAGCCAGAAGCCATAAGCTGGCTCAAAAAAGCTGCACCAAACACCCCCATTGTATTGCTCTTAACTATGCAAAAAAACCCAAAACTTATAGACCATGACTGACATAAAAAGGAAGCATCAAAATTAGTAAACTGATCTAATCATGACAATAAGAAAAAAATGAAATAAGGAAAATAGAAAACTTAAACCTAACTAGGAATATAGATTGGATTAACGTTTAAGAGGCTATTGATTTCTCTTCCATCAAAGACAAGAGAAAGGACATTAAGAAAACAGGCGAGAGAGAGAGAGAGAGAGAGAGAGAGAGAGAGAACTTTAAAACTATTACATTAGGTATTATACATACATATGCATAGATATAGAATAAGAGAGTTAGTGAAAAGAAGAAAGAGAACACTAGGAATTTCGAAAAGCTCAGATCCTGTGAAATGAACAGAGTCATCTACAATCTCTTGTCCCCAACAGATGATCGATACAATGTGGGTGTTGGGAAGTTGCTATTTTAGTTTTTAACTATTTTAGTAGGTTAAAATTTTTGTGTTTGAGAAGAGTTTTTTTAATTGGATGTAATATTTGTGAGAAAAAAATGAAATAATTATAGGTTTGATGTGACATTTTATCTTATATTGTAGCTTATTTTGTTATTTTGTGGATTTTAGAGCAAAAAGCCACAAAAAAAAAAAAAAAACTTTTGCCAAACACCCTCAATATGTTGCTGCAAGAGTAAAATCCACTTTTACATACACAAAAACAATAAGAACGTTTTGCTTGTGTATTAACCTAAATCACCAGAAAAATTCTGACATTATCAAATACAAAATAAAAACCCAAATTGGATTTTGGATTCACAAGCAGAAACTGGGTACCAAAGCTTTGAAATTAATCAAACTGATCAGACCGCAATCACAATTTTGAAAGGAAAATAAATAAATAAATAATCAACAGACAAATTGATGAGAAGGACGCTGATATGTGAAGCAATCACATAGAAAACCTAATTAACATAAGCAGTGAAACTAGCATGTAAGGCATCTTAGAAATAAAAGCAATGGTGGAATACCTCATACAAGCTCTTCGAAGTTGAAGAAGCTGATTGGTTGAGATCTTCCTCATGTTCTTGCTCTCGATTCTCTTCCGAAACCCTAGTTTTCTTTCTCTTCCCCATCTTACCAGAAACGTGAAAACCAAAAGAAACTCAGAGTAATATATGTGTGTGTGTATAGACAGAGATGGATAGACGGAGAGTGGGCTCTCTGTGGATTTGTATCAGTTTTGTTAAATTTGATAAATTTATTGGGCGATTATGTTCCCGCCATATCGCTGCTATATATACCGTATTTCCCGCCATCCGATGAGGAGGATCATCAACTCGAAGTCTTATTGTTCATGTAGGGTGCAGATCTTGCCACGTTGAAGTAAGGTTACACTGAGGGGTGCTTCGGTCCGATGATACGCACTGCCCAATCATATTTTTAATATTTAGGACTGGTTTGGCATGTTTGAAAAAAATTAAAAAGTCATTATCTTTTTTAACTTATATCATCTTATTTAAATCGCATCATCTCTCTAATACATCATTTCAAATCTAACCCAAACTCAACACATAATAAAAAGTCAAAAAGTACACTTATTTAGATCATTTCAAACAATCCCTAAAATACAACAATGCTAGGTAGTGCAAAAATTCATAGTTCGAATGATTTGAAACACCCAAAACGACATCATTTTGAATGTAAAACGACGTCATTTTGACATATTTGAACCATTCGAACCACACAAATCCGAGTCACCACGTATTTTTTTTAAAAATAATATATATTTTTTGCACATACCAGTTGGTTGGTGTAAATACTCTATTTAGACAGTTCTAAAATTTAGGCACTTTATTTTTGACATCCAATGATAAAAATCATAACATGCGTAATCGTTTGATTTCTCCGGTGGAAAGCCTAATCCTAAAGTTCTATTTCAACCTTACACCTATTTTGGCCAACTATTTTTAGACCGTCAAAACTGTTCTTCAAAATTTTTTTACCCGTGTGTAAATCCAATATTTCCATGATGTTTAAAGCTCACTTTTTAATCAAAAATATTGTATTTTTGGTGACCAAGCAAAAGCAAAGTAAGAATGAATGAACAAGAAGAGAATCCTCTAGAAAAAATTTGGAAGCGTTTGATTTACTTTTCAAAACTCAACTCTATTTTTAAGTTATGATTTTTTTTTTTTTTTTTTTTTTGTTATAGGAAAATCCTCCCACTCTCCCGCAGGTCCAAGGTAGCGCCCCTTGAGGAGATCACCAGGGTGTCCTGTTGGCCGTTCCGAGCAAGAGACTATAACCTGAAAGCTTGTCCCGACCTCACAAGGCAAGCTCCGGTAAGTCAGGACTCGCACAGCGGGGGAGCATTGAATCCACACCAAGTGCTGACTAGACAACTTGAAGTCCAACCTCCTAACCAACAGTGCTTCGCCCAGGAGATTGGCCCAAGGGGGAGGGGACTTGAACTTGTGACCTTGGGGCTTAAACCCCAAGGCCTTACCACAATGCCACAACCCCTTGGGTTATAAGTTATGATTTGGATACAACATGTTAACTAAACATATTTTTTAAAATACAACTCAAAATTACTTTCGAAACTCCTCTCTATTTTTTTTATTATTTATAAGCCAATCAATCAGTCACTTTTTCTCTTTCATCTCTCCTCTCTCCTCTCACATTCTATACATCAATCAATTAAAAATAAATAAATAAACAAAAATTACAACTCATCTCACAACTATTTTCAAAACTCATAACCAAACAAATTTTTTCTTTTCAAATTATGATTCAAAAACTCAAAACTCAAAATACAACTCTATACTCAAATCATAATTCTAAAACAAAACCAAACGAACCCCTTGTTTTCCCTTCAAATCTACCCTAATCGTACAAAACTTGATTGGTCGTATAACTTTTATGTTTAACTGACCATATTTTGGCTGGTTAGCTGGACAAATTTGTTGAGAAATAGAGTAGTTTGTAAAAGATGGTTCCCTCATGCATATGAGGTGCCACCTCTATAATTCTTGAATGAATTGCGGACCAAGCAACTTCTAGGCCTATACAAACACCTCTCTTTCAAGAGAAAAGGGGTTGGGAAATTTTGAAGGCTTACCAAAGCATAGAGCCACCCATTTTGATCTCAAAGCATTTGGGTCTTCCAAATTCCCTCTCTATATACATACACCTATACATACACCATTAGAGCTTGGATTGAAGTTTTTCTTATTGGAGATTCAAGAAAGAATTCAAAGACTTGAGGGTGTCTAAAGTGAAAATTGCTAATCAAGAAGTTTTTCTTCATTACTTGAAGTAAGTTTTTCAACTTTCTCATTACTTTCCTTTTTATTTTATTTTCTTTTTTCTCCTACCAAGCACTCCATAACTCTGAATTCTTGTAGTAATAATGTGATTGGGCCTTGCGAATAGAAGAGATTAGCCACCCCTTCATAGGAATTTATTGGATTGTTTGAATTATAATTTTCTTACACTTTCTCTCTCAATTTGTCACCTCCCAAACACTCTATTTTTTTATTTTCTGTAGTAGTTTAGATTAGTTTTGGACTTGTATAGAGGGTTCTAATCCTACCCTATGTTTTATTTCCATAACTCTCTTGTTTGCTTTAATTTTCCATTACTTTCTCACTATTTTCTCATCATCCAAGCAAGTTTAATTTCTATGACCCAATCCATGGTCACATTCTAATGAACATTTGTGGTTGTTTTATGGGATCAATTGGATGATTCATGAGTTTAAATTGGTGATCAAAGAGTTATAGATTCCATTTTCTTTCATTTTCTCCTACTCTCTTTATTTTCTTGGAAGCCAAACATGGCTTCCACCTAGAAGTGATTTGTAATCTACTCTTCTACTTTTAACATGGATTTGGGTATTCATTTACTATTTCCATGAGAGATGATGTACATTCACATTCACTTTTTTGATTTGTTTCTTGATTAATTTCCATTTTGCTTTTTTACTTCTATGATCATCATGGATTTTTCTATATTTTTTATGATCAAAGAAGTTCCATCTTCTCATCCATTCCATGATGAGAATGGTGGACTTAGCTTATTTTAATTCTTTATTTTTCTACTTGATTTCTTTTATGATTATCATATAATGTTTTTTATTACTTCATGGTTGATCCATCTCTTCTTTGATTATTTTCATGATTAGAGGGATTGATCATTATTCATTTTATCATCTGCTACTCTTTCTCTCATTTTGTGGTGATTGAGATTGGGATTCTCTATCATGTTCACTTGGAAGCTTTCATGGCTTAGATGGGTTCGATTCTCTCATTATTCATGATGATTGAGGATAAATTCATCATGTCTAGCTTCTAGTGGCATCCCAAGAGGATTAGTGCTTCTCTTTTGCATTCCTATGATTAGAGAAACACTTTGGCTTGCTTTCTTTTCTCTTATTTTGTTTCTTAGATGCTTGTATATTCATCTCTCACTATCTATCCTTTTTATTTGGAGCTTTCCATATTATTGGCATCATGTTTTCTTCATCATTTTTACATGTTTTGCATCCAATTTTCATGCATGAGACATGGCTCATTTTATCTCTTATATTTTCCATCTCTTATGTCACTATGTGCGCTACCCCATGTTTTCAGATAGTTCATATATCATATGCTAGTAGCCAAGTCTTTAGTTACATTCTAGTGTATGTATTGCATTAGCTTCTTTGCATCTGGGATCATGCATATTTTTCTAACCCTTTTCGCTTGGCTTGGTGTGGATGAGTAATAGGTGAACTTATGTCATCTTTGCATCTCGATTATACACGTTTTACATATTATGTATAGCATTTTACTATGTGGCTACTTGTTTATTTGAGATATTTCTATGATTGCCGATAGATGGAGGTTATTTTGCTTAAGTTTGGATGAATTTGATTTTTATGCATGTGAACTTATCTTTTCTTTGAGTTATACATTTTCAAACTCTTTTTCTAAAGTAAGTGATTTAGTCTATACTTGTTTGTTTCACATAGTAATTTTAGCATTAATAATCGGAACATGAGCCTATATTGGTAATGAATCTCATATCATGAATTAGTAGAGGTCGATCTTTGATCGGCTGAGCAAGGGTACTCAATTCATGACCTCCCCCCCTTATACCTAAGTTCCCGAGCCAAGACACCTTAGTTGTGACAGACAGTGGCCTTTGGCATGAGTCATGAGTTTCTTAGTTTTTCCAAAAGATTAGGTGGCGACTCTGAGTTTGGTAATGCAATACATTTTCAGCATTTCTTGTGATTACTGGTTTTTTTTATGGATTTGTTAGATTTGGACTCTTATTCTGCTTCACATTGCATTGGTGAAGCCAGACTTAAGGGTCTGAATTGTCAGGCGCGCTCGAACACCCTGTCGGGGAGATCCCATAGTTTTTGGTGACTCTGCTAGGGAAACTAAAAGAACTTGACTTGAGGATTCATAATATGAGATTCGTTTCCATCTATATGTTCATTGCATTTGTATTTGCATTGGTGAGCTTCAAATCCCTATGTTTACCATTTGATATCCTAGACGGCTTCCTAGACATGGGCTCTGTCACAATAGGAACACAACTCTTGGACATGGATCCCCAACATACCGCATGATCCACATTTCATTGCTCAGTGGAAAGAATGAGAGGTATATTAGTGGTCTTGTCGAGGTACCCATTTTGACCAATCTTACCTCTTACATATAGTGGGTTATAGTGCCTTCCAACTTAGGACAAGATACCCTCCTATTTCCAGGATGCTGTAATGCCTCTGTTTGAATAGAGTAACTACAGATCTCTCCAAAGCTAGGATATGGTAACCCAAACCCCCTTAGGGGTGTTTGTTTGCTTTACCTATTATGTGCTATGCATTTAGATCAATATAGAGATTCTTCATTTGAGATTAGTGGTTCTAGCAAGTCAATTTGTAGGGACTGAGTTTAGTATTTTCAGTGGGGTACAGTGATTTTGCAGTGATGTTGTGTGGATGGTAATATTTGGTTGGATTGTTATCTGATTAGGGTTTTTCTTTTCTTTTCTTTTTTCCTTCCTTTTTGCTAAGCAGTCTTGTCATCATGGCTTCAAAGAAATCTGACATCCCGCAAGTTTTGTGGACTAGCACCAGTAGGCTTTGCAAGATCAGTGATTTAGTCCAAAGGCTGCAAATGTTAGTGTTACTCAAACCAATGGTTAGAAGAATAAAAGTCAAGCAACTGCAACCAATTTAGAACATTCTTCCATCACCTCTCAGTTCATATCATCCCAATTTCCTAATTGCTACTTCATTAGAATTAGTGATGGCACAAACTCTTCCTGACTTAGTAGAGATGCTCACTACTTTTCAACGGATTATGGATGCTCTTAACCACACCATTGCCAAGATACATAACTTATCTGGGGCGTCAACTACCCATCCATCTCGCCCGCTCATCCGATTCCGAATCCACCTTTGCCAGCCGAGGACTTCCAAGAATTTGAGCAACAAGAAGAGCCAGTTCACACCCAACTTTTCATGGCTATGGCACTACCCGTTGGGGGGTACCTTTGCCACTTGATCTAAATGAGCCTGATCCAACCTTGCTGAAGATTGCTAAGCTTGAGAAAATGTTCAAAAAGTTACATGGGATTAACTATATCCTTGATATTGAAGATGGGTACATCAAGGCTGTAGCAAGACTTTCAGATATATTCAAAATGACGCACGTTGACAGATTTGATGGGACTGTAGACCCAATTGTTCATATCTGCCTCATTTTAGATATTCTCAAGCCCATGGGACTAACCTGTGCCTATAAGCTTTTCTTTGTTTAGAAGGACCATGTGAGGAGTTGCTGCTACTTCGTACGCCAAATTGGAAGATACAGTGAAGTAGAATTGAAAAATGATGGCTGAGGCATTCGTCGCTTTTTATTCATACAATACATAAATAAAGGTGACCACACGGGAGTTAGAGACAACTTGCCAAGAGCCTAAGGAGAGCTTTGTGGCATTTGTTACTAGATTGAGGGCCAAAGCAGCTAGGATGACAAACAAGCCTTCGGAGAAAGATCAAGTATGCACTGTTGTAAGGAACCTACATGACAAGTTACTGCAGAAGATGATAGTTGTTCCCCTTTTTAATTTCAAAAACGTGCATGAAATTGGGGTCCAAATTGAAGATGTAATCAACCAAGGGATCTTCATGGAAGGAAATGAACCCGCGAAGAGGACATTTGCTCATAACACCACTACTACAAGTAGCACAAATGCCAAATTCGTGGAAGTCAATGTCATTGCTACCAATGCCAAACCAACCAATCCCTTCGCTAATGTCGACTCACAAATAGCCAACCCAACCCCCGCTCAAAACAAAACCTTCTGCCCTCTCTTTATGACTCTCACGCATACTATGAAAATTTTAACAGAAAAGGGGTATCTAAAGTCTCTTGATCCTTGATCTCTCATTGATCCCCTTCTTGCCAAACATGATCCCACCAAATACTGTGTTTTTCACCAGTAGTACGGTAGGATACTGATTGTTGCTTTCACCTCCATTATGAGATCCAAGATCTTATTGACAACAAAAGCATAGTTCCACTTCAAAAGCCCAATGTCACTGCCAACCCATTACCTCTCCATGACTGAGTACTACCACCTCCAAACCTCAATCTCTATAACGATTCTGGTTTAGACTCGACCCATTTTCTTGATTTTGGGTCCTAGAATCCATGTACTTAATTATTGTTCATCTCATTTCCATCTTGTTGTTTGTTGAATTTGGCTATTGAAAGTGTTGGTTGTGTTTGGAATAGGTTGGGAAGTTAGTTTTTCAATGAGTTGTTGCCTAGACTTTTGCATGTTCGCTCGAGTGGTCTTTCTTGCGCTCAAGCGGTCTTTTACAGTCTGCAAAACTACTGGAAGTGTGATATCTGCGCTCGAGAGATACTTTTTGCACTCGAGCAGTCTTTTACAGGTCTGAACTTCTGGGAGGGGGCCATTGTGCGCTCGAGCAATGGTTTTGGTCACTCAAGAGGTGTCACTTTTTGTGTCTATTCGCTCAAGCGGTGTTTTGGTCGCTCAAACGGTGTTTTGGTCACTCAAGCGGTCTGTACGTATATTAGTCTGATAGAAGGCCATTTTGAGGCACTTTTTCGTCTCATTCTCTCTTTAAATATTTTAAAACCCTAAATCTACACACTCTATCTCTAAGTTCTTACCTTCTAACTCAAAATATTCTCAATCCATTGGTTTTCACACCCTCATCCTTTGGGGTAAAACATAGAGCTTGGCGAGGGCTTTTTTTTAATCTAAGTGGATCGTTGTTTCGTCGCCTGTAATTTTTAGATCATTTTCCCTTTGCTTCAAGAGGTAGGGATTTCTTTGTTCATTTTCAATATTTCTTCTATAGATAGATATTTAGTAGATTTTATTGCACAAAAAAAAATGTTTATTATAAATTTTTGAAAAGTATGTAAGAGAGATCTAGGGTTTGATAATGTGGGGTTTCTAATTGTTAATTGGTAGTTGTTTTGGTTAATTGGAGAGTATTTTTACGTGTTTATGTTGAAGAAGGAGAAAAGCCCTAATTTTATATTATTAGCTCAATGAATTGGAAAGGGGTAAAGTTGAACAAGGGTTATGTTTTATTTGTTATGGCTTGTGTAAGTGTGTAAATTGTTAAATTGAAGAGTTAACCATGATGATGGGACTAATTGGGATTGATTATATTGAGAGGAAATCGAGTTGTGACTTTGACATCAAGGATATGGATTTTAATGACATGTAGAAATTGGTTTTGGAAAGAAAATGAAATTGTAACCTTTTGCAAATTGATAATGAATTTGAGGTTGGATTTTGAAATCTTTAAATATCATTATTATGCTTGTTGTTGGACTTAAGGTCTCGTGAGAATTAGATTATCATATTACATGTATTTAATACATATGTTTAGAAGTTTTGTCCTTGGTCATTGGTGGAGGATGACATTGTGATGTTAAAAAGATTATATGTATGTAGTACACTTAGGTTATTTATGCTGGTGGTATATTATGATGGTTGGAATTGTGCATGCGCTAATAATGAGAGGTACCATTACCCTCCAGCTAGCGCTTGGAGAAATTGGTTTTGCTTAGAATAAGAGGTACCAGTACCTTCCACCTAACGCCTGGAGAACTTGGCAGACGTACAATTTTCTTCCTGCGAGTGTTTGGTAAATTGGTAGAGGTACCATTTCCTTACAACGGGTGTCTGGTAAATTGTAGAGGTCCCATTACTTTCCACCTCAAATATTTACAATTGATTTCAAATCCCTCTTTCAAATAAACATTCGTCTTCAATTTATGAAATAAATCCTCAACCTAATTGAAAACCCATTTTAGATCAAAATTTCAAATCTAGGATTTTTAAGAAGACTCACCATTTATAAGATTAAAGGATTCACTCCTCATAAAATCATTTTTCACAAATTCCCACAAGATTCTTCCTTTTTACTTAAACTTCCAACCCAATTATACCACAATTACCATAAATCCACAATCCTTAACTCAAATTGATATTACTATTATTCACAAAAATAAAACTCATAATTTTCACTTATGGTCACAAAAAAACCCGATGAGTTCATTATCATCAACCCCTTACCCAATTACCATTTCATTTTTCATTTCTTTCAAGTAATTTCTATATGCATTCTCTTCTATACAAAATCACACGACACATTGTAATTTTATAAGTTCATTACGAGTCATACACATTATCTCCGACTCAACACATTTCTCAACATGTTCCACCTTTTGCCAGCTTGATACGGCGAGATTGTGGGCACCCGAAAATATTTTATACAATCTCTACATTTACCGACTATTATACGGCACGACATGGGCACCCAAAAACATTTAATACAATCCTCACATTTACCGACTATTATACGACAGGACGTGGGTACTCAAAATCATCTGTTTTTCCACTTTTGCCAGCTATTATACGGTAGGACCAGTGGGCACTCAAAAATATTTTCCTACATTCGTTCGGCGATAAGCTCAAATAGGGCAAATACATGTGCTTATGTAGTGTGAATTTGAAATGATAATTACGTCATTAATGTGGTTTTACTTTATATCTGTTGATCGTAGAAAAATCTGTTACAATTTCTATTTTGATCTAAATGGAAGGGCTTAATGGCGTTAGAAACCGAAATTAGTTAGTTTATTGTGATTGACATAATGTTTAGAGCCTATTAGAAAGTTTGACTAAAAATTAATGCAGTCTAAATCAATTGGAATTAAGTGTGATTAGTTAAACTTAAACCTTAATTAATCTCCTAATCTAATCCAAATGTATATATATGGCATAATTAGAAGTTTAGACTTCCTTAATCATATTTGATCTCAAAATCTTAGAGGAAAGCTCTAGAGAGAGAGACTCAAGTTCTAGAGAGAGAGAGGAGGCTAGAAGACTTGGAATTTGACAAGGAAATTGGAGAATTTGGTAGAACAACTCAAGTTCTTGCTAGAATTAGTGTTCTTGAAGATTATAGATAAGTGTTTATACCTTAATTCATGAGTTTAAACCATCAAATATGTGAATTCAAGAGGATTATGTGATTGAATACAAGAATTGAGTTAAGATTGTTGGATTTAGAGGCAATTCATACATGTATGCATAGTTTTGTTGAGTTTCACCATTTTTGGAGCATGATTGTCTCATCCATGTTGAATTTGAAAGATGAATTGTACATGCATGCATGAATTACAAGGTTTTTAAAGTGAATTTCATGTTTTTGAAGCTTAGGAATAGAATTTGAAATTAAAATCAGCATACATGAAGATTTGGGTTTCATTTGAAGAATTCTTGAAGTCTTAAGCTTTGATTTTTGCAAATTGGCTTTGTATTCATGTTCTTGGAAGATTTTCTATGTGTTTTCAAAGTTTTGTCAAGCTATGCAAGAAATTCATTTGAAAATACAAGTTTTGAAGCTCAACTCTATTCTGGCATTTCTAAAATTTTGTCTCACTGCTCAAGCAAATAATCTGTCACTCGAGCGCATATTTCATACATCCAGCATTTTTGCAGACATTTGCACATGTTTGCAGTTGGCTTGGGCAACTGAGTCATCGCTTGAGCGACTACCTTTTATTTTTCAGCTTAGCTCAAGCGAATATCAAGCCTAGATTCGAGCTATCTAGTACTTTTGTAGACCAAGTGGTCCACTCGAGCAACCAAAGTTGTGCTCAAACGAAGTGCTCTATTTCAACAAATTTTGAAAAGGCATACTACGATCACGTATGTATCCTTATTCCCTTCTGGGTATTCTTAGGCGTGAATTGAACATCCTAAATGAATCAAAGGATTAGAATGAAGCCTAAAGAATTGAATAATTTAAAGAACAATCCGGTTAAGCATTCGCGAGGAGAAATCAACAACTGAATCACTGTGAGTAATATCTTAGTAAATATTTTTTCTTACTTACTATATTTTCTGAATTTCCTAATGGGGTAAGCTTTTCCAAAACTGTGATTTTGCAAGTGTGAATGAGTTTCTATCTGTTTGAACAACATGATATATGTACATGTGATCGATGTGACACGAATGTATAAGATGGACCCAAGGTATAATGATTTCAGTTTTAACCCGTTATTTATCGTATTCCGGACTCTGGTTGGTATGGTTTAGAATGGTTATTTATATCTCGTTTCCCTTGTCTCCCATTTATTTTGATTTTCGAGTTGTGGTTTTGTGTTTGGAACAGATTGGTTGTGTGTTTTTCCAAACCTGTGATGCCCTGATTTTGGCTTTTGCGCTCGAGCGGGCTTTACAAATTTTGCTTCTCCGCTCGAGCGGCCATTTTTGTGCTTAAGCGAGATTTGTCATTTATCAGTATTTTTGCAGGTCTGCAAATACTGGGAGATTGTATTGGACGCTTGAACGGGGTCTTTCGTCTGCAAAACTTCTGAAAGAGCATATCCCATGCTCAAGCGCCACTTTTCACGCTCGAGCGAACCTTTGTTTCTAACCCTCGAGCGTCACTTTCCACGTTCGAGCGAATTGCGTGTATAATAGTCCGTGAAGATGATGTTTTGAATCATTTTTTCTTCTCTCTCTCTCTCTCTCTAAAACTTTCCAAAAAGCTTGTTCTTGAGTCTCTATCTCTAAAACTCACATTCTTTCTAAGATTTCATCTAGATCCATTGGGATTTCCACCCTAGTGTCTTTGAGGAAAAGGTAGAGCTCGTCAAGATCTACATTTTGATCCGAATAGAAGTGGGTTTCGGTGTTCTTAGGGTTTCACTCCTTGAGGTAGGGATCTTACTACACCTTCATATGACCTTTAGCTTAGTTATTTGTCATTTGTGTAACAATGGTGTGATTTGGGGATGTTTTAGGCAAAACCTAAGATTTGGGTATAAAATGAAAAGATGGCCTTTGGGTAAGGGTGAAATAAATGATTGTGGGATTTGAAAATAATGTTGTGTTATGTCTAATTTGATGAATTTTGGCACTTGGTTAATGTTTGGAAAAAAAGATAAGGAGTTTTCCCTAATCGGATCAAACTATTATTTTGTATAAATAATTAGAGTTGTTATTGAAAATGTGAGATTGGAAGGGTATTGATGTGAATGGTGAGATTGGTTATGTATTAACTCATTATTTGAAAATTTTGGATAAATTATCTGTCATAAGATTGTATATCTATTTAGAAATATTTGTATTGGGCTATCGGTGGAGGATAGCTATGATTGTTGTAGAAATTGCATGCGGATTATGTGAATTGAAACTAATCTCTTGTGGTTGTCATTGAATATGACTATGTTTGTATACATTGTATATGTATGATTATTTGGGAGTGGAAAGGGGATGTGCTCCATGCATGATTATGTGTTTAAATACATTGCATATGTATGAATGATTGTTTTGGAGGAAAAAGGGGATGGACTCCATTATAATTAAGTTGGTCGAGGTGTCTTGGATGAAAGTCCCGAAATTATACATAGGTGCCGATCCCATGGACGAAATATCTGTAAAATGGCAATTGTAGTGCTTGCATAGCCTACGTTTACATGGGTCCCGTTTAATGGTTTTCCGCAAATGAAATATCCGTGAAATGACAGTTTGAAGTGTTTGTATGTTGATGATGTGATTGTTGAACCTTCGAGTTGTAGTCTCATTTGGATTGTTAAAGGAATTATGAAAATTGACTCATAAATTGAGACGAATAAATGAATTGGAAATGAATTAGAGGAAAACTGGATTATGATTTGAGATTTGATGTTTGATAAGAATATAAATTGTGGATGTTTTATCATAGACATTGTATACACTCCTTGTACTTATACCTTTGCTAAATTTCATATACTGTACTAGATTATTCCTACTGGGTTGTGGCTTACCCTATTTGGGAATAACATTTTCAGGTGTTGGTGACTTGCATCCACCTAGGCAATAGCTTGGAGGGACATTTTGGGAGCAAGAGCTTCTTTATTTGAATTGTATATTTTTGTAAAGCCAATGGCTAAATGTGTATAATCTAGTCTTTCTTTTGTTGTACCCAAGTCAAGGCTTGGAAAAATGTAAGCTAATAGGGCATTTATTTACATGAACTCTTTTGTAATACCAAATCTATATAATGAAAGGATTGTTTACTCTGATTTATGCTATTATCAATTATGTATGCTTTGGCTTATATATTTGCACTATGTTGAGGGCGTTACACAAGGTCGTTCTAAACATCTGATAAGTCTGATATCTGTTATGAGTTGACCGAATGGTCATTATACAGTTGTAAATTATTGGACTCGAGGTCGTTCTGTTATGATATGATCAATTCCATTTTGTACAGTTGTTATAGGTTAGACCCAAGGTCCTTTTTTTATCTGTTGGACCCAAGGTCGTTCCATTATGAATTTCTTATGATATAGAAATGCTTATGTCATTTATTAGAACTCATTCATATAACCCCTTTACTTTGATGTTATTCACTAGGCTTTCACTCACTTCGTTATATATATGTATGCACGTGAGTAGTGAGACGTCTAGCCCCATCCTTAGTGAACCTGTGAAGGATACCAAGTTTTTGTGAAGTCTGTCTTGAAGGCCTTACGAGTGAGGCTTTTGTTTTTGTTGTCTTTTGAATTTATGTCTTTTTTTATTAGTCGTGTTTGACCTTGTATATATATAAGTTCTGGTTTTGTATGACAATGATGTATAAGAGATCTTGGATATATGGAATCTTATTATATATGTATGAGTGTGAGTTATTAATATATATCAAGTTTTTGCTCATGTCATTTATGCATAGCTCATTGGACAAATTTTATTATTCAACTTCTGCTTCTGGCTTCATATGATTAAATATGATTAGATTTCTATCTGAGGCCGTAGGTAATCTCATGATTACTGGTCGGTTATGATCCAAACATTTAGGGGCGAGTTTGGGTCATGGCTACAACGCAACTCAACATAACATTAAACAAAGCAATCACAAGATCCACTTAATTCCTTATAACAACCATAACATTAATTCAATCCCATAACACTTAATACAATCATTACCCAACCTTACCTATTTTCATTTTATTAACCCTTAATAACAAAATTAGGGCTTTTCACCACTATCAACCTAACCATAACTAACCACTTTCCAATTTACCAAAACAACCAAAAACATATAATTTCAACTCCCAAAACTCAAACCCTAAACCCCCTTTCATGCTTTTGAAAAATCCCTTAACAAACATGCTTTTAAATGCAATAAAAACTACCACATATCTATCTATAACGAGGTATTAAAAAGAAGCAAAGGAATTTCTACCTCAAGCCAAAAGAGAAGAAAGCCCGGAAATCTAACTTCGACAAAAATATGATTCACTCAAATTAAAAGGAAGCTCTTGTCATGCTCTACGTTTTGGTATATGTGACTAGGATAAGATTCTCACTCTAAAGAGATGAAATCCAAGGTATAAGAACTTAAAGCTAAAAAATGGAAGAAAGAGAGAGAAGATAAGGTGAAAAGTGAAGAGATTTGACCCAAAAAGTGATTTTTAAAGATCTGATCCCAAACAGACCGCTCAAGCGGTCAAATCTGTACTCAAGCGGTGAATGAAATCTCTTAGTATCTATACTGACTTGAATAGATTGCTCGAGCAGTCAAAAGTGCGCTCGAGTGGTGAATCAAGACTTGCAGTAACTTAGAGAATTTTGAAAAATAGATCTAGAAGGATCTATGGACCATTTGAGCAATGAAACTTGCGGTCGAGCAAACTATGCACACAACACATATTCGTAAACTTCAAATAGGCATAACTCTCTCGTCCAAACTCTATTTAGGGTCATTCTTGTGTCCAAATTGAAGCCCTAGAAGTAAAATTTCCAATGGCTCTATCCTCACGTCAAGATTTGAAGTGAGGAGAGAGAAAATGATAAAAGAGTAAAGACTACTCAATGACAACTATTCGAATTTGGAGTTTTTGATCCAATTTCGCTCAACCACTATGATAACACCTCAACCAAGGCTCAAATATCGACTAAGAAGGTTCTCAATTATGATAATCAAATAGTCAAATATAATTCCATTATACCAAGAAGTATGGAGTGCTACAAGACTAGGTTTCATTGTATCCTAGAGGTAGATTTGCGAGTAACTCAATGTACACCATATTCAAAAGAATTTGTGGGGGAAAATATCATCTAAAGGAATGCAACATTATAACACGCCTTGAAGAAATCTTATTATTCTCTAATTTTATCCTCTTGCATCACATTTACCAATTTTGTACTAACAATCTTAAGACGATATTTTCAAGAGATGGAAGATTCAATTCCAATTTGGTGATTTTCTTTTAAGGTATTAAATCGTTGGCAATAAAATAATTCAGGTATGATAACTATCTTTTAGAGTTATTTGAATCCAAGTCTTTATATTAGTTGGTAAAATTTGTGTTGGACCATTTTAATATCTTTTATTTATTTATTTATTTATATTGTTCATAAATCTTCTTTTGTTTTATTCATGAATCTCATATTGTTCATGAATAAAGATTCATTGCTTTGGTGACCTTTTGTCTTGTTCATGAAGGGAGTTTAATTAGAATTCATGAACTTGGTGGTGAATTCATACTTGGATACACTCTCCCTTTTTCTCTAGGTTCATGGTTATTATTGTTTTTTGATGTATTTTGTAATGTCTTAGTGGCCTATAAATAGTTCCTCTCTTCTACTCTTTCCTACAACAAACACACCAACTATTTTCTATACAAGAGAGATTACTAGCAAAGAATGGTGTTTTTCTTGGTAGAGCTTTGGGTTCACCATCTTGTGCAGAGTTGGCCTGAACCATACAACAAGTGGTCGGGCTATTGTATCATGGAGGGGACAAGTCATAATTTTTGTGACTGCTGCATCGGTATTTGGGTTCTTCCTACCGCAGTGGTTGAAGTGGAAAATCAACTCGGTCAAAAGATTAAAGAATTAGAAATGATAGAGGTCGGGAGTATGAATCTTTTGGATTCAACTCTTTTGTTCACTCATTAGGAATTATTCATATGACTACTCCACCATATTCACCTTCATCTAATGGCGTAACTGAAAGAAAAAATAGAACTTTAATTGACTTGACGAATGCTATGCATATTGATTCAGGTGCTCCCTCAAATCTTTGAAGCCAGGCTATTTTGACAGCTTGCCATGTAATAAATAGAGTGCCACACAAAAAGACTAAAATTGTATCTTATGAGTTATGGCGGGGGCATAAACCAAATCTAAGTTATTTGAGGGTTTGGGGTTGTTTAGCTTTTGTGACGCTTACAGAACCTAAACGACCTAAATTGGGTGAACGAGCTACCACTTGTGCTTTTCTTGGGTATGTGTTGCATAGTAAAACTTATAGATTTTTTGATATAGAAAATAATATTATTTTTGAATCAGGTGATGCTATTTTTCATAAAAATAAATTTCCTTTCAAATCTAGAAATAATGGGGGTCAAATAATTTCTAAAAATATTTTATCCGTACCTAGCTCTTCTACTCCATCTTAAGTTTTTTAAGAACAAGAAAATTCTCAAATTCAACCAAGGAGGAGTAAACGAGCTAGAGTTGAAAAAGATTTTGGCCTTGACTATTATCTTTACAATGTGGAAGAAATTCCTCTTACGGTGCAAGAAACTTTATCATCACTTGATGCTATTTTCTGAAAAGAGACTGTAAATGATGAGATAGATTCACTACTTTCAAATAAAACATGGAAGCTAGTAGATTTACCTCCAAGTTGTAAAACTATTGGATGTAAATGGGTCATTCGTAAAAAATTTAAACCGGATGGAACTATAAATAAATATAAAGCGAGGCTTGTCGTTAAAGGTTTTAAGCAACAAGTTGATCTTGATTTCTTTGATACTTTTTCTCCGGTTACTAGAATTATATCCATTAGACTATTGATAGCAGTGGCTGCAATTCATGATTTAAAAATTCATCAAATGGATGTGAAAACAGCATTTTTAAATGGAGATCTAGATGAGGAGATTTACATGGACCAACCCGAAGGCTTTGTGGAGCCTGGCCAAGAAAGCAAGGTGTGTAAGCTAACTAAATCCCTTTATGGTTAAAAACAAGCTCCTAAACAGTGGCATGAGAAATTTGATTCCTGCATGCTTGAGAATGACTATAAGACTAATGAATGTATAAAACTTGTGAGAATGCACATGTAATTATTAGCCTATATGTGGATGATCTATTTATCTTTGGCTCTAATTTGCATATTATAAATGAGACTAAAAATATGCTTAATAGCCACTTTGATATGAAAGATCTTGGTGAAGCCAATTTTATTTTGGAAATTAAAATTAACAAGACTAATGATGGCATTTTTCTTGATCAGTCGCATTATGTTGAGAAAATTTTAAAGAAATATAATTTTCTAGACTATAAACATGTTGCTACTCCTTTTGATGCAAGCATACATTTATCTGTTGTAACAAATGAAAAAGAAATAATTAATCAAAAGGAATATGCTAGCATGATTGGTAGTTTGAGATATGATACTGACTGCACTAGACTGGACATTGCATATGTTGTTGAAGTACTTAACAGGTTTACTAGCAAGCCAAGTCGAGAACATTGGCTAGCCATAGGAAGAATTATGAGATATTTATCTGGTACCAAAAATTTTGGTTTGTTTCATAACAAGTATCCTACGGTACTTGAGGGATATAGTGATGTCGATTGGAACACTTTGTCAGGTGATTCTCTCTCTACCTCGGGTTTTATTTTTACCTTGGGGGGTGGTGGTGCTATATGTTGGAAGTCTAAAAAACAGACTATAATTGCTAATTCTATTATGGAAGCTGAACTTATAGCATTAGCTTCAGCATGTGAGGAAGTGAAATGGTTGAGAGATTTGTTACATGAAGTCCCTTTTTGGAAAAAACCAATTCCTCCTGTGTTAATTCGTTGTGATAGCACTACTGCTATTGGTAGAGTGAACAACCATTTTTATAATGGTAAATCCAGACATATTCGAAGGAAACACAGTAATGTGAGATCCTATTTGAGTAATGGTATCATAACTGTGAATTACGTAAGATCTTGTGATAATCTTGCGGATCCGTTAACCAAGGCCTTGGCGAGAGATAGGATTTGGAATACATCGAGGGGGATGAGTTTGAAGCCTATAAAATCATAAACCATGTATGAGGATACCCAACCTAGGGACCAGAGATCCTGTAACTAGGTTCAATGGGAAGAACGAATCATATGGTGGTTGTAAAAATGTACTCTTTAATATTTTATTATCTATCCCTATGATGTAAGTGCATTTGTCCTGTAATGTTGGAGGGTTGAGTTTTTATACTCTTAATGAAATTATATAACTCTTGTTGAGTGGGGTGTGTAAATTACAAGAACATCCTTGACAGATTTCACCTATGTGAGCATGAAAGTGGGGCCGCTTTCTATGAGAACAAGACTTATTCTCAAATATGCTCATGAAAACTGGGATAAGAACAAGGCCGTAATGTGCTGGCTATTAAAGCTCATGTCAACACCTGGATTATTATGTGTGAGCAGTAATACTTTATTTCCCCTAAGCAGTCATAGTTCAAGTCTGAGACCACTACTGACTCTGGAGTAGAGGTTGTTGTTTCCATAATGAAGGTTCAATGCAGAGCACACCTTCATGATGCATACTAGTCTATCTTTGTTTGGTAATCTCTCTTGTTCTTGTTGATATTAAAATGAGTGGGGGATTGTTGGACCATTTTAATATCTTTTATTTATTTATTTATTTATTTATTTATTTATATTGTTCATGAATCTTCTTTTGTCTTATTCATAAATCTCATCTTATTCATGAATAGAGATTCATTGCTTTGGTGACCTTTTGTCTTGTTCATGAATGGAGTTTAATTAGAATTCATGAACTTGGTGGTGAATTCATATTTGGATACACTCTCCCTTTTCTCTAGGTTCATGGTCATTATTGTTTTTTGATGTATTTTGTAATGTCTTAGTGGCCTATAAATAGTTCCTCTCTTCTACTCTTTTCTACAACAAACACACGAACTATTTTTTATACAAGAGAAATTACTAGTAAAGAACGGTGTTTTTCTTGGTGGAGCTTTGGGTTCACTATCTTGTGCAGAGTTGGCATGAACCATATAACAAGTGGTCGGGCTGTTGTATCTTGGAGGGAACAAGTCATAGTTTTGTGACTGCTGCATCGGTATTTGGGTTCTTCTTACAACAGTGGGCTTGATCTCCTTAAAGAAAACGAGATATCCGTGCCTTAGCCTAATCTATTTGTATCTCTTTTTCTTTGCATTATTTATCAATAAAATATATTTTTTTCTGGTATTTTCACCAACAATTTGCACTTTGTTTTGGGTCTGTCAAGAAGAATTGGATGGTTTTGTCACACATACACTACAAGATTTAACACTTTTAGCAACAAAAAAATTGGTCGCTAAAAGTCTATTTTTGGTCGGCAAAAGTTATCTGCGACCAATTTTTTTAGTCGCTAGTTTGGTCGCCAATTGAGGGTCGGCAAAAGTAATTCGCGACCAAAATTTTCGTTGGTCGGCAAAAGTTGGATTTGCCGACTAAATTTTTGGTCGCTAAATATTTAATTACCGCAACTAATTCATTTTGTCGCTAAAACACTTTGGTCGCAAAAAGTTGCCTTTTGCCGACCAAATTTCTTAGTCACCAATTGACACATTTCGCGACCAAAAAATTTGGTCGCCAATTGTGACATTTCGCGACCAAAAATTTTGGTCGCCAATTGTGACATTCTGCGACCAAAATTAGTTTGGTCGCCAATTGTTACTTTTCGCGACCAAAACTGTTGGTCGGCAAAAGTGAGTTTCCACGACCAACAAAATTTTTGGTCGGCAATAGATGTATTTTTTGCGACCAAAACTCTTGGTCGGCAATTGTCATTTTTTGCGAAAAAAAATAATTTATTTGTCGCGCCTAATAAATTGGTCGCCAAAGCAGGAAAACAATACACATGTTGTGACGACCCAGAATTTTTCCCTTCGCTCGAGTGAAGGAGTTTACGCTCGAGCGGACTTTTAGGGTTCTCAGCAATTTTGCAGACTGCCCGAGATTCTGAGAGTTGTAGATTTCCGCTCGAGCGTAGAAGTGGACGCTCGAACGGACGTCTTTGTTCGTCTGAGCGCTCGAGCTCAAGGTGGGGTGCTCGAGCGGGTCGCCTGATGAGCTTGAAATTTTGAGGCACGTGGGGTCGTCTGAGGCATTTTTATTAATGTATTTGGAATCTCCTTATTTTATTTTGGGGACTTGATTGTGGTGGTAATATGATGGTAGAGTAAGATTGGATTAAAAACTTTAGTTTGAATATTTCGTCTACGATCAGCCGTCACTCTTTTGCTCTTTTCTTTTTTCACACTTTGAATTTGGATGTGAGATTAGAACCATTGGAAAGCTTATTTTCGGGGCTTCAATTTGAGCACAAGAACAACCTAAAACGGAGTCCGGATGGGAGAGTTATGCCTGTTTGAATTTTTGAAATCTGTGCCGAATGCATGTACGCTCGAGCGTGAAGATGTGCGCTCGAGCGGGTTTTACGGACCAGCAGCGTTAAAAACGGGTTTTTTGGATCTTTTCTCACATTTTCTTTTTCATTCTCCTTTCCTCTCACTCTTAGTACGAAACCCTAGCCCCAAAACCTTGATTTCCTCTACTTTGACCAACAATCTCCCATGATTTTTGCATCAAGGATGGAGAACTAGAGAGGATCAACGTTTTTACCCGATTGGAACTCGGATTTGTGAAGAATTCTGCTCAAAGCTTGCTCCTTTGTTGATTCTTGAGGTAAGGGTTCTAATACTCTTTAATACTTACATCCATAGTTAGATTTGAGGTATTTTCATTGTATAATTGTATAAATTTTCATTTTTACAAGTATATAGGGGAAGAAATTATGAGATTTTGAGAATTTCGGGTTTGATCATTGAGGGTTCAATTGATGGGTTAAGGTGATGGAGTATGATCCTTAGATGTATAATCAAGGAGGAAATTGGGATGTAAGGTCATGGTATGAGATGTATGAACTTCTATGGAAAACTTTATGTTCTTGAAAACCCTAGATTAATTTGTGATGATAAAGAATGATTTTGCTCAAATTGGAAATAGAATCATGGAATTGGTGGGTTGAGTTATACGTATACAAGTTTAATTGGATTTCTGAGATGTTTCGAAATAATGTTAAAAATTTACGAATGAACCTTGTTATGGGCATTATAAATCACGTTAAAATGAGAAAGGAAATTAGGGGAAATGATTTAAAGAATTAATGTGTGACTTCATATGTGTGTAGGACACGCTTCGGGAGAAATAAATGCTCTACCAACGCACTGTGAGTAATAGTACTCTATATGTATATTATTTTCGGTTAATATTCTTTGTTATTAACATCCTATTTTCCGTGGCAATATGGTAACACATATGTGGATTGAGAATTGGTGTAATCCTATGTGAACATTGAAAGAGTTGGCTTAGTTCTGTGTTCTGATTACGATTCAGGGTTATTGGTAATGTGCTATAACTTATAAGTTACCTATGATGCTGCATAATAAGTGTATATGAACTATTAAGATGATGGAATTAGTTAATAAAAAGAGTTCGTGGAAAAGATATTCTGAATGGGAACATGATATTCCGAGTACCCTATTAGAAATTCCTACAGTCTGTTGAGTACTACGTGTCTTATGATATAGGTGTTTGCCTCTCATAAATGAATTTAATTGGGATTGCTTACTGTTACGGCATTATCAACTTTTCGTTATCTGTAAATTATCTGCATTGATTTATAATAAGCAAGAAAAACAATAATGCTCGTGTACTCCGAATCATTCTGTTTTGTCAATAGTGAATCAAGACTGTTATGAGGTAAATTATTCCGTCCCTATCAAGAAACGTTATTAATGTTCTGATATACACATGAGACGATTATGTCTGTTGTAATAAGCCATAAGATGATTTGTGTATACTATGGTGTGACGATATTCGTATGAATTTGGGATTGTCGCGTTTTGTTTATTTATTCTGTTTATGTATTCTGTCTGTCTTATTAATCCGTTCCGTTTGTGATTTAGCATGTATGAATTGTTGGTTTTAAAACTTATTGATTCCTGGTATAGAGCAAAGTGCTGTACGGAACTAAGTGCTACACTTTGGTGGGAGCCACCTCTAGAATCCGTACGAGCCACCTCTTGAGTCCATATATCTGTTATTTCTGTTACCCACGCTTATGCGTTCTGTTACTACGCTTTATGCGTTCTGTTACCACACTTATGGGTTCTGTTACAACGCTTATGCGTTCTGTTACCCACGCTTATGCGTTCTGTTACCACGCTTTATGCGTTCTGTTACTACGCTTTATGCATTCTGTTACCCCACGCTTATGCGTTCTGTTACCCACGCTTATGCGTTCTGTTACCTACGCTTATGCGTCCTGTTATTTCTGTTAGTTCTGTTATTTCTGTTAGTTCTGTTATTTCTGTCATTTCTGTTATTTCTGCTATTTCTGTTGTTTCTGTTATTTCTGTTATTTCTGGACCCATGGTCGTTCTGCATCTGTAGGCCTATGGCTGTTCTGTATATATGCTGGGCTTAACGCCATTATGTTATGGAAACTGGACCCAAAGCCGTTGTGGAATACATTATGGAATGTAATTAATCATATGTATCTGCAATTATATGTTTTATCATTTAGGTTAAACATTACATTATTTATGTATCTGCAATCATACCCATTCTGTATTTTGTCTGTCTGTTCTGTAGGTAACCGCTTTGGGAGTCCGTCTTAACCCTTGGTGGTCACCCTTATATGTCAACCTCAGTATGCCCAGGCTCCCAGACCAAGCTTACGTATTTATGTCAAGTTTTGTTAAAAGTTTGATTTGCCCATTAATTATTTACCTAAAGTTAATAGTATGTATATGTTTTATTTCTATACCAATGCCCGATTATGCGGTCATGTATGTGTATGGGTGTATAAAAAAAAAAATGGCTCTCACAGATGTGATCCTAGCATGTTAGATTTAGCTCAATGGATGCTTTTTTTGTGTTACGTTATAATTTTAAATGCTTCCGTTCTGGCCCCGTATGATATGTATAACAGGATTAGTGTCTATTTTCGAATGGGTCATGCCCAAACTTTTAGGGGCGGGTTTGGGGTGTGACACCTGTAATTCCTAATAATTCATTCAATCCATAATAAACCTATAATTTTAAAGCATCATTCAAATTAACTGATGCTGTAGCCTACGCTACAAATGAACAGAGCCGTTCATGAACAAGCTCGAGCTCGGCTCGGTAAGAGCTCGTTCGAACTCGGTTCGTTAATTTTTTTGCCGTTCGAGCTCGAGCTCGAGCTCGTTAAATTATTAATAAACAAGCCCAAACACTCTAAAGCTCGGCTCGTAAGCTCGGCTCGTTAGCTGGCTCGTTCAATATTTATTATTTATATATTAAATAATATAAAATTATGTATAAAAAATAAGAGAAATATGCTATTTATATATTTAAAAAATATAAATGTAAATAATACTTAAGTATAGATAGTATATTTATATAATAGTGGTAGTAGATATTATTATTTTAGTAAAATATGGACTTTTTTTTAGTATGTTTATATATATTGTATATATAATTGTATAATTAAAGTTTTAATTGTAACTTTAGTCTCACATGCAAGTATGAATTTATAAATTTTTTGGCTCGTTAAGGTTCGTGAACAGGCTTGAGCTCGAGTCGAGCCTAAGCCAGCTCGGCTCGAGCTCGGTTCGTTAAATTTTTATTCAGCTCGAGCTCAAGCTTGAGCTCATTAAAATCTTAATAAACAAGCCCAAACACACTAAAGCTCGGCTCGGCTCGGCTCGTTTGCAGCCCTAGGGGCTCAATACTCCAGAACTATTTTATCTTAATATATTGTTATGCTTTGTTTACCAAAAAAGAAAACAAGGTGTGCAAAACCTCTCTCATAAATAATATCAAAATTTTCTTTTATTTCTTTCTCAAGCTATGTAAGGACACAAGTTCATAGCATATTCATCGTCATGTGATGAATGTGTCAGGAAAGAAAAAATTATAGAAAAATAAAATATATTTTTACAAAATTTTCTCATAAACTAATGTAACATCAAATAATAAATTTTAAAATTTTAACATAAAGCCAAGCTCTTCATATCTCATGTCAATCCTCATAATCATAATCCACACCATAGGCTTCGCAGCTTTCAACACCTTCACCATAATATAGAGCACTGTCATAGTCTCCGCAGGTTTCAACACCTTCACCGTAATCAGTCTTGTGGTCAAATTCATCATCATACTTTC
The DNA here is from genome assembly GCA_036172215.1 of Camellia granthamiana. Classification (NCBI taxonomy): domain Eukaryota; kingdom Viridiplantae; phylum Streptophyta; class Magnoliopsida; order Ericales; family Theaceae; genus Camellia; species Camellia granthamiana. Next base: position 6,895,026 of record CM069914.1, on the reverse strand, counting down.
TTATTTCAGACTCGCGATTGTCGGTGCTAAACTTCTTGTTAAACTTTGTATCGCATTTTGCAATTATGCCTTCCGTGTTGGCATTCTCGGCACCTTGGCTCTGTAAAGACATTGAAATGGATGTATAGAAATACATTATCCAACTCTCAGTGTAGCTTTGTCTGATAGCAAGTAATAAATTTCAGGTTAATGGAACAAAAATAACAGTAAAATAACATAGCATCATATTGTAACTTGATTTGTTAGATTTGAAATTGAGAATTCATGTAAATATGATGAATAATCCCACCAAATGATTATTTCAATCCTTCCATCTAACTTGAGCCAAACACACGCGGCTTATCATCATACAATTACCTGTTTTAGAAACTGTATTTGAAAAAAAACATTAGAAAATGACAATGGCGACTGTATTTTCCTCCACGTCTCATTTTCATTTATAAAAAGGGCTGCAACCTTCATTGGCAGGAAGAACTGAAGTTTCCTTTGTTAAGTGCGCCATTGAATTACCATAGGACAACGTTGGTTGGAGTCATTGCAATGGAGTTGAAGTCTTGTAAAATTCAGTGGGAAGGTAAGTTTATATTCAAGTGACCATTAACTTGAGGTCGAGACCGTTTGTGTTGTGGGGATTGGTATTTGTCAATTTGTTCTACCCTTTCAATTCTTAGTTTTGATTTGTTTCCATCACTAACCAAACCAAACTGGCCCAATACACATCGGTTGGATTTGGTTATTTAGTTTTCCCATTAACTATGGTGCATATGGCCACAAAATGGACAAGTTTGGCTCACATCTCATAATTAAACCATAAAGCACTTCCGAGAGTACAAAGAATGCGACATTGATGACATACTAGGAGATTTATCTCTGCAGCTAATAGGGTATTCCATGAGCTTTCAGCATTTCACATGCTTTGTAGTATATGAACTACCGACATTTTTCTACTACATAAGTTCAGAACTCTGAATTAATGTTTTCTCTCTCCCCCCTATGATTTCCAAGCCATTAAAGGACAATCCCAGAGAATGTTTGCAGATTGTCTAAAACACTTTTCAAGTTGACAAAACAGTGCTGGTCCTGGACACCACCACTTGCATATTCAAAGTCCCTCATTCAATTTCGATAGCATCTAACAATCCTCACTAACAAAATAGAAAATTAAACTCAATATTGAATTTGTGCTGAATCTACTTAATGGATAGAGTTCCAGTTCTGATTATAGAGATTAACGGTTGACCTATGTGTCTATGACTAGGAGTTCCAACAAATTGTAGAGTTCATCTCTCATCCCAAAAATATAACGTTGCATGTGAGTGAGTTTTTATCCCCAAATTTTTCATTCTCCACGCAGACGAGTACAAAGTTTAGGACATGGAAGCATGTGAACATGCACATCGCTTTGGTGTATTATGCATAATTGTTGTCTAAAAAACAGACAACATGGAATTTATTTAGAACTTTTACTCTCTTCTACCAATAGATCCTAAAATTTTATTTTATTTTATCATTACAAGTTTAATATAATAAATATTACAAATTTAAGCACAATCACAATATTTGGAAAGAAAAGGCCAGAAGAGGACTTAAAAAAACATACCAACTCTGCATTTAGTTTCTCCATGCATCATAGTTGATCCTTGAACTCAGTCTCTGCAAAAATAGCAATTTGCATCAAGTACGGCTAATACGTCAAACAGAGTTCCCAGGCGGACCAACATGCACTATCTAACACTATCAAGCTAAACATTACAGATAACATAATCATTTACAGTATGCACATTACCAAATACAAATAATTGGCATGAAAAATAATTAGAGTTGTTGAGTATTTAATACAGGAAAAATGCTGCAATCTATGTTACTAGTATTTGACTCTTAATGAATAACCATGCAACACAACAAAAGTAACAATATTTAAAAAACTTGCATTGCTACCCACTGAACTTTAGTTTCAATTACCTTCTCATTTGCTACTGTGTCAGTAGTCTTGGAAGCTTTTCTAGCAGGAGTATCTTTCTTGGCTTCTGTGGATCTTTTTCTAGGCCTTACCTGACACTTGATGATCCAAATATTGAAAACATTAATCAGATTCAATGCCGACAAGGGATGACAGATTTTTTATTCAAATCATTTCAGTACAAAAAGTGGTGCTAATAGAAGAGACAAAGTGAAGGGATGTGAGGATCCTCTGAGGTGCAAACTAGAACAGTTTTACGGAGAAATGAGGGTTAAATATTCCTACCAGAAAATGAAGCAGGACAGCGTGTCTCAATCTCCTGAGTTTTACATGCTTCAATTGAATGGCACTCTTTGAGATCAGACAAATGCATGTATTCAATATCTAACTTGGCAACATATTCAACAATACAACAAAGGGCTTTACATGTGTTTATTTGTGTAATCAGTACATTCAAAGGACTCCACATCTAAACTAGTGCTCGTTCTTCTATGATTTTACTTACAGAAAGACTATAGCAGTCAAAAGGCCGTGAGTACAATAAAACAAATGTTATTTGTTTTGTTGTCAAATCAATTTCATCTCATTAGCTACATATCATGGGTATTTACAGCATCATGACTATTAACCAACTTTTGCTCCAAATTACCTACACTCGAAGAGGGTAATATCTGAAAGAAAGGAACAAAGAAAAGGCAGCTTTACCGTTTCATGTTTACTATTCATTTGTTCCCAAATAATCTTTTTGTAATGCATCTCTTCCTTACTGTGCAGATATTTGTCAACCTGTAAAAAATTTGACATTGTTTCGAAGTTATAAATTCACTGATCTAATAAGTCAATCAGGTAACATTTACCAATTAAGTCAAGAACACAACTTGCTTTAAAACTTGCAGCATACCTCAACATCATCGATATCAGAAAGGCTTTCTGACTCGTCAATTGCTGCCATTCTACTCAGATGCTCATATCTATGTAGCTGACCAGATACCTTGTTACCATCTTGGCATCCATCAGAAGCTCCTGAAACATCAGAATGTTACTTTGACTTAAGCTTTCAAGTTTAATCCCTAAAATAATGCATGACAGGAATTTCATGAGAATAATTCGTTACCCTTTTGGGTATTCAAGAATCCACTTCTTACAACATCTGCACGTACTTTCGAGGACGGTGTTACTTCTTTCTCTAACTAAAAAACAAACATGAAAACAGAAGTGTGTGGAAAGATAAACTTGATCCAAGATCTCTCTTACACACCTTAAAGTCATTAGTTTATCAATCACGGAACAGAAACAAGGAGTAATGAGGAAGAAAAAGCTGCATAATCCTAAATTACTTCTAACAGTATATTTGAATATATATCTCAACCATAGTGAAAAATTCGGAAAATGGGAAACAATGCACAAGATTGTGAGCAAAATGTCTTTGTAAGTCTAAGGAATGGAGGCAAAGGTCTTTTAGTTTATACAAATTACAATACACATTTCATGAGAAGAAAAAAAAAAAAAAACAGGAAATTTATCTTTAAAATTTGAATATGCCATGCCTTTAGCTCATTGGGTTGGGATCATATATTTCCAAGCCAGGGAGGGATTTAGGAGATAAATGGCAGGAGAAGTTGAAAGTATATACAACTGAATTCTGATCTCATTACCCTGAATTAGACATGCTGCTAGTTTAGTTTTCCACATCTTTTTTATGCTTCAAGAGTCAAAAATCTTTTTTTTCTTCTTTTTTCATTTTTAAGATTTTCTGCGCATGGGCTCAGCTAGTGTTCCATGGGCCTTCTTTTGTGTCACATTATTGTGTTTTTATACATGATCCTTAGTTTATTACTTTGTTTAGATCAATTCTGTAACTCAATTAACTTAGGGGTCGTTTCTTAGTGTTGTCTTCATGCTGAATACCATATGCTCTTAATGCAAAAGAAGGGCACTTAACCCTTGAAAGAATCACCAAGGAATTGCAAGCTAACGGTTTATACGTGAAGAACAGCAACCTTATCTTGAGACTACTTAGAAAACTCAAGAATGCAATCAAACAAGATACAACAACACCACCTAGTGGACTAACACACATCCCATTGATAAAAAAATAAAAAATAAACAAAAAAAAATACCATAACAAGAAACTTAATTGCAAGAATTGCCTAATGGGGTGACGTTTCTACGATCTAAAACAAGAAACTTGTTAGAACCATGGTGGAGATAGAATTGTGGTTCCAACTGGGATGAGACCACTCAAACATATGAATCTCGAAGAAACAAAAAAAATAAACAAAACAAAAATCTATCAAGGCAAAAGTGTCAAAACACATCACTTAAAAAACACACAACTAAACTCAAACTTACTGAGATTCGAACTGAACAGAGGATTGAACCACGGCCCAGATCGCGAAAAAGCCTCTTCAAAATCAAGTGTAGAGAAACACACAATTGAACTCAAACTTACTGCGAGTTTTGCACGACACCTCCATCCCCACTGTAAAGGGCGAAAATGTTATCAAAACCCTAATTACAAAAAAACCCAATTGAGAAAGTAAACAAGGAGGAGGACATACGAGTCTACAAGTATCGAAGGTGAAATCAGATACGCCGTGTTTGTTGAAGAAGTCGGTGGCCTCATCGAGGATGACCGGATGGTGGAGATTGTACTCTTGAGTGCAACCAGAACACCTGCAAAAACAGGACTTGAATGGATAAGAATTCAAACCAGGACTTGAATGGACAAGAATTCAAACCAGTAGAATTCAATCCAGGATTTAGTGAGTGGTTTAAAGAGCAAAATATAAATAGCAATAAATGTAAACCAGCAGAATTCAAACCAGGACTTGAATGGACAAGAATTCAAACCAGCAGAATGCAGTGGTAAAATCATGGTCAACGTCAAACTCGTCCATTAGGTTGCTAAAATATGCATTTCCTTGATATTCCATCTAAAGCACAATTGTTCATACCACACAAAAAGAAAACAAAAAAAAAAAAATTATCAATTCATGGCCTAATTCCAAAAATAATGAATTAGAGAATGGTGGACATAATTGGAACAAAGTAATTTTAAATTGGAACAAATCTGATTCATAATGGACATAAACATCTTTGAAAGTAATTTAAAATTGGAACAAATCTGATTCATAATGGACATAATTGAACATCTTTGAAAGTAATGACATAATTGGACATAATGGACAAATCTGATTCATAATGGAACAAAGTAATTTATATTTGGACATAATTGGACATCTTTGAAAGTAATTTAAAACTTTCCTGATTCACAATTGTAAAGCACAAGTAAAGCACTTGCAGGCAACTGAAGATGGGGATAACATGAACCTTGAATATCATTTATCAACATGAGGCCAAAAATAAAGCACGGAATTAATGATCACTACTCTTTTTCAAATAAATTCTCAAAGAAAAATATATTGGATTTAATAGGTCTATTTTAAGAAAAATCATAGACCCAAAATCAGTAAACAAAATTGCAACAGAGCATAACTGGGAAAAACTACCAGACAGCCCCAATGGGTTGATAGATTCAATAGCTGAAAGTCATAAGCGAGATCTATAAACAGTGGAGTCATTATTAACAATTAGACACCCCACGCTCCAGCCATCCACCGACATGGGCTATTTGTGATTGGGCTCACTTTATCATTTTCATTTTTATATTTTGCTTTTAAAAAAAAGTTCAAAAATAACAACTACATCATCAATGAGCTTGCCCCGACCTTAGCAGGCAAGTGTTCAGTTTTGTCTACTATTAGTCATGAGAGTAAGCAAAAAAGAAACATAAAAGCTAAAAATCATTGTATACCAAATAATAGACATGCTCCACTAGTTTTTGATTAAAATTCAGTTTCTGATTAAAATTCCCTAAAACTCAATCTACATGTAAATCACAAATTTGTGTTACAAATAAAACTCATAAATAGAATAAACCCAAAAAATTAGTGATATTTGTAAATCAAAAAAAGAAAATCTTAAAACTCAAATGGTTTTCCCTAATTTCATAAATCATAACTTAAATCTACAAATTAGTAAGTTTAGAGTTTCATTGAAAAAGAGAACAATTAAAAAAACCCCCAAACAAATTTTTTTTTCTTCACAATTCACAATTCTTGATTGGAATTGTGGGGTAATATAATATAAAACAATCAGTAAGCCTCTACACATCGGTAACAATCAATTCTTGGCTGCAATTAGTAACAATCAATAACACATAATACAAAACATGTATAGATTCTTGGCTGGAATTGTGGGGTCAATTCTTTGAGGCAATTTATCGAACATGTAGAGGACATTGGAGAAACCCCTCTACACATTGAAAAACCTATCATCAAGCAATCTATAAAAGCAAATACAACAAAATATAAAAGTGAATCACTCAATCTGGCAGGCACATTGCATAAATACTGAATATAAAACCCAAAACCCAATTTTTTACCCCAAAAAAAGTATCGAATGCAGCTTTAAATATACACAAATAGCATGAAAATACAGACCAACAAACAAAAATAATATGAAACAATGATGCACCCTCAGATCTGATAGCTTCAAATAAATCATCAACGGTTTATACCCAGTGCCTATCATCAATTTCCCAATGAACAATTTCAGTACACAAACCCAATTTTTGCAAATGGATTGCCCTAAATCATGTATTCCTTTGCAGATAGATGATGGGGAAGAACAGGGAAGTGGAGAAAGAGAAAGAGAAAGAGAGCCATACCTGGAAGAGGGTTCGACGTGCCTGACGAGACCAGGAAGTTTGGGGAGCAAGACAGAAACAGGGGATTTGAGAGCAGAGGAAGGAGAAGAGAGGTTTTTGTCTTTGTAGAGGTAGCAAATGACATCGACCATGCAGACTTTTCCGACACAGCGACACTCCTCGGCGGCGGATTTGGAGTGGTCACAGGTCCATACGCTGAGGCAGGTGTTGGAGGAGGATTTGCGGGCGGACAAGGCGTCGGCCACGGTGGCGGAGATTGAGAGAGATCTGAGAGGTGGCTTGCCTAGGCAAAGGTCAGCTACCTCGTATGCTAGCAAGCGAACTGCCATACAAAACTGAATATGGGGGTTTTTTGAGAAAGAGAAAGAGAAGAAGTGGAGGAGGATTCTTAGGTAGAGAGAAAGAGAGAAAGAAAGGCTGAGACTTGACAGTGAGGCTTGGTAGAGAGAGTGGGCACCGAAGGAGAGAAAGAAAATTCAAATCCCACCCCACTGAAAATCAAATTTCCCCCCAAACTTTTGGCGACCAAACTCTCAAATTAGTCGCAAAAACAGGTTCTTTCACCGACAAATTTTTTTAGTCACCAAATCTCAATCAACGGCGACTAAAATATTAGTCACTAAAAGTAATAATTTGGCAACTAATTTTTTTTGGTTGCTGAAAATAAATTTTTCGCGACCAAATTTTTGGTCGCCAAAAAATATGTGACCTTCCGCGACCAAATTTGTAGTTGGTCGGCAAAAGTATACCACTTTCTGCGACTAACATATTATTTGGTCGCCAAAATATAACCTTCTGCGACCACTAATATTTGGTCGCCAAAAATAATGATCATTCGCGACTAATTAATAAATTGGTCGCCAAATGTCATTTTTTTGCGACCAAAATTTTTTTGGTCGGCAAAAGTGGTCGCAAAATGTGTAAATTCTTGTAGTGATAAATATATGCATATTTACGGGTATGCATTTTCATATGAGTGGATTTATATTCTATCTTTTCTGCATTGACACAAACTGCAATTTACATGATAGCATTCATGATTAAGTAAAATGTTTGGGTTACAGTACATATATAGATTTCATTGCTTCTAAAATTTTCGGATCTTATATGTTTTTATGTTATTAGCATTAGCACTAATATATATCATTAGTTGCATGAAAGGAAGTTTTGATTCTAATTTTTAAATTTGGACTATTGAAATCAAATCTATGCAAAGGAAATTATATTGTTTTGGAATTAGACAAGATGTTTCAATGAATTTTTCTAGTTGTATATGTTTTTGGGTATGAACATGATTACTTTTGTTTGAATTTTATAACAATTAGGCCCCGTTTGTTTTCGTTTTCGAAGGTAGAATAAAGGGGATTAATAGTGAATGGATTAATAGTAAGAGGATTAAGTCAAACTGTATTTGTTTTGATAATAGTTGTTAGTGTGGGATTGTTAAATTATTATCCTATAAAAGAAATATAAAATAGGAAAACAAACAAAAATAAGATTTTTACTTAATAAAAAATATAAAAACATTAAACATTAATGTTAAAAAAATGCCCAAATGTTAAAAAAAAATAAAAATAAAAATAAAAACCTAAACCAGAAGACTAATTTCCTAATACCACTTCCACCTCCTCTATCTCAATCCCAACACCAAGACCCCGTTTGTTTTGGGCTATAGTAGATGGGAGGAGATTAGGATGGAGGTGGGGTTATTTAGTATCGTGTTTGTTTGTAGAGTTGTGGAAGGGATTACGATGGAGGAGGGGATTAAGATAGGAGGTTGGAAGGGGGATTGAGATGGAGGAGATGGAGGTGGAGGTGGTATTAGAAAAATAGTGAGGGATTAAAAAAATTTTATTTTTTTTATATTTTTTATATATTGGGATTTTTTTTTAAATATTAATGTTTAATTTTTTGTATTTTTTGTATTTTTTTATTATTTTATATAAAAATAATTTAACAATTCCTACACTAACAACTATCATCAAAATAAACACAATTTTACTTAATCCCCTCACTATGAATCCCCTCTATTCTATGTCTGAAAACAAACGGGGCCCAAGACCCATCATAATCCCATAGAATTATCAATCTCCTCTCCATCTCCCAAAACAAACATAACATATAGTAGGTCTCACATCTATCTCAATTTTATTCCCACATCTATCTCTCAAAACAAACAGGACCTTAGTTCTTCCAGTTATGTAATCTTGTTAATGCTTCTATTATTATCTGCACCCACTTGTTCCTGATGTTCATACGTGTAAATATTTTTGGATCATGAGATCTACGTTTGACCTAGGGAATGTGTCACAATCTAGTAATTGGCCAAAGAGGCTGAGTATCTCTTGGTGAACATTACTCGGTGTATCAAAAACGTTTTGTAGAATTTTTAATTTTATGTGAAAAGAACATCATCTTTTTTTTGTATTTGGTCACTGCTACGATGACTCTTGAATCCAATGAAAGAGTTTGCTTTCCGGCAATACTTTTTGACAAAACAAAGTCTATGTTCAAATTTGTACTGATTTGAGTTTTCTAATAAAAGAAGTTTGTTTGGGTCTTACGGCATAGCCATTGTACTTGAAGTAGAAAATGATAAGGTTATGCTGGTTCACCAAATGGCCAGTGGATTTGGGCTAAACTCTTCCTTTTGATTTGTTTATAATAAAGGCTTAAGGATTTGAATAACTTATTATAATATAATACTTGAAATTTATGGGTACATATAAATGATTAAATTTATTCTTTTGTATTAGTTTGCCATTTGAATGCAATTGGGAGCCAAATCATTATTTACATATAATATTTGTCATGTGGTACATTGTTTTGCAATTGCGCGATTTATTAATTCATAATGGTATTATTTGTCAAATTGATATTGACTTCGTAATTTTGTACAATACATTTGTATACTGATACTAAGATAATATTTTCATCTTCTATGAAAAAATGTTCTTGTAAATTCAATTGATATGCTTGAATATTTCATTTAAAATCCTTGTTTTGGATTTAAGAAAAGAATCACAAGAGTAAGAATATTTTTTGTGAAAGTTTCAAGAATGTATTTTAAAATCAATGTTTGATTTTTTGTTTGTGAGTTCTTGATGCTTGAGAAAACATGGAATATGTATTATATACTTGGTGAATTTTCTAATTATAATTAAATTAGAACATCTAATTTATGTAACTTGTATTTTAATAAAATTTACGATATGAGAAAGTGTTAGTTTTTCATATATTAAGTATTTGATTGTTTAAATCCCACAATTTAATTTCTCAAAGGTGACTGTTTGAACAATTAGCATGAAAACTATAGTAAATAAAATTACTCTTGGTTGAGGGTTTATCTCTTAGAATTGAAGAGAATTTTTATTCCCTTTTAACAAAAGAAATGGACTAGCATGATATTTTTATCACAGGTTTTTCTTGAATTTTCAATATAACTCATCATTAGTATGAGTTGATATTTATGACAGTAATTGCCAGTCCGAACATGTTGATCTTGTCATAAATTATGATAACACATAGCTATATAAGAATATTGTTCTCGTGGCTGTGAATTATCTAGAAATATTACAAGTGATTTGATGTAATATCATCAAAAGGGATAGATATTAAGCCCAAGTAACGTAATCGCTCATAGTAGAAACTTGACTTAATGCTTGAAGAAACATCAAGTCCATGAGTTCAATGAGCCCAAGTACACCATATGTTATGATTGCAACTACTTAAATTACCATTTCAAGGTAAAATGTTGTAATACAAACTGAAAAGGTTGAGTTACTTAGCTCTTAATAAGTTTATAGCGGTGTTAGTTAGTGTAACGACTCCAAAATCCGTATTAGAGATTACCTTTACGGCCTTATGGGTTAATGCATTTTAATTTAATGATATGTGTTCAAATTGAGGAATTATCTGTTGAGCCACGGCTTTAAAATTGAAATTACCGACCTTTACGGGTTCAGAAATCACAATTGAGGACTTGGATGTGTTAATGGAAATTTATCTATATAAGAGTTTACTGAAAGTACCCTTGTAACTATAGCACCCTAACTCACCATTGTAAAATTATTAAGAGCTATGTAGATCAACTTCCTTTTTTGCATTATAGGTCCCAAACATTTTACCTTGGGATGGTTATAAAAATAATTTTTTTTGTAATCGCGACATATGGTGTACTTGGGCTCATTGAACTCTAGGACTTAATGTTTCTTCAAGTATTGAGTTGAATTTCCACCAAGAGTAATTATGTTACTTGGGTTTAAGACCCATCCCCTTTGATGTTTTTCACATCAAATCCCTTGCAAGTATTTTTTAGATAATTCACAGTCACGTGGACTAAATTCTTACATAGCTATGTGTTACTATAGTTTATGATTTCATCAACATGTCCGGATTAATAATCCCTGTCATAACTATCAACTCATACTGATGATGAGTTTATATCTTGAAAATTCAAGAAAAACCTATGATAAAAATACTATGTAACTCCATCTCTTTTGCTACAAGAAACTAAAAAAAACCATCTCTTCAATTCCAAGGGATAAATCCCCGCCAAGAGTAATCTTTATTTACTCTTAAGCCTTAGTTTTATTGTTAAGTCATTGTAGACACCCCATTTTTGACCGCCCTTAAGACTTGGGCGCTACTGATTGATTATTCGATAGTGCAGGCTATGTTGTGCAAAGGTTCGATTTCTTCGGCAAGGAGAGAGAGTCAAATCCCAACCTTACACCCCATTTTTTGGACGAAAACTATTTTGACCAAAATGATTTTTAGACCTTAAAACTCTTTCTTCAAAATATTTTTGGAAAAAATTTCTACGATGTTCCGAGGCTCGCATTTCGTTAAATGTTGCGCTTTTCAGTAAACCGAGTAAGAACAAAGTGGGAATAAATGAAGGAGAGGTAAACTCTTTGAAAAAATCTTTAAAACATCTTGTTTAGAGGTTTGGAGTTGAAGAAAATTGGAGGAAAGGGAAGAAAACTAGCTGGTTGAAGTTAGGTGTCAATCTGGTTAGGACCGAAACTGAGAAATCTTCACTAAAATGAGCACAACTTTTTTGTACACTTGGAATTTTGATGTGAGGCTGCCACCATTGGAAAGAAGACTTCAGGGGCTTCAATTTAGGCTTAAGAATGACCTCAAAAGGAGTCCAGATGAAGGAGATATGCCCATTTGAAATTGGATCTGGATAGTAGATTTTTGCTGCCGACCACCTGTGTCCAAAACTCAGATATTTTGCAGATATTTCCCCTCCAGCTGTTTTCACAATGTGCCAACTATCCTAATTCAGATATTTCGACCTAAAGCTCATATATTGCTATATATGGAGGCCATTCCCTATAGTTTTGAATGTTGGAATAAAGTTTGGGAGCCTTTCTCTCTAAAACCTCTCTCTCTAAAATTCTCTCTCTAGAATCCTCTCTCTCTTGATATTTTATGCCTTAAAGCCTAAATTCTCTACACTCTTGCATGTCAGCCCTTGATCAAACTTGATCACCATTGTGTTGAGATTGCTTGAGGTCCTATTTGAGCTCTAGAAGAGGATATTGGCTTAGTTTGACTTGCCTTTGTTGCCTAAATAACATCTTGTCTTCAAGAGGTAGAACACTTGTATTTTAAGCCTAATTTAAACACTTGTTTTGCCATCTTTGCATGCTATTTTGAGGCTGGTTTTAACCTCTGAAATCTCTGTTTTTATGGTCTAAAATGGTGGTTTGAGGTTTGATTGGAGTTAGGGGTGATCCACCCTTCTTGTAGCTTGCTTGTTAAGTTGTTGTGCCATCTTTCAAAGCTTTCTAAAATGACTTTTTTGGCTCTTTTAACCACTGAATTCCAGGGGATTTTTAGTGGTAAAAACTATGTTTTGAAGTCCAAAATAGAAGGGGGTAGCCTTCCCTCATTGTGTCTTGTTTGTAAGTGTAGATAGCCTAACATGTGAGCATGTTTTTCTATCATTTTGTGACTTGATCTCAGCATGTTTTTGCTACTTTTTTGGCATGTTTTTAACTCTGTCCAGAGCTGGTTTAGTCCTTCGAGGCTTGTATTGCATGGCTATAGTGTTGTGATTTTCACTAGTTTAATGATTTAAGCTCTTAAGCATGTCTTGCATGAGTTGCTTGCATGATTTAGTGTCTTTTTGCATGCCATTTCAGCACTGAAAAGTCTGCAACCTCCCTCTATTCTTCACTTTTTACTTTGTTTTGAAAGTGGTCTTGAGCCCCTTGTTGGCTTGAATGTGGAATTGAGGTTCTCATGCCTAATGGTTTTAATCCTTTTTTGAGGGTTTCTACTAACCAATAGCATGAGGCCTCTTTAATGCTCAAGGTACTTGTGGCTTAAGCCCTCTTTCCAATTAGAGGACTCTTATTTTGGACTTAATCGGTTAAAGAACAAATCTGTAATGTAAAATGTGTAAATAAAATGAACCAAGTAAAACTTGAGTAAGACAAGCATGTTGTGTTGCATTGCATGTGTTTGGATCGGACGTTAATCCAAACACAAGAAAAATGGGACGTTTCATACTCAAAGTGATGATACGTGCCACTTTTCTTGGTCATCGACACCCTTGATCATGCATGATAGAGTGGTGGTTATTTTGGTCTTGTTTGTGCATTCATTGACCTTGTACAAGCTTCGTTCTTTGGCCATCATGCATGAAAATGCTTGGTTGATGGCTTGAGAGCCAAGAGCTACACTTCTTCGAGCTTGAAAGATGATAAGGAGGGTAGTAGTACACACATTTCTTAAAAATGTATTGCTTTGCCTCTGTTTGCTCTCTATTGCAGCAAAAGCAGAAGTCCAGAAAAGGGAGTCGCCGACCGGCCACTTGGAGTGGCCAACCGGCCACTTAAACTAGCCCACCGGCCAGTTGGGGTGGCCGACAGCCACTTTTTGTAGCCAACCGGGCACCAGTGAATTTTTGCACAAAAGTGTTCCTGTGTTGGAGTAGAGGCAATCTGGAAATTGGTACAATTTTCAGTGATTAAACGGGTGCAAACAGAGGCATCCGATGGCAAGGTAATGACATTTTCGGGTAGAGCAACCAAGCATACATGCATCCCTCGTCCCTCGAGGCCGTTTAATTTATTTATTAGTTTGTTGTAGCTAATTAATACAGGTGTTGTAATTAATTAGCTTAATTCATTTTGTAATATTTTAGCTAGCTTAGAATAATTAGTTAATGTATTTCAATTGCTGTAATAATTAGTTAACTAGAATAGTTAATTAATTTTGGTTTGTAATAATTAGTTTAATTAGTTAGCGTTAATTAGTGTAGCTAGTTAGCTTATTTATTCGGACCCTCCTTCGAGAGAGCGCAATGTTGTAATAAGTGTGTGTGTGTATGTGTGCATGTCTTCCAACCCCACGTCTTTCTCGCTTTTATTTATCCGCTTTCGATGGTTAGATTATGGACATTTTCAATTAGCATACCTTATACTTGCATGTTTGCATCATTCATTTATATTGCATGCACCGAGACTCTGTGCATCATTCAAACTGCATTGTCAATTCAATACTTATTTGAATATGTGTTTTAAAGCATGCTATTAAAGTGTTACAAATGCCATATTAGTAGCCGAGCCTATTAATTTCATATCACATGTGTTGCATTAGACATCTTGTATAGTTAGAATTATGCATCTTTCTAACTAGTTTTTGTTTTGGCTTGGAGTACTCGGTGAGTTTTATGCTTTAGCGTACTTGCATGAGTGTGATTGCCATATTGTCATGTTTCGCATGCTTGCCATGAGGCTATTTGGTTAAATGATTAACTGCATGAATGCTTGTGGGTGGAAGCTTTGTTGCTTGAATTGGAAAATTCGATAAATGTGCGTTTTTAAGCCCACTTTGCAAAGTGGCAAATCATGTTTTAAGCCCACTATGTTTGGTGGTAAATCCGCGTTTTAGCCCACTTTAGAGTGGCAAATTCAAACCATTTTCGAAACAAACATGAGTTGAATTCGTTCCAATTCTTGCAATTTTAGTCTATACTTGCTTGTGTGCATCGCATAATAAAGTTAGCTAATAACGGGAATAAGAACACATGAGGTTTATAAAACAACATATCATGATTAGTAGAAACCGATTTTTTGATTGGGCGAGCGGGGGTGCTCATTTCAAGACCTTCCCCTTTCATCCCCAAGTTCCCGAACCGAGACAACTTTGGTGATGACAGACACGTGGCATTTGGCACGAGTCAGGATTTCCTAAATTTTTCCAAAATAAAATAATTAGGTGGCGACTCTGTAATCTGGCAAAGCAATCCAGTTTTGGCATTATTTGATTCAAAATCTATTTTTCAAAACGATTTGCCGGATTGGACTCTTTGGTATTTATCAGTTTCACATTGCACTTTGTGAAATTAGATTCAGAACCGTGACAGGAGTCTGAATTGTAGGACCAATTCGAGCTCTCCGAAAGGGGGCGTGAAAAAGTCGAGCTACAGTCGTCTTTGTATCTTTTCAAATAACTAGATATCCACTTTAACATATAAACTAACCCTTCTCAATAATTTGAGAAATTAAATTGTGAGACTTAAATAATCAAATACTTTATATATGAAGAACCAACACTATTTTATATCTTGAGTTTCATGATTGGCGCTTGTATTTGTTTTGAGTCATAAATTAACTAACCAATATGAAACTTTCATTCAAACACAAGTTGCATAAATTAAAAATTCTAATTTAATTACATTCAAAAAATTTACCAAGTATATAATATATACACCATATTTTCTCAAGTTTCAAGAATTCACAAATAAAAAATCATACCTTGATTTTAATAATTAAAATCATAACCTGATTTTAAAAACACATTCTTGAAAACTTCTACAAAATACATTTCAAATATTTTGTGCCTTTCCTTAAATCCAAAATAAGGATTTTGAGATAATAACTTACAAACAAATATACGTAATTGAAAATTCTTACAATTATAAAATTTGACTGCCTAATATTCATCAAGTAAAAGATAGTCATGCTCATATACAAACAGAACATATTATAAACAAAGTCATAATTAGAAATTATAACTGCCAGTGATTCAAATGGAAAAACCACGTATTTAGTTTATTGGGCAAACATTATACCTATTAAACAATTTGATTGTACTAAGCTTTGTGTTTTTCTACAATTTGATTGTACTAAACATTATACGTATTTAGTTTATTGGGCAAACTCTAAAGTTCTTCTACAACGTTTTCACGCATGTTCATGTCCCAACAAGAGCATGTTATTAGTTACATTTTATAATTCATACCATTTCCAAGTTTATGTGCATGGTAAACTTGTTTGTATGTTCCTCTTTTTTTCAAAGAATTTCCCAAGATTTTTTATGCTTTTTCTTTGGTGATCTTGGATAGTTCTTGTGGATCAACATGTTGAGCTTGTGATGCTTTATAATTTTTTTATTTTTTCCTTTAATATATGCACGTTGTCGTTGGTCATATCTCTTTGTCTAGATCTTTTTTGAAATCCATTCTCTCTCTTTTTTTTCCTCCCATTTTTCTTTTAAAATAAATCCAGATTGCTTGGCTTGTAAGAGCTCTTGACCATGCCGTGTTCAAATTTAATTGGATTGACAAATATTAACTTTGGTCCTTAACAATTTTAAAATTATGTTGTTCAAAGTCATGAATGTTCATGATCTAATTGTTGTTCTTCTTCTTTTGCAGGATGATATTTCGAGCCCATTGAGTGCTCAAATTTTTGAATTATGTGATCCTGAATTATTCCCAGAACCACTTCAAAACTCTGAAGTCACTTCCACTTCTAATAATACCAATTGTTGCTATGAAGACAACACTCCATACCCAACACACCTTTCCTTTCCCCCAGACATAACTGACCTCCCTTACACCACTGTACATGATAAAACCACCACCTCCACCACTCCAAGCACCCCAACCACCACCACCCCCACTGCCAACAACAATAGAAACCTCTCCGCAATCTTCGACTCCCCAGAAGAACTCGAAAATGACATCTCAGTCTCCATAGACTTCTCCACATTCCTTACCGACAGCAATCAACAAGACCAGTTTGACCCCTCTTCGCTTCAATCCAAACACCATTGACAGACACTACTGTGGTTGTCAATGGGCTCTCTCAGTACCCACTTGACTCTGTTGTTCCTCTTCTGGGCCCTCCGTTGCCTTCGTTTTTTGAAGAGGAACGTTTGTCTTTGATACCTTCTTACATGCACTTGAACTCTTCTTCTTCTGGGCTGCCTTGCATTTTTCTTGATGCCACAGACACAATGGGACCATACTTGCCAGGAAATTTGAGGACTACACTGTCTGCCGATAGTTCTGGCATTTTCAATGGGAGTATGTATATGTGTAATGAAATGCAGAGTCAAGAACTTGAATATCAAAGTGATAATGGTGGGATTTTCTGTCAGGAAAATTTGCCCAGGATTTATAACTCTTGTGAGCTGCAGGTACCTTTTCTTTCTTTTCTTTTCTCTTCTCTCTCTCTCTCTCTCTCTCTCTCTCTCTCTCTCTCTCTCTCTTTTTTGGAATTCATAAATTTTTTTGGTGGAGTTTTCACTTTTCATTTCTGCCATGTAATTGAGCATTTTGGTTTAGTGTTCTTTAGATTTCAATATGGATTTGTTGAAGGTAAGTTTTAACAAAATAGCCGTTCTTTTCTCAAATTTCCCCATGGCAGGAATTTTTTGGGATCAAGATTGTTAGTGTTTGGTGTTTGGTTTTCTTGTAAAGGGAAATACTAATCAGAGTTCTTGTTTGCATTTGTTCATTACAATTCCTTCAAAAGGCACTTAGTAATGAGAGTCAACATGGTGTGAATGGGGGTGGTGGGAGTTCAACTCCTTTGGCATCAGAAATCTCAAGTTTGGAAGATTCTACATTCAAGGTTGGCAAACTCTCTGTTGAACAGAGGAAGGAGAAGATCCACAAATACATGAAGAAAAGAAATGAGAGGAATTTTAGCAACAAAA
Organism: Camellia granthamiana; assembly: GCA_036172215.1. Lineage (NCBI taxonomy): Eukaryota > Viridiplantae > Streptophyta > Magnoliopsida > Ericales > Theaceae > Camellia > Camellia granthamiana. The sequence goes on along the minus strand of CM069914.1, from coordinate 6,877,363 downwards.
TCAAGGTCTCTCTCTCTCTCCAATTGTTGACATATTACAGAATCAAAATATTATTTTTTAGCAATGTCGCTTCAATGGTGCAAATGCCATTTTGAAACATCCAGACCATTGAATCAAAACCTTATCTTAGATGGGACCAAATTCAACACAAGGTTTGACAATTACATTTTTTGAAAGACCTTTTGACAATCTTCTTGAGAGGGTTTCTTTGACATAACTGTTATAATTTGGCAATGCTTCATACCCATATTGTCATTACTTCTCCTATATACCTATTTGTGTACAATGATACATGTTACTATATTAGTTCAGATTTTATGGTCTAAAAACATTCAATCAACTGCTAAAATTGAAATCGAACATGCAGTATGCCTGCCAGAAAACATTGGCAGACAGTAGACCTAGAGTCCGAGGAAGGTTTGCAAAAAATGATGAACTCAGTGAGACCCATAAAGCAACTTATAGCAACCATGAAGAGGACACAGATGAAGATGTAGGTGTTCTTAATTAGCCATATTATGAACAATGATCAGTTGCATATATATGAGCTTTTTACATAATGTTTTTTGTGCCCAGTCCTTACAGGTAGTTGCGAAAGAAGAAGAAGATATGGTGGATTCCTTGGATATCTTTTCTCATATTAGTGGTGTCAATTCCTTCAAATGCAACTATCCAATTCAATCTTGGAATTGATCCTCAGTTTTGTCTCATGAAGCACTAGTACAATTTTGTAACACCCTATTTCAACTAGGATATATATAGCGCGGGATCCCCTGTCTTTAAATTTCTCTGTCAAGCATAGAGAGTATCCCAATACACTTTCAGTCGCAAGATTATGTCTCGAGATTCTCATGATTCAAAATTGTCACAGAAAGTGCCCCCAAACAATACACTTTCAGTGGTATTATCATGTTTCGAGATTCTTGTAATTCAAAATTATCATATGATTCTACGACTGACAATGCATTGAGACTAAAGAATTTGAGAGCCTATATATATGAATCCTCGACTAATAAAGAGTTGAATAATTGGGTCATTATATGGTTTTTAAATAATATATGTAGAACACTAAATATGTTGTGACTTGTTAGTTGTGTATATAGTATTGCCTGCATTCATGTCAAGTTTGGCTTCAAATGTACTTCTAGCATTTCTCTTGCTAGAGTTACAGTTTCAAGTTTATTAGTTTTAGTCATTATGTACATGTTGTTCATATTGTAAATGATTTCTTATCGATTGATGAAATAAATAAACATAAATTATAATTGCAGAGAATAGGGCATGTTTGATATGAGATTATTTTGTGGGAAGATTGGATGCTATGGGATTGTGTTCAGAATTATAAATAATAATAATAATATCATGGGAATAATATAGTTGAGTACAAAACTATGATTTTACAATTGAGCATAGTGTCTTATTTGGAATTAGATGAAACCATTAAAAGTATTTTAAAATCAGTATTAAATAAAAATGGTGATAAGTGACTTGTATTTTTTTTTCTTTTTTTGTCATATTCTTGAATTCATTTTCATCATACCCAGTCACAATTAATTTTTAGTAAAGATACAAGTACAAAACTTTACTCAAAAAAATAATGTGCAATTTAAATTAAAAATCTAGTATAATATGATTCAAATTTAAAATTAATATGGACGACACGATATTTATGATTTGTGCCTACTGATTTATTTTAGACTTGCGAACACAATCATTTTATTAACGTTGTTAAAAAAAATTAGTCACTTACTCATTACAAATATCAATGTAAATTCTTTATTCCTTAAAGTTGTCAAGTAGTGGCCAAACATAGTTAACAACCAAGGTTCAAGAACAGTAAACGAATATTTGTACTTGCAATTATCTCAAGTAAAAGAGTTGTGTTGATCAAAAATAAACATCAAATACAAGTTGAGGCAAAATAGTGAATAAAGCACCTAAAAACCAAAAAAAGTGCCAAATTTTTATTTGTTTTTATTTATTTTATGGAAGAGAGGAGAAGATTTAAAATTAATTTAATCGTTTAATTTGCTTAAAATGAAGAGATAGAAACTAAATGGGTAAATAACACTTACCCACCCCTATACCTGCAATTTGATTCTTTAATCCTATTAATCTAATGTTTTAAATTTAAATTTAATTTCAATTTGATTATGTTGTTCAAATTAGACACTCAAATTTATGAATTTTTAACAACAGACACTTATAAAAAATTAACATTAAAAAGAAAAAAACATAATGACAAATTAAAACAACAAAAATTAAGATGAAATTTAGATAAATATGTAGAAATGAAAAGTACTATAGTTTACCCAAACTAGATAATGGGTAAATAACTCCCTTAGTGACACCCATAAACATACTTAGAATATCATAAGTTAAATTAATATCTAAGATATTGAAGCACAATGTACAACACTTAAAGCACAACGTATCACAAAAATATCTCAAATTTTAAGTCTTACTATTTTTCATGGCCACTTTTTATGGGTAAACAACTCATTTAATTTAGAATATGAAAAGTTAAACTAATACCCACGATATTGAAAAACAATGTACAACACTTAAAAGCACAAAGTATCACAAAACTATGGGAAATTCTATTTTTACCATCCTAATAAACTGAGGACAAATCTTTTCTTAATACACATATCAATTAATTTAATTATTAAATAATTATCTCAACCCACATCTTTAAAATTACAAATAAATCCTTCACTCATTCCATTCAACTGATCCAACCTCTCTCTCATCAATGGAAGATAGTGTACATTTCTTTCTCTTTTTCTCTTCAGGAATGTTACTTTGCTTTCTCAACACACCAAGCAAAACAAAAAAACCAAAAGCCCAAAAAGCAAAAATCGATTCAGACCCAACCCAATTCGCCATGAATGTTGTTTTGCTTGCACACCACACCTCTCCCCTGTTTCTCTCTCCTCCTCCACTTCTTCTTCTCTGTCTCACTCTCTAAGCCCCCACATTCCCAATTTCATTTCCAACCCCAAATGTCTAAGAATCCATCTCATCCAGACGTCGAAACAATGTCCCACTTCGATTTCCTCAACAAATTCAAGCGCTTGAGACTGTTCGAGCTCTCTCTGGGCGTTCTGGGTTTCTTTCTCCTCACACTCTGTTTCATATGCTGCTTTTTTTACTTGGATTACAGAGCTGTGCCCAAAGGTCTCCGAATCTCAACACAATCCGACAGGTTTGTGTGGCTGAGATTTAATGGGTCTTGGTCCGGAGAGGATCCAAAGACTGAGTTTTTGAGTGAAATGGGTAGTGGGTGTGACGTGTTTGAAGGTGATTGGGTCTGGGATGAGAGCTACCCATTGTACCAATCCAGAGATTGTAGGTTTTTGGATGATGGGTTTAGGTGTTCTGAGAATGGACGGCCTGATTTGTTTTACACCAAGTGGCGTTGGCAGCCCAAAGCTTGTGACTTGCCCAGGTTCGTCCTTTATCTTTGTTTTTCCATTGTTTGCGTTTTCCTCGTAAATAGTGTTTGGTTGCTGAGAAAATTTGGAAGAAGGAAGAAGGTTTCGGTCTTTACATTGAGATATTTTTATTTCTAAAAGATGTGTATAGAGAATTTGTATATATAATATTAGGAGTATTGATCCATAGTTATTATAGTAATTTTTAATTAGGATATAATTGTCATTAATGAGCTTCTCAAAATAGTGAAAATAGAATTTTCCCAAAACTATCTCAAATTTTAAGTCTTCACATTTTTTATAACCACGTTTTACTTTTTCTAGGTCACAAACTTTTTATATTCTCTCTTTTATATCTTCTCTCTACTTTCTTGATATTTGTCCTCTCTAATTGATTAAGTTTTTGAAAGAGTTTTCTTGTGCCCAAAGAAAAGCCTTTCATAAACAAATCCAAATAGAATAGGTAAATAAAAGTTTTCTCAGTCAATTTTCTCATGAAGATCACATTGACTTCAGGAATATATCAGATCCAACACAAAAACCTTGAAAACCCACTTAGGGTTTTGAGTGTTTTGCATTTGGGGCTCTAATAATTTACTTATTTTATTATCTTTACTGTTGGTTTGTTTCTAACCTCTCTCTTCATTTATTTTAGTACTGATTTACTCATGTTTGCTAGTTTATTTATCATTATTTGCTTTGGATGTATCTGACATTTTGTTTTTTTATTTTATAAAATTTTTTGATAACATTTACAACCATGATTGGGTTGAAATCTCTGCAACTTAGCATCAACTTCATGGGTATTTGTAAAATTTTATATTTCTTTGTAAATGGATATATATGTTTGCATACATATATCTGGATTATTATATTATAGGATATTGTTTATTATGTAAGAAGATGGACCCTAGGCTTTTTCTACTAGTAAGATTTATTTATTATGTATTTTTACTTTGTTCAACTTGGGTTTTGTTTCACGTTCTTTGAAGGCAAATATTTTATTTATTTTTAAAATTTTTCTTATTTTTGGGTGATGGCCGGTTTAGGTGGGTTTGCATTTCATCTATTTTTTTGGTTCCTTTAGTGGTTGTGATTGTGGGTGTGTATATATATTTGTACAATTTTTTTCCTTATTTTTTGTCTTTTTCATTTAATTTTTGATACAATATCACGTTCGAGGCAGTAATGATATGCATTGCATTTTACATTGGTTTTGATCCATTGGATGGTGTTTTAAATGCTGGGATTCTAAATATATCTCTTATTATCAGAGCAAATGGGTGTCCTCTTTTCCCTATTTTCTTTAAATGGTTTGCAAATTTGTGTTTGAATGGCTTTTTTTCTAAAATGTGTGTGTGTGTGTGTGTTTTTTTTTTTTTTTTTTTGGTGTGTGTGTGTTCTGTGCAAGTCCTTTTTGATGTTTGATGGAGGTTGAATGAGATTGTTAGGAGATGAAAGCTCGACTGTGTTTTACTAGGATTTCCTTAGTAGTTACTTTGAATGAGAGCATTTGCTATATAATCCTCTTGGAAATGCTGTGGACACATGTCAAACGTGTATTCGTTAGTAATAATTGATATGGCGTACGTGGCCTAGATTGATCAAGCACACAGAGAGATTTTTCAACGATTCCATACTTGTTAGGCTATAAACAAAATGGATGATGAGTAATAGTAGTAACATGTGTTAAAAGTCTTGTGATATATGATATTTATTAAGCTTCATTGAATCACAACAATTGTTGATAGCAAAATATATATAGTTGATGAGTCAGAGATAATAACGGGGTTGTTGTGCCATATCATTTTCTTATGAATGTCAACAACGTTTATTTCTTGGTTTATTTTCATTTTTAGATCAGTCAACATTTAGGATTATTGATCAATTCAGTTGTATGCTTCATTTTTTGATCATTCAACATTTAGGATTATAGGATTAGTGTCTCATGCAAATAATTCACTGTATTGTCCATTCCACATGACTGATGAAATGAACTGAGATTAATTTGAATAGGGTTTCAAGTAAAATTTTATCATTTCATGTATTCTTCTCTATTTATGACTTGATTATTGAGATGCCGTTTAATTCCTTTTATGCTACGCCATATTTATGCTTATGATTCCATATTCCATTTTCTATAATTAAGCCATCGGAATCCCATTTTATTCACTACTTCAGTTGCTATGGAAATCTTATTTATTTCATTTCCATAGGATGCCAATGTGCTTTTGTTGATTATTTCCAGTTTATGGCTGGATTTGTTTTATTTTACATTTTCTTTTCCTGTAATTTGCAGATCTTTGTCGTCCTTATGTTGATGTCTTCTTCGTTTCTCTTATTTATTTATTTTTTAGTAAATGCCCAAACTTATCTCTTTTGTATCATTGGGTGAATTTGTGCTTGTGACTGTTCCTGTTCCTGTTCTCCAAAGAAATTTCTCTATGCTGAGAACAGAGTTATTGTTTTTTACTTTTTGTTGATGATTATTTCTTTTATTCTTCATGATTCTGCAAATTATCTGGTTGTTTGGGATATTATTTTCACTTATTTTACAAATTTGGATGTTCAGGGCCCATGGTAGTAAGTGAAGGTAAGGGGCTATAATTTTTCGACATTGAGTTGTTTTACTTGGCATATTGGTGATGGCACCAAGTTCAAAAATTGCGAAGGCCTGCAAGGCAATGAAGGTTATTGGCATTTCTGAAGAAACCGTTAAACCAGTTTTAAAGAATCTTTTGGACTTGTATAACAAAAACTGGAAGCTTATTGAAGATGAAAACTACAGAGTTCTTATCAATGCTATTTTTGACCACGAGATCCCAAAGGTGTGCCTTCTCGCTTGAGTTTACATGATTATTTTTTAGCATTGCAGGTTGCTCATTTATTTAAGAGCTTATTGTTTTATTTTACATATTTCATTGCTTTCATTTGCCCATTGTGGAAGAGAACTGTGATAATGTTAAACCCATAATTTGCATTATGTGCCACTTAGTATACGTGGACTCATTGGTCATACTTCATAACCTACTCAATTTTATTTCATCTGTTTCTCATTCTGTGTAGAAAGGGGAAACGAGAAAACATGAATCTTGGTCCGAAGTTGAACCTGAAGAAAGTGAACCACCATTAAAAAGAACTCGATTGAGAGGCCAAACAGATCAGTCTTCATCCTCTGCTGGTAATCACAGCCCAGGTCTTGGAAAAACTTTCAGAAGGACACCAAAGGAGGCTTATGTGTCTCAAACTCATTGCAAGGAGAAAATAGATGTGTCCCCTCATCTGTGTCTCGTAGACAAAAAATTTGAATCAAGTCCATCTGAACAGTTCTCTAGTGACAGAAGAACCAAACCTGAACATCTTTCATCTCCAACGCATGTGCAAGATGATGAAGAGGTAACTCAGTTTCAGTTTGTTCAAAAGGGGAAAAAATTGAAATGCGAAAGAGACACTCAATGCTTTTCCTATGAAGAGCCAAAAGGTATACCTGTTGTGGATCTTTCTGATGAGGAGAGTGTGCTTGATAAACATCATAACAATGCTGTTATTATCAAACATGAAAGAGATGCTGATGAGCTGCCACAGTTTGATGTTCCTCTTGCTATTGTCCGCCCAGGTTTGCAACTATCTTAGTAGCTATCCAACATTTGCAAAATATCAAACAGGCTTTCTAGAAGATTGAATTCTGTAGTTATGATTCTCATTAGATCTGGAAAGTTGTTTGCCGCAATAATGATTGCTCATGCTACTCAGAGCTCTCTGTCACTGCACATGCATATTAAAGCCATGGCAGCAAGTGATTTTAACGAACATAATTAGTGAGCAGTATGCTGATTTCTTTCTTTTCACACAAGTTAGGTGGGTTTTGATTGGCTAAAGTTTATCATCTGATGTATGTTTCTGGGTCAACTGGCATATCATTTTGGCAACATGTGTGAACAAGCATCGTCTAAAGCTGAAGTAGGAAAAAGGGAATTCTAACTTTCGAGGTGGTTCTGCACGTCCAAAATTAAAATTCTGGATTGTTGAATATCTGACACTTCATCTTCTAATAGGGCTACTCTATCTATTTTTAAGAACAAATAAATAAATAAAAAGAAAAAAGAATCTCTGACACCTTTTAAAGCCTTGTACTGCAAGTGAAATTAACATGGGAGCAACTTGACTTTGATTGTGTTTGTTGTTTAATTTCTTTGTCTCAAATTCTCAATTTGATCACAATCTCTTTGTTTCAAGTTTTTTTCAGCCAATTAATTATTTTTGTTCTTCTTCCTTTGCATTTCTAGAAGTTCATGCATATCATCTAAATGTCCTTGCTTTTTGATTTGCATTGTATTTACCAAATGACTTTGTGCATGCAGCGGCTCCTCTCAGTTTGGCACATGAAGATGGTTTTACAAATGGGAGTTCTTCAAATGTTATAGAAAATGACGGGGAATTCTTGGGAACAAAGCAACTAAATTCTGAAGTTGTAGGTAAGGCTCACTCACATGCATGTGCATGTGTCTGCATATTACTACCACCAGTTTTAACAGTATAAAAAAAAAAGGGAAAGATAAAAAAAATATTGAATTATCTGTTTGATGATGTTACTTTCTTTAGTCTAAATAGCCACTATTTTATTTATAAGTTTCTTGGGTTGACGGCATTTCATTATAAGTTTATTGGATTGAGAGAATGCTCTACATTTGCAGCTACTAGTGCTGCCCGAAACTGAAAATTTGTTGATGTCTCTTTTTGATATATGGCATAGTCCTTGCTTCTGAAAGTGAGATTGGCGCTATACTGCAATAAATTTGATTTCCACGTGCAGGAAACCCAATATGATTGTGATTTCTTTCTTTCGTTCTTTCTATTCTGCTGATTGGGTTCATTTTTATTTTACTTTTTCCTTTTAACAATTCTGAAACTTCAGGCAAATATGATAGTGCTTTCGAGTCATATAAATGTCCATCGCTTTGCGTCATTTTTTTATATATATTAAATGTTTCGATTTTAACTGATGCACCTTTGACTGGTGACTTTCTCTGTATAGTTCCTCCCACTCTGCTGTTATTATGTGAAGATGGTTCTTCAAATGAGAATAGTTCTGATGTTGAACAAAATGGGTTGGAGCTCCTGGAATATAAACAGCTGGATACAGAGGACAAAGGCGATGATTGTGCATCAGATTCATCACAATTTGACATTGCTTCCTCTCCTCAGGGAAATGTGAAAATTTCCCTGTTCTGTAACTCTTCTCAGCAATCTGGTTTTCGTATTCCAAGTTTAGATGCAGTTTTGAAATTGGTGGAGGAGAAATATATTAAAACATATAGAATTACTGAACCTGGTTTCTCTGTGGTGAAGCTGATGAAAGATGTCTGTGAATGCTTCTTGGCAGAAGGCACCAATTGTACTGATGATGGACAAGTAAGATCCACAAATTTAACATCATCTCTTGCTATATCTAAGAAATTAAGTGCACAAGATGTTCTGTGTGGCAGAGGCTATGAAGGCAATTTCTGCATTCTACCAAGCTTTCCAAACGAACCATTTAGATTTAGGAATTTTATTGAGGTGCTTCCCCAGATTCCTAGGGTTCTTACTTCAACTAGTTCCAATGTTCTTAACTACATTACAGAGTTGAATGTAAATGGGAATAGCTATTGTGGAAGGGACATAAAGATTAAGGCACTGGAAGGTTTAGGACCTTCGAATCCAAGCAGTCTGGTTGTTGTTCAGAAACACAACTCATGTCTTGATCCTTTAAAGGCTTCACATCACATTGATGACATTACCAGAGGTGCAGAGAATGCTAAAATCTCATTGGTAAATGAAATTACTGATGAGTGTCTGCCAGAATTCCACTACATTCCAAGAAACATAGCTTATGAACATGCATGTGTGAAGTTCCTTCTTGCTCGTATATCGGATGAAAATTGTTGTTCAAATTGTGTTGGGGATTGTATGTCGCTCATCGTACCTTGTGCTTGTGCTGGTGAGACAGGGGGTGAGTTTGCTTACACACATGGCAGGTTAGTTGAGGAGAAGTTTCTGGAGAAATGTATTTCACTGAACTGTGATCCTGAACAGCACCGCCTGTTTTATTGCAAAGATTGCCCTCTAGAAAGGTCTAAGCATAAAAGGGTATCTGGCCCATGCAAGGGCCATTTAGTGAGACAATTTATAAAAGAGTGCTGGTACAAATGCGGATGCAGTATGAAGTGTGGAAACCGCTTGGTTCAGCAAGGCATAACAGTGAATTTGCAGGTCAGATCTTCAACATCTCTTTCTTTGACTTAAAATTTTAAAATGGTGCAATAATTTATTACAAATTCCTTGGAAGATTTATATTTTCAAGTAAAAGACACATTTCATATTAAAGATTACATGTATGCATTCTTGATGTTTTAGGTGTTTATGACACCCGAAAAAGGTTGGGGTGTTAGGACACTTGAGGACTTACCGAAAGGTACTTTTGTCTGCGAATATGTGGGAGAAATTGTGACCAACACAGAGCTATTTGAGAGAAATACTCAAATGAGTGGAAGAGAGAAGCACACGTACTCTGTGCTACTAGATGCAGACTGGGGTTCAAAGGGTGTCCCAAGGGATGAAGAGGCTCTCTGTTTGGATGCAACAGTCTATGGAAATGTTGCAAGGTTTATCAATCACAGGTATTTCAATGCTGTAAGTAAATACCTTTGTAATGTCACGCGTCTTTGCAATGCTTTGCCGTGAGTATCAATCTGAAAATAATAAAAATAAAATAAAAATTGTCCAGAAAATGCTGGTTTTACGCTATATTTGGTTATTTTGATGCATTTGTCTGAGAAGCATGAGGCTCATTTAGCTGCTGCACATGAAGGTTCAATCATTGTGGAGTAAATGACAACTTTTCAGAGGAGAAATTGATGAGGAGAAATTGATATCTATGTCAGTGGGCTCTTAGGTTTCACCACAAGAAATTTTTTTAGCTTTCTCCAATTAGGGAAAGCAAGAAGAGGAAAGAATGAGTTTGGGAAAAAACAAAAATTCTCATGCATTTGTGATTTTAATATTCTTCTACTTAATCAGTTGCTGTAGGCAACAAAATCTCTCCTGGTACTTATTAAATCTTAGTCCTATAGTATCTTTCCTTTTTTTTGGGAGGATAAGTTTTTAGTCATGTAGTTTTGTTTTCCCTATTCTCTCTCTCTCTCTCTCTCTCTCTCTCTCTCTCTCTCTCATTTATCTAGTTTTGTGATTTTGTCATGAACTTTTATGTAGTGTCACATTGTCATGTTGACTCTTTGTTTAACTTTATGAGGGAAAAAAATCTTCCGCCTTTTTTTTAATAAGGATTTTTTTGAAAGTTTATGTATCTGAATTATGCATTTTGTTGATTAGATGTTTTGATGCTAACTTGGTTGAGATCCCAGTTGAAGTTGAGACACCGGACCATCACTACTATCATGTATGGAATCTTAGCATTTCATTCCTGTTAATCTCTCTCTCTCTTTCTCTCTGCAAATTTTGGGGATTAATCCAAATATTGTCTTATTTCTTTGTAGCTTGCTTTTTTCACAACAAGAAAAGTTGATGCTTTGGAAGAGTTAACATGGGTAAGTAGGTGGTATATATGTACTGTGCTCATTGAGATGTAGCTTCGATCCATTTGACATAGATGCTCCAAAAGCCCTTCCAAGCTTCGATTTATATTTTGCTACCTTAAATATCTGAGTTTGAGCTTAGAATCAACTAATTTAAGACTTGTTTTATATACTACTAAGGTATGACTTTACTTTTTTATATATTTCTATCCCTTATTTATTATTATAGTAATTCTTTTTTCTTAATAAAGGATAGATTCACCGTTTCTACCTAATTGCACTAGGTTCAAGTTAAATTCATTACAATTTGTAAATGAATCTGTAGATTCTATGTTTGGATTTTCGAATCTACTGGCTTAAACTTTTCTTTTATGTTTTATATTTTTATATATGTTTTTTTAATGTTTATTGCAAAAAGTCTAGATTTTACATCTTGATGAAAACATAAATCCTCATGTTTCTCATTTTTTTTGAGTGTTGTCATTCAACTATTCGCTATCGTGCAATTACTATTTTTTATGTTGTAATCTAATTATTATCTGCTTATGAACTTAATATTCTACTGGTAATTTATATATAACAAATCATTATGTAAACTATATCAACATAATAGATTTTTATTTTGATTACTTTTGTTGATATAGATGCTTTGTGAGCATGTACATTTATGCGCGCGCACACACACACGTATATATGTGTGTGTGTGTGTGTGTGTGTTGATTAAAACATGGTTTTTAAAATGTATTCGGCAAGTTTGATAAATTTTCAAGTGCATCTATATAGCTATAATAAACGTAGCGGAAAGTAAAAGACAGGAAACATTTATCTTGGCAATGATTTAAAGAACAACATAATATCTGTTGTCCATATTAATCATGCTCATGACCTGAATAATTTCATTAAAAATTCAAATTTGAAATTTGAGGGCTAAAACTTTTCAGCCCTCCATCCTTATTATTTTCTCTCAATTCTTTATCTTTGTTTCTTTACTATTGGCTGTAAACAATTTGTACACAATCAATTGCAGGACTACGGTATCGACTTCAAAGATCATAGTCATCCAGTGAAAGCATTCCCTTGTTGTTGCGAAAGCATGTTTTGCCGAAATGTGAAACATCCAAAGAGTTAGTATATATTTCTACAACCATAAAGCCTGAATATTTACCTTTTTATTCTTCTTATGGACAGCAGAACCTAGTGCTTCATGAGTGTATATTTATGGATGATTTTTATGGATGATAATAAGCAGTATATTTCTTGGTAGCATTTCCTAACTGTTTGAGGCTCTAGAAACCGATCATTTCACTTTGTTGGGAGTCTGTGTGACTGAAATGCTTGTTGCACTTAGAAATTTGATACTTAGAGTTGGTTTGGCAAATGCTTTTTTAGTATCTTTTTTTTTTTTTTTTTTCTTCTTTTTTACTTTTTAGGATAAAGTCATTACTAAAAAAGTTAATGTGTTTGGCAAATGCTGAAAAAGTTATTTTCGTTACTGTGAAAGTTTGGGTAGGGTTTGGAGTTTTATAGTTTCATACTCTGTACCTTTTTATAAATCTCAAAGTACAACATACTCCTCAATCAAGATGGGAAAAAACATTCCCATTGTTGGAGCATGACTTTTCTAATGATACTGAATTAGTGCATTACTATTTAAATTTGATGTGCAATATGTTGCTTAAGCAGAGTACGCATGTGGTTGATATCTGATTGTTGTAAAAGGTTAGTCTTTTGGTTTCCTGTTGATTCAAGTAATACTAAAAATTGTTATGTTTAATATAAATCTTTTATTTTGAGAAACATGTGCATGGTGTTGAACCAAATTTATTAAATTTTTTTTTTATTATATAATCTATGGATTGAATTCTAATTGCACTTTCCATTTTGCGGTACAGGAAATAGATCCAGTTCATGAATTTTCAAGTGCTCACAAGGAAAATATTACTGAGGAAGCTAGCTGTGGCTCTCTCTGAATCACTCCCTCTTATAAAGCAGTCTTATAATTGATGAAAATACATGACAATGTTAGTAGATTGTTATTACAAATAGTTGTAATGAATTATGATTTGGCCTTTATGATACTGTGGCAAAGGCTAATAGAATTATATATATACATATATTAATAAAATATTTTTACAAACAGTTGTAATGAATTCTGATTTGGCCTTTATGATACTATGGCAAAGGCTAACAGAATTATATATATACACACATATATATAGCAAACTATATTTTAGATATATGTATTGAGCATTTTCAGATCTGAAGGCAGGCTTCCGATTTCATTAATTTCTTTGAAGTTTTTAAATCCAAATTTGTGTTGATGTTGCTTGCATGTTAACCAATTTATCATTTGGAGTTTACTTGTCACATTAACTGGTTGGCTATGTTAAACTGAAAATTGACTTGTTTCTCTTTGATGGTTAAGTGGAAATTCAATTTGTTCAAGTGCTTAAGACAAGCTATATGATATTGTGTAGGTTGCATGTTTTGTGGGCTTGGCTTGCATTGTAACTTTGGTTCTATAGTGTCGGCATTATGTCCCGCCCCTGTTTTAAAAATTTGGTAGCAAAAACTAATTAACCTAAGTATATGATTATTTATTGGAAATTCATTGTTTTACATTATCACTTAAGTTTGTCTCAATTCATTTTCTTCTTGTCCTTTTTTCATTTCAAAGTAAAACCGAAGTGTCATCAATGTTGTCCAATTATTAGATTTACTAAATCATTTATAACATTTATTAAGTGTGATTTGGCTACAAATAAATAAATTCCTCTAAGATAAAAAGTCCTCTAAGACTGAAGTTAATTATAAGGATAATATTTTTTATAAAAAGTTTTGTTATTTTATAAGACATTTTTTTTTTTAAATTTTCAATGAAAATTTCAATATTTCTAGTTAATTAACAAATTTTTAATGTACTCTCTCATGCTTACCCTTACATTAGCGTATAATTGTGGCAATACAATAAATAAATAAAGTTCAAAGTTTAATTAAAAAGGTTTGCAATTAATACAAACCAAATATGATTATAATTTTACCTTGATGTAGAATCATAAACTTAAATATTATGATGGAATAATTATTGCATTCCAACTCTTACTCCAACAAACCAAAAGCTCTTTCCCTTTACTTCATCAGCACTCAAACAATCCAAATTCAAAAACCCTCAAACAAACAAAATGTTAATCAATACACTTTTGTTACATAATGCTCACTTCAATATTCCCCTTCAGGTGAATACAAAGCAAAAATTTCTCATGTACTGTGAATATTGGTTTGGCAAGACACGTTGAGCAAACGTAATATGAAGATTATAAAATTACTTTTAGAGAGAGAGAGAGAGAGAGAGTTGTTTTGATAAGAATGTTCAAACAGATAAATGGATGCACTTTCGAAGACAATTTTGTTGGTTCCATTACAATATTATTATTTGATTTTAGTTTTTGAAACTCAAATCCATAATGTTCAAGGTTATTATCAGAATTAACGAATTTAATTTATTTTATGAGGCCATGAAATTTTGATTAGGATTTAACGGCAGGTGTCAGGTGCGTATTTGGTTAATATAATCAAAAGTCGCTATAATTTATCATATCATATTCTTTATTTTTTACACATATTTTCATAAAAAATCAACCAAAAATATGGCGAATTATATCTCAGTGGGAGAGTTGTTTTTTAGGCAAAAGCATTTCATTTGCACCCATCACAAAATTACTTATATTTCACATATTTTATTTTATTTTATTTTCACTGTGCTGTAATTTTCCCACTAAAATACTCTTTATATAATGCCAGATAATAGGCCTACTTAAATCTTGAAAGCCCACACATCCGTGAAAGTTGAAGCCCGCATAGAATTCCACAGTACTTTCCTGATAATACACGAAAAAGATAAAGGTGTTTTATGTAATTTTACTGAAATAGCTCACCAGCACAAACCCTAGATCTAGCCCTCTCTATAAATTCCACACAGAACCCTAATCTTCTCTCTTCACTTTGCAGGCAAAAATGTCGAAGCGAGTCAGTTCATCTCTCTCTCTCTTCTCTCTCTCGACGTGTATGTATGTATGTACGTATCGTTTTCATGGTTTTTTGGGTGATTGTAGGGAGTGGAGGATCGGCGGAGAACAAGTTTCGCATGTCGCTGGGTCTGCCGGTGGCGGCGACAGTGAACTGTGTTGACAACACCGGAGCGAAGAATCTCTACATCATTTCGGTGAAGTGTATCAAGGGAAGACTCAACCGCTTGCCCTCGGCATGTGTAGGAGATATGGTGATGGCCACTGTGAAGAAGGACAAGCCTGATCTTAGGAAGAAGGTCATGCCCGCCAAGGATGGATCTAAGGAGGGGCGGAGGGGGGCAGCCGCACCCCCAAAAATTTGAAAAATATTATATATTATACTAGAAATTTTAAAATAATTTAAAATGATAGGAGTTCGCACCAACAAATTTTTTTTAGATAATTTCAAAATTATATAGAGTAGTCCCCCAATTTGTAGTTTGATAAACATGTTCAGTGCTACTTGTGCAGTCCTAAGAAACATAATTAATGATAGAAGCAAATCGAATCAACGAGCTGAGACAGATGGAGTTTATGATTCCATTACATCTTTTGAGTTTGTCTTTATCTTACATCTTATGAGGGATATCATGGAGATTACTGATGATCTTTGCCAAGCTTTGCAAGTAAATCTCAAGATATATTAAATGTAATGCATTTGGTGTCTACAACGAAGATACTTATTTAAAAATTTAGAGAAGATGGATGGGTTCCATTGTTGGAGAAAATTAAATTATTTTCTAATGATCATGGTATACAGATTCCTGATATGAGTTGTCCTTATAAAGGAGGCCGAGGTCGGTCTCATTCTGAAAGAGATCAACTCACCATGGAACATCATTTTCGAGTTGATATTTTTATGGTTTCAATTGATTTCCAGTTACAAGAATTAAACAATAGGTTTAAGGAAGATGTAATGGAATTGCTTGTTCTTAGCTCAGCTTTGGATCCTAGGGATGGTTATAGATCATTCAAAATTGAGGATATTTGCAAATTTGCAAATAAATTTTATCCCATGGATTTCTCCGAGCAAGAAAAATTGCATTTGAAATATCATATGAAAATATAAGCTTGATATTTTCATACTTCCCGAGTTTCAGAAGTTGTCAACCATTTCTGAGTTGTGTCAATTGTTGGCAAAAACAAAAAGTTGATAAGTTATCCTCTTATTGATAGATTGATTCACCTTGTGTTGACTTTACCTGTTTCAACTGCTACATCAGAACGTGCATTTTCAGCTATGAAACTCATTAAGTCTAAACTGCGCAATAGGATAGAAGATGATTTTCTGGCTAGTTACTTGATTACGTACATTGAAAAAGACATTGCTCGAGGGGTTTGATGTAGATTCTATCATCCATGCTTTTGATATTATGAAAGAGTGTCGAGTTCAATTGAAGATGCCTAATTTAGTATATAAATGCATGTAGAAATAATTACTACTTTTTGTAAGTGAATATGGGCAAAAAAATATTCTCAATTGTATAATCATCTTTTGGTACTCAACTATGTTGACAAGGAATATATAGTTCAATATTTTATCGTAACATTATTGATTTTTTCCATGTTAGTAGAAATTGGTATTGAACTTCAAATTTTATTTGTTAGAGGTTAAACGTACTTTGGCCCCCCCCAAAGTCATAATCCTGGATCCGTCCCCTGATGCCCGCTGTTATCGTCAGGCAGCACGAGCCCTGGCGCGAAAGGACGGTGTTTTTATGTAGTTCGAAGGTCTCTATCATCAAACTTATGTTTTTTTGTTGATTATACTCATTGTGATATCAAATCTGTTTGTTTTGTGCTTTTGTGGTTACTTTTTTATGGGTAATTTCTTCTTGATTATACTAATTGTGATATCAAATGGGTTTGTTTTGTGCTTTTATGGTTACCCTTTTATGCTTCTTAAAAGGGTTTAATTTAATGTTTCTTGTTGATTATACTGATTGTGATTTGAAATGGGTTTGTTTTGTGCTTTTCTGGTCACCTTTTATGCTTCTTGAGGTTGTGTTTGGTTGAGGATTTGATGAGGGAAATGGAAAATGGAAAGGGAAAGTGAAATAGAAAGAAAAGGAGAAAGAATTGATAGGATTTGAATTCTAAGTTAGGTTTGGTTGAGTTGGGAAATGGAGAAAGAAAATAGGATAAGTGAACCAAAAAGACAAAAAGTGGATTTGCATTTCCCCCTCACTTTCGTTTCCCCTGTGTTCTCCATTATAACCAAACAAAATGTGAGATTGCATTTCCTTTCCCTTTTCATTTCTCTCATCAATTCCTCTAACCAAACACAGCCTAAAGGTTTTAATATTGAGTTGTTTAGGTAGTAATTGGATGACTATAAGTTACATTGCTTTATACAAGTTGTTTATAGATTTATGAACTTGGTTGATCATACTGATTGGAATTTATTGTATGTTAGCTGTATTGCTTCTTAAATCTACTTTTTCAATTGTCTCTGCTGGGCTGTGAAATTTTTAGAATGACATGATATGGAAAAGAATGGTATGCTGGTATAGCAGCATCTTGATAAGTGAATTTATCATTCACGAATGATAATCTGGTGCTTCCTGAGACCAGCTACATTAAATGTCAATCATTAGATCGAGTGGGTTATTATCTCTTAATCTGTACCTGCTCTGTCGTGGTCTGATACATTTCATCCTTTTCCTTTTTGTTTCTTAATCTCTCCTTTGTCCTCACTGTCATGATTGATTATTTACTACAAACATCTATTTGGTTTTCATTCTCCCTTTTCTCATTTTGTAATCCAGGTTTAATAATGAGCTTAAGGGGAATCTATTTCTTCCTGGTTATTTCTGCTAGTGGATGTGGTGTGAGAATTACATTATCTATTTAGGGTTTCTCTACACCTCCCATACCCAGCTAAATGCACATTACCAATCTTGCCCTATATTGGATGATAAATCTGTTTATCACCCGTGTCAAGATTGGGATATGTGAGTCTGTTTTATCGTCATCTTCTTTAATCTGTCATGATCACTAATTTTCTAAACCATTGGATTATTATGGTTTTTGGACTAATTTGATTTAACCTGTGTATTTGTCCTTTCCAGCAAGGTTTCTCGTCAATTAATTGTCAATGTGTAAATTTTAAACTTGGCCATCCTCATTTCATGTCTTTTGCTTGTTTCTGTGATAAATTTGAGATCGTTACAAGCTTTTGAGGCTTAATTTGCAGATGAAGAGAATGGAATCTATGTTAGTTAGGGGAAGTTTTTATGTGTATCGGATCTCTTTTAACCTCCCATCTGTAGCTTTTTTCCTTGAAAACCCACGTTTATTATTTTGGATGCATTAATTTTTGTCAAAGAATCTCAAGTTAGTCCACAAAAGTCTCTTTTTGGTACTTTCAGTTAGTTTGTAAAAGCCGCTTTTGCTTGCTGTGTGATTGGTGCTCTTTTCCTTCAGTCTTCTCTTAGAAAACCAAAATTGGATTGTTTAGTCATTCCAACAGTGAGCAAATATCACCAGACTAAGTCAGGTATCCTCCTTTATGTGTGGTTGATATAGTTACATGTTTGGAAAATCAACAGTGTCTGTCGTTACAGATGTGCTGATGCTCCTCAAGATCACATCTGCTCCATTTAGGCCTTACATGTCCATTGTTTGATATATGCAATTGGACCATTTTCTGGGAAGTAGTTGTGCATATACGCAATTGGAAATCCAATTGTGTCGTATTTATGCCTTTTGTTATCAATATTTGTCTTATCATCTCATCTCCCCACTCTGCACTGCAATTGTATTGTTGTAATTTTCTGCTTCTTATGTAATACTTGGCTTACTTGCTAGTATACAAGCAGTTCTAATTTCTAACAAAAAAGTTTGCTTAGATCAAGAAAAAATTATTTGGATATCCATGAGCCTTAATCTGCCGTTACAGTTCTCTATTTGATGCAATTACTAGCCTGGGAAAAAATGTATATTGTTTCAGATGCATTAATGCTTTTCAAAGCATCTAAAGTTGGTCCACAATAGTCTCTTTTTGGTGCTTCCTCTAACTTTTTTGTATTGCTGAGTGGCTGGTTTAGATTGCTAACTGAGGATTTATTTTTCTTTTCCAAGAATCAATTGAATGTTCTTTTTGATGTTGCTAATATATACTTTTTGCATTATTGCAGATAATGCTGGTGTCATCGTTAATCCAAAAGGAGAAATGAAAGGTAAGTTATCATTTTAACAAATTTAACTCAATAATTCTTTTAAACCAAATTAAGAGATATTCCCATGAACATTTGATTGATTGATACATTATTGCAACCCTTTTTATGTTTGGAACTGTTAAGAAAAAAACAAGTCTTTTGTCGCATTTGGGCCTATTATTAGTCTCTCTGATATTTCTATTTGGTAGAAGTGCCCATTCTTTATATAAATTGTGTATAGCCTTTTCTTCCCCTTCTCTCTTTTTAAAACTAAAATCCCAAACTAAAGCATTGTTTATCTGTATGTGGTTTTCTTGTTTCTTTGCCTTGTTGTAAGGAGAGTTGGTGGTTGTTACATTTTGTGTCCGTGTAAGGTCGTACTCTGGGCTGTTATATGTTTAAATAGAAAATGTCATATCTTATGGTTTGAATTTTTGAAATTATTGATTCTGGCAATAGCTAGAAGTATTTTGAGTATAATTTTTTGAATATTCTTCGAAGAATTTCTAGTAGGGAATTGTGCATGTTCAATCAACTTGGCTGTTGATATGATATTAATTATTTATTGGTGTTTTGGTGAGAGGCTCCTCAATGAAACCAATTCACCAAAGGAAATTTGAGCTTTATGAAATTCAAAATATCTTATCATGGATGGTAAATCAATGTTCATGGAAGTAATGTGGATACCAACATAATTTTTTTGGGGGACCTCTCAAATTAAAGACCTTCCTTGCACTGTTGATTTGCTGCATCTGCGTCTCACACCACCTTTAAATGAGGGGTTTGTTTAACAATTTCTTCTTCACTGTTTATTCCAGTGTGAGTTCGTTTTTTTTGGCTATTGTTTTGTATATGTATCTAACCACTGGCTTCATGGTGTTTCAGGATCTGCTATTATGGGTCCAATTAGCAAGGAGTGTGCTGACCTGTGGCCTAGGATTGCTAGTGCAGCCAATGCTATTGTCTAAGTTCTGGACTGAAAGGGAAGTCGAAAGACTTGAAGAAGCCTTAGAAGAACTAAGCAAGTGAAGTAGTGCTATGGATTTATCCAAAAAAATAGTCTCATGTTCTCATGTCTTAGATTTACCCCCAAAAAAATGTTTTAGATTTATGTTACACAGTAGAATATACTCTTTTGCTGAGAGTTGCTTGACCTTGTGTTCATCTTTGGCAATGACGTGTTTGTTATTTGCTTGGCTTTTTGAAGTATTTAAAATTGAGTTTGAATTTGTCTATGTTTTATTGTTGGTAATTCTTTGATGAGGAATTTCAGGATGCAATGGACTACAATATTTGTTTTTATATTGCATTGATTTTATGGTATTGTGGTTTTTTAAATTTATTTATAATAAATCAAAATGATTAAGATGCTGTCAGGTGACATTTTTTTAATGAACATGGTTGCATTCAATTGTGTGGGTTTTTGATTTTGCATGGATGTAGCCTGAGATGACTGGCTCATGTGAGCAGTCTAGAGTCCCGTTTTTCTCTTATGACTCATAACATGCAGGTTTTGATTTTGCATGGATGGAGCCGGAGATGACTGGTTCATGTGAGCAGTCTTTATCATTTTTTTTTTCGAGAAAAGATTTGTGATTCGAAAAATTTGAGCCCCGAATGCCCCGAGAGGGAGAGAGAGAGAGAGAGAGAGAGAGAGAGAGGGAGAGAGGAGAGGGAGATCGTCGCCGATCGTCGCCTCCAGTCCTGCTCGTCGCCGATGTCGCTGCTCGTCGCCTCACCCGCCGTCGGCTCGTCGCCCCCGCCTCCCCTCCGCCCCCCGCCTCCGCCTCCAGCCCTATTTTTTAGGCCCCCTTCAGTCCCCCCTCCTCCTCCCCCTCCTCCCCTCCAGTCCCTCCTCCCCCTCCTCTTCTCCTCCTCCTCGTTCTTCTTCCATCTTCTGCTGAAGAAAAAAAAAAAAAAAAAATACAAAAACGGGGTCATTTTTGGAATTAGGGGCATTCGGGGCTCACAAATTCGAGCTCTCAATCGGAGCCCTTTTTTTTCAATGATCTTGCTGTGTTCTTTTATTACAGCAAGACATGTTAATAAAATACATAATTTATAGTTTTAATTTTAAATATAAATTGTTGAATTATCATAATAAAATTATTGCAAGAGATCTATTCTAGAGAATCACAAGAATAAATTCATACCAAAAAAGTAAAATCTTGAGCATCTTGACATACGCGTAGCTGCCACGACTTTCTGTTCATCATAAACTTAGCCTACGAACAGAACTTGATTTGTTGGTGTCTCTTATGAAACTCATGTTTTTGTTGTCTGATGATTGATTCATTGCTTACAAGTTTGACCCATATTGTTTATTGAGATTTATGAAACTATTAAGATTTTTAGAATCGAAATTATTATTATGTCTTTGGCCAAATCTGCTAGAAGTGTGGCTTGTGAAATAACACCCAAAGTGAAATAACTTGAATCTTTTATATTCACATCAAAATTAATATTAGAAGGGTGAAATTCTTCATCAATAAATCTCATCGGTTCAATTTTGTCACAAACAGGTAAGCGAAATTTTTTATGCGGGTGGTGTCGCTTCATTTAACTTTGGGTATGAACCAAACGGTTTGGTACCATTTAGGCGCTGTTTGGGAAATATATTTTTTTGTTTTTTGTTTTTTTTTTCACTAAAAGACAAATTAATTACAAAACTAAAAAAATTTAATTCAAACAAAATATCACATCAAACCCCATAAGCATTTCACTTTTTATCTCACAAACATCACATCCAACCACAAAAAAAACCCAACTATCTTCCCAAACACAAGAAAAAATTTCTCTAATAATATCCTATAACTAAAAAATCTACAAAAAAACCGACTTCCTAAACACCCACTCAGTAATGTTCTTAATTTTTTATCTAGGCCCAAATTGTAAGAACTAATGAGTTGTTTGGTTTTATATTTACGGGCCCATGAGAACGACCCATCATAATGGATATCTTGGGGGCCCAATATAATAAATTTTGAATTTACTGGAAAAAGGCCCAAATACATTTTTTGGGCCACATGATCAAGTTTTGAATTTTGAACTTAAAATCATTATTTTGGATTTATGAAAAAGTCCACACGAATTAGAATATATTTTGTGAAAGTTTCAAGAATGTGTTTTTAAAATTAGATTATGATTTTAATTATAAAAAGTTAGGATATATTTTTTGGTTTATGAATTCTTGAAACTTGAGAAAACATAGAGTATATATTATGTGCTTGATAAATTTTTTAAATTTAATTAAATTAGAATTTCTAATTCATGTAACTTGTATTTGAATGGAAATTTCATATTGATTGGTCAGTTTACGACTCAATACAAATACAAATACAAGTCATGAAACTTAAGATATGAGAAAGTACTTTTAATATCTTGAGTATTTGATTGTTTGAAGCCCCATAACTTAATTTCTCAAAATCATTGAGAAGAGTAAGTTGATATGTTAAAGTGGGATACAAAGGCGCTTGTTTGAACATTTAGGATGAAAATTATGGCTTGAGATTAAATAAAGATTACTCTTGCTGGGGGTTATCTTTCAGAATTGGAGAAAATTTTCTAGTCTCTTGTAACAAAAGAAATGGAGTGACGTGGTATTTTTGTCACAAGTTTTTCTTGAATTTTCAAGATATACAAACTCATCATCAGTATGAGTTGATAGTTATGATAATGATTGTTAGTCTGAGTTGATAGTTATGACATCATAAACTATGATAACACATAGCTAGGTAAGAATATTGTCCACATGATTGTGAATTGTGTAGAAATACTTGAAAGGGATTTGATATGAAATCATCAAAGGGGATAGGTCTTAAGTCCAAGTAACATAATCACTCCTAGTGAAAACTCAATTCAATGCTTAAATAAACATCAAGTCCTTGAGTCCAATGAACCCAAGTACACCATATGTTATGATTACAAAGGCTTGAATTTTATTTTTATAACCATCCCAAGGTAAAGGGCTTGGGACCTGTAATGTTAACTGAGGAGGTTGAGCTACTTAGCTCTTAATAAGTTTATAGTGGTGTTAGGGTACTAGAGTTACAGGGATAGTCTCAGTAAACTCACCTATGTGAGTGTAGGGGGTCGTGCCGCTTCCTATGAGTTCAAGGGCTTAACTCTAGAGTGCTCATGAAACAAGATATAAACATAAAGCCAATCTACGTGTCGGCGTTTGAATTACCTAAGGAGAAGAAAATTTGTTTGTGAGACGTTTCGGTTAGTCGTATAAGATTTCTAGTTCAAAGATAAGTCTATTATGCCATCTTAATTGACTTTGATGTGTTTTCACCAAGTAAATGGTTCAAATCAAAAGATACCTTCATTTATGCAAAATTTTCCTAATCTAATCGAGTTATTATTTTCATATATTTTTAAAATGGTGCCGAATTATTGGAACATTTTCATAATACATTTGTATATTTAATAGATATTCTGTTTATATGAATTAATAGAGAGCTGTGTTTTTTGGATTTAAACCATTGGGTGTAAGTATTGAATTTAAACCAAAAGATATGCTCTTGGATCGAGAGGGCGTCACTTTTGAATTTAAAGGATAAGACCTTTGGTCTAAGGGACAAAGATATGCTCTCTCAAAGATTCATATTGTTATTTTCCTCTTCTACTTGGTGGATTAGATAATTCAAAGGTATTTGGGATCTGATTTTGTCCGTGCATGTTGCAGTTAGACGTTAGTCCTTAGACTAGGTTTCATTGTATCTTGGAGGCGGATTCGTGGATAACTTAGTGCACACCATATTCAACAGAATTAATGGGAGTGAATATAGTCTTAAAGAAAACGACACTGCAACATGCCTTGAAGTATTTCTAATTATTTTCTATTTTATCTCATTCCATCACATTTATCAAATTTTGCACTACCACAAATCAAGTGCACAATCTGAATCTATACTCTACCAGTAACCATCGCTAAGCGCCATCTAAACCCACCAAATTTTTCAATTGCTGATTGAAAGGAACATGACACATACACCATGCATGTTTTCAATCTTTCACCATGGACTATCAAGCCAATAACCTCAATCTTATCTATACATGACCCGGATTTACCACTAATAACTAATTAAAACATGATATTTTAATGTAACCAATGCAACAATGTAATATTCAATTCTCATAAAATCTGTTCCTTGCATCTTCGTTCAACAATGAGTTTTCATTCTCTTAAAATCAACCAATTCAATAATATAAAAAATGTGGATTTCCACCATCCTATTGTATTAATATCAACAACAACATCAATTCTTATCAATGGCCACAATTCTCTATAACATTATAATTTAACAAATTCCCAATATCATTATAATATTCTATCTTTTAATTTGATATCACAAATACCAATATAGTATCACCAATTTCAATATTTTCTCATCAATTTCTCAATTAAAGACATTTCAAAATTTAGAGCTTTTCACAAATTGTGGCTTTCTCAATTTTAAGTACCCACATGCAATTTTTTTATAGGAAAAATCAGTTTTATAACAAAAATATAGAGAATCACCAAACTAATTTCATATACCCTAACCCCTCATTCTATTTCCCAAAAATCTCCGGCAACAAAAATACTTTGTATAAAAGTACCATACATACATCCACAAACTCATATTGAACAAATGAAATAAAAACCTGCTTCAAATGGAGAAGAGAAGAAGTCCAAAAATCGAAAATAAGTTAGATGGGCTTTTGGCTTTTGATGATCTCGAAGCCCTCGTAGAGCCCTACAATGCGTTACATTGTGTTAGAGATAGATTCTTGCTCCAAGGTGGTGAAATCCAAGATTTAATGGGGGAGTAATGGTACAAAGAGAAAGTGTAGAGAAATGAGAGATATAGAGCAGAAAGGTGTGGTATATAATATTGGTTGAATTCCATATATGTAGTAGAGTCATAAAAGTAGCTTTGGGTCCAACAAATCAGACCAAAAGAGTAGCACTAAAGTCGAACAGACCGCTCAAATAGCGATGAAATCGTACTTGTGGTAACTTGGTTTTTGGAACAGACCACTCAAGCAGTAAAAAGTGCGCTTGAGCGGTGATTTGATGCTTGTAGGATCTGAGTCTTTAAAATTTAGATCTGTCTAGGTCTATGGACCGCTCAAGCGGTCAAAAGTTAACTTGAGCAAACTATGCTGACAACTCAGATGTCCAAATTTTGAAGGGGCATAACTCTCTCGTCTGAACTCTATTTTAATTCATTCTTATGTCAAAATATAAGCCTCAGAAGTAAATTTTCTAATGGTTCTATCCTCACATTAAGACTCAAAATGTGGAGAGAAAAGGACAAAAAAGTAAAGACTACTCAAAAATAAATATCTGAATTTGGAGTGTTTGGTCCAATCTTGCAATCCATCATGTTATTATCTCAATCAAGGTTCAAAACATATCGAAGGATGTCCCAATTATAATAATTAAAGGTCAAATGCAAATATGTCATTATCATGAGTTCGGAAACAATATAAGTACTAAGTAACAGGTACCGATTAGTATAAACAAGTCAGGTTTAAGACTTGAGACGCTACATGACTGCTAGGGTTTATCTTGTGAGATATTGCACTGGCTAATAACTTTTGGGTGTACCAAACGTGATTTTAACCTAGGAAGTGATTAAGAAAAAGAGTTTATGCCAAATTAAGAATGGAACTAGAATTATTATACATTGTCATTGATCATTGTATTAAAAATTTATGTTTGGATATTAACACCATTTATGTTAGGCTCAGAGGCGATTGACACACACTTCGGCTTCCCCTAAAAAGTGACTTGGAGATTCATCATTTTTTTGGTTGGGGTGAGTGACATATTATCTTTTAATGAAAATTTAAGCTTATGTGTGATGGAATATTTTGAATTCAATTTATGTTTGGTATTAGCCAATGAATTGATATTTCATATGGGCTTTGACCCGAGGAGCCTAGGCCTGAGTACTTTCTACTAGCTCAATGCCAAGAGTGTCCAGCCCGAAGAGTCCTTGAATTGTGTTGAGCTGCATTCACTTGCATCTTACAATGACACAAATTATGTATTTATTTTCCTTAGGGCCAAGAAAGTTACATATATAATCATTGTCCATTGTGTTCTACTACTTGCTTCATTTCAGTTGAGCCAATTCATTCACTGAGTATGTTTAGCTCACATTCTTTGATGGTTATCTTTTCAGGTATTCAAAGAGAAGAGGATCCACTGCAAGAGTCTAGATTAGTGGTTGTGGGGTTGTATTTGGAAATCTTTTGTGTGTATACACTGTTAAATAATCTACGAAGTCATTGATGTGTGTGTATATTTATATGGCAAAATTCAGTTGAAAATTTACACAATAGTACCAGAGTATCACATTCTCATACTCACTTACCAATTATCATTTATTATACTACTTATATTATTCAATCACCCAACATAAATAGTTAATACTCCATCTTCTCTACCAATTATACTATCATGGAGTACCACGTAACTGTAGTTTACCCTCTTGTGGTTTGGCCTCAGAGCAATTTACCCCCATATGGTTCAAATATAGGCGGAGAACTCCCATGTGGTTTTAGACTAAGTGTTAGATTAATTTTTTTTTTATTAAAGATATCGGAAGGTGTGCCACACTCTCCCAAATTGAGAGTGGACAATGCAAAAGTTCTAAGTCAAAATAAAAAAATTGAATCAAATGTCAAAAATACCTGCATATTCATTTTATTCTCCAAATTAAATCTTAATCTTAACCAAACAATAATCCTAATTGTCATCTTCCATCAATAATTTAATTTAATTTAAAATGTTATTAAATGAGAAATTAGGCTAAAAATTAATATGTAGATTAAGATAATTTTATGATAATAAATTAAGGTATTTAGGTTAATTTATTATATATATATATATACATATGTATATCTATACAAATATTTAATTTAAATGTTATTAAATAATAAATCGGGTTAAAAATTAAAAATTAAATTAAGGTAATTTTATGATTTAATTTTATGTTAATAAATTAAGATATTTAGGTTAATTTATGATTTAATTTGTTAAATATATATACATATATATTTAATTTAAAACGTGATTAAATAATGTAATTTTATGATAATAAATTAAGGTGTTTAGTTTAATTTATTATTTAATTTGTTATATATATATTTTTTAAAAACATTATTAAATGAGAAATTAGATTAAAAATTAAAACGTAGATTATGGTAATTTTATGATTTAATTTTATGGTTAATAAATTAAGGTGTTTAGATTAATTTATAATAATTTTATGTTTAATTAAAAAAGTTATTAAATAAAAAATAAAAATATTTTAATTTAATTTTATCGTAATAAATCAGGGTCTTTAGTTTAATTAATGATTTAATTTGTTAAAAATGTGATTAAGATAGAAAATTATGTGAGAAGAGAGAAAGATAATACAATATAGGGGTATTTAGGTAATTTTGTCTTTATCTTTAACTGTGTTAGTTTTGTACTTTAATTTAAAATCATAAATAGGTTCTCTGCCTATATTTAAATTATAGGGGAGTAAAATACTTCGAGACCAAATCACATGGGGTAAAGTGAATTTTGTTATATACATATATATATATCTATGTGTGTGTGTTTTATTTTAGGTTTCATTATTCTCGTTGGGGGTCATTTAAATAATTTAACAGTTGAATTTTTGTTCCGTTGTCAAGGTTGCCATATTATAGCAGAATGTCAAATAAAGTTAGTCTTAATTTTCATAGCTTTTTTTTTTTTTTTCTCCTCCCTATGTGAAAAGAAAAGAAAAGAAAGATGCATGACGATCTAAGATTTTATTTTAAGACTGTATTCATGAAATTCTAAACGACTCATATTTGTGAAATTTATAAAAACTTACTTCATAGTGATTTTAAAGACTAAGGTCAAGTTTGGCATGTTTTAAAAAAGACAAAAAGTTAAAAAGTCACTATTCTATTTAAGTCACATCACCTCTCTAACACATCACTTCAAACCCAACCTAAACTCAACTCATATTTTATAAAAAGTCAAAAAGTACACTTATTTAGATCATTCCAAACAAGGCCTAAATCAACGATTCAAAATCGATTCTTTTAAATTTAACGGCCAGAAGTAGCTGAGTATATATTATATGTACATTTTTTTTTCTTTTCAAGGTGTGCACAATAAATTTCCTCACCAAACAATGACAAACATGGAGAAACCAAGCATTATTGACAAATCTGTTTTTTTAATTTTTATTTTTTTTATAAAAAAAAGAGAGGCAATATTGGCAAACATGGCAAGCAAAATTAATAATACCGTCCCCACTCCCACATCTACCCGAAGGAATTGGGGAATTCGTAGTGTGTGTATATTATTGTTTTCTCTATCTTTCTTCACTGCAATAAGTGAATTTTGATTGATTATAGGCTCACCCCCACTATGCCATGTTTGGTTGTGTTCACCAAAGACAAAAGGGCATCTTTACAATCCATTGTTGGGCCTTGAGGACTTGTTATCAAGGGAATATTACAAATAAATAGCACAAACACCCATGCCTCTCTCTCTCTCTCTATATATATATTTTTTTCTGTCACTATATATTGCTTTGACATTGAAATGCTGACTAAGAAAATGTGTACAAAACTCTTTGGAAGGAACAAAATGAAATGCTTCAAGAAAACAATTTTTTAACACTATCTAAATCTCAATCAACTGTTGCTTAGTAAAATATTAGGTATCAATCTTGATTACGAGAATATGTGTCAGCTTCTAGGAAGAAACAAAGTGAAACACCTTGAGCAAATGTTTTGGCACTTTTTAAAAGGATTTTGTTAACAAATACCTTTAATATACTTGTTAAGAATGTATTAAATGAGATAAATATAATAGAGAGTTGACAACATAATAAATGTATTCTATTAAAGAAAATTATTCTTTTCTTAAGGGGACTAAAATACCCTTCTTATCAATATATATATTGTAATTTTCACAATTTTATATTTTTGTCTGCAATAGTGTTAATGATCACCCAAAAAACCAAAAAATTAATCACTTTGCTCGGTTTTGATTTTCAAAAAATTCTACATTTTTGTTTTTCATATTTTTTTGTTTTCATTAAATTTTTTAATATTTTAAGCAATTTTTTTAAAAAATTTTAGACACACTTAACATACATACACTTAAAAAAGTATAATATTTGTGAAAAAAATATTTAAAAAATTCACTAAATATCAAAAATATAAAAATTCAGTACATTTTTCATATTTTTGTATATTTATTAATTTTTTAAAATATTTTTTCACAAATATTTTACTATTTAAATACATCTGAGTAAAGTGCATCTAAAAAGGTAAAAATCATTAAATTTTAAAAATATTCACCAAAAATAAAAAAACACGAAAAATAAAAAACTCAATTTCTAAAAAATTGAATTCAGAAAACTGAAACTAAACACACTGAATAGTATTTAATTAACAAAAAAAATAAATAAAAAATTCATGCATATTTAAAAGTGAGATTTTTAATATTTAAATATGAAGAATAATATATAACAAAAAATATATGTAAAATATATATGAATTGATAAATTTTTTAAAAGTGAACCCACTAACAAATCATGTAAATTTGTGTTCATTCGTGTGTATTTTGTGTTTAATTTTATAGTAATTTCTATGTTGACATCAATTTTTTTTTTTATTATCTTTCAATTAAAAAAAAAGTTTGATTAATTTAATTTATGAAATAATTATATATTTGTGGCTGTTAATAAGAGCATGTGGTGTCCGATTAAAAAGTAAAAAAAGTAGATGAAAAAAAAATTAAACAAAAACTAAAATTCGGAGAATTATAGTCAAAAAATAAAGAAGGGTACTTTGGTCTACTCAGAAAATAACAATTCAAGGACATTTATTACCATCTTAACTTTCTATATAGTGAAGGTAGTTCATGTCATTTGATGCATTCTTAACAAATATCATGGATATTTGCGGTGGTGTTATATGCTCCAATTAATATATTAACTAATGTATTAATATTAATTATGATATTATTATTGACTTCATTCATCAAACACATTATAAATACTAAAAACTTATTAAATTATGTCACATTATTAATTGATACATTAATTAGTATAATAATTGATGCATATACCATTATTCAGGATACTTGTTAACAAAACATTTTTTAAAATATTGCTTACTAAAAGAGTCATTATTATGTCTCAATGTTTGCACACTTTCAAATGGTTGAACACGATTATTAATTAGTTTGGCATTTTAATCTTTGTTTTATAAAGACAGCAAATCTTATAAAATAATGCAACTAAGTTATTAAAATGATAACAATTATAATATTATTGAATAATATTATATGTATCAATTGATATCTTAATTAGTATGCTAACAGATGATCTTACATAATTTTATATAATAAATATGATTAATAATAATATTGTATTAATATATTAATTGATATATATAATCCTGAATATTTTCACTCTTTGGCTTGGTTTTGGGAAGTGGGTTGACTTTTTGACTTTTTTGGCTATTTTAGCCTGGGCTAACAAGCTTGGTTTGGGAAGGACTTTTTGACTTTTTTTGTGAGAGAAGAGTGTAATGATTATGGATTGGATGTGATATTTTATTTTTTATAACTAAAATAACTTATTTTATTTTTTGTGACTAAAATAGCCAAAAAAACCATAACCCAACTTGCCAAACAGGCAAAATTGTAATAATATCAAGACATACACGGCTCGATGTGGTTGGAGGGTGAGATAAAAAGGGGTTGAAAATGCTCAACCAGACAGGCCGTACATAATTTGTTTTCTACAACGTCAGTGACTTTAGTCTTTGTTGTTATGGAGTTTTCTTTGTTTGATTACACATCATTGACTTTATACTTGGGTACAACAGTGTATCATTTGGAATTAGCTTTGTCATGACCCTTTTGGATTTCTTTTTGATGGGCATGTTGACCTTACTCATTGGCAATAATGGAATAACATGGCTGATAAGTTAGGTTAGGTGTCCTCCATTCATTTTAATAACTGTACTAGTGACTTAGGCTGTATTTGAATAATATATTTAATTTAGAAAGAAAATAAATAAAATAAAAAATAAATTGAATAAATTGTAAGTAAAATATAAATATAATTATATTTTACTTTTTTTTTTGTTTAAATTTTAACTTAAATTTATAATTTAAACACATCTTTAATATACAAAGATCAAATGATTGTGCTATGACTAATGTGGATTTGGTTAAAACTATATATGCGTATAATTTGGTTACGATTAACATGCGACTGGATTAATTTTGTTAAGTATTTTAATGGTTAGACTATTTCTAATGATTTATCAAATGGTTCATCAAATTTAAATTTGATAAAATAAAAAACTCACTTTTTACAGCTCCAACGCAACACCAAATCTTTCATCAAATTAAAAATGGATGTGCGTGCCTTTCATCAAACTACTATTTATAGCCGTTGGATTTTCACCACCAAATATCTCCATAGATGTCCTACGGATGACTACCTCAAGGCAAAATTTAAAAAAAAAATTACATTGGCCAGTCGATCGGACAGACATCCGCCCGATCAACCGATGTTCTGATGAAACCTTAAAAACCTCTGTTGGAGCACTTGATATCAAATAAAATTTTTACTCAAAATTTTACTCAAATTTAATAAATAACGTGAGAGATGCCCTTATAAATAAATTGGCAAAGTCAGAGCCTTTTTTCATTTCATTTTTAATAATGTAGTGCCGATTATGCCAAAGCCATTTTTTTGGTATAAATACATTTCTCCAAAAACATTCCGGTACCTAACGATTAGTATAGAAAGTTTTTTTTTTTTAATTTTATTTTTTTAATATTCCTAAAATCAAACTATTTACATAAATAACATACTTTTCAAAACTATTTAACAATGATTTCAAGCTGTAATTTCATGGTAACATGACCATGTTGGAATTGCACTTTCAGAGTAAAATTTTACCCTAAAATCATATTTTTAAAATACAATTTTAACACTATAATGAAATTGCATTTTTAAAACACGACTTTAATATAGCCGTGCAATCACATTATGAAAATGAGATTTCAATAAGAAATTTTAATTCTCAAGAAATTGTAATTTAATTTTATCCTGAAATTACATTTTTAAAATACAATTTCAGCACTGCCATGAAATTGCATTTTTCAAAATGGCAGTGGGCAATCACATTTAGAAAAAGAGATTTCAATATGAAATTTCAATTTTCAAGGAATCGTAATTTAATTTCACATAATTGCAATTTCAAAACGAGAATAAAAAAAATTGTAATTTGGAAAAGGAATTTCATGCTGCAAAATAGTTAAAGTAGCAAGTTTCTATTAAGTACAATTTCTTATAGGATTTTATTAAATAGTCAAGTAGAAAACCTTTTTATTTTTTTATTTTATGTACTGAAATCATAAGAATCTTGATTGTCAGTGAACAAAAGTCTGCTATCTTAACTATTTTGCAATATAGAATCGCGTTTTAAAACTGTACTTTCTTTCTTTCGTGTTTTAAAATTGCAATTATTTGAAAATAGTTTTTCTTAAATTCTGATTTCTTGAAAATGCACTCAAAATGCGAATTAATTAAAATTTTATTTTCAAAATGTGAGTTTGAGTAATATTTTTTATATTTATAATTAGTTTCTTAATAATTAACCCCAAAAAAAAAAAGGGGAAAATTGCCTACATGTCCTCTTTGAAAGATGTGTATTCTATTTAATCCCATAACCTTTTGAGTAAACCCAAAAGTCCTGCGTGTTTTCCTTATTCTCTTTCTCTACATTTTCTTTCTTCTCTTTTTCTCTTCCTCTTTCTCTTTCTGGTATCTGGTGACCATGCCTTCTTTTTTCTCTTTCTCTTTCTGATACACAGTCACCGGTGACCACCATCAATTGGGGGGTTCACCAGCAACTATCAGCTACTTCTTACTTCACTCTCATCGACAACGAAAGAGATGAGTTTCCAACGAAAAAGATAAGTAGATCTACTCAAATATGATTTAGATCTATTCATCAAATTTGAGTAGATCTATATCAGATTCGGTTAGATTTTTAAAGCAAAAATAATTACTGGATTACAATCATCTCTTTATATTTGTCTCTCTCCTTTGATCTCTTTGTTTTTCTAATTTTTCTCTCCTACACTCTTCTATTTTCTTGTTGTAATGGAGAAAATTTTCAAATTCTGAACAAGTTATTTTCAAATTTTAGTTATAGGCGATGAATACGGTAAAATTTTTCAACTTCAGTTTTTTTGGTGTTGAAATGAATCATACTTTAAAATTACAAAATTTTGCAGTTTCATAACGTATTTTTCAATTTGATTAATAAGGATAAATACTTAATAGAATCATACTTTGAAATTTCAATTTGATCAATATTGGATATTATTTGCTTAAACCTTACAAAAATTGAAAAATAATATATATTTTTCCCATTGTTGTTATTTGCTATTATTACGTTTTATTTTTATTTTTATTATCAATATTTAGCACATTTCGCTACGGTTTTTCGTTCAAATTTCTCCATTTATTCTTTTTTTTCCCCTCTCCTACATTATGGACATTCCGGTGAGACCCTAACGATACTCTTGACGTCCAGCGAACGTTCTGGACATTCCAGAGACTTTCAATGACATTCAAAACACTCCGACAATACTGTAGCAAATATCCGATGATACTTCGGCGACTTCCCCGATAATGTTGAACATTCCTGCGAGCCTCCGATAATCGTTTGACAGAAGTCTGCCGATGGTGGGATGTAGCAGTGTCTTCAAAAAGAAAAAATTTAAAAAAAGAATTTTTTGGTAACAATAACAAATATATAAGATTAATTAGAGCAAGTGTTTTTTTTTTTTTTTTGGGACTAGATGAGCTTTGATTTTGTATATGGGACTTACCGATAAGTGACCCCCAAAAAACCATATGTTAAAATTGTGTCTTCAAAATATACGAAATCTCATTTTCAAAATGCAATTTGATCGTTGTGTTGAAATTACGTTTCGAAAATGTTATTTTATGACATTTTTGAAATTGTGTTTTTAAACAAAATCGAATTGTGATAAAAAAAAGATTTCAAAAAGTACATTAATTTGTTAAATGGTTTAAAAAGTGTGTTATTTTTGTAAATAAATTATTATTTTTGAATATTCAAGGATGAAAAAAAAAAAAAAAACTCACAGAAAACGAGGCTTCTGCTTTTGCACGGTCCAAAATAAAGTAAAAAGGAAAGAGGCTTCAACAACATTAGGAACTCAAATTTGTGAATCCATAATTTACCTTGAAAAATGAATCAAGGGTTCAAATTTATTTTACTTATCAACAATGATTCATCCCACTAAAAACATCATCACTAATAGCACTAATGCATTAAAAAAGTAAAAAAAAAAAAAATACAACTCCAAGACCAAAACATCACATCATTACTGGTGGGACCCACTGCCACCTAATTAGTGGGAGCACTAATTAGTGCTCCCACTCATTTTCCTTTACTTATACATCTCACATTTCATCAGATTAATTTCCACCACATAAACATATTCGAGATAAATTATGGGTTGGTGAGAGTAAGTTTAAAATATTTTTGTATTATTATTAGGGAGATTTTCCAATAATCTTAATGTTGAAATTGTGATCCGGATAATTCCAAGATTTTTCTTATGTTTCATTTGGGTCTATTGAATATGTAATGAAAAATCTATCATTATTTTAAACCATAGGCGTTGGTAATTGGTGCAGTTTTTAGAAAAAAATACACTAGCATTTCTAGAACCCTTTCTTTGTGGTGGAACACGCCACATTAGCACTCTCCCAACCTTTTGCCGAGTTTTTGTTGGATGTTACAGTAGAAAAAAGTTGGTGTTACAGTGGGAATGTACACTATAGTCTTTTTAGAACCCTTTTCTTATGGTGGAACATGCCACATTAGCAATCTCTTAACCTTTTGTTGGGTGTTACATTGAGAAAAATGTAAATGTTACAGTGAGAAAAAATACACTATAGTTTTTTTAAAATCTTTTCTTGCTGTGAAATATGCCACATGCCACACCAGTACTCTCCTTAAAATGACGTCGCCTAATGAGGCAAGCGTACAACTCTCTAACAAAATTACCAAACATACAAAATAGAATCTCACAGTTATATTGTCAATACCAACAAGACTTATCAGTGTAATAAAAAAAAACGTGAAATTGATTAGAATAATTGTTCATGAGAAAGGACTTTCTGATAATTTTTCCATATTATTATCATTATTACAAAATGGAAATGAAACAAAGGAGTCTTCTGCACTGTCCTCTGCCCTTAAAATGACATCATGCAATATTGGAATCCACAATGGTAAAATGAATTAATGGATTTTTTTTCTCTCTCTTCCTATTTTTGGTCAATTAAACATTAGAATAAAAATAATTTTGTTAGTCTCCTCCCCACTCAATTTCTCATTCCGCTAAGTAAACAAAGTGTTTTATAAATTTATCAAAAATCATTAACTTACCTGTTATTATGATTATATTCGAGTGCCAAAATTGAGAAATGTTATTAGCTATTGAAAGATTGTCATTATCTTGATAGCATTAGAAAGTGAGTGAAAGTTTTTAAATATATATATATATTACCATTCAACTCATACTATGCGCGGCTAAATGTATATAATAATGATATATATTAATATTTTATGAAATTTTAAATTATAAAATTATTGTTATTTTGAATTTTGAGATATATGATAAGGATAGTTATTAACATTGCATGAATTTTTAAATCATTAAATTTAGAGCAGCATCTATTAATTTTTTTTTCTCTGTTTGTTTGAACCTTTTTTTTTTTTTTTTTCTCGAAAAGCTAAAATGTCACTAAAAAAAAGTCAATTCCCAAGACAACTTGAACAAATCAAAAATAGTCCTAAGGGCATAAAATTCTTCTTACGTAATTTTTTTGTAGTGCTGTTTAGTCAAACTTTTCAAAATAGGCCTAAGATAAAAATTTATCAACTCAAAGTAAATTCAATCAGAGTTTGAGTAGGAATTGTCACAATTCAAACAATCTTATCTTTATTGTTAATAATATATAACCCTCGCATTAAACTTGTTCATACACCGAAACTTAAAAAGGAAAAAAAAAAAATCAGAACATATATTTTAGATTGATTTATGTTTATTTTAGAATTTGTTTTTTTAATTGTAATATAAGGAAAAGTTGTACTAAAGTATTTTTGTATATCTACTCATTAAATTTTTTGATGTCATTAAGAATTTTTTGATTAGGGACAACAACAGGTCAGGTATGGAAATCTAAAACTTATTCCAACCCAATTCCAGTGAAGTTAGTGATCGAGTTGAGCTTTTTTTATTATTTTTTTCTTTTTTCATTTTTTTTGATGAGTGTGACGACCCCAACATGCACATCCTTATTGCATTTATAATATTATATGAAATTTGAATGTTCAAATGTGTGATATGTGCTCAATTTGTATGCATCTGTCTAAATTATGGAATATCTATCAAAATGTCTGTTTCGAAACAAAAATTGAAAGTTCAGATGAATTTAGAAATCGAAATTGGTGACTTTAATTAGTCTCACGTAATATTTAAAGCCTTTTGAGGAGTTCAATTAAAATTAGATTCAAATTAAAATTAATTAGAAATAATCAATTAGATGTAAATTAGATTAATTAGCCTTAAGCTTGCTTAATTAGCTTAATCTAATCTCACCTATATATATGGATTAAGAAGAGGAATGAACTCATTTTTGCTTACTTTGGTCTGAGATTTAGAGAGAGAATAAGAGCAAAATTCTAAAGAGAGAGTGGAGGCTCAAATTTGAAGAATTGATTACAACATCAAAGTTTTTACAAGAATTCTACTAATTCAAGACTCTAGGCAAGGATTTGAACCCTAATTCATGTAGATTATCTATCTAATTAATGAATTCATGAAGAGATTGAGGTTAATATGAGTTAATGGAAATAAATTGCTAGGAAGATGATGATAATTGAATTATATGTACACGCAAGTTGAATATGTGATCATTCATTATTTTGAACATGAATTTTATCATCTATGTTGAAATTGGGAGTTGAATTTTACATGCATCAAAGAATTCCAAGTTTTAAAGGTTTAATTTCATGTTTTGAAAGCTTTGGAAAAAGTTTGAAAACAATTTCATACATGCATGAAGTTTTGAGTTCAATCTTGTCAAATTCATGAAGTTTTGAGTTAATGATTTCAAATTGGTTATATATTCATGTTTGTCAAAGTGTTTTCATGTGTTTTTACCAGCCACGCAAATATTTGAACTTTTAACTCCTGTTTTGCAACTCAATTTCTAGTTTTGAAAACCCAAAATTCGGCCTCATTGCTAGAGTGATGAAGTTACCGCTTGAGTGCAAATTGTGAACATCCAGTATTTTGGCAGAGTTTTGCCCAAGGCTCGAGCGACCAAGAGTCTGCTTGAGCTAACTCAGTTTTCCTTGCATTCCGCTCGAGCGATCAAGTCTTCGCTTAAGCCTACATTGAGACCATTCAGTACTTTTGTAGACCATATAGACCGCTTAAGTGAACACTCTATTTTCAGCAAATTTCGAAAAACAATCTCATGTGCATATTTTCACTCTCATGTTCTTTTGAGCATTCGTAGACATTGTATAAGGTTCACTTAGGTAATAATGAGTTAGAAACCCACCTAAGGATTTAGATTAAAGAGAAGGTATTTGTTTGTATGGTGTTGTTCAATGTGTTTTTGTTATGTGTTTGGTGTAGGTTGGGCACCCGAAGTCTAGCATTTGTTCAATCCCACAGTGAGTAATATCTCTAGAAAAATATGTTCGAAATGTTTTTTTGAAAATTGTTACACGAATGATATTATGAAATGTTATTTTGAATGAATGAATGAAGATTCTTTTTTGTTAAATGTATTCATGTCATTCTTTAATGAGGCCCTGCCTAGGGGATATAATACCATGGCCCTTCGATTATTGGATTTACAAAGATCTCTAATGTATGACCCAAGTGGTCACTTCGTTAGACCTTTATGGTCCCTTCATTAGACCTTTATGGTGCCTTTGCTTAGACCTTGATGGTCCCTTTGATTATGTCTTGAGGCCCTTTTGTTGCTCTATTGGATGTTACCACGTATAATACTTGATAATGGACTTTGATACAACAAATGCCTTGTTTGAATTTGATATAAGACATGTTTTGAATATATTGGACTTCACTCATTAACCTCTTTATTTTGGTATTATTATAACGGTTCCGGCTAAGACTCGACCCCCATCATGTTTTTGGATCCGGGATCCGATACTCTTATTTGCAGTTTATGTTCCTTCTTGTCTTGTTGTTGTTGAGTGGGAGTTGTTGGTTGTGTTAGAAATAGGTTGGAAGTTAGTTTTCAAAAGAATTGTTGTCTAGTTACTTTCTTGTTCACTCGAGCGGTGTTTTGGTCACTTGAGCAGTCTTTAAGATTTATAGTACTTTTGTAGATCTGTAAAACTTCTAGAAATAGGATGATCTTCGCTTGAGCGGTCGTTCTTGCACTGAAGCGGTCTTTTGCAGTCTGCAAAACTTCTGGGAGAGGGTTATTATGTGCTTGAGTGGTGTTTTGGTAACTCGACCGGTCTCACTTATTGTGTTTGACGCTCAAGCGGTGTTTCGATTGCTCGAGTGGTTTGTGCATATGTTAGTTTGGGAAAAAGGGATTTTTGTCACTTTTTCACTTTCTCTCTCTCTCTCTAAAACTCCCCTAACCCTAATTTCTTCACTCTTTTTCATTGATTTCTTTACCATAGCTCATTGGAGAAACATGTAGAGCTCATTGAAAGCTTCGTTTTAATCTGAGAGGATTTCATTTTCGGCCTTGTCAAACTTCTACCCTTACTCTCTTCCTCTTCTACTATTAAGGTAGGGATTTCTTCAACCTTTGCTATAATTCTTAGCTTGGTTATTTGCTCTTTAGAAAAGGTTCAGTGATTTAGAGATTTTGGGTTAAATCTAGGATTTGATTTTCAAATGTCAAAGAGAGATTTTTCACATAAATTCCTGAGAAAGGTTGTGAGAGTGTGTATATTGTTGGGTTGTGTTGAAATTTTGAAAACTTCCTCCTTAAATGTGATTTTGAAGAATGAACGAGATTTTTTTTGAAAATCATTGATGTTTGGTTTATAAAAGTAAAAAAAAAAAAAAAAAGATGTTGGGTTGGAAAAGATAAGAAGAATGTATCTTTTAATGATAAGAGTGGAGTTTGATATATATATTATCACTCTCATTTTGAAATTTATGAGATTTTATCTATTGTTGAAAAATTATCTATTGAGTAGAAATATCTGTTTTGGGCTATCAGTGGAGGATAACTTTGATTATTGTAGAAATTGCATGAGGATTAAGTTAATTGAAACTACTCATACATCTTGCATTGAGCATTGCTTCATACTTTACATTGAAAATGTATTGATTTGAGAAAAATAGGTGTATACCTTGGTGAATTTGGTTAAGGGGTGTGGTTGTGGTTTAGTATGTTGGCATGTATGTCCTTGGTGAAAGTCCAGAAACTTGTGCGGTTAGGTGCCGATCCTTCCAATTAGTACCGGTAAAATGGCTTTGGTAGTGCTTGTATAGCCTACTACTAGATACGTACCTAGAGATTTCCGGTGTTTTGTATCTACTGTCCTGTTTTCTGATATAAAAGTACATTTTCTCATGAATTGATATATAATATTGGCATTACATTATTTTGAGATAAAAAGGTATAATGTTTGGCAAATGACATACATATGCATTCACCTTATGACTTTGTTAAGTTTTATACATTATATGAAAGTATCTCTACTAGGCTTTAGCTCATCCTACTTAGAAACAACTTTCAGGTGCTGATGATATGCTTCTACCAAGGACATAGCTTGGGAGGACTCGGAGCCGAGAGCTTCTTTTTTTTTTTTTTCTCCTCATTCTTCTTCTTCTTCTTCTTCTTCTGTGTAATTATTTTTGTACAAGTCTTGGATTTTCTATGTATTGAGTTTGACTCACTTTTTTTTGTAGCCAAACATTGACTTGGAAAGATGTAGCCAGTAGGGCATAAACTTATCTGTACACCATTTTGTTTGCATTCATTTACAAATGGTATATGGTATAGATTCAGGATCTAGGATTTATAAATGTATACATGCATATGCCATCTTTTATATGATTAAGAAGTATCAATGAAACATTAAATATTTCTCAAGTTATACTTTTTACAAAATGTCATGCTATGAATTGTTGTTATTATTTCGGGGCATTATAACTTGGTATCAGAACTACCGGGTTTTCATATTTTGGGATCGTGGAATACACTAGGTTTATCTTGCTAGGTGATGTTAGAAATAGACCTGGTATGCTATGTGATAACATGTTTATATGACTAAATGGGTATGAGATTTGATTTCTAAGATATTGATTAGGTTTACAAGTTTCTAAAAGTCCTATTAGAAGAGCATTTGATCACTGCTTATTTTAACTAGAACTCTAGCAATGTCGCGGAACAATTATATTATGTGACATGGTGCTTATATGGAATGAATTAATTGTTGTCCACTGTATTAGGACGTGAGTGAATTAGCCTCGGCACAGTTGTAAATGTGCTAAACTATTGTATTACCTTTGTTAGAATGTCAGGATGAAAAGATGGTGGTGGTAGGCGTAGCAGGCCTAGGCGGCAGGAGGTGTCGATACCAGATGAAATTCTAGCACAGAAGGAGGGAGTTGGTTAGGCTAACGTGGCTGAGACAACAGGTCAACAAGCCATGGGAACTTTAGCTTGCAAAATGGCTAGAGCATTGCAGGAATCCATGGGCATTCTTAGGGCTGAAAGTCAAATCTAAGCCCATGTTGTAGAAATAGGGCCCTCATTTTTTAATAAAGAGTTCTTTCGGTCGAATCTGGATGAATTTATTGAGAATCCTAAGGAGCCACTGAAGGCTGATGAATGCTTAGAGCAGGTGCTGAAGACGTTTAAGATGCTTGGCATCAAGGATGATGGGTTGAGAATGACCTTGGCATCTTTTGAACTCAAGGGAGATGCGAGTTAGTGGTGAAAGTATGCGCGAGAGCATATTGGAGTGACTTGAGAGGCTTTTGTCAATGCCTTCCAAGATTTATTTTTGCCACCCACTGCAAGAGAGAAGTTGAGGTAGCAGTTTTTGAAGCTCAAACAGCTAAACACACCGGTAGTCGAGTTTAAGGTAGCTTTCACAAGCTTATCGAGGTTTGCACCGGAACTTTAGGCGATAGAAGAACGTCATTGCATCAAGTTCGAGAAAATGTTGAGGATCGGGCTCCTTTTCAAGGTGGGTCTATGATTAGGGATTATGATCACATAGTAGAGGCGGCGGCTCACTTAGAGACAGTGATTCAAGCAGAGGAGGAACAGATGAGAGGCTCTAAACAGAGGAGTCAAGATGTTCGGAGGGATGCTAGAGACAAAAAATAGCAAAGAGGTTCCACCCTACAGTAGTCCTAGGCTGTGCAGTTTAGATCCACCTTTCTCGTATCGATTTCTGATTTGGGGAGGGGTAATCAGGGTGGTTTCACTTGCTTCAAGTATGGTCAGTTAGGCCATAAGTCTTTCGTTTGTCCTCAGAGAGGAGGAGGGCAAAAGTCTATACCATTTTTAACTTGTTCTCAAGATCAGGGCCAAAAGAAAGGTCAGCCGCCTATCTGTTATCAGTGTGGGCAATCGAGGCACTTGAGAAGGTTTTGCCCTCAGTCAAGCGGCACATGTGGTGCATCTGACTCAAGACAGACACAGAGCCATAAGCTTACCCAGTCAGCACAAGCCTCAAGGGCCAATCAGGGAGTCTCTTCGGCTCAATCCATGTATCAGACCTATGCTCCGAGGGGTGAGCAGGTAGAGTAGAGGCCTTCAGGGCGTGTGTATGCTGTTACCACGCCGGATCAGTCGCCAATACTTTCTGTTATGAGAGGTAACTTTTCGTTGTTCAACTCTATTGCCAATGTGGTAATTGATACTAGTGCATCTCATTTATTCTTTTCGTCTGCATTCACATCAATTTTGGGATTAGAAATTGCTCAGTTAGCGTTTTCGCTCAGGGTAAAGTCACCAATTGGGGACAAGGTTGTCTTGGATCAGGGATGTCGCAGTTGTGAGATAGAAGTTGCTGCTCTCCGACTTCCTTTTGATTTCATTTCATTAGACATGTTAGGTTTTGATGTCATCATGAGCATGGATTGGCTGTTTTCATACCGTGTCGTCATAGATTGCCACTGTAGAAGAGTTACCGTGTGCACCTTGAGTTGCCATTGTACAACTCACATGGTCGGGGCGAGCTTAATTTCCTCCTTGCAACCTTCTTGGGTAATGAGAGTGACGTGGTCTAAGGTGACTTGCCGATGGTAGTTTGTGAATAATCAGACATCTTTCCAGAAAACTTTACTAGTTTGCCACCCCACTGAGAGATTGAGTTCTCCATTGACTTAGTGCCTGGCACGACACCGATTTCCATGGCACCATATAGATTTGCACCAACCGAGTTGTGTGAGTTAAAGGTGCATGTCATGACCTGAACCCGCCCTTAGAGGTTTGGATCATAACCGGCCCGTAATCATGAGATTACCTATGGTCTTAGACAAAAATCGATTCATATTTAATTATATGGGGTCAGAAGCAGAAACAAAAGCAGAAATATAAAATTTGTCCAATGAGCTCACGGTATGAAGAATGCCAATCCAATGGCATGAACAAAAACATTTTGTACATTAATAACTCACACCCATACATATATAAAAAGATCTCACATGTCCAAGATCATACATATATCATAACCATATAAAAACCAAAACTTATATACAGACATGGTCAAACATGACCAACCAAAGAAAGTAAAAGATCAAAACAAAATAAACAAAAGCCTCTAAGAAGAGGCACTTGACATCTCAAAACCACAAGCTTCTCCTAGGCAGACTCTAAGGTTAGGCAATTGGTTGCTCACCTACAAACATATATATAAAGAGTGAGCGAAAGCCCAGTGAATAACATCAAAGTAACGAGGTTAATGAATGAGATTTGTATATAAATAAATCATACCTATACATATTACATGTGGAATATTATTCCTATTCATAACAGACTTAAGCAAATCATAACGAAGCGAAACGACCTTAGGTCTAGTCCATTATACTTAAAACATATCAAAGGGACAAAATGACATTGGGTCCAACATATTCATATTCAAAACGACCTTGGGTCCAACATATTTATTTTCAAAACGACCTTTGGACCAATATATTCTTATTCAAAACAACCTTGGGTCCATCATATTCATATTCAAAACAACATTTGGTCCAATATATTCTTATTCAAGATGACCTTTGGTCTATTGAGACAAATGTACAAAACGACCTTAGGTCTATTGAGACAAATATACAAAACGACCACATGGGCTACAAAAGTACTGGATGGTTCGAATCTAGACTTGATGGTCACTCGAGCCAAGGTGCAAAAACAAAAAGCGATCGCTCAAGCGGTAACTCGGTCACTCGAGCTAACTGCCAATGTTTGCAAAAATACTAGATGCATGTAAAATGAGCTCGAATGGCCACTTGTTCACTCGAGAGATGTGGTTGAATTCTGAGTTTTCCAGAACTAGTTTTGAACTTCAAAACATGTATTTTCAAATCAAAAGCTTGCTTGGCTTGTACACAACCTCTCAAACACTTAAAACTCTTTTATAAACATGGATACAAAACCAATTCTCAAACCTCACGGTCAAGCTTCATGAATTCAAATGATCATGCATGTAACATTTAACTTCAAATTCCTTTCCAAAGCTTACAAAACATGGAGATTAGCTTTAAAACAACTTAATTCTTGAATGCATGTATGATATGATCCTCAATTCTAACATGGATAACAAAAACTTGCTCAAAAGGATGAAACTTAACAAAACTATGCATACATGTGTGAATTAGCTTCAAATTCATCATCCTTAACTCATTTATTGTATTTAATCATATATTTCTTGCATTCACATCTTTGATGACCTAAACTCCTAAATTAAGGTTCAAAAGCTTACCTAAGGTCTTCAATCAAGCAAATTCTAGCAAGAACTTGAATTCCCTTTCACAATTCTTCAATCTTACAAGCATTTCCAAGCTTCCAAACTCTTCCTCTCTCTCTAAAACTTTTTTTTCTCATATTTTTTAGTGCAAGAATGATTCAAGCTCTTATATT
Source organism: Camellia granthamiana (assembly GCA_036172215.1). Taxonomy (NCBI): domain Eukaryota; kingdom Viridiplantae; phylum Streptophyta; class Magnoliopsida; order Ericales; family Theaceae; genus Camellia; species Camellia granthamiana. The sequence goes on along the minus strand of CM069914.1, from coordinate 6,832,881 downwards.
AATATATATATATAGGCTAGATTAGCTTAGTTAATTAATTAAGGATTAAGCTAAGTAATTAAAGCTAAAGTTAACTAATCAAAAGCTTAACATATTTGATTAATCTAATTAATTTCATCTAAATCAAATTTTAATCAAACTTCTCAGTAAGCTCTAAAAATTATGCTATTCTTAATAAAGTAATCAATTCCAATTTTTGACGCCATTAAGGCCTTCAATTTCAGATTATTACAGAAATCACAATAGATATTCCTATGGCTAACAGATATGATTCCAAGACTCATATAAAACACATAATTAGCATTCAAATTCACACTAAGCTCTTAAGTAACATTCAAAATTAAATGCATAATACGTAATGAAGGTATCATAGTGCAACTTCAGGATTTGTTAGATAAGGGCTTCATTCACCTTAGTACTTTACCTTGGAGAGCACTGATTCTCTTTGCAAAGAAGAAAGATGGCATGTTGCGACTGTGCATTGATTACCGGAAGATGAACCGGGTAACTGTTAAGAGCAAGTACCCATTACCGTGAATAGATAATTTGTTTGAACAGTTGAGGGGTCTTGTTGTTTCTCTAAGATTGATTTGAGATCGGGAATATCACCAGTTGAGGGTGAAGGAGGAAAATATCCAGAATATGGCTTTTCGTACACGGTATGGTCACTACGAGTTCTTAGTGATTCCTTTTGGGTTGACTAATGCGCCGACTTCGTTTATGAATTTGATGAATCGAATCTTTCGTGAGCTCTTAGACTGATTCGTGGTTGTCTTTGTTGACGACATTCTAGTCTATTCACCCTCTGAGGAGGAACACGAGGAACACTTGCGAGTCGTACTTGAGTTGCTTAGAACACACCGTTTATATGCTAAGTTCGAGAAGTGTGAGTTTTGGCTAAAGGAAATTAAGTTCTTAGGCCATATGGTATCCAGAGAAGGGGTGACTGTAGATTCATCTAAGATAGACGCAGTGCAAGACTGGGAACAACCTAAGAATGCTTTTGAGATTTGAAGTTTCTTGGACTTAGCCAGGTATTACTGACATTTTGTGAAAGGTTTCTCTAGATTGGCTTCATCGTTAATCAAATTGACGAGGAAAGGAGTTAGATTTGTGTGGAGTCTTACTTACAAAAAGTCATTTCAAAAGCTTAAGGTTAGACTCACCATTGCTCCTGTTTTGATTATTCCAGAGATAGGTTTGGATTATTCAGTATACTGTGATGCGTCTCAGGAAAGCTTCGGTTATGTATTGATGCAAGAAAGGAAAGTGGTAGCGTATGGCTTACAACAGTTGAAAACAAATGAGTGAAACTATCCTACTCACGACCTAGAGCTAGCGAAGGTGATTTTTGCGTTAAAAATCTAAAGGCATTACCTGTATAAGGAGAGATTTGAAGTGTTTTTCGATCATAAAAGTTTGAAATACCTATTTTCACAAAAAGACTTGAATTTGAGGTAAAGGAGGTAGATGGAGTTTATGGAGGATTATGATTTCGAGTTACACTATCATCCAAGAAAAACCAACGTAGTGGACGACGCATTGAGTAGGAAATTTGTAAGTAGTGTAGCTAGTATCGCCATCCGGGAATAGGAGATATTAGGCATAGTGAGCTAGTTTGACTTGCATCTTGGCAAGTCCGTCGAGTCAGCCACTTTATTCACTATAGTTGCATAGCCTACTCTAGTTAGTCGAGTTTTAGTAGCACAGCAGAATGAACAAGAAGTACAGGCTATTCAATAGAAGATATCCACTGGGAAGGTGGAAAAAGGGCTTGAACCTTTATTCTGACTCGAGTGTAAGGTATCTAGATGCCTTTTTGTGCCAGAATCCTGTAGATATGAGGTACTCCGAGATTTCTATCATTCACGCCTTGTGATACACCTGGGAGGCACACAGATGTACCACATTCTTAGTCGCCAGTTTTGGTGGAGAGGGATGAAGAGAGAAGTAGCCTTGTTTGTTTCAAGGTGTCTTACTTGTCAACAAGTGAAGGTCAAGCATCAACGACCAACAAATTTGTTACAACCCTTACCTATAGTTGAGTGGAAGTAGAAGCATGTCACGATGGATTTTCTTGTGGGTCTTCTGAGGACTCAACAAGGTAATGATGCCATATGGATGGTAGTTGATCGGTTAACCAAATCAACACACTTTGTACCTATGAGCACAAGTGACTCGGTAGATTATCTTGCCGACCTATATATTAAGGACATAGTTCAACTTCTTAGGGTCCTAGTGACTATAGTCTCGGATAGAGATTCATGTTTCATGGCTCGGTTGTAGCAGAGCTTACAGAATGCCTTGGGCACTAGGTTGACGTTTTGCACCGCCTATTATCCTCAGACTGACGGGCAGTCCGAGCGCACCATTCAAATTTTTGAAGACATGTTTCCGTCTTGCGTTCTCAATTTTAAAGGATCATGGGAGAGACATTTACCTTTGGTGGAGTTTGCCTGTAATAACAGTTTCTAGACCAGTATTAGTATGACGCCTTTTAAGGCCTTGTATGGCTGACCATGTAGATCTCTTGAGCCGAGGTGGGTGACACACGTATGTTAGGTCTTAAATTAGTCCGGGAAACAACGGAGAAGATTACTCTTATTCGTAAGAGGTTGGTTTTGACTTAAAGCCGTCAGAAAAGCTATGCCGACCATAGAATGAGGCCTTTGTCTTTTGAGGTGCAGGATCATGTGTTTCTTAAAATATCGTTAAAACGGGGTTTGATGAGATTCAGAAAGAGCAGGAAGTTGTCTCCTAGATTTATTAGGCCCATTGAAATTTTAGAGCGAATTGGGGAGGTAGCTTACCGTTTGACCTTACCAACCCAACTTTCAAAGGTACATGACGTGTTTTATAAATGTATGCTTCGGAAGTACAAACCTGATCCTTCACACGTATTGGATTGGACCGAGTTAAAGGTAGATGAGGATGCCTCATATGAACAGAAACCAATTCAGATATTAAATACCTGAGATCAAGTCTTGAGAGACAGGACTATTTTATTGGTTAAAGTGTTGTGGTGACACCACGAGGTTGAGAAGGTGACTTGGGAGCGTGAGGAAGAAGTCCATGAAAAGTGTCCGAACCTATTTGTTGATGTTTGAGTTTCGTATTAAAAGTTTTCCCATGTTGTAGTACATTAACATTGTAAGTGTTTTGGAGATTTGAATTGTAATATTTTGTGCTGGAAGACTTTGTTTTATCTTTATTACTAGTATGGTTTGTCAATGGGATTAAAATCCAGTGATTTGGAGTTTGATTTAAATTTCAGAGATGAAATTTCTTAAGGGGGAGATTATAACAGTTCTGGTTTAGACCCGACCCTTATCATGTTTTTGGATCCGGGATCTGATACTCTTATTCATAGTCTATGTTTCTTCTTATCTTGTTGTTGTTGAGCGGGAGTTGTTGGTTGTGTAAGAAATAGGTTTTGGTCACTCGAGCAGTCTTTGGGATCTATCAGAATTTTTGCAGACTTGTAAAACTTCTGGGAATAGAGGGATCTTCGCTCGAGTGGTCTTTCTTGCACTTAGTTAGTGTTCTGCAGTCTGCAAAACTTCTAGGAGGGGGTCATTGTGTGCTCGAGTGGTATTTTGATTGCTCGAGCGGTCTCACTTATTGTGTCTAACGCTCGAGGGGCGTTTTGGTCGCTTAAGTGGTCTATGCATATGTCAGTTTGGGAAAAAGGGATTTTTGACACTTTTTCACTTTCTTTCACACTCTCTCTAAAACTCCCCTAACCTTAATTTCTTCACACTCTCTCTCTAGTTCTTAACTTAAAACCTCAAATACTCTCTCATGCATTGATTTCTCCATCATAGCTCCTTGGAGAAAAATGTAGAGCTCGTTAAAAGCTTCGTTTGAATCGGAGAGGATTTCGTTTTTGGCCTTGTCAAACTTCTGCCCTTGCTCTCTTCCTCTTCTACTCTTAAGGTAGGGATTTCTTCAACCTTTAGTATAATTCTTAGCTTGGTTATTTGCTCTTTAGAAAAGGTTTATTGATTTGGAGATTATAGCGATTCTGGTTTAGACCCGACCCATTTGATGTCCTGGAATCCAGGTTTCATTGTCTTATATGGTTGTTCATGTCTTGTTCATCTTATTCCTCACTGAGTTTGATTATTGGAGTATCTTGGTTGCATTTGGAACAGTTTGGTAGCTTGTTTTTCAAAACTTTTGTTGCCCAGATTTTTGTCTCCACCCTCGAGCGAAGCTTCCTGTACTCGAGCAGTCTTTGAAAACTCTCAATACTTTTGCAGGTCTGCAAAACTACTGGAAGGGTGCATTCTACCCTTGAGCAGTCACTTCATGTGCTCGAGCGGTCCCACTTATTGTGTATGGTCACTCGAGCGGCATTTCTTACACTCGAGCAATCTGCACGAATATCAGTTCGTAAAAGTCATCTTTTGGATCACTTTTTCATCTATCTCTCTCTCTCTCTCTCTCTAAACATTTCAAAATCTTAGATTTTATTTCTCTCTCTCTCTCTCTAAAACTCTCATTTTCTTTACAAATACACCTTGATCTAGTGGTTTCTCAACCATGGCTGTGATAACCCTGTCCCTTATTATGTTAATTGGTCCTTAATACGAATGTGATTATGTGTTTTGATATGATTTTGTGTGCTATTAGGTGAAAATATGTGGTTTTAAATTTCTATCTGTTCACCGTAGGAATATCTGTTTAATTGTCTGCTTTGAAAATTAAATTGAAGGCTTTATCGGCCACAGAACCCGGAATTGATTGCGCCATTGTGATTGGCATAATTTTTAGAGCCTACAGTGAAATTTAATTGAAAACTGATTCGGATCAAATTAAATTGATTTAATTAGTGACTTAGTGCTCTATTATTGATATTAAAATAATATAACAAGAGGGGCTTTTAATATGGGCACTACACACCCAATTTCTCTCCTTTAAGCTTTACTTGGCTGATCATAAACACTAAGAAAAGGAGAGGATCGGCTAGAGGGAGAGAGGGTGAAGGAAAATTGAAGTTTTGGCCTCAAAGTTTGGTGATCTTGAAGGCGCACTCAAGAATTTACCATAGATTGTAAGGATTAAGCTCCTAGGTGAGTAATCATCCCTTGAGTCATAAGTTTGGACTTGTGATTTTGTGTATTCAAGCTAGTTGGGTAATCAAGAGTGAGAATTGACATAATTTGAGTTGTATGTGTTGAATTTAAAGTCAATAGATGCATGCATGTAGGAAATTACTATGAATTTTCATATTTGAACACAATGTGTATAATCTATTTTGAATCTTGTTTGAAATCCATGTGTTTGATCATCTCTTCACCAATTAAGTTGATATGAATGAATATTTCTCACATGCAAGAGTAGATCATGGAGGTATGAGCTTTGCATGTTTGAATTTGATGTATTGGTGATGAGTTTGGGTTAATTTGAGGCATGCATATAAGTAATTCAAGAAATAGAGCTTCATTGTGTTATGATTTGGTGTTGGTATCATGTGGTTATATGTATGTGTGAATTTGGAGCCATAATATGCAAGAAATGTGGTTGAAATGTCGAAATTGAACTCAAGCAACCATTTTGGAAAACCCAGAATTTATGATGTCCGCTCGAGCGGGGGAACCGATGCTCGAGCGGGGAATTCATGTTCCCAGTATTTTTTGCAGGCATGGGCCCGCTCGAGCGGGGAAGTCCACGCTCAAGCGGGGAGCTATGTAGACAGACCTTCCGCTCGAGCGCCCGAGTTCACTCTTAAGCATGAATTTGATGCAACCAGCACTTTTGCAGACCAATTGGGTCCGCTCGAGCGGGACCCTATTTTTTGAGATTTTGTTATGCGTTCTGTGTTTCGTTTTCCGTTTTCCTTCACTTCTAAGTACTCTTAGGCATGCATTGAGCATTGTAATTGAGTTAAAGAGATAAGAATAAAGCCTAAAGAGGAATATGTGAATTTAGCACGGATCGGATTGTTTGTGACCCTTTTGTGTTCATGGAATGTGTAGGGTCGAGCTCCAGGGCAAACCAACCAACCGATCACTGTGAGTAATATTGATATTTGGAAGCTTGTCATTTGTCCAATCGCTTATTTTCTTATAAGCCTTATGCCTTATGATTTGCCAGTTTGAATTGTGGACAAATGTCTGATAAGAATGAATGGGCCAGAGGCCGTTTTGACAGGAAAGAATGAATGGGCCAGAGGCCGTTTTGACAGGAAAGAATGGATGGGCCAGAGGCCGTTTTGACATGAATGGATGGACCAAAGGCCGTTTTGACATGAATGGATGGGCCAAAGGCCGTTTTGACATAAATGAGTGGGCTAGAGGCCGTTTTGATAGGAATGAAAGATAAATGGGCCAAAGGCCAGCATGCTTGAAACCACAATCACTTGACTTAAATTGTGTATCTAAATGTTAAATAAAAATGTGAATTGGGCCCAAGGCCGTTCGGAGTATGTTGTTTTGCATATCGTTTGTATCTTCTTATTTGATATTATTCACTGGGCTATCGCTCACGCTCATTCATGTGTTTGTAGGTAAGCCAAGAGAGGTCCAGACCCAGCCCCAGTGAAGTCTGTGTGGAACAACCGAGTTTTGGAGAGTCAGCCCTAGTGTCTTAAGCACGAGACTCGTCTTCGCCTTTCTGCTATGCTATGTTATTTTTGTCATGTTGGCGAGGACTTTGCATATGTCTGTATATAGTTTTCATGGGTTGACTTAGTTTTTGGATGATCCTGTTTGTACAGAACTTATGCTACTGTATTTCTGTTGTGAGTTATTAATGTATATATGTTTGGTTGTTTGGATGTGTCATGTAAGCACAGCTCTATGGACAAAGTTTTGAACTGCTTCCGTTTGGCCCCCATTAACTCTGTTAAAATACATTTGTTTTGGTTTGAGGCCGTATGTAATCTCATGATTACTGGTCAGTTATGTCCTTAACCCACGGGGGGCGGGTTCGGGTCATGACAACGGCCCTTTGGGAAAAGTGTAGAGCTTGCCTAGAGCTTTCATTTGATCTAAGCGGATTGTGTTTTCGTCGCCGATGGATTTTCGATTTTTCTCTGCTTCGCTTCAAGAGGTAGGGATTCTTGAGTTTATTTTCAATACTTCACTACAGATATACTTGTGATAGTTTTTATGGCATTTAAAAATATAGAATTTTATAGTTGATTTTGTTAAAAGCATATGGGTTGGTTTGGGTTTAAATTGGTGGGTTTATGGATTATGTTTACAATTTATCATGGGTTGCAAAAGCATGTTTAGGATGTGGGTTTGGAAGGTTTGGTATTTCATTTGTGGATTTCAGAATGTTAAAAAGAAAGATTAATGTTGAATAAAAATTGGGTTATGTTGTGGTGGTTTGTAAATATTGCGGTTTTGGATTAATATTGGTGGATGTTGGCTATTGTTGTGCTTGTTGGGATTTAGAGTAATGAGGTTTTGTTTTCAAAATAAAGTGGGACTAATTACCTTTTTATAAAACATGAGAGTTTACAATGAACAAGAATATCGAATTACCTAAGGGTGTATCTCTGGTTTTGATTACGTAAATGGTGCCTAGAGTTTTACCCTTGGCCATCGGTGGAGGATGGTATTGCTTGTTGTTAGATATATGTTATGAGTACTACTGTAGGGTGAGCTATATAATGTAGGATGGTATATTGTTGATTGTAAATGGACATTGTGAGACATTTCATTGTTGAGTTATGGATTATGTTGTTTAAAGGTAACTGGAACACTTATAAATGTTGTTATGTTATGAGACAGTCATTGGATAGTATGATTTTGGTGTTTAATAATTCGTATTGTGTTTTGGAAACATTTTTAAAATGTAAGAACACTCATTGTTGAACGACGGTACGTGGAGCACATTTTGAAGAAAGTGGGTTAATCTGGTTAGCTTGTTATGCTTTTAATGTGATGTTGTTTGGGGGTCCGTATCCCGCCGTATTGAGCCAGCAAAGCGTGGCTTCTTGACAGAGGTTTCCTCATTCCTTCCGGTTTGCGCTCGGTAAAATGTGAAAGGGGGTTTGTTTCCCGCCATATCTGTCATGACCCGAACCCGCCCCTCTGGATTAAGGTCATAACCAGTCAGTAATCATGAGATTACCTACGTCCTCAATCAAATTCAGACATACTTTAATAATAATAGGGCCAAACGGAAGCAGACTTAAAGATTTGTCCAATGAGCTATGCTTATATGGCATGGCAAAATTATTCCAAAAACACATCATAATAACTCACACATATCTACAGAATTAACATCTTTGTACATCGAGGAACTTCAAACTCATAGTCCACCAAACAAAAGCTTATATATGTAGGTGATATAACATATTCACCAAGATTGCAAAAGAGTAACAAAAGAACAAAAGAGCAAAAACAAAGACTCGAACGTGAGGCATTTGGGTTGACTCCTCTAAACTGACATCCTCTCACATTCTTCACTGAGGCTGGGTTTGGACATCTTTTTGCCCACCTACATGCATATGAATGAGAGTGAGCAAAAGCCCAAAGAATAATATCAAAATGAAGAAATTACACGAATGAAATTCATAACGGACATATCAAACGGCCTTAGGCCCATCCATATTTCCATCTAGTACATCAAACGACCTCAGGCCCAATCATATCAAACGGCCTTGGGCCCAATTCATTCTTATCAAACGGCATCGGGCCCAATTCATTCATATCAAACGGCCTTTGGCCCAATCATGTGCATCGAACGACCTTTGGCCTTGTCATTCACATCAAACGGCCTTTGGCCAAATTCATTCATGTCAAACGGCCTTTGGCCCAATCGTTCGTATTAAACGGCCTTTGGCCTAATCATTCGTATCAAATGATCTCTAGCCCAGTCATTCACATCAAACGACCTTTGGCCCAATTCATTCATGTCATACGACCTTTGGCCCAATCATTCGTATCAAACGGCCTTTGGCCCAATCATTCATACTTATGTGCATTTCACACTTGAGATTATAAACATATCATAATTATAATCACATTCCAACGGCCTTGTCCAAACATTGGCATAACGAATATCCAATTCAATTTATCAAATCTGTAGAGCTCATATATAAGTAAGCATTTGTAAGGTAACATACTCCAATACATTCTTATTAAGATATTACTCATAGTGTTCTGCTGGTGGATTTGCCCTTGCGCTTGACCCTATACATTTCATAACATATCGGGTTATAAGCGATTCATTCCATTCTTAATTTATTTATTTCTCTTAGGCTTCTTTCTTATCCTTTTAGGTCATTTACAATGCCTAAGAGTGCTTAGAAATGAAAAAGAACGGAAAACAAAACACAAAATGACTTTTCAAGATTTCTAAAATAGGGCTCCCTGCTCGACCGCAGCTATGGCCGCTCGAGTGGACGGACCCCTTTGGTCTGCAAAAGTACTGGTTGCTTGCAATTTACACTCGAGTGAGACTTTCGATGCTCGAGCGAGAAGTTTTGCAAAACAGGGTACGTTCGAGCGCAGCTTTGGCCGCTCGAGCCTCCGTGTTTTCTCTGTAAAACTTCTGGGAGTTCGATTTCTACACTCCAACAACATTTTCCTCGCTCGAGTGGACAAGCCGAATTTTGGGTTTTCCAGAACTCTGTTTGAGCTTCGAACTTGGTTCCAACCAATGTAACTTACATCATAAGGTTCATATTTCTACCATATAATTTTCAATCATAAATATGAAGGCCAATTTTACAATATTTGAACCTCAATTTCACATAAATCCATGTCATAAACTCGAATCATATCAAACTCACTTCATAACTTCAAAGCTCATGCAAATTAATTTCTATATCATTTTGAATTATACATACATGTGAAATATAGTCTTCATTTTCAACTTGAATAATACAAATGATGATCATCTTCGTGAAACTCAACATTATCGTGCTTGCATGTGCCAAATAGCCTTCAATTCATCATAAAATACATGTTTGTACTCAAATATGCAAACTCATGACAATTCTTTACATGCATGTACATACAAACTTCAAATTCAACTCAATTCATATTCTTGATTACAATTTATCTTTGAGTTCACATAATTACAACTCAAATTCATGAATTCATGTCTAATTACTCACCTAGAGGCTCCAATCTTCTAATTTCTAGCTAATTCTTGAGCCTAGCCTTTCAAATCTTGAATTCTCTTGCAAAAATCTACAAGGATGGCTTCTCTCTCTCTCTCTCTAAACCAGCCTTCTCTCTCTAGAATGTGATTTCAGGCAAGATGAGTTCAAAAGAAGGAATTTAAGGTTGCGTTTGGTAGAGTTTTGTAAATATGATTTGAGAGTATGAGTTGTATTTTGGGTTTGTGAGTTGTGGAATTATGATTTGAGTGTGCAAAATTTGTTTGGTTATTGAGAGGGTAATTTATATGAAAATTGGGCCGAGCTGGGTAATGGGCCGTTATGGGCCACAGTACGAAGGGTTGAGTAAAAAGGCCATGAAGTTACTCTGGTCCAAAAGAGGATTGAAGTTACTCCGGTCCTAAAAAGCTCAGTCACCACAATCTAGACAAGCAGCTCGGTCGTACCATATCGAGCCGAAGTGTTGAGATAGCCTTGTGATTAGATCGGTCATTGCGATTTGACTGATGGCAGTTAGTCCGGTCCAAGCTTGTTAAAGTTAGTCCAGTCCGAGCTTGTTAAGGTTAGTTCGGTTTCAGCAGGAGAAACCGAGATACAAGCTGTAAAAAGAAGATTCGAGCTAAGCAGAGTTCGGTCGTTTCTGCCTGTCTAGTATGGCAGTGTTATTTCGGTCGTATGGTAATCTGACCATGGTAAAACCATCTCACTTGGTTTAAGCAGTGAGGGGGGTGTTGATGAATAAGCATTATCTATCAGGAATGTAATTCCTAAGAGGACTCTACCTGGAGGAGTAAGAGTCCTATTAGGATTGTGCCACACGGAACCTATAAAAGCTCACCTCATCACCTATGGAGAGGTAACACAACTTTGATTCTCGAATTCATAGAGCTTTTTGTCTATTTATCTATTTTGCTGACTTAGGCATCGGAGAGGTATCCGGTACACCCCCGCCGGCTAGCTCACGTTTGTGCTTTCAGGGAGTAAAGCGATGACGTACGGAGGAGCGCAATCTTGATCAACAGGATTATACGAGAAGGTTTATTTCTTTCCCGTACAATTGGCGCCGTTTGTGGGAATTCAGACAAGAACAAAACCTCTTGATCAAGCTCTTCCTCTTTAGAATCAATGGCGCACAACGAAGATTTGCCACAGTCCGCCATTGACGGACAAACACCAAAGGGGGGTGCGAGGCGTGAAGGCCTGCCTTCTATCCCTCCTATGGCGGACTTGGAGCCACAGCGACAGAATCCCAGGAGGGATGCAAGGGGGGAGAAGGCGGACTAACAACCCCCGTCACTCTCGTTCACAAAGTCCTGAGAAACAAAGGCGAAGGATTGATGCTCAAGTTTTGGAGGACCGCGTGAAGGAGCAGGATGAATTGATACGACGGATGGCGGCGGACATGGAGATTATGAAACGCCAGATGAAGGGAAAAGGAGTGGCGACAGGAGAGGGACGCAAAAACAAGATGCCCCCTCGCCACCCAGAAGACCGTGGTAGGCATACCACGCCATTACAAGCAGATATTAGAAGCCTCAGGACATGCAATACTCAATCCAGAACCTCCACGACTCGTTTCTCCAGGTCTGAGAGAACGAGGATTGAGAGGTCGTATACTGAGGGAAGCACCTATCGGCCCTCGCGCACACACCAGACATCATCCAGGCAGACGGAGTTGCTAAGATCATCCGACTTACGGACCGTGCTGGAAGAAAGGGCACGATGGAAAGAGGATAATAGGGCGCGTGACCCTTGCAGGGTATCTGCCATTCAACGGTTGGCTCCTCAAACGCATGGAAGTGTCGAGGTTGGAATGTCATTACCACGGCCTGCTTATGAACCAACGGACAAAGCATTAGCGAGGCTGCAGACCTCACCGTTCGTTCCGGCAATCAAAAACGCGCCCCTACCTTCAGGCTTCCTCCAACCCAAATTCACCACGTACGAGGGAAAGACAGATCCCTATATGCACCTGAGCCACTTCCGCCAGGTTATGGCGGTATATCGTCGAAACGAGGCTTTGATGTGCATCCTCTTCCCATCAAGCCTTGGCGACCTAGGCTTGACTTGGTTCGAAAAACTTCCAGAAGGCAGCATAGCCTCCTGGGCACAATTGGCGGAGGCGTTCGTAACAAGGTTCAGAACAAACACTAAAACACCAGTGGAGATCGACCAGCTTCTCTCCATTGACATGGGCGACAAGGAGACACTTAGATCCTACAATAGTCGCTACTGGGAGACCTTCAACCAGATTGGGGACTGTCCTACCAATCTCGCCATCGCACAGTACAAAAGGGGCCTTCCAGTTGGGAACAGACTAAGGGACTCAATCACTATGACGCCACTTCTAACGATGGAGGCCTTAATGGAAAGAGTGCACCAGCACATTAGGGTGGAGGAGGATGGCGCCCGTGCTAAAGCAAAGTCTAGCACGACCGTAGTACCAGATAAAAAGACCACGGCTAAGGTCAACACGGTAGAACGTCCGAACAAAAACGGACGAGGCAGGCGGGACAACGGAGAAGACTAGGATAAAAGATGGTTGAGAGTCCGCACTGCCATTACCACGGTATTTAAAAAGCCAATCTACCAGATTCTAAGCGAGATACACGATGAACCTTTCGTCAGATGGCCTGCTAAGCTAGGAGAGGCTCAGAAGGGCTACGACGAAAGATCACGGTGCACCTTCCATAAAGAAAAGGGGCACCGCACTGAAAATTGTACACCATTGAGACAACATCTAGAGGAGTTGGTGGCAGCCGGTCACCTGGACAAATACATTGAAGGAGGGGCGCAGCCAGCCCCCCAGAACGACAACCACCCGAACGGGATACCAATTGACGCCCCACCTCAAGGCATAATCAATGTGATACATGGAATCTTCGAACCTGAGCGTATATGCGAGCTCAAAGGGTCAATCAAGAAGGCCGAGCACTTAAGGGAGGTACTAAGTGCACAACCTACCAACAAAAAGGGGAAAACAGAGGCCACGAACATCATGTCTTTTTCAGATAGAGACTTGGCGAGGATATATTGTCCCCACAATGATGCCCTGGTTGTCACTCTCCGAGTCAAGGATTTTGACGTCAAGTGGATTTTGATCGACCAGGGTAGTTCATGTGAGATAATGTATTACGAAACATTCAAACAATTGAAGCTACAAGACAAAGACTTGGCACCTGTCGTATCTCCTCTGATTGGATTCAACTCAATGCCAGAATGGCCAGTCGGCAAAATAATCCTCCCACTTAAAGCGGGAAGCGTAACGAAACAAGTGGAATTCTGGGTGCTGAAAGTCCCTTCTACTTACAACATAATCTTGGGAAGAACATGGCTGCATGCCATGCGATCGGTAGCGTCATCCTACCACCAAGTAATGCGGTTCCCCAACGAAACCGGGGTATTTGAAGAAATCTTTGGAGACCAAATTATGTCCAAGCAATGCTTTGTCACGGTAAACGGCAGCCGCGCTGCCAAGGGATATGTTCATTCAGTGGAAGAACCTGAGAGCAATGAACTATTCGCAGATGTCGGCAAAGCCGTTGAACAGAAGGCAGTGGAAGACCTGGTACAGGTAAGAATAGATGAAAAGAACCCGGATAAGTTCTTTTTGCTTGGCTCATCTATGTCCAGCACTGAGAGAATAGAGGTCATGGAATTCTTGACCTCCAACATCGAAGTATTCGCCTGGACACCGTACGACATGCCAGGCGTTGACCCAAGCTTCATCCGTCACCAATTAAACGTCTACCTAACTGCCAGACCAATCATTTAGCTCAGCCGCAGATCGGCACTCCACCATGCTGAGATAGTGGCAGAAGAAGTAGGAAACCTGCTGGAGGTAGGAGCAATCAGAGAGGTGCACTACCTCAGATGGATTTCCAACACAGTCGTAGTGCCAAAGAAGAATGGTAAATGGCGTGTCTGCGTCGACTACAAGACAGTTAACAAAGCATGCCCAAAGGACAGCTTCCCCCTACCACGGATAGATCAACTGGTAGACCTAACGGCGGGGCACAACCAACTTAGCTTTCTTGATGCATACAGAGGCTACTATCAAATCGCCATGTATGAACCGGACCAGGAGGTCACATCCTTTACAACTCCAAGAGGACTATACTGCTACAAAGTCATGCCCTTTGGCCTAAAGAACGCAGGGGCGACATTCCCTCGGATGGTCACCAAGATGTTTGAACCATTGTTAGGCAGAACAATGGAGGCTTACATCGACGACATGGTGGTCAAGAGCAAGGATAAGAATGACCATCTCAAGGACCTAGGTGAAATGTTTGAAATCCTAAAGAAGCACAAGTTGCGCCTCAATGCATCTAAATGTGCATTCGGAGTAGGATCTGGCAAATTCTTGGGTTTCCTGGTGACCAACCGGGGTATAGAAGCAGACTCCTCTCAGATCAAAGCAATTCAAGACCTGGAGAGGCCAAATTCAGTAAAAGAAGTAAAGCATCTCACCGGCATGGCAGCTGCGCTCAATCGGTTCATAAGCCGGTCGTTAGACAGACGACGACCGTTTTTCTATGCTTTAAAAGCCAAATTTGAGTGGGACGAAGAATGCGACCACGCTCTGGACAGCCTGAAAGAATACATGCCTTCCCCACCACTACTTGTCACCCCAATACCTGGAGAAGAACTCTTCATGTACCTGGCAGTCTCTCAGCACGCAATTAGCGCAGTATTGGTCCGTACGGAAGGAATCCAACATCTACCCATCTTTTATGTTAGTAAGACATTGCTGGGCGCCGAAACAAGGTACTTGCCACTGGAAAAACTGGCCTTGGCCTTAATGATGGCCTCAAGGAAGTTGTCGCACTACTTTCACGCCCACACCATAGTCGTCCTTACAGCTTTCCGATTAAAAGCTTTGTTTGAGAGGGCGAACTTTTCTGGGCAAATTTTGAAGTGGGCAGTAGAGTTGGGACAATATGACATTAAGTTTCAACCCAGGACCGCGATAAAGGCTCAAGCCTTGGCAGACTTCATCGCTGAATTTACCCCAGGAAGTCATCATATCTGCCCAGTCGACCTGACTGACACAACCGAACTAGGAATGGAAGTTAATGCCGGAATAGCGCAACCCCTAGTACAGGATACTCAGTCAGACCCCAAGGCAGACCAGAATAAAGAAAACAAGGAGGAAGCAAACCATGCTACACCAAGTCGAGACTCACCAACAAATAAAGACTTGGTACAATCAGATAGCAAGGGACAAACAGCAAGCATGGACCTTGAAGAAAACACCAGCAACATTCTAGACCCCAAGGCATCATCTGATCCCTCCACTTGTTGGAAGTTATTCGTTAGAGAGATGTGGAAGTTCTTCGTGGATGGAGCATCTAACCGGCATGAAGCAAGACTCGGCATAGTCCTCATCTCTCCAGACGGCCTAGTAGTGGAGCAAGCAGTCAGCCTGGGATTCCCAGCATCAAACAACGAAGCGGAGTATGAAGCGCTTCTTGCAGGCCTCAAATCAGCATTCTACATGAAGGCCACCGAACTAATGGTTTACAGCGATTCACACCTGGTGGTAAACCAAATTTCAGGCGACTACGAAGCAAAGGACGACAAGATGGCTAAGTAACAAGAGTTGGTCAGAACAGAAATCAAGAAATTTGAAGTAGTCAGGATAGAACAAATCGGCAGGGAGGAAAACAGCAGAGCAGATGAATTAGCAGGCTTTGCTTCAATGGCAGATACTTTCATCCCTCATCCATTGCTGATCGACTACTTACCTAGACCAAGCATTGAAGACCCTGAAGCAGAAGAGGTATGTTGCGCCGAGCTAGGCCCTTCTTGGATGGATCCCATCATACTGTTTTTAAAAGACGACGTCTTACCGGAAGAAAAGAAAGAAGCCAACAGAATTAGAGCAAAGTCACAGCGATTTTGGCTCTCCCCTTCTATGGCATTGTACAAAAAAGTCATTCTCAGGACCGTATCTAAAGTGTGTTCACCCCAGCAAAGTGAAAGCATTCTTGTTCGAAATACACGAAGGTGTGTACGGAAGCCACCAAGGAGGAAGATCGTTAGCTTACAGAGCCATTTCGCAAGGATACTGGTGGCCATACATGCAGGCAGACTCAGAGAAATATGTGAAGAAGTGCGAGAAATGTCAGAAGTTCGCACACCAAATACATCAACCTGCCAGAGAACTTCTACCCTTAACCAGCCCATGGCCCTTCGCAATGTGGGGCTTGGACATAGTGGGACCACTTCCAATAGCACCAGGTAACAGGAAGTTCTTTCTTGCAGCAACCGACTACTTCACAAAGTGGGTGGAGGCAGAAGCATTGGCATCAATCAAAGAAAAGGATGTGAAGAAGTTCGTCTAGTAGAATATCATTACTCGGTTCGGCATACCTAAAGTCCTAATATCAGACAACAGCACTTAGTTTGATGGCAAAATCTTTAGAGGCTTTTGTGAAGAATACAAGATAGAGTTCTACAATTCTACACCGGTATATCCTCAAGCAAATGGCCAAGCAGAAGCATCAAACAAGGTTGTCTTGGATGGACTGAAGAAAAGGTTAGAGAAGGCAAAAGGCAAGTGGGCTGAGGAACTTCCTCATGTTTTATGGGCTTACCGCACCACACCTCGATGATCAACAGGAAAAACACCATTCTCCTTAGCATACGGCATGGAAGCAGTAATCCCACTGGAAGTTGGCCTCCCCACAATTAGAAGCGAAAATTTTGATCCAGACTTGAATGGAGAAGCCATCTCATTGGAACTCGACCTCGCTGAAGAAAGAAGAGAAAAAGCACTGATTCACATTGCCTCACACCAACAAGAGTTGTCCAGAAAGTATAACAAGATGGTGCATCCAAGGCAATTCAAAATCGGAGATTGGGTACTGCGCAAAGTGATGGGAAACACCATGGTACCAGGAGATGGCAAGTTAGGGCCCAATTGGGAAGGACCTCACAAAGTGGTTGGATTAGCAGGAAAAGGGGCACACCACTTGGAAGATGAGGACGGCAAAGCCATTCCCAGGCCGTGGAACACTGTCAATCTCAAATTATTTTATTTTTAACTTTCTTCAAGCATATGTAATTTTCCTTTTCCTTTCTCAATAAAACAAGTAGATTCTTTTCAGTATAAGTTATTTTCTGTAAAAGATAGTTTTAGTGAGTTAGGAACATTGTAAACATAGTTGGCCGGAAAAACCAACACCCCTCCTAAGCCCAGGATAAGGATCTAGGCTGCAGGACGTTTGGTCGGAACAACCAAACATTTTACTCTAGGTTGGCTGGAGGTTAGCTGGATTAAACCAACACCCCTCCTAAGCCCAGGATAAGGATCTAGGCTGCAGGACGTTTGGTCGGAATAACCAAACATTTTACTCTAGGTTGGCTGGATTAAACCAACACCCCTCCTAAGCCCAGGATAAGGATCCAGGCTGCAGGACGTTTGGCAGGAATAACCAAACATTTTTCTAAATTGGCAGGAATAACCAATTTAGAGGTTGACTGGATTAAACCAACTCTTAGTACTCTTCAGCCGAAGTAAGGATATCGGCTAAAGAATGGTTGGCTGGATTAAACCAACACTTGGTACTCTTTAGCCGAAATAAGGATATCGGCTAAAGAGTGGTTGGCTGGATTAAACCAACACTTGGTACTCTTTAGCTGAAATAAGGATATCGGCTAAAGAGTGGTTGGCTGGACTAAACCAACACTTGGTACTCTTCAGCCTAGGTAGGTATCTCGGCTAAAAGAGTGGTTGGCTGGACTAAACCAACTCTTAGTACTCTTTAGCCGAGGTAGGTATCTCGGCTAAAGAGTGGTTGGCAGGTATACTTATAGTTGCAATGCTAAGACTGATATAAAGTATCTCGGCAAGTGAATGCTGTACCTCATCCAAGACTTCAGTTAGAAAGTAAAGTACAAGCATGGAGATCAATCGAAATAAAAGTTGGAACAAAAAAGCAGACTTCATTGAAAATTCAAAGCAAGTATAAAGGGTAGGGCCTCAGCCCGGTTACAATCTGTGTCCAAAAGCAAAGAAAAGAAAAAAGCAAAAAGAAGATAAATGCAAAGTCAGGCAAACAGATCATCCAGATCAGCATCCAACTCGACTCTGAGTCCGGTCTTAGTAGGAAGATCGGTTGTGGCAAGAACCTCTTGGTTGGGCTCAGTTGAAACTAGGCCCCCTTGGTCTGGCTCGGTTGGAGGCACCACAATAGTTGAAGCAGGTGCTGGAGGCTTGGAAACCACTGGAATTGGAGAGGTAGATTGGTGACCGGGCTGAGAGTTGTCCTCAGAAGCAGAATCTTCATCATCACCTTCTTCAAGAAATTGTTGCTGAAGGGCAGCATCATATTCCGCCATGGAACTCGGTATGAAGTATGCAGGAGCGGTGAAGACCTCGGTCTCTGGACCGTGACCGAGCTGCACTACAGCCGCCCTCCACCCGTATTTGAAGAAGAGATCCTTGGTAGCTTCACATTGTTTAATGTAAGTCGCCCCCCCTCCTTGTAACCCCGGAGCTCGGCGTCATCGGCACTCTTCCTCAGCTTCTCTATCTCGGCGTTCTTCTTTCCTTCAAGTTTAGCCAGTTCGCGCAGGTATTTGTCTTTTATCACGGCTGCAGCCTTTTGTTTTTCTGTTTCAGCTGAGCTAACAAGTCCGGTCAGACGACCGTTCTCGGATTTTAGCTCGGCTATTTGCTTCCTGGCTTGCTCTAGCTCGACAGTTTTTTCAGTCACTTTGGCCAGGGCTTGCCTTGTAGTCTTGCGAAGTTCAAGCACACGCTTATGAGCGATGTGGTTCTTCTACATGGCTTGCAAAAGAATGGGAAGACTTGTAATCAAACCGAGATGAAAGTTATGCAAATTAGGAAGATTAATAGAAGAAGCTACTTACAAGCACCATGGATTTTGTGGCCGAGTGGATGGCCTTCAGTTCGGTCAAATGATTGTGGTGCTCCATATCTGCTGGAAGGCAAACACTCTTGGCAAGATTGAATGCCATTAAGTGATCTTTCTTGGCAACCACCAAATTAGTGTCCTGAATAGCTCGTTTTTGAAAAGTAATCTTGGGTGCCCACTTGGAGGAGCTAGCTCGGTCGGAGCGCTTCGGTTGTGGGCTCGGTGGAGAGCTTGGTGGAAGAATGGTTTCGTCTTCATCAATAAGGCGTTGCTCGGTTGGGGTAGTCCGGGCACGCTTGTTTGGGCGAGATGAAGAGGGTTGTTGAGATGGAAGAGCTACCACGGCCTCAGTAGATTGACCACTTTGTGGTACCTCGGTTTGGTGTGTTTCGGTTAGGAGGGCCCTTACTCTGTTCCTCTTCGCCATTTCTTGTTCAGCAGTAGTACAGACCAGGTTGATTTGAGGCAAGTTTAGGTCTGGTTCAGGAGAGGCTTCTAGCAAAAAATCAGTTACCTTCGCTTTTCGTCGACTGCTATATCGGTATGTCGGTTCAAAGTTCAGTAGTTTGGCCCAACTTCTTTCAGGATATCGCAGTGCGGCGCGAAGTGTGTCCAAATTGGGGTAACTGTACAATGACTTGAGGTGGGCTGAATCTGCATAATGAAGACAAAAGTTAGATCGGTTCAAGAATTGGAGACCGAAATAAA
Organism: Camellia granthamiana; assembly: GCA_036172215.1. Classification (NCBI taxonomy): domain Eukaryota; kingdom Viridiplantae; phylum Streptophyta; class Magnoliopsida; order Ericales; family Theaceae; genus Camellia; species Camellia granthamiana. Next base: position 6,813,201 of record CM069914.1, on the reverse strand, counting down.
GAGAAGCATGCAACGAAGCCGAAGTAATTATACCGAGGGTTCCTTTATTCCAGTTTATTCTACGACCAGGGATCTGGGCTTGGTGATCTTCAAAATTCCCAGATACCCAGAAAAAATCATCGTCGTTCAAGTCTTTATCCGGTGTGTCCTTTATTATTTTCTCTCGGCAGCGGCGTATTCTTAGATAATAGACCCAGCCATCTTCTTTTGATCCTATGGAGTATTGATGGAAGAGTTCAGCTAAGCCGAGATTAATACCGGCTCGGCAGTTTAGCTCGGCTATGCCATTTATTATGCGGTATGAATTTGTGGAAAGCTAGGTGGGACATATCCTAGTTTGCCTAAGGAATTCACAAAGTAAAGGTTGTACAGGGAATCTTAGTCCGGTTTTTACTATGGATAAAAGGGTAAAGGGAACAAAGCCGGGGTTTCCCCTTGGTGTGATATTTAGATCGGCTAAGGTGAGGTGAACATCGTCAGGGATGTTATAATCCTTTCGGAATTCAGCCATACCACCAGGTGTGTTTACTAAAAACCTATACTTTCCCATTTATGGTTCAAGTTATGAATAAATTAAATCTGAGTTTTAGCTCGGTCGGAGAATAATGTTGAGTAGCTCGGTTGAGCGCTCAAAGGAGTGCCTGGGCAACCTAAGTCTGCAAAGTGAAAAAAGAGAAGTGTTAAGCACTGATCATTGGACCGTGCTACAAGAAACAAAGGCAAGATAAATAAAGTCCTAGCTTGGCTATGTGAATTGCTGCGTGACTTAGCTCGGTTTGAGCAAGGGGTCTGTTAGCTCGGTGTGAGCAATGGGTCTTTTAGCTTAGTGTGAACGAAGGATCTGTTAGCCCGGTTGAGACTCTAGGGGCAGCATTCTTAGTTCGGTCTGAACTAAGAAGGCTGGTTTAGCCCCAAGTTGTAGCTCGGTCGAGGTTGAGACTTACAAGCCTGCTGTTGCACGGACCTAGTACGAATCGATAGCTCGGCTAAATTAAATGAAGCAAAAGGTGGTTTGACTTGGTGAAGCTACTAGTTCAGCGTGAAGTGCTAGTCCGGTTGATAGCCTGGCTAGATTGACATCCACTACAAACAACTTCCTAGTTCGATTATATTATGATTTTGGATCAAAACTAGTGTTTCTCATATTATTTCTTGAATCCAAGTGGTTCTATTACTAAGTTTTTGCAGAAAACACAAAACTAAGCAGAAAATGGAAGCAGACATAGTGTGTTTTGAAAAACATGTAATGTATTGCAAAAAAGGTGCGAAATCAACCAAAAGGAGTTAGAAGGTTGAGTTACTTACCAAATTACGGCAGAAAAATCGAAGACGGAAGCAACGACAATGAAGAACACGAACTCAGCAAACTCAGGGGTTGAAGAAATAGAGACACAGAGAGAGAGAATGAAGGAGATGAATAGTGTAATGGCAGATTCAAAATGAAAAGTTTATTTTGTATAGAAGGCAAGACAAAAAGGGCGGGACTGTTCAAATTTCGCGAGATACGAAGACGGCGTGACAGCTACGCCTGGCTAATTAGAATCTGCCACGTGTACACAGAATGGGAAGCGGTTCAGTTGCAACAACTGAAGAGACGTTTTGACCGGACAGGTACAGCCCGGTGTGAATTTAGCTCGGCTGGAAAGGCTAAAAGGGTTTTGAGCTCGGCTGGAAAGGCTTAAGAGTTTAGCTTAGTCGTAAGGCTAAAATTGTTAGCTCGGCTGATAAACAGGTAATCCCTATCATGCTACGCAGATGGAATTAAGGGGCAATTGAGAGGGTAATTTATATGAAAATTGGGCCGAGCTGGGTAATGGGCCGTTATGGGCCACAGTACGAAGGGCTGAGTAAAAAGGCCATGAAGTTACTCCGGTCCAAAAGAGGTTTGAAGTTACTCCGGTCCCAAAAAGCTCGGTCACCACAATCTGGACAAGCAGCTCGGTCGTACCATATCAAGCCGAAGTGTTGAGATAGCCTTGTGATTAGATCGGTCATTGCGATTTGACTGATGGCAGTTAGTCCGGTCCAAGCTTGTTAAAGTTAGTTTGGTCCGAGCTTGTTAAGGTTAGTTCGGTTTCAGCAGGAGAAACCGAGATACAAGCTGTAAAAAGAAGATTCGAGCTAAGCAGAGTTCGGTCGTTTCTGCCTGTCTAGTATGGCAGTGTTATTTCGGTCGTATGGTAATCTGACCATGGTAAACCCATCTCACTTGGTTTAAGCAGTGACAGGGGTGTTGATGGATAAGCATTATCTGTCAGGAATGCAATTCCTAGAAAGATTCTACCTGGAAGAGTAAGAGTCCTATTAGGATTGTGCCACACGGAACCTATAAAAGCTCACCTCATCACCTATGGAGAGGTAACACAACTTTGATTCCCGAATTCATAGAGCTTTTTGTCTATTTGTCTATTTTGCTGACTTAGGCATCAGAGAGGTATCCAGTACACTCCCGCCGGCTAGCTCACGTTTGTACTTTCAGGGAGTAAAGCGATAACGTACGGAGGAGCGCAATCTTGATCAACAGGATTATACGAGAAGGCTTATTTCTTTCCCGTACAGTTATGGTTTTTGAATAGAGTGTTGACTTGAGTTTTGAATTGAGTGTGGAATTGAGTTTTGAAAGTTTGATTTGACATGTGAAGTAAGAAAATTTGTTTGGTTATGAGTTTTGGAAAGAGTTTTCAAAACTTAATTCAAATTGTTATAACTCATAAGAAAACACATTACTTTCACACTATTGAAAATTCTGATCAACACTCATAACCAAACTCTTTTTAAAATTCAATTAAAAAAATTTATTATTAACAGAAAATAACGTTAATCAATTTTTTAATTGAAAATACTACAAAGAAAATAATTTTTTTTCAAAATAAATATTCAAAAAATTTAAATTATAAATATTTAAATAATTTAAATAATCTAAAAAATTTAATAAGTAAAAAATTAAAATAAATATTCAAAAAATTTAAATCGTAAAAATTTAAATAATTTAAATATTCAAAAAATTTAAATAATTTAAGATGTTAATATTTTAAATTTAAAAACAAGTCTACACTCAAATCGTAACCAAACACATAAAAGAAAACTCAATTAAGAAATTATTTTTAAAACTCATAACCAAACACATAACTCGAAACTCCATACTACTTTTACAACTCTACACTCAAATCGTAATCAAATACATAACAAAAAAATTAAAATATTTAAAAATATTTTTATAAAATAGAGTTTGAATTTATTTTTATAAAATATTTTAAAATTTAAAAAATTAAAATCGTAATATTTTGAAATTAAAATATTTAAAAATATTCAAAAAATTAAAAAAATCGTAGCATATTTAAATATTAAAATATTTAAAATCTTAACAAAATTAAAATATTTTAAAAATATTTAAATATTTAAAAAATTGAAAAAATTAAAATATTGATTTGAATTGAGTTTTAAATTACGTGTTTGGTTATGAGTTTGGAAAAGTAATGATTATGTTTTGAATTGAGTTTTGAGAAATGAGTGTAGAATTATGATTTAAAGGCTCAAAACAAACAACACACTCAAATCAATTGGTAGAATTATAATTTGAATTGCTTACCAGACGGAGCCTAAGTGTATATAGGCCTATTTATAGGCTTGCCTAATCAAATTGATTAAGGCTAAGTAATGGTGCTCTAATTTAATCATATTGAATCTAATTATTGTGATCCGAATCAATTTTTAATTAAATTTCATCGTAGGTTCTAAAAATCATGCTAAATACAAAAATACATTCAATTTCACTTTCTGACGCCTCTACGGCTTCAATTTAAATTCTATAGTAGAAAATCAAATAGATTTTCCTACGGTGAACAGATAGGAATTCAAACATACACATAATCATGTAAGTAGCACTCAAAATCATATTAAGCACATAACCACAATCATAATTAAGATTAATTAACATAATACGGGACAGGGTTATCACAGTATCTGAGTCAGCAAAGCGTGGCACCTTGTGATAGGTTCTCCCTTCTAGTTTGTGCCCGATAAAGTATGACCTGAGAGGCACCCCCTTCCGGGTGAGGCCGGTAATAGTGTTATGCATTATCTGTGTTGTGGAATCTTCCATCCGTGCTGTATGCCGGTGGAGATGAAATTGGTCGTATGCATTATTCTCGGTTGTTTATTTTTAGATATATGCATTATTGGTTTTCATGTCGTGGTTGTCTTTTAGCCCTTGGGCCTATGGCTAGGGAAGACAATAGATTTATTTGTGTGTAGATGCGTATGGTGTATTGAGATGTGGGTTTATATTTTCAGAACAGATGTTTAAGTGAGATTCCTTTATGTTAACGTGAAATGTTTTATCAAAGAAAAATGGGGTTTTGAAATGTTTTCTTTTGGAGTAAAATGAGAGTGTAAATAAGAAGAAATGATTTTTATATTGTAATGTGTCAACAGGAGTTTTTTTTTTTTTTTTTCATTTCTTTTTTGAGACAAACATCTTCATATAAGTATATTTTTGGAGATTAATTGTCATACTACTTACATGGTATATCGTGGTGCATGCATACTCATTTTTATCTATATGTTGTGATTGGTTAGGATCTTTGGGATCTTCACTGGGCTTAGTGCTCATCCCACGTGTTGACAAACTTTTGAGGTACAAGGCTGGAGGATTGTTCATGACTTGAAGTCTTTAATTGTTGGCCACGGGGTCTTTTATTTGTTAACCGAGAGCCTCTTATTGCATAAGGGTAAATCCTTTTTGTTTTTATTTGTTGTTTATTCAATGTAAGCCGAGGGGCATTGTACCATGTCTTATTTATATATCATTGTCATTGTCATGAAAGAATGTTACAATCTATTTGGTTCATGTTCTAGAATGGATACAATCTTTTAAAATGGTAATAATATAAGGATTTGGTAATGAATTCGGGTAATAAAAGTTGGGGTGTTACAGAGATTTTGGGTTAAATCTAGAGTCAGATTTTAATGTAAAAGAGGTATTTTTCAAATAAGTTCTTGAGAAAGGGTGCGAGGGTGTGTATATTGTTGGGTTTGGTTGTGTTGAAATTTTGGAAACTTCTTCCTTAAATGTGATTTTAAAGAATAAAAGAGATTTTGCTTAAAAATCATTGATGTTTGGTTTATGAAAGTAAAGGAAAAAAATGTTGGATTTGGAAAGATAAGAACAATGTATCTGTTAGTGATGAGAGTGGAGTTGGATATATATATTATCATTCCCATTTTGAAATTTATGAGATTTTATTTGTTGTTGAAAAATTATATGTTGAGTAGTAACATCTGTTTTGGGCTATTGGTGGGGGATAACTTTGATTGTTGTAGAAATTGCATGAGAATTAGGTTAATTGAAACTAATTAATACATCTTGCATTGAGCATTGTTTCATATTGAACATTGAAAATGTATTGATTTGTGAAAAAGGGGTGTATAACTTGGTAAATCTGGTTAGAGGGCGTGGTCATGGTTTATTATGTTGCCCTGTATGTTCTTAGTGAAAGTCCAGAAACCAATGCGGATAAGTGTCGATCCTTTCAGTTAGTACCAGTAAAATGGCTTTGATAGTGCTTGTATAGCCTACTGATAGACACGTACCTAGAGATTCCTACTATTTTGTATCCACTGCACTGTTTTCTGATATAAAAGTACATTTTTTCACAAATTGATATATAATATTGGCATTCCATAGTTTTGAGATGAAAAAGTAAAATGTTTGGCAAATGACATGCATATGCATTCATCTTATGACTTTGTTAAATTTTATACATTGTGTTAAAGTATCTTTATTGGGATTTGACTTACTCTACATGGAAAATAATTTTCAAATGCTGATGATATGGCTCTACCAAGGACATAGCTCGGGAGAACTCGGAGCTGAGAGCTTCTTTTTATTTTCTTTTGTGTAATTATTTTTGTACAACCCTTGGGCTTTCTATGTATTGAGTTTAACTCACTTTTGTTGTACCTAAGCATTGACTTGGAAAAATGTAGCCAGTAGGGCATAAACTTATCTGTACACCCTTTTGTTTCCATTCATTTACAAATAGTATATGTTATAGTTTTAGGATTTAGGATTTATGAATGTATACATGCATATGCATCTATTGTATGATTTAGAAGTATTAATGAAACATTAAATATTTTTCAAGTTATACTTTCTACAGAATGTCATGCTATGAATTGTTATTATTTCGGGGTGTGATAGGTATTACTAATTGGGTTTTAGCTCACCCCCTTCTCTTATATATATATATATATATATGTAGGTAAGCATTTGGATGGTCAAGCCTAGAGTTGCTTTTAGGAGTTTGCCTTTTTATCAAGCCAATTGTGGAGTGCCTCCGTGTTGAGGCGTTTGCTTGATTTCAAGAGGAGTCAAGCTTTTGTTGAACCTTTTTGTTTAGTCTTCTATTTTTGTTATGGATGAACATGTTTGTATGAATATATCTTGAAGTGTAAACTTATTAGAAATATTATGGGTTATGGGCAAGATGTTTATAAATATTGAAGTTTATCATGTAAGCATAACTTAATAGACTTGTTTTACTATTATTGTATGCTTCCGCTAAGCCCTACTTATTAAAAAATGATTTGCTTTTGTTTTGGAAGTCGTAAGTAATCTATGATTACTAGCCGGTCATAACCTTGACCTCTAGGGTCAGGTTCGAATTGTGACAATAAATGATCAATATTCTTAATTATTATTATTTTCTTCTCAAATAAAAAAAAATGTAAGTTTTCATAAAATTTATTTTACCATTGAATAATGATTGCCTCATTGACATAATTTTGTTTTTTTTAAAATAATATTTCAACGTGACAATTTTAATGAAAACTAAAAATAAATTTCAATGTGACAATTTTACAAAACAAAATGTGATTTGTTTCCATATTTATGATTGTCCAATGATGAAGTTAATTTTTTGCATGGTTGTTCTTCATTGCGGGACCTACGAGATAGATGATTCGAATCGTCAGTGCGGCTCCAAATTGTAACTTATAAAAAAGGTATGGAGAGGTATGAAGAGATAAAATATAGAGGGGAGTTTATCCCTAAAAGTATAGATATAAAATATAGACATATAATGATAATAGATACCACAAATATTTCATAAATTAATAAATTTAAAAGATTTTCTATATTAATCAAGGATCTAATTAAAATAAAATAACCAATGATAATGTGCCATGTGTATTTTTATATTAAAAAATTTATGAAAATAGAGTTAGAACTATAAGGCTCAATGAACTAATAACGTATTTGCTTATATCATACTAGTGTATAACTCGTGCAATGCATGGGGTTGAACAATAATCAATAAAATAATTATTTAATTAATTAATTTTTTTTTACAATAAACTATCTCTTTTTTCTGAACTTTTTAGTTTTTCCTAATTTTTTCACAATTATGTCAAACAATTTTATTTTCCCGATCTGTCTTGTGTAGACGAATATATATAAAAGCTAAAAACTAAAAAAATTTATAAAAAAAATTGAAAATTTCAAAATAACACAAGAAATTTTTTTTAATTATTTTTTGCTTATTTGCATATTTTTTGAATTCTTTTTCAAACTTTTAAAAAATTTCAAATTATACATGCATGGAATTTCACTTCAACTTTCCTTTTTAAATTGGATGTAGCTAAGAAATGGATAAAAAAAATAAAAAATTTAAAATTCTTTCTATAGTTTTTTTTTTTTTTCTTTCTTTCTTAAAATTGGATATGGTTGGATGTATTTTTATGTCACATGTATATTTTAATTTAAAGATAAATTTATCAAAATTATAAAGTAAATATGTTCAAATTTTATACTAACATAATAAGTGGAATTACTTTTGAGTGCAATTACATTTTGACTTTTAAAAAAAAAGTTTTTTCGTTAGGTATGGATATGTCTACAACTTTTTTTACTTTCTATATAAAAAATTTAAATTTGAAATTATAGAAATAGAATATAGATATAGATAGTATTTGATAATATATGTCATAATAGTTCATAAATTAAAAAAAGTTTCCATATTAATTAAGGAATCCATTAAAACTTTAAAGTTAAACAGCCAATGATAAATTGCCATGTGTATTAATATAATTTTTATTTTCTTTTTTAAATTTAGGGTGAATTATAGTAACGATTCCTGTAATTTGGGATTTGTGTCACTTTGGTTTCTAACCTTTTAATTGTAATACATTTGATTTTGAATTTTGAATCTCATTCCAAATGAGGACAATTGAAGATACCATTAGAACAATCTTAAGGGCAAAGTCGTCAATTTGATAAAATATAAACTAGTTTGACAAAAATAAATGTCAAAAAATTATTTTTGAATTTTTAAAAATTGTTTCTACCGCCAAAGATAAAATTATATAAAAATTATAAATCTTTTACATATTTATTTATTTATTTTACAAAATTAATTTTTAGTATGTGTTTTGTTGATGATCATGTAATGAGTGGTTGTTTTTGTTGATATTTTTCAATAGTTATCGTGTAATAGATGGTTGTATTTGTTGTTAATCGGTATTTTTAGATGATTATCATGTAATAGATGGTTATTAGGCTTTTAATGTGTAATCGATATATTTAATTTATGTAATATTTTTAGTTTTGGATTTTTTAATTTAATGGTTTAGTTTAATAATGATATCAAAGTTGTCGCTATGTTTGACTTTTGAAAAAATAAAAACTAATTTAATGAAAATAAATATCAAACAAATTATTTTTACCTTCCCAAAAGATAAGATTACATAAAAATGATGTCTTTAATTTTTTTTCCCACCAATTTCAAGTGTTTGGTGTAACTTATATAAGTTCACCTCTTTATTTTTCTACACATCATTTTTTGTAAAAATTCAAAAAGTATAGTTATTTAGATCATCCCAAATAACCCTTAGTTTCTTAGAATTTTTTTTTCTAAAAATAGATTCTAAAAACTGAATCGAGCATAACTTTATAACTAAAAAAGTTTCAACATTATTTATTAAAAAATGTTATTATATTTTAAACAACATATAAATTAACCAACACCAAATAAGTTGTATGACCCATTTTCCCTTGAAACGGACCGTATTCAAATGAAACATATTTGATTGTCCTTGTTTGGAACAATATTTAAAATTTAAGGTCAAATGTATCACAATTGAAAAATTAGGAATCAAAGGAATACAAGTCTTAAATTATAAGGACTGTTAGTGTAATCCGCCCTAAAATTTACAAAAATAGGGTTTGAACTTTTAGAGATCAAAAGCCTAACAATATTTTTCTTATATAATAGTATAAATAGATATATATTCCCATCTTAATTGAACTTTGAGAATAAAAAAAAAAAAAATTGTAGAAAACATATATATATATATAAATGAAGATATTGTATATCTTTAAAAAGAGAAATTTATTAGAAAATCATTTTTCAAGTATTTATATTTCAATTAGTTCATAGGATATTTTTATATTCTAATAAGTCATATTATTTGAACATTTGATCTACTAAATCCTAATTATCATATTTAAGGTATTTTATAGACATTTCTACCCTTATAAATATTTTTTAAACGGTTAGTAATTTGGTGATGTAAATATTCACATTTTACAATGTGAATATTTCATTTTGAAGTGTGAATGTTCACATTGATGGTGTGAACATTCACATCACGGAACATTCACTCTGTAAATGTGAATATTATTTGGAGTATTTTGGATAACTATGTCACCTAGAAGACTTATTGGAACATAAGAAAATAATGTGGATTAAATAGAACATAAATAGGTAAAAAGAGATTTATGAAAAAGTGCCCAAGGGAGATTTATTAGAAAATTTATTTTCAAGTATTTGTATCTCAATTAGTCCATAAAATATTTTTATATTCCAATAAGTCCTATTATTTGGAAATTTGATCTACCAAATCCTAATTATCATATTTAAGGTATTTTATGAACATTTTTACCCTTACAAATATTTTTTGAACTGTTAGCAATTTGGTGATGTAAACATTCATATTTTATAATATGAATATTCACATTGACATGTTAACATTCACATCAACGATGTGAACATTCACATTACGAAACATTCACACTGTAAATGTGAATATTATTAGGGGTATTTTAGTAATTATGTCACCCATAGAATTTATTGGAATATAAGAAAATAATGTGAATTAAATAGAAAATAAGTAGGTAAAAAAAGATATATGAAAAAGTGCCCCCTTTAAAAACTATTATGTAAAAAAGTTACAACAAAAAATTCTCTCAAAAATATGATAATAAAATTTCTCCAATATGTGTTTTTCAAAAGCATCATAGTAATGGTACACCGAGAAAAAAAAATAAAAAAATAAAAAAATAATCCTAATGCATAAACGCACACACCAAAAAAAGAAAAGAAAAGAAAAGTTAGCAATACACTATTATATAAATCTATATTGACAAACAAATTTACGGCATAAATTGATAGAAATTATGTAACTAATTATCCTTAGGAAAGATATTGAAATAGTTGAAATCAAGCTCAATTGTGATAAGTGTAGAAAATATATTTGTTTTAGGTATATGATTGCTAGGGTTTTTTTCTGTAGGAGGAATATAACTGGGAGATATGCATATTTATAACCATTGTTGAATTTTTGATGGTTTCCATTCCTTTAATTTCTCTTTTGTTAATATTTTCCTTTGTCTACTTTTTGTTTTCCTTTTGTGTAGTTGTATTTTTAAAAGGAGAAATGGGAGTTCCAAAATCCTATGATTTGTTTCTTTTTCTTTTTTTTTTTTTGTTTTTTCCCTAAAGAACTTACCATATTGATTATTAGACTATTTAATGAAATTGGAAAAAAAATAATAGTAAATTGGAAAGAACCAATAGAATAATTACAAATGTATTTTTTTGTATTTAAAAAATCAAAAATCATAGAAAAATAGATTAGAGTTTTGAGACTTAAAGAACCCATAATGTTTTTACTTATGTTAATAATAATAATAAATCATTTGAAATGTGTAAATAATACATTAAAATGTTGAATATTTATTAATTTTTGATGTTTTTCTCAAATGGCAGCCAATTAATATTACTCATCAAAATTTCAATTAAAATTTTGAAATGCATGTGATCGGAACATTTGATTGCTGAGCCTAAAAATAAAAAGAGCAACCAATGTTAGAAATTTAAGAAAAATATGGCCTCGTTTGGAAATAGGCTAATTTAATAATTTTTTAACTATTTGGCTAAAATATGAGCTAAAAAAAATAGTATGTTTGAGATGACTTTTTGACTTTTTACGAAAAGATGTGCAAAAAGTAGAAAAAAAAGAGAATTTTTGACTTTTTGGTATGAGTTGTTGACTTTTTGATTTTTTTTAGTAATTTTTTGACTTTTTTGCTAAAAAAATCACTTGCCAAACGAGTCCTAAATATCTTACACAATATTTGTGTAGATGTCAGATCCACACTGATACGAGTATGGTATATAATTTTTAGGGGAATTACAATTTAGAGAGTAAGATCAAAAAAAAAAAAAAAAAATCAACAAATCAAGTTTTTATGGTCTCTTTTGATTGGTGGTGTAATTCATTTTGTGAAGGGGTGGAACTTAAATATTACGGTCTCTTTTAACATGTAGGTTAAAAAGTAATTTTTTTGATTTTTGATTTTTTTAAGTAACATTATTATCTATTTATTTTTTATTGCACGTTTTTAAAAAAAGTTTAAAAACTTATTTTTAAATAAATCATGTAAGTGTAATTCTGAATTGTACTCCGCTATATTTATGTAAATTATTTTTATCTGTTTTTATTGAATAATAGTTTTTCATAACTTTTAATAATTTTTCTGAAATCATAGCATTTTGAAATAAAAAATGGAATTTCTCGGGGGCAATGCAATTTTTAGGATGACATGACAATTATTAGATTTCTTTTTTAAGATTTTTTTGACAGAAAGGTGGTTGTCTTTCAGGTTTCACTTTTTGGTGAAGTCAAACAGCGAGCAAACGGTCAACTGGAAAATAGCTTCACTTTGACTTATTCAGCACCACCCCTCCATTTTTTATTCTTTTTAACAGTGCAATAGTAATAAATAAAGGAATTGGACAAAGCAGTTTTGCAGCTGATGGAACTTATTTTAGGGTTGTGGGGATACCTTTTTTAAGAAAAATGATTTGTGGCATTAAAATTGTTGGTATTAATGGCACTAATTTTCTATTTTGGTAATTTTGTTTTTTTTTTTTTTTACCTGATATAGAAATTAGTGCCATTAGTGCTCAACAAATTAGTGCCACAAATCAAAGCCCCTTTTTTAATACACCTTCAGTCTAAATAAATTCTTGAAAGATTTTCTAGCCATCACATCAAATAGAAGGGAAGTTTAGGTCGGTAGTGTTAAAATTAACACTTTAAGAGTATCTCTAACGGTGCATTTCTTTTTTTATCAAATTTGAGTAAAAAATGACCCATTTCACCAAATTTGATATTACTAGCTCCAACGGTGCATCAAATCCCGTATCAAATCTCGGGGGTCAACCGATTGGTCGACCGGTGGGTTTACCGGTGGGTCGACCGGTTCAAAAAACAGAGAAAAACATAAAGCTTTATTCCATTCTGATAGATGTACCACCCACGGAAAATTTGTCAAGTGCACAAATCAGTGACTTCTTCTGAAAACGAAGATCAAGAAGGATGATTCCACTACTTTCATGGCTAATCTCAAGCTTACTGATATTTTCGAACTGATATTTTCTCAAGCTTACCTCATCTCATTGCTCTGGCTAATCTCAAAGAGCTCGTGGAACACCATACATGGGAAGAACAAGCTGTGAGATTGCAGACAGAAGCTGTTCAAATGGCTAGTCTTCAATACCTTCAATATCTCCTTCAATCTCAAACTTCCATGTCAACTTTCTCAAACAACTCAAACTCTACTGTCACAGATATGGAGACTTAAAATCTTCTCAACTCACTCTCTTTAATGAAAGATAGCTCAATCCAATTTGGAACTCCAACCCCATCTTCTCTTGGAACTACTACCACTCTTCAATCAATCTAGGACTCATTCCCTTTCAGATGTTTGGTGGTGGGTTGACCGGCCGGTCAACCGGTAAGGCAAAAATAATTTTTTTTTTTTTTTACCTGTTTGAACCTTTTTGACCGGTTTGAACCTAAGGAAATCGGTCGACCGGTTGGTCAATCGGCTGGTTGACCGGTTCCTCCCTCCAACGGTCACAAATAGTGTTTTGATGAAATCTGCTTTCTGTCCTCAGTTTGATGAATTGTTTGGTGAAATCTCATTTTGACATCGATTTGGTGCGACCGTTGGAGCACCAAACAGTAACTTTTTCATCAAATTTTAAATTTGATGCTGGGTTTGATGAACCGTTGGAGATGGTCTAACAAATGAATTAATTTCTTTTCAAAGAGTCATTTTTAAATTTCTTAGAGTGCATGTTTTTTGAAACTCCCCCTTTCTCTACCAGTTTTTCCTTCTTTTTAGAGTCATTTTTATGGATATCTTTCTCCTATAGTTTAGGACCTCATCATCACTTTGTTAGGGTCCATCTCCCTACTGTACTTTTTTAGAAAGGGATAGCTTGGGTCCTCCTAACGAGGTCTAGCCGACTTATCCAATGTACTTGGCTCAGACGTGCGGCCCAGGTACCCTTGACTCTGCGCTCTCCTCATTCTACTTTTTGTATCTATTCGACAATAACTTTGATTCCAATGGACATTGGGCTCATTTGGCCTATCTCGGATGGGCTTGGATATACTCTGTTTGCCGTTTTAGGTTTATTTTTACTCGGCTCCCTTAATTGCCTCCCGAGTACCTGGTTAACTCATATACCGAGTGGGCTGTGTGCTCGACTCCTGTCAGACTGGCCTCAAATGGATGCTTGAAATGAATTATATCTCATGCCTAGAAATTCAGAGGCGTGATGGGCACACTATCACACCTAACCTGATGGATGGGACCTGATGGGAAATATGTAAAGCTTCCCACCTCTTCACTCTCTCTGACTCCGCATTTATTGCGATTTCAAAAATCAGTCGTTTCTTCCCCTTTGCTTCCTAAAAGACTTCATTCTCACACCCCTTCAGTTTCTACCACTTGATTTGCAACTGTTACAGGCTTTATTTGTTCAAACACTGCTCATTTTCATCTTGTAAGTCTTCTAAACCTTTCTTTTCATCTTACTTGTGTTTTTCTTAAGTTTTCGATTTTGCTTCGCATCTGGTCCATCTTTTTGCCTTTGTTTGTCCATTTTTCAACGTCTCCATAGCAAACTACTTGAAAGCTTTGCTCTCTGAAAGCAAGGTTGCCACTTTTCGCTACAATTATTCTATTCTTGACGATTCGAATAGAGTTCGTTGCAGACACGATCGTGGACATGGAGAGAACGGATACTAGCACCATAGTGTTTTCGTTATTAGCTATTGCCAAAGGCGAAGTAGGATTTCCCCTTTACCCTTTTCGTCAAGCTGTTCTTCGTTATTAGGGGTTAATTCCCTTACAACCGAATGTAAACTTCTATCGAGTAATCATGGGCGTCGTAGCACTCAACCGCCGATTACGAATTAATCTGGGCATCCCTACTATTTGACACTACTACACCTTTGCAAAATCATCTGGTCTGCTAGGGCGATTCTTCCTTAGGGCCAAGGATACGAATCACCAATTGGTGACCATGCTTGCCAACTCAAGAAAGAGGGCTGATGATGTCATGGTCCTAGTCAGTGGAAATTGGGAATTCGGCACAGAGGAAGACCGTTCAAACCCAATTCCTAGGCAAAAAGGGAAACCAGGTGGCCGAGTAATTCATAAGTTGTTTTTAGTTCCATTCGGCGACCAATGTATTAACAAATTTTCTTTCTTGCAGGTAACGATCTTAAGAAGGCGGTTACCTCAAAGGACGAAATCATTCTGGCCAAGTCAATCATGCTCTTAAGTACACTAGCCTGGAGAATCTCGAAGGACAAGGCTGTGCTGCCCACATTTTTTTGAGATATGATCCGTCTTATGCCACTTTTGCTGCTGTCGATCATATTCCTGTTCCTCAAGGAGAACAACAACTTACCACTTTGGTTTTTGAAAGTTATGTTAACCTGAGGGACATAGGAATAACTGAAGTAGTGGATAGTGAGAGTGGCAAAGAGAATACCGCAGAAGAAAATCAAGGCGCTGAACAAGTAGATCAAGGCGTCGATGAGCAAGAAGCTGAGCAAGTGTAGCAGGGTCACAATTCGACTATCAAGATTACCGAAAGCGAAGAATCCAACCCTTGACGAGATCTGGAATTAGCGCTGTCTCCCACTCGAGTTGATTTGGAAGGCGCTCAGGAAGAGGCCGATATATTTTTTGACTTGGACAATCTGCCTGGGTCCAGAGCCAAAGACATGGCATGTGAGTCTCTTTCGCTCGACTAATTTGCTAAGAAGAGAAACGCCAAGAGAATGGTGGCAAAAAGAAAAACGAGTGCTGCAAGTGGTAGCCAAGAGGTACCCCCGCCGGTGGTGACCCAGTTAAAAAAAATCGCTGCTCACTTTGTCCCTATTGAATCGGGATAACCAACATTTGAGCTTGTGACCGAAGAAATAGTGGCCGAGTAGAGGGTTATGAAGCGCCCCACCGAGTCCACTTAGTTGGTCAAGCAACCAATTAAAAATAGACCAAGATCTTTACCTGCCTTAGACTTGGCGGCGCCGTTTCTTATCCAGCCAAAGATAAAGGGATCGCTCATCCCAATGGGCGCTTTGGTAGTGAAGGAGCCTAGCGTTGTACTGAGTATGGCTACTGCCATCACTCTTTCTTTGGACAAGGTAACGTTCTGCGTCAAGCTGGACGTTGTGTCGATCACTATGATCGCGCAATCGGCTATTTTGGTGAGTTGATTTCAACAAATGTGCAATTCAGTAAAACCTCAAAAAAAAAATTCTCAATCAATTTTTTATTTTTTATTTTTGTTTTTGCAGGTTGTTGAATGAATTGCTGAGATCAACCGTCGCCATCACGATGTTGTCGAGTTGATCAATCAACTCAAAGTAGAAGTGGCGGCTGAGCAAGGTAATGCAAAGTCGGCAGATGCAGAATTGGACATACGAACGCAGAGAGCTAAAACCGAAGCGAAGACAGCTGATGAGGAACAAAAAACGGCCACCGTTGAAGAAGAAAAGACAAAACACATCCACCTACTTCGTTACGCTACCAAAAAAATGGCAAATCTTCTTGATACCGCTTTAAAAATGATGAAGAAGACCTAGAGAAGCTCAGGGTCGAGTTGCTAAAAACAAATAAGGCGATGGAAGAGGCGCAATAGCGTCTAAGGCCTTTGATGAGGGGGAGACGTCGGCAGTGGAAAAGTACACCGACAAGGACCAAGGTTTGAAACATGGCTAGCTTAAGGCATTGTGGCCGCTCAAGTTTCACTGGATGTGCCAATTCCATTTGAGCAAGAAGGTGTTGAGCCTTTGAAGTCGGATCCAGAATGAAGATGAGGTGAAGAATAGAAGTCCGAAGTTGTTGTTTTATGTTTTGGTGCTTTTTGTTCTATTTTTTTTTTTTAAATTCTTTTAATTTTTTTAATGATATACTAGGGCGGTTTTCATACGTAAAGTGACGAACACTTGTAACATGTCAATTTATTATTGAAAACAATCTTTTGTGCACAAAAAATGTCTTTTATAAATGGGTGTGATTTAACTATACTTGTCATACGTCTGAACTGTTATTTGTACAATCGGCATAATGTTATTATTGATGCAATTAAACAATGTTAATTCGACACCTTTCTATGATTTCGCAAACGTAGACTTAATTGCCAAATATATTCACACACCTGGCCTTGTGATGATTAGGAGACCAAGGGTAAAAACGGGGGTCGACTTAATCGTGGCTCTATGAGCCTGGGCTTGAAGGCCAAACGGAAGTCGAGTGATAGAGTTGTCGTTTCTCAAGCAGGGTATACAATGTTAACTTTGCACCTTTATGTGGTTTCACACGACTTATCTACCGAATAGATTCATATATCTGGCCCTGCCCTGGTTGAGAATGGAGGCATGCTGAGTTGCAGGCAGGGTAATGCCGAAATCCAAGTAGATTCAAATATCTAAATAGGATATAATATCTTAATTTGGCACCTTTCTGTGATTTCATACAACTTATTTTCTGAATAGATTAATATATCTACCTTTTCCCCAGTTGAAACGAACACATGGGATGCCGAAAATTGGGCCGACTACACGTGATATGCGCCGCGGCATACACTAATGATTAATGGGACATCGGACACGTGGACTCATTTTGGTGGTATTAAAAGTAATGCCTCTGTAGTTAATATAAAGCTAGGTGCCCAGTGAACCTATAAGTAGTTAATTACTTTAAGTAGATCCATCATAACTATAATTACTACGAAAAGGCTTAGTTTTTTTGAAAGGTTCGTTGTGCCTCACATTCTGTCACCGACGCAACACAAAATGCAGAGGAAATACTTTCCTCCATCGAAACTCACAAAACCGTGTATGTCAGGAAGGCTGTTCTTTATTAGCAAAGGAGAGGAAAAGAGTTTGGCAGAACTGGACGCATATATGAGTCAAGAAGTGCCCAATGATTTTGTTTGCAAGGAGACCGTGGCACCAGAGAAGCAAAATGGACATCGGTCGCCTAAGCAACAGAGGACGGTTAGGAGGGACGAGCAAAACAGATCACCCAGAAGTAGAATCCAAAAAAAAAAGGAATAGTAGAACTGCCAGTGGCCATGCCCCAACTTGAAATGAGCCGAGTCGACCGCTACGTTAACTGATCTTCTCGGTTTTTATTGGGAACAAACCCATGACCGAAGCCAATTTGATTGTCCATGACTTGAATGTGGTAGTTGAATTTATGCAGCAAATTTTCCCCCCCAGAAGTGCACCAATCAATGACCAATCGATGCGGCTATGAGGTTTTTAGAGAAGGGATCCATGGGGCTATCAAAGGACTCTATAGTTTATATGAAGTCGACATACGCCTTCGTGTCGCTGAAAAGGTAATTGATCACAAAGATGAGAAAATTCAAAACTTAGAACGCCGATTTGAGGAGGCCAATGAGAAGGCGTGGAATAAGATTCGAAAAGCCAGAGTGGCTGAATTCAAGGTGGCGGGGCAATAAGTTCATCTACATCGAAAGACACAGTGACACAGTGCCTTATGGATCATGTGATAGTCGATCAAGATATTGCTAGCATTTTTGCAAGAGAAGCCATAGAGACCCAAGCTTATAACAAGGGCTTCTTCGAAGGAAGAATGATTGGCATCAACGAGACGATGGAGAAGCTAACTGACAATGTTTGTTGATGTGAAAACCATGGCTTCAAGCACGGATGAACTAAAGCACTTCAAGCGGTAGTTGTCGATTTTGCTTCATCGTTATACTAGGACTATGTAATGCTATTTGAGGCCGATAATGCCGAGAAATCAGATGACGAAGATGCCGATCCCTAAAAAAGGTTAATCGGTGTCATAAACTCCGGTTTTGA
Organism: Camellia granthamiana; assembly: GCA_036172215.1. NCBI lineage: Eukaryota > Viridiplantae > Streptophyta > Magnoliopsida > Ericales > Theaceae > Camellia > Camellia granthamiana. The sequence continues at coordinate 6,794,712 of CM069914.1, read as the reverse complement.
TTCCCAACTGTTGTAACTAGGACACTAATTGGCCTTAGGATGAATGTCTCCGTAATGTAATTTGAATTTGTCAAGAAGTTTTCTCAATAAAAATGCAGTTATGCTTGTTAGAAATAATTAGACTAATTATGTTTTCAAATTGCGCGAAGAGTGCTCCGAATTCAAAGGTTTTCAGTGATGGCACTTTGTACCGAGCACGAAGAGCGCTCCGAATTCAGAGGCTTTGTAAAAGTAAGGCAATCAGAGTTAAATAAACAAGGAAGTAACATAACATCTTGTATTATTGATTGATTGTACGTGTACAAGGTAGTAATATACATCAAAATCGACAAACATCAATCTGATAAAATTGAAGAAGTAATTGACATAACCCTCAAGGTTAATGATAGAATTTTTGAAGATGAGTTGAATTCCAAGGCCGGGGTAACTTCTTGTCGTTCATGTCTGAGAGTCGATATGCCCCTACCCCAGCGATGGAATCGATCTAGTATGGCCCATCCTAATTTGGGCCAAGTTTACCTTCGGTAGGATTCTTACTAGCAGGTAGTGCTTTCTTAAGAACCAACTCTCCAGGAGTATATCGGTGCAAATCACATGTTAGTTGTATGACTTGGCAAACTGCTACTAATATTGCATCATGGTCACAAGGGCCTGATCTCGGTGTTCTAGAAGTAAATCTATATCCAGGGACAGCATCATGTAATTTCAGCCCATATCAAAAGCCCTTGATCGAAGGGTATGTAACCCAATCTATAGGGAGATAATAGCTTCATTGCCAAAATACAGAGCAAATGGAGTCTCTCCAGTAGATCGCCTTGGCGTAGTGCAATGGGCCCACAATACACTTGGCAATTCTTCAACCCACTTACCCTTGGCTTCTTCCAAATGCTTCTTGATGCCATTCAGGACTACTTTGTTGGAAGCCTCTGCCTATCCATTACTCTGAGGATAAGCTAGTGAGGAAAAATAAGGTCGAATGTCATACATGTCATACAATTCCTGGTAGAAGCCGCAATCGAACTGAGTGCCGTTATTTGAAATAAATGCCCTGGGGATGCCGAATTGAGTAATGATATTCCTCCAAACAAAGCGTTTAATATCTGCATCTCGTATATGTGCTAATGGTTCTGCTTTAATCCATTTTGTGAAATAGTTAGTAGCAACGATTAAGAACCGCTTATTGCCTAGAGCTTTTGGAAGTGACCCAACTATGTCCAAGCCCCATTAAGTGAAAGACCAAGGACTGGTCGCAGAATTCAGTTCTTCGACAAACAAATGTGTTAGTGGAGAAAACTTCTGGCACTGCTCACATTTCTCAACATAATCCTCAGCATCAGTACGTATAGTCGGCCACCAATACCCTTAAATAACGACTCGATGAGCCAATGATTTACCTCTTGAATGAGTGCCATAATTGCCTTCATGTATTTTAGCCAAAAAATCCTCGACCATGTCCGGATGGACACAATCCAAGTAAGGCCTAACGAGAGATTTTTTGTAAAATTTTCCTTGAGGCTCTAAATAGTATCTCAAATCCTTATTCCGCAGCTTGTGAGCTTCCTTCTTATCCTCTGACTATTATTCCAAAGCAAGGAATGTAGCAATGAGATCCATCCAACTAGGCTCCCTTTGGATGATGTTCACAATAGGATATTCGAGGATGCTAATACTCTGCTCGGGAATGAAACCCATTTCGATGGTTTGTTTAACTTTTAAGTTTACAGCTGAGGCTAAACAGGCCAGAGCATCTCGTGTGTATTTTGATCGCGAGTAATTTTATTCAGTTCATGGCTTTCAAATTTCATGAGCAAGGAGTTTGCTAGCCTCATTTAGGCTGTCATGCGGTCGTTTTTAGCTGCATATTCATATTTCAATTGATTTATGACCAGTTTCAAATCACAAAAGATTTGCAACCATTTAGCTCCCATTTGAAGCGAATTTCTAAGTCGACCAGAAAGGCTTCGTATTTGGCCTTGTTATTTGAGGCATCAAAGCCAAGTTTAATCGATTGTTCTACTATTGCTCCTTCGGAGGTCATAACAACTACTTCTACCCCACTGCTGCACTGGTTGGATGGCCCGTCACAATACAACTACCAAATATTCCCGATATACATTCTCTACTCTGGTAGCGATTAGGGAATTGACTGATTCTGAAGGTTTAACTTGGTATAGGACGTTGGCATAGTAAACTCAACAATAAAATCGACCAAGACTTGCCCTTTGATAACCATCCTTGGTGAAAACTAGAGGTCATATTGTCCGAGTTCCAGTGCCCATTTCGAAACTCGTCTTGAGGATTCTACTTTGCAAAAGACTGAACGGAGGGGCATCACCGTTAATACTTCAATAGTATAGGCTTGAAAGTAATGCATCAATTTTCTAGCAACCACTACAAGAGATAGAATCAATTTCTCCAAGGGTGAGTACCAGGTTTTGGCGTCTACTATTGACTTGCTAACATAGAAGATGGGTTTCTGCTTATCGAGTTCCTCCTTAAGCAAGATGATACTTATTGCCCGATCAGATACTGCCAAATATAAGATAAGTACGTTGCCTAGTGAAGGGGTATACAAAAGAGGGACGAAACTAAGATAGGTTTTTAGCGCTTCCAGAGCTGTTTGGCATTCTGGAATCCATTTAAATAATTTGCCCTGCCGAAGTGTTTGAAAGAATGGCCTACACCGATCTAAGGACCAGCTAATAAATCTGCTAAGTGCTGCAGCCATACCTATTACTTTCGAACTTCTTAGATAGACCCTGGTGAGCCGAGTTCCATGATGGCCTTGATTTGCTTTGGGTTAGCTTCGATTCCACGATGATTTACAATATAGCCAAGGAATTTGCCTGATCCAATGCCAAATGCACATTTTGAAGCGTTGAGTTTCATTTTGAATTTATGAAGAATATCAAAGGTTGCGGCAAGATTGACTAAGTGTACACCATTTTCTTTGGACTTCACCACCATATCATCGATGTAAACTTCCATAGTTTTGCCGATTTGATCTTTGAACATGATAGTGACTAATCTTTGATATGTTTCCCCCGACATTTTTTAGTCCAAAGGGCATGATCTTGTAACAATAGGTTCCCCTTGGAGTGAAAATGCCATCTTGTCTTGGTCAGCCGAATCCAAGGCAATTTGATGATACCTCCTATAAGCGTCCAAGAAGCTCATGCGTTGATGTCAGGCGGTTGCATCCACAAGGTGATCAATTTTGGGTAAATGAAAGCAATCCTTAGGGTAGGCTTTGTTCAAATCTATAAAATCTACACAAACACACTACGATTTCGTCTTCTTCTTCATCACGACAGTATTGGATAATCATGTAAGATAAGTAACTTCTCAAATTGCCCTAGCTTCCAATAGCTTATCGACTTCGTCAAGGACGGTCGCGGCATGTTCGACAACTGAACGGCGGCTTTTATGAACAACTGGCTTAACTTTGGGGTCGACATTCAGGCTATGTATAGCGGTGGCGGGGTCTACTCTTGGCATATCATAAGGTGTCTATACAAAAAACAGCAATACTGCCGAGGAGAAAGTAACCAGCTCTTGTCGCTCAGCGGCACCAAGACCTGTGCCGACCAAAAAGAATTTCTCAAGATCATCATTAATTATTACCTGATCCAGATCTTTCGTTACTTTCTAGGCTGAGGTCTTCCCAACATCATCAAGACTCTCTTGATCCAAAATTTCAATTGAATTCACCTCTAAATCCTTCGATTTCTTCACTAAGGCTATGAGATAATAATCCTTCCCCGACCTCTGTGAACCACAGATTTGCTCGATACCATACTAAGCTGGATAATGACGGAACTGGTGGTAAGTACTCAATACGGCCTGCATTGTGTGGATCCATGTTCGATCCATGATCATATTATAGGGTGATAAATGCTTGACAACTAGGAATTTAACCTCTAGCGTCTTGGTGCCTACACGCACTGGTAATACAATCTTACCCAGAGGGTATTCCAAATTGGCATTAAAGTTGAAAAGAGGGTAATCGGCCGGCATGAGATCAGCATCCATAAGGCCGAGTTTGAGGAACGTTTTGTAGTACATTATCTTAAAGGTGCCTCCTTGATCAACCAAAATACGCCCAACGGCGAACTTATTCACTTGTGACTCGATCACAAGAGCGTCATCATAAGGCACAGTGACCCTTGCGAGATCGGTGTCAGAGAAGCTAATTTCTTTCAACAGCCGCTAACATTTAGTTGATATACTAGACTCAGAGTCGGGTTAGGAGGATTGTTGCAACTAAATTGTATTCACCCTGTTTGGTGGGGGTAAGCTGTATATCATGTGAATTATGCCGAGTGGAGGTGAATCTAGGCATACGATTAGTGCCCTTGGTGGGTCAGTCCCTTTTGGGAGGACCAAGTCTTCCAAATAATCCTTCAAAGTATAACATTTGTCGGTCATGTGCCCATGATCTTTTTGATACTCGTATCTCTGGTCTCTCCACCTTATATATGGGGGCCCGGACATCTAGGTCGGCCATTTAAAGAAAGCTAAATGTTGGATTTTTAGCAGAATTGTACAGATCGGCTCAGAAAGTTCTGTGTACTTTTTGTCCGGCTGCCTAGAGCACCTGTTATCCACCTAATACTGTTCGTTCAGCCAGCGTGAATCCTGACAGTTTTCTCTTCTTGACCAGCCTTTTGGCTCTAGGCTCCTCCTTGGTGGGGTTCTATTTGGTTGTACAGCAGTCAGCGACTGCACTAAGATAAGCGTTGCTGATTCTGCTGCTTGCAATCCAGCTTTAACTCGGATTACATCATGTTCCACCTTGCAATGTTCTTCTACCCTTTTCGTCAGGGCCCAGACTGTCTTAGGGGGCCTTCGACTCAATGATCTCCTAAGCAAGCTATCAGGATGATGTCTCATCTTGAAGGCAGTAATTGCTATGGAGTTGTTACAATCATCATCCACCAAATTAAAGCACTCTCAATATCGTATCGAGTACTCGCTCAAAGTCGACTTGATTTTCATTGCCTATAGAGAGTCTACTTGCTTCGACTGAGTCTCATTGGTGATGAATCTAGCTCGGAAGGATTTTTGGAGTTAATGGAAACTCTCAATTGAAGCCAATTCAAGCTCGTAATACCATCTAACGACGAGCGGTCCTAGACTACTAGGGAATATTCGACACATGAGTGCTTCGTTATCTGCATGCAGTGTCATTGTTTGCTTATAATGACGAACATGATCTGTTGGGTCTGCCTTTTCATCTTATAGAATGAACGACGATGCCTTAAACTTTTTAGGCAAGACAGCCTTTACAATTCAACGAACAAAGAGGTTGTGCCTGTCTTATGAATCTGATTCATCCTTTTTTCGCGTGCGTCGAGCCCTGAAAGAATCTTCTCCATTAAATGAACTAAAATCATTAGCTCGAGTTCATTTCCTAGGTTTTGACCGAGAGGAATCTGAAGTACTGCTGTCGTGCCTCCGAAGCTGACGTTGTCACATTTTCTACCCACCTTGCAACCGACCTCATTCACGGCGAGATAACAGTTGTTGGGACTTTGCTTACTCCTGATGCAAGCACTCGTTCTGCTGCCATGTCCTCGAAATGTTGCTTATTACGTTGCATTTGATTCTTTAAGGTTAGCATGGCGTCCTCTATGGATATTGAAGGCTGAAATGGGATTACCAGGTCGAAATTCAAAGACCTCTTTGCTAGGGTTTCTTTTGGGCCAAAAGTTACTCTACCTATAACATTATCAACTCCGGCGATTGGAGGATCTTGATTTAGGTTTGCCATGGATGAGTTCGAGTATTTCCACAGATAGGGCCAATTGTGGGGACACGTTTTTATAATACTCCTTCAATCCAAACAAGTCCTTGAAAGATCTTCCAACTGTCAGTTGAAACAGAAGGAAAGCTCCAATCGGTGGTGCCAGATTTAGTACTTCGACAACCGAGTCAGTTTCTTTTCAAAGAGCCACTTTTAGATTTCTTAAGAGTGCAAGTTTTTTAGTACCCCCTTTCTCTCCCACTTCCTCCTCTTTTTATAAAGTCATTTTTCTGGATATCTTTCTCTTGAAGTTTAGGCCCTTATCATCACTTTGTCAGGGCCCATCTCCCTACTGTACTTTTTTAGAAAGGGACAGCCTGGGTCCGCCTAACAAGGTCTGGCCGACTTATCCGATGTACTCAGCTCAAAAGTGAGGGCCCAGGTACCCTTAACTTGGCGTGCTTCTTATCCTGTTTTTGTGTCTATTTGGCAATGACTTTGAGTCCGGTGGGCTTTGGACTTATTTGGCCCCATTTGGCCCATCTTGGATGGGCTTGGATATACTTTATTTGCCGTTTTAGGTTTATTTTTACTCGGCTCCCACAAATGTTTATTTTGGTAATATGAATTGTTTATATTTTAAGATATATCAAATAAAATATATTTGTAAAAATTAAATTGATTATATATTGATAATTTTTTTATTGAATTGTATTTGTATGTAATTTTACATTTTAAATTTTATTTATTATTTATTTTATTATATACAAATGCAAATAAATGGTAAATATAATTTGAAATATAAATTATATGCAAATGCAATTTGATAAAAGGGCTATCGATATCTAAATAATTTAATTTTTTGCATGTATATTTTACTGGATATATCCTAAAAACTGAACAATTTTCATCATTGGAATGAGTCCCAAAATGAGGCCCATCGGTTGCACAATAGTGATTGTTGTGAAACGTACAACAGTTACCCCAATTCCATAAGTGAATGTATAAATTTACTTCTTTATTTAAAATATTAATTATTTTTTGTGATGTTGAAAACTATCTCTCTTTTTTCAAGTTAAACAAAATTAATTGCATAACAAGTAATTACTTTAATTAATTAATCATTAAGTTAATAATAACTTTTAATAAAGTTAATAATATATTTCAATTCATAATTTTAATAATTTCATTACCAAACAGGGAAGTAAGAATTTTATTTTTTCTGTCAATTTTATTAAATAACAAATTCTGTCAAAAAAACTATTTACTATAATTTTTAAAATTACATGAGATAATTTATACTTTGAATTTTTTTTAAAAAAGATTTACTTGTAATTTGCGCTAAATAAAGATCACATTAAAATTTCTATGATATTATTATATACACATTTGTAATAGAGCAACTATTGGAGCTGGGGGTGGGAATTCGACACGTAATCTTTTAATAAGACTCGAATCGTACACGTAATTAGAAAATTAGGATTAATTATTTTTTGACTCGAATCCAAATATGATAGACATGAGAACAAGAATATTAAATAGGTCGTGTTTGGATTGAACATGCAAAACCTGAAATGGCCAGGTTTGACCCGTGTAAAAATTTGTGTTGGCACGTTGACACAAACCCGCTATTGACTCGTATGTAACCCGAATCCAACCTTAATTTAGTAATCATAAGATTTTGAGTAATTCATGTTCATCTATTAGATTAAAACTTAAATCTCTATGATATATATACCTACTGAAGTGCAATCCTAAATGAATGATAAATTGACAGAAGTCAAGTTTAGTAGACATAAATTTTTTTGAATGTGTGCTAGTAATGTTTTTATAGCAAAAGTTAATGTGAAAGAATCACAGTAACATTATTTTAGATATAGTATAACTGTAACATTATTATTATTATTAGTTTGATATTGGATAAAAACTTGTGTTGTTTTTAAAATTTTATTAGATATTTAAATATTAATGAGTGACAATAGTTTATATGGGATGCATAATAGATTAGTGATGAATATTTTTAATTATTTTCACAAATATTGACATATATATTATCATTATGTATTAATATTTAAATAATTTATTTTTATACATATGATGGGAAACAATTTTTTTTCTTTTTTTTATTTTTTAAATAGAGGTATAATTGATTTATAATTCAAAATTTAAATTTTTGGTAATTATATTAAATGTGTCGTTTTAATATTAAGGGGTGGTTTGGAATAATCTAAATAAGTGTATTTTTTATTTTTTATAAGATATGAGTTAGGTATGGATTGAGTTTGAAGTGATGTGATATAGAGGTAATATAACTTAAATAAGATGATATGATTTAAATAAAATAATAATTTTTTAACTTTTTAACTTTTTTAAAACACCCCAAACAAGGCCTAACATGATTATAAATAAATCAAGTAATTCTCGAAATAATTGATAAATGCTCCGTATTAATTGAAATTGAAAGCAGTTCTGATTAGCGGTGCGGGTCGGTACGGTTTGAGAGAAAAATAGAAACCGTATGGCGGGTGACGGATTGATAAAAGTGTCACTAGAATTTGCCATTTTCCTTATTAAAAATCGGCGGTTCGATTGGCAAATAATGGCGGATTTGCCTTGGCGGTTCGGGCGGATTGGCGGTTTACAAAAAATATAATTCAAATTACAAAACTTAAATCAAAGAGTAAAAAAAAGACGAGAGATACCGTGATATTAAGCATCTTGCGAAGCTTTCTTCTGATGCAGCAAGTGTAGCAACAACATGATAATATCAACGACTATGCCATCAATTCATTACAAGCATCTGTGGAAGTTACAATGATCAAATACAATACATAAAATTAATATCATTCAGGGTTTACAATATATTGAAAATGTTTACTGTTGAAAAGTATTTAGATTGAAAAGTGAGCTGATGCAAGTTTGCAACATGGCCAGAAAAAAAAAAGATTGAAAAGTGAATTGGAATCCAACTTTATTTTGAATTACTGACATCTTGAATTTTCCTCGAGTAGTAATATAATACTATATTCTAAGGTATAGAACAACAAGCAAACTTAAGTAAAAAAGAATTTTTAGAATCTTATAAAACATGATTTAATAGCGGTGCGGGTCGGTGCGGTTTGGAAGAAAAATAGAAACCGACGGATTGATAAAAGTGTCATTAAAATTTGACATTTTTCTTATCAAAAATCGACGATTCGATTAGCAAATAATAACGAATTTACCTTGACGATGCGACTCGGTACGATTTTGACGGTTTCGACGGTTCCGTTGATTTCCACAATATTATACACACCCCTGATGAAGACTTTTGTTCTTAGAAAATTATTTTTATACATGTCTCTCTCTCTCTCGCTGTCTCTCTCACTCTATTGAGGCTGTCATTTCAGTCCTCTCTTGCCATCCTTTCAAGCCACTCACGGGTACCCTCCCACTCGGGAATCTATTGGTTGATCTAGAGGCAGGTTACGTGGCGCACTATACCCATGGTGATTGATAAAACGAGGGTTATAATTTTATATTAAATAATTAAAAAATATGAAGAAATAAAAAAGAAAAAAAATTATAATTGACTTGGGACATGCCTATGGAGCAACCAAGACCAACCAAAAATTTTCCCTGTTTCTCTGTCCATGTCATGAAGACCAACCTCTGCCACTCTCAGTGGTTTGTTATATCTTTGCAGTTTTGTAATTTTTGGCCTCATTCTCAATGATATACGAATACCCATCCATCTTTAACCCATTTTCAATTATTATTACTTGGTAAATTTATATGTTTAAGAATTAAAAACTTCACAAGCTATGTGCATCTCTAATGATGAATATATAAAATAAATAATTATAATTATAATTTAGTAATAAATAGTGTAAAATAATAAGAGGATAATAATATTATTATAATGGTTAATTTGTTATTTTTTAGGTTAATCAACTTTCAGGCGGTTGTTCAAGTGGTTGTTGAGGCGATCGTCTTAATTGGTAACTTTAAAAAACATTTAGTGATCGTTCGGATGATTGTTCAGACATTTGTCCAGGCGATCATCCAAATTTTTTTTTTTTTCTCTCTCTCTGCTTGTTGTTTGACAACTTTAGCTATAAGTACAACTTTTGTCAAATTTGGCACAAAAAATAGCAATTGTTACTTTTATCGGCTCGAGTAGCAAACCATTGAAGCACCATATTTTCCCACACCTGTTATAATTTGCCTTTAGCAGCTCATTTAGCAGACGTTAGAAATGCTCTAGGAAAACAATATACAATTTAATTGTGGCTAATGTTATGGTATACATCCAAGATGGATCTAGGAGAGCGGTTGCACTCCTAATAATTTTAAAAAATTATATATATTATATTAATAATTAGTAAAATAATTTTAAAATAGAATACTTTGCATTCTCAAAATTTCGGTAGTTCGCACCTTTTAAATTATTATTATTGTTTTCTATTTATGTCGTTTATATATATTTTTATTTATATTATTTAGATTTACTTATATTTTTCTATTTGTCTTATTTGTTACTATTCTTGTTTTCTATTCATATGTTATTTATATTTTTTTGGGAGCCATTATTCCCACTTCACTTTACTCCAAATACACTTAATTCTTTGTCCTTATTTTCATAGTTACTATTCTTACTGCACTTTGCTCCAAATACGTACACTTCCTTCTATGTATAATAAGGACAAAGAATAGAGTGTATTTAGAGCAAAGTGAAGTAGGAATAGCGGCTCTTTTTTTTTTTTTTTTTTTTAATTCTATAAATCACACTTTAATTTGCTTATGCACCTTATTTTACATTTGTTCTTGTTTCTTCATTATCTAGAAATAAGAATATTATATAGAAATGAAAATATTGTCTACGTTCAACATGACATTCTTAAAAATGAGTTCATAAAATTTAATACCGTTTATTGAAATAGATTATCATTTTACTCATAAAAGCATATATTTTAAAATTTTGTCCGCTTAAATAGAATTATTTGACTAGATGGCAATTTGTACCAAATAAATGGGTCAGGCTAAATGTATATGGACCTAAGGCTTGGGCTGGATAGGCTAACATGAAATTAAGACTGACCGACCTAAATACAAGCTTTGACCGGCCAAATAGAATTATTGATGGGGCTATCATCAAGATATGGGCTTTTGGCTGGACAAAATTGGGACTCCAGTGTCAACCGGATAAATTTCGCACAACTTCATTAATCGATTTCTGCTCAGTTGTCCTACCTGGAATGAGCAAGACTTGGATAATGTAGTTACGTAATTGAGGTACAATCGAACAGATTGTTTGCTCGGTCCTGTTGCCGATTTAGAAATTGGAATGCTTCACTTATAATTGGCAAGTCAGGGTGTTAAAGGATGGGTGTTTTCATGTATAAAGATGATTCCTAGTGGGACTCTAAGGATAGGAATCAGAGTCATACTAGAATTCTACCATGCAGAATACATAAAAGTTCAGAGTTAACCTAATAGTAAGCTCATCGGAGTTATTTTTCAAGACAAACAACATCGTTCGCAGAAGCATCTGCTTGATCATGTGGAATACATGTGCGCGGTATATTTTGTACCTGCACAATTGGCACCGTATGTGGGAAGTGCAAATAAAACCTTTGATCAAGCGTCTTACAACTTTAATGGCCAAAAATGAAGATCCCCCCTACCACTATCTACAATCGATGGCCAAAAGCTTGTGGCCACTAGGAGGCGCAAAGGTTTGTCTCCTACGCCGCCTATGGCAGATTTGGGCACTCCCAGAAGAGGGCCACCCTGGGAAGTGCGAGATGGGCACCCTACATAGCCCTTAGCTTTCTCCAAGCCCTGACGGGCATAGGCGTTAGAAAGCGCCCCATACCCAACACGTGGAGAATAAGGTGAGAACTCAAGACACAATCATACAGAAGACGGCAGCAAAGATGGAGACCTTGAAGAGAAAGATGAAGGGGGTAAGGGGGTTGTTAGGGTGAAGATCCACGATGAGCGCACCTGATCCTGTCATTTGGAAGAACGAGAGAGGCATGCTACCCCTATTCTTTCTGTTAGCGGGAGAAGCTACAGAACATGCGACTCCTAATCAAGGTCTGAGAGATCTTATACTAAAGGTAGCAGTTATCGCCCCTTACGATCATATCCCACATCTAGGTACTCCTACCCAACTAGGTTAGAAGATCTAAGAAATGTCCTCGAAAAAATGATGCAAATAAAGGAAGAATTCCAAAGGAGGCCCGATTTGCAGAGGTTGGCCCATAGGACTCATGGCAGCGTGGAGGTGACGATGCCTACACCAAGCGTGGTTGTTCATATGCCTATTGATAGAGAGAACTAGCAAGGCTACAAAGTTTCTCCCCAAAAATAGAGAATGCACCACTCCCTATTAGCTTCCACCAGCCAAAGTTTACTATCTATGAGGGAAAGACTGACCCCTATATACATATCAGCCATTTCTGGCAAGTCATGGTAGCATACAGGTGAAACGACGCCTTGATGTGCATTCTTTTTCCCTCAAGCTTGGGTGAATTGGGCTTGAAATGGTTTGAAAGGCTGTCAAAGGGAATCATTGAGACTTAGCTGCAGCTAGCAAAGGCATTTGTCACCACATTCAAGACAAACACCAAAAGAGATCGATCACTTGTTGGGGTCAACATGGAGCAAGGAGAGCATTAAAGGCCTAGAATGCCAGGTATTAGGAGACATTCAACGAAATTAATGAATGCCCCCACTAACTTGGCAATTGCCCACTATAAGCGAGGTTTGCCCGATAAGCATAGGCTGAGAGACTAGCTGAAAATGACTTTGCCTTTAACTATGGAGGCATTGATGGAAGTGATCAACTAGCATATAAGAATGGAAGAATATGTAGTCCGAACTACCATGAAGGCAAATCTGATAGTGACGGACAAAAAGACTACGATAAAGTCAACACGATTGGGAGAGAAGACAATCACAATAACAACTAGAATAGAAGAAACTTAAACAATAATGACCAAGCAAACAATCCATGGGATAATGAAGAGGAGAGCAGAAGGAAGTTGAAGGCACAGACCAACATCGCTACAATCTTTAAGATACCCATTTATCGTATCTTGAGTGAAATCCGTGACAAGGCATATATTCAGTGGCTAACAAAGTTGGGTGATGCCCACAGGGGATTCAATCCTAGGTATCACTGCACTTTCCATAATGAGAGAGGGCACTATAAAAAAGATTGCATGTTGCTCAAACAACACTTGGAAGAGTTGGTGGTTCCGGGGCACTTAGATAACTACATAGATGCAGGAGGTTAAGAACAAGTCATGCCAAACGACTTGACAATTGAATATCCACAAGGAGTGATCAATGTTATCCATGAGATCATTGAACCTGAGTGAGTTTGTGAGCTCAAAGGAATGATAAAAGAAAGAAGAACACATGAGAGAAGTGCTAACCATGTAGTCGATCAACAAGAAGAAAAGAATTGAATAGAAATATGTGATATCTTTTTAAGCAAGGATTTGGAGAGGATCCAGACTCCCCATAATGACGCGCTGGTTGTCACTTTACACGTTAAGGGATTTGACATCAAGAGGATCTTGATTGATCATGGGATCTCGATGGAGATTATATGTTATGATGCCTTCAAACAGTTGAAGCTGGAGAACAAAAACTTGTCACCTGCCACTTCACCTTTGGTTGACTTTAACTCACAACCAAAATGGCCTGTGGAGAAGATCATATCGCTGGTCAAAGCTAGTTTAGTGGTCAAGCAAGTTGAATTCTAGGTGCTTAAGATGCGATCCTCCTATAATATCATTTTAGGAAGGGGTGATTGCATGCCATGCAAGCAGTGGCATCGACTTACTGTAGCTTTTTTTTCGTGCTCCTCAGAGGTGTTTAGTCTTCTCGGATATGATAGCCCTACAGTTCAGACTCCCATGGTTCTAAATCTAGTTTCACAAGTGCAATGTGAAATAGATTAAACAAATGAGAGTCCAAATCCAGTAAATGTTTAGAAAATCCATTTTATCATTAAAGATGCTAGAAATGGACTGCATTGCCAGATCTCAAAGTCGCCACCTAAATATTTTTGAAAAACTTAGGAAACCCCGTGACTCGTGCCAAAGGCCACTTATCTGTCCAAACCAAAGTGTCTCGACTCAAGAACTTAGGTATGAGTGGGGAAGGTCATGAATTGAGCACCCCACTCACCCGATCAAAGATCGACCTTTACTAATCATGATGTGATTTTTATGTACATTATATGCTCTTGTTCTTATTATTATGTTAACTTACTATGTGAGGCACACAAATATAGACTATTTCACCCACTTTGGAACGCTTTGATTTCATATTCGTTTTAAAAAAAGTTTTGAATATGTGTCAGTTGAAAAAGCGAGCTCATATCTACATTAATCAAATTATCCCAATTTAAGCAAAATAATTTTCATCCACCAGCATACAAAGAGATATATCAAATAATCACTTAGCCTCGTGGTAACATGCTTGATATGGTAACACAAACATACATACAAAATGCTAAAGTGAGAACGCTCACCTAGCACTCAATAGAGGCAAGCCAAAAATAGAAGAAAGTAGTTAGAAAAATACATGCTCTAATTTGCAAGTGACTAATGCAACACATACAAAATGCAACTACTAGGTTCGGTTTATTAACATGACATATGGTTCAACTAAAAGCATGCGATAGTGCACGTATTCAAGTAAGTAAGAAATGACAACAATATTAGAATGATGAACTGAACCCGATGCATGGAAAATGGATATTTACATTTGGTAATGATATGAAACAAAAATATGATACTACATGCAGCCATCGTAAGCAAGTAAATAAAAGGGACATACACAATATTACAAGTTTACCCTTATACAAGAGGGTCCGAATAAATGTCCTATTTTGCTAAATATTACAACACCAAATAAATGAATAAGCTAAATTAACTAATTATTACAAATCCAAATTAAGCTAACTAATTAATTACAACACAATAATTTTAAAGCACTAAATTAATGGGATGGGAGGCGAGGAGCCACAAGCGCACAACCGAGAACATCCTTCTAGAAACCTCTCTATTTTGCTGCTAAAATCTATTCTATTTGCAGTTAGAAAATTATTCTATTTTGGCCTCAGATTCTGCTATGTTCTGCCATAAAAATGACACTGCATGCACAACAAAAGGTGACCGGCCGGCCTTGAGAAGTGGTTGGCCGGACAGAAAGGTAGTCAACTGACCACTGTTTTTGGGGATTACCCTGCTGCAGCAAATCTGAAATAGAGCAAAAACAAATTATTTCCAGTATGTAATTATTCAAGATGCAATGGGTTCAATATAACGTCCGATTGAACCCAACTCAATTTTATTACCTTTTTTTTTTTTAAACCTTTTATACTCCAATTTTATTAACTCTTTTTACATTACCTTTCCATTTCTTATCTTTTGTTCATTTTTGTCTAAAAGTGATAGTTACGTCCACTAAGTCCAAATAAAGAATGTCAAGCATTGACTTAATCTGAGAAATAAGCCTTTCAAGCCCTTTTCTATGGGGGAAAATTACAAAGGAAGAGGCAAACTCATTTACAAGCGATAATGAATTCTAAGTCAAACTCAAAGAGAGCGATAATGATTAGTCAAACTCAAAGAGAGCGATAATGACTAACCAAACACTACAAGAAAAATGGGCTTAAAAGACAAAAACATTTGCGACGGCACACTTGTCGTCTCAAAAAATGACTTTTTATGATGGCACAATTTGCTGTCGAGAAAAATGTGAGTCTTTTTGACGGCACAATTTGCTGTTGCAAAAAAGGTGAGTTTTTACGGCGACACAATTTGCTATCGCGAAAAAATATAGTATTTGTGACGACAGAAAATGCTATCGCAAAAAAGAAGAGTATTTGCGATAGCATAAACTGTTGTCGCAGAAAAAATGAGAGTATTTGTGTCGGCAAAGATTGTTGTCACGAAAAAATAAAATTTTTGCGATAGCACCAACTGTAGTCGCAAAAAAAAAAGTGAGTTTTTTGCGACTATAATAGGTACCGTTACAAAAAAAAGTAAAAATAAAAAATATTGTGTCTTTGAGGCAGCTTCGTATATATATAGTCACAAAATGGTTTGAATAAATGCAATGGTATTTTTCTATCGCAAAAAAAATAAATAAATAAAAAAAACGACGTCGTCTTACTCTTTTGATATAACATTTCTCTTTTCACCCATTTTTTTTATCTTCCTGTCTCTCTGTCTCTGTCTCTGTCTCTCTCTCACTTTCACTCATCTCTCTTCTCTGTCTGTCTGTCTGTCTGTCTCTCTCTCTCTATCTCTCTTTTCTCTCTTCTCTCTCTGTCTTTCTCGCTCATCTCTCTTCTCTCTATCGCTCTCTCTATCTCTCTCGCTCATCTTTCTTCTCTTGTACATCTCTCTTCTCTCTATCTCTCTCATCTCTTCTCATTATCTCTCTATTGTTCTATGTCTCTCTCGTTCATCTCTTTTCGCTCTCTCTCTCTCTCTTTGTTTATTTCTCGCTTATCTTTTGTTTCTCTCTTTTTCCATCTTTCTCTATCTCTTTCTCTTTGTCTCTCTCTCTCTCTCTCACTCTCACTCATCACTCTTCTTTCTCTCCATTTCTCTCTTTGTCTGCCTGTCTGTCTGTCATCTGTCTCTCTCTCTCCCCCACTATGTTTGCCTTGCTCACTCTCTCCCTTCCGTCTTCTCTATTTACCGATCCATCTCGATTTATCGATCCACCACAAGAACATGCACTTTTAGCGACTACTCTGTCTCTCTATCTCTCTCTCGCTCATCACTCTATCTCTGTCTCTCTCTCTCTCTCTTACCACCCATCTCCTCTACCACCTTCACCACTACTGCAAATGTCATTCCACCACCACCACTACTACCACTGTTGCCACTCCACCTCTACGACTACCATTACTACCACCATCGCCACCACTCCACTACCACCACCACCACCACTACTGCCACTACTACGACCATTACTACTCTTCCACCACCGCCATTCCATCTCCTCTACCATTACCACAACTTCACTACTAATCTCCTTCGCCATCACTACCACCACCATCATCACCTCTTATCCACCATTTTCAACACTACTGCCACTCCCTCTCTTCTACCACAAAAAATTAGTTCCTAATTTTTAGTAACCAAAAAAAATAGGCCGTAGAAAAATATTTTTCATTGACTACAAAAAATTAACTTTATTTTAACAGAAAATATTTTTCATTAAAATATTACCCCTACTTCTACCAAATAAACAAAAAAAATCATTAAAATAAAAATGAAACAAATAAATTTTCGACCTTAGTAACTAAAAAAAATAAAAAATCAAAAAGGAAAAAATTCATTAACTACAAAAAAAAAAAAATTATTTTAACAAAAAATAAATAAAACGACGTCATTCACACCGCCTATCCTAACTCTCATCTTCTTTTCTTCTTTTTCTTTTCGTTTTCTTGCTTTTTCTATCCGAATTCACCTCATTTCTTTTCCCCCTTTTGTTTCTCACGATCCCCAATCCCCAATCCCTTAAACAAAAAATCCCCAATTTCAAAAATCTCCAAAAATACTCTCTCTCTCTCTCTCTCTCTCTCTCACGACTACAAGCAGCGGTAGAAACAACAAGGGGGACGACGGCGAGCAGGGAGCGACGACGGTGAGCAGCGAGTGATGACAGCTAGCAGCGGCAGCAGCGGTGAAAAAGCGAGTCCCTAAATCACTCAAAATCTCTTTTTGGTCCACCGCTACTCCTCCTCTGTCGCCTCACGACTCTTGCCTCAACCACGACAACACCAAATATCTACATCCACTATCACCACTGCTTTTTCTTCTTCCTCCAAATCTACCGCCTCATCCACCTCCGCAGAGTCTTTAGTTCGGCCCTTAGTTTGCTATCAGATCGGAGCCTCCAAAGTGGAAATCATAGATCCATTAAGCTAAGGTTAAGGCACTCTCTCTCTCCCTCTATATATATATAACTTCTATTTAATTTTAGGTTTTTGGCCATTCCATTGCTGTTTCTTTTCTTCAATTTCTCCAATTTAGTATAAATTAGGCCTATGTGTGGCTAATTATGATAAATTATTTTTGGTTTCTGTTGAATTAGTGCTTTGCTTTGTGTTTTGGATACCTAATTAGGGTTTTTTTATTGTTTATTATTTCTTTTGAATTTAGTCTCTGTTGCTTTGAATTTTTTCTTTTTTGGTCTCTTGTAGTGGTTGTAGATTTATTGGTAGACTAGCTATTAATGTTGTATTAACTACTGAAAAAATTAAAAAAGAAAATAAAAATATTAACAATTGGACTGGTTGATTTTTTTGTGCCATAGTTGCTTAACACATATATTTATTGAAAATTTTATTTTGTTAATTGATTTTTTTGTGCCATAATGTATTTATTTCATAGAATTTTGAGATATATCAATACTGTAATTGTGGGAATTTTCTACTGTAACAATAAATTCTTATGTACTTCCTATGTTAGGAATTTGTTCCATTTATATAAATTGGTTCTATTTTCTGATTCAATGATGCAATTATTAATTCAATTTTATTTAATTCAAACTCAAGTTTCTTTAATTCTCAACTTAAAAATTAAATAATTTTGTTCCCATATATTAGTGTTGGCACCATAAAATAATAATAATAATAATAATATTATTAATAATAATAATATTATTATTATTATTTTCAAGACACGTGGCATCCTCTTATTCATTTGGAAGTTAAAAGAAGTTATAGAGATGATGGAGAATATGAAGGACAAAGTAGATGAGTGGAAGGACACATGGCAAGACAAGAATGAAGATGGAAGAAATGGGTAGTTACTAAGTAGTTATTGCTGTATTTTTTCCTCTATAAATAGCTATTAATGGCTACATTGTAGAAGATCCAAAACTCAAATAAAAGACACTTGATTTCAATATTTCTTGTCATTTTCCTTATCTTAGGAGTAGTTTAACATAGATTTATATTTCGAAGCATTTATTTTCAGCATTTCCTTTTCAAAGCAT
Organism: Camellia granthamiana; assembly: GCA_036172215.1. NCBI lineage: Eukaryota > Viridiplantae > Streptophyta > Magnoliopsida > Ericales > Theaceae > Camellia > Camellia granthamiana. The sequence goes on along the minus strand of CM069914.1, from coordinate 6,775,940 downwards.
TTTATGCACTTCCTTTCGAAGCATAGGAGTAGAGGTAAGTAATTATTACTTTGATTGTTCACACAATCGTCTTTCTCCATCTCCTTCATTCTTCTTTTAATTTTTCTTTTCTCTACACTTGGCAATTTTGAAGTTCTCTTTGTTGAGGCAAAAGAACCGTCAACGCAATCGTCTGATAATTGGCTTGAATTTAATCTGTAAGAATTTTTCAGTCCTTGCTGGCACGCTCGCATTTATGATATTTTCCTTCGTAGGAAAAATAAGCCAACAATTTTTGGCACGCCTGATGGGACGTCAAGTGTAAGAAATGAAAAATGAATTGGATTTGTCCATTTCAAATAGCCTAGATGAAATCTATTGGCGTAAACAAAAAATTTTAGATTTTCAAGAAGAGATCCATTTTATTTGTGAAACAAACTTCCATCCATTATAACATTATTTGGTGGAAGAAAAAAGAGATGATTTAATTGGAGAAATTCATGAACTTGATATGGAAATTTGCCAATGGAATGATGAGTTATCAACTCTCACTACCAAGTCTTTAACTGAGGCTTTAATGGTCGGAATTGGTGAATTTTTTCAAAATTTTTCCATGGTTGAAAATAGCAAAAATAAAGAGTTGATTTCATCAATGGCTCGGGGGGTTCAACAGTCCGTTTTTAAAGAGCCAAATTATGAAATTAATATAACGAAAGAGCATGTTTTTGAGCCAAATTTGGCTAAGAATGATGTTTCATACATGGCTCGGGGGGTCCAAAAACCAATTTTTAGAGAGTCAAGTCATGAAAACAACATATCTATGGGTGATTTTTATAAGCCATTAATGGCTAAAATAGAAAAGCAACCCACTTTGCCAAATAATTATGAAAATCAATTCGGCGAAAGTCTTGTTTTTAAAACAAACATGGTCAAGAACAATGAACAAGCCACTGTTCATGAATTCAAAATTTTTGACATTTTTCAAAATGTCAAAAAATATGAATTTTCATGGTCACATTATACCATAACTTTTGGTGTTCAAAATTCTTTTTGGATTTGTGGTTCACATCAAAATTTAGTTTTGATGAAATGGCTAATAAAACAATCATCTTTAAGTATTGTTTTGATGAGTTCGGATTAGTCATGTGCTTGGTTCGGCTCTTCAAAAATTCAAATAAATATCATTTTTTTAGGGCCGCGGGGGGTAATGTTGGCACCATATAATAATAATAATAATAATAATAATAGACACGTGGCATCCTCTTATTAATTTGGAAGTTAAAAGAAGTTATAGAGATGATGGAGAATATGAAGGACAAAGTGGATGAGTGGACACGTGGCATCCTCTTATTAATTTGGAAGTTAAAAGAAGTTATAGAGATGATGGAGAATATGAAGGACAAAGTGGATGAGTGGAAGGACAAAGTGGATGAGTGGAAGGACACATGGCAAGACAAGAATGAAGATGGAAGAAATGGGTAGTTACTAAGTAGTTATTGCTGTATTTTTTCCTCTATAAATAGCCAGTAATGGCTACATTGTAGAAAATCCAGAACTCAAATCAAAGACACTTGATTTCAATATTTCTTGTCATTTTCCTTATCTTAGGAGTAGTTTAACATAGATTTATATTTCGAAGCATTTATTTTCAGCATTTCCTTTTCAAAGCATTTTATGCACTTCCTTTCAAAGCATAGAAGTAGAGGTAAGTAATTATTACTTTGATTGTTCACTCAATCGTCTTTCTCCATCTCCTTCATTCTTCTTTTAATTTTTCTTTTCTCTACACTTGGCAATTTTGAAGTCCTCTTTGTTGAGGCAAAAGAACTGTCAACGCAATCGTCTGATAATTGGCTTGAATTTAATCTGTAAGGAACTTTCAGTCCTTGCTGGCACGCTCGCATTTATGATATTTTCCTTCGTAGGAAAAATAAGCCAACAATTAGTTAATTGAATTCTTTTCAAGATCACCTAAATGTTTTTCTCAAACTTTTCACTTCCTTGGTTTTTATGTGAGCATAAAGGGTTCAACTATTTTTTAAATATAATATACTCCACATATTCACATTGACATTTATTATTCGAATACACATGGAAAAGTTCATGCATTTATACCTAACTAAAAGTTCAACAACGATATCTATCGAAATTAGCAAACAAAATAGCACACAAAAATTAATTTATTATTCAGTGCTTCATGAAACTAACCTTTTGTTTGTAGCCATATTATGCTACACAAATTAGTTTTTAATTAATTTCAAAGTTAATTATAGACTCCATTGAAGTTGCCTACATGCACAAGCCACTTTCAAGGCTACCAAAAAGGTGTCTATTATTTTCTTGTACAGCTACACCAAATTCCAATGACCTTCCCTACACTCCATAGAACAGTTCCACATTTCTTATTGTTTAAAATGATTAAGAATTTAGTCCTTGATATGGATTTTTTTAGTCTGTGTAGAACTGTGGTTTGAGTTTGTGTTTGGTTGTTTCTATTGCTCAAATTAGGTCAAGGATTTTGGTAATTCAAATATATAGAGATTTGGGTTATAAGATTTGTTGGAGAATTCTAGCCAACTCTAGGTTGTGTAAAAACATGTGTTTGCTAGTAAATTTACAAATTAAAAAACATGACGTAAAGGTATTTGAGAATGACGTAAAGGTATTTGAGAATGGCGTAACATCAATCTTTTGTGTATATATTTCCTTTACATCCATGTTGAATGTATCTAACCTGATCTGATGCAATAGATGTGGTTTTTCCCTAATTGGGAGGTATATTGTGTAAGAACTTAAACGCAATCAAATTTTGATGTCGCATCTGATTAGATTATGAAGTCAAATCTTGAATTTGAGTTCTATGACTTATCTAAATCAAGCATTGTTTAGATGATTACTTATCACTTTCCCTTCTTCTTACTTGTAGTGATGGACAATTACAAGAATGCCCCTCAATATCTTTATGGCTTAAGTCTTTCACAAATGGACATGTTCAAGACTGAAGATAATCCCGTCCGCCGACAGTCTGAAAGTGTCACAGAGGTTTATTCTCTTTACTTGTTGCTTTATTTTTGTCCACTGTATATCTAAGTGGCTATATGGTTGATAAATTTTATCGATCTTGCTGCTGTTACACCATAATAATAGTTATTTTTCTGTTTGATTGCTACAGATTGAGCTAGCAGTAACTGAGCTTCTTGTTGCTCAGTTCATGTGGTTGGATTATGATAACCCATCAAAGCCTATATATCTGTATATAAATTCTTATGGGACTCAGGTTAATACTTGAACGTATAGCATTTCTCCCATTTTTGTCTCATTTTTTCTTCTTATTATCAGTTTATTTATTTCATGAGGTAAGTTCTTGACAAGGCAAATCTTGTGACAATTATACTTGCTTGTACCTCTTACCAATACCTTTTAACCTAGTTTTTCATCACAAAAATGCTAATTCTTCTTTATTCCCAACTTAATATCCATGGCTTAAATTGTTCATTGTAAGTAGTGTTTTTTGTATTTCATTCTTGCACTCTATTTTAAACTTTCTAGTCCATAAATTAATCATCTTCATTGGAGACTTAATAATTTATACGTGTAAAAGATTTTTGGTAACTGCTTCTTGACCATTAATGTAATATGGCCAAGATGGATTGGTCTGTAAATCTAATTCTCTCTTTCTCTCTCTCTCTCTGTGTGTATAGTAGAGCAATTTATTAATAATAAAAAGGAACATGGCATAGTCAAGCTTTGTTATGTAATTTGCCCATAAGTTGGTCAATAACATTTTCTAAATTTGAAAGGCTTTAATTGACAAATTTACAATATCATGTTGTTTTTGCAGGCATATTTTGCAACTAAGATGGAGCCGATCAAGTTTTGGGAGTTTGGTTCACTTCTTCTTGAAGGTCTTGGCTATGAAAGGTACTCATTTTCTTGAAAGTCCTAAACTAATTATAGAACCTGTGTAGGAAGCTTTGTCCCAAGTTTCCTAAGTTGTCCTACATTAGAAGAAGGTAATTCGGTGTATTGAACCTCATCTTCATGAAACTGTTGATTTGGGAAGGTTGTTCTAATTGTCATAATTCTTTTAAGCTCAATTGAGCTAGTGAATGTTTATTCAAAATTCAAATACGCATATCCTCAAAATAAGTTCTTATTAAATCAAGTCCCTAAAAAAATTATCTTTATAATTTAGTTTTATGTTATTAAGTTCAAGCATATTATCGGGTCACCGGTTTTGGAGTTAAAACCAGATTTCGGTCTAGGCAAACTAGTTCCTTAAGAAACTTAGAATTCGAGGTGTTGACGTTCCAAAATCACCAAACGGCGTCGGATAGCACAAAACTTGGCACACACGACCGTCTTGGCACGAGAGACTTGTGGGAGAAGACGGGATTCAAATCAGGTTCCCGATTTAGGAGTTAGAGCCAAATTTTGGTCTAGGCAAACTTATTTACTTAATTATCTTTGTAATTGTATAGTAGTTAAATTTTTATGTTTTTTTTTTTTTTTGTAATTAACATATTAATACATAATAATATTGTCATTAATTATTTTTGTTTTTTGTTTTCAGATATTTCCCGAGTATGTGTTTGCTTCTTGTGAAATGCATGTCTATGAAGAATGCTACTAACTTTTGTTTTTGTTACCAATGGAGAATGATGAGGAAAACTTTTGTTTTTGTTTTATGTTATTTAGATTTCTGAACAACATTATGTATTTAAACATTATATATGTATTATGAAATATTATATAGTGGGGTAATTTTGTTGATGTGTAATTATGAATGTAAGAATATTTTTATTATGGAGAAATTGTTATTTCTATACAGGAATTTTTATATTATTATGCAATTATTGGTTTCTTTTTCATTTTTTTTTCATTTAATATAGGTAATTTTAATTTAATTTAATTTTATTATTTTTTTCTTTTGCGACGGCACCACACAGTCGCAAAAAACATTAGAGCTAAATTTTTTTTTTTGGCGACATAAGCAATGCCGTCGCAAAAGAAATTGGCGACAGAGGTCATGTTGTCGCAACAAAAAAACATTTCGCGACAGCATTTTTTTTGCCATCTTAAATAAAATTTTTAGCGACGGTACAACATTACCGTCGCAAAAGGTCTCAATTTTTTACATATTATAGGCAATAGTAAAATGTCGTCACAAAAGGTCACATTTGCCGTCGCAAAAAAAAGGCAACGACACCATGCTATCGCTAAAACGTTTTAGCAACACCCTCTGTTGTGACCCCCCTTTGCCGTCGCTAAAAGTTTTTTGAGACGGCATTAGGTGTATTATGCCGTCGCAAAAGAACTACAATTTTTGTAATGAAACCCATAATGAGCGATAATGACTCTAAATCTAAACTTGATAACAAGCTATAATGACACATTCCTTTGTAATTTTCAAGGGTCTAACTAAAGGTAGTCCCTTAGAAGTAAATGCACCAGTGATAAAGAGAAATGACAAACAAGAAATTGTGTTTAGCATAAGAAAGATGTAATGCCTTGGTAATGAACCTCCAAAGAGATTAAACCATTAAGTATGGAAGGTCACTTACTTATGCTTGAACAACAACCTTTTGTTAAACACAACTCTTTAATCAAAATGAACAAAGAATGGAGGGAGGTTGCAGAGATGATTATGCAAAGGTGAATACAATTGTATGAACATGTATGAAAGCTATAAAAAAAAAAAAAAAAAAAAAGTGTAAGAAAGGACTATCAACTCAAATGGATTGAAGGCTACACGAATGAGGACTTACAACAACACATCTACAATATTTGAAGCATATTTAAACATACAAAATATCACTGAAAGAACCCTAAAAATAGTGCTGAAAATTGAGTTTTCGAAGGAAAAAAGTGAGAAAAAAGAGGCTAAGACCAAAAGGTTTCAAACAATCAACGAGCCTAAGGAATGGTGGCTAACCCCTCCTCTTTTTGGTGACTCAAAACCACATTTTAAGCTAAAATAAACTCTGAAAAAACAGTAGCTAAAAGTAAAGAAACAAGTGGGAAGAATAAGGATATAAGCTATGTGATAAGGTTCAAGAAAGGGTGGTTAACCCCTCCACCTTTGGTAGCTTTTAAATCATAAGTTTCAACAATTAAAACCAATCCAAAATAGTGTATAAACAACCAGAAAAGAGAAGAGAAGAGTAGTGTAAACAAAGCAAGCGATGGCAAAGGTTATACCTCTTGAAGAGAAGATACCCTTGGTTAAGCAAATCGCAAGGAAAATACTCTCAAGAACTGAAATTTAGGGTCAAGAATCTTAGCAAGAGGCCTTAAGTTTTTGGTTAGGAAGTGTATGGAGAGTGTATGTATATTTGCAAGAGAGAGGGGTAGTGTGTTGAACAAGGTTTGGCTCTTGGAAAATTTTCTAACCTCAAACCATGAGGGATGGTCAAGTATTTATAGAAAAAAGCCCTCTCACATCGGAAATATCTATAATAAGCCAGCTGGTGCAAGGGATGCACATGAGGGGACAGCTAGCTGGCTGTAAAATATTTGCCTACCGGGAAACATGGCTAGCCGGCCATGAAGAGAGCTAGCCAGCTAACCAAAAATGGCTTGCCGGCCAATTGTTAGCCAGTAGGCCTCTAGGGGTTAGGGTAGAAAAAAATAGATTTTGGTTCAAAGGAGGTGCAAGGTTTAGGTTCTGAAGTTCAAAAACCGAAACCTTTTGCTAAAGAAATTGAACGATTGTACAGTGTAACATTTCAACATCGATTGTTCAACGTGAGGCACCTAAGTCTTAAGGGTGGTCAAAAATGGGGTGTCTACAGTTGCCCCTCTTTGACAGAGCTCGAAGTCATGAAATGACATGAGTGAATATCAAAGCCCGAAGACGATCCATTTTGACAAGGCCGCAAGACTTGGGCAATCAATCAAAATGTAAATGCAATTGGTTGAACTCGAAAGTTGCCTACGTATCCCCTTGCAAGGAATCAAACCAGTGTAGCTCAAGGGCAAGATGTAAATGATACACAATGCAATGCATTTGAAAATTGGATTTACATGCTTCGCGAAACCGATTATTTTGAAAATTCATGATCATGCAAGACAATGCAATGAACAATAATAAAATGACAGATTCTAAATGAAAAGCTTAAATTAAAACAAACCTAACCGTGTTCCACATGAAAAAGAAGTAAGTCAAAAACAAATCCAAACACGCTTCACGTGAAAGAAGGGACAACGGTGCAACAAACAAGCATATCTCACTGTATTTCATACGAAGAGAGGAAAGGTTTTAACTAGGGAACAAGAGTGATGTAACCAACAGGCGTGTATCTCAACGTATTTCATACAGAGAGATGGACAGTTTTAACCAGGAGAAAGATGCAAGCCAAACTACGTTTCACGTAGAGAGGGTACAAGGCACAAGCCAAATCACACTCACATAATAAGGGTAAAGGGATACAAGCCAGACTACACTTCGAGCAAAAAGGAAAAAGCTCTATGCCAACTACACTTTGCGCAGAAAGGGTGGAGGGTGCAAGCCAAATCACACTCAAATGATAAGGGGAAGGGGTACTAGCCAAACTACGCTTCGCGTAGAAAGGGTGGAGGGTGCAAACCAAATCACACTCATGTGATAAAGGGAAGGGTACAAGCCAAATCGTACTAACGCGATAAGGGGAAAGGGTACTAGCCAAACTACGCTTCACATAGAAAGGGGAAAAACTCCATGCCAAACTACGCTTCACGTAGGAAGGCTAGCACCTGAAACAAACACGTAACTCCCCACTTCGAGATTAAAAGTTCGACCCTCACAAGGCCCTCAAAGGCTAGCCAGCTTGGTTCTAATACCGATATCGTCCATGTCCAGGCGGACAAGGTTGAGCCTAACTGGATTCTAGAACACCCAAAGGAATCCCAAGATGGGTACAAAAACGCCTAATATGGCCCAGCAACAAGCAGGTGGTCCCCTATTACATGACTGGTTCGTAGTCTAGGAAAGCAAAGATGCTGGCAACGGCTCACTCTATGAACACCCGGTTGCCCCAAGCCTCAACTAACTAAATGGTTCCAGTGGTGCAATTATTGGTTGAGTTAGTAACCTTGCCCTCCTCCTCTGATTCTTACTAGGTCTACCATGACCCCAAGCTGCAAGAGTCGCCAAAGTGGTCTCCTTCCCATTTTTTCCCATTACTAAGATCGCGACCTCCACATAAGTTGTCGTTTCAACAAGCGCACAATATCTCCTATGCCAAGACCCAGCAACCTTTTCTCGGATATCATCACACAACCTTCTCTCAAACTCCAAGCAACAAAGCTCCTCAGTTTTCACCAACTACAAAAGCGAACCTCATAGGTTAGTAAACAATGCTTCAAACTGTGCCAGAGATGTAGTACCTTGGCGCAACTCCACAAATTGTTTCCTCAATTCTTCCTGTGTGGAAGGAGAGGAAAATCTTCACTTCCCTATCTAGACATTCTAATCAAGAAAAACACAACAAACTAAGCACCAAATAAAAACGTCCACAACCGAGTTTCATAACTCAAATAACAATAAATACCACGACATTTCATTCCACGAAAGCACTTAATTACATAATTACATATGAATTATACTCTTAAGATAGAATTTGTTCCACAAAACCCTATTAGAATGAACATTGATCAAGTGCCCTTCTAATAAGACCTCCAAGTGTTTAATAAACACAAAGAACATCTTAAGGATCTAATTCCATATCCACTTAGTCACATAAGCATGTTATCATTCAGCATACTAAGCATACAAACATCACTATTAAACGAGACAAACCCATTGTGGTAATAACCATTTCCCACGTATCTAAAGTATTCAAACCCGGTACACTTTGATACCAAGTTATAACGTCCCAAAGAAAAATATACATTCTACTCCATTAAAACACTCATAAAACATGTAGAAACTTGTCATATTATACATTTATAAAGCATTCTTACATCAAAGGCCCTTGAGTTCTTACAAGATTCAATTACATACTTCATTCTATGACACAAAACCATGACATGATTGAAATGAAATAATATCTAACTTATACAAGTTAATGCCTTAAAGACTACAAATTTCCAAGGCCTTGCCCAGTACAACAAAAGTGTTATGACTACATACAAAGAAGCCCTTAGCTTTACACACATAATCAAAACAGTAAAATGAGCCTCAAGCTCCAACTTCCTCCCAAGTCATCATCTTGGAGGAGGCACGCCATTTCACCTGGAAATAGTTTTTCACGTAGGGTAAGCATAAAACCCAATAGAGACAATCTTAATGACATATATGATGCTTAACAATGCCATAAGGTGAATGCATATGAAATGCCATGATAAAACACGCATTTTTCTCTTTTGAAACCATGTCGTGCAAGAGTTCAAATCTCAATTTATTACTCTTACCTTTAAAATAGATAACAAGGCAGTAAATACAAACATTGGGAATCTCTAAGTGTGTGTATAAATGTAGGCTATAAAAGCACTACTAAAGCCATTTCACCGATACTGTCAGAAAGGAAGGCATCCTAACCGCACAGATTTTTTCTCTTTTACCAAAGGATGCATAGGCCAACTTAAGTAACCACACCCCCTAATCAGATTCTACACGATATTTACCCCTTTCTCAAAACAATACAAGTTTCTCAACACAACATTTTCAAAACGAAAAGTCTCCAGTTCATGAATCCATGATGTGCACAATAGAATGTATGATTTTTAAAATGTTCAATTGCCTAATTCGCATGCAATTTCTTACACGGAGCAATGCTATCCTTCACCGATAGCCAAAACAATAATCTCTAATGTAATTGTTAAAAGATAACAACAGCAACAACAACAATAATAATATCCAATATGATATCAAAAGCTGAAATCTCCATGATTTTTACAAAATCTCAATGACTTCGCACAATAACGTTCACACTCCTTACGAGTCTTGTGAACCACAACATTCATATTCAATTTTTTCCTAAAAGCATTACTATGGTTTTTCGACAAACTCAACTTTCGAAAAGAGTATTCAATACTCATCAGTTCCGGAGGTTTTATAAATATTTCCAACCAAGTCTTCTTTTCCCAAAAATCCCACAACATACACAATTCCTATACCATTTTTTAAAGCACCAAACAATTCTAGGTTTTTGACAAACTTTGGGGGTTCCTTTTCAAAACACAATTTTCATCAAAATCCCATTATACAACAACCATGAGTTTAATGAATTTCAAACCATTACCAAAAATAAGAGTTTTTCCCCCAATTAATGCATTAATACAATATAACCAAAACCTATCTTTTTTCCCCAAACTCTTAACTATCAATAATAGCATATAACAACGCTAAATAACATGCACATTATTAAGAAAACCCCTACCTCAAAACAAGGAGAGGAAAAGATCCAAAGCTCAAATTTCAATGGCGAAGAAAACACGAACTTTCCAAATTAAAACGAAGCCCTCAACACCCTCTATCTTAAAGTCTTAAGTACTAGGGTGAGAAATGAGTAAAAAGAGATGAAACCAAGGTTTGAAACTCAAAAACCCTAAAAAAATAAATAAATAAATAAATAAAGAGTGATTTGGCTCAAGAGAGAAGAAAGAGGAGTTCAAAATAGTTATTTTCAGCTTTTTGGTGATATTTATAGAGCAAACACATCGCAAGCATGACCAACCCTTTTGCGGGCGCAATGTACAAATTGCGGCCTACCTCACAGCTCTTCACGGGCCACATAATTTAGCTACATACTCAGACCTAAAGGTGCATTTTGGTCGCAGCCCATTGCAGGTGCGACACTCGGATACAAAACATTGCGGGTGCTACAATAACCGTCGCGACCGTAACCAACCTAACCAAGCAAGCTTCTTATTAGTTTTTGGGGTCAAAATTAAGGTTCTCGGCAACAAAAGAAGACCTAACACAATAAAATACAACCCACAACAAGTGTTAACTCGAAACAAAAGAATAGAAAAGGTCGGGTCTCAATTCGGACCGCTACAAGATTCATCTAGAAGATCAACTTCGTTCCTTTATTTTTAAGAGAATAAGATATTATTGATCGTGTGTGCTCAAGTCAAATTTTAGCACACACAGTAACCTAAAAAATTACATAAATAGTGCATATAATACACACCCCTCAAAGGTTATATATCATAAAATTCTCCTTTAATTGTAAATATAGTTATTCCAAGTATATTTGTTTTATATTGCAAGTGAAATTTGCTATTTCATTTGCTTTATTTATTTATTTATTTTAGATGGGATAATTTGCTTTATTTGATGTAGTATTTTCATTTGTTATTATTTTATTAAAGAATAATTGTTGCTCTAAATTATCAAGATGATATCTTATTTGATCATGTTATTTTGTCATAAATTGCTTTACCCTTTAGACTATGCTTATAGATAACTACCAATCACATATGAATAAATTTTGATAACATGGGATAAATTTGATTTTTGTTGTTTACAACAATAAAAAAATAGATTACGTAAATCAATCTATGGACAAATGCGACGCCCCGAAAAATAGAGAACATCAGAGAATATATTAACAAATAAATATAAGGTTTATCTAAGATTACAAAATAGCAAACGTCACTAATAAGTCTTTTAGTTAATAACCAAGTAAGATCCGAGGAAGGTCGAAGGAGTCAATATAGCCTCTCTTCAAAGTCCAACCACCTTAGATAGCAAAGCTACCCTTTTGACAGATCTTAACAAGATATTAACACAAGGTCTACATGAGTCGACGATAAAAAATAAATAAATAATAGGTAGTATAAAAGATATGTACAAATATATAATAATTACAAAATCATGTCTTTAATACAACATGAGATCTATCACTTACAATCTCAAAACACGTTTACAAACTAGTTTCTAATCCTTCTAGGGCAGTCGTACATCCTCAAATGCTTTAGCTTTGTCTTCGACCGGTCTAATAGTCTTCAATACCTGGCATGAAACGCCATGAGCTTTGAATGCCCAGTAAACGCACACACACACCGTTCCTTTTCCCCAATCCAATACACCATCACAATTATAACAAGAAAGTAATGAAGCATGATAATCATTCAATAATAAAGGATTACAAGGTGAGATGTTAAAAATTTAGAAATCCCCCAAAGAGACTTCGTCTTCCCAACCACAAGAATCGGACGCAGATTATTCGATATGCCCCCTCTTTTGCTGCTTTGTTGCAGAACTTACCTCGGATGCCTACTAACAGTTATCTACCGTGTAGTGCTAACCGTAGGGCCTCAAAAGAGACGGTAATAATGGGCCTTGCCCACATCCCTCCTTACACCAAAATACCTAGGATCCGAATACAACCGCTCTGTTCAAAGGTTCCGAAACAACCGCTTGCGCAAGACTTTATTTTCAAGGGGAACACGTCCTGCTAATCAATCCAATTTGATCATAACTTTATCTCATAACAGTACTCATGTGATCTAACCCCATTAGCTACCCTATTAAGTTTTCCGTTGAGATTAACGTTTTAAGTTGGTTAGTATAAGCAAGTAACAAAGTAATAAATTTGCATAGATGTAAGCATCATCGAAGGACTAAAATAAAAGATATACACCCATAACATATGTAATATCATACCAAGATATGATCATATATTAATAAGCATATTCATGAACATAGGAGCACAAAATACCAATGCCAAATAGAATTTTCAGATTCAGTACTACTTAAAGATTAAAATGAAAAGTGCAATTTTAGGTTTTTCCTGAACTTGGCCTTCCTATGGTTCGTAGAGAATTTAATCCAGTTTTCACAACATGTTTCAGAAATGTGATAGCTTTTCTAGATTTTCAGTTTTTTAAGAAACACTCCAGTGTTGTTCAGATTCGTTGACTGTTACGAAAATCGGATTTTCTTACAAACCGCTTACTCTTTTTCAATGAAACCAATTTTTCTTGAAAGCTAACTCTTTAAGGAAGTTTTTGACATAAAACTGAGGTCCAGAAGATTTTTCTACATGTTTCTATAATTTTTGAAAGTTAGCTGTAAAACAGATTTTTCATGTACAATACTCAAAGTAAGAAGATTGGTGAGAAAAGAGGCTAACGAAGGGAAATTTCCCACTTCTTTTGTGATGAAAACATACTAAATAATGTATCAACAACTCAGATTTTTATAGTGATGGTATGCATTTGGAAAAAAAAAATGTGAGATATGAGAAGAAGAAAAGTAGTTTTGCATCTATTAAGAGGAAATATGAATGAAAGAAGGATTAAAGCCTAATTCATCCACTTTGAACACATGAATATCATCACAACACATCTGAAAATGTGGTTTTAAATCTCTAATAACATGTATTTGAAAAAGGAAATAGAAGGAGGGATGGTGATGTGGCTTACTTAAGGCTTGATTGAATTGCTAGCAACTTTCTCTTTCTCTCCTATCCTTCACCAAGCTCACTCTCTTCCCTCTCTTTCTTCCAACCAAATGAAGTGTTTGTGTGTGCTCTTGTAAGTAAAATGCTAAGGAAGAGGTGGTTTATATAATGAAATTGGTGTAAAATGTCCAAAATGCCCATTGGTTGGAGTTGGATTGGATATTTTGGATTTAGTTTGAATTCAATAGAATAGTAGAGGATTAGAGGCCTTAATTGAGTACTTAAGCATGATCTAGTTAGGGTTTTATCTTAATCAAACCAACCTAGTTACAAGTACAATGCAAATATACACACACACACATATATATATAAGTTTGTACCTAAGGTTAAAGATTTTTTCCTTAATTCATGCAAGTTTGTCTCAAAAGTACACTCATTGTATCTATATAGGTTATGGCCGGTCATAAATGGTGATTTGAAGGACTTATTTTATTATTTTTTTTGTGTACAAATATTGGAAATTGTAAAGTATGATGTATAAAATAGATTTTAGGATACAAGTGTATATATATAATGATACTTGTTTGGGGTCAATTTGTGATTTAATAAAAATGTGAGGGATTTGGATTTAATTTATGATTTTGAACATTCATTTTAGTGTAGAATTAAATTAAATTAGGTTTGGATTTCTTATTTCGAATAAAAAGGCGATCAACCGATGAACGTGATAAGAATCGGAAAAACATAGGGTTTTCAAGTGGTAAATCCACATTTAAAGAGTCAATTAATCAGTATTAGGGTATCAAAATTGATTCCTATGTTACCGAAATCGATTAGGGTTTGCGAGTTTTCAATTGGCGCGCGTTTTCGACTCTATAGATAAAATTGAAGGCAAATAAGGAATCAAGGGTCTCTATTGAAATAATTCAAAAGTAAGGGTCAAAATAAAATTAAAAAGGTCAGGGGCCTCATAATTAAATAATTAATATTAGCGTGTAGAAATGATTAGCAAGCTATCGAAGGCAATTAGGGTTTGTACAGGTTCATTCGCGATACATCTGCGATTCTAGGGTTAAATTTGTGAATAAACGAAGAACTAAGGGCTTTATTATAACAACTCAAAATTTAGAGACTTAATAGGGTTTACAAAAGTTAGGGGTCTCACACCAAATCCCAGTGCAAAGGTAATTTAGAGTAATTTTTGTTCTTGGTGATTAATTTGGCTTTTTTTTGGTACGTAGGTCCTCTTAACTAAGATATTTATTAGTAAAATATTAAATGATTAAACTATTTTTTATAAGTTCCACTTTTAAGAATAATGTACAAGGGAAAAAATAATGGAAAATCTAGTGGTAATTTTTTTTTTTAATGGACTTATAACCTAATCTGTCCATAAGTTTTTTTTGTGTCCCATTAAGTCTCATATATTTAGACTTGTATCCCAGTAGGTCGTTTTTCCCTATTTTATAATATTTTTTGGACTATTATCTAGTTTGATTATACGTAACACACAATAGGATATATACGATTTTTCATATTCTGCTACTACGTTTTGGCAGTTGCATGATCAATGTTTAGAGAGGATACCACTGGGACACATTTCTTCTCTGTGAAATCATTTGTGGTAGGGTTTTTGCCTAAACTTTGGTGGTTAAGATCGAAGGGATAGAGAATGATTCGAAACTCCGTTTTCTTCCCTAATTGCGATTCCAGCCAGAGATTGAAGGGAGAGAGAACAATTCAAAGCTCGATTTTGCAGTCAGTCGATTTCGTTACAGACTTGTTAACAATCCAGTTTGTAGTCAATGTGAACATCCACATTTGTGTGTGTTAACAATCAAAATATACTTTATGAACATTCATATTGGTTACAATTCAAATGGGGTGTTAGTGTGCCCATTTTCATCTTTGTGAAGATTAACATAATCACATCATTAATCATTGTTAATATTCACATTCAATCAGATAACCACAAGCCACAATTTTTATTTGGACACAAACATGATGTGAATGTTCATAATGCAACATAGAGATGTGAAGATCCACATTAATTTTGGAATATAATTACTCACACTTAGTGTTAATATTGACACACCCATGTAATATTGGCCCTGTTTGGTAGAGCTGTGGGAAAGTGCTTATAGCTTATGCCTAAACAGCTTATAGCTTATAACTTTCAGCTTAAGCTGATTTCCAGCTTATTCTTAAAGCATCTCCTGCCCCACTCAAAGAATAAGCTGATTTCTGACTTCCAAAAAGCTATAAGCTAAACTAAACACATCAAAATAGCTTAAATTAAGCTGAAAGCTGATTAAGTTGTAATTAAGCTCTGCCAAACAGGCACATTGAGTGGTGACCATGTTTTCAAAGTGTTCATTACCATTATGCAATAATGATGTTAAAGTTCACATCAACATTATATTAACCACAAATCACATTTTTGTGTGAACACAAACATGATGTATTATTTGCATTAATTCTGGAATACAAACATGGACAATATATCAATGTATTATTTCAATGTTTTCAAACCAACACACACCCAAACATATCAGTGTATTCTAGAATACAAACATGGATAACATCAAATGGAAATGAAGACTTGTCATTGTTTTTGTTACTCAATGGTAATATTCACATGCCCATGTAATGTTGTATCGTGAGTATTAACCAAGGCTAATGTAATGTTAATGTTAAAGTTCTCTACAAAACAAGGTTCATGTTAATGTTAAAGTTCTTATCAAGCTTAATGTGTTTGATGTTAAGCGAGGTAATTATTCACTCAACGTCGATGTTCACATTGCTATTAAATAAGATTAATGTTCACATTGCTGTTGAACAATGCTAATGTTAAAGTTATCATCAAACTAATTTATATGCCCATACAACCATAATCCATAGTGTTAAGGATAATGTGAACGTTCACAATGCAAAATATATATGACAACATTCACATTCATACATATAAGGCATACGTTTATGCACAGTCAAAATGTTGATATGAATGTTATTAAGAATAAAACAACAAATAAGTAGATATAACCAAATTTCACAAGTTTATGTGTACAAAATTATAAAGCAACTGACAACAATGTGAATATTCACATTGGCTTTCTAATACCAAAAAAATTGACAGTACACTATACCTGATTAGGGCACAACTAAAAGAACTAATCCTAGTTCTTATGTTCAATCAATATGTACATTTACAAATTCGCAAAGAATGTGAAGTTCACATCCATTAGTAATGGATATATCGTTCCGTACGCAAATCATGGGTTTTGCATAAAAAACAATTATAATATGAACACCAACAATGTGATTTTTGGCATTAGAATAGGTAAAAAAAGTTCACATAGAATAGTTAGGGTTTGATGATGATACACAACGAGTGAAAATAACTTATGCTTGGTTCCCATTCTGAGTCGTTGGGGCTATCATGATGAACCAATGCGAATGTTCACAGTAGGTGTTCTTCACGATGGCAGGAGTGGTTATGGTGGCTGACTACACAGTGAAGACTGGTAGTAGATGAAGAATCACACAATTTAGGATAATGCATGATCTTTTCCAATTTCTTTGGAGCAGTTTCTATATTGCGGCTTCTGTTGGTTTCAAACCCAAGGGACAAACGAAAATTTTGGAAAGGGTGTTTCGGTCATATTACCAGCTATGGGACCTATTAGAATATTGGAATATTAGGAAAAGGAATAGACTAGATGGTGTTAGAATATGTGTTCTTCTAGGAATAGGAATAAGTGTCCTATATCTATTAGACTTCTATATATCTCAGTGACGTATTCATGTAGGATTAGGAATTAGTGGTACTCTATATAAATGATGTATGTATTCTTTGTTCAATCAATTCAATCTAATATACAGTTTTATTTAGAAAACTTACATGGTATCAGAGCTAGGTTCGAAACCCTAGCCCTTTCTGGTTCGTCTCGCGAAGGCCTCTCTCTTCCTCGCGATCTTTGTCTGATTCGATTCGCAGCCATCTACTTTGGCTCTCTGGTTAATTTGGTTCATCTGCCTCTGTGCTTCGCGATCTCTGTCTGAGATCTTCGCGTGCTCCGTCTGAAGATCAATCTCAGCTTCAGTCTCTCTCTCTCTCTCTCTCTCTCTCTGTGCTTCGCGATCTCTATGCTTCAACTTGGCTATTTCTATTTAAGACCCTATTTCAGGAATATTGCACTCAAGCCCCATATTTGTCTGTTTATTACAAACTTTGTTTTATTACAATGTCAGATACTAAAATCCAAGCCATCAAATGTAAACTAACTGGTGGAAATTATGCCTATTGGGCCAATGTCATGAAGAATTTTCTTCTTGGTAAAAAAAAATGGGGCTATGTTTCTGGTTCTGCTCCTCGTCCATCGGACCCGAAGGTAGAAGGGTATCTGTCTTCCTGTGACACTTGGGATTGTGATAATGCCCAAGTTCTAACATGGTTTCATAATTCTGTGGATGACCGTATTGGAATGATGTTTTCCAAGTACAATACTGCCAAGGAAGTGTGGGATTATTTACTCGGTGTTTATCAGCAGTCCAACTTTGCCAAACGGTATGAGTTGGAAACAACTATTCAGAGTGCTCGTCAGCGGGATCAAACTATTCGGGACTTTTATATTGAGATGACAGGTCTCTGGGATCAGTTGGCTCTTATGGAACCACCTAGTCTCAATATACTAGACACTTATATTAAGTTTCTGGAACAAGGTCGTTTAGTCCAGTTCTTAACAGCTCTCTCCCCTCAGTATGAGGCTATTCCAGGTGGTATCCTTCACCGACCTCCTCTTCCCTTTGTGGATGCTATTGTTCATGAACTCTTTTCCGAGGAAACCCGTCTTAAGATGGCCAGTTAGACTTTGCCTCCTTCTGTGTTCTTGGCTCCTGCCAAGCCGCCCTTGTTATCGACCCCTCCTCTTCATCAACTTCAGGCCACTCCGAAACCCAAGAGAGGACTATTAGGGCCAGATGAGTGTGCTTTCTGCCATCAGAGGGGTCATTGGAAGAACAACTGCCCCAAGAAGGGACGTCAGCCTGCTCTGTCTTCTCAGACACAGTTCTACGGTCCTACATCGGTTACTTTCCGACCTCCTACTGCTTATATTGCTTCTACTCCGGCTCCCGATCGTGACTTGGCTTCCTTGAGTGCTCAGGTTGCACAACTTTAGCATATCCTGTCCACTACTGAGCCATCGCCATCTGCCTCGCTCTTACTTCCCTTCATTCAGGTTTGCTTGGGTCCTCTTCAGGTATCCCTTCTTCTGTCTGGCTTTTTGATTTTGGTGCCTCTCATCATATGACTCCTCACATTTCCTTACTTCAAAACTGTATTCCCCCACCCGTTCCTATTACTATTAATACGGCTAATAGGTCTGGTATGTCTGTTTTGTCTATTGGGTCTGTCTTACCATCCGCTATGTCTGCTGTTACTATTCCTTCTGTTCTTTACGTCCCTCAGTTATCTGTCAATTTATTATCTATCAGTCAACTTGATGCGTCTGGTTTTGATGTTATCTTTTCCTCTTCTGTTTGTTGTGTACAGGATCGGGTGTCCAAGAAGCAGATTGGGACCGGCCGTAGAGTTGGAGATCTCTATATGGTTGAAAGCTTGCATCTCCCCTTATCTACTTCTCCAGCTGCACTTTCCTCGTTTCAATTAGATTCTCAGTCGAGTTACTTATGGCATTCTCGTCTCGGTCATTTGTCTGTTGACCACTTACGGTCTTTAGCTCAGTCAGGATTGTTGGGTAAAGTTTCTCCTAGTCAAATTGATGAATGTCGGGGGTGTAAACTTGCCAAAATGTCAGCTTTACCTTTTAATAAAAGTACATCTATTTCTGTTTCTCCTTTCTCTCTTGTGTGTACTAATGTCTTGGGACCCTCTCCTGTTCTTACTAAAGGGGGTTCAATATACTATGTGTCTTTTGTTGATGATTGCACTCGTTACACGTGGGTTTATCTTATGACTCATAAGTCTGACTTCTACCAGATATATCGTACTTTCCAGTCTATGGTCACTACACAATTTGGATCTACTATTAAATTGTTGCGGTCTGACTTGGGTGGGGAATACTTTAAAACTGAATTCTGTGAATATTTGGCCAACTTGGGTACCATTCACCAAACTTCTTATACTGATACACCTGCCCAAAATGGCTGAGCTGAGCATAAACACCATCATCTTCTTGAGACAGCTAGGTCTCTTCTTCTCTCTGCCTCCGTTCCAGCTCCGTTTTGGGATGAGGCAGTTCTTACTGTTGCTTTTCTTCTCAACCGTATGCCTACCCCTCTTCTTTCTGGTTGGTCTCCTTATGAGGCTCTATTTTCTCAACTTCCTAATTACTCCCTCCTTCGTGTGTTTGGGTCTGCGTGTTTTGTCCTTTTATCCCGTAAAGATAGGACTAAACTTAGTGCCCGGTCTGTCCTATGTATTTTTTTGGGATATAGTCTCACTCAGAAAGGTTATCGCTGTTATGACCCTGTTTCTCGTCGCCTTTATGTCTCCCGTCATGTTGCCTTTCTCGAACGTCTATCTTACTTTCAGCTTCCTCTTCTCACTGCCCCAGTTTCCGAAGAGGATTTGGTTCATATTGATCCATTTCCTTTTGAGGTCCCATCTGATGAGTACATCTCCACAATTCCTCTTGAGCTTATGCCATATTCTCTTCCTACTTCACCTCTGACTACTTCTCATCTTCTTTCGTCTTCTCCTCCTTCTTTTCCTCCGTTGTTAGTTTATTCTCGACGCAAGGCTCCTCCTCTACTAGATGTCTCTACCCCTACTGCTGATCCTCCTGCTTCTGACGACTTTGATCCTACTACACACCGATATCCTCCTCGAGCGCGTCATCCTCCAAAAAGGTTGGGTTGGTCTAATACTTATTTTTCTGCTTCCTATCGTACCTTTTTGTCTGCTATTTACTCTTTTGCAGAACCTCAGTCTTACAAGGAGGCCTGTCAGGATCCTCATTGGGTTCAAGCTATGGAGGATGAGTTGTTTGCTCTACAGAAAACTAGTACTTGGGAGTTGGTTCTTTTACCTGCTGATAAGAATCTGGTTGGTTGCAAATGGGTCCACAAAGTCAAGACTCATTCTGATGGTTCTCTTGAGCGCTATAAAGCTCGTCTGGTGGCCAAAGGTTTCTCCCAGGAGTATGGTATTGATTATAAGGAGACATTTGCTCCTATTGCCAAGATGACTGCTGTCCGTACTTTGATTTCTGTCGCTGCTGTTCGTTCTTGGCCTATTTATCATATGGATGTTAAGAATGCTTTTCTTAATGGCCATCTCACTGAGGAGGTTTACATACATCCTCCCCCTGGTCTTCACCATTCCTTTGGCCAAGTCTGTCGTCTTCGGTGTGCTCTATATGGTCTGAAGCAGTCTCCTCGTACTTGGTATGATCGCTTTCAGATTGCTGTTAATGAGCTTGGGTTTCATTCTTCTGCTTCCGGCTCTGCTTTATTTCTAAGACATACCTCGGCTGGTTTTGTTGCTCTCTTACTATATGTAGATGATATGATCATCACTGGCTCTGACTCTTCTGCTATCTCTGAGGTCAAGCAGCATCTCTTCCGCATCTTCGAAATGAAGGATCTGGGACCATTGCGGTATTTTCTTGGCATTGAGGTGGCTTCTTCTCCCAAGGGTTACTTTCTGTCCCAGACTAAGTATGCTAACGAGGTTATCCATCGTGCCAGACTTACTGACACTAAGCTGTCTAATACCCCCATTGAGCTTAATGCAAAGCTCAACACTACTGATGGGGTTCCTCTAGATAATCCTACGTTATATCGTGAGCTTGTGGGTTGCTTAGTCTATGTGATAGTTATTCGCCCTAATCTTGCCTATGCTGTCCATGTGATTAGTCAATTTGTTTCTGCCCCTCGCTCTACACATTGGGCTACTTTGCTTCGGATTTTTCGCTATCTTCGCAGTACTATCTTTCAGGGCTTGTTGTTCTCTTCTACTTCTTCCTTAGACTTGGTGGCCTATGCTGATGCTGATTGGGCTGGTGATGTTAATGATCGTAAATCTATTTCTGGTTTCTATATGTTTCTTGGCGATTCCCTAATTTCTTGGAAAAGCAAGAAACAAACTGTTGTTGCCCGTTCTACTGCCGAAGCTGAGTATTGTGCTATAGCTCATGCTACTGCTGAAATTGTCTGGCTTCGTAATCTCTTATCTGAGTTGGGCGTCCCTCAATCTTCCCCGACCTCTCTCTATTGTGACAACCGAAGTGCTATTCAAATTGCTCATAACACTGTCTTCCATGAACGGACAAAGCATATTGAGCTTGATTGTCACTTCATCCGTCAGCATCTGCAGTCTGGCCTTATCTCGCTTCCTTTTGTCTCTTCGGCTCTGCAACTTGCTAACTTCTTCACTAAGACTCACACCACTGCTCAGTTTTGGTTTTTTCTTGACAAACTCTCAGTGTTTTCTGCTAAAACACCTTGAGTTTGAGCGAGGGTGTGAGAATATGTGTTCTTCTAGGATTAGGAATAAGTGTCCTATATCTATTAGATTTCTATATATCTCAGTAATGTATTCATGTAGGATTAGGAATTAGTGGTACTCTATATAAATGATGTATGTATTCTTTGTTCAATCAATTCAATCTAATATACAGTTTTATTTAGAAAACTTACAGATGGAACATTAGTCTTACAAATGAGATTTGCCACCCCAGATTTTATTACTCGAATATATTACCAAATTCCTTATAAAAGTTCATTTCCAAATTATAGTTATAGAAGCAAAATAGACTAAATAGAATAAATGAGGTTCTCTCCTGCAGAATTACAATGATAGAAATGTTCAATACAAATATTCACAACACATCCCTCAAAGGGCTTACATGAAAGACTTCAAAAAAAAAATAATTACGCAAAATAAACCACCTCAACACTACAACCCTTTAATCATTCATTTACAATTTACAGCGAATAGACTCATAAGACAATAAATAACTTCTTGATCTTCAATCTGTTGTAACCGACTCCGTCTCTGAAAAATGGTTAAATAATATAGGATAAACACAAGGTCCAATAGAGATCTATAGTGATTCTCAACAATAAAATCAATAGATATATGTGATCATGAAAGTTATATATCATGAAAGTTATGAGGTGATACATAAGTAATAATGTGTTCTTGTATATGCAAAATATATAACATATATAGATACTCTTTTGCAAAAATCTCACTTAACATATCTTATAGGACTCTTTTATTACCTTTTTAACTTATCAAAACTCAGTTGAATGATTTCTTTAAATCTCTTTTGCCTTAGATAAAGGTTTTAGGCCAACTAATCATTTACTTCTTCTAGTTCATATTTCATACTCATTAATTATGCCAAAACTCGTCACCTTACCAATACTCACAAAACACTATACACATACACATAGCAACACATTTCATACATTGAAGTTATACAATTCAATTTGTTTCAATTTTATCCCACTTACACATTTCAATTCTCCAATACCATTCATCACCTTCACACATACAAAATTATCACATAATTAATGAAAAATATCTACGTGTCAACACCCGACTTCGTCAACCAAGCCATTCCAACACAGTTTACTAGGCGCTACTCCGGAAGGAAAGTTGGAATCTATCTCAAGCACCACGCTTTACCGATGGCTAACCAGAAGGAAAGCAGAACCTCCATATAGCTCAGCAATCCACACGCTTTATCGGGCACTACTCCGGAAGGAAGTCAAAACCTTTATCAAGCGCCATGCTTTACTGGTCACAAGCCGGCAGGAAACGGACCCTCTTTCCAAAACTTTAACCCATCAATTCCTTGTTTGGATTTAGAAAAATTACACCAACGTCACATTTAATAATAAAGGTAAAAAAAAATTTCTTTATAAATAAATACAATTTGTTTTTCACACACTTCAATCACAACTTCTTTTATTTAAATTACAGAACCCATTTAATATCATACACTTCCAATAGTTCATAACACCAAATTCCATTACCAATTACTATAACATGAACCTATCCCACAAGGATTGTTCTCATAACATCTAATAATCAACATTCATACCCAATTCAACCAAGCATCAACTCAATTTCAAGAATCAAAGACCAATTGAAGAAAAACTCCATGTTAAAATAAAATTCAAAGCTAGGGTTTGGATAAAATTTGGGGCTTTCTACCTTAAAGCACATAATCATGTTGCCTTAACTCTTTTCACTTGGAAACCCTAACTCCCTTTACATGCTTTTCAAGAAAATCCCTTTTAACATAAGGTTTTATGCAATAAAAACATACCACCCATCTATCTATACGAAAATATTGAAGATAAGCAAAGAAATCCCTACCTTTAGCAAGAAGATGAAGAAACCCAGAATACCAACTTCAACGAAAACACGATCCGCTCAAATTAATAGAAAGCCCTCATCGTGCTCACCATTTTTGTAAAAGGGACTAGGTGAGATTCTCACTCTAAGTAGATGAAAACTAAGCTTTTAGGAGGTTTGGAACTCAACAATGGCAGAAAAGAGGAAGAGGAGAGAGAGAGAGAGAGAGAGAGAGAGAGAGAGAGAGAGAGAAAAAATCTGGAAAGAATAAAGAAAAGTGACCCAAAAATGACTTTTTAAAGTGCTGATCCCAAACAGATTGCTCGAGCGACAGAACTTTCACTCGAGCGTCAGAGACAGAAGACCGCTCGGGCGATGAAACCTTCGCTCAAGCGTAGAACTCGAACTCTCAGAGTTTAGGCTATAAACCAAAATACTGAAAGACCTCAAAGACCACTCGAGCGAACACTTCTTTGCTCAAGCAACGAAGAAAATTTTGCAAAATGTTACAAGATTTACTAAAAAAATGCCCCAAATTGTTTTTAATGGATGACTCTAGATGTATCATTGTTTTTTTTTGTTGTTGTTGTTGTTGGTTTTTTTTTTTTTTTTTTTTTGGTGTGTGTGTGGCTGGCACCCAAAACAAGCTTTAAGTAGAGGTTTTTTTGTTTTTTATTTTTTTATTTTTTTTAATACTAAATTCATGTGATTTTAACTTCAAATTATTTAGAAATTATTTTTTAAATTCAAATTATTCTGTAAGCTCGTGTTATCAAAATACAATTTCAACTTTTATCTCAAATTGCGCTCTTGGGTAAACTACCAATAGGTCCTATTTTGGAGACTTATTACCCAATAGGTCCTACTTTGGAGACTTAATACCCATTAAGTCCTATTTGATAAATTTATTAAGTGATAAAGATAAATTTATCAGTCTTTTTTTTTATGAATAAATTTATAGTGATAAATTTATCTGTCTCTTTGTTTTTATGAATAAATTTTTAGTGATAAATTTATCACTCTCTTATTTTTATAGTGTTAAATTATTAGTTAGGACCTGTAGGTAAATAAGTCTAGTGAATAGGACTAATTGGTAAGTACCCCTAAAACTTTATGTAAGTGATACTACCATGGGGCGAAAGACAGTGTGAGCATTTTTTATTTTTATTTTTATAGCAAATGTTCAAACCAATTTACGTGTAATTCGGCAAACTAGTCAATAATTATTTGTGTGGGTTTCTTAGTGTCATCATGGTTTTGATGGGCAGCTACAATTTTTAGTAATGTTAGGATTTTACAAAAATCATTTAAAATTTAATGTAATATGCATATACGTGTGAAACTTTTATTTTATGAAACTCAATTCTATGTAAATATTGTATAAAATTTTTAATAATTTTTTGTTTTATTTTTATCTTTAGTATTTTTGCTACTTGGATGAATAGTGAAAATTTTATAATTGTGAAATTGTGATATCTATACTATATATAAATTAAATATTCATGCCAATATCCTGAAATCTTAGCTTCTTTATGTGTCAAGTAAATTTTTCAATTTAAAAAAAAAAATAGAAAAGAAGATAAGACTTAAACTGAACACAGATTGATTAAAAAAAAAAAAAACATAAAACTTGAGTGATGCATAAAATATAATGTTAATTTTTTTAATTATTTAAATTACACACACTATTACACACTGTAGCTACTACACCGTTTGAACGCGGTGCGGCGTGGCGTGGCGTGGCGTGGCGTGGCGTGGTGTGGTGTCTATCTGATAGATTGGTAGGTGAAGGTTGAAGTCATTCCGGTACACAATTCAATTAACCTTAGGATTCCCATCTCATGCATTGACATCAAAGCATCTCCACCATTTTTGTATATTATAATTTGATAATTTTATTAAAATATGAATAATATATATTTTTTTTAATACAATTTCAAATTCAAGTGTCAATTGTGGGTCCGATTAGGAAAAGAGTGAGTGCCCTATTTGGTAGGGCTTATTTCTAGTTTATTTCAGTTTTTAGCTTAATTTAAGCTATTTTGATGTGTTTGATTCAACTTAACAATACAGCTTATAGCTTTTTGTAAGTCAAAAATCAACTTATTCTTTGAGTGGGGGAGGGGAAGCTTAATTTATAAGTCAAAAATCAACTTATGTTCACAGTTATAAGTTATAATCACTTTCCTACAGTTCTACCAAACGAGCCTAGTGGCCATATTTTATTTTATTGTTAAGGGAGAGACAACTAGCTTTTAATTGGATAAAAAATAATGATATAAAAATAATGATAAAATAAAATTAAAAAATGGGAGATTTATTTAAAAATCTATTTTCAAGTGTTTATATCCCAATTAGTTCATAAGATATTCTTATATTCCAATAAGTCCTATTGTTTGAATATTTGATCTACCAAATCTTAATTTTTATATTTAAATTATTTTATGGACATTTCTACCCATACAAATATTTTTTCAACGGTTAGCAATTTAATGATGTGAACATTCATATTTTACAAGATGAATATTTACATTGACATGTTACTATTCACATTGATAGTGTAAACATTCATTTAACGTTATGAACATTTACATCACGGAATATTCACACTGTAAATGTGAATATTATTAGAGATATTTCGGTAACTATATCACTCATAAGACTTATTGGATTATAAAAAAATAATATAGACTATGAAATATAAGTAGATGAAAAGTAATTTATGAAAAAATACTCCTTAAAAAATACATATATAACGTGTGTTATTCAAGTAGTAACTGTCTTATTTGTCAAACTCATTATCTCAGTTTTTGATGAAATTTATTTATTTGTTTCCACTTCAGCAAATTAATTTTAGAAATCCTTTTAACGGAAGAGAAACTAATTTGATAAAATTAAACACCAATAGAATATTTTTAAAAAAATTTAAAATTATTTCCACCCATAAAACATAAAATCATATAAAAATAACGTGTGTTTTTTTCTAAATTTTTTCATCAAATTAATTTTTAATTTTTTGAATATCTGTTATAAAATTGATTCTGAAATTCAAACTAATTTTGACAGCGACAACTTAAATAGCAGACAGAGATGCCGTATTTTTCTCACAAGTTGTATTGAGAACACCAGAGGGAAAAAAAAAAAACAAATTTCCAAAGTAGTGTAAAGTTTTGAACTTTATCTAAAGCTATCATGCAATATCATGAATTTTTGTGTGAATTGTGAAGTATGCGGAGAATTTCCTCATAGTATGATAGTGTGTTGAGCTTCAATTTTTTTAATTTAATTTTTTTAAAATTAAGTTTTTTATTTTTTGTTTTTAGTAAATATTTTTAAAATTTTAAGTAATTTTTTTACTTTTTTACATGTACTTTACTTAGATGTATCTAAAAAATAAAATATTTGTGAAAAAATATTTTAAAAAAATTAATAAATATATAAAAATACAAAAAGTATATTTTGGTTTTTTTTTTTTGTATTTTTAGTATTTAGAAAATATTTTAAAGATTATTTTCACAAAAATTATATTTTTTAAGTGCATTTATATTTATTGTGTCTAAAAATTAAAAAATTTGTTTAAAATATTAAAAAAGGTCAGCAAAAATAAATAAAAAAATATGAAAAATAAAAAAATAAAATTATCTAAACAATAAATTGTGAAAACCAAAACTAGGCAGAGTAGTGTTTTTGTTTGGTCCATCATATTATGTGGGTGTTTGAGTAGTAAATTTTTTTGTAAGTTTTTTTAGTTGTAGGATATTATTGGAAAAAAAAAATTTATGTTTAGAAATATAGTTAGGTTTTTTTTGTGGTTTGATATGATGTTTGTAAGAAAAAAAAAAAATTAATTTTAAATTTGATGTGATTTTTTATTTGAATTTATTTTTTTTTATTTTGTAACCAATTTGAAAAAAAACCAAAAACAATCCTTCCCAAACACATGATTGACTTTTTGTTGCTTTTACAATGCTATCCATGCCCATGAGAGTTGAACAGTTTATATCCATCAAGATCCAGTAATCCATTGGGTCAGCTTGTGAGTCACAAGTCCCCCTATGTCTCTCTCTCACTTAAGAAAGTGAAACCTATACAAAAAAGATTGATAACAACACAATCAAGCTCTCAGAGTGTACTCCAATGGCTACCACTACCACATCTACACTCTTTCTTTCTCTAACCTTCTCAATCTTCATTCTCTGCTCTGCTTCTTCTGAACCAGACATCCTTCTCACCTTCAAGGCATCCATTGAAGACCCCATGAACTATCTTTCAAGCTGGTCTAACACTTCAGATACCCATCACTGCAACTGGACTGGAGTCACTTGCACAACCTCACTTCCTCTCTCTGTCTCTTTCCTCAATCTCCAAAACCTAAACCTCTCTGGTGAAATCTCATCATCTCTCTGTCAACTCCCCAATCTCATCCATCTCAACCTTGCTGACAACCTTTTCAACCAAACCATTCCTCTCCATCTTTCACAGTGTAGTTCTCTGGAGAATCTGAATCTCAGTAACAACCTCATTTGGGGTCCAATCCCAGATCAGATTTCTCAGTTTGGCTCACTGACTATTCTTGATTTCAGTAGAAACCATGTTGAAGGAAAGATCCCAGAAAGCATTGGGTCTTTGAAGAATCTCCAAGTTCTCAACTTGGGTAGCAACTTGCTATCAAGTAGTCTTCCTCTTGTTTTTGGTAATTTCACTGAGCTTGTAGTGCTTGATTTATCTCAAAATCCATTCTTGGTCAGTGAGATTCCTACTGATATTGGGAAGCTTGATACACTTCAGCATCTTTTGTTGCAAAGCTCTGGTTTTTATGGTTCAATCCCTGAATCCTTTGTGGGTTTGCTTCGTTTGACCATTTTAGACCTTTCTCAGAACAATCTAACTGGTGGGTTACCTCAGACACTCGGGTCATCTCTTACAAACTTGGTGTCTTTTGATGTTTCACAGAACAAGCTTTCTGGATTATTCCCAAATGGCATTTGCAATGCTAAAGGCCTCGTAAACCTTGTTCTCCATACAAATTTGTTCAATGGTTCAATACCCAACAACTCTATCAATGAATGCTTGAATCTTGAGAGGTTTCAGGTTCAGAACAATGTGTTCTCTGGGGATTTCCCAAATGGGTTATGGTCATTGCCCAAGATTAAGCTCATCAGAGCTGAAAACAATGGTTTCTCCGGCGAAATACCAGACTCCATTTCCATGGCTGCTCAATTGGAGCAAGTTCAGATAGATAACAACAGCTTTTCTGGTATGATTCCTCAGGGTTTTGGAATGGTTATAAGCTTGTATAGATTCTCTGCATCTCTGAATCGTTTTTATGGTGAAATTCCTCCTAATTTTTGTGATTCGCCGGTTATGAGCATCATAAATCTCTCTCACAATTCACTTTCCGGGCGAATTCCAGAGCTGAGAAAATGCAGGAAACTAGTCTCATTATCTTTGGCAGACAACAGCCTTGTTGGTGAAATACCATCATCACTTGCTGAATTGCCAGTGCTAACTTACCTTGATTTTTCTGAAAATAAACTGACTGGTCCTATCCCACCAGAGCTTCAGAACTTGAAGCTTGCTCTCTTGAACTTGTCCTTCAATCATCTGTCAGGCAGAGTTCCATTCTCTCTCATCTCCGGCCTTCCGGCTTCATTTCTGCAAGGAAATCCAGACCTTTGTGGATTGGGACTGCCCAATTCGTGCTCTGATAGTAAACCAGATCACAAAGTGGCTGGTCTATCAAAATTGGCATGTGCCCTGATCTCTATAGCTCTAGCAGTTGCAATATTGATTGTTGCTGTTGGGTTTTATTTGATCCGATCTTCCAAGCGAAAATCGGAGATGGGTATATGGCGTTCAGTCTTTTTCTATCCACTTAGAGTGACGGAGCATGATTTGGTGATGGCAATGGATGATAAAAGTGCTGCTGGAATTAGTGGAGTTTTTGGTAGAGTTCACATTGTAACCTTACCAAGTGGTGAACTTATTGCTGTAAAGAAGATACTTAATTTTGGAAGCCAATCTTCAAAAGCTCTCAAAGCTGAGATCAAGACATTAGCTAAGATCAGGCATAAGAACATCAATAAAATTCTGGGATTTTGCCATTCGGATGATTCGATCTTTCTGATTTATGAATATCTGCAGAAAGGAAGCCTCGGGGATATGATTCGCAGACTGGATTTTAGTTTGCCCTGGAGTGGTAGGCTGAGGATTGCCATTGGAGTTGCTCAAGGATTGGCATACCTTCACAAGGATTATGTTCCTCGTACACTTCATAGAAATGTTAAATCCAAGAATGTTCTTCTGGATGTGGATTTTGAGCCGAAACTCACAGATTTTGCTCTTGATCGGATTGTGGGAGAAGCTGCATTTCAGTCATCCTTGGCATCAGAATCTGCAGATTCCTGTTACATGGCACCGGGTATTGGTTCTTTACTTAAAAATTCCTGAAGACACCATTGCACAATTTATTTATCTAGAATTTAAGCTGAAATTGATATCTATTAGCTAATTTCCTCTAGGTTAGCATCATAGAATTGTTTTCTCAATATTCCAAGTATATATATATATATGCTTTTGTCGATTATCTGAAATTCCTGAGCTCTTTTCAAAATGTGCATGTTTGGGGGAAAATAGAATACCTAGGAAGCATGGATACAGATATGAGATGCAGATACAATACAATTCGATATGGATATGGCGATACGACAAATTTTTTAAAAAAATAGAATAGAGTACGGTTAAGATACGTTTGTGACAAATATATATTTTAAAATTATTAATAGTAAGTTATACATAAGGTAAAGAAGTTGAGAAACCACAATGTATTTTGCATTCAAGAATTAGTCAATTTAAGCTAGTAACTTGTTTACCTTTTAAATTTTCAATAGATCTTGCAAATATTTCATTTCAATATCAAATCTAATATGTTTATATTTCAATAATAGAACAATTCATAACTTGTTTCAGTATTTTTCTCTTTGGTACTAGTAAAAGTGTTGTACTTAAATTTACTTATTTATTGATTGATATTTAATTTTACTATTGTTATATCCTCCTCTTAATCCTTACTTTCTATGTAGCTATAGGAAATATGCATGAGACAATTAGGATATGATACTTCAAAATCAAGTATCTAATACTCCAAAATTAATGAAAAATTAATTAAGAAATATCTAATATTTTTAATAAGTATCCGATATGTATGTGAGTATTCAAGGAGTATCGGTATCCAATACGGATATGTCACCCTATTTGAAGTATCCATGCTTCATAATAGAGTACGTATAGTGATCTAGTAGATTGCTTTTATTTTTTTGTACCAAACCCAGGTAATTTGAAAAACTTAATTCCGAAACCTAATCGGTTTTCAACTTATTACATGAAGTCGGGTTACGTGAGTTCAATAAGGTTGTAATTTGAAAACACAACTTTCATTAAACAACCTGATTTGAAAAATAAGATTTTAAACAGCCTAGTTTGGTAAAAAATACTAATAGCCACTATGGGAGTTTTGTTATAGAGAAATTACACTTCCAAACAGCCATTTCCATGTGAAAAGAAGGAAAAGAAGAACTTCACAGTTACTCTCTTTCTAACTTCCCTGAATCTAAATTAGTGTTTCCTTGTGTTTGATAATCAATTCTTCAACAAAACCACAACCACCAAAATGGAAAATCAGCAAGAATTTTGTTTTCTAGTTTGAGAAAATTTACTACTCAGCCGTCACAGTGCAGTCAAATCTTTTTCCCTTTTAGTCGCCTTCAAGCATAATACAAACTATTTTTTGTATGGCAACAAGTGGCAATAATCTTCATTGACTATTGGCTAAATTTTTGAGGTGACACATAATTAGTTGGTTGTTAGTCCTATTTCTCGTATCATTTCAATGTGGCTGTGGAATTTGAGTACTTAAATTTCTTACAATTAGTATTATTTATTTGTATGCAGAAAATGGTTACAGTAAAAAAGCCACAGAACAAATGGACACACACAGCTTTGGTGTTGTCCTGTTAGAGCTCGTGACAGGCCGGCCAGCAGACCAAACAGAATCAGGAGACTCTCTTGATGTCTTGAAATGGGTTCGGAGAAAAATCAACATATCTAACGGGGCATTGCAAGTTCTTGACCCCAAGATATCAAACTCTTCTCGACAGGAGATGTTGGGAGCTCTAGAGATTGCTCTTCGTTGCACGTCTGTAATGCCGGAGAAACGGCCATCAATGCCTGAAGTTGTGAGGGCACTTCAGTCCCTTGACTCAATAACATACCTTTCAAATGCAGACTACTTCTCTACTTCTGATGAGCACTCAATTCCAGTCTGAATCTGCACAAATGTTCACCTACTTCAGTTTTTGTAAATGCAACTTGATTTTGGAAGTATCCTTTTTGAACATGGGTTAAGTTTGTGTACATCTGACACTCTTTAGAGTATCGGGATCCTTGTGTTCTGGGACTGCGCATTTTATCTTTTTGTTTGAGGTGTTCTTTCACCGAAAGGAGAAGATAATGGAAAGAAAAAAATATATGTTTGGAAATGTTTTTCTTGTTTCCTTATTGTAATTTGTTTTGGGGAATTTTATAAAGAATAATACATGGTTTTTACCAAATAGTTCTAGTCGTGAGTGCATATCAGTGTGTTTGGTTTGAGTTTTCTGGATTAAATTTTTTGAAAATTGAATTTTTTGGTTTTCGTATTCTTTTGTTTTTAGTGAATATTTTTTAAATTTTAAACTTTTTTTTTATTTTTTTAGATGCACCTTAGTTAGATGTATCTAAAAAGTAAAAAATTTATGAAAAAATATTTTAAAAAATTAATAAACACATAAAAATACAAAAAATATACTGAATTTTTGTATTTTTTTTTTATAGTTTTGGTATTTAGTGAATTTTTAAAAGATTTTTTTTACAATTTTTTTACTTTTTAGGTGTATTTATGCTAGGTGTGTCTAAAAAGAAAAAAAATTGCTTAAAATATTAAAAAAAATTAATAAAAATAAAAAAATACGAAAAATAAGAAAGTAGAATTTTCTGAAAAATATTTTCTAAAAAATGACAACAAACAAGCTGTATAGCACTGTAAATGGGGTTGTAAATGGGGTTGAATTTTGCTGTTAATCGAAAAATTATTTGGTGCCATCAGTGACATTGCCACGTAAGTGCATGAATAATTGCTCCAGTTAATCCTACGGTTTGACCACAATTTGACTCTTCAAGACATCTGAAAATATATATGAGTTCAGACTTCACAGCTGTAAATATATTAGTCATGAAGCGGATTTGATTGAAATATGCAGAGAGCTAAACTACTTTTGATATTGACTGCCTTGGAACCCTTTACCATTAACACTACCTTCGTTCTTTTTTGTCAGAAGTGGCTCAACCAATAGGTCAATAAGACCATCGCTTAAGACCATCAAGAGAATCTCACAAAATTCTTATTGCCAGAGGTCTCTTTTTTTCAAAGGTCTAGTGAGATAAGGCCTCTTTCTAATGGTTTGCCTGAGGTCTAAAATTTTGGGATGCTATTAGTGCTTGCATTAGGTTATTTAAACTTGATTTTGGTTGTATCCAACTTGGGCCTGTTGGATCCATTGGACGTCTGAAAAAAAATGCTTCACATTCTGGCTTGGACACCAATTTGGGTCTGATGGATATACAGTTATACACAATCAATGGTCAAGATAGCACCTTATCGCATCTAGACATAATTGGTAGGCAGTTACTAGTATAAAAGAAAGTGCCTCGCTCTAAGTTATGACTGAAATATGATTTAGGCCTCGTTTGGCAAGAGGCTAAAATAGCCAATTAGCCAAAAAGTTACCTTTTTAGCCAAAAAGCCAACAACCCATACCAAAAAGTCAAAGATTCCCTTTTCTCTCTACTTTTTGCACGTCGTTTCGTAATTAGCCAAAAAGTTGGCCCAAACATACAGGTTTTTCTTACCAACGTTTTTAGCCAATTAGCCAAAAAGTTACTAAATTAGCCTGTTCCCAAACGAGGCCTTAGTTATGATAGTTGTGATAAACTGTATGAGAGAGTTCAAGAATGTTGTCGGAAAATTTGAAGATCTTCAAAGATCTTTGAAGAAAACTCGAATTTTCTAGAAATGATGAGAGATTTAAATTCTTTTACCAGTCACAACTAGGAACACAATAGCAAAGAGATGATAGAGATAAGAGATTGGGTGAAGAATCAGGCAAAGTAGTTAGAGAGAGAATAATAGCAAGGCTCTCCCATGAATCTCCCACTTTCACTCTCAAGGTAGATAATGGAAAAGGGAAATTAGTTCTTTCCCAAGAGTTGTCTCTCCAAAATTCATCTCTTGTAAAGCTATGAATATGTGTTATTTATAGGTACCTCATGATATAGGATGGAGCCCATGTGCAAGACATATGGGAAATATTTCCTCTAACTACCTTGTCCGAGGAAATGACCTCTTCGAGGTTAAGGAAAACCAGAAGAGGAGATCAACCTTACAGCGAATCCTTCTTCTTAGCCACACCTAACCAATGATCCTCAATCATTCCAAACGGTCAAGGGTAGTTCAAGAGAACACCCTACCACAAATATTACTGAGTCTCAAGGACCCCCTAGATCGTGCCACCTCGACCTGGATATAGACTAGTTTAACCGAAGAGTGAATTTATCTCCACTCACCGTCCTCGGGATCGGGTCCTTTGTTCGGACTCCATTACGCCCATGGTTCTGGTGTGTAGATCCCGAAAAACTCCGAGCCCACAAATGTTCTGGAATTCATTAATGGAACGGCTTCTAGATTGCATCCGAATCCATTCCAAGCCAAGCGCTTCAGATCTCTAGGTTCGTAGATAAGAACCCTTTCGAGTCCGAGTTCAAATAGGTCTCTAGGTTCGTGGTTCCAAACCCTTTCAAGACTAAGCCAATACCGCGAAAAATGGATCTCCTCTGACGGTTTCATCTTCTAAGGTTAACCTCCTCGGATGCTTGTATGATCCGAGCCTCCTCGGATGGGCTTATTGGACTCTCTTTAGAGATATATGCTTGATGGGTCTTCCTCGGCCCAATTTGTTGGCTTTCTTATGGGCCTGTTAAATAGAATTCACATGGCCTATTTGGCAATAATTTCTCCAAGCTCACCAATTTTTGGGCTTTTTGATTGGGTTTCGATGGGGCCCAATTAATTAGTAGGCTCAAGTTAACCCCTCTTACATAAACAATACCACAAATGTCATAAAATGTATTTGGTACACATCCCAAATAGTGTGTGTATAGTAGCATGGCTCCAATGTTAATTGACGATTTTTATCTTGTTTTCAGTGAAAAGAGAGGATAATGGCATTAAATTATCTAGGGTAAATTACACTAACCTCCTCGAAGGTTTAGTGTAATTGCAGAGACCACTTTTGTAGTTTTAATAATAATACTAACTTTTTTACTTTTGAAACTATTATAAAACTTCCCCCTCATGTTAACTTTGCTTCAAACGATGTTAAAAATGACATTAAATAACTAAAATACCCTATTTCATCTTTCTCTATTTGTTTACCCAACTACCCCAACATCTATTCATCAAACCCACCATCCAACACCTACCTTCTTCATCCCCAAATCTTAGAGAGAGAGAGAGAGAGTAATTGGTGACCCATTGTCCAACGCAATTGCCATCTTCCATCCAAGTGAGCTTCCCTTTATTTCAAGGTTAGTATAATTGAGAGGAGAATTTATGTCGAACGAATGGACCGAGCTAATTGTAGACGCTCCATTTTTTACTAGCCTTGAGACTTTGACGCTCCTTTTTGAGTTCCCGATGTTGAAGACGAGATATGTTAATCCTTACAAGTTTTGTGTTAAAAAGGTTTAAGGATCAAGCTTTAAAACCATCCAGTGCCTGTTTTAGACAAAATGTTTCGACCAAAATGGAAACCCCTTCCAAAATGAGTTTTGGTGGTGCAACTCCAGACGTTACCGCAATGTTCTGAGGCTCATAATTTCAAAATCAAAACGTAGTATTCTTTCAAAACAAACTGAGCGAGGAATATAGTGCAAGTGAATGGAAAGGATGAAATCCTCTTAAATACATGTTTCTCCTTTCAATTCGGCCGGCTGAATGTTCCGGGTATAAAGCATTTTTGGAAATTTCAACTTGTTTTGCTTACCTATCACAAATATCTCAAATATTTATGGCATGGGCTCTATATATAAGAGCTCGACAACTCTTTTCAAGAGGTTGAAACTTTTGCCCAAGGCTCCTAAGAGCTTCTTGACCCTTTCTCCTTTTAACCATACATCCTAACTACCGCCCCCTTGACTTTGGACATCCACACTCCATGGAAGCTTGATCCTAAGCACCTTGCTAAGACTCTTGGACATAAAACAATACATCTAAAATAAATTAAGGGAATTAACAAGGGAATTTGTGAATTAAAGTGACAAATCCTCTTAGGAGGTGATTTTCTCGTACTCTAAACCACTTTTCTATTTCCATTTCTTCAGTTTTAAACTTTGTTTTCATCATGTAATTGTTGTAAGTCCTCATGAATGTGGAGGGAGTAACCTTAGCCATCCATTCATTGAGTTAATAGCCTTTTCTTTGTTTTCTTGCTTTCCTTAGCTCTAACTGTCCAGTTCATATGTATTTTGGACCCTTGTGGATGTGATTGAGAGTAGGTTTAGCCATTCATTCACAAGTTCAATAAGTTTGGGTAGCTTTTCTTACTATTGCACTACTTATCCTCACTTATCCTATCTCTCAAATGTTTTAATCCATGTGGTTCAACTCCTTACTCCATTACCATGAGTGCTAGAGGTTGTTCCATGGGATTGCTTGGGTGATCCATGGAATTTGATGTGGACAGTTGTGATACCCCTGTTCTGTAATATGCTAAATTGGCCCTTAATTTGTTTATGGTTATGTGTTTAGCATGATTCCGTGTGCCATTATGTGATAATATGTGATTTTGAATTCGTATCTATTCACTGTAGGAATATCTGTTCGAATAATCTGCTTTAGAAATTAAATTGAGGGCCTTATCGGCCGCGGAACCCGGAATTGACTACGCCATTGTGATTGACATAATTTTTAGAGCCTACGGTGAAGTTTAATTGAAAATTGATTCGGGTCGGATTAAATCGATTAAATTGGTGAATTAGTGCCCAACTATTTAATATTATTAAATAAGCATTAGTGGGACTTTTATTTATGGCCATATACACTCCCTTAGCTTATTTAAGCTCAAAAATCTGAAGAGACAATTGTGAGAGAGTGAGGGCCGGCTGTTAGAGAGAGAGAAAGAGAGAATTGTGCTATTTTGACTCAAGTTTGGAGAAATTGAAGTCCATTCTCTAAATTGGACCATAGATTGAAGGAATTGAGCTTCTAGGTAAGCCCTTGACTCTTGAATTCATGGAAGTAATGTGTGATCTTGTGTGTTCAAGGGTTGTTTGTACTCAAGAGCATGAGTTAAGTTAGTTTTGTTAGAATTAAAGCTTGAGATAAGCATGCATGTATGAAATTGTATTGAAATAGCATGTATCATGTCAATTAAGCAAAAACTTAAGTTTGATCATGCATGCAAGCTTGGTTTTGTTGAGTTTTGGCACCATTTGCATCCTTGAAATGGAAATGAAGTCAAGATGGCCTTGCATGTTTGAATAATTAAAGATATGAGCTTGAATGCATGAATTTACTATATTGGTGATGAGTTTGTCATGTTTTGGGACATGCATGTAGGTAAATTAAGAAATTGAACTTCATAATGCTATAATCTTGCGAGGGAACCATGTTAGTATGATTATATTTGAGATTTGAGCCTTTGCATGCAAGAATGGTAGCTGGGAAATTGAATTGAAGCTCAAGAACACAATCTGGAATTTCCAGAATTTTGACTTCCGCTCGAGCGGGGGAAGTGCCGCTCGAGCGGAGAAAACGAGCTCCCAGCATTTTCTGCAGACCTGGTGCCCGCTCGAGCGGGGAGCTATGTAGGCAGGAAAGTCCGCTCGAGCGGCCGAGTTCGCGCTCGAGCGGGAATTGAAGGCAACCAGTACTTTTGCAGACCTAAGGGTCCGCTCGAGCGGGGAAGTCCACGCTTGAGCGGGGACCCTATTTGCTGAAATCCTGTTTTTGCATTTTGTGTTCTGTTTTCCGTTCTCCTTCACTTGCGCTCTTAGGCATATGTTAAGCATTGTAAATGAGCTAATGAGATAATAAGAAAGCCTAAAGAGGAATACGTGAATTAAAGAATGGATTGAACGGTTAATGACCCTTTTGTGTTCATGAAATGTGTAGGGTCAAGCTCCAGGGCCAATCCACAAGCCGATCACTGTAAGTAATATCGATATTTGAATGCTTGTGAATGTCCAATTGTTTACTCCCTTTAAAGCTTTATGAGTTACTAATTGGGATTGTGGACGTAAGCCTGATATGAATGCATAAATGGACCCAAGGTCGTTTGGATACGAATGTATGGGCCGAAGGCCGTTCTGACATGAATGAGTGGGCCAAAGGCCGTTTTGAAATGAATGAGTGGGCCAAAGGCCGTTTTGAAATACATGATTGGGCCAAAGGCCGTTTTGACATAATCGAACGGGCCGAAGGCCGTTTCGTCATGAATGTAAATCTGAATGGGCCAAAGGCCAGTATGTACGGAACTATGGTTACGTCTTGTTGCATAAATTCTGTAATTGATGTTATTCACTGGGCTATCGCTCACGCTCATTCATGTCATTGTAGGTGAACCAAGAGAAGTCCAGACCCAGCCCCAGTGAAACCTGTGTAGAACAACCCAAGTTTTGGAGAGTCAGCCCTTGTGTCTCACGCATGAGACCCGCCTTCGCCTTTTTGTTATCTATTTTATGTTGTCAAGATGGCGAAAACTTTGTGTAATTCTGTATATTCCAATAAGAGTGTTAACTGGTGACTAATGCCCCGTTTGGGAACTTACCTTTTTAGCCAAAAAGTCAAAAAGTTACTAAATTAGCCAAAAAGCCAACAACCCATACCAAAAAGTCAAAGATTCTATTTTCTCTCTACTTTTTGCACACCTTTTCGTAATTAGCCAAAAAGTCATCCCAAACATACAAGTTTTTTTTACTTACCTTTTTAGCCAAATAACCAAAAACTTACTAAATTAGCCTGTTCCCAAACGAGGCCTAATTATGGGTCAAAGTGTATAATAATTGTCCTAAAAACAGAAATGTATAATAACTTCAAACATTGCAAAAATTATTCACTGTTTTTAATTTTAATTTTTTGAATTCAATCTTTTAAAAATTAAATTTTTTATTTTTCATATTTTTTTATTTTTAATGAATATTTTTAAATTTTTAAGTAATTATTTTATTTTTTTAGATATACATTATTTAGATGTATTTAAAAAGTAAAATATTTATTAAAAAAATATTTAAAAAATCAATAAATACAGAAAAAAAATTTAAAAAATGTATTAGATTTTCATTTTTCTTTTTTATATTTTTGGTATTTAATGAATTTTTTAAAGATTTTTTTCACAAATATTATACTTTTTAAGTATATTTATGTTAAGTGTATCTACAAATTAAAAAAATTGTTTAAAATATTAAAAAAAATCAGTTAAAAAAAATACAAAAAATACAAAAAAACAAAAATTTTCAATTTTTTGAAAGTAAATCTTGAGTCATAAAATCAAACAAGCTGATTGTCACTATTAAAATCACAGAAAAAAATCTCTAAAATTATGCTGAATCCCAAAAAAGATAAGTGCCAATTTTATTCACACACTTGACATGATGTGACGAACACATTCCATTTGCAGGTTTTACTGTTGGTTGTAAATGTTGATGACGGGTTTGTTAACTTGTCATTGCTAGTTCTTCTGTGCTGAATATAGCTAGCTCATAGTGAGAAGTTTTTACTAGTAACATGCTAACCAAGGATCTATAAAATGCTCTGAAGCCACTGTTGGGTGGCGCTCCATACTCGGTCCTGGGTGGGCAACACTGGTTGCAATCATGTGTCATACTGTCTCACCGTGCAGTGGTGTGAAGCATCAGAAAAACTCAATAATTTTTCGAGGTTCTTCATGTCCATGTTCACCACACAAGCATTTTCTAGATTTAAAGGCATTAAAATTTGAAGACTTTATGCCCTTTCAATTGATCAATCAATTTGAAAATCGTATCCAAAATAACCACCTCTCAAAATATTTAAGCATTGACAATTAATCTTTAAGCAATAAAAATGCAGTATTCTAATAAGCCAAGGCTCTATGCAATGTCTTGATGGGACTAGGAGAAGAAAACTTCAAGGCACCAGGGATTGTGTGTGGGTATAACAGAACATAGACTCAGCAAACGCAAACATAACCTGAAATTTCCTCACTAGTATCACCCCACCGCAGGGCGCACACAAAAGAAAGCACTAACTAGTTCAACAACCGCATGAGTTGTAGCAGCAGCATTGACCGGAAAACAATGCAGTCTTAAACCTCTATTCTGTAAAATATCAAGCACTATCCGAATCTATTCCTAAATCCATAATATGCAATAAGGGAAAATAGTTGTGGACGCAAGCCAATGAGTAACCCAGCATTCTAAACTAGGCACCATATATTCTAAATTGCGTACAGGGATGGCAAAATTAACCGACCCGATTATATTTGTTCCGATCCGATTTTTATAATAAAAAAAGTTTAGGAGAGCATTGATAAAGTAGGGTAGGTCAAAACTGTCAAGGTTAGGGTAAATTGTATCATTAAAATAGTTAAATTTAAAGTCAAGAATTCGCACGAGAAACCCGAAAAAACACGACTCGTTGCCACAGAAAGTCCATTAAAGGACCACTCTTATCATCACTCAAGAACTGAGCTTAGCACATTTGGTGCTTACTTCAACGCAGCTATGTGGGAATTTCAAAGAACATCGTGAAAGGCAAAAGCTTCTTAGCAAACTCAACCGTGCAAAACTCTTAAATAAATGTAATCAATGTACACCAGTCAATGATGATATAATTTCTATGCAAGGGGGGTGCAATGAAAACGATAAGGCCACAAGGCAGTCTGTTAGACATAATCAAATTGGCAAATACAAACAATAGACACCAAGAAATCATTACATTTTTCGAAGTCAAGTGTGCCAAAAAAAGGCAAGAAAATGAGATTAATATCAAGGATTGAGAATGGACATGACAACCTATGAACTGA
Source organism: Camellia granthamiana (assembly GCA_036172215.1). Lineage (NCBI taxonomy): Eukaryota > Viridiplantae > Streptophyta > Magnoliopsida > Ericales > Theaceae > Camellia > Camellia granthamiana. The sequence goes on along the minus strand of CM069914.1, from coordinate 6,735,135 downwards.
CAGAAGATGAGCCCCTAAATACAGGTCAAAGACACAAGCGGTTTCCTGTCACAAACGTAAAATAGCTAGAATAGAGTCTCCATAAGTTGAGATGTGTAGAGCATGACACTTGCTTCCAGATGTAAGTTCTAGATAAATTCAAATGAGTGTCAAATTTTTCTTGTTTAAATACTGGCAGGTTATAGAGAGAGCTTATGCAACTTCACTGCTCTTTCCTTGATCAGTGTTCAACTACAATTAGATTTTTTCTTTTTGATAAGTTACACGACAGTCAGATTATGGTTAAATTAAACAAAAAATGACTTAAATGACTTCGATTGAATTATCAATTAGCCCAAAAATAAAGATTTGATTGGGTATATGAGCAGTCAAGAATTAATGTTACCTTAAAAGATAGGTAATCCTAAGCCAAAATAAGGTAATTACAGCCTAACAGTTATTCCACAAGAGAAGAAAATTAGATATGGCCAATGGTTTTTTTTTTTTTTTTTTCATATTAGATACAAATTAACAATGATGAAGACAAGAACGATGGCAAGGAGACCAATTGAAACGAATGTGTGCGACAAAGAAATGTATTCTAGCGAACAATATTACTATGAATGAAAGGAGAAATCGAGAATGACAATTTGTGTATGTTTATAAAAATTAACAAGCATTAGAAGTGGCAACAACTCTACTTAGAGAGAGAGAGAGAGAGAGAGAGAGAGAAGAGAGAGAGAAAGGGGGGGGGTGGATATCAAAACAATTATATCCAAGATCAATGACAAGTATAATACAACTGTGAGACCAACTAGAGAGTGAGAGTCAAATTACTATCACAATGGTGAGTGTCAAAATTGAATCCTTCTTATTCTTTTGCTTAAATTAAGAAATCAGAAGTACAGGTCCCGTGATATATTTATATATATGGAGAGAGAGAGAGAGAGAGAGAGATCTATGTAAACTATTTGCTAATATCATGTCTTTAACGGGCAACAATAATGAATGTAAATTCCACAAAAAAATTATGAAGAAATATCCTTCATTGAAAATTTTAAAGACAAAGAATACACACTAAAGCATATTCAGCTCAACTCAACAAGCCTTTCTCCCAATAACTGCGGGTTGGCAACATGGATCCATTTCCTCCAAATGGTTCTATTTGCATCCATATCCGTAGTTAAGTTTAAGATAGTCATGTCATGTCATTGTGCACGAATAAAGAAATGTACAAAAATTTAAGACTTACCACACCAAAAGGTAGCAAATAAGACTATTTTGGTACAAGGGTTTCATTGCATGAAAAAACAATATATATTAAATTGAAGGAGAGCATTGATTAAACGTCACAATAGAGGGGTGCTTCCAAATTTTCAAAATTAATATAACACTAAACAAGTTGAACCAAAAAACTTTGTAAGAGTGGTGTAGGAAAAGAGTAAGATAGCTTCCTTACCGAAGAGATGATATTTATTCTTCCCATCTTTCTTTCCAATATTTTCACTACTCACATCAAACAAAACACTGGACCAACCACGTTTTACCTTATATGGTAAACGTAAACTAAGAACAACATAATCATAAGGAGAGTTAGCACATTTACTGATTTATGTGGAGTTGGAGGTAAAATCTAGTACCTTGTAAAGGGCTGTTTTTGCATGAAAGTGTGACCTAGACTCAATAAGTAATAAGAAAGACAAATGTTTATTCACAGCCTATTTATCCTCTTTGAAGTTTGTTATAACAATAAATTTGTTCACCCCATGCTCAACCTACATGAGAAGTAATATGCATAGATATTCTCCATGATTCACACCTCACATTGATTTCTATTTGTTTTACATAAAAATAAATCTTTAAAAATTTCAAGAAATAACCAATATATATTAGTAACTAAGGGATTGAGAATAGGTTCCACAACAAACCCAATTGATTAATCCAAACACCACTAGACCCAATATAGCAATCACTAATTTACTGTCACTAAGATGTATTAGATATTGTCAATGTTTCTCTATGATCTTTGTTGAGTTAGTATAGGAGAATTTGCCAAAACTCCCTAATATAAATATATATAACCGCCATTGACTCTCTTCTTATAGTCTCTTAAACTACTGTAACGGTAATGAGGCATGCAGTAAGCCTTCCGTGACTATAAATTGGGCTAGACTCCTAATTTCCATGGAATTTTACGTTAGCTAGCATTAAAAGATGATGTCTTACAACTTAGACATGTACAATACGTTGTAAGTCATTTAATCGTTGTATATGTGTCCCTTGTAGGCTGACAGATTACCTTATGCTAATGTGCACTCGTGTAAGGCACACCTCATTGTCCACGAGACCATGACATTGACATGTGGCGATATAAGAGGTGTCCACAGTGTTTGGTGTTCAAAGTCAAATATTTGGCCACCAAGTTTAACTTTCCCTATATATACATGTGATGTAATATTCATTTTTTTTTTTTTTTGATAAATAAGCAATTTATTAAAAAAGCATCAAGACGATGCAACCAATACAAGAAAACCACTCAGCAGGCACCCCAGAAAAATTAAGAGCTAACCAATCACCCCATCTAGAAAATCTAAAAACACAAATAAATCCGGATCAACATTCCCATCCATCCAACTATACAAAACGAAAAGAAGACGACTTTGTAACCAAGAAACACTATGTGAAACATCTAAAAATGTGCGTCGATTCCTTTCCAACCAAATCAACCACATCAAGCAGAACGGAACCAATAACCAAACGCGACGCCGCCGCCGGCCTAGACGGACACCCCGCCATGTGATGTAATATTCATATGAAGATGGAGTTTAATATTTTGATAATTAAGTTGAGTTTGTGTGAATTTGCTAGACTCTTGCAAAGGAAAACTCTTCTTCTCAATCCGAAGAAAACAAAAAATTGTCTTTGATTTACTCTTCATAACCAAGGTTGTTAAAATCGGGATCCTAAGTAGGATCGATGAGAGGGTCTGGTGGATCGGATCGTAGAATCGGATCGAGGATCGTAAGATCCTACTTTCTATTAAAAAAAAAAAAGATAAAAATTAAAATTAAAATGATACATATTAAAAATAAGGTGAAAAATCATAAAATCTGCGATCTTACTTGCGATCCTACCTACGATCCTATACGATCCCATACGATCCTACACGATCCCATGCGATCCTACACGATCTTACTTGCGATCCTGTTGTAACATCGATCCTACAACGATCTGGATTGTTTTGGCAAAGTAGGATCGTAGGATCGTACGATCCTACGATCCGGATCGCGATTTTAACAACCATGTTCATAACCCCAAACAAGCAAATTTTAGCAGCCAAAACATTTCATGGCTAAGCCTAAATCAACCTGGACCTTTTTTAGCCTTCAACTCCAAACCAAAATCCTAAAAATTTGCGTTGTTTTGAAAAATCCATCATACCAATTAAAGATCCAGCAAGATGCAGCTTTTAAATCTAAGCTAATTGCAACCCCTTCCAACCTTAAAACCTCTATTATTTTCTTCTACAGTTAAAGATATTTAGGTATCGTTTGGGAACAAGATATTTTAGTATTTTTTTTAGTTTTTTAACTAAAATATGAGGTAAATAAACTAGTATGCTTGGGATAACTTTTTGCCTTTACGAAAAGATATGTAAAAAGTAGAAAGAAAAGAGAATTTTTGGTTGCGTTTGGTAAAGTTTTATAAATATGATTTGAAAGTATGAATTGTATTTTGAGTTTGTGAATTGTGGAATTATGATTTGAGTGTAGAAAATTTATTTAGTTATGATTTTTTAATAGAGTGTTGAATTGAGTTTTGAATTGTATGTGGAATTGAGTTTTGAAAGTTTGATGTGACATGTGAAATAAGAAAATTTGTTTGGTTATGAATTTTCAAAACTTAATTCAACCTATAATTGATAATCAAACACCCAATTCATAACTCGACATCCATATTTTTGATCAATAGTCATAACCAAACTATTTTTAAAATACTCAAATAAAAAAATAATTTTTTTTTTCAATTAATTGTTTTTAAGTAATTTTTTTGAATAATTTTTTTCCAAATAATTCAAATAACTTCTATGTCAATTAATTTTTCTGTCAATTCATTTTTTAGGCCTGTATAAACATTAAAAATATTAAAATTATTTAGAAAATTAAAATATTAAAAATATTTAGAAAATTAAAATATTAAAAATATTCTGAAAATCAAAATATTAAAAATATTAAAAATATTCCGAAAATCAAAATATTTACAATTAAAATATCAAAATATTAAAATATTTTTATGAAAATTAAAATATTAAAAATATTCCTATAAAATAAAATAAAATATGTAAAATAAAAAAATAAAAAAATATATTTAAAATAAAAATTAAGTTGTTTTTTAAGTTTTGAGTTGTGTGTTTGGTTATGAGTTTTGAAAAGTAATGATTATAGTTTGAAATGAGTTTTGAGAAATGGGTGTAGAATTATGATTTGAAAACTGCAATCAAATACCACACTCAAATTAATGGTGGAACTATGCTTTGAAATATAAACCAAATAGAGCCTTCGACTTTTTGGTATAGTTTGTTTACTTTTTGATTTTTTTAGTGACCTTTTGACTTTTAGTCTAAAATTAAATATTGCCAAATGAGGCCTAAGTTATCAACATGAAAATATTTCCTCACCTTAAACCTACCATGAAACTAACCATACTTTACCCTAGTGTAAGTTTCATGATGTAATATTTGCATAAGTGTCATCTATTTAGCACAAAAATGCATTCTCAAATTTAACAGACCAAGCTTCCTCATTGCACCAAGCAAGGGCACGTTAGTCCAAGATGAGAATTCAACGTAATATCAATTACCCAATTATACCTTAGTTGCAACTTGCACAAAACGGAAGCAAAAGCGGAGGTATAGCCACCTAGAAGAGTCGTAGATTGGGAGCACTTATGTATTATTTTTATTGATAATATTTTTAATTTTATAAAAAAAATTTAAAAAAATTTTAATCGACATATATATGTCATAAATGAAAAAAAAGTAGAGTTACTACCAAAATATAAATAAACAAAACCAAACTAAACCAAGCCTTATCTTAAATTCCATCAAATGGGATCGGCTGTCAAAACTTTATTTGAAAATTCAAACTAAACGGAGCCCCAATCTTTTGCTACAAAATACAAACCCTTAGTGCCTTGGGAACCTAAAAACTCTTCATGCTAGGAGTCCCCCAATTCAAAGAAACCACTACTTCAAGGATCCAGATACTTCTACTATCAACAGCACACCCAATCAGTCCCTTCATCTTCTTCTTGATCATCATCTTCCCAAACCTCTTTTTGTTGCCCCAATCAATAGCCCAATATCTATCTCTTCTCTCCACACCAAACATTTTCCATCATCAGCACCAACAATTGCATCACCAATGGCACACCCAGAGCCTCGTTGATTATGGTGTAATGGATGTTTGTATGCATCAACTATTTTCGCAAACTTACTCTGTTCATGAAGTGCCACTCGCAGATGATGATCAGCTATCTATTCCCAAATTCTGTTAGTAATATTTTCATCTTATAGTTATTTAGTTTTTGCTATTTTTTTTGTATGTGCTTCAAATCCATACCCAAAATCTACTTCAGAACCATGTTTTTATTTATTTATTTCGCTTATGGAGTTTTGATTTTCAATGACGATTCCATCTCATACAGAAACACAATTCTCACTCAACAAAATCACGATTCTTACACAATTTTTTCTGAGTAACGCATAATCAGGTTTCTTACAGAAAAACGCTAGGTAATTGAACGATTCCTGCAACTAAGGATCATATTTTCTACAAAAGGAGATAAATATTCAATCTTACTTTCTTACTAGTTATTACAAGCCGATCAACTGAAATGATAATTACTTTATCTTAATGGTTGTGTACCCATGCGTCATGTCCTACTACTTTGAAGAATGCCAAGTCACCATGTTAATGTCATGCGATGATTCATGTGATAATTTGTAGTGTGTTTCCGTGCACACTTCTTAGTTGTGCGCCATGTATCACAAGAACATGAAACCAAAAAAACTGGAACATTTACATGGATCCACAGAGTACATTTGCACCACAAATGTCATTGTAGACATCTACAGGAAAAGCAAGATACTGTGTTATATGCATTCACAGTAGCAAGACAATATACAATTCTCATTCACAAGAGTCACACATGCTAACCACTAAGAAATCAATGTCCCACACAGGTCCAAGCATTATTTATTATACAATCATCAGCATAATTGTGGTTTGGAGGCAGCATAAGTAACCTATGATCAAATCTCTAATCCCCAATGTAATCATAAAAGCATCGAGATAGAGAATGACTGATTATTTGTTGATTAGAAGAGTATGTGACCACACTAGGTCAAAATATTAGTGATTGGCTGATTGCCAAAAATAAACAAAGCTTCACAATGAGGCAATCCAATTAAACCGCTAATACTAGGAAATCGGCAACTAGTGCGTAACAAAAGAAGCATATAATTGAGTTAAGAAATCCACAAACTTTATGAGGAAAATTCAAATTAACAGGTAAAATTGAAAATAACATAGCTATTTAGACAAAAATGGAAAAGAAAAGGGAAATCCCAGTTCAAGAGTTGAGATCTTATTTCAACTACAACCACCAAACCCATATCAAGACATCATTTCAAAACCCTAATTTGATCCCGAAAGAAGAGAGAAGGGGAAAAAGAGGGCAGAGAGCCAAATTGAAGCGTACCGAAGATGGGAGATTAGTCGGAGTCATCGGAGGAGGGAGAGAGGGCCAATTGCTGAGCTTCGAGGCGCTCGAGGGCTTTCTGGTGAGCCCAGGTCTCGATGGTGAGATCGGGCTTGGCGTTGAGGCCGACACCGAGGATGACGATGGTGAGGAAGCTGGTGATGTAGCAAGGAAGCTCCCAGTCCTCCCACTTCCTCGATTGGCCAGGAGGCGGAGGAGTACGGTTGAAGAGGTAACCGTTGGGACGCTCCTGGTGCCCGGGGCTGGCCCAGCGACTGGGTCCGTCTCCGCCGCCGCTGCGGGTGCGGATGGAAGGGCTCAGGCGGCTCCGGAGCATCCCTGCGGCTGTCGCGAAGGGTTTCGGCGACGGCATATCTCTCGCTTTGCTCTGCTTGTTTGCACTTCTGAGACTGATGATGCTGCTTTGTGTTTTCGTGGGATCTGATTTTACCAAACCGTGTATTGCGGGGACTCACCAACACGGTGTCGTTTTTTTGATTTTGAGGCATATATATCGAACAAGTGTGGGCAAGCGTCCACTCGCTTTTCTACCAAAACCGAGTTGAGGTACCCCGGATGGATGAGCAAGCAGCCTTGTTGTTTTCTTGTGCGTAGGTGTCGAGCTTCTCTATTCTTATACATGATTTATGATTTAATTTCCTAAGATCTTAGCTAAGAGATTCGATTTGATTGTAAGGTCAAAATTTAACACTCACAATTTAGCACCGTCTGTGAAAACTTAGTTGAAAATAGATGGTCAACATCATGCATAATGAACGTATCGGCGGCGACGAGTCATAGTCTCGGTCGAAGGAGCACCTCTCAGCATATTGTGCAGCCGACATGTTGGCACATCGGACATTATAGGTCCCACCACCTCAGTATACCCAAAGTCATAAGACCTAGGGGCAGTTATAGGGACATAATTTTGGATTATTCATGTAGCCTAAGTAGTTAGTCGAGGTGCCACATGGGTGATTTTGATTGGTTGTGGTGTTAGTCAAACCACACATGTATCCAAGATGTTCGGATGAGAAACTACTAGAGTCTTAGATGATTATGGGCTCTCTGTTCAATAGGTGATGACTCTTGAAAAAGTTATTTGATAAGTGATATCCTAAAAAAGATAAAGAGTCCTATGAGCTGAAACTTCTAAGGGAAAAAGGCATTGATGATTATAAGAAATAGGTACCCCCGTGGATCTAAGGTACGCTTTACTTGAGAGTTGTTCACTTGTGTCAATATCTTAGAGAGATTGTTGACTGACTTGGTCGTTGGAGTGCCCCTAGGTGAACAAGCCACCGATCTATTGTCTTCTTGTGTACAGATGTTGGACTTCTCTATTCTTGTACGTACTTTATGGCTTAGTTCCCAAGATCTCAGCAAAGGGATTCGATTTGGTTGTGAAGTCAAAATTCAACACTCATAATTTGGCATTGTCTATGGAAACTAGGTCAGAATAGATAGCCAACATCATGGAAGATCAACAGATTGACGACGACTAGTCATGATGTCGGTCAGAAAAACACCTTCCAGCATATTGTGCAGTTGACATGTTGGGAGATCAGACAATGTAGATTCCATCATCTCAGTATGACCGAGGTAATAAGACCTAGGGGCCAATTGTAGGGACATAATTTTGAGTTGTCCACGTGACCTAGGTGGTTAGCCAAGATGCCACGTGGGTGATTCTGATTGGCCGAGATGTGGTTAGACCACATATGAATCTGAGATGTTCAGATGAGGAACTAGAGTCTTAAATGATGACAAACTCTCCGTTTGGATAGGTTAGACTCTTTAGAAAGTTAATCCTATTCTAAATAGGAGGAGTCTTTGATAAGTGATATCTTAGAAATGATAAGAGTCCTATAAGGTGAGACTTCTAGGGGATGAGGGCATTGATGATTATAAAAGGTAATATGACGCCCCAAAAATTGGGAACATTAAAGAATATATTAACAAATAAATAAAAGGTTTATCTAATATTACAAAATAGGAAACGTCACTAATGAGTTCTTTGGTTAATAACCAAGTAAAATCCCAAGAAGGTCGAAGGAGTTAATATAGCCTCCCTTCAAAGTCCAACTATCTTAGAAAGCAAAGCTACCCTTTTGACAAATATGAATAATATATTAACACAAGGTCTACATGAGTCGACGATTAAAAAAAAAAAAAAAAAAGGAATAAGTAGTATAAAAGTTATGTACAGATATATAATAATTACAAAATCATGTCTTAAATACAACATGTAATCTATCACTTACAATCTCAAAACACATTTACATAACTAGTTCCTAACTCTCATAGGATAGCCATACGTCTTCAAATACTTCAGTTTTGCCTTCGACCGGTCTAATAGTCTTCAATACCTGACATGAAATGCCATGAGTTTTGAATACCCAGTAAACGCACACACACTATCCTTTTTTCCGAGTTCAATACACAACAACATTTACAAAAAAAAAAAAAAAAACAGAGGAAAGGATCATGGAATTTAAGTTCATAGCACAGATTATATGGTTAGTTGTTAGTAGTCTGGAAATCCCCTAAAAAGATTTCGTCTTCCCAACTCCAAGAATTGGATGCGGATTATTCGGTATGCCCCTTCTTTTGCTACTTTGTTGTAGACCTTACTTCGGATGCCTACCAACGGTTATATACCATGTAGCACCAACCGCAAAGCCTCAAAAGAGACGGTAATAATGGGCCTTGCCCAAATCCCTTCTTACACCAAACTACCTAGGGTCCAAATACAATCGCTCCATTCAAGGGTTGCAAAACAACCACTTGCACAAGATTTAACTTACCAAAGGGAACACATCCCACCAACCAGTACCTTCTTCTCATAATAATAATCGGGTGATCGAGACCCCATTAGCCAACCCATTAAGTTTTTCGTTAGATTAATCGTTGTAACTAGTTAGTACAAACAAGAAGGAAAATAAATTTGTATAAATGTAAGCATAATCAAAGGACAAAAAAATACATAGCCATGACATGTATAATGTGCCAAGACATGATTATATATAAGTAAGTACATTCATAAAGTCAAGTGCTCAAAACAGCTATGTAAACAGAATTTCCAGATTTAGAGTCACTTAAAGATTAAGAGTAAAAGAACTATTTCAGATTTTTTCCAAATCCGGCCTTCCTATGATTCATAGAGAATTGTATCTAGTTTTCAGAACATTTTTTGAAAATGGAATAGCTTTTCTAGAGTTTTAATTATTTCAAAAATACTCCAGCTTTGTCCAGATTTGTTGACCATTACAAAAATCAAAATTTCTCACAAACCGCTTACTTTTTTTCAATGAAACCAAATTTCCTTGAACGATAACTCCTCAAGGAATATTTTGACATAAAATTGAGGTCTAGAAGATTTTTTTCCATTTTTCTAGAATTTTCGAAAGTTGGCTGTAAAATAGATTTTTCTGGCACATTTCTTAAAATAAGAAAGTTGGTGAAAAAAGAGGTCAACTAAGGGAACTTTTCCACTTCTCTTGCGATGAAAACATGCTAAATAATATGTATTAAACTCAGAAATTTAAGGTGAAGGTGTGCCTTTGGAAATTTTTGAGAGATTGATATGGAAAAAGGTAGTCTTATACCGATTAAGAGAAATACAAGAATGATAGAATTAAAGCTCAACTCCTTTCATTTTTAACACGAGAATACCATCAAAACACATTTGAAATGAATTTTTAAAACTTCTAAGAGTATGTATTTGAAAGGAAAAATAAGAGAGAGTTGTGTTGTGGCTTACTTGAGACTTGTTGGAATTGCTAGCAAACTTTTTTTCCTCTCCTATCTTCCACCAAGCTCACCCTCCTTCCTCTCTTTCTCTCAGTCGAATATAGTGTGTGTGTGTGTGTGTGTATTCTTGTATGTAAAATGCTAAGGAAGGGATTGCTTTTATAGAAAAATTGATATGAAAGGTCCAAAATGCCCTTTGGTTGGAATTGGATGAGATTTTTGGATTTAGTTTGAATCCAATGGAATAGTGAAAGTTTAAAGGCCTTAATTAGGTTCCTAAACATGATCAAGTTAGGATTTTCGTCCTAATCAAACCAACCTAGTTATATATATACATATTGTGGGGGCCGAATAATTATGTGTTGAAGAAGGCTAAAGAATTTGAAGACATCTGGCCTTAGTCGATTCGGCTACAATCTAAGGTAGAGTACAGTCGGCCATATGAAGAGATTTGGAGATCTGGCCGAAGACATCTAAATGTAGAGTCGGCCATATGGAGAACCGAATAGGAACCAGCATGCAATCAAAAGGTCAAGTAAGCCGGGGAAATTTTATTTCCACACACCTCATTACTTCAGTACACACACTTAATGAAATATTATTTTAATGACAATTATATCCTAAACTAAAATGACCATAATGGACATCCACTAGCACCTATAATATTGTATGAAAATATTTTATGTACACACCTTTAAAAAAAAAAAAAAATCTCAATGTACAAATTTTCATGGACAACATGATTCAAATTCTCCTCGAACTCCAAAGCCTAAAATGGGTATCCAAGAAAGAACTTCAAGTGCATCTGAAGACAGCACGATGAACCTTGCTGAGGTTGTTATAATATTATTTTCATTTATTCAAATTAGATTGTGAGCATACTTTTAGAATTTTTTGAGAAAGAAGAGAAAGGGAAAAAAAAAAAAAAAAAAACTAAACTCTAATTTTTTTATTGTTGTCACTTTACTTGTTACACACTTTATATTCCTCTATTGCTTGCAAATCAATACTCTCATAACAACTCTTATATTGTTTTAATCTCTAAATTTATACTGTATTAGTAATGAAAATGTTAATTTTCTCGTGCATAACTCTTTTTTTTTTTTCTTTTCCTTCCTTTCGCGATTTTCAGTTGGATAACCAATGCTGAATTATTTAATTATATTCGGGCATCAAATGCCGAAAGTTTTTTTTTTTTTTTTGGAACAAATTTGTAACAAATTTGTCAAACTAATCACTTTTATTCGGAAGTTAAGTTTTAAATTAAATGCATAATTTCGAAAAACTAGTGCTGAAATCTCCAAACTTAAAAACATAAAAAACAAAAAAACAAAAAAAAATGGTGTGAAAATGAGGGTTGAATAGTGTGTATACAATGATTATGAGTGAAGAATATAATTGTAACTTTTAGTGTGTAGATTAAGAAAATTAATTAATAATCAAATTATTAAGTGTGTGTACTGAGAGAAGATGTGCACTGAGGTAATTAAGTAAATGGAAATAGAATTTCCCAATAAGCCGTCAAGTGCGAGATTAAAGGTGGGCTCGACCCATGGGCCCAAAGGGTAGTATAAAAAGAGGAACGTCGACAAAAGAATGGTAGGTGAGAATAGATAAAATAACTTGAGATAGAAGTAAACCTGAGAGCGTACTAACTTGACCGTCAGAGTGCTAATTCCGACACCCTTGACTGGAGTGTTCATCCATTTTTCAGGTAGCAATCAGGGGATCAAGAATATCTGACTGGATACTGGAGTATTTCCAAACCACATCTTCACACACATACACACACAGATATATATATATAAACGTTTGTATCAAGTTAAAGATATTTTCCATAATTTATGCAGACTTGTCTCAAAAAGTACATTCATCATATCTATGTAGGTATGGTTGGCCATAAATGGTGATTTGATTGATTTATTTTATATTTTTTTGTGTACAAATGTTGGAAATTGTGAAGTATGGTGTATAAAATAGATTTTATGGTACAAGTGTGTATATATATATATATATGGGTCCAACTTGTCTCATGTTGAGATCAAGACCGGACCTGTCCAGTCCAGCCCATTGGCTCATTGTTTGGCCTCGTTTTGATAATCCGAACTGTTCAATATGTAGAACTCGTCCAGTACTATATCCCTGTAAAAAATCACATTGATCGGATATTGATAACTATTTGATCGGATCATATTTGTATTAAAAAAAAGGAAAATTTACCCATAAGTCCTAGTTTCTGAAAAGTTGAACCATTTAGTCCTAAAAGTTTTCTTATGCTCCATTTAGTCCCATTTGCATATCAATCTAATGTTTGAAACATTAATCTGATATTCGAAATCTAATGTTCGAAACATTAATCTGATGTTCGGAATCTAATGTTCGAAACATTAATCTGATGTTTGAAATATTGTAATGGGACCTTTCAGTCTATAAGAAAACTTTTAGGACTAAACAGTGTATAAGTTATTAATTTGGGATTTATTGGTGCATCCCCCTAAAAAAAATGAATGGTGAAAAAATAAATGATTGACAGAATTATGAACCGATCAAATAGCTATCAATATCCGATCAATTTAATTTTTTAAAGGGATATAGTACTCGACGATTTCTACACATTGAATGGTTCGGATTATAGAAACGAGGCCCAAACATGGGCCCATTGGCTGGATTGGATGGGTCTAGTTTGGGGTCAATTTGTTATTTAATAAAAATATGAGGGCTTTGGATTTAATTTGTGAATTAGAACGTTTAACTAAGTGTGGTATATAGTTTATGTAGAATTTGGGAATTTAATTCAGTTAAAATTTCTTTATTTTGAATTAAACGGCGAATTATACTGAGAACCGGAAACCTAGGGTTTTTGTGGGAAAAATATATTTAGAAAAATAATTTAATTATTATTAGGGTTTTAGAAATGGTTCCTGAGTTCTTGGATTCAATCAAGATTTGCGAGTTTTCAGTCGGTGCGCGTTTTCGACTCTATAGCTAAAATTGAAAATAAATAAGGAATCAAGGGTCTCTATTGAAATAGTTCAAAAGTAAGGTTAGGGGCATCATAGTTAAATAATGAATATTAACGTGTAGAAATGATTACTAAGCTATCGGAGTCGATTAGGGTTCGTACGGGTTCGTTCGCGATGTGTCTCCGATTCTAGAGTTAAATTTGCGAATAAATGAAGAACTAAGAGCTTTATCATAATAACTCAAAATTTATGGACTTAATAGAGTTTACAAAAGTTAGGGATCTCATAGGTAAGCAACCTCGTGGGTTTAAGATATGTTTTTACTTGAGAGTTGTTTATTTGTGCCGATATCTTGTGAGATAAGTTGACTGACATGATCGTCGAAGTACCTTTGGATGGACGAGCCACCGATTTTGTTGTCTTCTTGTGTGCAAGTGTTAGGCTTCTCTATTCTTGCACATGTTCTATGGCTTAATTTCCCAAGATCTCAGCGAAGAGATTTGATTTGGTTGTGAGATCAAAATTCAACATCCATAGTAAGAATAGATGAGAGCGCGCGCGCGCACACACGCACATATATAATTTATAAAATGTTACCATAACGTTGGTAGAGTTTTTGTTGATTTGGGCCAATATAAAAACTGTTTTGTGTTTGTGAAAAATTAGATTAATGGCCTAGTCTATAAGATATATTGATAATACCATCCAGGAGGGGTGTGTATGAGTCGGTTTAGGAGAAATAATCTTAACTAAATTACTTTCAGCGAATTGAGACAGTTTCTTAATCCCACCAACAACCCACAAAACCTCAAAACCGGTGGGTTAGTTTGAGTGTTTTGGCGGTTTTGAACCAACAGCTTGTACAAGTTGGCGGGTTTTAATGTATTTGTGAAATTGCAAAATAAAAATAAAAATGTTGAATGATATAAATATGTTTACGTGGCGGGTTTTAATGTATTTGTGAAGTTGCAAAATAAAAATAAAAATGTTTAGTACGCAACCCACCCAATCCAACCACCAAAACTTTCAAACTGTTGGTAGCAGCACGGATTGGTGTGGGTTGGCTTGGCAGATTGGGTGGGTAGGTGAGTTTTTTTGCACACCCCTACCATCTAGTGATAAGATTTACATGGGATCAGATCAAGGTGCACCTTAATTACAACTGTAGAGTAAAATAAGAATGGAAGATGGTGTTAAGGCCATCATTTTTGTAAGACAAAAAGTAAAATTTGTTAATCAAGTTCTTGTACTTGCTGGTAAAAAAGGAGGAAAAGAACCATCAAAATGTTGTCTTCTTGCTAGGAATTAAAGAATTTGAGAAATGAAAATTTGTCAAATGTTAAGGCATGATAAACATTTTCCAGTCTACAATGGGGAGAAAAACAAATGCAATTTTTGCACTCTACTTGTGTCACATCCTTGGAACATTATTATGATTACATGGTTCAATAAAGGCTAGTGGATGTGATGACTAATTATAAGCTTTCAATTCAAATTTAAGTATTAACAGAGCTTTGTCCACAATTCAGTAGCTCCAAATTCAGATTGATTTCATACCATTTAGGGTAAAATTGGCTTTATCCTTCTTATGGTTTTGTCACGAAATATTTTATTTCTCTATGGTTTAAATATAGATAGAGATTTCCTTTATAATTTTGAATTAAAGTGCTAGTGTTAGTTTTTTAGTTAAATATAATAGAAGATGTGTCACACTCTTTCAAATTGAGAGTAGACAATGCAAAAGTTCTAAGTCAAAGTCAAAAATTGAATCAAATGTCAATAATATCCTCGTATTCATCTTATTCTCTAAATTAAATCTTAATCTTAACCGAACCCTAACCCTAATTGTCATCTTTTATAAAAAGTAAATAATTTCATTTCATTTAATTTAAAATATTATTAAATGAGAAATTGGGTTAAAAATTAAATAGTAGATTAAGTTAATTTTATGATAATAAATTAGAGTAATTAGGTTAATTTAATATACGTATATATATGTAAATGTTTAATTTAAAATAATATTAAATAATTAATTGGGTTAAAAATTAAAAATTGGATTAAGGTAATTTTATGATTTAATTTTATGGTAATAAATTAAGATATATTTTTAGGTTAATTTATTATTGAAGTTGTTAAATAAATATATATATATATATTTGTATGTTTAATTTAAAATGTTATTAAACAATGTAATTTTTATAATTTAGGGTGTTTTGTTTAATTTGTGATTTAATTTGTTAAATATATACATTCATATGTTTAATTAAAAATGTTATTAAATAAGGCAATTTTTATGGTAATAAATTAGGGTATTTAGTTTCATTTATGATTTAAGTAGTTATATATATGCTTATTTTAAAATTTTATTAAATAAGAAATTAGATTAAAATTAAAAATTAGATTAAGATAAATTTAAGATAATAAATTAAGGTGTTTAGGTTAATCTTATGGTTTAATTTATGGTAATTTTGTAATTAATTTAAAATGTTATTAAATAAGAAATTGGATTAAAAATAAAAAAATTAGATTAAGGTGATTTTATGATAGTAATAAATTAGAGTGTTTAGTTTACTATGATTTTATTTGTTAAATATGTGATTAAGATAGAAAATTATATGTATTAAAGAAGAGAGAAAGAGAATATACTACAGGAGCATTTAGGTAATTTTATCCTTATTTATAGCAGAGTTACCTTTGCACTTTAGTCCAAAATCATACGAAGGTTCTTTGCAAAATCATAAAGGGATTCTTTGCATATATTTAAAACTATAAGAGGGTAAAACGTTCCAAAGCAAAACCACAAAAGGTAAAGTGAATTTTCCCCTTTAGAATATCACTGTCAGGGCTTAAAACTTTTTACATCTTCATGATGATTATTTGTGGAACCCATGGGACAGTGGCCAAGGTCTTCCTTCATCAAACAAGTGTTAAACCTACTTATGTCAATAAAATTACAGCTCTACAACCAATCCTCGAGGTTTTTAGATCTTTCAGCAAATCTGAAAAATTGTGCTTGATGTAAAACCCCTTATTCTAAGAATCTCGAAACAAGTAGGCCCAATAATAAAATTGTGACTGCAACTGTTCTGTTCTTAACCCTACCCATCTTAGCATCTTGAAACTCGTTTTGACATCTTTGGTCCAACAAACTGTCACCTCTAGCTCTAACTGGTTCATGTTTACCTAAGAAGCATATATACATCACGCGGTTAGCTTTTGTCTGCAAAAGATGGTCAGTAATTCTATTAACATCAGTTTAGGAAAATCTCAATAGGAAGCATAGAGGCAGAAGAAACTAAGATGCTTCCATCTTTAGTTTTGTCATGTCGAACACCAACACCCGCCAGCAACACTCATGTTTATGCGTAGAGTAAATTTTTGCCTATCAATTTTTTTGTAAACTGCTTAAGGGTATGGTTGTTTTGCCATCTCATCCATTAATGACATAGAATATTACACCAATGCTATCAAACCCATAATCGATGCACAAAACTTCCAATCGTATCCTCAAAATGGTAGCAAGGCCATCAAAGAACGGTCAAAACTCACCAGTAGTCTCCACATGAGCAGATTCCTCCAACAATATGATGGAATCGATTTTTATCCCTCAAAAACACTTCCCTTCTGTAAACCTTTGACACAAACTTGGCAAAATTATGGCAATCAACACAAATTCGCAGGTTTTTCATGACCTGAACAGGCTTTCCTTCAGGAGTGTCAATCAGCCCAAACGCCAAAGCCAGTTTTTCACTGTGGACTAGGAGTATCTTCTCCTTTTGTTCCTCATCCACATCATGTAAAACACAACTCAAATCAGGAACATAACCAGCTTCCTTGATCTTTACTAGCAATTCTCTCACTTTTTCAAAAACCTCTTCCTTTCGGGGATGTGTTCGATCACTGGCATGAAAAGTATGAAGGGTTTGGTTAAGCTCAATCCAGCTCCTTCCTGGCTCCTTTACCACAGCTTTCTCATTCATCAACTCCCTTACACCTCTTACATCTTCCCATCTCCCTGCAGAAGCATATAGATTAGAAAGGATAACATAATTCCCAGCATTTTCAGGTTCAATTTCTAAGAGCCTCTTAGCCACAAATTCCCCAATGTCAACATTTGAGTGAACCCTACAAGCACCTAAAAGTGAACCCCAAATGGCAGCAGTTGGTTTAGAAGGCATTTGTTTGATAAATCCAAAAGCCTTTTCTACTTGACCAGAACGCCCTAGCAAATCTACAACACAACCATAATGCTCAATCTCTGGCTCAACACCATCTTTCCCGCTAACCATCTGATCAAAAATTTCCAGCCCTCTGTCTTCAAAACCTCCGTGGCTACAACCAGATAAAACAGCCAAAAATGTAATGCTGTCAGGTTTGACCTTCTTTTCTTCTCGCATCAGTTCGAAAAGCTCAACCACTTCCCTTCCCCTACCATGTTTACTATAACCCACAAGCATTGCATTCCATGAGATGACAGTTCTCTCAGACAGGTTGTCAAAGATCCTTCTTGAGTACGTGAGGTTTCCACATTTTGAGTACATATCAATAAGAGAATTTTGAAGAACCACATAAGATGGCATCTCAGAGCGGAGGACATGATTGTGAAGTTGCTTGCCATGATCTACTGCAGCAAGTCCAGATAATGCACTCAAAACACTTGCATAAGTAACATAATTGCAAGTCATTCCTTCCCTTAGCAGCCTACGAAATAGTTCTATTGCCTCTTCATCAAGACCCAATTGAGCATAACCTGAGATTATAGCAGTACAAGAAACAACATCTCTTTCAGGCAAGCCTTCAAAAACTCCTCGAGCCTCATGGATTTTACTACCTTTGGCATACATATCAAGAAGTGAGCTCCCAACATATATGTGGGATTCAAACCTGCTCTTGATTATAAGAGAATGGATTTGCTTTCCATGTTCAATCCCAAGAGCACCCGTACAAGAAGTAAGCACAGTCGCAAAAGTGAACTCATTTGGCTCTGTACCTACAAGAATTCCATAAGAAAAAACAATTCAGAAAAATAGGATTTCAATGCACTGCTGTACATAAAAGTCCTTCGGTGTCTATAACTATATGTCAGAAAGCAATAGCTATCTAACATTCCACCTGCAGGTTTGAGGTATGAAATGTGAACTTTTAGGGGGACTGGGATCATCTGTCCCCATTTCCTGTCCCCATTCCCTGTCCCAGCCTTCACATACTGCCACATGTTAAACTTTGTAATCCTCGTTCTCTTCCTTTCAGCAAACCCTTTTCACCATCGCCTTCTATGCCTCACCGTTCTCCATTGTACTCTCTCTTCCTTCCGTTTTACTGTTTGTTGCCACATCCCACCACTCTTCTCTTCCCCCTTCCTCTCTCCATATTATGTAGGAAAAATAATTTTCTATTATAAGAAGAAAACAAAAGACAAAGAAAGAGAGGTTCAAATCACGATTACTGAAGAATATGATTTGGTATTTTGTTGGGTTAAAGCCATTCACCATGCTCTGGCCATCAGCATCATTGCCAAAATCTACGCTACAATTAATCTCTCTTTTGACTACTCTCTTTCATTGATCCCTCCAAAATTTCCTTATGATTCATGTCATTTCCTTCTAGGTTTGTTAGAATCCTCTGAAAAACACTAAAGTTTTTATTACTTAAAACCCAAAATTTTGTATTGTGATCTCAAATTTTGTTATTTATTTATTTATTTATTGTCTAGGTTTTGAAAATTGTGGCTCTAAAGATGATTAATTTTCAGTCAGTGTGCGTGTTCTTGATGATGAACCACTTGTTTGATGCTATTGGATGCTATACCCAGTTTTGGGATCAATTCTTATCTGCTAATGTAAGAAAGAGAGAGGAGGCGATTCTCGGGGGCAATGGGAGTAGATGTTGGATACGGATAGAATGTAGGGAGATTTACAGCTAACAACAATGAGGGCAAAGGTGAGCGAGAGAAGCACATAAACAGGAGAGGAAATAGAGTGTGAGTTGTTCTTTTAATAAAGGACACGTGGCGGCATTTGATCAATGGGACAGAGAGTTGGGACCAGGTTTCGTGACTGAGGATCCCAACCCCTTTTAGGGGTATCTGCAAAACACATGGAAATGGAATTTTTCACTTGTTTATGCCATAAAAAAAATTAAAAGTATTCATGTCTTATTTTTGAAGGTATCCATCCGTATGTTTTCTGTGTACTTAAATAAAACCATTTGAGGCAGTGCTCCTTCATAGCAATATAATTGACATTCTTAAATACTTCACAAGCCATATAGAACCAAATGTAAACAATTCTATTCCATTATAGTTTCTGAATACTAGTGCACTCCGAGAAGTATATCTATTCACATTTAACATTCCCTTAACAGAATTCATAAAACAGCAAAATTTATCAGCAATGAATTCAAGCTAGTTATCTAAGGCGCCACACCACTAATTTATCAATCCCGAGGAAAATAAAAAGTGTCCCCTAGTTCTTTTACTAAGTAGTTGATTCAGTTTCAGTTGGTGACTCAGATTACCAAATTCGAATAGGAAAATCTGGTTACTTTTCCACTGGAAAATGTTTTATAGTGTCAACAACAAAACATACCTAAGAACAAATTGAACCCAAATTTCAATTAAGTACCTGATCTTAACATCTGTACAAAAAGATTCAAAGCAACAGAGGCATACCCCCTCTGAGAATAAGCCGAGATCATGGCTGTCCAAGAAACTACATTCCTCTCAGGCATTTCATCGAGCACTTGCCGCGCATCAGACAAGCAGTTGCACTTGGTATATAAAACAATCAACCTGGTTCTGAGGTAAACAGGAGGGTGATAACGGGTTTTGATCATGTGGGCATGGACTCTTTGTCCTTCTCTAATGGCCCTTCGGTTAACGCACTCGTTTAAGAGCGTGTCGTAGCCATCAAACTTCGTTTCAAGGCCTTGAACTGCCATTTCTAAGAGGGCCTCTTTTAGTTGACCGTTGGAGACCAGAGTTTTCAAATTTGGTGGGTTTGGCGGGAAGGAAGAAAGGGCAAGCTGGCCGGTAAAATTAACGGTTAGGGAAGAAAACGCGTGTTTGGAATGATAGAAAATGTCGGTGATTTTCTGGAGCATTTTCAGACCCAAAGAAAGTGTTGTACTATCTACCTCTTTGAGCTCTGAACATTTTGTGTTTTTGCGGCTCACTCTTCTGTTGCCCGAGCAATTCAACAATCAACAAGCTGGCTAATAACAGAAATGTTAAAAATCCTAAATAAATTATCAAATAATTTTTACAACAATGTGGTTTTATGTGTAGTGAATTTCACATTGGGTAAAATACTTAATAATTTTTTTAAGTTGTAACACTGCCCGGCTAATAATAGAACTCACATTCCAATTCAATGATAAGCTCCGTTTGGAAAGTTGGTTTAGAGCGTTTTTTTTTTGGCTAAAATAGCAACAAAAAATAAAATAAATTTTTTAATTCAATAAGACAAAACATCACATCCAATCCATAATCATTACATTCTTTCTCTCACAAAAAAGTCAAAACTCCTTCCCAAACCAGGCTTTTTAGCTCCAAGCTAAAATAGTCCAAAAAAAATCAAAAAATAAAAAAGTCAAGCCACTTCTCAAACAATTAGTTTGAGAATTAAATATTCACTGATTAAATTTTGTAAATTTGCTCAATATAATGTTATTGAATTTCAATCGCTCGGTTGGTCAGGTTTTAACCATTTACTCAACACAATTGATGTCAACTCTCGTCCCCATCCAAGTGATTGTTAAATAATTTTAAGCAAATCTCTAAAAAATAGATTTATATCGAATTATAATAACTTAATTTTGTATGTCACTGTTGACACAAATTTTGAAATATGAAATGTTTCAATACAAAAAATCAACACAGCTTTGGTAAAAATTTTATACTTTAAGAGCCTCTCTTGTAAGATTTTTGAATGTCTTTCTGTATATTCAATTGTTGCTAATACAAAGATTACAAGCAATATATATAGCAATCCTAACCTTAATCTGAAATGGGAAATACAATCAATCTACACAATCAATCAAATTTGAAATAGGAAATACAATCAATCTACACAATCAATCTAAGATTTCCATAAGTAACATAATATTCTCACACCCCCGCTCAAACTCAAGGTGTTTTAACAGAAAACACTGAGAGTTTGCCAAGAAGAAACTGAAAGCGAGCAGTGGTGTGAGTCTTCGTAAAGAAATTAGCAAGTTGCAAGGTCGAAGAGACGAAAGGAAGCGAGATGGAGCCAGACTGCAAATGCTGACAAACAAAATAACAGTCAATCTCAATGTGCTTTGTCCGCTCATAAAAGACAGTATTATGTGCAATCTGAATAACACTGCAGTTGTCACAGTAAAGGGAGGTCAGAGAAGACTGAGAAACACCCAAATCAGTCAAAAGACAACGAAGCAAAACAATCTCAACAGTGGCATGAACCATAGCACGGTACTCAGCCTCGACAGTGGAACGCGTAACAACAGTCTATTTCTTGCTCTTCCAAGAAATCAAGGAATCACTAAGAAACATGCAGAAGCCAGAAGTGGACTTGTAATCAGTGACATCACCAGCCTAATCAGAATCAGCATAAGCCACCAAGTCCAAAGAGGAAGTAGAAGACAGTAAAACCTGAAAGATAGTACCCCGGAGATAACGAAGAATTCAAACCAAAGTAGCCCAATGGGTAAAACAAGGAATAGAAACGAACTGACTAACCACATGAACAACATAGGTAAGATCAAGGCGAGTAACCGTCAAATAGACTAAGCAACCTACGAGCTCTTGATATAAAGTAAGATCACCTAGAAGAACACCATCAGTAGTGGTGAGCTTCACATTAAACCCAATGGGGGTATCAGAACTCTTAGTGTCAGTAAGACTGGCACGATAAATAACCTCAATGGTATACTTGACCTGAGATAGAAAATAGCCATTAGGAGAATAAGCTACCTCAATACTAAAAAAATACCTCAAGAGAAAAATCCTCTTAAGCTCAATTTTACATAAAAACCTTCCTTAAAGTGTTAGCTTTCAAGTAAAATTGATTTTACTAAAAATAATGAGTGGTTTTGGAGAAAAATCGATTTTCATAACAGTCGACGAATCTAGATGGCGCTAAAGTATTTCTTTAATAACTAAAAATTTAGAAAAGTTATCACATTTTCGAAAAATGATCTTTAAACCAGATAAAATTCTCTACAAACCCTAGGCAGGCTGAGTTTGAAAAAAATTCTAAAAATGCCATTTTGATAGTGATCTTTAAAGTAAATTGAATTTGGAAATTTGCTCAAATTAGTAGTTTTATGCTCTTAATTGATTGAATATGCTTCTTATTGTTTGTTCAAGCATTTGTATGTCCTCTACATATGTTTGTGGTTGTAATGCCTTAAAATTGATGCCATGAAATGTTCATACTTGTATAGGAATTGTTATTTCAATTAATTGTTCTAACCTTGACTTAAAACACTTAATACAATGGGAAACTTATTAAGGGTGGTATTGGGTTTCCAATCACTTGAGAAATTTTATGAGATTATAGTTGTGTTAACTTCAAGTATTGGTTGGTGGGACATGTTCCCTATTGAATAACTTCAAGTATTGGTTGGTGGGACATGTTCCCTATTGAAAGTAAAGTCTTGCGCGAGTGGTTATTTCGGAACCCTTGAATGGATTGGTTGTATTCGAACCCTAGGTGGTTTCGGTGTAATAAGGTTAGAGGAGGTTATGGGCAAGGCCCTTATTTTACCATCTCTTTTGAGGTCCTCAGTTGGCGCTACGCGGTATATGACCATTGTAGGCATCCGGGATAAGGTCTGCAAAGCAGCAAAAGAAGGAGTATACCGAATAATCTGAGTCCAATTCTTGTGGTTGGAAGGATGAAATCTTTTTAGGAGATTTCTAGATTACTAATATCTAACTTTGTAACCCTTTACTTGTTTACTTGAATATCATGCTTCATTATTTGTTATAATTGTAATTGTGTATTGGATTGAGAAAAAAAGACAGGTGTATGTGTATTTACTGGGCATTCCAAGCTCATGGCGATTCATGCTAGGTATTAAAAACTAAGGTAAATTACACTTACACCTCCTGAGGTTTAGGTTTAATACATATCACCCCCTGACGTTTGGGAAATTACAACAACCCCCCTGTCATTGTAATTATTTAGACGAAATGAAAATATTGAACTCATGCACTCTCTTCTTTTTTTCTTTTTTTTTTTGTTGCTTTACTTTCGCTTTTTTTTCCCACTTTCCTTTATTTTATTTTTTAATGTAATTTTTTCTATTTTTCTACTAGGAATTGTTACCTTTTTATATAAGCAGGGGGGTTTGTGAAATGAGACTATTAACCACAGGGGTGGAAATGTAATTTCCAAAATGTCAGGGGGTGGGTTGTAATTGGACCAAACCTCAAAGAGTGTCAATGTAATTTACCCTAAAAACTATTAGCCAGTTGAAGGCGAAGCTGAAGCATTTGAGGACATATGGCTACCCTAGAAGAATTAGATACTAGTTTTGTTAAAGTCCCCTTTGTAACCATGTTTGGGATTGTAAGTGTTAAAACTCTTAATGTAATTAAGACATACTTCTTGTAATTACTATTTTTGTTATATATCTATATATATCTTTTGTAACCTATCATTATATTTTGTCAACTCATGTAGACCTTGTATTAATAC
Organism: Camellia granthamiana; assembly: GCA_036172215.1. NCBI lineage: Eukaryota > Viridiplantae > Streptophyta > Magnoliopsida > Ericales > Theaceae > Camellia > Camellia granthamiana. Next base: position 6,710,993 of record CM069914.1, on the reverse strand, counting down.
CTTATTAAAATTTCTCAAAAAGGTAACTTTTCTATTTAAGGAGATTGGACTTTAGAACCCTGAATTTAAGGTAGCTTGGGTCTTACTTGTTTATTGACCAAAAGACTCATTAATGACGTTTCGTACACTTATAACCTTAGAAAAACGTCGTATTTATCTGTTCATATATTTGTTGATGTTCTCGAATTTTAGGACGTCACAACCTGGTATGAGAGCTTAGGTTCAACCCTGACCCATGCGTTTTGGTTTGCAATTAGAGACTATCTTGCGCTGACTATATTATATTATTATAACACTACCTATTATATTAATTAAAAGACATCAAAAAATCAAAATTTTCTTGACCTACCTTAGGATGTTTCTTCGAATTCCGGGCACAACATCATTTACTCATGATAACATATTTCATTTTCCAAATCGTTGCGTGTTTTGACTCCAAACAATTCAATAATCACCTACGAAGGGAAGTGGTTTTAACTCTAACGGGACAACATGTTGCGCATTAGATACAATATAGAAATAGGGGTACTGTTATTTCTACAAGTCTTTTAGCAATCGTCATACCCTCATCTCATATTTGCAACCTTTGTTCAATGTCATTCTTTTTCAAGATTAAGTCATTACCATCTAGCCCTACTTTATATTCTACCATTTGTTAAATTAACAATCTTTGAGCCTTGATTATTCTATCTAGTATGAGGATTCTTGTAAACGGTTGTATTTTCTTAACTCGATGATAAATCTTGGATATCTAGTTTGAAACGCATATGTCCAACGTAGTTTTAGCTTAGATATCTAGTTTAGTCACTATTTCCATAACATTGACCAAATTAAAGTCTAAAACCATAATGTCATCCATTCCATTATATCGTTCATCCATATTTCAGTTGATTCTTATGTTAATTGATGTTATAAACACTTCGTATCCTTTCATTCCTTCCATTAATCCAGTCTTAAAACTCTTGTAGTTATTATTTTGCCTATATATATATGAAGTTGTGTTGTGTATTTTCCTGTATTTGTTATTTACTACTTGATCTTATTGCTTCAAACACCCTAGGATAATTAGATCATAGTTGTAAAACTAGTTGATTGCTCTTGAGAAATTGCCTCCGTAATTAGACCCCAACTTATGCCTCACCTCGTACTAAGAACATAACACTCGAGCCAATGACTACACCGAAACAAGCAACAACACATGAGCTTGTGAATAACAACGCAATAGGAATATGGTACTAGGAAATTGAAATCCTAAGAATGGACTTGTACCTATGAACGAAATCTCGTACTACATTGGGAATCAAATTCTGGAGGAGTTAGGATATTTAAGAGGAAACTGTAACAAGCCCGCGAGGGACCTCGTGCTACAGTTCGGACTCAATTTGTTGTCGGTTCTAAATCTGAACCAAAGAGTCCAAATCCGAAAAATCATTTTGAGAAAACAGATTTTTGAAAAGAAGTGCCAAACACGGACTGCTTTGCCAGATACAGAGTCGCCACCTAAATATTTTATTTTGGAAAATTTAGGAAACCCTGACTCGGTGCCAAAGGCCACGTGTCCGTCATCACTAAAGTTGCCTCGGCTCGGGAACTTGGGTACGATTAGGGAAGGTCAGCTATGAGCACCCCCTCTCGCCCGATCCGAAGATCGGCCTCTACTAACCGTGATATCTTGTTTTGAAAGCATTATGTGTTCTTATTCCGGTTCTTAGCCTAGAATTACTATGTTATGCGCACAACAAACAAGTATAGACCAAATCGCCTAAATTGGAATAAAACATTTCATGTTTGTTTTGAAAATGGTTTGCTACTCGCAAGTAGGCTAAAATGCAGGTTTTGCCACCCTCGAGTGGGCTTCTAAGAAAAGATAGTTTTGCCACTATCTAGTGGGCTTAAAACTCACAGTTTTAATGCATTATTCCAATTTAGGTAATTTGACCTCCATCCACAGGCATTCAAGTAGTTATATCACATAAGCAGCTAGCCTCATGGTAATAATGCTATTATGGCAACACTCACACGCATGCGGTATGCTAAAGCATAAAAAGCTCACCTAGTACTCCAAGCCAAAACAGAAGCTAGTTAACAATCATATGCATGATCCTAGCTCATGTTAAGATGGATAATGCAACACATGCAAGATGCAACTACAATAGGCTCGGCTATCCTAAAGATGGCATGTAAAATGCTACAATTAACAAGTACTCAACTTGTAATTGAAATACAAATGTAGTTAGCATGATGTACCGAGCCCGGTGATGTAAGACAAATGTATGGATGCACGCATACATAGCATAAGGTATGCTAAAATAAATATGCCCTAGTACTAACCATTAAAAGCAGGTACGTAAAAAGGAGAAAGAAGTGGGGGTTGGAAGACATACACACACTCACCCACACTTATTACAAATTCGCCCTCGCTCGGAGGGACCAAAAGAATAATACAATTTAACTAACTGACAAGCTAATTAAATAATTACAGACCACTTAATTAATTAACAAATCAATTAAGCTATTGAAAACAGCAAAAGGCCTCGGGAAGAGGGATGGACGCATGCATGCTCGGCTTTGCTCGGAAATCCATCGCCATGCACAAGTTTGCCTCTATTTTCCCTGCTCTACTCGTCTGATATGCTCTCTGCACACTGTGGAGTGCCACCGACCAAGTGGGAACACCACCGGCCATGTCCGGATGGTCATCGGCCATTTGTTGAGCTATCGGCCATCAATAATTGGTCGGTCGGCACTCCATGTAGCCGACCGGCCAAAACTTCCTGCAGAAACCTGTTTTGGCAGCAGCAGAGGGCAAAACATGGCATGGCAATGCATTTCAAGCAAATGTGTGCACCAACGCATCCCTTATCATGTTGGTGACTCAAAGGGACATGGTTCTCGATTCTCGGACCACCAATTGCGCATTTCAATGCGTGATGGCCCAAGAAACCAAGTATGCACTTTGATTTCAAATGAGATGCACATCAAACAAACAAGTGAAACCTAACCTCTATCATACTCAATTCAAGAGGCAAGGCATGTATGCTCATGCAATGCGACCTAGGTATGTTAACTAAGTATGCAACATGGGCATGCAAGCAAGTAATGCACAATGCATGTTAGGCGCACAACCTAAATGAGCAAGCATGCAAGATATGGAATAATAATGGGAGTGACAAGCATACAAGATGTGATCTAAGCATGCAAGTGTGCAAGGCATGCATCATATTAAGCAACCTAAACATGCAACAACATACAAGTATGCCACAACACACAAGGTGAACATGCATCAACATGCAAAGGATGGTCTTACACTAACTTGGACAGCTCTCTACTAGGTCCAAAACAGTGGCCAAAATGATGCAACAAAGGCATGAAAACACACACAAGCATGCATGCACAAGGCCTTAAACATGGAGCATAAGCCATCAACTCTTCAAAGCATGAAAGGGATGGAAAATGCAAGTATGCAAGCATGGAACATGGACTGAAATGTGGTCTCCAATGATGCCAAATCATGAGAACAAGCCAAGTAAAGCATGCTAGTGACCCACACACCCAAGGCTAGTAAGCTAGAATGCAAAGAAGCTATACAAAGCATGGAAAGCATGACTCCAAAGACCCAAGACAGACCTTAAGCATGTTAAAACATGACCAAAAACTTCACAAAGCTAAGCCAAAATATGCAAGCATGGTGGTCAAAAGGCAAGATGCATTTCTAGGCAAAATAGAGGAATACAAAGCAAGTGTATTATGCATGCCAAGGGTCGACAAACCAACATGGGATAGAGATAAAACATGCTAAATAAACACCAAATACCCACTGAAATAGAGCCAACACATGTTAGAATGAGGTGCTCCTTTGGAAGGTCATGCAAGGGGTTGTTATACACATGCAAGAGGGACACTCAATATGACCAAAACAACTCTGGAAATGGCTTATGGGGGTCCTAAAACCCACTGAAAAATGCCTGAACCGAGCTCAAGAAGTGTGAAAATATAGGCCCCTTTGTAAGGCCAAAAAGGGCATCAAACAAGAAAACAAGGAGAGGGGATGGTCCTCTCCTTCTTAGGACCTTAAACCACCATCCTCACCACTGAAATCCCTCAAGATTTCAATGGTGAGGAGCCCCAAACAAGGTGGTCCCGGAGCTCACTAAAAATGCACAAAAATGAGGCCAAACAAGGCCTAAGAGGGGGTAGACAACCCCAAACACAAAAGTGTTCTTGAACAAACTTAAAAAGGAACTAAAAACAAGACTTTTTTCAGTTATACACAAAGCTTAAATCAGCATGCAAGACAGGTCAAAAGCTAATGCAAGATTGGGGAAACTAAAGCAAAGAAGTTACCCTTGAAGAACCTTTGATGAACAGCAAGGTCAGACCTCTTCTTGTGACCAAAACCAGCTTAAAACTCCAAGAAAAAACCCTCAAGGCCTCTCAAGTCGAAGTGTGGTGTAATGGTGTGTGTGTTGGTGCAATACTATGGTCAAAACACACTTTAAGGCTCTTAAACACACACAAAGGATGAGAGAGAGGGAGATATAGAGAGAGAGGGTGTATATATATTAGATATATATGCCCTAGGTCTGGTTTTTGCTCAACCAAGACAAAGGAGGGGTTGGGTTTCTTTTATAGAGCAAGGAAATGGCATAAAGCTTCTCAAAGAAGCTATACAAAAGGGTCAAAGGGACCAAGCTTCTAAGAGAAGCTAATGCAAAGGTGCAAGCTTCTTGAGGAAGCCAAGACAAGGGGTCAAAGCTTCCTCAAGAAGCTTTGAGCAAAGCGTGCAAAAAGAGGGTCAAAAAGGGTGCAAAGGGTGCAAAACAGCTACACACGTGCATAGGGAGCAGAGTCTGTGCATTCCAGCTGGCACAGCTGGCATCCATTCAATCTGTAGAATACTCCGGAAGGTCGTCGGCTAGCAAACTTGGTTGGTTGGCCATCTTTTTTGGCCGGTCGGCCATCTATTTGGTCGGTCGGCCATTTGTTTTGGCCGGTCGGCAGGAAAAATCTGCTCTGCAGGTCCAACTTCAAACGGGCATAACTTCTTCATATGAGCTCCTTTTTAGGTCATTCTTGTGTCACAATTGAAGCCCCGGAAGTAATCTTTCCAATGGAACCATCCTTGCATCAAAATTCCAATTGTACAAAAAGTTATGCTTGTTTTCGTGAAGGCTGCTCAGTTTCAGTCTAACCGGGATGATGCCCAACTTCAACCAATCATATCTCCGCCCTCCAGACTCGGATTTAGGAGATTCTTCAGTGAAAAATGAAGCCCCAGAAGTCTTCTTTCCAACAGTGGTGGCCTCATAGCTTAACTCCAAGTGTATAGACAGATAAGCTTGATTTAGCGAGGACTGCTCGTCCCTCTCTTAGCGATTCTTGCCTATCTTCTTCTCCAACTTGGTTTCTTCTCTCCTTTCCCCTTTTCTTCAACTTCAAACCCCTAAGCAAGGTGTTTTGAAAGATTTTTCAAAGATTTCATCTCTCTTTCATTCATTTCCACTTTCTTCTTGCTCGGTTTATCGAAAAGCGCAACATTTGACAAAATGCGAGCCTCGGAACATCGCGGAAACTTTATTTCAAAAATGTTTTGAAAGAGAGGGTTTTAAGGTTTAAAAACCATTCAAAATAGCTTTGGTCCAAAATGGGGTGTGAAGTTGAGATTTGTCTCTCTCCTTGCCGAAGAAATTGAACCTTTGCCCTGCACATCTTTCATCACCGAGCAAACCATCAGTAGCGCCCAAGTCTTAAGGGCGGTCAAAAATGGGGTGTCTACAGTTGCCCCTCTTTGACAGAACTCGGAAGTCAAGAAGTGACGTGAGTGGATGTCAAAGCCTAGAGACGACCCATTTTTGACAAGGCCGAAGACTTGGACAAACAAACAAAATATCGATAAATAAATGGTTGCGCCCACAGGCTGCTTACGTATCCCTTTTCAAGGAATCAAACCAGCGTAGTTCAGGGGCAAGATGCAAATGATATGTAGGAAGACTTTGATAATTGGAGTTATACGCTACGCGAAGCCGGTTTGAAAGTTGGACTTATATGCTGCGCGAAACCGGTTTGAAAGTTGGACTTATACGCTGCGCGAAGCCGGTTCTGACAAGTAAAGTGCACAAAACAGTGCGATACGCAAAATAGCGCGAATGAGATGTAATGCGAAATGCAATGAGATGCGCAAAATAGCGCGATGCGGAAAATAGCGCGAATGAAATGTAACGCACAAGACAGTGCGATGCGCAAAATAGTGCGATGCGCAAAATAGCGTGAATGAAATGTAACGCACAAGACAGTGCGATGCGCAAAATAGCGCGAATGAAATGTAACGCACAAGACAGTGCGATGCGCAAAATAGCGCAATGCGCAAAATAGTGCGAATGAAATGTAATGCACAAGACAGTGCGATGTGCAAAATAGCGCAAATCAATGTAATGCACAAGACAGTGCGATGCGCAAAATAGCTCGAATGAAATGTAATGCACAAGACAGTGCGATGCGCAAAATAGCGCGATGCGCAAAATAGCGCGAATGAAATGTAACACACAAGACAGTGCGATGCGCAAAATAGCGCAATGCGCAAAATAGCGTGAATGAAATGTAATGCACAAGACAGTGCGATGCGCAAAATAGCGCAAATCAATGTAATGCACAAGACAGTGCGATGCGCAAAATAGCGCGAATGAAATGTAATGCACAAGACAGCGCGATGCGCAAAATAGCGCGATGCGCAAAATAGCGCGAATGAAATGTAACGCACAAGACAGTGCGATGCGCAAAATAGTGCGAATGAAATGTAACGCACAAGACAAATCAATGTAATGCACAAGACAGTGCGATACGTTAAACAGCGCGATTGATATGCAATGTACAAAATAGTGCGATACGCTAAACAGCACGAATGATTTGAATTGCACTAAACAGTGCGATACGCTAAACAACGCGATTGATTTGAAATGCACTAAACAGTGCGATACGCTAAACAATGCGATTGATTTGAAATGCACTAAACAGTGCGATACGCTAAACAACACGATTGATATGCAATGCACAAAATAGTGCGAGTGAGGTACAAAGTGTAAGTGCACAAGACAGTGCGAGTGAATGCATGTTCTATGCAAATGAGGTGCATTTTCTATGCAAGTACGGAGGAGTGCATTTTCTATGCAAAAGATACGAGCATTTTCTATGCGAGAAACTGGAGCATATTCTATGCAATATTGAAAGCAAGCATATTCTATACAGAATTGAAAGTAAGCATATCTCATGCATTAATCATAACGATGCGCGGCACGCATGGAACAGAAGTGTATATGAAAGTGCACATTCTATGCAATAGAGAGGCATCAAACATGTACTCTGGTGCCTCTGTTTTACCTCTCAGAAGGCTTTGCAACACACTCAGCTCAAAAGGGGACACCCTGTTTATATTGGTGAGAGGTAACATCTGCATGTGAAACCCTCGGGTGCTACTTGGACTGTCATTCTGACTTGAAGCAGACTTACACTTGAAGTAGAGGCACGCTCATTCTTCGGAACACTGACAAGGTTTGAAGAGGTACATCCGGAATACAATCTCGGAATTTGTCGAAGTTGAAACACACTAAGATGCTCCAAATTTTGCTCTTTTCTTTTACTTTGTAGTCTGGAACCAATATAGCTTTAGATAGGTCCTGGTTTTACTGTTCACACTTATTGGGGGTGGACCCTGCAGTTTATGAAAGAAGGAATCTTGTTTTGTACAAATGTGGAGAATGTCACAGCACTCTGAGCACAAAAAGATTTTATTTTTATTTTTATTTTTTTTTTTAAGAAATGAGTTCTTAACCGGGTATTGAGCCTACGACTGAACACAGCGAAAAAGACTCAACAACGGAAAATAAAAGGTAAACAACCTAAACACATCGAGTAACACTTGAAACGACTCAAAACAAGAATCGAGATAAAACAAAAGACACGACACTCAGACGTGCACAAGGAGCCTGTTTCTCCGGGTATGTTTCCCACCCTTTCTCATTTGTGATTCTCACATCACTCTGGCACTCAAGCTCCGTTTTTCTAAAAAAGCCATTTTCTCACTTTTTCTCTCGTCGCATATCTCTCTATTCTTCACTCTCTCATTTTTTTTGTCCCTCCCCTGGGTGGTTGATGGATAAACAAGAAGTTGCGGGCTCTTGCCCCTAGCATTCTGCTAGATTCTCTTTCTTCTGCTCACAACAGTGAACTTCTCCCACAGAGGGGTTGTGATGCGGCTGGATGTGCAGCAGATCTGCAATCGACATTGGTTGACGATGCTCTACTGGGGAGTTTGGACGTGATTAGATCTGTCCAGATGAGGGAATGAAATATCCTGCCCCATTCCAGTTCGTGTTTCGCACTTGGCTTGATACCTCGTTGCTTGGAGGGTGATAGAGCTTTTAGCCCTTTTGCGGTTAGTCTCAGTGGTGCCCTTTCTGGAAAGTATTTTGACAAAGGGGAAAAGACAGAACACCTGACTCAACTGTGCCCCTAGTTCATCATTTTGACCATTTTTTTGCTTTGGTTTTTCTACTAAAACAATTTTGACCAATATGGGAGTTAGATTAACATGCTTATTCAACTTTTTGATTTTGAAAATCATGCAAGTTAGGTTGTGAGCACTGAAAATTTTCCTTTGTTTGGGTCTAAGAAATGGTCCAGTTTTAGAAAATATGGAATAATTTTCGAGAGGATTAGTCAACCTCAGTAAAAATTCTCAATAACTATTTTTGCAAACGGCCAATGCTCAACAAGCACGAAACCTACTCTCGAGATGTACGACCTTGGACCCATAGCAATGGAAAATTGCCCCTTGTTTGAAGGACACTGCATGGCAACGGAAAGTTGCCCCTTGTTTGAATGGCACCGCAGTGTATTGAATGGCAACGGAAAGTTGCCCCTTGTCTAAATGGCATCGCAGCGCATTATAATCAGTCCTCGAAGCGATGATTACAACCGAACTCTCGGATACAGAAAAGGCAAAGATGATCAAAACCATTACATGGACACAATCGAATTGAAGTGTTTTACGGTTGGACTTCAGAATGAAGTTGCCTATGTATCCCAAAGATGGGAATCAAGCCTTACGTAGTTCGGGGTTAAGGTACACTCGGGTATTTAACCTCTCCTTTTGCGCTCTAACTTTTGCCAAGGCGCCCGTTCTGGGTTTTCAACCTTGCGAGCTTTGTTCTTCTTTTCTTTTCAATTCTTTTCATTTCTTTTCTTTTTCATCTTTTCTTTTCATTTTCTTCATTTTTTTTTTCTTTTTTTCATTCTTTGCATTTTTCTTTTTCTTGCCCTAACTTTTGCTTGGGTCGCCCTTCCAGGTTTTCGGCCCAGCGAGCCTCTCAAGGGTAAAAGTGTAGCTTTGTCCATGTCAAATGGTTTTGAGATCTTGAAGTCATCTGAATCCAGGAGAATGGCTGCTGTTTGCTGATGATACAGAAGTCCATCCAATGGGGGCTGAATTTGCCCCTAGTGTTGTGGATCGGAACTCAGTTGTCCTTCAGCGATGCCTTGTTCTTTCTTCCCTTCTGGGGTTTGGCATTCTTGCCGATCTTCATCTTTGATTGGTGGAATGATCTATCTTTGGCTCTTCGAGCACATCTGACATTTTTCTGCCCCTAGTTCTAGGGGTATTTCTGATCCAGCTTTGCAAGCTTCTTTTGATAACACCTGATCTTCTTGATTCGGCTTTCCTAGCCTCTTGTTCGAGGGCTACTTCAAATTGGGCCACACAAGCCTCACATCATGATTGACCTCTGAACATTCTGAATCTAAGTTCAAGGTTTGAAAGTAAGGGGTCAAGTCTCGAGGCTGAGAGCGATCCTAGGCTGCACAATCTCAAGAGTGATTCCACACAGGTCTTCGCAGGACCGCGCAAAACATTTTTTGAAAGTTTTTAAGAAAGCGACAAATCGCTCGCGCTGAAGACAGTGTAGAACCAATCTGGATCAAGTCAGGATCCTTCTCAGTACTCACATTAACAAGCATGATTTCATTCATTAAGGGCTTAGCACGCCTCTCTTTCTCTCAGTTTGATCAAATTTTGCAAATCCCGAGGAATTCCTTCCTCTTTGTTTTCAACACAGTGTTCAAAAAGTTTTGAAAAACTCAGGTCATTACAATGACTTCAAGGCACAGAAAAGACAGAGTTCTTAGTCAAATATCGTCATCTCATTTAGAATTTCTGGCACAACTGGCATACGGCAGAAGCAAACACAAGAGTGTGAAAATCACCGTTGTTCCATTCAGATCTGTTGGTGTAACTGGCTCCAGGTAGAAACAGACTAAAAAAGAAAATGAAAAGACAAACACAAACACAAAACGAGCAAGTGATGTCCGAGGTAACACCCCCGAAATTACCCGACTCCAACAAAACAGGACTGACTCGATACAACAAGACAGACCCAACTGACTCAGTACAAAAAGACTAACCCAATACCCAAGTCAGAAACTAGCATTCGCAAATGCTTAAACAGTGCATGCCATACGCCATATCTGGAGTAAATTGAGCGCCATCCGCAGGTGGTTCATCCCCCGATCACATCACATTATCCCCCACAAGTTCACTGATCAAGTGCCGATAGACTTTGCTGAGTTGGTGCGATGATGACCTTACTGTCAATCAGATCTTGTATTTCGTGGCGAAGACGGAAACAACCATCAGTAACATGGCCGACTTGCTAATGAAAGGCACAGTACTTGGTCGGATCATGGGAGTGAGGAAGTCTATCTGGCAGTGGTCGCGGCTCCAAGGGTTTCAAATCCCCTTCTCTAATCAGGACCCTCAAGGCCGCTGATAGAGACATGTACAGTGGTGCGAACACCCTTTGGCCTCGAGGTAGGTGTTTTGAGGTTTATGGAGTTTTGCTGGATGCACCAGCAAAGGGATTGGCAGGCGTTGACTGGGTTTGCTGATCTTTTCCGAGCAAGGGATTAGGGCTGAAAGGAACATTCCTGGTACAAAGGCCCTTCTCCCAGCTTGCCCCTTGATTCAGACTGCTCTCATTCTGAGTGGCGAAAGTGTCATCCACAGTTTTTGTAACAACTGCGAGGACTTGCTCTTTGTTCAGTCCCTCAGCTTTCAAAGCCTCAATATCCCACCGAAGGTGTTCGTGGGGACCATTGCCTGCCCTACCTTGTTCTTACCAGTCGCTTCCACTTTGTCAAGAGATTGGCCTTCTTCCAATGCAACCTGTCCCAAAGTTGGGGAGCCTTTAGATATGAACTCCCTAGTACGTGATGTGGTTGATGATGGGGCCAAAACCCCAAAGGCCAGATCTGCCACAGTTCTCTGCAGATCTTCGATCATCCTCATCAACTCAGAAGTAGTGGGTTCATGGGTTTGAGATGATTGGGGTTCAGATGCATCCATCATGCATAAATCCAGGCTCTCTGGGATAAACACATTAGGCTTGGGTAGATGGACTGGGGTGATGTATACGCTAGGGTCGTAAGGGACGGCTAGTGTGTGGATTAGGTTAAGATGTGGATGAGGTACTTGGTCATTGGGGGCTGAAGGTGGAGCTATCGTCCGGTTGTCAATGAGATTTTGGATCTCATGATGAAGGCGGGTAGCAACGATCGGTGCCATGACCGCGCTGCTGATGGTATACACAGTACTTGGAGGGGTTATGTCTGGCTGGGAGTGGGTCAGGCAGAGGTTGAGGATCGAGGGGTTTGAGATGCCCTCTTTCCATCAAGGCTTTTAGTGCGCTAGTCAAGCTCATATAGAGGGGGGTGAAAGTTCTGCCCTGAGCTCGGGCTGGGCCGGCTGTTTGTAAGCTTGGATTGGCAAAAGGGTTGGCTGTGGCTACTGTATTGATTTCGGTGGGTTTGGGAATAGCGTTACTACCAGCATTGGTACTCTCGAAAATCACCCTTCTTGTCGGTTCACTTGTTCTGGGAATGATCCCTGTGTTAAACGCATTCTCGACCTGAACCCCCAGTTCATGCAAACTCTTGAAAGTGAATAGCGGAGCGACTATCAACTTTTGCAACATATTATGCTCAAGGCTTCGCACCATCATCTGCACTTGATCCCTCTCGGAAGGCCGATCTGTCATCTGTGCTGCCTTTGCTCTCCACCTCGCAACAAATTCCACAAAAGGCTCTGTTGGGTTCTGGCGGGTTGCTTCAAGTTCCTGCATGGTCATTTCAACTTGGGTGTTGTACGAATACTGATCGACAAAGGCCTCAGCCAGTTCTTCCCAGTTTTGCTTCACTTTGTCCTCCAACTTAGCGTACCAAGTGGCTGCTACACCTGACAGGGTTCTTCCATACAGAGAGAGTTTCTGTGGCTTAGTCAGACCCATCGGCTTCAAGACATCCAAGAGAAGTCGGATATGTACCGTTGGATCTCCAGACCCGTCGAAACGATCAATATATGGCATTTTGAATCTGTCTGGGAGCCGCACGGCAGACTCAGTGTGCCCATCCTCAATGTCGGGAATGGAGTTAAGGCCCTGTGCCTTCTTGAATTGCTTCTCGAGGTTTGCAATTTTCACTGCAATCGGATTGAGCTCATTAACATGAAAGGGTTGAAGCCTCTTAGTAGGCTGCACCAGGGGTCTGAGCACCTGAGCTTGAGTCAACCTTTCCCGAGGATTCGGACACTGCAAATCTTCAACTGGCAGAAGTGGATCAAAATTTGGCTGGGGTCCCAAAGCTGGATGTGAGGCAGATGCTCCAGATGGGCGCTGCGTTTCAATACTAGTCTCAGCCTACATGGTAGTTCCCTGATTTAACGCTGCTATCACGGCCACAAATTCTTCTGAACCCTGTGCCATCACGGGTCTGCTGATGATGTGACTGGTGACTGTCGGATCAGATGAACCAATGAGCCCTGTCTGGCCCTTCTTTGCCTTACCACTGGCGAAGGAAAACTGATTGCCCTTGAATTGAATCTCTGACCTAACAAAGTCTATCAGCACTAGTCCAATGTACCCGGGGGATATCGGAGCCTTCTGAAGCTATGGTTCTAGGACTACCTAGCAAAAGAGAAAACAGACAGCATCTCAGCTCAATTTTACTGGAACGGATATGAGCATAGCGGAATGACTATGCTCAATACTGATCACTGTTCCCCAAATATCTATCCCAAAACTGATACCCTCAGGCAAAACTGATTCCCCAAATACTGATGCCTACAGGCCTGATGCCCAAACTTGCAAACTGATATATGCATCCCTGTAGAGATACACTCTAAAAGCACATAGCAAGTAAAGAGAGCCAAAACACCCCTATGTTGGGGTAGGGTTTCCCTGTCCTATTTTGTCAGGAGCTAGGGTTTCACTACGCACATAGCGGTTTCAAATAACCTAATATCGGCTAAGCAACCTATCCTAGTTTGGAATGGTCGCTATGGATTTCGATATGCACTAGGTCGAATGGTCGAAAAGGGTGCCCCGGTAAAACCGGGGTTTGTGTTCCCATACTGGCAGAGCCCGCAACCGGTCAGCCTTATGGCATGCTTTGACAAAGTCAAGCCTCTGGCAAACCGCTCAAGAATAGCAGATGGCCAACACGGTGTCCTAGGCGCACCAATGCACATGCAATGCAAAGAGACACATAAATGAAATCAAAACAGGATATCACGAGTTTGAGTCAAGCTCTCTAAATTCCCCAGCAGAGTCGCCAGAAACTGTAACAAGCCACGAGGGACCTTGTGCTACAGTTCGGACTCAATTTGTTGTCGGTTCTAAATCTGAACCAAAGAGTCCAAATCCGGCAAATCGTTTTGAGAAAACAGATTTTTGAAAAGAAGTGCCAAACATGGACTGCTTTGCCAGATACAGAGTCGCCACCTAAATATTTTATTTTGGCAAATTTAGAAAACCTTGACTCAGTGCCAAAGGCCACGTGTCCGTCATCACCAAAGTTGCCTCGGCTAGGGAACTTGGGTACGATTAGGGAAGGTCAGCTATGAGCACCCCCTCTCGCCCGATCCGAAGATCGGCCTCTACTAACCGTGATATCTTGTTTTGAAAGCATTATGTGTTCTTATTTCGGTTCTTAGCCTAGAATTACTATGTTATGCGCACAACAAACAAGTACAGACCAAATAGCCTAAATTGGAATAAAACATTTCATGTTTGTTTTGAAAATGGTTTGCTACTCGCAAGTAGGCTAAAATGCAGGTTTTGCCACCCTCGAGTGGGCTTCTAAGAAAAGATAGTTTTGCCACTATCTAATGGGCTTAGAACTCACAGTTTTAATGCATTATTCCAATTTAGGTAATTTGACCTCCATCCACAGGCATTCAAGTAGTTATATCACATAAGCAGCTAGCCTCATGGTAATAATGCTATTATGGCAACACTCACACGCATGCGGTATGCTAAAGCATAAAAAGCTCACCTAGTACTCCAAGCCAAAACAGAAGCTAGTTAACAATCATATGCATGATCCTAGCTCATGTTAAGATGGCTAATGCAACACATGCAAGATGCAACTACAATAGGCTCGGCTATCCTAAAGATGGCATGTGAAATGCTACAATTAACAAGTACTCAACTTGTAATTGAAATACAAATGTAGTTAGCATGATGTACCGAGCCCGGTGCATGTAAGACAAATGTATGGATACACGCATGCATAGCATAAGGTATGCTAAAATAAATATGCCCTAGTACTAACCATTAAAAGCAGGCAAGTAAAAGGGAGAAAGAAGTGGGGGTTGGAAGACATACACACACTCACCCACACTTATTACAAATTCGCCCTCGCTCGGAGGGACCAAAAGAATAATACAATTTAACTAACTGACAAGCTAATTAAATAATTACAGACCACTTAATTAATTAACAAATCAATTAAGCTATTGAAAACAGCAAAAGGCCTCGGGAAGAGGGATGGACGCATGCATGCTCGGCTTTGCTCGGAAATCCATCGCCATGCACAAGTTTGCCTCTATTTTCCCTGCTCTGCTCTTTTGAAATTTGTACAAATCGCAAGGTATGCTCTCTGCACACTGTGGAGTGCCACCGACCAAGTGGGAACACCACCGGCCAAGTCCGGATGGTCATCGGCCATTTGTTGAGCTATCGGCCATCAATAATTGGTCGGTCAGCACTCCATGTAGCCGACTGACCAAAACTTCCTGCAGAAACCTGTTTTGGTAGCAGCAGAGGGCAAAACATGGCAGGCAATGCATTTCAAGCAAATGTGTGCACCAACGCATCCCTTATCATGTTGGTGACTCAAAGGGACATGGTTCTCGATTCTCAGACCACCAACCAATCGCGCATTTCAATGCGTGATGGCCCAAGAAACCAAGTATGCACTTTGATTTCAAATGAGATGCACATCAAACAAACAAGTGAAACCTAACCTCTATCATACTCAATTCAAGAGGCAAGGCATGTATGCTCATGCAATGCGACCTAGGTATGTTAACTAAGTATGCAACATGGGCATGCAAGCAAGTAATGCACAATGCATGTTAGGCGCACAACCTAAATGAGCAAGCATGCAAGATATGGAATAATAATGGGAGTGACAAGCATACAAGATGTGATCTAAGCATGCAAGTGTGCAAGGCATGCATCATATTAAGCAACCTAAACATGCAACAACATACAAGTATGCCACAACACACAAGGTGAACATGCATCAACATGCAAAGGATGGTCTTACACTAACTTGGACAGCTCTCTACTAGGTCCAAAACAGTGGCCAAAATGATGCAACAAAGGCATGAAAACACACACAAGCATGCATGCACAAGGCCTTAAACATGGAGCATAAGCCATCAACTCTTCAAAGCATGAAAGGGATGGAAAATGCAAGTATGCAAGCATGGAACATGGACTGAAATGTGGTCTCCAATGATGCCAAATCATGAGAACAAGCCAAGTACAGCATGCTAGTGACCCACACACCCAAGGCTAGTAAGCTAGAATGCAAAGAAGCTATACAAAGCATGGAAAGCATGACTCCAAAGACCCAAGACAGACCTTAAGCATGTTAAAACATGACCAAAAACTTCACAAAGCTAAGCCAAAATATGCAAGCATGGTGGTCAAAAGGCAAGATGCATTTCTAGGCAAAATAGAGGAATACAAAGCAAGTGTATTATGCATGCCAAGGGTCGACAAACCAACATGGGATAGAGATA
The DNA here is from genome assembly GCA_036172215.1 of Camellia granthamiana. Taxonomy (NCBI): domain Eukaryota; kingdom Viridiplantae; phylum Streptophyta; class Magnoliopsida; order Ericales; family Theaceae; genus Camellia; species Camellia granthamiana. Next base: position 6,694,858 of record CM069914.1, on the reverse strand, counting down.
AAACATGCTAAATAAACACCAAATACCCACTGAAATAGAGCCAACACATGTTAGAATGAGGTGCTCCTTTGGAAGGCCATACAAGGGGTTGTTATACACATGCAAGAGGGACACTCAATATGACCAAAACAACTCTGGAAATGGCTTATGGGGGTCCTAAAACCCACTGAAAAATGCCTGAACCGAGCTCAAGAAGTGTGAAAATATCGGCCCCTTTGTAAGGCCAAAAAGGGCATCAAACAAGAAAACAAGGAGAGGGGATGGCCCTCTCCTTCTTAGGACCTTAAACCACCATCCTCACCACTGAAATCCCTCAAGATTTCAATGGTGAGGAGGCCCAAACAAGGTGGTCCCGGAGCTCACTAAAAATGCACAAAAATGAGGCCAAACAAGGCCTAAGAGGGGGTAGACAACCCCAAACACAAAAGTGTTCTTGAACAAACTTAAAAAGGAACTAAAAACAAGACTTTTTTTAGTTATACACAAAGCTTAAATCAGCATGCAAGACAGGTCAAAAGCTAATGCAAGATTGGGGAAACTAAAGCAAAGAAGTTACCCTTGAAGAACCTTTGATGAACAGCAAGGTCAGACCTCTTCTTGTGACCAAAACCAGCTTAAAACTCCAAGAAAAAACCCTCAAGGCCTCTCAAGTCGAAGTGTGGTGTAATGGTGTGTGTGTTGGTGCAATACTATGGTCAAAACACACTTTAAGGCTCTTAAACACACACAAAGGATGAGAGAGAGGGAGATATAGAGAGAGAGAGTGTATATATATTAGATATATATGCCCTAGGTCTGGTTTTTGCTCAACCAAGACAAAGGAGGGGATGGGTTTTTTTTATAGAGCAAGGAAATGGCATAAAGCTTCTCAAAGAAGCTATACAAAAGGGTCAAAGGGACCAAGCTTCTAAGAGAAGCTAATGCAAAGGTGCAAGCTTCTTGAGGAAGCCAAGACAAGGGGTCAAAGCTTCCTCAAGAAGCTTTGAGCAAAGGGTGCAAAAAGAGGGTCAAAAAGGGTGCAAAGGGTGCAAAACAGCCACACGCGTGCATGGGGAGCAGAGTCTGTGCATTCCAGCTGGCACAGCTGGCATCCATTCAATCTGTAGAATACTCCGGAAGGTCGTCGGCTAGCAAACTTGGTTGGTTGGCCATCTTTTCTGGCCGGTCGGCCATTTGTTTTGGCCGGTCGGCAGGAAAAATCTGCTCTGCAGGTCCAACTTCAAACGGGCATAACTTCTTCATATGAACTCCTTTTTAGGTCATTCTTGTGTCACAATTGAAGCCCCATAAGTAAGCTTTCCAATGGAACCATCCTTGCATCAAAATTCCAATTGTACAAAAAGTTATGCTTGTTTTAGTGAAGGCTGCTCAGTTTCGGTCCAACCGGGATGATGCCCAACTTCAACCAATCATATCTCCGCCCTCCGGACTCGGATTTAGGAGATTCTTCAGTGAAAAATGAAGCCCCAGAAGTCTTCTTTCCAACGGTGGTGGCCTCATAGCTTAACTCCAAGTGTATAGACAGATAAGCTTGATTTAGCGAGGACTGCTCGTCTCTCTCTTAGCAATTCTTGCCTATCTTCTTCTCCAACTTGGTTTCTTCTCTCCTTTCCCCTTTTCTTCAACTTCAAACCCCTAAGCAAGGTGTTTTGAAAGATTTTTCAAAGATTTCATCTCTCTTTCATTCATTTCCACTTTCTCCTTGCTCGGTTTATCGAAAAGCGCAACATTTGACAAAATGCGAGCCTCGGAACATCGCGGAAACTTTATTTCAAAAATGTTTTGAAAGAGAGGGTTTTAAGGTCTAAAAACCATTCAAAATAGCTTTGGTCCAAAATGGGGTGTGAAGTTGAGATTTGTCTCTCTCCTTGCCGAAGAAATTGAACCTTTGCTCTGCACATCTTTCATCACCGAGCAAACCATCAGTAGCGCCCAAGTCTTAAGGTAAGGGCGGTCAAAAATAGGGTGTCTACAGAAACCAACAGAATGATAGAACTCGTCTCTTCTCAAAATTTAGGAAACAGAGACCTCTCAAATTTTTAGGAGTGCAGGACCCAAGGTGGCAGAGAATTGGATCCAACAGATTGAAAAGATAGTTGATATAATCGGAATAGCAGAGCACGTTGATAAGATCACCTTAGCGGTTTACTAACTGAAAAGGGAAGTAGGTCATTAGTGGACCCTAATCGAGGAATCTAGGGACATCACGATGATGACACATTTTAGGAAATCTATTTTTAAGGAAGTATTTCCCAAACACGATCAGACAGGAAAAGATCCGAGAATTTTAAAAAATAGAGCAAGGCACAATGATAGTAACCTAATACGTGGTGAAGTTCAAAGAGTTGGCCTGATATGCAACCCAAATTGTGGCAAATGACGAGAAGAATGCGCTAAAGTTTGAGTGGGATTTAGACCCTACAAGTAAATGAAAAGTTTTGCCATTATGACTTCCCACTTTTGTGGATATAGTTGGCATAGCATTGGATTCAAAATGAGAGGAGGCAAGAGGATTTGGATCTTGAAGAAAGAGAAGAATCAAATCAATATGAGAACGGAAAGGAATAGCCGAGGCATGCATAAGCCATATTCGAGGAAACCTAATGCCACAATAGCAAAATCTGAAGGAAATTTTTCAAGAGAGACCAACGTGCCAATCCAGTGTTATCATTGCCAATAGATGGGACACAGGAGGTTCGAATGTCCCCAGCTAGTCGAAAATCAAAAAAAGCGCTCGGGTGCAAATACGCATGCTATAGATAGACAACAACCATGCGTAACTAAGCTAAGAATGATTGGGCGACAAAATTTCAAGGCAGAAAGCGATTTGAAGTTTGGAACAGTTAATCGCTAGGCCACATTAACACCTTACCTAAAAAGAACACATCGACAACAGAGGTGTGGGCAAGAATGAAAAAATATGATTAATGATTGGATGGGAAAATGTTTTGAGTGTGGCCAACCAGGACATTTCAAGAACGAATGTCCCCAACTCACTCAATCAAGATATCAGGATGAAGGAACGAGAGAAAAAGAGATTGGAGGGTAGAACCCATGGATAAACAAGCTAGGACAAGTTAGTTGTCACGCCCCAACCCTACCCTTAAAAGGTTGGGCATGACCTATGCAGAAATAGACACTTAACCTGATATATATATATATATATATATAACATAGGGGCTTGAACGGAAGCATTGACATCATAGGATAATATATAAGAAAGTATGACATCCATTGAGCTACCACTACCATGCCAGGATCACAAATACTGCATAAGACAAATAGACATAAGGAGATACACATTTGAGAACTAGCTATATACATATGCATATGTAGAACCAGCCCCATGGTTGGGTGTATAACAAAAACATTAAATACATTTCCATCTAAGCCAATAACTAGAGTATACGCCATAATCTAGCAAAACACCACAAAAATGAACGGCTTTGATTAAGGGCCTGGCTATGCTTAGGCTAACAAAAGTGTGACGGTGTCAGGGCTAGGACCGACCTCCAGATTGGTTACCTACAGAAACAGACATAACATAGAGTGAGCCAGGCTCAGTGAACAATAGTACTTAAACGCATCAATACACCATTAACATTGTAACACATATAAAAGCGTAAGTAATGCGGAAATCATGTAGTGAGTCTGAATCTGTACACATTTGCCGAACGACTTTATCGGTTCACAATTTCATAGATTGGCCCTTGGCCTGATGGGTTCACACGTTCACGAATTAGCCCTTGGCTTCATAATTTCATAACTTGGGTTCATAACTTCACAAGTTGACCCTCGGCCTCATAGATTCATACTTCACAAGTTGGCCCTCGGCCTCATAGATTCATACTTCACAAGTTCTTTCAATACTTTCACAACTTCACACTGTTTCTCAATTTCATAATTTCACATTTCTTCCCAAGTAGCATACATGTTAAATATAACGTCAATAACAATAACACTTAGCGTGATTAAGATACATCTAGTACTATTACTCACTGTGTTACGGCGGGGTACTAGGTCCTCCTGAAGCGTGTCCTACACATGCACAAAGATACAAATTAGTTCCCCTTTTTCTTGTTAAATCAATCTTTACTTATTTTACTTCGACTAAATTAATGAACATCAAAACAACATCAATTGCAGGTTTCGACAACATTAGAGGATCCAGCACGCAAAACGAAGCAACCCGTGTTTTCCAGCCTGGGCCGCACGTGCAGCAGTGATGCCCCGCACGTGCTTTTTTAGCAGTGTTCAACACCAAAAATTCACCATTTCCCCGCACGTGCGGCCATGACTCCCGCACGTGCGGCTGGGGTTCCCGCACGTGCGGCGATTCTGTTCAAAATAGTCCGAAAATTCCTTCAAAATTTCATTTTTGTTTGGGTATCTTTAGAGGCTCATCTTAACCATAAATTAATAGTCTAAAGTTCCAAATTCATGTGATTAGGAATCAAAATACATACATCAAGTGAGTATAAGTTAGATCATTACTCTTAAGGTCATAAACTCATAAACATTAACCCATAAACACATTCACTCTCATGAGATTCTAGCGTAAACACATAAGCACAAAACCACGTCATATAATTGAATTCAAGCAAAGGAATTGGAGGAAAGAGTGTAGCTTCTTATAGCTACTTCAAATTAAATCCAAACATTCACAAATAAGGTTATCTTGCCAATTTCCTTCTTACACACACATAGCACCACAATCTCAACCCTTAAGTGACATGATTATGAGAATAAGATAGACATCTACATACCTTAAACTTAATTTTCAAATCCCAAACCTTCTTGATGCTCCACTTTCACTACCTTTCAATTCTCCTCTCCCTTAGTCTTTTTCCTCATGAACTATTTTGAATTAGAAGGTTTTTGATTAAATGGCCCAAGAACACATATATATCTTATAAAGAGTGAATAAGACAAAATCCAATCGTTTAATCATTCCCAAATCAAATTTCTGCAACCATGTTTATTATTACTTAAAAATTATGCTATTGCCAAATATAAAATCAGTTTCAGATTACCAAATCTCTAAGACTCTCAATTTCTGATTTACACATTCTAGGTGTGATAGATACTCTCCTTGCCCAACAGATATAGGTTAAATTCATAACATCTATGTGCTTAAACTTAATTTCTCATGAAATTTTTCATTAAGGATGTAAATGCATAGAATAAAGGACTAAAAACATTCCAGAAACATATACGAGGGTCGGGTTATTACACTCTCCCCCCTTTAAATAAGTTTGGTCCCTCAAACTTGTTTTACCTCAAGATAGAAACAAGTGTGGATATTGGTGTTGCATTTCTTCTTCTTTTTCCCAAGTAACTTCAGTCCCGTAGTGTTCTTGCCGTTCTACTTTTACCATTGGAATTTCTCGATTCCGCAATTGTCTCACTTGTCGATCCATAATCCGAATTGGTTTCTCTTTATATGCCAACTTATCATCTAAGATGATCTGGTGATAATCAATGATATGAGATGGATCCGGAAGATATCCCCGAAGCATAGAGACATGAAACACATTATGCACTTGGCTCATACTGGGCGCGAGGGCAACTCGGTAAGCTACCTGACCCACTCGTTCTAAAATTGGAAAGGGACCAACATATCGGGGTGTTAATTTCCCCTTTTTCCCGAATCTCGGATGTCCTTTCAGTGGGGTGACTTTCACGAACACATGACCATCCACTTCAAATTCCAAATCCCTTCGTCGGTTGTCCGCATAATTCTTTTGTCTGCTTTAAGCCGTTTTCAATCTTTCCCGGATAATTTTAATCTTTTCAGTTGTTAATTTTACAATTTCAGGCCCTCGCAGTGATCTATCCCCAACTTCGGCCCAACATACGGGGGACCGACATGGTCTTCCATATAGAGCTTCATAAGGTGCCATCTCAATACTCGAATGGTAACTATTGTTGTATGCAAACTCTACCAACGGTAGATGGGTTTCCCAACTTTCTTGAAAATCCAGCACACACATTCGGAGCATATCTTCTAGAGTTTGTATCGTTCTCTCGGATTGACAGTCGGTCTGGGGGTGAAAAGCTGTGCTGAACTCAAGTTCTGTACCCATAGCTTCCTGCAAACTTTGCTAAAATCTTGAAACAAACTTGGGATCCCTATCCGACACAATTGAAACTGGAACACCATGAAGCCTTACAATTTCATTCACATAAAGTACTGTGAGTTTATCCGCATTATATTGAGTCTTCACTGGTAGGAAGTGAGCAGACTTAGTTAATCGGTCTACAATGACCCAAATTGAATTCATACCTCGAGGAGTCCGTGGTAACCCCACAACAAAATCCATAGTCAAATGTTCCCACTTCCATTCCAGGATTGGAAGGGGTTGTAATAATCCTGCTTGTCTTTGATGCTCTGTTTTTACTTGCTAACATTGTAAACACTTAGAAACGAAATCCGCGATCTCCTTTTTCATACTTGGCCACCAGAAGTTTTGTTTTAAATCTCGGTACATTTTAGTACTTCCTGGATGCATTGAAAATCTTGAGGCATGTGCTTCTTCCATTAATTTCCGCTTAAGTTCTAACACATTGGGGACACATATTCTGTTTTGAAACTTGAGCACCGAATCCATTAAACTGAACCCCGATTTTGGTTTTGTCTCCAACTCATCACATATCTTCCTTAGAGCTGCATCCTCCATTTGATGTAACTTGATCTCTTCAAGTAAAGTCGGTTGAGCCATTACTGCTGCTATTATGGCCTCCTGTCCACGTATCACAAGATCCACATTTAGTTTATCTAATTCAATCACCAACTCCTTTTGTTCCGTAAATAGGTTTGCCAGATCCCCCCTATTTTTCCGACTAAGTGCATCTGCAACCGTATTGGCTTTACCAGGATGGTAATGGATCTGCAAATCATAGTCCTTAATCAGCTCTAACCACCGCCACTGACGCATGTTCAATTCCTTCTGGGTAAAAAGGTACTTGAGACTTTTGTGGTCGGTATAAACTTCGCAAGTAGTGCCATACAGATAATGCCGCCATATCTTCAAAGCAAAAACTACTGCTGCTAGCTCAAGGTCATGTGTAGGATAATTCTTTTCATGGGGTTTCAACTGTCAAGAGGCATAAGCGATAACTCTTCCATTTTGCATAAGTACACAACCAAGCCTTTTATGCGAAGCATCACTGTAGATTACAAAACCTTCGGTACTACACGGTAAGGCCAGAACTGGAGCTGTACTTAACTTCATTTTCAATTCCTGGAAAGCAGATTCCTGCTCTTCTGACCATTCAAATGCAACCCCCTTTCGAGTTAGTTGTGTAAGCGGTATAGCAATTTTGGAAAAATCTTGAACGAATCTCCTGTAATATCTGGCTAATCCCATGAAACTACGCACCTTAGTCACATTGGTAGGAGTTGGCCAATTCACAATCGCCTCAATTTTGTGCAGATCAACAGAGACTCCTTCCTTTGTTATTACATGCCCCAAAAATGCCACCTCTTGTAGCCAGAATTCACATTTCTTTAGCTTTACATATAACTTCTTCTCTCGAAGTGTTTGAAGGATTAGGCAAAGATGATCCTCGTGAGCCTCTACACTCTTTGAGTATATAAGGATATCATCGATAAAGACCACCACAAACTCCTCCAGGTAAGGCTTAAAGACACGATTCATTAGATCCATAAATGCCGCTGGTGCGTTAGTAACTCCAAAGGGCATAACCAGAAATTCGTAATGACCGTACCGGGTCCGAAAGGCTGTCTTCTCCACATCATCAGCTTTGACCTTCAATTAATGGTATCCAGACCGTAGATCAATTTTTGAGAAAACTTGTGCCCTTTGTAGTTGGTCAAATAGATCGTCAATCCATGGTAAGGGGTACTTGTTTTTTGATCGTTACCTTATTGAGTTCTCTATAATCAATACACAAACGGAGTGTTCCATCCTTCTTTTTCACAAACAGAACTGGCGCACCCCAAGGGGATACACTCGGACGGATGAATCCCTTATCAAGCAAATCTTGTAACTGAATCTTTAATTTTTTCATTTCAACTGGTGACATCCTATACGGAGTCTTAGAAATAGGTTGAGTTCCCGGCGCCATGTCAATTATAAACTTAATTTCACGATCCATCAACTGCCCTGGCAATTCTTCGGGGAAAAACATCCAGAAATTCACGAACAACTGGAATCATATCAATATCCCCATTCATCACTTGTCCCCCCAAAATACTGCAGAAATACCCCTGACACCCTTTCTGAATTAGTTTACAAGCCTTGACTGCGGAGATCAGATAAGGTGGAGAAGTCACTTCTTGTCCCTGCAGAATAGACTCTGATTGTCCCGGAGGGTGAAAACTGATTTGCTTAGTCAAACAGTGTATAGTTGCACCATAATCACTCAGCTAATCCATTCCCAGAATAACATCAAAATAGGTCATGTCGAGAGGTAACAGATTAGCATACACCCGAATATCTCCAAGTTGGAATTCGCAAGCTAAATATACAGAAGCACAAAGCATAGTGTCTCCCAAAGGTAAAGAAACACACAACATATAAGACAGGTTTTCTTCAGTTTTATCTAGATTAGGAGCAAATAGTTTCGACACAAAAGAGTGGGTGGAACCAGAATCAAACAATACATGAGCAGAATGACCGTGAATAATAAATATACCTGACACCACTGTTGTCGCGTTTTGTACATCACCTGGAACCAACGCGAACACCCTGCCTTGCCTCGCAGTATCTTTATTATTAGTAGGTTTAGCAGCTGCCTTTGTGTTGGAGGTTAGTGTAGACCCCGCGGAACTTGTAGCAGTCCTATTGCCCTTTTGTTGAGTCCACTATGGACAATTCCTTACCAAATGACCCGTTTTACCACACTTAAAACAAGCTCCAGTCTTCCAGTGGCAAGTCCCACGATGCTGCCTTCCACAGTCTGGACACACAGGAGTGGAATTTTGAGCAGGGGTGGTGGTGCTGGAGTTCCCTGAATTAAGCTTCTTATTTGGTGGAGTAATTGATCCCTTTGACCATTGATTGTTCTGCTTCTTCCCTTTCCACTAGGAAATCCGATTCTGAGCCGCAAGATTTCTTTTTGCTATAACAGCCCTTTCTAACACATCAACATAAGTAGGTAGCTTTAACATATTGACTCGGTCTAGGATAGCTCCCCGTAATCCCCTTCAAATTTTCGTGCCTTCTTATAATCCGTATCTACCATATGAGGCGCAAACCGAGCTAATTCAGCAAATTGAGCTTTATATTCTGCAACGGTCTTACTTCCTTGTCTAAGGGTTTCAAATTCAGTCACCTTTTTATCTCGCATACTTTGGGGAAAGTACTTATCATAGAACAGCTCCAAAAATCTATCCCATGTTAAGCCTTGATGCACAGTTCTCGTGAGCATCCACCATCTTCGCGCCTCGTCTTCAAGAGTAAAGGCGGCAAGTTGCACTTTCTGGACTTCAGTACATGGAAATACTTCGAACAGTTTCTCTATTCCCAGCACCCATGCTTCAGCTTTCATCGGTTCTATTCCTCCCTTGAATGACGGAGGTTTCATCTTTTTAAACTCCTTTGTGAGTGTAATGGTTTGGTCCTCAACATAAAAATCTTGTACTACAGGTGAAGGTACCGGTGGCGGTGGCAGTTGCGGTTGTTGTTGTTGTTGCCTTAAGGTCTCCGCCATTTCCATCATCATTCTTTCCATTCGGTCCAACCGCACTGCAGTAGCATCTTCCGGATCTTCTGTCCTTGTTCTCAACATGACCTTCATAACATTCAAGTATATCTAATAAACATAATTCACATTGTTAGCATTAGCAGAGTACACTAAACGTTGCCATCGATCTTTCATACATTTTTAGGATGCCATGCATGATCCCTAAGTCTTTTCTAGACATCCTAAGGCTCAATGGATTTGTGTGTGAGATAGCAACTCGTGCTCTAATACCACTTGTCACGCCCCAACCCTGCCCTTAAAAGGTTGGGCATGACCTATGCAGAAATAGACACCTAACTTGATATATATATATAACATGGGGGCCTGAACGGAAGCATTGACATCATAGGATAATATATAAGAAAGTATGACATCCATTGAGCTACCACTACCATGCCAGGATCATAGATACCGCATAAGACGAATAGACATAAGGAGATACACATTTGAGAACTAGTTATATACATATGCATATACAGAACCAGCCCCATGGTTGGGTGTATAACACAAACATTATATACATTTCCTCCTAAGCCAATAACTAGAGTATACGCCACAATCTAGCAAAACACCACAAAAATGAACGGCTTCGATTAAGGGCCTAGCTATGCTTAGGCTGACAAAAGTGTGACGGTGTCAGGGCTAGAACCGACCTCCAGGTTGGTTACCTACAGAAACAGACATAACATAGAGTGAGCCAGGCTCAGTGAACAATAGTACTTAAACGCGTCAATACACCATTAACATTGTAACACATATAAAAGCGTAAGTAATGCGGAAATCATGTAGTGAGTCTGAATCTGTACACATTTGCCAAACAACCTTATCGGTTCACAATTTCATAGATTGGCCCTTGGCCTGATGGGTTCACACGTTCACAAATTAGCCCTTGGCTTCATAATTTCATAACTTGGGTACATAACTTCACAAGTTGGCCCTCGGCCTCATAGATTCATATTTCACAAGTTGGCCCTCAGCCTCATAGATTCATACTTCACATGTTCTTTCGATACTTTCACAACTTCACACTGTTTCTCAATTTCATAATTTCACATTTCTTCCCAAGTAGCATACATGTTAAATATAACGTCAATAACAATAACACTTAGCGTGATTAAGATACATCTAGTACTATTACTCACTGTGTTACGGCGGGGCACTAGGTCCTCCTGAAGCGTGTCCTACGCATGCACAAAGATACAAATTAGTTCCCCTTTTTCTTGTTAAATCAATCCTTGACTTATTTTACTTCGACTAAATTAATGAACATCAAAAACAACATCAATTGCAGGTTTCGACAACATTAGAGGATCCAGCATGCAAAACGGAGCAACCCGTGTTTCCCAACCTGGGCCGCACGTGCGGCTATGAGCCCCACACGTGCGGCAAGGGTCCCGCACATGTGGCAGTGATGCCCCACACGTGCTTTTTTAGCAGTGTTCAACACCAAAAATTCACCATTTCCCTGCACGTGCGGCTATGACTCCCGCACGTGCGGCTGGGGTTCCCGCACGTGCGGCGATTCTGTTCAAAATAGTCCGAAAATTCCTTCAAAATTTCATTTTTGTTTGGGTATCATTAGAGGCTCATCTTAACCATAAATTGATAGTCTAAAGTTCCAAATTCATGTGATTAGGAATCAAAATACATACATCAAGTGAGTATAAGTTAGATCATTACTCTTAAGGTCATAAACTCATAAACATAAACCCATAAACACATTCACTCTCATGAGATTCTAACGTAAACACATATGCACAAAACCATGTCATATAATTGAATTCAAGCAAAGGAATTGGAGAAAAGAGTGTAGCTTCTTATAGCTACTTCAAATTAAATCCAAACATTCACAAATAAGGTTATCTTGCCAATTTCCTTCTTACACACACGTAGCACCACAATCTCAACCCTTAAGTGACATGATTATAAGGATAAGATAGACATCTACATACCTTAAACTTAATTTTCAAATCCCCAACCTTCTTGATGCTCCACTCTCACTACCTTTCAATTCTCCTCTCCCTTAGTCTTTTTCCTCAGGAGCTATTTTGAATTAGAAGGTTTTTGATCAAATGGCCCAAGAACACATATATATCTTATAAAGAGTGAATAAGACAAAATCCAATCGTTTAATCATTCCCAAATCAAATTTCTGCAACCATGCTTATTATTACTTAAAAATTATGCTATTGCCAAATATAAAATCAGTTTCAGATTACCAAATCTCTAAGACTCTCAATTTCTGATTTATACATTCTAGGTGTGACAGATACTCTCCTTGCCCAACAAATATAGGTTAAATTCATAACATCTATGTACTTAAACTTAATTTCTCATGAAATTTTTCATTAAGGATGTAAATGCATAGAATAAAGGATTAAAAACATTCCAGAAACATATACGAGGGTCGGGTTATTACATTAGTTAATGATAATTAGAGGCCAACCGGCAGAGTTTTTGCACTACAAGGAAAAGAAGATGAAAACCTCACTAAGCAGTACCTTGAGAGTGAGTAATACGCCGCGAACGGACCCAAAAAACCGTAGTACGAGCCATGGCTAACCTGGGAGAATGTAACTAGGATAGCAGTTTGAACTCCTTGAAAGGACTTTTTGTAATCTGAGTGTAAATGTGTAAATTCTCTTTTGTTAATCCAAGTCTTGGTGCAATTTTATTCGTACTTCAAAATTCTTGAGTATATATTTTATTCATCGCATTTCTTCGCATAAATCCCCAATATCATCTTAGATATAGACTCGTCACTCACACATTAAGCCCTGATCAACCAAGAGAAACGACTTATGCATCCGATGGAATATTTTTATTATTTAAGGAGAATAGATCAGATTCCCTAATTTTAATGAATCAACGAACGCAATGACATCGGTACCAAAGGATCAAAAAGATAAATTCTTAACAAACACGAGGGCACTTTGTTGGCCTGGACTATCACCGCCTCAGGAATTAATAGAAACGATCTTCACATTGAAGCAATAACATCGTAACCTAGATGGCAAGTAGTTCAAAAATTTCACAAATCACAAGAGATTTATGTACCCCTTTCACGTCATTAATTAGAAAGGAATTCAACTCAATGAAGACGCTACTATTATAATGAGGCCATTGGTGGCTTTGGACAAAAAAGAGAAGAACTTAAGAGGAAAAGATAATCCAGATGATTAAAGTACAAACCTACCTAGAAGTGCGAGAATACAATGCGGACAAATTATCCACAATTTTTTCAGACTAGAGGAACGACTTAAATTTCGAGGATGAAATTTGTTTAAGGGGTATAGGTTGTGAGACCCCTGAATTTTGTAAATCCTAGTAAGACCCTTACTTTTGAATTATTATAAAAAAAACCCTTAGTTCCCCGTTTATTCGTAAAATTAACCCTACAACTGAAAACATATCACAGACAAACCCATACAAACCCTAATCAATCCCGGTAACTTAGAAATCATTTCTGACACTCTAGTATTGATTATTTAATTATCAAATTTTAGATTAATTGCTTAAAATCATAATTTTTTATTTTTATCATTTTCATTCGGTTATGTGTCTTTTAATTCAAAGCAAGATCATTCGAACCAAATTATTTTTCCTAACATTATTTTAATTAATACTACACTTGAAATAGATATTATAATTAATTCTAAGCCCACACATTTTATTTTAATTACATTTTGAGCCCAAATCATTCTTTATACATGTAAAAGTACACCTCAAATATTATAATCTTTTTTTTCAAAATATCTACAATATATATATACATATATGAGAGTCTGTATACAAATAATGAGAAAAAGTCCCTCAAATCTATATCACATGGCCGGCCACCCGACGAATATACATTGTAGTGTCCTTTTTGAAACAAATTTCATGAATTTAGGGAAGACTTTTGACTAGGACCCCAAATCTAGGAAACTTTTCTTCTGCTTGTTACTAGCTTAGTTCTAATTAAAGATAACCCTAACTAGAACTTGTTTAAGTACACAATTAGGACCCTAATCACCCCTCATTCCAGTACATTCCAATTAAATCCAAAGACTATTCAATTCCTTTGGAACCAAGGGCATTTTGGACTTTTGACACCAAATTTCCTATAAATACATCACCACCCCCTTAGCATTTGCATACTCAAACACACGCCCACACTACACATAACTAAGGTAGAGAGAGGGGGAGCAAAGAGTTAGCTTGAAGGGAGAGAAAGAAACAGAGAGAAGACTTCATCCAAGCCATAGCAATCTACCAAACAAGTAAGCCACAATACAACCTATTCTTTTCTTTTCTCTTCTAAATACATGATATTAGATGCTTAGAATATAGTTTCATATGTTTATGTGTATGGTTCTTGTGTTTAAATAAGAGAAGTTGTGCTTTGTTGGCTACCTTGCTCGTATTTTTCCTTTGTTGAAACAAAGTCACAAATTTTTATCCATTTCATACATTATTTTTAATGGAATACCTTCAAACTAAAAATCTAAGTTATTAGTATATTATTTGATATGTTTTTATCATAAGAGAAGTGTAAAATTTCCCATGGTTGGCTCCTTTTCTTACAATTCTTTTTATTTCAAGTTTTGACCACTAATAATCAGTATTTTCAACCCACTTTCAAAATTATAGAAAAATATAGAAAAATCCTCTTGAGCTTAATTTTAGATAAAAACCTTCCTTAAAGTGTTAGCTTTCAAGTAAAATTGGCTTTACTAAAAATGAACGAGTGGTTTGAAAAAAAACTAATTCTTATAACAGTAGACAAATCTGGACAGGGCTGGAGTATTTCTCTAATAACTAAAAATTTAGAAAAGTTATCCCATTTTCGAAAAATGATCTTTAAACTAGATAAACTTCTCTACAAACCCTAGGAAGGCCAAGTTCAAAAAAAAAAAAAAAAAAAAAAAAAAAAAAAAAAAAAACTGAAAATGCCATTTTGATAGTGTTCTTTAAAGTAAACTGAATTGAGAAATTTGCTCTAGTTAGTAGTTTCATGCTCTAAATTGATTGAATATGGTTCTTATTATTTGCTCAAGCATTAGTATGTCCTCTACATATGTTTGTGTTTGTAATGCCTTAAACTAATGCCATGAAATGTTCATACTTGTGTAGAAATTGTTATTTCAATTACTTGTTCTAATCTTGACTTAAAACACTTAACACAGTGGGAATCTTATTAAGGGTGGTATTAGGTTTCCGATCACTTGAGAAATTTCATGAGATTATAGTTGTGTCAACTTCAAGTATTGGTTGGCTTGACGTGTTTCCTATTAAAAGTAAGGTCTTGCACAAGTGGTTATTTCAGAACCCATAAATGGATTAGTTGTATTCGGATCCTAGGTGGTTTTGGTGTGATAAGATTGGAGGAGGTTATGGGCAAAGCCCTTATTTTACCATCTCTTTTGAGATCCTCAGTTAGCACTACGCGGTATGTAATCATTTTAGGTATCCAGGGTAAGGTCTGCAAACAACAAAAGAGGTAGCATACCAAATAATCCAAGTCTAATTTTTGTGGTTGGGGGGGATGAAATCTCTTTGGGAGACTTCTAAATTACTAACATCTAACTTTGCAACCCTTTTCCTGTTTACTTGAATATCATGTTTCATTGTTTGTTACAATTGTAATTGTGTATTAAATTGGGAAAAAAGGATGGGGTGTGTGTGCATTTACTGGGCATTTAAAGCTCATAGCGTTTTGTGCCAAGTATGGAAGACGATTAGCTAGTCGAAGGCGAAGCTGAAGCATTTGAGGACATATGGCTACCCTAGAAGAATTACATACTAGTTTTGTTAAGTCCCTTATATAACCATATTTGGGATTGTAAGTGTTTAAATTCTTGATGTAACTAAGACACACCACTTGTAATTACTATTTTGGTTATATATATATCTTTTGTAACCTATCCTCATATTCCGTTAACTCATGTAGACCTTGTGTTAATACTAAGATCTGTCAAAATGGTAGCTTTACTATCTAAGGAGATTAGACTTAGAAAGAAGTCTATTTTGACTCCTCTGATCTTTCTTGAGATCTTATTTGATTATTGACCAAAGGACTCATTAGTGGCATTTCTTACACTTATAACCTTAGAAAAACCTTGTATTTATTTGTTAATAGATTCCTTGATGTT
This sequence comes from Camellia granthamiana, assembly GCA_036172215.1. Lineage (NCBI taxonomy): Eukaryota > Viridiplantae > Streptophyta > Magnoliopsida > Ericales > Theaceae > Camellia > Camellia granthamiana. The sequence goes on along the minus strand of CM069914.1, from coordinate 6,679,013 downwards.
CTCGATTTTTGAGACATCATACTGGTGCATTTTGTGTTCCCGTGGATGCCCACACTATTGCGAATTGTGTCATTTGTTGTCATCATGTGGGTTTGAAATTGTTGCATTTTCTCCAACACACTAGTCATTTCTCGTTCTCTTTTTTCTAGTTCGTCTTGTTGGCCCTGCAAGTTTTGGCCATTTTCAGCATCAACCATCATCACTACTATGGCTTTGGTGATGTCTGTCAAAACAGTTTCGATGTTGGTTATGAATTAGATGAGACAAAATCATTATGTTCATACAATGGATTATTAATCCTCATAGCTTTATTTATATTTGAAGTGTTTGATGGTGAGCCAAGCATGGACCATGGACCTTGTTACGGGTCCTTTGCTTACCACTTCCAAAGGACTTGAGAGTGTACTCTCTTTACTCATTATTTGTTTTGTTAACTCATACGTTGTTGTTGACATAAGTAGTTAGATTAAATTTGTAAATTATCCTTCAATTGTGGTAAGAACATTTCTCAATAGTAGCTTGCCCTAAGGTTTTGAGAGGTTTAAGCTTGACTTTCTAGTAGAGTCTGATTCCCTAGTTCCTTCTAATGTGAAGATAGGAGTTTCCACTTGGCTTTGGCTCTCATCCCTTCCAAGAGCCATTTTAATAACTCTTATGACATTTGTTGTCATCCAGCTTCCTTAAGGCTTTATTTACTTTTGCCTTTGTCTTTTTAAACGTGGGCCGTTTGACAATACATCAAGTTGAGCCCCTCTAGGCACAGAAGGAGCAGTTTGTGTAGTGCCTTTTGAGAATTCCTCCATGTGAATTTTCAAGAGAGTCTGCGTATATTTTTTTATAATAGAGAAAGTCTTGTAATGTCCCACAACTCAGGTTTGATGTTGTTGATTTGGACGCTATTGAGCCAACATGTGTTTTTTTTTAGGAGTCAGAATCGATTCCTCAAAAACAACTGGGTGACCTTTCGAGTTGTTAAATCCCACAATCAATTTTGATGCTGTTGATTTGGACCCTATTGAGCCAACGAGTGTTCTTCTATTTTTTTTTTTTAAACAAAAAGGGTCTTGTTATATCCCACAACTAGGGTTTGATGTTGATTTGGACCCCGTTCAACGCCTTCGGTTTTAGGAGTCAAAATTGACTCCTCATAAACAACTAGGCTCTGAATGGCCAAACTTCGTGACTTGAGTAGAACTTTTGGTTCAAAGTTTGCCATTTTTTTTTTTTTAATCGATAGGGGTATGGGTCATCACCCTTCTTCCAATGGCCTAGATGATGGCCTATGTCATTTAAAAAGAATCTTTCACTTGGGTCACAACATTTTGTGTTATGCCTGCTGAGTTTGTAACAAGGGCAGTAGTTGTAGTTTGATCTGCCTTCTTTGCCCGAATTATGAAGTTCTTTGTTCGGGCCATGGCCCTTTCTGCGTATTGTTTGGGTGCCTTGACATAGTCTTCAATAGTCCTCTTCAGGTTTTCAACTTTTTGGAGAAGGGTGACCTTTTCTGTTACATGGAGTCACCTTTGAGACAGCCAAGAGCATTCGCTTTGGAGCCCTTTAGGTGACAAGCTGTAGACCGCCCCGAACTTGCTCCGCGGGCGAGGGTGTGAATTGGGTTCTAGATACTACAGTTCGGACTCCTGTTACAGTTCTGAATCTAATCTCACAAAGTGCAATATAAGATTAATGAATCACCAAAGAGTGCAAATCTGACAAATCGTTTTGGAAAATCAATTTTAATCAAAAAGTGTCAAACATAGACTGCTTTGCCAGATTTCAAAGTTGCCACCTAAATATTTTATTTTGGGAAATTTAGGAAACCTTGACTCGTGCTTAAGGCCACGTGTCCGTCATCACCAAAATTGCCTTGGCTCAGGAACTTGGGTACGAGGGGGGAAGGCCATGAAATGAGCACCCCCTGCTCGCCCAATCAAAGAATCGGCCTCTACTAACATGATATGTTGTTTTTGAAAACACATGTGTTCTTGTTTGATTATTAGCTAACTTACTATGTGATGCGCACAACACACAAGTATAGACTAAATCGCTTGATTTGGAACAAAACATCTCATGTTTGTTTTTTTCGGAAAGTGGTTTGAAGATGCTACTCGTAAGTAGGCTAAAACGCGGATTTGCCACCAAACAAGGTGGATTTAAAACATGATGATTTGCCACTTCAAGTGGGCTTAAAACTCACATTTTGATAAATTGTTCTAATTCAAGTAATGAAGCCTTCATCCACAGGCATTCATGCAGTTTAGCATTTAAGCAAATAGCCTCATGGCAAGTACGCTGACATGGCAACACTCATGCAAGGATGCTAAAGTGTAAACACTTACAGTGTACTCCGAGCCAAAACAGAAGCTAGTTAGTAATCATACATGATCCTACCTATGTTAAGGTGCCTAATGCAACATATGCAAAAATGCAAGTAAAATAAGCTCAGCTATCTAGAATGGCATATGAATGCAACACTTGATAACATGCTTTGAAACACGTATTCAAGAAAGTGTATTGAAATACAATGCAGTTTGAATGATGCGCCGAGCCCGATGCATGCAAGACGAATGAATGATGCACGCATGCAAGCATAAGGTATGCTAATCGAAATATGCCCTAATCTAACCATCGGAAGCAGGTAAATAAAAGGGAGCAAGACGTGGGGTTGGAAGACATTCACACACGCACGCACACTTATTACCACATTTGTCCTCTCGACGGAGGGTCCGAATGAAATGAAAGCTAACTAGCTACGCTAATTAAGCTAACTATTGCAAACCACAACTAATTAACTATTCTAGTTAACTAATTATTACAACACAAACCAATTAGCTAAGCACATTAACTAATTAATTACAGAACCAACGAATTAACCATCTAAACAAAACAGTTAAAAGGCCTTGGAGGCGAGGGATGCATGCATGCTCGATCGGCTTCCTCCCGAAAATTCGTTGCCTTGTCACCGGTTGCCTCTGTTTGCATTCGCTTTGATTCCTGAACACTGAACCAATTTACAGGCTGCCTCTGCCCAGAACCAAAACCACTTTGAGCCACTTTCAAGCTGGTGGACTGTCGGCTACCAGGGAAAGCTGTAGGCCATTTAAGGTGGCCGGTTAGCCACTTCCTCTGGCCGTTCGGCTACTCCCCCTGGCCCGTCGGCCACTTGCTTCTACACACTCCAATTTTGCTGCAAACAGAGTACAACAGAGGCAAAGCAAGGTATTTGCAGGGTATGTGTGTACAAACACCCTCCTTATCATTTCTTAAGCTCAAAGGAGTGTGGTACTCGACTCTCAGGCCACCAACTGAGCATCGCAATGCACGATGGCCGAGAAGCCAAGTTTGTACACGTTAATGAATGCACAAATAACACACAAGACTCAAGAGGCCTCCGCCCTATCATGCACAATCAAGAGGTACGACGACTAAGAAATAAGGCACGTTTCATCACTTCAAGTATGAAACGTCTCTCATTTTTTGTGTTTGGATTAACGTCCGATCCAAATACATGCAATGCAACACAAACATGTTATCTTGACATGTTTTACTTTGATTCATTTTGTTTACTCGTTTTAGATTACCGATAAGCCCTTTAACCGGTTAAGTCCAAAAGAAAGAAGTCCTCTAATTTGAAAGACGAACCAAGCCACAAGTTTCTTGAGCATGAAAGAAGCATCATGCCATTGGGCATGAACGCCTCAATTTCGTGCTCAAACCAACAAAGGGCTTAAGACCTCTTTCAGAGTGATACAACAAATGAAAGATGGCATGCAATGGTATACATTTCAGCACTGAAATGGCATGACCATGCTAAAACATGCTAACAACTCGTGCAATGCATGCTAAGAGTCAAGAATGCCGAGACTAGCGAAGGACACAACACTAGAGGCATGCAATACTATGCACAAACAACCAAACCAGCCCAAAACAGAGCTACAACAGGCCAAAATAGTGGCTAAAATGAACCGAGAAGATAACATGAAAAGCAAGAAAATGATGTTAATGCATTGGCTCATAAACGAGGCATAAGGCTCAACTCTCAAACACAATTAAAGAGCGATATATATTAGTGTATGATGGGAGTATATGCTCTAAAATACCATGCCAAATGATGCCATATCATACAAACAACACATATACAATATGTTAAAGGCCCCAAAACTCAAGGCTAGTGAAGTCATTTACACTATAGCTATACAAAGCAAGCCCCAAAAGGCCAAGAACACTCGAAACAGTCCTAAAGCATGTCAAAATAATACCAAAACATGCATGGAGTATAGCCAAGACAAGCTAGAATGAAAGGCCAAAACACCAAGTACACTATGTTAAGGAACATGATTGCACTACAAGTGCAAGAACCAAGCAAGAGGTGATCCAACCAACTAAAATTAGAGTTGAAGCATGCTAAATAATGGCCAAAAACATGCTGGAGTGGAGCCAATACATGCTAGAATTATAGGCTAAGACATGAAGCATGTTAGGCTAGCGAGTAGGATTACACTATAAGTGTATGAAACATGTATAAGGTGACTCAACCAAGCCAAAACAAAGCTACAATATACTGAAATAAGACAAAAAATAGGCTGAGACCAAGCCAACACATGCTAGAAAAATATGCTTAAGTATGAGGCCAACAAGACATAGGACTAAGAAGCAAGGAGGGGAGGCCACCCCCTCCTACTTTAGACCTTAAAACATGGTTTCTACCACTAAAATTTCTCTGAGTTTCAGTGGTAGAAAGGCCAAACAAAGGGTGCCTCTAAAGCTTTAAAAGATGGCACCAAGCTTAAGCAAATAAGGCACACAAGAGGGTAGAACACCCTCAACACTAAAGAGGCCTCAAACAACCATTTTAAGCACTTAGAAACAAAGGTTTTTATAGTTGCAAGCAAGGCCTAAAATAGCATGCAAGGATGGCCAAATAAGCAATGAAAGTAAAGCTTTAAAGAGGATATGAGACTCACCCTTGAAGCACAGCAATAACAGCAACTTCTGAGCCAAAACCGGCTTTAAGAAGCTCCAAACAAACCTCAAGAAACCTCAGCTCCAAGGTAGGGTGTTTGGCTAAGAGGGTTGTGTACAAAAATGCAAAGAAAATACACTTCTAAGCACAATATATATATATCTAGAGAGAGAAATCTAGAAAGAGAGAGATATTTTTGCTTCTCAAAATTCTAAACCCTCAATAAGGAGGAGCACCTCTCCTTATATAAGCAAAGCAAGGAGAAGCTTGCTTGACAACCTTAGAGCTTGTTCCAATCCTTTCATACACGTGTATGGAGGATGCATTCAGTGACCCACAACTGGCACAGTTGGCACCAAAAATATCTGCAAAAACAGGAAAAAGGCCGTAGGCCATTTCAAGTGGCCTACAAGAGGAAAAAGTGGCCTACAACTTCCAAAAGTGGCCGACAAGCCCTCCCCTCCCTCTAGGCAAGGGGTAACAAGGTATGGTCCAAAAACAAACCAAAAAGAAGAGAGCTAAGAGGCTCCAAGACAAAGCACTCAGCCAAAAGCCCTGGAAACTAGCCTACCAGCCACTGCAAGTGGCCTACAAGAGGAAAAAGTAGCCTACAGCTACAAAAAGTGGCCTACAAGCCTCTCTCTCTCTCCAGGCAAAGGCACCAAGGCATGGTCCAAAAACAAACCAAGAAGAAGAGAGCTAAGAGGCCCCGAGACAAGGCGCTCAGCCGAAAGCTCTGGAAACTCATAACGAGCACAAATATGCACAATCACCGAGTGCACAAACGATTGAGGTCGGTCAAAAATGGGGTGTCTACACAAGCGTCGAGGAAAGAAATGTATTTTTTCATGATTTTTCCTTCTCCATCTTTGGTGATTTCAGATCTTCTCTGTGACATGAGTTATGTTTGGGACAACCAAGAGCATTCGCTCTAGAGCCCCTTGGGTGACAAGCGCTAGAGAAAGAAGTGTATCTTTCTAGGATTTCAACATCTCCGTCTTTGGTGATTTCAAAACCACCAAAGTGTAAGCTAACCTCTTGACAGTCACCTCAGCATTCCTATAGCTTGGAAAATGTGTCAATGAGTTTAATTTTTTTTTCTTCAAAAGGTGAGAGGAGAAATAGGTCCCACTAGGCATGCCAGAATTTGTAGATAAAAATTTCAGGACATGAAGTGGTTAACACATTTTGAAGTTCATGTTACAAATGTTCACTGTTTAGTTTTTGGACCAAACAATGTTGATTATTTGAATAGTGTGTTCCTATTTCTGATATGTATTCTAAATCGTTAATTAAACATTTTAATTAAATGAAACCTTCGATTAATGAAAAAAAAAATTAGGAAAATGCCTCAGACCCCCTTTTTTTCCCACCCCCACCACCACGTGACGGATGGTGATTGAAGGAAAAGAAAAAAAAGAAAAAAAAATTCTGACCAATGGGGTGCCAGTAGGGGTCGTGGGGGTGACCCCCACTGGGAGTCTCAATCATGACCGAAAAAATTAACAAAAAATAATTTAAGGAAAAGAAATATTTTATTGAAATTGTTGTGGGTTTTGAACCCTTGCATACAAAGTACAATTCTTGAGCTTGGAACCTTTTACCTATTGATCGCCATTATGCATTTTGTAGCATAAGCTCTTGAGTTCTCCCGGTTTCTCTTCTTCTTCCTTGTGCACACTTCTTTGACTTCTTATTTCTTTTTCTCTCTAACCTTTGATTTCTAATCTCTTGATTTTTGATCCCCTCTCTTGTGTGACTGTCCTCATATTTATATAGGGCCATCTTTGTGATAAGAGTGCACTATCTTTAGTTTGAATTTCAAATTGAATGATAATGCCGCTTGAATTTGGCATCATCATATATGGTTAATTGTAATTTGATAATCCTTTTGATTTCATCCCATGTGGTGTCCTTGTTGAAGGCTCTACATGTATCATCCTTTGTAGACTCCACGTGTAATTTGAGTATCTTGGATAACGTCCTTGAAATACGACGTCATTTTATTTATGTACTTCAAGGGATAATATTGATCATTTTAGGAAGTGATTACCTACAACATTCCTATCATAGGCTCTATACATGTCATTGACTGATTGACCGTATTTGAAATTTTAATATAAAATTGGTTAAAATTTATGTGCCAACAGTCACTATAATGATTTTAAATCAGTTAGAATTGTTGAAAATGGGGTCAATTTTTTAGACTCTGGTTTAGCCATGGTAACACAACGCGCGATCTATTTAGAGACCCAATTTAGCTTGAATTTCGAATCAACTTATCCTAGAGATAAATGTGGTTAACCAACTTTTTCTATAAATCCTAGAGATAAATGTGGTTAATCCACTTTCTCATCTTATAAAGATATAGAATTGTGAGTGATTACATCTCTAACAATATATTACAAGTACGTAAGGTGTTAGAGTAATTGAGATCTCTCCCAATTTATCTCTCGAACTCTGTCATTAGACGACAATATGTTTTTGTAGAAAGATACTAGTATAATCTATATATTTGTTTTGAGCGTAAAGTATACTCGTATAAGCTCCGGAAACTCATAACGTGCACAAACATGCACAATCACCAAATGCACAAACGATTGAGGTCGGTCAAAAATGGGGTGTCTACACAAGCGTCGAGGAAAGAAATGTATTTTTTCATGATTTTTCCATCTCCGTCTTTGGTGATTTCAGATCTTCTCTGTGACATGAGTTATCTTTGGGACAACCAAGAGCATTCGCTCTAGAGCCCCTTCAGTGACAAGCACTAGAGAAAGAAGTGTATCGTTCTAGGATTTCAATATCTCCGTCTTTGGTGATTTCAAAACCACCAAAGTGTAAGCCGGCCTCTTGACAGTCACCTCAACATTCCTATAGCTTGGAAAATGTGTCAATGAGTTAAAAAAAAAGAATTCTTCAAAAGGTGATAGGTCCCACTTGGCATGCCAGAATTTGTAGATACAAATTTCAGGACATGAAGTGTTTAACACATTTTGAAGTTCATATTACAAATGTCCATTGTTTAGTTTTTGGACTAAATAGTGTTGATTATTTGAATGGTGGGTTTCTATTTCCGATATGTATTCCAAATCGTTAATTATACATTTTAATTAAATGAAACCTCCGATTAATGAAGAAAAAAAAAATTAACAAACAATAATTAAGGAAAAGAAATATTTTATTGAAATTGTTGTGAGTTTTGAACCCTTGCATACAAAGTACACTTCTTGAGCTTGGAACCTTTTACCTATTGATCACCAGTATGCGTTTGTAGCATAAGCTCTTGAGTTCTCCTGGTTTCTCATCTTCCTTGTGCACACTTCTTTGACTTCTTATTTCTTTTTCTCTCTAACCTTTGATTTCTAATCTCTTGATTTTCGATCCCCTCTCTTATGTGATGATCCTCATATTTATATAAGGCCATCTTTGTGATAAGAGTGCACTATCTTTAGTTTGAATTTCAAATTGAATGATAATGCCGCTTGAATTTGGCGTCATCATATATGGTTAATAGTAATTTGATAATCCTTTTGATTTCATCCCATGTGGTATCCTTGTTGTAGGCTCTACATGTTTTATCCTTTGTAGGCTCCACTTGTCATTTGAGTATCTTGGATAACGTCATATGCACTTCAACGGATCATATTGATCATTTTAGGAAGTGATTACTTACAACATTCCTATCATAGGCTCTATACATGTCACTGATTGATTGGCCATATTTGAAATTTTAATATAAATTTGATTGAAATTTATGTGTCAACAGTCACTGTAAAGCTTTTAAATCATTTAGAATTGTTGAAAATGGGGTCAATTTTTTAGACTCGGATTTAGCCGTGGTAACACAACGCGTGATCTATTTAGAGACCCAATTTAGCTTGAATTTCTAATCAACTTATCCTAGAGATAAATGTGATTAATCCACTTTTTCTATAAATCCTAGAGATAAATGTGGTTAATCCACTTTCTCATCTTATAGAGATATAGAATTATGAGTGATTACATTTCTAACAATATATTACAAATATGTAAGTTGTTGAGTAATCAAGATCTCTCCCAATTTATCTCTCTAACTCTCTGTTATTAGAGGACAATATGTTTTTGTAGAAAGATACTCGTATAATCTATATATTTGTTTTGAGCGTAAAGGATGCATATTATTTTTTTCTCCACAAATCTAAGACGCAAAATAACAAATATAAAAGTCCCCTAATTTCATTTGAACTTTATTTGAATCTATACCACTAACTATGAGGGCATGACAAAAATAACCTCCATCGCCTGCACAGTACAGAAAATTTCATAGTATAATTGTATCATTATTTTAAATATATTACACTATAATTTGTTTAGATTAATATCAACAAATCACCCAAGAGGAAAATCTTCCGTAATGTTGGGTTTACTTTTTAAAATATGATTTGGATCAAAAAATAAAGAAATTTGTTTGGTTAACAAACTTATCAAAACTCAATTTTCTCTCTCATCACTCCTCTTTTATTATTATTATTATTATTATTATTATTATTAAATTAATCAATCATTTTTTCTCTCATCTTTTTTCTCTCATTCTCTTGAGAAGTTACTGGTTGGTCTTAGAGCATTGCTTCACACCATTCATTGAGAGACAGTATCCCATTGTTCCCAAAACAGAGACAAAAATGTGGTGGGTCTCACATTCAACCAATAACAACCGGAGCACCACCTCAACTTGTTCCAGGAGCAAACAATAATTTTTTCATTCTCTCACATTTTATATATCAATCAATCAAATTTTCTCACACCTATTTATTCAACTACAAATATAAATATATATATATATAAACAAAACTACAAATCATCTCAAAACTATTTTCAAAACTTATAACCAAATAAATTTTCAACTTCTAAAATTCTTTTCAACAACTTATTGTTCGAAATACAGCTCCAAACTTAAAATTCATTTTAAAAACTAAACCAAATGGAGCCTTCATTGTGACACGAATTTATTCCCGTGAAAGAATTTCATTCTCCACGGTTGAGAAAACATTCACTCTCTGTACAGGCCTGAGTGGAAATTGAGCAAAGAAATGTCATTTACAGTTGAAGGCCTGAAGTCCAGAGGATTATTCCATTGCGCCGATCGATCTTTGGACCATCTCATGTTTAGGTTTTCAACCTCCAGGCCTTCAATATGCTCCATGATGATCCCTGCCATGCTGTGTTTAACGAGCCCTTCACATCCCGGCCTGTAATCTACCAATCCACCATCATAAGTTGTCCATCTTTTGTAAGTGATATTGACATTTAAGAATTTCAGATTTCTTAAAAGCCCCCCTCTTGATCCTAGTAAGACGACACCATTTTCTGATTTTGCTGTGATGTTGACAAACTGCACATTGGAGATTGAACCTGCTTTTGAGTTTCTGTGCCTAGGGCAGGTTGTCACATAAATAGGCTCCGCTCTACCCCACCACGAGGGATCATAATATCTTGTGCTGATATTTATGCTTGAGAAAGTAATGTCACTCACATTTCCTGCACAAAAATGAATAATTAGAACACCAAAATTATTCACATCAAATTCAGAACAAACATGCTCATAATTTTGTCGAGCTAGGGTTAGTTTAGACTTGGTGGTTACCAGCTAAAGACAGCACTCAATTAGGAGTAATTTTGTTGGACCCAATTTAGCTCAACATCAATCAACGAAAGTTATGTAAGATTTAGAAGATCATAAACCAGAAGAAAAACAATCCAAGATCATTGATATACACAACTGAACTAGGTTTCACAAAGCTTTGTCCCACTTGTCTCCAATTTGCAAAGTCACTTTAGTTTACACAATCAAGAATTATTATTGAAAAAAAGCCCAATAAAAAATCATACAGCTCATCTCATTTGCAGCCTTTGAGGCTAAACCAAAGTATGCTTGATGCTTAAAACTATAGATCCATAAATGTAATCGACAACCCATCTTATCTATGAGGGAGGCTCAACTCTTTTTCTTTTTTTTTTCAACTAATCAGAATGCTCTAGAAAATACAGAACATACATATCTCCAGTCCAACTAGCTAAATATGTATATTCGTCGTTCAGTGATATTTTTGTTACTCAATGCATATGAAGTCAGTCACAGAAATATCATAAAGCTTTTGGCCCCTAGCAATGCATTTACAGCAATCTATTTTTAGTACCATTCCTCCATATGCTTTTATGCATCATCAAAAAAAAGCCTAAGCAAAGAATTAACATGGAAAAGGTTGCTAAGGATTCCATGGGAACTGAATGCTGTTACCTCCATCACGTATCTGCAGTCCAAGCCCCCGATGAGAATCTACAATGGTGATATTGTCAAATACCAAGCCCTTAAATGCAAACCAACTAGCACTACCAAGCTTGATTCCTGAAGATTTTGTTCTGATCCAACAATTTGTTGCCGTTAGGTTATGGAGGGGGCCACCGGAAGTCTTCGGACAGATTGCATCATCTCCTGTATCGATGTTGCACCTTGTGATGAATGTATTATTTGAATCCTCTATATCTATCCCATCGTTGTTGGGTGTGTTGAAATCTCCATAGATAGAAACATCATGAATGAATGAGTTTTCACACTGCACTAGGTGCAAACTGCACTCACACAACCATTTTTATCAGGTAGAAGCACAAAACTAAAGAAAGAAACAGGGAAAAGCGACTTATAATGCATTAACCAAATTCGATTATGTTTGATGGAAATTCATTTTAGAAGCAGGAACAGTCAACATCAAAATGGAACAGGCAGTATCAAAATTCTATACAAGCACAATCATATCCCGTTTGGCTTGGGTAGTTAAGTGACTTTAGTTTTGAGCTACGAAATAAGTGACCCAAGAACCGATCAAGATTTAGCTAACAAAGATTAGATGAAATCAAGCAACTTTGAACATTCAATTGCATGATCTATTGATAAAATTCTTAGTGTTGATCCATTAATTTATATATATGTGTGTGTGTATTTAGGCATTGATATTTCTGGCTAGTTTCTCTCCTTTATCAAGAATCTTAACAATAATTTATTATGGAGTCACATCTTCTTGATGCCCAGATGCCCCCCATAACAGATATTGGAAGCAATAGTCAAGGCAGAGAACATATTTTTTTGCTTAGTCTAATATTTGGTTATGACATTTGTTTCTTCTTTTTGGCCTCAGAATCCATAGTTCCTAAATAATTACAGCTATGACAAATCTTTATGCAGTCATTCAAATTAACTAGAAATTCAATAACTTTCAGTTCAAGCAAAAGATCTTGAAATTCATTCAATAATTAACTAGAAAATCAACTTCATCCAAACTGTTGATGAAAGTCAACAAATTGTTAGACATTGTTAATGGCACTAACAAATTTGACCAACATAAACCTATTGAAAGTAGAAAAAAATTGCATAACAAAATTATCAACACAAGGATGTGTTTAATTGATGGGAAAGAAAAAGAAAACATAAAGAAAAACAAAACCACTTCTTTAAAAAAATCATAAATAGAAAACAAAATTATTAAAAACAAAAAATATATGTTTTTACTTATTTTGAAAACAAGTTTCATTGTTTCCACAAACATGTTATTCGTTTTTAAGAACAAAATATGCCTTCTATTATTGAGTACTGACAACATTGCCAAATGCTTCGTAAATCCATCATTTTTTCTTTAAAATTTATTTTTATGTAATCATCTTATGCTTTCATGTAAAAGCTGAGGGTGGGGTGTGGAGTGGTGAGGAAAGGTAGAGGACAGTGGGAGAGGGGTAGGGGTAGGGGTAGTAGTTGCTAAGACTGGGCAAGTAGGGGCGGCACCATTGATGGATGAGTGGTGTCACCCGAACCCCTTATTACATATAACTTTTTATTTTTTAAATAAATTAAATATAATTGTCAATTTGTCACCACTAAAAAAATGAGTTTGAACCATCATATAGCTATATGAGATTTCATTACCACTTTCAAAAATGTCTTGCCTATAGTTTGTTAGAATATCTAAAATAGTTCCATTTTAAGATAAGAATTGCTATCACGTATATTCATTCGATTGTATTTGGTTTAGATTTGTTTGACCAAATTTAACTTTTGCCCATAGTTGCAAAAAATCCCCAAATAATTTCTCTCATATTGTAGTTTGACATTCCCTGTGAAATTTGAGAACTAATGGGAGCAGCCTGCGTATCATGTACGCAAATGTATATAATTTTTTGATTGTTGGGTACGGTTTAAGTATGTCATGAGTACGAGCAGGGTACTTTTGTATGGTACGGAGAGGTTTAAATGCATTATTCTTAAAAATATATAAAAATACCATAATAAATAGATATCGTGTGCATTTTTAAATAAAATTAATGAAAGTTATCTCTTGATAAACGAGTTTAGAAGAAACTAATGATTGTTTATTGAGCATTAGAAAAATAAAGAATACAAGGAGATATATATCTAAGCTAAGCAAACCCTAAAAGTACCAAAGACTAAACTATCCTTAATAATAAATAATAATATCAAATACATATATGCTTAACAACCCCCCTCAAAACTCATGATGTGACAGTAGGAAGCATCGAGAGTTTGTCAAGCACAAAACGAAAGCGCAAAGTTGTACGAGACTTCGTGAAAAAATCAGCCAATTGCATAGTAGATGGCACAAATGGTATGGACAAAGTATGAAGCTGAAGATGACGCACAAAATGACAATCAATCTCAATATGCTTAGTCCTCTCATAGAAGACAGAGTTATGAGCAATCTAGATGGCACTTCGATTATCACATAGGAGTCGGAGCAGAAATTGAAATGCTAAAATCAGCAAGTAACCATCACAACCAAACAATTTTAGCAATAGTAGTAGCCATCGCAAGGTACTTAGCCTCGGCAGAAGAACAAGAAACAACTGTTTGCTTCTTACTCTTCCAAGAGATAAGGAAAGTATCCAAAAACACATAAACACTAATAGTGGACTTACGATCTATAGCATCACCAGCCCAATCAGCATTAGAATAGGCACAAAGATCCCATGACAATATAGAGGAGAAAAACAAACTCTGATGGAAAGACCCACGAAAATATTGCAAAATATGAAGAACTGCAACCCAATGAACCGTAGTAGGAGAGGCAACAAACTGGCTAACAATATGGACAGTATAGGCAATATCAAGACGAGTAACAGTAAGATAGACAAGGCTGCCAACGATACAAAGTAGGATCAGACAAAGGAACCCCATCAGTCTAAGTATAATGCACATTAAGCTCAAGAGGAGTGTCAACAGTGCGAGTGTCAATCAACATAGCACGGTTTGGACTGAGAGAGAAGATAGCCTTTAGGAGAAGAAGCCACCTCAATGCGTAAGAAATACTAAAGAGGACCAAGATCTTTCATCTCAAAATGGCGACTGAGGTGACCTTTGAGAGCAGAAATGCCATCAAGATCATCACCAGTGATGATCATGTCATCAACATACAAGAGAAGAATAACATGACCAGCAGAGGTAGATCGAAGAAAGAGAGCTGAATTATGATCACTAGTATGAAAACCCAAAGCAGCTACAACAGTAGCAAATTTTTCAAACCAAGCACGAGGCCCCTGATTGAGGCCATATAATGCTTTGCATAGTTTACATACATAGCCAGAAGGATGAGGAAGCTCAAGAGGAGGAGCCATATAGATCTCTTTAGTCAGATCACCACTCAAGAAAGCATTTTTGACACTCATTTGGGAAAGGGACCAGTGACAAACAGCTGCAATAGCAATCAAAGTGCGAACAGTGGTCATCTTGGCAACAAGAGCAAAGGTCTCATAATCGATTCCATATTCATGAGAAAACCCTTTAGCAACTAAACGAGTCTTATACTGTTCAGTGGAAACCATCAGCCTTGGTTTTAATTTTAAAAACCCAGTGACAAACCACAACATGTTGACTAGAAGGAAGAGGAACAAGATCGCAAGTACCAGTAGCATGCAATGCAGAAAGCTCTTACTCATAGCCTGCTGCCAAAGAGGATTAGAAATAGCCTCCTTATTGGAGGTAGGCTAAAAAATAGAGTGAATAGAAGCCCAAAAAGAAGAGAATTTAGAAGAATAACAAGAGTTAGAGAAACCTAACCGTTCAGGACACTTAAGCTTTCTTTGAGGATACTGAGAATCAACAGGAGCCTCATCACAAGCAGCCAATGGGGCCTCAATGGAAGGAGGGAGAGCAGTGGGACCTGTAGATAAGTCACGCTTCGTCCGACGAACATAAGTATGAATTATAAGAGGGAGAGGAGGAGCAAGAGGAACATCAGGAGACAATTAGAGGGGGGGAGGAAGGAAGACGAAGAGAGAAGATCAGAAGAAGAGAGGTTACAGACATATGAATTAGAAGGAACATTGTCAGGAAAGGGATCAAGATAAATAAGATCAGACCGAGAGACAAAAGCCGATGCAGATGGGATGGAAAAGAAAAAAATATGTTCTAAGAAGACAACATGACGAGAAACACAGAGACGTCTAGTAGAAGGATCATAGCAACGGTAACCTTTCTAACCCTCACCATACCTAAGGAAAATGCACATAGCATAACGAGCAGACAACTTAGTGCATTCAACACGAGGAAAAAGGACAAAACAAGTACAACCAAACACATGAAGAGAAAAGCAATCTGGTTGTTTGCCATGTAACCGTTCAAACGGAGAAATACTAGAGGCAAGGTTTTAAAATGTGGCCACAACCGTTACGTAACGCCGTTACGTAACGGTCGTGCTGGTTACTACTAACCATTACAGCCGCTATAGTGGTGTGATAGAAATTCACGACCGTAACGGCCACTACTGTTACGTAAAGGTCGTAGCAGTCATTACATTGCCACTACAGCACCGTTACAGCCGTTACGACCGTTACACTTCTATATATATATTTTGTTTTTTAAATTTTGCAGACATTGCTATTCTCTTTTTATTTTCTAGTTACATAGAACTTAAGAAAAAATTGTTATCTATGCATGTTTTGAATGTCCAATCTTCAAGTTCCACAAGATTTCATTACTTTTTTACTTAATTATATTTGAATATGAACTTAATCTATTTCTCTTATGTTAAATTTATTGAACAAAATTTAGATTTCACGTTATATACTTTTACATTATTATGTTAACATTTTGTATTTTGAACTTCTATTTATGAGACTATTGTTTTTAATATTCATTTTTTTTTTTCTTAACAAACCAGAAAATTATCCATAATTATTGTAGGCATGGAATCCCATTTTAAAGGCGGTAATGGCCATGGAATTATTGCAGGCGTCATCTACCAGGTTGAAACATTTCCAGTAGCGGGCCGAATAGTCACGGAGAGTCTCTTCTGGTTTAATTTGCATGGCCCAAAGAGAGTCGGCTTGCTTTGGCTGAACTTCGTTGGTGATGAATCTTGCCCCGAAGGATTTTTGGAGTTGATGAAAGCTTTTTATTGATGCCGGCTCCAATTTATAGTACCATCTGACAGCCAACGGTCCCAGGCTACTTGGAAACATTCAACACATAAGGGCCTCATCATCAGCATGCAACGTCATCGCTTGTTTATAATGACGAATATGGTCAGCGGGATCTAATCTTCTGTCATATAGGGTGAACGACAGTGCTTTGAACTTCTTGGGCAGCATGGCCCTTGTGATGCATCGCACGAAAGGGTCATGCCTGTCTTCTTCATCCAAATCATCACTTCTTTTCCCTCGCTTGTGCCTTACGTACGGACTTCCTTCGGATGAGTTAGACACATCAACTCGTCCCTTCTTTCTGGGTTCTTGGGATGGTGAGTCAGAATCACTGCCATTATCATGTTTCCAAAGTCGCCATCGTTGATCATCCTTCTTTTCTAGGGATCTACCCCGGTTGTGGCATGTGGTATGCTGGGATTTGGCCAGCACCAGGGCCAGTTCCGGGCGCAGGCGCTCATTTTCAGCCATCATATCTTCAAGACGTTGTTCATTTTGCTTTGCTTGATCCATGATTGTCTGTATAGTCTCTTGCACGGAAGTTGAGGGTGAGGTCTGAGGTATTGGGTCGAAGTTCAGGGCCCGTCACGTGGTGATATTCTCCGGTCCAAGCATGTTTCTTGGAGTGATGTCATCTCTTGGCGTAACTTCGTCAGCAACTATCGAAGGATCATCTGTTACGCCCGCCATGGATGCATTTGAGTATTCCCACAGACGGCGCCAATTGTGGAGAAGTGGTTTGGAAATACTCCAGAATCCAGTCAGGCGTCTTTGATCCTCTGATTGCTGCTTGAAAAAGGGATGAACACTCCGGTCGGGATTGCCGGAATTAGCACTCCGACGGACCAGTTAGAATTCTCTCTAGTTTTCTTCTATTTCAAGTTACTTCTTTTTTCTCACATACCTCAATTAGTTGATATCCCTCCCTTTTTATACTTCCTCTGGGCCCGAGGGTCAGGTCCACTCTTGATCTTGCACGTAGTTACCTAGTCGGCCTTCCTGTTGAGTGTTGGCTCTTGTTCGGCTCTTTATACGGCCGATTCGTTTATTTGGCTTTATTAGCCCTTGGTCAGAGCCGAATTACTTTGGCCGGCTGTCAATCAAATTCCTTGGCCTCTTCCTAACTGATTTTATTCGGCCTCCACACCATTTCTTTTAGATTTTTAGTAATGACGTACTTGTAGCATACCCATACCCGTATCCATGCTTCATAGAGGGGAACTAAACTTTCAATCTATAAAAAACAAAAATCTTCATTTTCTATTCCCTTCATTGAACTGATAGGAGCTAAGCACAATAGCAAATTGTTAAATAAGAATAAAGGACAAATCTCTTATCTTGTGGTGGTTTCTTACATGTTGTGCTAATAACAAGAAAATGTTCAAAAGAATTTTACAACCAAGTATGTAAATTCAAAACCCATTCCTTTTATTTTTCATTTTGTTTATGAATAATAGACTTACATCACGATATCTTTTTTTTTTTCCTCATTCTGATTTTGGTTTTCGTGTCACAGATCTTGGTTCGCTCTTTATGGCATTTCCACTATAAAAAAAATCCAATCCCACAAAGCATTTGTACATGGAACTACTACTGAGATTCTTCGGACCATATTTCCTAGTATTTGCATGTCTTTCTGTTAAAACAAATAGTATTAAGGTGTTAAATATTTTCCATTTATGATTGGAAAAGTTCAAAAAAGATTAATAATTTAATATATATTGGTGATAGATTTATGACTTTTGGACAAGATTTATACAATTTTTGTTTAAATGTCGTCACTAACAAAAATTCCAGGAGTCATCTACTGTGGGGAAGGGTGGGGAAGTGGCAGTTGAGGATGGCAATGGTAGAAGGTGCAACAAGGTGGTGGAATTGTAGGGAGACAAAAAAATGGGGTTTAGGAGATGGAGGATGAAAGTAGATGGGCGAGTAGGGTAATTGTCTTTTGGTATTGAATTAGGTTTCAGTTAACTTTGTTAGAAGGCAATTGAGAGGGAGAGTTCATAATTTCCTAAACCAAATTAAGAATCTGTATTTGTCATATACCCCGGGGAGGTGAGGTATTTGTAATTAAACCCTAAAAATTAAATGAATGATGAAAACAAAAATCATTTGCACTTTTTTTTTCCCTTTCTCCCCTTATTTTAAGCTTCATTATTTTCATAATATCAACGAATATCAAAAAATTACACATAGAATGAACAAAAAACATTGGGGCATCACATGTCAAGCGGACCCCACTATGTATTATCGGTGTCATTTTCTTTGTAATTTTTCAGTACACAAAATTGTTCTTTTTCTCCTTATTTTAACAAATGCAAGCATCCCTGGGATATTGTCAAGTATTGGGATTGGGGTAAATCAAAGAGAGTTTTTAGGTAAATTACACTAACACGCCTTGTATAACTCTAGAATCACATCGTCACCTCGTTTATTTTTTGAAATCAGACTGACCTATCATCGCTTACAATCACAACTATCCCCTCAAGACTACCAAACCTTAACCAACCACACCATTAATAGAAATCCTAGAACACTAATTATTGGGGCTTTATGGAGAAACTGAACACAGCACATCCAGCACCTCCTCATCACCCCCTCCGATCACCCAACCACAACCACCCTTCCAATAGCAACCCCTCCCCATCCTTTGGAGCCATCACCTCACCACCAGCCAAGTTTGGTCATCCACAAAGATTGCAACACACCTCCTTCACAACCAGTATTCAAAACCCACAACCCACAACCACAGCCAATAAAACCTACCACCACAACCGATAAAGCCCACCACCCTCTTCTTCCATAGCTACTAAAAACCACCACCTACAACCATTGAAACACAACTCCACCACCGATTGATCCCACCTCCACACATTAATCTCAACTTCTACTTTTTCCCAAACTTAACCGACCCACCTTCACTTCTTTATCACCCCACTGCATGCAGTTGCACCACCACCATTCAACCAATCTGAGCCAAATTATGGATAACCCTCAAATTACCTACCAATTGGGATATGATAATGGCATTGATAAAAGAGAGAATTGAGGCATGTAAATGGGGTTCCAAGGAGTGTGGTTGCCAAGGTAAGTTGTTAGACTTTATATTAGTTTATGTTATTTCATTAATGGCACTCTCGCAATTTCTAAAACTATTTAATATAAATACCTGGGTCTAGGGATGAGAAGATCATCTCATTCCACAACCCTATTTGTGCATTTCGTTCCTCTCTCTCCATCTCTCCTTTTATCTGTTTCTGAATACCAAAAGTCAAGCGTTCTCTTGCTTTAAAAAAATTTCATAAGATGGAGGCTACTCAATTTGATGCCAAGATTTGAGTTCTCAAAAATGATAGTACCATTGAATATATGGATGGGCCTTTCAGGTGTATCTTACCGATAATGGCATAATTCAACAAACAAGTTGTGTTGATACAAAACCACAAAACAGAGTTTCCAAACAGAAAAATTGTCTTCTCTTGGAGGTTGCTCGATCATTACTATTTACTATGGGTGTTTCCAAATCTTATTGGGGTGATGTTGTTTTGACAGCCACATATCTCATCAATAGGATGCTTTGCTTAGTAGTGTTCTTGGATTTAAAACTCTCGATCTTTTGCTCAGTACTCCATACAATTCCACCTAAAGTGTTTGGTTGTGTGCGCTTTGTCCATGACTATCATCGTTCCTTAGGTAAACTTGATCCGAAAGATCTAAAGTTATTTTTATTGGGCATTGTGCCACCAAGAAAGGGTGAAGTGCTATCATCCCTCTAGCCGCAAGATTTATATGAATATAAATGTTACTTTTTGGGAGTCAAAATCTTTTTTCCTTCTCCTATGCCATCTCTTTACGTGGAAATCATGATTGAAGAGTTGCCTCAGGAGGACGTGTCTTTGTTGTCGTTATCTGTTGATCTTAGGTGTGAATTTGAAGACTTATAGTCATCGTGGCCAATGTCAACCAAAGCAGATAGCCCCTTGTGATCCTCCATGATAATTATAGTCCGTGATTCCAGTTTCTTCTTTCTCACTTGGTAATAAATTTGTTATCCCTTCTTACTCTCTTGAGAAAATGAGTTTGGTGCTGTGCTCAACATCTTATATCTAACTTTGTTTCTTATGATCATCTGTCCTCCTCCTATAGAGCCTTTGTTTCGTCATCTTCTGTGTCAATTCCTCAAGGGTGGAAGGAAGCTGTTGTGGAACCAATGTGGAAAGAAGCAATGGTGGAAGAGATGTTAGCTTTGGGGAAAAATAACACTTGCCATTCGGTCTCTCTTGCAAGAAGGAAAAAACCAATTGGGTGTAAATGGGTGTTTACTGTGAAGCAGAAAGCAAATGGGTCAATTGAAAGATACAAGGCAAGGTTGGTTGCAAAAGGGTTTACTCAAACAATTGGCATTGACTACCATGAAATATTTGCACCAGTTTACAAAAAATGAACACTGTTTGAGTAAAATCTTGCACATCTACAATAGGTTGGGGCTTAAACCAGTTGGATGTGAAGAATGCATTTCTTTATGGAGATTTGGAAGATGAGGGAGGTATAGATGAATGTTCCACTAGGTTTTTAATCTCCAAAAACCAAGGGAAAAGTATGTAAGCCACAGAAAGCTCTTTCTGGCTTGAAGCAATCTCTTAGGGCATGGTCTGGTAGATTTCACAAGGCAACTATCAAAACTGGGTATGTACAAAGTCATATAGATCACACTTTGTTTGTAAAGCGTACCAATGGGAAGATTATAATTCTCATTGTGTATATTGTTGTGACTGGTGATAATGTGGTAGAGCAACCTAGCTTCAAGGCTCATCTTTCTCAAGAATTTGAAATTGAGGACCTACTTCAACTTCATTATTTCTAGGGAATAGAAGTTGCTAAGTCTGAAAAAGGCTTCTTTTTTTTTTTTTTTTTTTTTTTTTTTAATCTCAGCGAAAGTATGTTATTAATCTCCTAAAGGAAACACGTATGTTAGGATGCAGACCACCAACTACTCCTATTAAGGTCAATCATCGACTTAAAGGTGAAAAGGATAATTCCACAAACAAGGAACACTATCAGAGCTAGGTAGGAAAGCTTATTTACTTATCTCACGCACAGCTTGATGTTGCTTATGCAGTGAGTGTTGTGAGTCAATTCATGCATAATCCTCACACGACTCACCTAGAAGCAGGTTTCAAATCTTAAGGTATCTCAAGTCAGCTCCCGAAAAAGGGATATTATTTTCCAATCACGGACATTTGAAAGCTGAAGCCTTTACTGATGCAAATTGGGCAGGATCTATAGATGATAGACGTTCAACCTCGAGTTTTGCACCTTTGTTAGAGAGAAGTTTGTTATGTGGAGAAGCAAGAAACACGTTGCTGCTGGGTTTAAGTGCAGATTGCAGAAGCAGAATATAGTGCTATGTAACATGGAGTTAGTGAACATTTGTGGCTTCAAACTCTATTGAAAGACTTGGGGTTGGTGTGTGACGGTCCTATGAAACTATACTGTGATAATAAGGCTGCTATCAATATTGCCCATAATCCTATTCAACATGATCGAACCAACCATGTTGAGATTGATCATCATTTCATTAAGGAAAAGTTGGATAAAGGTCTGATTTGTACGTTGTTTGAGAAATCTAGAGATCAACTTGCGGACGCCCGTACCAAAGACCTTGCTAGTAGGTGTTTTCATTCTCTTGCATTCAAGTTGGGCATGAGAGACATATATGAACTAACTTGAGGGGTAGTGTTAGTTTATATTAGTTTATGAATATTCATTACCCCTATTTGCTTAAGCACTGGCATAAACACGCTACCAGAAATAGGGCAAATCTAAACCAAACAAAGAAAGTAACTAAATAAGCAGTGAGAAGATATGAGACCTAAAGAATAGGGGAATACAAAAAAGTAATAAGAGAGGCGCACAGACCAATCAATTGTATTGGTCGTATTCTTGAATATTGAATGAAAAGAGAATTAATGCTTCCTAGCACGGGACACTGAATAAGATCACTTAGATTGGAAAAGCATTCATAGAAATGCTCTTTATGTTATTTCATTAATGGCACTCTTGTAATTTCTCAAACTATTTAATATAAATACCTGGGTCTAGGGATGAGAAAATCAACTCATTCTACAACCATATTTTCGTATTACATTATACTCTCTCCATCTCTCTTTTTCTTCTCTTTTCTACTTCTAAATTAAGCACAAAAGCTGGCCAGAGTGAAGTGGTGGTGGGATGACAAGGGTGATTGGCGAGAAAGAGAGATATAGCGATGGTGGTGGAATAATCGCGATGGCGCTAGTGTTCTACTGTACAAAATATCATTGATAGGGTTATGGTGGAGATGACGTTGACCATTGTCAATAATGGATGGGAAGGTTTAGGTTCATCTAGGGGATCCAGTCATTTGAGGATGATGACAAGTAAAGAAAAGGAGCCAGAGGAAGGATGGTTAAAGAAAGAAAATAAATGAATTGTTAAGGGCAAATTACAAATACCCCCTTGAGGTTTGCCTAAAATACTTTTGACTCCTTATGATCTTGGACCCCCCCCCCCCCCCCCCCTCCTCCTAAGAGGCTTATATTCACATAACAAATTACACTTTCCGTTGATAGAGTCGAGTGGAGAAAAATGATTCATGCCAACCCCATTTGATGAGATTTAAGGCTTGGTTTGGTTTGGTTTGGTTTAACAAATTACACTTTCTGTTAGTCCACCATTAGTTGACCTAATGATTCATGTTAACATGAACAATACAATTTTATAATATACTCACTTTACCCTTGTAACCCTAAAACGATATAACACCTCATATTCTACTAGTTCTTAGCAGCCAAGCCCACTATCCACCCTCACCACACCCCAAACCCACCCCTACCTCTCAGTCAACCACCCCCAACTTCTCCTACCACACCCAACCCCCTTCCCTAGAAGCACGGACACGAATTCAGATATGGGACACAATGATTTCAAAACAATGGGAATGCAGACACGACAATAAATATATATATATTTTTTTAATTTTATATGTAGATTAATATTATATCTACAAACAATCAAAATCAGTAACCACTGTTAAGTTAACTCGTATCGCTTATGTCTTTTTTTAAGATGATAATATTAATTATTTAAATTTAAGCAAAAAGAAATAAACATTCAACATTCAATATGCATCAAAAGCACAAAAGAAAAGGGGATAACAAATTAGTTGGCGTGTCCCTAGAGTGTCCCCTAGTAAAAAAAAAAAAAAAAAAAAATTAAATGAAGGGACACGCCACATGGCGAGTCCCATACGTGTACCCGTCGTTTCCTCATGTCGAACATCGCTACGGCACATGTTTTGGAGTGTCAGTGCCTCATAGGCCACTCCCCACCCTCTCCCACAACTCCTCCATCCCTTTTCACTCCTTTCACATACTCAACCGTCACTCCTCCACCTTCCCTCACCATACCACAACAAAACTGATACTGGCTTGGACATGGTGTGCCCTAATGTAGTACCAGGCTTCGAACAATGCAACAACTGTGGTAGGAAGCATGTATATGGATATGGATATGGATATGAGATATACATACGATACGATACGGATATAGCGATACAATAAAATCGAAACAAATAGGATACTTGTACAGCTAGGATACGTTTGTGAAAAATATATTATTTTTTAAAATTATTAATAGTGAGTTACACATAAGCCAAAGAATGTTGAGAAATCACAATATAATTTTATAATGCAAAATACTAACTTTTAAGAATTAGGTATTAATTTAAGTTAGTAGCTTGTTTACCTTTTAAATTTTCAATAGGTCTTGCAAATATTTCATTTCAATATGAAGTCTAATATGCTTATATTACAATAATAGAATAATCCACGACTTATTCCTGTGCTTTTCCCTTTGGCACTAGTAAAAAGTATTTGTATTCAAGTTTATTTGCTTATTTATTTATTAATATTTCATTTTGTTATTGTTATATCCTCTTGTTAGTCTATGTAGTTATAGAGGATATGCATGAAACAATTAGGATACATCAATTTGATAAACTCTATTATTTAACTAACTGCGTTCTTATCATCAAAAAACTAAACAAAGTATTAAAAATATATTTTTATATTTATCCTTACAATTATATTATATTATAATACTATGCAAGAAATACTAATTTTATAAAAAAAAGTAATACGTGACTTGGAGTATCCGATACTTCAAAATTAAGTATCTGATACTCTAAAATTAATGAAAAAGTAATTAAGATGTATCCGATACTTTTAACGAGTGTCTGATACATACCCGCGAGTATTCAAAGAGTATCGGTATATGATACAGATACGTCACCCTATTTGAAGTATCGTGCTTCATAGGGTGACAGTCATTGCGTAGGAGAGAGTGTGATTGTCCAGTGATGCTCGTTGCATTCAAGAAGGGTATGATTAGCTGAGGTGGTCAACTAGAGTTGGTGGCTCCCCCCCCCCCCCCCCCCCCGGCGATCGATAGAGGATGTGTTTTGAGCATATCACAAATGTGGTGGATCGATGATGAGATTTTGTAGGTGATGAGGTTTGCTGATGGCAGTGGATGAAAGCAAATTGAGCCAAACAATGATGAGTTAACAGTGGTGGTGGATGAAGGCCACATGTTTGATGAAAGTTGCAAGTGACGTTATAAATACCACCTGATTGTCCACCAAACCAACCACGACCTAACTCTCTCTCTATTGGAATTCGACGTGGATTCTTGGTGGTGGTAGTGCTATGGCAATGGGTGCATTGGCATGGATGTGGTCTTTCTCTCCCTAACTGCAATTTTGGGTCTATGATTGATTGTTGTTGGGGACAATGACTGAGAGAGGAGGAGGTATGTAGTGGAGAAGGGGGGATGGGCGGCATGACAAGGGATTGCTAATGGTCGTGGTGGTAGGAGGTGGCAATGAGAGTTGATAACACACTCTGGGAGATTGGGTGAGTGAGAAAGAAACGTGTAACAAAAGGTTGTTAAAATCAGGATCCTACGTTGGATCGTTGGAGGTGTTTATAGGATCGGATCGTAGAATTGGATCGAGGATCATAAGATCCTACCGAAAAAGACAAATTACATAATAATTTAACTTAAATAAATATTTCTTATAAAGTACACACAAAATGAGCCTATATTCTATTAAAAAGAAATGAAGATATTGTAAAAAATACAATACTCCATGTAAATGTACATATAATATTATACAATAGAAAACTTGATGGTAAAAGTTTTGTATTTCATCAAAAAAGAAGGTGAAGAAGAAGAATTTTATAACAAAATACTTTACAATCTATAATAATGCATAAAAAGTAAAGAAAAAAATATTTAACAAAGTTGGATATGAAAATAGATTAAGAACTCAAAAGAGTAGTTTAGTTGAATGATAAGGTTTGTCGTTAGTATCCTTGGTGTGGAGCGGATTCAAGTCACAAAAATAATCTCTCCAAAAATTGGGATAAAGCTGCAATCATCTTACCCTCCTTAGACTCCACTAAAGCTAAGTTTGTTTTTCCGACTATTTAATTTTTTTAAATTACCTCAATATTTGAATGTTTGTTTCCTAGTTTGTTTTTCTTAGTCTATTTGATTCAATACTACTCAATTTTTATTATTTATTTTGACCACATAAATTAGTATTTAGACAACAAACATAAAATTTACAATAAAATATGTCATGTAATACAAAACAAGGCTTGTAAATTGGATTGGATAAGATCGGATTCGGATCGGGATTCCACGATCCTATAAGATCCCACTACCAGGATCGAAAGATCCTACCTATAAGGAGTTTTTTATACGATCCGGATCGATTCTACTCAAATGGATCGTAAGATTGTAGGATCGTAAGAAATTAATAATTTCTATAAAAAAATCAAGATTCTCTTTTCTCTAAAAAAAAAAATTACTACTAAAACCTGTTCGCCTAAGTCAAAGAAAGACAGCCTTATCAAAATTGGAAATTGAAAAGGAAAATCAGTTAAAACATTAGTTGATAAGCGTAATATAGCAAGCAAACCAAAGGAAGAGAGAGAGCGAGAGAGAGAGAGAGGGTCTAAAATACGCACCACCAGTAGGCCGGTTCAATCAAGCTGATGTTGGAGACGCGAACATTACGGCAACGCAGGAAGCCAACGAGTCTGGGCCTGCACTCATCTCCGAAGCACGCCCCAGTCCGATTCCAGCTCACCATCACGTTCTTCCTCTCATCGAACCTCTCCACGAACTTCAATCCCTGGCCGTTGATCTCTCCTCCGCCTGTGATCCCCACATCGTCGGCGTCCTCGGCCAGCACCACGTACCACCTGGTAGACGACTCGGCTGGATAGTCCTCCAACTTGGTTCCCCCTAATATCTTGGCGCCTCTATGAAGATCCAAAACAACCCCAGATTTGAGAAAGAGAGTAGAGGTTAGATAGGTTCCGGGAGAAAAGAAGACGCGGCAGACTCCGGGAGCGGAGGAGCAGGCGTCGATGGCGGCCTGGATGTGGAGGGTGTCGTAGTGGACGCCATCGCCCACGGCGCCGTAGTCTCTCACAGAGACTGATTGGGGGAGTTGGGTAACTGCTGGTGTTGGTGTAGGTGTTGGTGTTTCGAATAGAGAGGAGAAGAAGATGAAAAGCGCACCTAATAATTGGCTTCTCATCATCTGCTCAACGGCGGAGGCTGTGCTGTGCTGTGCTGTGCTGTGTAGTGTACAATTGTGTGAAATGGGTCTTTGCTTGCGTGGTGCTTCTTCCTTTTACCTCATTGGCGCTTTTCCGTTGCTTTTAAGTTTGGTCCACCATCTATCTCCGGAGAAAGTGGGGTATTTGGAGTGGATTATTGTAAGTTAAAAAGTTGTAGATAAAAGTTTTTTTTTTTTTTTTTTTTTTCAATTTTTAAGTAATTTTTTTTTTTTTTAAAACTTATTTAAGGTATTTAGGTTTGAAAGTTTATAGATAAAAATCATATCAAACAGTGTAACATAAATTTTCAAATTAAAATAATTTATAATCCACACCAAACACTTCCAGTGTAATCTACGTCTATAGATAAGCTCATTAAAAGTAATAATAAATAAATAAATAAATAAATTATATATGTTATAATTAAATTATTATTATTATTATTAATTTTTGAAAACTATAATTTGACTTGATTTTCAACGAGTCTTATTAAAATTGTCGTTAAAAATCATGCTTTGTGACTTTTTTTTACATATGTCACTAAAAATTAATAATTAGTGATTTTTTTATCATAATTTTTATAAATTATCGTTAAAACTTACACTTAATAATATTTTTTTATAATGAATTTTTTAAAATGTCATTAAAACTTATAATTAGTAATATTTTTGTGACAAAATTTTGAAACTGTAACTAAAAATTAATAATTAATAATATTTTTTTAATAATATTTAATAAAAAATATCATTAATTATTATAAAATCTATTAGATAATATTAAAACTCATACGTAAACCCTATTATGTTTTAGGAAAGTTAAGATGCATATATCTATATATCAGCCAAACCAAATACACCATAGCAAAAAGTACAATTTTGGCAATGATATGTGCTTTATGCACAACCTGCCTAGCCATGGTTATACAAACATAATCAAGACACAGTTGGCAAATATCTAACAAAATATATTTAATATTCCACTCCAGAGCCTTGCCTTCTTTGATTTGTAGGACTAACAAAGGACTATCTGTGAGAATTGTGGCCATCCTTACATTGCTGATCTTACACCATTTTAGCACCTCAAGGCAGGCTTTAGCTTCAGCCATCATAGCTGAAGTCAGAAAAAAAAAAAAAAAAAAAAAAAAAGAAGAAGAAGAAGAAGAAGAAGAAGAAGAAGAAGAAGAAAGTTTCTTCTGAGCAATCTGGTTTTCGCTGTTATCTATAGCAATCCAAGCAGCACCTGCTCTTGCTAAGCTCGGCATCCAAGCACCATCAATAATAAACCTGTCAAAACAAAGATTAGGACACCAAGTCGAAATGTTATTGAAAATATGAGTACCCCATGAAGAATCTTGACCTGTACCCATATCTGTATCAACTTGTTCATTAATAATCTCTGAAACAAGTTTACCACATTCCTAATTCAATTGATTAATTGTGGTTATAGTCTATGACGGCTCTGGAAAGGGCAAGACCACTCGAGTGGTGAAGTTACCGCTCAAGCGCAAGTTAGACTGCTTGAGCACTCTGTTCAGACTCAGCTAATTAGAAATCATTTTTCACTCCACTTTTTCTTTTCCCCACTTCCTCTCTTCTCTATTTCCGAAAAACCCTAACCCAAAACTCTTGATTTCATCCTTTTCTGCTAAAGATTCATCTCGGATCTTCCAAGATTAGTGAAGAGCAAGCTTAGATCAAGATTTTCACTGATTGGTTTGCTTTTTCCTTGAAATTTCTTGTTACACTTTCATCTCTTTGTCTTCATTCTTGAGGTAAGGTTACTTTTAACTTGTTATATCTATGATTTGAGGTATATATATATGGTATTTTCTTAGTTATAGTGATGTATGAGATGATTTTGTTATATAAAATGAGTTTGATGAACAAAAAGGGGCTTATACCTAATTTTTGAGAATGATTATTAATATTTCTTGTTGATTATAGATGTTGATGATGAATATTGGTTCTTAAAGTGAAAAAGAGGGAAAAGCCCCAAATTTCTCAAAACGCTAGTTTTAAACGTAATTTGATAATGGGGTTTAGTTTAGTTGACTCTTAAACCTTGAAATTGGGTGGATGATCTTCCAAGATTAGTGAAGAGCAAGCTTAGATCAAGATTTTCACTGATTGGTTTGCTTTTTCCTTGAAATTTCTTGTTACACTTTCATCTCTTTGTCTTCATTCTTGAGGTAAGGTTACTTTTAACTTGTTATATCTATGATTTGAGGTATATATATATGGTATTTTCTTAGTTATAGTGATGTATGAGAT
Source organism: Camellia granthamiana (assembly GCA_036172215.1). NCBI lineage: Eukaryota > Viridiplantae > Streptophyta > Magnoliopsida > Ericales > Theaceae > Camellia > Camellia granthamiana. The sequence continues at coordinate 6,649,638 of CM069914.1, read as the reverse complement.
GATTTTGTTATATAAAATGAGTTTGATGAACAAAAAGGGGCTTATACCTAATTTTTGAGAATGATTATTAATATTTCTTGTTGATTATAGATGTTGATGATGAATATTGGTTCTTAAAGTGAAAAAGAGGGAAAAGCCCCAAATTTCTCAAAACGCTAGTTTTAAACGTAATTTGATAATGGGGTTTAGTTTAGTTGACTCTTAAACCTTGAAATTGGGTGGATGATTGTTACAAATGTGTTGAGTTTATTGCCAGATGAATGTAAGAAAAGGTTTTTGGGTGTCCACGAGCCTGCCATTCCACGAGTCGACAAATGTGGAAAGGAAAGGTTTTTGGTGCCCATCACTCCGCCGTTTTTAGAGGCGGCAAATGTGGAAATATTTTCAATATATAAATCTATATATGTATGTATGGTTTTACAGCTCTTGCTTGGTACATCATAGCATATTTACTATCCCATTGTAGTGGATGAGATTTCAAATGGAAATCATGCATTGAGCATTAAAAATTTTGAAAGGAAAAATGTAGATTTTATATTAACACGTGCATAGCATGATCATATGCATTTTGATCATTTATATACTCTGTTAATAGTATTTCTAGTAGGTATTAGCTCACCCCAAACTAACAATATTTTCAGGAATTGATGGTGTGACTTTGCCTAAGTGACTTGGCGGTGGAAGTGTTTTGAATGGAGCATGAAAGCTCAATAGATGTTATTTGTTGAAGGTCCGAAGCTATTTTGTGGTTTGGGACTAAATGTCCATTTTGTGCAGTCAAGGGCCATCATTGAAATTTGTATGCCATTAGGGGACCAGACTTTTGTACTTCTCTTGCTCTTTGAACTATTTTTTTTTTATTATTATTAGTATTAGATGTATCAGAACTACAATGTATTTATCGTTTCAAATTGTCTTAGCCAAATTATGGTATACTTTAATAATATTTCTAGAAATGGCTGATGTATATTAAATGTTTTAAACTACAAAAAAAAAAAAGATTAAATTTTAGGGGTGTTACAACTTAGTATCATAGCTAATCAAATTTGAATACCTTAAGTTTATGGGATGTGGCTTTGCCATAATGGGTTTATCGTGCTAGGATGGGACATTAATTGTCTTGCATGCTTTATGTGTTTATGTGACTATGTGGGTATGTGATTAAGTTTCTCGGATACAACTTGCATCTATTTCTCATGAGAACCTTTGTATGCCCAGACTTTTGGAAGGAGGGGATGTTAACCTAATCTTCCCACTCGCTTGGATAAGAAAAGACCTTTACAGCTGGAAAAAGAGAAACAAAGTAAGAACATCAGCGCAAATACCACAAAAAGCAAATTCATATGTAGGAAAAATGAGAGCATTAACCTGGCTGACTGAGGACTTTAGAGATAGATTGAACTCTATCAACGCTAGGAGGGAACTCCCAGTTATCCTCCACTATTAACTATGTCATCGACACCCTTGCCAAAATCAGGAAGAATTTGAACTAACTAGCGCTTCGCCGATCTGGGCTTGAAATAGAACTTCACCATCTCTCTAGTAGCAGGGACAAAATCATAACAATATCTAATATGTTAATCATGTTATTTAACTAGTGTATAATATTGGGATTAATCTTCTCTTGTTCAATCTTTTATGTAGTACATGGAAAATTTATTCACAAAATAATTTTGGAGAAAATTGTTCCTTTCTTATAGCATCACTATTATTCTTACCCAAGTTATCAATCTTTCTTGTTCTAATTGAAGAGGTTGGTCTCATTTGAACTTTGGCTAAAATTAGAAAAGATTATAATCTCAGTGATTGCAATATTAACAAACCATCTCTAATGTTTAAAAAGAAAAGGTATGGAAAGAAAAATCGTACACTACTGCTCACACCCATTGTGCAAAATTGAAGTGTATCAAAGCCCAAAATGTAGTAGGAAAAATGTGTCAATTAGTTAAGTAAAATATATGATTAGCAAACTCATGAACATATTACACATAAGTCTCAGTGATATTACAATATTAGTTACTCATTTCACTTTCCTAAGCTTAAGTCTCAGACTCCTCATATTACAGTTCTCTCTTGCTGAAGCTTAATTAATAAACTAATTACAGAGAAAGAGAAAAAAAAAATAGAGACTAAACCTTAATCAACAAAACCACCTCTTTTTGGGCAATCAACTAACCCTCCAATCAAGCATATATGTCTATGGATTACACCGATCTCAAAACATCAAACACTATTTATAATAATTGCAAAAACAAAAATCATCAAGCACTAATTGAAAAAGTTCTAAACACATTATTAGATTTTAGGTCTTAAAACACATTATCAGCCACTAATGTTTATAAATGCCTCCCTACATCATCAAGCAGTAATGATTTAGCAAATATATTTAATTTCTAACATTGAGTAGTCTTTTAGAGGCATGAAATTCAGCACTTACGTAGACAATTTTCAAGAAGCAATTTGTCTTACACCATTTCACTTTTTGCCTCCCTTTATCTCTACTCCCCCTCATCCCATACCCACACACCCTATCTGTATTTTAATTTATGTAACAAATATTTTATGCACCCAGACAGATGTGGCATCCACTCAGGAAACTGCTATATATCAAAAAAATGTTCAACAAAGACACATCCATATAGAGGGAAAAGAGAGAGATTTATTGACCAAGAAAAAGGTTCTTTATTTGATAACCTTTCATGGATATCTTTGGCACCACAATCCAAGGAGCGTCCATTTCAAAAATCTTCAAACCACAATCTAAAAAGAAAGATTTCATGAACTCACAACTAAGATCCAACTGAGAGCATTCAAACTATTTAGAAGTAATGCAAACAAAAAACAAAAAAATACTATTTTTTTTGTCTTTCCCAAAAACAATAAATAATAATAAAAATAATTAGCAAAGAGAACATCGTCCAAAAAATAGATAAATTCATAAACTCAACTCAATCAAGTAAAGGGGAACTTTTTCCTCACCCTAGTCAAAAGTTTAGCAAAGGGGAACTTTTTCCCCAACCAAAAGTTTGATCGTTCGATTAATCTCCCTTCATCTTCCATTCCCTGTGAACATCTCGCACACGTGTTGAGCATTTGACAGCACTGGCATATTAAATGGACTTGAGGTCATTCTATTTCTGTTATGTATGATGGACCCGAGGCCGTTATGTCTGATACGGATTGTGTATGACTTGTGGCCCTAAGGCTGAGGGAGGTGGAGACATGTCGATGTTCCATCTACCCTATAATGTTCAGAATAGCTATTGATGTCACAACCTAAACCTGCCCCTAAAAGTTTGGTCCATGACCAGCCTGTACTTAGGCCTCAAAAAAAAATTTCACAATAATATTTATTCAAATACGAGACCTTAAGCGGAAGCAAATACCAACATAAAGATAATGCCCATTGAGCTTGTGCATACATGGAGATTTAGATTAATTTAAGCATTTAAATACACTTTTCATATATACATATAATCACAGAACTTACATAGATCTCACACACATATACATAAGACTCAATGAATTACATGATTCTCCAATACAAGATTAAAGCCTCGACACGGAGGCGTAACCCGGGCGGCTTGACAGAGAGGTGGACCTCAATACAACTTTAGTGTCGATCCCCGATGGCTCACCTACAAAAATATATATAAAAACGGAGTGTGCAAGGCTCAGTGAAGAATAGCAATGTAAGGGGGTTAGGTGAATGAGCATAGCCTTGGAGAATATAAATATACATATATCAAACCATATACAGGTCTTATCTATAACCATATTTCAAAACGGCCTCAGGCCCACATGCAATACAGAACGGCCTTGGGCCCATGTATGATATGAAACGGCCTTAGGCCCAACATAACAACAGCTGTCCAGAGCAACATAGGGAAGATAGAACATCGGCATGTCTCCATCTCCCTAGGTGTTAGAGCCTTTAGTCATGTACAATTCATATCATTATATGGTAGATGGAACATCAGCATGTCTCCATCTCCCTCGGCCTTAGGGCCATGAGTCATAAATAATTCACATCATAACAGCCTCGGGCCCACTTTTATTAATAGGAACAAAACGACCTTAGGTCCATATCAATGCCATCGTTCAATCATGTCAATTAATTCAATCAAAGCACAATGTCAATAGTATATGCCATTCATAAACAATGATATATAAATCATAATCACAGGAAGTAAGTAAAACATATTGTTACACTACTATTACTCACAGTGATGGGCTTCTAGTAGCAGTGGGATGTTGTCCTCGTCTTCACCTACAACACAATGCACATAGCATAATATGAGAATATAACCGATCCATTTCTTTGCTCTTTAATCAATTAATCATGTTGGTTCTAAACTCATCAGTCCTCAATAGGTCATAATCCGTGTCTAGGAAAATATGAGGGATCGAAAGGAAAAAGGTTTAGAAGAAGAAATGGTATAAAACAGGTAGATAGAAAGTAAACAACCTTCACTAATTTGAGAATATCTATTTGTGTACTTAGAATTTGGGTGTGAGACTACCACCATTTGAAACTAGACTTCCGGGGCTTGAGTTTAGGCTCAAGAATCACTTAAAACGGAGTCCGAATGAGAGAGATATGCTTATTTGAAAGTGGGCTAAATTAGGGGTGCCCCGCACTTGCGAGAAACAGGGCCGCACCTGCGGGAATTGAGCCGCACCTACGAGACAAGGTGCTTTTATTTCAGAATCAATTTTGGTGCTGGAAGTGGACTGTCGCACCTGCGGGACAAGGTGCTTTTATTTCAGAATCAATTTTGGTGCTGGAAGTGGACTGCCGCACGTGCAGGAAGCCCCGCCGTACATGCGGCTCTGGGCAAAATCTACTGTCTGAAATTCTTGTTTGCTCTAACACTTGTTTTTTTCCCACTTTCTGAGCTAGATTTCAACTCTAACCACTCAAAAACATGTAAAATTACCCCACAACATGATAAACTAAAACCATTCATGTGTAATTTCATCTTAAACAAATCAATCTTTGCCTCAAGTTCAAGATCAATGTTTCATCTTTCATAATCTTGAAAGTTCCCAAAACACAACCTACAAACACACTTGATCCTTTCATAAATCTTGTTCTATGGACAATCTAGAGTTCATTTCATATGGTATTCATAAGATTGAGCTCCAATCATAAACGAAATCATAGGACCCAAGTTCTAATTTCTTAAATTTAGCTCAATTAAATACATACATAAAACCCTAACCCAAATAGGTTTCAAATCTTCCAATATCATTATGATTTCATGAAATTGATGCATTAATCATAAGAATTCAAGATAGATTTCCGTATCTTAGTTCACTCTTTGCCTTTCTCTTAGCTCTCTTCAATTTCCTAAGCTTCCATGGTTGATCTTCATCATCTCTCTTCAATCTCTTCAATTTATCTTTAAACCCCCATGAATGTTGAGCTCTCTCTCTTAGAGAAGCTTTCTCTCTCCCTTGCTCTCTCTCTCTCTCTCCCTCAGATATTTTTGAACTCCAAGGGATGAGTTCAACTCATATCATATATATATAAGCTTATCATAATTAGGGAGAGCTAAACGCACCTTTACGAATCGTACAAAATCAAATTTCAATTAAACTTTTCAGATGACTCTAAAAATCATGCTGATCATAACTATGTAGTCCATTTTGGTTTTTGAAGCCTCTAGGGCATTTAATTCGCAGTGCAAAGTTAACCCAAACATACCTTAACGAATCAGATGAAATAAATTTCCAATTAATTTTTCCAAATGGCTCTAAAAATTCCCATTAGCATATCCATGTACCCAATTTTGATTTCTGAACCCATAAAGGTCGTCTATTTCAGTTTTAAAGTCGTAACCCAACAGATAATTCTTCAATTCGAACAGATATCATTAAATTAAAGTACATTAACCCACAATTAGTTAAAGATAATTTCTGATACACATTTTGGGGTCGTTACAGTTGACATGTTGGGCTTGAGGTCATTCCGTATTATGTTGGCCCTGAGGTCGTTCCTTATTATGTTGGGCCTAAGGCCGTTCTGTATTATATTGGACCCAAGGCCGTTCTGTCTTATGTGGGCCTAAGGCCGTTCTGGATTATGATTATGAATAAGACATGTATATGGTTTATATATATATTCTCCAAGACATATGAACCTCCTTACATTAGTATTACTCACCGAGCCTTGCTCACTCCATATTTATGTATATATATATGTAGGTGATCAGCTTGAAGGCCAGCCCTAGGTCAGCTTCAGGAAACTTTTGATGGACTTGTTTTGTTAAGCCTTCAAAATTGGAGCCTTTTGTCTTTTGAGGAGTTCCTTGATGTCACATTTTGTTAAGTCTTTTGGTAACTTTTATTGGATACATTGTCAATATGTAATTTTTGGGTTGCTAACTCTTTGTATATACCTACCTGACTCATGCTTGTATGTATGGACTGTGTATGTGGACTCTCTCTATATATGACTTGATGTTTTAAAATCTGGTATACAAGCATTGCTCAATGGACGTTCTGTTATTTTATTTGCTTCCGCTTAGGCCCCGTTAATATAAATCTTTTGTATTCTGTAAGAGGCCTTCGGTAATCAAGAGGTTACTAGCCGGTCATGGTCCAAACTTTTAGGGACGGGTTTGGATCGTGACAGTTGGTATCAGAGCACGAGTGAATATCTCACACACATGTCCATTTGAGCTATAAGGAGTCTAGAAAAGACTTAGGTTACATTCATGTTACTGCCTTATGATATGCATACAATATCAAATATAGTAACATGATTTGTATATGTGAATAATGCTATGGAATATGAAATGAATATTGTCACTGTGTACTTGTGTAGCTTTTCTGTGTGTATTATAATCCATTGTTATATAGATCATGGTGAGAACGAGAGCAGATGAAGTGGAGGAGTCAACCTCCATACGGCTTGATAGATTGGAGCGAATGATAATGGACATGGCAGAAGCTATGAGACATCAACAGCAACAACCACAACAACCATCGCCACCACCATCACCAATGTTTATATCACCGTCGAGGACTGAACAATTGCACTTACGAAAGAGTTTAAGAAGATGAAACTGTCGTTGTTCAAGGAGGGTGTTGATTCGATGAAAGCAGAGGCATGGGTACTGGGTATTGAGAATTTGTTTGAGGTCTTCCCATGTACCGAGGCATAGAAAGTACGACTTGCCACTTTTACTCTTGAAGATGAAACACGGAGATGGTGGATGCTCACCAATGCTTGAACATTCGGGATTGAACTGGGCTCGATTTTTAGAGCTTTTCTATTATAAGTATTTTTCACAGTGTATGCGAGATAAGAAAGTGACAGAATTTGAAACTTTAAGGCAAGGAAAAAAGATTGTAGAGTTAGCCCGTTTCGCACCACATATGATGGATACGGATTACAAGAAAGCAAGAAAGTTTGAGAGAGGACTTTGGAACGCCATTATACATCGAATTAATGTGTTGAAATTGCCTACATATGTCAATGTGTTGGAAATGACGATAATGGTTTAAGGTAATATAGCAACTTAAAATTGAATTTCTGATTGGAAAGGGAAGAGACAGAGTACACAAGTATAAAGGGGACCAGTGGCATCACAAAATAAGAAATCGAATTTAGGGACCTCTAGTACTTCCGCCTTTACTCTTGACTCGACGCCAGTTTGTCCGGAATGTGGGAAGAGACACTGCGGGACTTGTTATCAAGTAACTGGGGCATGCTTTAAGTGTGGAAAGACAGGTCACTTAGTAAGAGATTGCCCTCAGATTGACCAAAAAAATGAGAATAGAACCACTACAAGTTCAGCCGGCTCAACTCCAGCTCCAACAACAAAGGCTACTGCAAAACCTACCAATACCAGAGACAATGTAAGGCAGGAAAGAGTGTTTGCCCTTATTCCTAGTGATGTGTAGAATACTGAGGTTGTGGTATCAGGTACATTCTTAATTAATGGTCATCCTGCTCATGTGTTATTTGACTCAGGTTCTACCCATTCATTTGTGTCGAAAGCATTTGCTAGTAATTTGAATAGACCTATGGAATCATTGCATTATGTGTTGTGTGTGTCTTCACCATCGGGGGGCTCCATGTTATGTACGTCTGTTTATCCTGCATGTGAGATCTTAATTGGGGATGTTTAATTATATGTTAATTTGTTACCTCTTGATATGGATTATTTTGATATAGTATTAGGGATGGATTGGCTAAGTAAATACCACGTGACTATTGATTGTACGTCCAAGCAAGTCATTTTTCGACCTCCGGGACAATCTGAATTTATTTTTACAAGACATGGGGTGATTCGACCACCATACTTGATCTCAACTATGAAAGCATGTAAGTTATTGCAAAAGGGTTGTCAGGGGTATTTGTGTAGTATTTTGAATGGACAACCAACGGATGTATATGTTGATAATATTCCAATTGTCCGTGAATTTCCAGATGTTTTCCCAGAGGAATTGCCAGGAGATTTGGTAGACCGCGAAATTGAATTTCCAATTGATATAGTGCTGGGAACTCAACCAATTTCAAAAGCTCCGTATAGAATGTCACCGGCTGAAATGAAAGAATTGAAGGTACAGTTGCAAGACCTGCTTGATAAAAGGGTTTATTTGCTCGAGTACCTCCATTTGGGGAGCATCGGTTCTTTTTGTAAAGAAGAAAGATGGGACACTTCGGTTATATGTTGACTATCGGGAGCTCAATAAAGTAACTGTAAAAAATAAGTATCCCTTGCCTAGAAAATTGATCATTTATTTGATCAACTACAAGGTGCGCAAGCCTTTTCAAAGATAGATTTTAGATCCGGGTATCATCAATTAAAGGTAAAAGCCGAAGACATTGAGAAGACTACTTTCCGAACCCGATATGGGCATTACGAATTTTTTGTTATGCCATTTGGGTTACTAATGCACGGGCGGCCTTCATGGATTTGATGAACCGTGTTTTTAAACCGTACTTGGATGACTTTGTAGCTATGTTTATTGATGATATACTCATCTATTTGAAAAGCACTGAAGCTCATGAGAACCATTTACGATTAATTCTTCAAACACTGAGAAGAAATTATATGCGAAATTCAAGAAATGTGAGTTTTGGTTACATGAAGTGGTGTTTTTAAGACATGTAATTAATAAGTAGGGTGTTTCCGTTAATCCACACGAGATAAAAAGCCATTGTGAATTGGCCAACTCCTACGAATGTGATAGACGTACGTAGCTTCTTGGATTTAACAAGATACTACCGAAGGTATGTTAAAGACTTTTCCAAAATTGTAGTACCTCTTACCCAATTGACCCAAAAGGGTGTTCCGTTGAGTGGTCAGAACAAAGAGAATCTGTCTTCCAGGAATTGAAGGCAAGGTTAGCTACAACACCTATTCTTGCTTTACCGACCGGTATGGAAGGGTTTGTGATTTACAGTGACGCCTCTTATAAAGGATTGGGATGTGTACTTATGCAGAATGGAAGGGTTATTGCCTATGCTTCACGTCAACTCAAGCCTCATGAAAAGAATTATCCCACACACGACTTAGAGCTAGCCGTAGTGGTATTTTCTTTGAAGATATGGCGACATTATTTGTATGGTACAACATGTGAGATCTACACCGACCATAAAAGCCTAAAGTACTTCTTTATGCAAAAGGAGCTAAATATGTGAGAAAGACTGTGGTTAGAGCTTATCAAGGATTATGACCTGCAAATCCACTACCACCCCGGCAAGGCTAATACCGTTGCAGATGCTCTTAGCAGGAAAGGTATAAGGAATTTGGCAAGTTTTCTCACAGGGCGAAAAGAGTTGCTACTTGAAATGGAAAGAATGGATATGGAAATTGTGCTACGTGATCAAGGCGCAGTGTTAGCAACAATGTCAGTTCAATCGGCAATTATTGAAGAAACCAAACAAAGACTAAGGAAGATGACTTTCTAAAGCAAATTTGTAATGAGATGGAAACATGGCCAAGGCTTGGGTTCACCCTTGAAACTTCAGTGTTGAAATTTAAAGATAAGTTGTGCGTCCCAAATGTTCCAAAAATTAAACGGAGGATTATAGAGGAAGCGCATAAGTCTAAATTTGCATTGCACCCTGGTAATACCAAAATGTACCAAGATCTTAAGCAAAATTTTTGGTGGCCAAGTATGAAGAGGGAAATTACAGAGTTGTTTCGAAATGCTTACAATGTCAACAAGTGAAAGCAGAACACCAAAGACCGGCAAGTTTACTTCAGCCTCTCCCAATCTCAGAGTGGAAGTGGGAACATCTAACTATGGATTTTATTGTTGGCTTACCCCGAACACCCCAAGGTATGAATTCCATATGGGTTATTGTTGATAGACTGACTAAATCTACTCATTTCTTGCCTGCAAAAACTCAATATAATGCAGATAAACTTACTACTATGTATATGAATGAAATTGTCCGATTACATGGTGTTCCAGTTTCAATTGTATTCGATAGAGATCTGAAATTTGTCTCCAGATTTTGGCAGAGTTTACAGGATGTTATGGGAACAGAGTTGAAATTTAGTACGACATTCTACTCCCAAACTGATGGCCAATCAGAGAGAACAATACAAACATTGGAGAATCTGCTTCGAATGTGTGTCTTGGACTTCCAGGGGAGTTGGGAAACTTACCTACCATTGGCAGAGTTTGCATACAACAATAGTTTCCACTCAAGATTTGTATGGGAAGAAATGTTGCTCCCCAATGTATTAGACTGAAGTTGGTGATAGATCATTGTTTGGGCTTTAAATTATACAATTGATGATGGAGAAAATTAAAATCATTCAGCAAAGGTTGAAAATCGCCCAAAGTAGGCAAATGAGTTATGCGGATCACCGACGAAGGGATTTAGAATTTGAAGTTGGTAATTATGTTTTTGTTAAAGTCACCCCGATGAAAGGACAAACAAGATTCGACAAGAAAGGGAAATTAGCACCCCGATATGAAAGTCTGTTTCAAATTCTGGAAAGAGTAGGTTCAGTGGCTTATCGTGTTGCTCTTTCACCAAGTACAAAGCAAATACATAACGTGTTTCATGTATGAATGTTACGGGATTACCTCCAAGATCCATCCCATATTATAGACTACCATCAGATTGCTTTGGATGACAACTTGATCTATAAAGAGAAACCGATTTAAATTTTGGATCAACAAGTGAAGCAACTACGGAACAAGACAATTCCAATGGTGAAAGTTGAATGGCAGGAACACTACGGAAAAGAAGCCACTTGGGAAAGAGAAGAGGAAATGAAACAACGGTACCCGGAGTTATTTTCAACTTGAGGTAAAACAAGTTTGAGGAACCAAACTTTTTAAAGGGGGGAAGAGTGTAATAACCCGACTCTCTTATACGCTTCATATGCTTTAATTCCCTTATTATATGTGTGCTTATGTGTTTGATGTGGAATTCCATGTTTTAATGTATGAGATACATGTTTATAAATTTGTATCTATCAGTTATGAGAAAATCTGTTGAAATTATAACCTTTGGATGAAAATTTGAAAGCCTTAGAGGTGCGATAAACCAAAATTTACTTTGTAATTATGATTAGCATTATTTTTAGAACATAATATGAAGTTTTGTAAAAATTTGATTTGTAATGAATTAATTAGATTTAATTAGTCTAAACCCTCAGTAAGGCTTGGCTTAGGCTTCAATAAGGTTAACTCTTGGTTTAGTAGAGATAGAGGTGAGCTTTATATATGACTTTTTTCAACAAAAACAAAAACAAAATATCTCCTGGAGAACTTCTAGAGAAAGAAAAGAAGAGAAGAGAGAGAAAAGAAGAAGAGAATTCAACTTGGAGCTTGGATATTTAGGAATTGAAAGGGAAATCAAGATTATAGCTCAAGGTAAGTGTAGATCAACTAGAATACTCTCAATCTTCCTTCAATTGATTAAAATCAAGCCCTAAGATGAAGCTTTACACTCCAAAAAGTTAGGGTTTTTGAGTTATGATCTTGCTTGAATCAATATCAAGAAATTAACATAGATTCCTTTCATTTGATTGATGTAAGAGTTGTTTCCTTTATTTTGAGTTTGATTTGAGTTGGAATGTGAGAAATTTCATGTTGTGCACTCATGTAAACATATACAAACATTTAGAACATGAAAAGAAGAAGAAAATGAAGGAATTTTGGAAGTTAGAAAGTTATATGCCAAAGTAAAGTAAGCTATGATCTAATTGAGCTTGAGTTTCATGTTTATTATGTTTATATGTCATGTTTTTGAAAGGAAATTGCATGAATTGAGCCTTAGAAATGTATTTGGAAAGCTTGAGTTTGTTGGATTTTTGGACTGCACAAACAAAGCCTAGAATCGCACGTGCAGGGCTCACAACTGCACGTGCAGGGCTCACAGTCGCACGTGCGGAAAACAGGGAAAGCAACTCGAGCATTCTGAAATAAAAGCACATGCAGGCCGCACATGCGACACACCTTTCTGCACGTGCGGTGGGGGTCTTCTGCATGTGTGGGAAACATGAAAGAAAATTGTTGTTTTCTGTTCATCTTTTCAACCCTCTGAATCTGTTAATATGTATATTTAAGCCCTCCGAAATGCTTAAAGATAAATAAGAATTGAACGAAATGGAATAATGATTAAATAGATAAAGCATAGAAAAGAATGAAGTGCTTATCCATTTGTATATGTGCCATGTATAGGTCACTCGCCGGAAGGGACCATTGCACGACCAAATTACTGTGAGTAATAGTAGTGTAACGATATGTTATGATTTATTTATTTTTCATCGAGAATGCCATACGTTATCTAAATTATGTTTTGATTGAAATGGTTTAGCATTTGACAGCAATGGCATATGAAATGAACCCGAAGTCGTTTTGTTTCTATTATGTATGATGGGCCCGAGGCTACTATGTTTATATGGATTGTTTATGACTTATGGCCCTAAGGCCGAGGGAGGTGGAGACATGTCAATGTTCTATCTACCCTATAATGTTCAGAACAATTGTTGACATGTTAGGCCTTCCATATTATGTTGGGCCTGAGGCCATTTCGTATTATGTTGGGCCTGAGGCCATTCCGAATTATGTTGGGTCCGGGCCGTTCTGTATTATGTTGGGCCCAAGGCCGTTCCATCTTATGTGGGCCCGAGGCCGTTCTAGAATGTGATTATGAATAAGACGTGTATGTGGTATATATATATATATTCTCCAAGACATATGAACCTCCTTACATTATTATTACTCACTGAGTTTTGCTCACTCCGTATTCATATATATCTATGTAGGTGATCAGCTCGAAGGCCAGCCCTAGGTCAGCTTCAGAAAACTTTTGATGGACCTGTTTTGTTAAGCCTTCAAAATTGGAGCCTTCTGTCTTTTTGAGGAGTACCTTGATGTCACATTTTGTTGAGTCTTTTGGTGACTTTTATTGCATACATTGTCAATATGTAATTTTTAGGCTGCTAACTCTTTGTATATACCTACATGACTCATGCTTGTATGCATGGACAATGTATGTGAACTCTCTATATATGACTTGATGTTTTAAAATCCTGGCATATAAGCACTGCTCAATGGACGTTCTGCTATTTTATTTGCTTCTGCTTAGGCCCCGTTAATATAAATCTTCTGTATTCTGTAAGAGGCCTTCGGTAATCAAAAGGTTACTGGCCGGTCATAGTCCAAACTTTTAGGGGCCGGTTTGGGTCGTGACAGCTTCCGTCACATGTACAAAGCATTAACAATAAAAACATTGGCCTTACATGAATTGAAAATTTTTGTACAACACTCAACAAAAAATAGTGCATTGATTTTAGAAGAAAAGATCTTTCACACTTAAAACTAAAAGAAAAATTAAAGTGAAACCTTATAGAAGAAGATATTCGAGACTTTCCAAACTTGAATATGAGACTGAAATTGTTTAAGCACCTATCACTTGGAGAAAATAGAAAATTTTATTAGAAGAAACTTATAAAGGGGAAAGAAGTGTACTTAAAAAATATAAATAAAAGGCCACCTACTTTAATGTGTGGTATGCCATTGATGTGTCGCATAGAACTATGAACAATTCTAACCGATTGTAAGCAATGGACATTTTCAAAAATTGTATTTGTTTTTTATATATATAGAAGTGAATGTCTATTTAAACCCAAAATAGCAATGGAATAAAAATTTTATCTCAATATCTTACCATATTGTGACCAGATGATCTGGAAGAATCAATAAGTAAAACTACCACAACAAAGTTTTAAGATCAAAAACATGTAAAAAAAAAATCAATAACTAATAGACAAATTTATCCTAAGATGTTTTATGTATCATCAAATCAAATAGTCAAACAAAAGATGTATATTTTCAAGGATACAAAATTTTCATAATGGTGCAACCAAAAGATGTAAATTAGTTTGCACCCTCCTAGAGCACATGAAATAAACAAAATGGGTTCAAGCATTGATTCTCTAGGGAAATATAAAGTTATTTCTCTGGCCTTTTCGTTGTCATTTCCAAATCAATGATTCAAACACAACCTTACATACCTAAGCAAAAAATATTTTTGTTGATGGATACCAATACATGTTTTATGCCTTTGATAGAGCTGTGTTGCCGATCCTATTTGATGGGACTTAAGGCTTGGTTTGGTTTATACCAATACATGTTTTATAGAGGGTTCAATTTGAGAGAGATAATAGACAAATGCATGCTCTTTACAACTATCAATTAGTAACCAAACAAATGTGACATCCTAATCCACAAATGTGAGTGCCAAAAAGCATAAAAAATCATTTCTATGAACATATAAAGAAACAAACCAAGCTAAAGGTAGTAAATAGCAATTAAGCATGATCACTGTTTCAACCATCCATACTGAGTGACAATTTTTGAACATGAGAGATCCATTCATAAAAAAGGACTTATCTCATCTCGAGCAAAAAACAAATAGAAGTCACCCATTCATAGAAATTCATTTCATTGAAAAAGACTTATCTCATTTCATAGTAAGTTACATGTTTTAAATAGTCACCCATTCATACATTCAAGTTACATGTTTAAATAGTCACAATTACATTTTAAATAGTGAAAAAAGGTGTAAGAGTAAAAAATATAAAGAAATATTATTCTTCTTAAATAACTTCCAACAATTGTGTTTGTACTACACGCTCTACAAGGATAAAAAATGTGCAAATAGTACACATTAATGTGTGGTTGGGAGGGAAAAGATTGGGTACACACCTAACCTTTGGCATAATTCACAAAGTGGTTGTCCCAAGACTTGAACCCATAACCTCAAGGTTATTAGGCCAAGATTTTACCAACGCTCTACAGAACTCAATTAAAAATAACAACTTCCCCATCCTTAATGCGAATTAAGGAATAAACATATAAAATTTATTATACACCATGAAATGGCGTGCAATGTATAGAATAATATTAATTTTAAAAAAGGGAAAAAAAAAAGGTAAATAGTCCTAGTAAAGTTTTAAATTTGCAGAAACATGAAGAGAACCTGAGTTAAAAATGAACCAGAGAAAGCAAAAATCAAATTCAAATATCAAATTTAATGACTAATAATTTCAATATAAATACATAGAGCTTTCAAACTAAACAAAGCACATCTTCATTGTTGTTGTGGGTCTCAAATTTAATTATTTTTTGTAATTATGACACAGTTGCTATTTAAATATGATCTATTGTGGTGGTTTTATTATAAGTAAAAGTGGCTTAGCTTTCTACTTGAGCAGATGTTCAAAACCCATTTCAGATCAAGTAACCATACAACAACCATTTCAAACTAATTTTATAAATTAAAACCCATTTTATAAATCAAAAGCTTTTCAAGACCATAGAAAATCAACACCCATTTCCCATTAAAGAATCAAACCCATTTCATAAATCAAAACCATGCGAGAAATCAAACATTTCAAATTAATTTTATAAATTAAAACCCATTTAAAGATCAAGTGTTATTTCAGACCCAAAACCTCTTAAAAAATTAAATTCATTTAAGAAACAAAACCTATTTCAAAAATAAAAACTCATTTCTTATTTCAAAATCAAAACCATGTCAAAAGCCAAACTGTGAATAGAAACCCATACAATGACCAACCCAAACAAACATACACATGTCAGAAAGGTTTATGGCTTAAAATTGATGAATTGCAATTTTAACAGCAATGCATAATCCACAAAATAAATTATCTAAGATTCAACAAAATGAAAAAATATCCAGATTCAACCAAAATAATTAGATTCAACTTTACAAACTCACAAAAATATCCAGATTCAAGCAATCAGAAATAACCAAACCCACGAAAATATCATAAATTACAAAGGTTGGAAGTTGTAGTTTACCTTGCAAGACATTTTATTTGGGAAGATCTAAACCATTAAAACCAAATGTATCTCTGATACATTTTGGATATTCGTATGAGTACTTGGGAATGTAGGTTCTATAATTTTGATAGCTTTTCCTTGGTTGGAAATCAATACTTAAAATGGGTTGAGCTTGAAATGGAATAGAATCAGGTTGGGGAGAGTAAAGAGCCAGAAATTCCCATTCAAAAACTATAAAGAGAGAGAGAGAGAGAGCGCACATCAAATTCAAACAAAGGGGTTGAGTTTGAAATGCAATAGAATCAAGATGAAACCAAACCCATTTCAAATTTTAGATTTCAAACCCATCAACCCCATTCAGATTTCTAAAAATTAAACCAATTTCAAAAATCAAAACACGTTTAAAAATGAAACCCATTTCACATTTCAGAAATCAAATATGTTTAATTTTTCCAACACAAACACAAATACAGTTTCAATTTGGAACTTTTATATATTATTCTTCATTAAGCTAATAATATGTTACCTATAGATCAATTCTTGTACAATACAGTCAAAAATGCAGATATCAAAATCTAAAACCAAACACAAAATTACTATAAATAATAGTTGGAATTCAAAAATAACTTCATAATTGAAACAATAAAAAATGGGGGAATAAATTTAAAATTTAAAATCATACTAATGGAGAATTCTAAGAAAACAAAAAAACCTTCGCTAATGAGATTAATTAAAGCTTGAACAGTATGATATTACAAATTCCAACCAATTAAGTCATGAATTTCAAAATCAATTAACTGAAAAAGATTCAAATCCTAACAATTAACAGAATAAAAATTTAAAGCCATGGTTGTCTAACTTGACTATACAAATCCTAACTATTAACACATTTATTCATCAAATGAATTTGTAGGTATGATTCTTTTATTTCATCATTAACACATGACACACACACACACACACAAAAACAAACAAACAAACAAACAAAAACAAAACAAAAACAAAAACAAATTGTATTTTTATTGTTTTCAATCATATACCTACAAATCATACCTATAGCAAGCATGATGGATAATAATTTCCTAGATTTGTATAGTCAAGTTAAACAACCAACCAAAGAAATAACAATGATCAATCACTGGTTCAGTAATAATACAAATCAAATTCTTACCCCAATGTTTGGAAGTCCTCAAGCTGCCTAATGATCATTCACTGTTCTTAGGAAGTATCAAGCTATCTAATGTGAGCCTTTTTACACCAAATTCACACCAAACACCTTAATTCACACCAAATTCTCACAGAGGATATCATCATTATTAGTATGTGAGCATCAACAATTTTATGGGAATAGAAATACTAGTAGAAATCAAGTACATAAGATATATCTACATGTAATCTTCTTTATCATCAAATGTTGTTTCATATTTGTGTGGGTGTGTTGAGTTATTGATTCCTAATATTACTGTTTCATACAAATTTAACTGTGAGTTTTTTTTATTTTTTTTATTTTTTTTTATATTGAGTGCCATTGACATGGGTTATGCACTGATAAATAAATGAACAAATTTGTATGAAACGTATGATTCTTTGTACTACAAACAAATAAATATATATAAATAATACAAAACCCATCAAACCCATTTCAAAAATCACAACCACTCCAACCACAACAAATTAAAATAGTTTACACCAAAATCATTAACTTCAAAGCAAAACTTGGACAGAGAGAAAATGAAGAGAGTAATAAGGGGTTTGGGGTTTGGTCGCCAGGCTCGGGTTGGGCTCTGACGGGGAATTGAAGAAGAGCACGGGAATGGGCTCCAATGGAGGTATAGAGAGAGAGAGAGAGAGAGGTGTGCGTTCAAAATTTCAAATCAGAAAGAGATGAGGAGTAAGTGTGAGAGCGAGAAAAAGAGAGGGTGCGTGTTGAAAATGTAAGTTGATTACATTTTGGACCAAATAGGACAAATGGGAGTGAAATATTTTCTGCCCTTAGATTGACTTAAATCTAATGGTCCAAATTTTGACAAAGGGACAAAAGTCCCATCAAGATTCAAAAATAAAACTTCCTTGTTATATAGATTTTCTCCAAAACTAAATATTTTGTTTTTTTTCAAATTTATTCCCCCATCGCATTGCCAACACCTTTTTTGTATTTCCCTTTCCTACCGCACACCCTCGCTGCGTTACAAACAACTCTTACCAAATCCATAAAGATAGAAATTCAATAAAACCAAAGTAAACTAGCTAATGTGCTAAAGAAATTTAAAAGTGCATAATATGAAAATCAACAACCAACATAAATAATGATTGATTAAGCATAATATGAAAAGTAGATGTCAATGAATACCTTCAATTATTTGGATGATCTTGTGAAGGCACAATCAGAATTGCTTAAATTATTTCCTGAAAATAATGCAAAAGATCATCTAGAGGGGATTCCATTTTAGAAAACCATGTACAATAGATTTTGAATGTGAAAATGCAAAGTAATAAAATGTGTTGCTAATTACTAAGAAGTTGTCATTTAAATGTGCAGGAAATATTGTGAAGTAGGCTTAGGATTTATTGACCAAAATAAGGAATTATTGACCAAAATAACAAAAAGTATAATTAGGAAATAAACAACAGTACAAAAGTTACTAAAATGACTGTGAATCACTTTGGCCATATGAGTCCACTTCTTGTTTAATGCTTTTGATATTACATGAACCTCAAATAATACACAAACAGATTTCACGAGTATTCAACTGATAAAAAAAAATAATGAATCACAAAAAAAATATTCTTAGAAACAGTGATTATATTAGAAACCTCAAAAGTTGTTGACCTTCAGCAAGCAGAAATCAAATTTCAGAAATAGATTTAGACTATTTAGATCCAAAAAATTATGAATCACATAAAAAATATTCTTACAAATAGTGATTATAATAGAAACACCAAAAATTGTTAATCTTTAAGCAAGAAGAAGAAAAAATCCATGCCTAATTTTCATACCTTTGACATGGCTTCACCATTGTACGATTAAATTATATCAGTAATGCGAAATTTATATTAATAATGGGAATGGTTAAAAAAAATACAAACAGATTTCATGAACCATGTAAAAAAATTTCAAAATTGTACAAACAATGATACTACAAAGAACAAAAATTGTGCCTGAAGGAGAAGAGGGAGTAAGTTAGGGATTGGGAAGAGGGAGTTGGATCTTTAGGGAGGGAGATTGAGCAAGGCTAGAGTAGAACGGCAAAGTTGGGAAGAGGGTGGTTAGCACTTCATTTTAAAGCCAACTCACCATAGGAGGTGATTATTGGATTGTTCATGAATCAAGAGGATTGGACTGTATGATATGCTTCAACAATAGGATTTCAGTTTAAGGTGATTGCTAATTTTGCATACAAGACGGGAAAAACAAAAAGTGGAGAAAGTAGAAGAATTATCCCTCTACAAAAAGATATACAAAATATAGACCTAAATTATACATATCCCTGTACTAAGAAAGTAGATGATAAAGTTGGACCCAAAAAACCAATCTCTACATTTCTTTGACCCATTTACAAATGGAGAAAGTACAAATTCTCTTTCAAATAACATACAAAAGGGAAGAAATTACATAGTACATTTAAGTGAACCAAAAAAAAAAAAAAAACAAACACACACACATACACACAGAGAGGCAGCTCTATCAAGGCTTTAATGGTCTTCAAAATCAAAGTGTTAAATGAATCAATGTAGAATTAAATTGATAAAAAAATAAATAAAATTAATGTGAGCCTACCAAATTTTTAGGCAATGAGAACACATAAATGTAATCAAACACCAACGACAATGTTTGGAAGCAAAAGATTCTTAAGAAGTTCCACTTTTTTCTCAAGCTCTCTAATGTGAGCCTATTAGGCAAATTGAAAGCAATGCTTCAAATACGAATGAAAAACAAAAGTTAGGTTTGCGGATGAAAACAAATTGAAAGCAAATTGAATCATCCATTGCCATTTTCAAAAGTTAGGTTTGCGAATGAAAAACTGTAAGATGTAAATTGCTTACCTGTTATAGAATAAGAGGAGAGAGAAGAGGGGCCAAAATGAGAGTAAAATACAAAAAAAGGAAAAATAAGATTGTGCCATAGCAACCTAAAAAAGTTAATCAAAATCACACCACACCCATCAACATACTACAGTTAAATCAGAAAAAAGGAAAAATAAAATTTTTCCCCCAAAATTAGAGCAAAATAAGGAAAAAAGGAAAAATAAACATGAGAGCAAAATAAAGAAAACATTTACTATATTCTCTAATTAATTTATCTAATAGAAGAGAGAGGAGGGGCCAATCCACCTGATTATGCCATAGCAACCTAAAAAAGTTAATCAAAATCACACCACACCCATCAACATACTGCAGTTAAATCAGAAAAAAAAAAAAGGAAAAATAAAATTTTCACCCAAAATGAGAGCAAAAAAAGAAAGCAAAATAAGGGAAAAAAGGAAAAATAAACATGAGAGCAAAATAAGATCAAAATAAAGAAAACATTTACTATATTCTTAATCATCATCCATCCTTCATGATTTATCAGTAACTTGATTACCAACAAAAATAGAAAAGAAACAAAAGGAATATTAAACTTAAATTCAGAACTACAGGTTTAATGTTGAATGCTCTATCAAAAGACTTTGTTTTCCAAGCTGAAAACTTACTATAAACGTTGAAAAATTCTTTGATACACATCCCCTTAAAAAATGTGTACCACACACCATAATTCTAATGATTTGTGGTCTTACTTAAGAATTATGTGGCATTTAGTTATAAGATTTTGTCATGGTCAAATTTATGATGAACTTGGTTATTAGACTTTTTGTAGTGTTTATGGTTATAACCCATGGTGGTTTTGGTTATAAAATTTTGTGATGTTTAATTATAAATTTAAGTGGCCTTAGTTATGAGGATTTATGATATTTTTTTAAGATTATGAATTGGTGTGATTAAAACTTTGGATGCATATCATTAAAAAGCTTTGGATGCAAATTTAATATGACTTATTGGGTCATTCTATCAAACACTTACAATACAGGACTTATTGGGTCATTCTATCAAACACATGTGTAATGATTGTATAAACAATCAACTGAGCAATATCACTAATACATAATGACATGATTGAATGTAACGCCCCGAAAATATTTCAACATGAACTACCCACTTTAATGAACATTCACTAGATAATAACAATAATCCTTCCATCTTTCCATATTTGGTTAAGAGGGTTTAATACAAAGTCCCACATGCGGTATACATTCACGAAATAAAAGAACACCTGAATCTATAGCATGTGAAACATCTACTTCCAAAAAAAAAATAAAATAAAATGCCCTTACGGGCTACAACTTCGAGGCTTAAGCCTGGTTACACAAAAGTGGTCTCTCAGACCCATACCAAAAATAGCCCTTGGCTTTACAGATAATCATAACAAAATAAAGAGCACACTACTCTTCTCAAAACATTTTCACGCCCTCAATTCGGCGGGAGCACCACATCTTTACCTGCACCAAAACCCATAGGGGTGAGCATAAAGCCTAGTAGAGAAACCTTAACAAAGTATATATATTTATGCAAGATTCTCAACACTTAATGTACATGCAAATGTATGCCATGCTATTTCAAAATAATCTCATGTCATGCTTTTCTTGAAAATCATGAAGTTTTCATTAATGTTTAACAATTCCATCAATTTCCAACTTTCAATATTAGATCATAAGGGGCGGTAAATACGACACTGGTAATCCCTAGGCTAGTGTCTGCAAGCAGACTCTACGAGTGCTACCAAACTGTCATTTTTACCAGTATTAACCGGAATGTTCGACACCTATCCGCGCAGTTTTCTGGTCTTTCACCATGGACACTCAGGCCAGTTTATCGAGTACAACTACACCCCCTAACCGGACTTACCACGTATTTACCCCTTTAACATTTCCATTAGTTCTCATCATAACATAACCTTTCTCAATGTAAATGTTTTCCAAACTCATGCCAAGATGTATAAAAATAACAAAAATTAAATGGGAATATAATGCAACAAATGATGTCTCATAATATTTCTTCATTCACCTTCCTCCAATGTCATCACACAAAATTATCACATGCTCCACCGATGCTAATTAACACATAGTATTAGCTCATCATCATACACATTTCTTAACATTCTAGCCATTCCAAGACTATATGAAATTTCAAATATCAATTCTCAAAATCCATGGTGTTCAACAATTATCATCTCACAATAAAATACTTCTCATGCAACTAATCAACAACTTGAGAGTACATCCCTCATTTTCATATGTCAAGGAAATTATCATTTTTCTCACCAAAATGTGGACTCCACACCTATTTAAACACAAGAGAGATGCTTATTCCATGGATTTCCCATGTTCTCAAAAAAGCCCCAATTTCTAGGTTTTTACCAAATCCAAACATTTTTCCATCTCCTTTATAAAATCTTTTCATACGTATCAATCTCAATCCATAAGGTTCAACATTTCTCAAAAATCTTTAGAAGAAGATAGGATGAGTTTTTCATCAAACAAAATCAACAATTTCTTGAGCCCTAGACTCCATTTTCGAAATACATGGAGGAGTTCACAAAAATCAACTAAAACTTGCATAAACATACATATAACTCAAAGGAAACCCTACCTCAAACTTGTTGATGGAAGATGAGATGAAACCCTAACTTTGAAGGTGAGAGAGAGCTTGATTTCCACCACCCAAATGAACCCTAGCTTTGGATCTTCAAGATCTTGAGAGAGATGATGAAGATCTTGGCCCAAGAATTTGAAAAATCAAAGAGTTGTGATGTTTGAGGGAGTTTTCTAGAGAGAAGGGGGAGAAATATAGGGTTTAGAGTGAGGGAGAGATGTGTATAATGGGTGTTAAATTCGGACCAAAACGTTATAAGAAAACAGGGCACGGACTGCCCAGTTGGCTGCTCGTGCGGCCTTTCCCACTACTCGAGTGCCCACTTCCACCGCTCGTGCGGCCCACCTTCCTCCGCTCGAGCGCCCTTAGACAGTATGCAATTTCTAGGTGACAGCCTCCACCGTTCGTGCGGCCCCTCCCACCGCACGAGCGGCCCAATTCTGCACGTGCAGCCTAGGGCCCGGCACGTGCGGCCCTGGCCCAGCAGCCCAAAAATTCAACTTCGCCCTCGGGCACCCTGGACTCACCTGCGTACCATCCAGAATAATTGAAATTCAACATCGAATGAAATAAGAACTAGGAACCATTCCCTGACGTTTCAATCCAACGAAAATAAAAAGAGAACAAAGCGAAGAAAGAAAGAAGGAAAGGGGAAAAAGAAGGCCGGTCATCACATTGAATAACAATATCCCCTTTTAGTAAATTCCCCTTTAGTAAATAACAACAATAAATAACAATACATAATGACACCCAAAAAAAAATAAAAAAATCTAGATATATTTTATTAATTGGATTCATCAACAAACAACTATGTATGCTCACACCTAACAACCCAAATCTAACCCTTCTATAAACTTATTTTAAAGACCAATCCATCAGTTTAGATTCCAAATATCATGGGAATTTCGTGGATACATCTTTTTTGATGGATGTGATTCATCAATTTAGATTCATCAGTTTGTTAATGAATCTCCCATTTTCTCAGCAACCAAACATGACATAAAAATATTTCCTGGGTTTCTTACCAAAAAAGTTCTGACCAAAAATGTCTGATTTATTGATTTATCCATTTCATGAGATGAGAGAAAACAACAAAGAAAATCAATCAATTTATAAATGACTACACAACAAAGAAAATTTCTAGGTAGGGTTGGAAAGGGGTTTTGGGTGGGGTTGGGAAGAGGAGGGGACTGAGACCTTGAGGGGAAGAGAGAGGTGTTACCAGAAGGCGAACAATCTTGATGCTATCGATGATAACCACCGAAGCAACAAAGAGCCGGTGAAGCAACGAAGAACCACCGAAGCAATGATGAGGAACGAGTTTGAATACAAACACTGTAGCAAAATTAATCTCAGTTAAATGGGTTTGAAGAGAGAGAGAGAGAAATAGTGAAATGGGTTTAATGAGTTTGAAGAGAAATAGTGAAATGGGTTTCAAGAGAGAGATGATGAAATGGCTGAAATAGGTTTGAAATGGGTTTGAAGAAGAGAGAGATAATGAAATGGTTTCAAAATTGAAGTGTATATCCAATGGTCAATGTGAGAAGACACAACTCGCAAATTAATCTCAATCTTTCAATCTCATTGCCACCTAAGATAGATGTCCCATCCAGATTGAAAAACAGAGCTTCCTTATTATATAGATTTTGATGATGTCTAAAATATTATGAGATAAATTATAATTTTTTACATACATATTTTATGAGCATTTGACACAAAATGTATTGTTCCAGTTATAAAAATGATTGATTATTCTGTGCATCATTTGAATATATTGTATTTATATATATATAATATTAAAATAATCAATCTTTGTTAGTGAAAGCTGGTGAATTGAATGATTTCAATTGCACCACTATATATATTTATACATATATAATATAATATTATTTTAAAAATAAAAAAAAGGATCATTTACCATCTCATATAATTTTCAAATCCCTTATCTTTTTCTGGATAAGTAATTCATATTATAACAAAAAAAGAAAGATATACAATGAAGTTCAATACATATCTTTTGAGGAAAAACAAAATTAACAAAAACAAACTACTCCATCAAAAGAAACAAAATTAAGCCTATAGAAGACAAATACAACATTCACAACAACAACGATTCAAAATTTTCCTCTAGTACTCAAGTAATGAAGTTTCGCTTTGAGTTTTCTTCTGTTATCCTCCTTTGTAGTCTCTCCATTACTGGAGTCACTTGGAGATGAACTGCCTCCATTTTTTAGGCTCTTCATTTGGCATCACAACTCTTGACTTAATTCTTTATTCCCTAACTCTCCCATATCACACGATTCTAGGATATCAAAGGCATTAGATGTTGAAGGGGCAGAAGACTGCGTCTCTCTCTCTTTGTTTATCATTGTTGTTGAACCTTGCCCACCATATCTCCTCTTTTTCTTTACCACTTTCCATTTAGTCAGAATTTGTATTTTAGTCTCCTTGACTCTCCACTCTTGTTTGGAAGAGGGGGAGGGGTTCAAGGTCTTTGGCTTTTGAGGGCACAAATGAATGGTATGACCAAAAGTCGTACAAATACCACAACTTTGAGGCTTCCATGGAACCTCAACTTGAATCTCATACAGGTCACCATAACCAAGATTTATTTTGAAAGACTTAGGGATCTCTTTATTTGCTGGTACTTCAATACATATTCTCGCAAACGTAAATCTACTTCTCTTGAAAGTAGGCTCATCTAAATAAAGAGGAGTTCCTATGATGCTAGCAAGGCAACCCAAACCCTCTTCAGTCCAAAGCTCCAAAGGCACATTATACAACTTCATCTACAACGACACACTCGAAAATTCACACTTTGTTAGTTTTAGTCCAGGTTGCCATTTTTGTAACAACAATCAATCTGGTCCCAACGTAATAAGGGTCATCTTCCAAAATTTTATCCATAGCCTCTTCACCTTTTACTTTAAAAATAAAAAATCCATTATCAATGAAGATAACATCCTCAAGCAAATTTCCCCAAAATTTCTCTGTCCAAGCTTTCACATAATGGAAAGAGAATCTTTTATCAATGAAGTATCCAACCAAGGTGCTTTCCCAATTGGAAAAGACTTTTTTTGAGATCTCAGTAGGGACATTGTATATACCATCTACTAGGTTTTCAATCTTTAAGCACCTATTTTATACTTCAATTTTGACACTTTGTTAATCTCTTCTTTAACTAAAGAACTCCAAGCTTGTAGAGGCTTACTTGATATAGCAGGTGTATCACCATTAAGACATTCACCCTTGCAAGATTGTGTGTCTTCCATATGTAGTTCAACCGAATCCTCATTTTTTACAAGCTCACAAATTTTCAACACTCTTCCGTTGCTTGGTGCCCATTACTTCTCTCCTTTGATCAACACTAAATGAACCAAGTTTTGCCACCAGTGGGGACACAATAGCCAACTTTGGGCACTGCTCAAGATCAGTTAGCACTCTATTTGGTGTGTTCCATACGTTAGGTGTTTGATGCTACTTTGATGATTGCTTAGTTGAGGCTTGCATTTTCATATTCAATCGCAACTATGGTGTACCAAGATTTCCACACAAACATAGATCGACACAATCACACTTGATTGACCTATCCTCTGATTTTATATCCCTTAATCTTCTTTTGTTTTCATTTAAGGGACCTTGCCATGGTCCCACAAAATCTCTAGATAAGAGAGATTTGGAGGAGGGGGTCCTTGGATGCTTGTAGACCAACGGGGGAGTATAATAGGCATCTCATTAGTAGATAGTTGAGCATCCACTTGATTATCAAACTCCTTCAAGGATACCTTGGTTGATTTGCACTTGGCAAATTTGCTTTTTGATTTACTCTTGGCTAATTTGCTCTTGGCTAGTTTTTCCTTCTTCAATGATAGCTTGCTACCCTCTTTGTCCCTCTCCTTGTCCCGCTCTCTCTCTCTCTCTCTCTCTCTCTCTCTCTCTCTCTTTTCCTCCTTAATTATCTTATGACAGCTCAGTAGCAGTTCACTGAGGCATTTTGTTGAATAAGTGAAGGGCAACTCAAGACCAGCAAAAAGCTCTCATATCTACGAAGACTTGTAGTAGCTTGTGAGCTCGTCTGTTCGAATAGAGAAATAATCAAATCGCAAGAGATCGAAAGAAGAAGATTTGCAAAACCTAAGATTTGGAATTACACAAGTGAGCTTCACCCTCTCTTCGCCCTTATGTCTGTTATGTCACTATCCATCCAAGTTGAGGTTGGAGATGCTTAATCCAGGCTTGTCCATGTAGGAAAATGAGGATTGATTGGTGATGAGGACCTCTGAAAACCCTAAGTTCTCGATCGTTCGAGTTCGAAGGAAGCTCTTTCCAACTTATCTCAGTAGAGTTAGTCCCAACGATGTAATTCTTTTTCGTCTTCTTATAGTAGCTTAATACTGAAGAACTGAGATCAGAGATTCATGAGGCGCTTCACAAAAACAAATCTCTTATCTTCTTTATATCTTTTTCGATTTGTGCATGAATCCAGTGGATTACAAATTTTCAAAAGATAAGAGGATCAAGTGTACAAAACTTTTTCCACAAGCTATCTATGGAGGAGCGACCTACCCCAACGGATATAACTTTTGGCTATATTGGGAGTATTTTGCTTGGAGAAAAATAAGAAGTATTGAAGAGAAAATTTTGTGATATTGAAGTGTTCCCAAATATTGTGTTGTGTGCTTTTAGTGATTAATTATTTCTATTGAGAGAAAATCTGTTGAAATTTTGAGCTTTTATTGTAAAAGGGTCTTATATCCCTTAGTCTTATTCTTGTAACAAGAGTGGTAATTTTTGTGAGTGATTTTTAAGATAAAATCACTTGGTTAGAGTGATTGGGGTTGATCACTTATTGTAAAGGTTTACTAGCACTCATGAAACTAGTAGTGTTGGTAAAGAACTCTCAAGGAGGAACTTGAGGAGTGGACGTAGGGCCCGGTTGTGCCGAACGACTATAAATCGCCTAGTTTGCTTTGTCTTCCCTTTACTCATTTTATTTTTTATTACTCTCATATATATTGTTCCGTATATTATTTATTTATTTATCAGAGCAAGGGCTCTCGTATTTTTTGACTTAACAATCTTAGAGTTGATTAATGGTAACCAATATAGGAAAACAAAATTTTGATGATCACTCGCCTTCTAACCCTCCATATTTTACTAGTAGTAATTATAATTATTGGAAAAATAAATGTTTATAGCGATCCCCGTTTTTACCTTGATCTTCATTGTGTTCTGGACTCGGGTTCTGTGATTGTATGTTGTTGTCCACATCTTGTTTCCTTCCTTTAATTCTTTGAATTTGAGTTTTGGGATTTGTTGGGCAAATTTGGAACAAGTTGGTTGTTAATTGGTACAAATGGTTATTGCCCAGATTTTGGCCTCTTTGCTCGAGCGAGGCTTCTTGCACTCGAGTGAGCCTTGTATAGCTTGCTTCTTGCGCTCGAGCGAGATTTCTTGCGCTCGAGCGAGAAATGAGGGTCTTCAGGTTTTTCTCCCAAACGCAGCTTTTCGGGGAAGGTAAAAGTGCGTCGCTCGAGCGAGGCTTCTTGCGCTCGAGTGAGCCTTGTAAAATTGTTTCTTCGCTCGAGCCAAACTTCTTGTGCTTGATCGTGCGTCTGCGTCTGCGTCTGTGGCAAACCTGAAGCTTTGCATTGTGCACTCCAGCGATGCTTCTTGTGCTCGAGCGAGGTCCTTTGTTGTGTCAGGTCGCTCGAGCGACAACTCCTTTGCTCAAGCGAGCCTCGCATATATTAGTTTGCAGCAACGATACTTTGTATCACTTTTTGGCCCCATTTTCACTCAAAACCCTAGCACAGCTCGATCTCTCTCTAAAACTCTCTCTATTTCTCTATAAATACCCCATGATCTAAGGTCTTTTTACCCTATTCCCTTTGTTAAAAAGTTAGTGTATTGCGTGGGCTTCCATTTTATCCGAAAAATATGGAATTTGGAGCATCTTTGGGTTTCTTCTTCTTCTCCTTTGCTCTCCTAACTTTGATGTAGGGATATTCTACTCTTTAATATGAGCTCTAACTTAGATATTTGTCATTTTGTATAAATGGTGGGATTTGGAAAGATTTGGGTGAAGTTAAGGATAGGGTTTTGATATTTGAAAGAGGGGTTTTCCATATTTGGTGCCATATGTGTATAAGAGGCCTTGAACATGATATTGCTTGGGTATAATTGGTGAAATTTGGTCTTGGGTGTAATATTTGTGAAAGGGAGAAGATTGCCCTAATTTGAATTAAATAATTATTTTGTTTGAATAATGAAATTGGTATGGGAAATATGAAATTGGAAGGATGTGTAAATAAAGGGTGTAGTTGGATTTGATAAATCACCTATAGAATTTGATAATTTATCTGTTGATAGATTTATTTATCTATTTAGATATATCTGTTTTGGGCTATCGGTAAAGGATAGCTGTGATTATTGTAGAAACTGCATGAGGACTAGGTAAATTGAAACTACTTGTATGAATATGGTTATTGAATATGACGGTTTGATTAAACCATTGAATGTGTGATTTGATTAGTCATTGTATATGACAACGTGTTTAAATACATTGTATATGTATCATTATTTGGGAGGAGATAGTGGATGTACTCCATTGTTTGGGAGGAGATGGGGGATGGACTCCATTGATAATTAAGTTGGCCGGAGTGTCCAGGGTGAAAGTCCCGAAATCTTATGTATCTGGGTGCCGGTTCCCTCGAATGTGATTTCGTAAAATGGTAAGAAAATGGAAGTTTTTGAACTATGTTTGTTGTTGAAGTATTGATGAATGAGTTGTAATCTTGTTTTGAATTGTTTAGATAACAATGAACTATGTTAATGAATCGATTTGGATAAATGAAATGGAAGTGGACTGAAATATGAATGTCAATATTGATTAGTTATGGAAAAAATGTAAGTTAGTTTACATGTATTAAACATTTATCTGATGCTGATATCTTAATTAATTCTCATATATTGTTTAGCATATCTCTACTGGGCATTGGCTCACCCTACTTGGGAAACCATTTTCAGGTACATGTGACATGCCACCTCCAAGGACATAGCTTGGGAGGCTTAGGGGCTGAGGGCTCCGTTTTGTTGTTACATTTTGTGTTTATATGTTTCCTTTTAAGCCGAGGGCTTTAATTGTAAAGAGCTTCTGACTCTTCTTTTGTTGTAACCAAGTGATAATTTGGAAAGATGTAAGCCCTTAGGGCATTTATTTTGTTGTTCTCAATTAGATTTACATGTTATAGTTTCAAGATAAACATTTATGAGAATGTAAGGCATGTGATATCTCTTGTAATACTAACTGTGATGAATGAAAATATAACATTTTTATTATTTCTATAGATCTCGTGAATGATTGATTTATATACTTTTTTAGGGTGTTACAATGTTGATATATATTCAAGGGACAGACTACAAGATATGGAATATTATTAAAAATGGTCCAACTATTCCTGTCAAAATTGCTGACTCAAAGAAAGTCCCTAAAATAGAAGATGAATGGGATGAAAATGATTTTATGAATATTCCAACAAATGCTAAAGCCAAACATATATTATATTATGCACTTGATCCAAATGAATTTAATAGAATTTCTGCAAGTGACACTGCTAAAGAAATTTGGGATAAATTAGAAGTCACGCATAAAGGCACAAATCAAGTTAAGGAGTCATGTATTACCATGCTTGTTCATAATTATGAATTGTTCAAAATGAAATCTGATGAATTTATTTGTGAAATGTTTACCAGATTTACTGATATTATAAATTCTTTGAAAAATCTTAGTAAAGTTTATACTAATAGTGAAATGGTAAGAAAAATTATCAGGTGTCTACCAAAGAATTGGGAACCAAAAGTGACGGCAATTTAGTAAGCTAAGGATCTCAATACACTCGATTTAGATGAACTTCTTGGGTCAATAATGACTCATGAAATTTTGATGAAAACCGACAATAATGACAATCACAAGAAGAAGAAAGGTATTGCATTCAAAACAACAACACAAGAAAATGATAAAGACGACAACAACTAAAGTGATGAGGATGGTGACATTGCAATGATCACAAAAAATTCAAGAATTTATTAAAAAGAGACAAACAATTTAAAAGAAGATTTCACAAAAAATCATTTAATAAAGATGAAGAAGAAAAGAAAGATCAAATAATCTCTTATGAATGTAAGAAACTGGATTACATTAAATATGATTGTCCTAACTGAAAAAAGATAAAGGAAAGAAGAAGAGCAAAAGAAGAGCTATATCAGCATGGGGAGAAAATGACTATAATAGCTCAGATAGCGAATCAAGCAACTCGGAAGTGGCAAATCTTTGCTTCATGAGGATTGAAGATGATGAGGTAACTGAAAACTCTCTTTCTTATGAAGAATTGCTAGATGCTGTTGAAGATCTTCATAAAGATTTTCAAAAGATAATTTCAAAAAATTCTGCTCTTAAAAAATCAAATGCTTTGCTTATTAACGAAAATGAAAGTTTGAAAAAGGAAAATGTTTCTTTAAAAAATTCTTCAAATGACTTAAAAATTGAAAATAATGCTTTCAAAAGAAAAAAAAATAAAAGATTTTAAAAAAATAAATAAATTCACTTAAGGTAAAGAAAAATTAACTAAATTACTTAGAAATCAAAGATGTGTTTTCGACAAAGCAGGTATTGGATACAAACCTCACAAGCAATAAATTTTTTATAAAAATTTCTTTGTTAAAACTTGTTCATCTAGTAGCCCACATATTACTTGTCATTATTGTTTTAGAAAAGAGCACTCAATTTCATTATGTCCTTATAAGAAAAATTTATTAGGAAGAAATATGAGATGGGTTCCAAAATCTAGTAATTCACAAACTAACAATCACAGACCCAAAAAGATACGGGTACCAATATCAAATATTTGATTTCTTTTATAGGTTTGTTACAAGGCAGAATCCGGTAAAGGAAAATGGTACTTGGATAGTGGATGTTCAAGACATAGGATCGGAGACAAATCAATGTTCACTACCTTATCTCCAAAAGATGGTGGATATGTAACATTTGGAGACAACAGCAAAGGAAAAATCATTGATGTAGGTAGTATTGGTGAAAGTCCCTCTCTTTTTATTGAAAATGTTTTACTTGTTGATGGATAGAAACACAATTTACTTAGTATTAGTCAATTGTGTGACAAGGGAAATAGAGTTATCTTTGAAAAATGTTTTTGCAAAATAGAAAATCTCAAAGATAACAAGATTGTATTTGTTGGCCATTGGCATGAAAATATTTATGTTTTTAATTTTTTTGATTTATTATCTTTTAACATTACATGCCTTTCTGCACTTAGTGATAATAGTTGGTTGTGGCATAGAAGACTTGGTCATGCTCACATGGATTTAATTTCAAAGCTTTCTAAAAAGGATTTAGTCATTGGACTTCCTAAAATTTCTTTTGAATCACATGTCAACAAGGTAAACAAACTAGAATTTCTTTTAAATCAAAAACTATTATTTCAACTTCTAGAGTACTGTAACTATTATTGATGGATTTGATTGGTCCTTCAAGGACACTTAGTCTTGGTGGTAAACAGTGCATTCTTGTTATAGTTAATGATTTCTCTAGATTTACATAGGTTAAGTTCCTAACTCATAAAGATGAAGCTTTTCAAAACTTTTCAACATTATGTAGGAAGATTCAAAATGAAAAAGGTTTTAATATTTCAAGTATACGGACGGACCATGGTGGAGAACTTGAAAATTATTCTTTTGAAAATTTTTATAATGAAAACGGTATAGACCATAATTTCTCAGCTCCTAGAACTCCTCAACAAAATGGTGTAGTTAAAAGGAAGAATAAGACTCTAGAAGAGATGGCTAGAACCATGCTTTGCGAAAACTCTCTACCAAAATATTTTTGGGCCGAAGCCGCTCATACCGCTTCCTGTATTGTTAATTGGGTTATGATTAGAGCCGCTTTAAAGAAAACCCCAGATGAGTTATGGAAAGGAAGAAAACCAAACATAAGTCATTTTCACGCCTTTGGATGTAAATGTCTTTTTTGAACAATGGCAAAGATAACTTGGAAAAATTTGATTCTAAATCCGATGAAGTTATTTTCCTTGGCTATTCTCCAACAATTAAAGCATATCGTGTATTTAACAAATGAACTTTAGTTGCAGAAGAATCAATACATGTTTGTAGACGTCCTCGAACATCCCGGGAGGGAATCCCGTTTTGTTCATTGGGCTCACTATAGTTCAGGACTCAATGTCACGGTTCTGAATCTAATCCCGCAAAGTGCAATGCGAGACTGATAATTCACCAAAGAGTCCAAATCCGGCAAATTGTTTTGAAAAATAGATTTTTAGAAAGAAGTGCCAAACATGGACTACTGTGCCAAACATGGACTGCTTTGCCAAATATAGAGTCGCCACCTAAATATTTTGTTTTGGGGGAATTTAGGAAACCTTGACTCATGCCTAAGGCCACGTGTCCGTCATCACCAAAGTTGACTCTGCTCGGGAACTTGGGTACGATTGGGGAAGGTCACTTCGTGAGCACCCCCGCTCGCCCGATCAAAGATCGACCTCTATTAACCATGATATCGAGTTTTGAAAACATTAAGTGCTCTTATTCCGGTTATTAGCTTAGAATTACTATGTGATGCACACAGCATACAAGTATAGACTGGATTGCCTGAGTTGGAACAAAACATTTCATGTTTGTTTTTTAAAGCGGTTTGCTACTCGCAAGTAGGCTAAAATGCGGATTTTGCCACCCTCAAGTGGGCTTAGAAAACATGGTGATTTGCCACTATCTAGTGGGCTTAAAACTCGCAATCAATGAATTGTTCCAATTCAGATAATCCAACCTTCACCCATAGACATTCAGGCAGTTATATCACATAAGTACATAGCCACATGGTAAGCATGCTATCATGGCAGTCACTCACACGCATGCAAGGACGCTAAAGTATAAACACTCACCGAGTACTCCAAGCCAAAACAGAAACTAGTTAGTAATCAATGCATGATCCTAGTTCATGTTAAGATGGCTAATGCAACACATGCAAAATGCAACTAAGATAGGCTCGGCTATTCTAAACATGGCATGTGAAATGCAACAGATAACATGTATTCAACTTGGAATTAAAATATAATGCAGTTAGTATCATGCGCCAAGCCCGGTGCATGCAAGATAGATGAATGGATGCAAACATGCGAGCATAAGTATGCTAATTGAAACGTGCCCTAAAACTAACCATCATAAGCTGGTAAATAAAAGGGAGAAAGACGTGGGGTTGGAAGACATGCATCACACACACGCACACTTATTACAACATTGCCCTCTCACAGAGGGTCCGAATAAATAATACACAACCGAATGAATAATGAATTACAGCTAACTATTACATAACCCTAATTAATTAACAAATTAACTAAGATAAATAAGCTAGCATGCAAATTAAACAAAAACGGACTGCCTCAGCTCTGCATGCTCGAGTCGCCTTGTCGGGAAATCCATCGCGATGCCCGATTTGCCGCTGTTTACAATTGACCCCGGAACACTGTACACAACTCCATGGGAACTTGTAGGGATACTGCTGACCAGTTTTTGCTGCTGGCTTCCAGTTTGCTACAACAGAGAGCAAGAAAGGGGCATGGCAAAGTATTTTCGACATATGTATGCACAACCACTCTCCCCGTCGTTGCATGAGCTCTAGGGAGTGTAGTCCTTGATCCTCATGCCACCAATCACGCATCTCGATACATGATGGCCGAGGAGTCAAATTGCACGACTCAATGTGAAATGAATGCACAAATGGACACCTAAAGCCAACAACTCTATCATGGATAGTCAAGAGTGTCGGCGACCGGGAATTGAAGCACGTTTCGTCACTTTGAGTCTGAAACGTCCCTCGTTTCCCGTGTGTGGACTAAACCCTACTCCAAACACTATGCAACAACTAGAATGGCATGGCATGCAAACACAATGCAACAACTAGCATGCAATCCTAAACGAAATGCAACTAAGACACGCAAACATGCGAGGAATGATATACAAAGGTGCAACTAGCATGCGCAATGCTATGAACTATCAATGGCATACTCAATGCACATGACATAATATGGCATACACAATGCAAGATAGACTTAAACCAATATGAGTGGACCTTAGCCACACTCAAATCAGTGGCCAAACATGATGGAATGAAAGGTAGGAACACTCATGCAAACATGCCCGATGCAAGGGACCGAACCTAAGGCATCAAATGCCACTCTACCAAAGCATGACAAGGGATGAAACATGGCATTAAATCATACATTTTCCAGCTCTGAAATGATATGCAAGATGGTCCCGAATCATGCAAATATGTCACACAATGCATGCTAGATGGCCCGAATACCGAAACTAGTTAAGTGCGTTACACTAGAGGTACACAAAGCAATGCACAAATGGCAAAACCAGCCCCAAATAGACCCTAGGCAGGTCCAAGACAGTGGGAAAATGGCCTAAAAAGATGGCTCAACATGCATAGAAATGAAGCTCATGCAATGGTCCAAAAACGAGGCAAACTAGCACGACTCTCAAACGCATTTAAAGAGTGGAAAACATGGGAATATGGCATACATTTAAGCTCTGAAATATGATGCACAATGGTCCTAAAACATGGAAACACCTCAACATAAGCATGCAATAGGCCCCAAAACACAAAGCTAGGCAAGAGTATTGAACTACAACCATGCATAGAAAGCATCATTCGACCATGAGGCATAAAAAAAGAGCTAAGGCAGTCCAAAACATGCACAAAATTAGTTTAAGGCATGGCCAAAAAGTGCTAGATTCATAGACCAAAATAGCATGCAATACAAGCTAGTGAAGAAGGTTTACACTACAAATATATGGAGCATTCAAGAGGTCACTAAACCAACAAAATTCAGAGGTATGACATGCCAAATAAAGCCCAAAAACCCACTGAAATGTGGTCTACGCATGCAAGAATGATAGGCCCCTTTGATAGGCTATAAAGAGGGTTGTTCTACACATGCAAGATGGACACCCAAAATTGAAAAATGGGCTCTAGAAAGAGCCTATGCAAGTCCTAAAACTGACCAAAAATGGCCTGAAACATGGCTTGGAAGCATGCAAATGAGGGCTCCTTTGTTAGGCCAAATATGCTAGTAGACAAGACAAGGGGTGAGAGGGTCACCCCTCTCTGATTTTGGTGCTCAAAATAGCATAATAATCACTAAAAATCTGCTAGATTTTAGTGGTCAAAAGGGCCAACAAAGCTCAATACAAAGGCCCTAATGCATGGCTCAAAACAAAGGGAAATGAAGCATGCAAGGGGGTAGATGGCCTCCAACAGAAAAATGGTCTTAAACAAACATGTTAAGAAGCTCAAAATAAAACTTTTTTCAATTTATGACAAATCCCAAATATGCTTTCAAATAGAGCTAAGATATGATGCAAAACAATGCTTAAAAGAGGGAAAGAAGTGTTACCCTTGTAGCTAAGAACTCCAGCAGCTTCTGGACCAAAAAAAGCAACTCCTTAGCCTCTGAAAACAAGCTCCAAGATCCTTAGAGTGATGGTGGAAGAGTGTGGTTGTGAGGTGGTGTGTAAAGGGCCAAGATCAAGGCTCTTTTGGAGGCTAAAATATAGAGACAAGGAGAGATATATGTGTATGCCTCAAACCAAATTCTGAACCAGCACAAAGGAGGGGGAGGCCCTCCTTTATAGCCAAAAAGGTCCAAAGCTTCTCAAAGAAGCTAAAAACCAAGCTTAAAGATCCTCCATACACGTGTATGGAGGACCCATTCTGTGCCTTCCAACTGGCACAGCTGGAAACAACTCACAGAGACAAGACAGGAGGAAAAAGGCTGACCAGTTAAGGTGGTCGGCCAGCCAGTTAAGGTGGTCGGCCGACCAGCCAAAATGGTCAAGTTGGAGAATGGTGGTCGGCAGCCCTAATTGGTGGTCTCCCAACTGAATGTAAGCTAGTGGTGTGGTGGGAGACCAGCAATTATGGCCCAAAAGTGAGGGAGACCAGCTACCTGTCAAGAAAATCGGCCGGCGGGAGAAAGGTAGTCTCCAAGAAAAAAAGGTGGTCTCCCACCCTAGTACCACCTTCCAAACAATGAAAATAGGGTCCATGCCAAAAATTCAAAAATTGACTGTTAAGCATTGAAAGTGGCGTGCGACCACGAAGGTGGTCTCCCAGGCCACAGTGTCCCTCTAGAGAGAGGAAACAAGGTGTGTGCCAAAAACCAGAGCAAACGGAGAAAGTTAAGCAGTCCCGAACCAAGACGCACGGCCAACGGCTCTAAAAACCGGAAACTGGTCTCCAAACGGGAACAGTGGTCTACGACCACGAAAAGTAGCCTACGACCACTGAGAGATGGTCTACGAGACCTCTCCCTCCCTTTGGAAAGAGAAAACAGAACCTGGTTCGCAAATCGAGGCAAAACACAAAAGAGTCCCGAAGTCCGGAGACAAGGCTCTCAGTCGAGACTCCGTAACCTCAGAACGAGCACAACATGCACCATCACCGAGCGCTCAATCGATGACGTCTGAGTCTTAAGGTCGGTCAAAAATAGGGTGTCTACAATGTTGTATTTGATGAATCTAACTTTTCTATTTCCAAGAATATTGTAAGCAATAATGATGCAGATATTGAGCAAGAAACAGAAAACTTAGATATCTCCAAGAAAATTGATGAATCTCAAAAAGATGAACCGAAAGAATTTCATCAAGATCAATGTGGAGATAATCAAGATTTGCCGAGCAAATGGAAATCCATACGAAATCATCCCCTGGATCAAATTATAGGTGATCATTCCAAAGGTATAATAACTCGAAACTCTCTTCAAAATATTTATGGTAATTTAGTTTTCATTTCTCAAATTGAACCTAAAACTTTTTCTGAAGCCAAAAATAATGAAAATTAGATATTAGCAATGCAAGAAGAATTAAACCAATTTGAAAGAAACCAAGTTTGGACTTTAGTCCCTCGACCTCAAAACCACTCCATCATTGGTACAAAATGGGTTTTTCAGAACAAACTTGATGAATCCAGTATTATTATTAGAAATAAAGCTCGGTTAATTGCACAAGGATATAATCAAGAAGCAAGTATTGATTTTGATGAAACCTTTGCACCCGTAGCAAGATTAGAAGCCATTTGTATGCTTTTAGCATTTGCATGTTTTAAAGATTTTAAACTATATCAAATGGTTGCAAAAAGTGCTCTTCTTAATGGTTATATTTCAAAAGAAATTTATGTAAAACAATCTCTCGGCTTTGAAAATCATGAATTTCCAAATCATATTTTTAAACTCTCAAAAGCTCTATATAGTTTGAAACAAGTACCTCGTGCATGGTATGAATGCCTAAGCAAATTTTTAATCAAAAATGGTTTTACTAGAGGAAAGATTGATACAACACTTTTTGTTAAAACAAAAAATAATGATTTTCTTATTGTATAAATATATGCAGATGATATTATATTTGGAGTTACTAATGAAAATTTGAGTGAGAAATTTGCTAAGTGCATGCAAGGTGAGTTCGAAATGAGCATGATGGGTGAACTAAACTATTTTCTTGGACTTCAAATCAAGCAAACAAAGGATGGGGTTTTCATTAACCAATCCAAGTATACAATCGAATTACTTAAGAAATATGGATTGAAAAATTCAAAGCCAATGGGAATTCCGATGAGTCCATCAACAAAGCTTGACAAAGATGAAAACGGCAAGAGGGTAGATGAGAAAAAATACCAAGGTATGATTGGATCCTTACTCTATCTTACGGCAGTAGGCCGGATATAATGTTTAGTGTATGCATGTGTGCTAGATTTCAATCTAATCCAAAAGAATCACATTTATCCGTTGTTAAATGAATTTTTAGATATCTTGCCGGTACTCAAAACTTGGGATTATTTTATCCTAAAGGTGTCTTGTTTGATTTAATCAGGTTTTCGGATGCCGACTATGTTGGTAGATTAGTAGACCGAAAGAGTACTAGTGGTACTTGTCAATTTCTAGGACTTGCTTTAGTGTCTTGGTTTAGCAAGAAACAAAATTCAGTTGCTTTATCCACTACTGAAACTGAATATATAGCAGTTGAAAGTTGTTGTGCTCAATTATTATGGATAAAACAACAGTTGGATGATTTTAATTTACATTATGATCATATTCCTATTAAATGTGATAATACAAGTGCAATAAATTTGACTAAGAATCCAGTTCAACATTCTCAAACTAAATATATTAAGATTAGACATCATTTTATACTAGATCATGTTCAAAAAGGGGATATTGAGCTTGAATTTATAAACACCGACAAGCAATTGGCGGGTATTTTCACAAAACCCTAAATGAAAATCAATTTTGCTTTAACAGAAAAGAGTTTGGAATGTCTAATCCGTTTTAATAAAAATCTATATATATATTTTGTATTCTATGTCCTATTTATAAATCTTGAATTATTAAATTTAATATGGAGTAGTGATGATTTTAATGTAAAAATAAACTCCAACATTTTTTTTTTATAACTTCTATATATCTCTCACCCGCTCCAATTCTTTCTCTCTTTCTCTTTCTCGTCTGCTCCAGCTCTCGCTCTCTCTCTCTCTCTCTCTCTCTCTCTCATCTACTCTCGCTCTTCAACTCCATCACCACCACTATCATCCACCACTTTCATCACTACCATCATCCACCCACATCAATTATTGCTCTACTAAAATCCATTACCGCTTTACCAAGATCTATCATCAATCTACACAAAACCTTCATCACTGATCCTCGCCATCATTTTCGATCCACCAAGATTCGTTACCGATCGACCAAGATCCATCACCGATCTACCAAGATCCATATTCGATCTACAAAAATCCATCCCCGATCTACAAAAAAACCATCCTCTCGATCATCACCATCATCGTCAATCTACATCATCATCACAAATCATCACCCTCATCATCAATCTTCATTGTCAATCCTCACATCCACCAACATAGTTTCCCTATCAAAATGATAAAATTATTTTTGCATTGTGTAATATTTCTTTTATAGTTATATGTGCTACAAACTATTTTTTCTTGTATACTAACTGCTTCTAGTTGGTATGAAACATTTGGTCTCATTTGTTTTTTTGTCTTTCTATGCTAGTGCAATCGTTGTAATTGTGTTTGTCCGAATTAGTAATCTGTTTCTTTAACCTTATCATCTGTGTAATTTTTAGTGCATT
Source organism: Camellia granthamiana (assembly GCA_036172215.1). NCBI lineage: Eukaryota > Viridiplantae > Streptophyta > Magnoliopsida > Ericales > Theaceae > Camellia > Camellia granthamiana. The sequence goes on along the minus strand of CM069914.1, from coordinate 6,609,414 downwards.
AATTTAGTAGGAGACTTTCATTATGAGATATTTTGAGATTGAAATAGACAAAGATGCACAATCTTAAGGAAGTTTGTATATTTTATGCATAATTTCAGGGGGAGTTTATATAATTATCAAATATGTATAATTTTATCTTACTCCTTATCTGCACAAAAATTCTTTATATAACAAAGAAGGAAAATTTTTTGACAAAGAAACATAAATAATTGTTTGCAATTTTATTTCAGAAGGAGAACATACTTCTAGATTACATGTGACTTTTGAGTAGACTTTAGAAATTTTTTTTGTGCTTAACTTCTCTCAATAGCTTTTCATGAGCCTTCCAAACTTGAACCTCCTATTTTCAACCTCGGTAAGTCTTGGCATTATAACGGTTGCATATAATATTGTACCGTGTTCTCCAACTGAGAACTTTTACTATCTAGTTTTCTCTTCGCCTAACGAGTTTCAGCCAATCATTGTTTTAAAACCTCTTCTTTTAATCGCTAATTCTCTTGGATTCTTGCTTGTAGTTGTCAAGCCATATTGAAAACCGCAATCATTATCTGAGTACTAAGAGCCATAGTGTTATTGATAGCCTCTGTATCACTACGATTACCAAATACACTAGGACTCTTAATTACTAGAATAGCGTGCGGATGCACTATAGGTAACCTTTATTTTGCTTGAATCTTAGACACCTCATTCAAGTCAGTACCATTGATAGCCAAGGTAAGGAATGACATGATTACACAGATTGTGAATAAATTTTTTCTAAGCAAAACTTGAAGGCTTTGTATCTCTATGCATCATCTATGTCCTTTTTACACACACCATTGATACTAAACTCAATGTATATCTACTTAAATCTTTTGGTAGTCAATATCTTCGGTGCCACTGCATCATTTTTATTTTATTTTTCCGCCGGCGATAACAAATCTTGATAATGATCACGGGGGAGAAATTAAAAAAAGAAAAATAGATTCTCTTTTCTCAAATCAGATTATCTTTCTGTATCTTTGAATCATTGATCAAATGTGTTTACATGATTTTCATTTTGGGCACTGAGAATTTTCATTCTCTAAAAATAATTCATATATCAATCTTTTATTTTGATGATGTCAAATGGGGAGAAGAAATATGATTTTTATATGAATTTTTGACAAAGAATTTGTTAATAAAGGGAGAGAAAACATAACGCACATTTTATGATATTGAATATTTTTATGTTGCATTTATTCTTGTGAAATTTTGTGTCAAAGAATATATATTTTGCCATCATCAAAAAGGGAGAGATTGTTAATCATGTTATTTAATTTTGATAATATCTAAAATATTATGAGATAAATTATAATTTTTCATATACATATTTTAGAATCATTTGACACAAAATGTATTGCTCCAGTTATAAAAATGATTGATTATTCTGTGCATTATTATCTATATATAATATTATTTTAAAAGAAAAAAAAGGATCATTCATCATGTCATATAATTTTTAGATCTCTTATCTTTCTTTATATCTTTTCTGATTTGTGCATGAATCTAGCAGATTACAAATTTTCAAAAGATAAGAGGATCAAATGTACAAAACTTTTTCCACATGATGTCTGTAGAGGAGTGTCTGTGGTAAGGTTGTTAAAATCGGGATTCTACGTTGGATCGTTGGAAGTGTTTATAGGATCGGATCGTAGAATAGGATTGAGGATCGTAAGATCCTACCGAAAAAGACAAATTACATAATAATTTAATTTAAATAAATAGTATACACAAAATGAGCCTATATTCTATTAAAAAGAAGTGGAGATATTGTGAAAAATACAATACTCCATGTAAAATGTACATATAATATTATACAATAGAAAACTCAATGGTAAAAGTTTTGTATTTCATCCAAAAAAAAAGGTGAAAAAGAAAAAGAATTCTATGACAAAATACTTTACAATCTACAATAATGCATAAAAAGTAAAGAAAAAATATTTAACAAAGTTGGATATGAAAATAGATTAAGAACTCAAAAGAGTAGCTTAGTCGAATGATAAGTTTGTCGTTAGCATCCTTGGTGGAGCGGATTCGAGTCACAAAAATAATCTCTCCAAAAATTGGGATAAAGTTGCAATCATCTTACCCTCCTTAGACTCCACTAAAGCTAAGTTTGTTTTTCTGACTATTTAATTTTCTTAAATTACCGCAATATTTGAATGTTTGTTTCCTAGTTTGTTTTTCTTAGTCTATTTGATTCAATACTACTTAATTTTTATTATTTATTTTAACCACATAAATTAGTATTTAGACAACAAACATAAAATTTACAATAAAATATGTCATACAATACAAAACAAAGCTTGTAAATTGGATTGGATAGGATCGGATTCGGATCGAGATTCCACGATCCTATAAGATCCCACTACCAGGATCGAAAGATCCTACCTATAAGGAGTTTTTTACACGATCCAGATCGATTGTACTCAAATGGATCGTAAGATCCGGATCGGGATTCTGATAACCATGGTTTGTGGAGGAGCATCCTACCCCAACGGATATAACTTTTGGCTATATAAGGAGTATTTTTCTTGAAGAAAAATACAAAGTATTGAAGAGAAAAATCCGTGATATTGAAGAGTTCCCAAATATTGTGTTGTGTGCCTTTAGTGATTAATTATTTCTATTAAGAGAAAATCTGTTGAGATTTTGAGCTTTTATTGTAAAAAGGTCTCATATCCCTTGGTCTTATTCTTGTAAAAAGAGTGGTAATTTTTGTGAGTGATTTTTGAGATAAAATCACTTGGTTAGAGTGATTGGGATTGATCACTTGTTGTAAGGGTTCATTAGCACCCCGTGAAGCTAGTGGTGTTGTTGCTATTTGAAGAATAGTAGAGAACTCTCAAGGAGGAACTTGAGGAGTGGACATAGACCCGGTTGTACCAAACCACTATAAATCACTGAGTTTGCTTTCTCTTCTCCTTACTCATTTTATTTTTTATTACTCTCACATATATTGTTCCGTATATTTATTTATCTATTTATTTATTTGGGCTTAAATTTTAATTTGACCATTTATTTAGAAACCCAATTCACCCCCTTCTTGGGTTGCCTTCTGGGTTACATAATCTCTTGAAGCCCTGTTTATTCCTAAAATGTTATTCAAGGAATTGAAAAATCTAGAAATTCCCTAAATGTTGATTTGTGATTATGTATCAATTTCAAGCAATATATAACAATCCCAATCAAACAATCAAGACAAATCGACACAACGATTTTACATGGAAAAACCACAATTGGACACCTACCATTGTGATAAAAAACCACGGGTAAAAGCCACAAAACAATCCACTAAAAAAACATAAAGGAATTACACAGGTATACTCTCAATTACCTAACGAATCCACGCCCGAATTGAACCAACCCCTATGTGCCTCTTCCAACCCCGTCTTCACCTCGGAATTGTCTTGACGATGAACCACTCCAGAATCCACCAAAGCTTCAAGATCGAATTCTTTAGAATTCACCGAAGAACAACTCTCTCTTTTTTGTGTAGAACAAACAAATAATCCTTCGATATATACTCTTTAAACTGTGAGTTGAATACTCAATCAAAACATCAAAGAAAACTAGCAAAATATCCCCAAATATAAACCCTAGAACCTAAGAAGAAGATCTGGAGAACTAATCCTAGATTTGGACTGAAACACGTATTTATAGAAAACAGTCCCGCGATCTCCGCTCGAGCGTCAGATTAGCCGCTCGAGCGGACCTACGCTCGAGTATGGAAAGTTTCGCTCGAGCGGGAAAAAACAACATCCAGTATTTTTGCAAGCGAACAAACTTCTGAAACCCAGCATTCTCCGCTCGAGCGGACAGGCAACTTTGAATGTATTTTTGCATTTTGCTTCAGGGGCATTGCCCCTCGACCCCACCTGGGCACTGCCCCGGACCCGCCAAGGAGCGCTGCCCCCTGGACCCCCGCGAGCTGACCAGGTAGCTTGATCCCCATCATAATCAGCGAAGTGGCAATCTTAAAAGAATTAACATCACAAAACTTCTCTACAAGGCACAATTCGAGTTGGATTCGCATCTAAACACTCATAGCCTCACTGAGATAAAAAAATGTGAAAACAAATACAACTTAAAGGAGTTTTGTCAAACGGGGTTGCCAAGAATAAAAACCTAACAAAGGAAATCACTCCAATGATTATCCGAATGAAATTAGGGGCAAGTTGAGAAGGGGATACACCATAGAAGTACAATACCTCCCTAAGAAGAGGGTGGAGAGGGAACCAGACTCCTTCAACAATGTTGATTAGAGGCAAAAGAATCCACTCCTCTGATCCTTCGATGATATCATCGTCGTCAACAGGAAGATGAACGACAATGTCATCAGGAATATTGTGGATAGTTCTAAATTCTTGAATCTTCTCTTCAGACTCAAAGAAATGCCTAAGACGATTCATGGCAACTAGGATATGAAAAGAACAATAATGAAGAAATCACAAGAGAATGAGAGAAGATGAACTTATCAGGTAGACTAATACTTCGAACAATGGAGATAAGAAAAGGCAGGTTTGGGTTTTTGAAAGGTGAGAGCCGCTTCCCATTTAATGTGCCAGAGATGAGATGATGCCTAGAAGAACGGATGTGACGGATGTTATCATTAAAGTCGAAATCAAAAGAAGTGTGTCATAAATAAAAGTGGTTAAGATCCTCATCTGTTTGGACTGATGTCTTCGGCAACCAACCCAGGTGGGTCACTGAAGAGGGGTAATTGTGGAGTGGTAAAATATTGGCCTAAGCCCGAAGCAATTAGGGAAAGCATTCCAAAGGAAAGGGAAGGCCCATATAAATTTTCAAAGAGCCCTTAGAGACAGCTGGCAGTATAATGGCACGTGGCTAAGAGCATGAGGAGCAATGAAGAGTAATGATCTCGTTCTAGAAGGAGATTTGCAAAATGTAAGAAAAACGTTGGATTCATCTTCATCCAATGGTAGAAGCATCAAAGCAGTAAATACAAGAGTATAGGTCATGCCTACTAGATAGTAAGTTCGTCTAATCAACTTGATCTAATGAACAAAACACTTGGCAAGCTAACCACCAGCATCTAACATAATCTAAGCCGTCCATCGGAGGATGATCCAATGATCAAAGGCAAAGACAACTGGACCACTTGCCCGACTAGAGCCACGAATGAGCGAAACCCTCAGATCAAACATTGATCCAACAGATGGGATTCAAGTCAGGAAAACTACAAAAGACGAAGTAAGTGAAGCAAAGAAGACAAACTAGAGGTAATCCAAGAACCCTCTTTTAAATACAAATACTCATGGCTAAGTAGTATTCTGACTTGACCATCAAAGGGTCCTCCCGACCAATCCTAGTCGATGGTGATTCCTTCCACACCCTTGAAATGTTTGAATGTTTTTGACCTATTTGAAGATGATACTTGAAGACTTCATGATTTGTCAAGGAAATGAGAAAAAGTCCCAAATTCTTGAAAACCTTAGAATTTAAATATTAATTTATGGAGGGTTTGGAATAAATTGATTTTCTACTATGAAATTGAGATTCAGTTGATATTGTTATGTGATAGATACTTGATTATTACAAACCTTAGGATGTGATTATAATTGTTGAGGCTTGTAAAAAAGGGTTGAAGTTGGTGCTTGAGATTACTACTCATGAATTTCATATTAAAGGCTTGGATTTTTCTTATGATTGAATTGAACCTTAGGTGACATGAAACATTTTCAAAACTCATGTATGACACAGCATCCATGATTATCCATATGATGATGCATTTGTTGCTTGCTGAGAAATATAGAGAGAAGTTATTGGTGTATGAGTCTTGACAATAAAGTTGGATCGTGTTAATGAGTCAAGTATTGTATTGGCACCTGCGTGGGGAGTCTTGGTGCCCAATTGTCCTGTCTTGAGTTTATCGCCAGAAAAATATGGAAAATATTTTTGGGTATCCACTAGCCCTGCCGTATCAAGCCAACAAATGTGGAAAAATAAGTGATTTTGGGTGTTCACTGGCCCTGCCGTATGATGAGCCGGCGAATGTGGAAAGGTTGTGTGTGATTTAGGTACACATCACCCTGCCATATTGTGAGCCAGCAAATGTGGGAGTAACTTAATGATGTTTGAGTAATTGGACATTCTAATTCTGATATTAACTAGAAATTCATTGCATCTTGTTTCTTGAAGGAATGAAAAACAAGGGTTTTATTGAAGTATGTGCATAGCATGATCATACTCATTTCAAGCATATATATATATTGTTAAACGTGTTCCTGCTGGGCAACTTTGCTCATCCCAATCATTAACTTTTCAGGACCAGGTGATGTGTTTCCACCTAATTGATGGAGGTGATTATTTTTGTTGAAGCACGGAATGCTCGTTGGATGTTGATTGTGCTCAAGCTATCGAGCTTAAATGTTTTGGGATTGAAATCCATTTTGTGTAATCAAGACATATGCCTTGAAATTTGTGAGCCATTGAGACATTTCTTTTGTTGTATCACTCTAACTCTTTGAACTGTATTGTATAACCAAATGTTTATTTTTTGGAACAATATGCATTTGATGGGGAAATAGTTCAATGAGAGAGTATATTACATGGAAGTCTATGAGTATTTTATCGTTATTAAGAATCATATTGGGTAAATTATATTAAAAATATCGAGGCATTATAGATTTTCACGTGCCAAGAAAGAGTTGTTAAAAAAGGCACACGATAGTTTGACTAAAGCCACTCATTGCACAAAGAAATATGTTGACAAGGGAAGAAGACTATTGGAATTCAATGGGGCAGATAAAGTGATACTAAAACTTACTCCCTAGTAAGAAGATTAGTAGCAAAACTACTCATTGAGCTCTAATTCGTAAGAATGATGGCCCCTTTGAAGTAATAAAGCCGATGGGAAATGTGGCTTACAGACTGAACAACTAGATAGGTTGAAAATTCATTCTATCTTTCATGTGAGTCTCTTAAAGCCATATCATGAGGATGTGGCCAATGTTGGGGGAAAAAAAAAAAGCAAGAAAAACGAACCTCATATGTGATTTGGAAATAGCTTGACAAGGAGATGGAAAGAATTTTAGATCACAATATGGAGGGCAAGAGGAAGAAGAATAGGAAGATCCATTACTTAGTGAAATGGAAAGGCTTGTCTGATTCTGATGTTATAGTTGGGAGAAGGATGTCACATTGTGGTAATTCGAGAAACAAATCCAAAATTGTCTACAAACGCTACCGACAACAACATTGGGTTCTTTTGGTAGAAGTGGCTTGTTAGCATCTTAGACTTGAAGGTTGCATGGTTGGCTTGCGTTGACACCTTGCACCCATGTCAACCGGACCATGGCATAAGGGAGGCATGCCTAGATAGCAAGGTGGAAGCATGAAAATGTCTGCATGGTAGCAACACTTAATCAATGCACAAGTGTGGGTAACATAACAAATACAAGGTGTAAATGCCCTATTTTAACCGGCCCTAAGTCTTTGGCATATTTGATGCTCCTTAATGATGAAAACAAAGTGAATGCTTACATCTTCTTAAAATGAATGATGGAATGATGAGTCCCCAAACTCAAACCAAACCCCTCTTTAGCCAAAATATTTTAGACCTTTAAAAATGAATTTTCAAAAAATATCTTAAAAAATTGAACCATTGCTTCACATGTTCAATCGGTCCAAAATTTTCTTTTCAATATCAAAATCTGAGTTTCTTTTAAAAATAAACCAAGGATCAGATTAAACTATGAAAAAGAGGTGGAATCACCTGGAAAAAAAGGCTGAAAACCCACAAGGCTCGTAGGTCATAGGAGAACTCGTAGGTCAACAGACCTGCAGATTAAGAAGCAATAAACCAATAGGACTGGCCACAATAGGCGGTTGTAGCTTTTGGATGCCTTCGAAAGGTATGACCACACATGAGGATCTGTGGTCACAAGTGCAGATGTGCCACCGCAGATTACAACTGTCTGATGAGATGTCTCTCACTATGGTCCCTCACCAATGGTTGGAATGAGTTAACACATGTATATATATGTATGTATATTTGTTGACTCTATATCTCCCATAGTCCTATAAATAGGGCCCCTAACCCTATATCTCCCTTTCATCACTTTTGAGATTATATATTGCTACATCTATGTTGTTAGTTGAGTTTCATGTTTAAAATGCTTCATATGTCACTTTAATGCTGACCAGGCCTGTAGATTTGCATGCCATGAGTTGTTTCATTAGTTTCCGAATGCTTAGGGTCATACATTCGTAATATTAACTTGCCTTTTGCATTTTGTATATGTTTGCTACATTTTCTATAGATAGCATGCTTCCATGAGATTACTTGCAATACGTGCCATATCTCTATCATTGCAACTTGTTTGGAAGTCATTTGCTTAAGTTGGGATTACTTTCGTCTTTCATGACAAGAGGGTTTCCTTTTTCTTTTGAAACGCTTTTTAAAACAATCTATTTCCAAAACTATAGGAGAATGAAAGCATTCTAAGATAAGTAATTCCATTTGTTGTATGTTTCGCATAGAAAATCTAGCAATGTTAATAATTGGGATGTGAACTTGTTTGACAATGAATCTCATAAAAGAACTAGTATAGGCCAATACTTTAGAGTAGTGAAAAAGGATACTCAATCAATAACCTTCCGCTTTTGTATCTAAACTCTCGGACTAAGAAGTATGGTTGCTACGGGCCAGTGGCTTACATTAAAATGAAGTTAGGGTTTCCTAATTTTTTTAAAAATTAGGTGGCAACTCAAAGTCTAGTGAATCAGCCTTTATTTGGCAATTTGTGGGATAAATAGACTGTGAATATTAATTTCTCATCCCCATTCCTCTATAATAATTTTTTCCCATTCCCCATTTCCAATCTCCCATGGGTACTGCCCTTCCCATATCTTAATGGGTTTGGATCAACTTGACCCCTCACTCTTTTTTTTTTTTTTTTTTTTTTTTAAAAAAAAAAATGTTTACAACCAAAGCTAAATATATATTCAATTTTATTTTATTTTATTTGACTCAACAACAAAATCAAATATACATTAATTAATTAATTAAAAAATTATTTAAAATAATCAAATATATAATTTTGGGACAATCAAATAAATTTTTAGTAATTGAAAAAAAAAAAAAGAATTGATCAATGTTAGAGAGAGAGAGAGAAAGGTAGATTGTGAGCCCAAGAAACCAAACCAGGCACAAAATAGATCAATTGAACTGCAATGGATCAGTATCGGGACAGTTCAGAATGTGAGAGAGAGAGAGAGAGAGAGAGAGAGAGAGAGAGAGAATAATTGACGCTACGATTGATCGATTAAAGCGTAGAGAGAGAGAGAGAGAGAGTGAAGGAATAGTTGAGAGAACGAAGAGTATATATATCTGTGAAAGAGAATTATAGAGCTATATAGATATAGATATATATATATAGAGAGAGAGAGAGAAGCAATTTTAGAGAGGGAAAGAGAGAAAGAACCGATTTGCGTATTTGGGAAACACAGTTATATATATATAGATATAGAGAGAGAGGAGATGCACAGTGAAAGGGAAAGTTGACCAAGCGTGTAAGCAAACACAACTTTTTTTATATAGGAAAATGGGCAAGTATCCATCCCTGACCCATCCTCGATGGAGATTTAAAGAACTTCACTTAACTGACTTGATGGGCAAGAAAATAGCGAAAAAACTACATATTTGGGTAGGGTATTCGTGGGTATCCAGTTATCCATTGTTAGTGAATTGGCTGAGACCAAGTGTTTAATCTTGGTTCCATCACAGATTGAATCTTGTGTCTTCAAATTAGTGAGGTGACACCTACCACCATAGCTGATGCACCCATTAATGATATAGATATGCACCCTATGTGCAAATAGTCTATGGTATAAAATCAAATGCCTAGAGATTGAGAGATAAAGGGGGCGGTGCTGGAATTCGGGCCGTGAGGAAGAGAGGAAAGAGAGAAATGCGTTTGTGAAGAACAGAGATGAGGAGTACTGTAGTGGAAAAAAAAATGGGTTTACAATTTTAACTCTATATAAAAATATGTTCAGTAAAATGTATGGGTAAATTAGTAAAATGTCATTTTCGGTTAACTCTGTTCAGTCCACAAGTCCGACGGGAGGTTAAACGTAAGGGAATGTTTATGTCATTATCAATAACCTCAAGGGAGGTTACTGTAAAAAAGAACAAAACTGAAGGGAAAAAAATCTACTAGTTCTTTTGCTTCCCATTACCCCAAAAAATTGAAACAATAATTTCATTTCCTTTTCCTCACCAAGTCCTAGAACCAAATATAACACTAATGAATGATCCAAGCAATGTAAAACTAACATGCATTAGGTTCTACAGCCAAGCTTGCCAAGAACTAGCTTCTCCATTGTCATGGAGTTCATCAACAGACTTCAAAATGGCCAGAGGAAGTGAATAATTATTTTCAATCAGCGTAGAAAGCCAGGAAAGTAACATGCATAAACACAATAGCTTCCAGACATTTATATAAGAGATGCCAATATCCAAAAAGGGAAAAAAGGCCAACTTCCATAATATAGTTCAAAGGCATAGCTTACCTATGTTTTTACAGTATTATGACAACCAATCTTTTCATACATGTAGTATCAGATTGAATGACATTCTTAAGATATATATATATATATGTGGGGCAATAACAATAACATACTGGATTTTCTCCTCTCCAGCTGAGATATGAATCTGGATTTCCAACTGACTAGTGAAAAGAAGGCATGGAAACCCGAGTTGAATGTCAAGGCCTCCTCTCTACTTCTCTGCAAGCTACTAATACTACATCCGATATATACACTACTAGCTACTGGTGGACCTTCAGTCCATCTTCATAGCTCCATTTTAAGCTGATTTGAGTTCTGAGATGCTGAGACAACATAAAGATTCGAAATTAGTTCTACACTTCCAAAGTTATTCCCTTCCAAGAGAAGACAGGTCACAGAAAATCCAATTATGTAAAAAAAAATTTACAAGAACAACATAATAACAAGAAACAAGAAATCATTTATAACTAAGTGCAACATAACTGGAAACCTGGAATCAATTGATTAAATACCTTTATATTCCATCTACCTTGATTGACAAGCACAGCATTAGCTTTCTTTGTTTATATACACATGAAGTAAAATCAACTCGGACAAAAGAAGATTATGTAAACACTAACTTGAAATCTCACTTATCAAATTCCATTGTACAAGACAATTTTTTTCTAAGAATTCGCCATGATATATTTGATTATGCATAGTATCATTTTAGCGATAATTCCCATTGTGTTTTTCCTTCAGTGTCTTTTAGTTGTAATGAAATGCTAAATCTTGAAATGTAACTATGAAATCAATAGATACCAGAATAAAGAAATAGTTCTATTGTGCTTTTGAAACTCCCCCCAAAAATTATAATATCAATGCGTGCTGTGCAAGAATCTGATGGTGGGGTAATAGCCGTCTTGCATCGATAGTATAGACTTATAGAGGGTTAAGTGAACAGTGAACTTAGATTGGGGACTTGTATGCCATTTTGGAGGATGACATAAGGCAGATTTCTTGATCAGCTAGGCTTATTTCTTAGTTGAGCAGGGTGCTACTGAGGGGATTCTCATCTCCTCTTGAGGAGAAATAGGAATTAGACTGCTAGGGTTTGCATGTACCCCGTTCATTAGATGCGGAGTCTTTTCACCTTTTGTTGGATAATGAAATTCTGTATGGAAAGAATTTCTCATTTGCTCAGTATCAAAACAGGGAAAAGTAGAAAAGGAATGGAGCAGAAAACTGAGTGTTGATATGAAATTCACCTGAACTCATTAATGAGATCTCTGGAGCAACGAAGTTGAGGTTGTTTTCTCTTTCCCAAACTGGCGGATGAAGTCCATCAAAATGCCATAACTGTTGATATTGTTGTCTGTTCCCGTTGACTTGTCCTTCTGGCCACTGATGTGGCATAACCATGCTCGGGAAATTGTTGTCCATTGGAGCTCCAATCTGCAAATTTTAAAACGTTAAGTGAAATAATAGTTGTCAACAATGAATATAAACTTGAGTAGTGTCTCAACTTGTTCAGGACATGGTCTATTAACATGTGAAGCTTGGCAGCACCAATGAATGGCAATTGCCATAACTCTGGTTATTCAGGCTGATATGAACTAGCTTTAAAGGAGGACTTGCTTCCCCGTACAACGCATGGTTTCATTTGACACTCTTGACTTAATATGATTACCAATTTTACAACGACGCACAATGGCAATAAAGAACTGTCCTTTGAAATCTTGAGTAGGCCACCTTGCAAAATAGAGTTACACGAGCACTAAAAAAGTTATGGCCATGTTTGGTTTGTATTTGTGAAACAATTTTCAAAAATAATTTTCTGAAAAGACCTTACAAAATTTGAAAATTTGTTTGGTTGTATGTTTTGAAAATAGTTTTGGAGTTTTGGAGTCTAGGGTGATTTAATTTTTTTTGTAATTGAATTGAAAGGTGTGAGAGAAAAAGTGATTCATTGATGTGTAGTATGTGAGAGGAGAGAAGAGAGTGAAAAAGTGACTGATTGATGTGTAGTATAGAGAAAAGTGATTTTAGAACTTTTTTTTTCAAAAATTTTCAACCAAACAAATTTTTTAACAAGGCCTATATTTTCCCACTCTACCTAGTTAAGTAAGTGCAGATAAATTTAGTAATTTATCCTGGATGTTATTTAGGATGTTAACAACAAAAGGTGCTTTGAGAAGTTGATGCCATGGGTGCCACCTCGTACCAAGGCAGAGCTAGATGGTAAAATATTGTCATTATTATTATTATTACTGAATAAGCAATTGAAAGGAACACAAAATTGGCTATAGGGTCTAGTATTAGCACAAAATTATGAAAGATGGTTGTGTAATACGTACTTCTGCAGTCAATAGATCGTCAAGGTTGAAATCAATTCTTGGGTTAACAGCCGCAAGTCTCATTGATAAGAACTGAGTAAAAAAAAATGCTCAATCAGAAGAAGATCAAAGCAACAGAAGAAATATGATTGAAGCTCCTTGGAGATTGCCAAATGATCATGGAGTTTTTTTTCCCATTTTCCAGGGCTATTCCTTAATATATTAGCTTCATAATTTTTGTAAAGAAAAGAAATCTTCTCATCTTCTGACAGCAATTCCAAAACTAGCATTATCTGAATTCCAAAAATAAAACATTAATCTTTTGCTTTAGTATAATTTTTGGCTTCATTGAACATATTCTGACAGTAATTCCATCCAAGATTTAAACTGTTTTGTACATTGTCAAAAGAACATGCAAAAGAATGATGTGTTGGCCTTACCTCCACTTGACGTTGTAAGGACTGTACATGGTTAATAATCTCATCCAGCACCATAGCTGTACCCGAAATCTGAAGAGCAATCATTTCTCAGTACAGAGATGAAGATGCTTATGCAACTTGAAACATTTCAATCAGTTCAATTTTTATGTGAATTATCAATGCATTGAAACTGATTTCAAATAAACACCCGATTTTTTTCAACTTTTTCTAACCTAAAAGGAAGAAACATAAAGAGTGGACACAGCAAGTTTTCTGTCATGCTTCCAAAGGTCAGCTCCTTGAATAGAGAAAGGACAGAACTTCCCTTAGTTGAGCAGTTTTGATGCTTTGCATGAAAAAAGGCATTTGCAGGTCAACTATACCAATAAGTAATTAAAAGGCACATTATCATCTTAAGAGGAAGGCTAACAAGTGGTCCTCTAGTTTTCTCCAATCAGAACACCTAACAAATTTTTATATAGATGCAAAGATGGGTCCAACCACCAATTCAATTTCAAAATAAATTTGTAAACGGTAACACGTAAAACACCAGATAAAAACTGAAAATCACTTCTTTTTTTTTTTTGTCCACCTTAAAGAATGAATTTGAGCAACTTACTTTGTCAGGAGATTTAATTTCAGAAGTGTGGGCACTCAGGAAAGAACAAAGTTGAAACTATTTTGGCAATGAAATATTACCACCTTCCTTAGCAGGCTCGGGATTAACAAAAATGGTTGGGACAACAAACATCCAAGTTTTGGAGGGGTGACGAAAGCTGACTCCCAAAATTAGGGTAGATATTTCCAAAGAGCACACTATTAATTGTATTTATTGACTCCTTGGATCTAACTGAAATTTGCATGTAGATCCTACCTTATGTAAAGCCTTGTATATGTACAATTGATTGCCAAAAAAATCTGGAGTACCATTATGTGGAGGCAAATTAGAGTTGAAGGCTTTCATGTTGATAACCTTTCAACCACACAGATCAAGCATACTTTCATATCTTGAAAACATTATGATCAGTGGTCCCAGGGAAGAAGACAGTGGCTTTGCTTTCTCACTCATCCAAACCTAATAGTTAGAAAACACAATTATTTATTTTCCTTTCTCACCTATACAAGATACCACAATCATTTTTTTTTTCTTTCATCATCCAAAAGGAGTGAGGCACTAGTCTTTTTGTATCGTTTGCTCATTTGGTTGTGGTTGTGAACAATCACATCATATTGTTACAGTTTGGTCTGGGTTGTCAGCAAATGCTTTTGTGAGAAGTGCTCTTCTGTGGAACCATATGCAATTGATGCCCAACTTCTATGAAATATTTGTACCATAGACCTTTCAGGTTGCCTATAACACATTTTTTTTTAGATGGGTCCTGTATAAAACTTTGAATCACAACTGAAGAAATAAAAATATCTCGAGTACATGGGGCCCATAAGAGTCATAGACATCCATTTAGCTTGCCCATTACGTGTAATTCCTAAGGGCAACTAGCTGTTCCCAAGCCTACCCAAGAAGGGCATTTGTGTCATTTCATATATAAGTAATACCTTTTACCTTAGGCCAAGTTTAAAACTGACCTACGTCTCGGCTTTATAATAATTAACTTTTCTCAACTTATTTTAATTTGTTACAAACACTCATAAGCTATACCAAACAGAGCCCTTACCGTCACAAAAATCTGAATCAAAAAACAAAAAACATATTTTGAGGAAAAAAAAAAAAACTGTGATCCAAGAGCATCTTCAACTGGAGAGACATTTGAAGTTTTTTTTAAGCATTTTCCCTAGCCTCATCACAAATGGAGTTTCAACAAGCAGATAATACCATAACCGTTTTGCGTCATCTTATCCTCTCTGGCTATATATGAAGAGCATTAGACAGGGATTAGACAATCAATTGTAGAAATGAAGAAACTATTATTATAGTACGCACTCAGACAAAATAGACATGCTTGCTTGTGAGTAAATATTTGCTATCACGGTGATACCGCTGATGGTGAAACTGATGATGTGATATCACCAACTAACAATAAGTGTACATATGACAAGTGAACCCCACTTTCAAAGAATATCTACCTTGCCTAATTTACATGGTAAGGTAAATGACAAAAATATATTGAATAATAATAGCAATGATTTGATATCACTATTATACTCAAATCATTTTCCCTGTCTAGTTGTGTTGTGGGGGTAGTCGCACTCATTCAAAATGAATCAAATAACAAAAATAACCTTAAAAAGGACTCCTAACAAACCTAAGGAAAGAAGAAAGTAGAGAAAACAGTGGAATTACGCTGTTGTTTGGTAAGAACTTTTTTAATTGGCTTTTTGAAGTTGAGACTTTTTTAACTTGAGACTAAAAAATTTATTTGGAAACGACTTTTTAATTTTTTATAACCTTTTGTAAAAGAAAAGACAAAATAATTATAATTTAAATATGACATTTTATTTTATTACTTTCTTTTAATTTCGAAGACTACAAAACTACCACTTCCACCACAGGCTTGACACTTTTCTTGGTGTAAAAGGGACGACAATTATACTAAAAAGGTGACAATGACACATAACCCTTATTAAAAGCCTAACCAAAGATATAATTGCACATTTGCGTATCAAATCTAGACATATTGTCATCACATAATCCAAAAACTCAACCAAACTAATCATAACTTTTTTTTTTTCTTTTCTTTTTTTGTGATAAATCCACATAAAAATAAAGTCCATTGATATTTTTTTTCTTTACTGTAAAAACTAAATAGACTGACCTTGTTACATCCGGGGACCAGCTCCTGCAATAGCTTCATCCGGGCATTAATCTTCTCTCTCCTAGCCTATAATTAAGCATTAATTAATTATAAATAACGTAATTAACGATAAATTAACAGTTTTTGTTTTTAGTATGGAGATGAGTAAGTACTCTCTCAGCTAAGCTATGGCTATCTGTGGCTTGGCCGCGACGAGCTCGGACGTGAACGTAAGGAAGCTTGTCGCCGTCATCGGAGGTCTCAGTTGCGACGCTCTTGCTCTTTTTCCAAGACCCTTTTCCCTAATTTCACAAGAACAAATAGAGTGATTTAATTATAGTTGTAATAATTAACAACAAAAGAGACTCTAGAAATCCTAATTGGAACTAGTATAGTAATAGTAATAGTAATAGTAATAGTAATGGTAATGGTAATACCTTGTTCTTCTCTGGCTCTTTTCGCTTTGTTGATTTTTTATTGTGGTTGGGAACAATTGGATGAGAGGAATTGGTGTTTGAATCCGAATCGACCGGTTCTTGTTTGACTCTGTGCGAGTTGGGACATGAATTAGAGGGAATTGAGCTTGTCTCCGGTGATTTATCTGCGGCGAAGACTGAGAACTTGGAGGCTCTTTCGAGAAGGGCGGTGTTGGAGGGGAATGTAAGAGTGCAATTGAGACGGTGATGATCGATTAGATCGTTCGCCGGAGTTTTGTTGGTTTCCGGCGAGTGTAAGAGAACCATGGCTTGGTTCACCGGAAGCTCCAGAAGAGCAGTGAAGGAACTGCCGGTCTCCGGTGGCGCCGCCATTAGTCTCTGAATTTCTTCACCGAATTGAAGCGATTCAACTTCGATTTCTTCAGTTTTCTCAC
Organism: Camellia granthamiana; assembly: GCA_036172215.1. Classification (NCBI taxonomy): domain Eukaryota; kingdom Viridiplantae; phylum Streptophyta; class Magnoliopsida; order Ericales; family Theaceae; genus Camellia; species Camellia granthamiana. The sequence goes on along the minus strand of CM069914.1, from coordinate 6,592,502 downwards.
GGCAGCTCGCGGATCTAATTTCAGTACCAGAAATTCGCTCCATCAAATTGCTTGCAATGGAACCAAAACGAACCAAAAACTCAACCAATTCACACCTCCAAGACCGTTTATCAACAAATTGGGAAACAAACTTCTCACTTCCGGTCCGGTAAGCTTAGAAAACCAAGTGAAGAACAGAAATGGAAGGTGAGGACTAGCTAGGAAAAACAAAGCGCCAATCTCAGTACTTGTCAATTGTAGAGTAATCTTCTTCACTACCCTCCTGAAGAATTCTATGCGGTGCTACAATGCCCCCCTCTCTCTCTCTCTCTCTCATTGTCACTCTTTAAAAGATTGCTTCTGGGTTCTTAGCCATTTCAAGTACAGAGAAAGCAACGTTGCTTCGCTGCTAGCTTGAGAGAGAGAGAGAGAGAGATAACCGGCCCGTGATGGGGTGGGAACCGTAGGCGTGAGAAAGGGGGTACTGGTATTGGAGATGGGGGCTGTTACTGTAGGGCGGGGACCGGACAACGAACCGAGCTCGCCACAGTTTTTAATCGTAGAGGATGATATGTCCTTTTCTTGCATTTATGGGCAGGGATCATGATAGATATACATTTTACATACAGTAATATTACAAACATTATTTAAAATTATCACCTTTTATTTATATTTATTCTATATATCACATTAAGTTGTTTTAAAAAGTTGATTAAAAATTAATTTTTAAATTTTTTTTTTAAAAATGTGTAAAAAATTAAAAAGATGCTGTGATTTAAAAAAGTTAAAATATTACTTTTAACCAGCTTGTCAAAATATGCCTATATAAATTTAATCTCCACTATATAATTATTCACTTAAAAAAATCTTGATGAATAAATCTGAGTTCACAGACTTATTGTTTTATATATATAATGTAGGGAAGACGGTTAAAAGTCATCTCACAACTTTTAACTCATTTTGAGTTACATCATCTATAACGTCCCAACCCTTCATATGTCATCGATATTGTCCGCTTTGGGCCGCACCCGCATGGATTTGTTCTTCCCAGTGGGTCACCTATCCCAGAACTACTCCAAAATTTGGACAATTAAATATTAAATTAGAACTAAACCCCAATCAATATTCCATCATCCAAATCCTAGAGATAAAACAAAAATCTAAACGTTCCCAACTCTACAAGCCTTAAATAAATTTACACCCTCAAAAGATCACAAGAGATAAAAATAAACAAATAAATAAATAATGAACAAAACACCAACCAAACTATCTATCATAAATTCATAACTAACATTAAAGTAACAATACGTAGTCAAAATAACTTAAATAATGTACGGTTACAAATCATGTCAAATTATCAAATACCAAGGTCATAAAAAAAATAATAAATACATAAACTAATATCAACCCTAAGTTCAGGAAAACAAAAGAAATCCAAACAACATGTCCTACGATCATAGTTATTTCTTATCACTACCATAACCTCAACTAATCCTGTAAAGGAAGCTTGGTTACGCTCAAACAGAACGCACCCGAGTTGTCAAGAGACAAAACAGGTCAGTGTACAGGTATACTGGTATGAGTACAAGATTTAACACCCACGTGTCCACCAGACACAAACAAAAGTACATTTAATTCTTGTTACAGGACAAGACAAGTAGTTCCAACCGCACTGAGACGAATGAGTAGTTTTCCGAGATACGATGACATTTAGTTTCTTACCCATACACAACAAAATATAACTTGAGTATAAAATAAACAAAATAAAAATAAAAATATGGTGTGTCAGCCTTACATAAAAAAATTAGCAAGATCCACCATCCTAAAAAAAATATAGTTAGTATAATTTAATCATAAGTAACTTGCTGAAGAAGTATAAAAATGCACTGCTTCATTCTTAAATAATTCGAATTGACCAAATCTCAAAGAACAAAAGTTATACAGAATCAAATTTCCTAGAAGACAACTTGAACGAATTTAACAGAAACTGAACAGGTTGAGAGAAAAACTTAATAGAAGAACCTAAACGGAATTCAATCGAGAAATCTGAAATTGAAAATAAACAAAAAAATGCCTAAGATGGTTTTTTTTGGAAAAGTTCAAAACATGAAAAGTGTTCAGAATAATGTTTTACTTCGATTTACGCGAAACCAATAAACATGAGCTTGTTTCGTGGGTTAAAATAGCCTCTAAACTCTGCATTGCTAAAATAAATTAAAACTACAATAAAAAGATCATCCGATTATAAGTTCTAATCGATCTTTTTAATAAAAAGTTAAAACACAAAAATTGTCTAGAATCACGTATACAGGCCTCTTCTCAAATTTCATAATTTATCGAGGTCATTTACTATTTTTCAAGATGTACAAATCAACACAATTCACACTATACCAATAAACTCATAATTAAATTCTTTGTACCTTAACTCCATCACTTCGGCTCTCTACTTCCGGCCTACACATATATCCCATGTGCCTCCCATATACCTAACACCGCTCCGAAGCCAAACTTGTACGGGGATATCGTCCCAAGTTTGACCCACACTCCCCGGATGGTTAGCATATATGTGCGCGCGTAAATCAAAACACTCGTCTACTCATGAGAACGAGACAATAATATACATATACAAAACATCTCACTCATGAGAACTACCTAACAATACCAAGCCTAAGGCATTAAAATAAATTTCATAATCCTCACTTTTTTTATACACTCTTTCTCACCATCACTCAAATAAAACAATAATCTATGGAGTCATGGTGGAATACAAAGAATTTATCTATGGGTTCCTAATTAATTTTAATTTCATATAACCATGAGTGTGATTACAACCATAAAATAAATCCATATAAAAACTCTAAACCGAGCATATACAACTAATCAAAATAATTAAAACCAATCAATCAATTAAAAACCCTAAACCTTACATCCACAACTAAACAAAATAATTAAAATCAATCAATCATTTAAAAACCCTAAGCCTTACATACGCAACTAATCAAAATAATTAAAATCGATCAATTATCTACATACAAATATGAAATCAATTCAGCATCAAATAAATAAAAATAAATAAATAAAAACAACGAATTAGATATAAATCAAGGAAAGTAGGTTTTGTACTCACAATTATTTTTTGAAAATCAAAAAATCACTTAAAGAATTAATAGAGCCACCAAAATATAACCCTAACCTTTTTTTCTCTTTTCCTCCTCTCCTCCCGCCATCCTTCTCTTTCTTACGCCAGACACAGCACTCTTTTTGCCTCCGTTTGGGAAGTGGGTTGGCTTTTTGACTTTTTTGGCTATTTTAGCCTGGGCTAAAAAGCTTGGTTTGGGAAAGGTTTTTGGCTTTTTAATTTTTTTTACCTTTTTTTTGTGAGAGAAGAGTGTAATGATTATGAGTTGGATATGATGTTTTGTTTGTTGTGGCTAAAATAGTCTATTTTATCTTTTGTGACTATTTTAGCCACAAACCAACTTGCCAAAAAATACTTTTGTTGATTAAACACACTCACCCACTCACTCTCTCTCTCTCTCTCCTCTCTCTCTCTCTCTCTCTCGGGACTTGCACAGCTGCACACAACACCTCTCTTTTTATTATTATTATTATTATTTGTTTTCTTATTACTTCTAAACCCAGTTGACTACTTAAATTATATATTATATATATAATAACTTAATTTCTTATTATATTATATTATACAAATATATCACATATATAAATATAAATATCTTATATAAAATTTATATCAACAATTTCTTTTTTAATATATATAAAAATATAAATATATAAATATTTAGATTAATTATATATAATTAACCAACACATTAAATTAATTAAATATCACATTAAATTCAAAAATAAAATCAAGAAAACAAAAAAAAAATCAAGAAATAATAAATAAATAAAGACTTACGAAGAAATCAAGGTCGCTACATCATCTCTCATATTTTTTACACGTTTTTAAAAAAAAAAAAGAAATAAAAAGTCAGTTTTTAACCATCTTCCCAAAACAACTCTAAATTACATTAATAGTTCATTAATTTTTTATGAAAAATATTGTGTATCATATGCACCTTATAATAAAAGAAAACAAATGACATAACTTTATATTTTCTTCATAATTTAAAAAAAAAATTATCATAACCAAACACAACATGCAGTATAACTAAAAAATTCATGAGTCATAGCTAAAATAGTATCATAACTAAAGAAGAAAATTAATTATAATTAAAGAAAAAAATGACATAACTACGGGTGCATGTGCACCCCTTTTAAAGGTTTGTTTGTTAAAATTTTTCATTTTTTTTATTTGTGTCATTTTACTCTCTATAATTTTAATTCACTTAATTTTAGATTTTATGTTTATTTAGTTCAATTGATAATGTCTGTTAATATTTTTAATTAAAAAAAATGACTACCGAATTTGTTGAGGTTACCTTACTGAATTGAATAAATTTAAATTGGGTAAATTACAAACTCATCTCCTGTAATTTGTTTAAAATTCAAATTGTTCACTGTAGCTTTAGAAATTATATTTTTGCCCTATGAGATTTTTAATTTCATAACAAATTGTTCTTTTTATTAATAAATCATCAAATTAATTAACAATTTTTATTGCTGTTAAAATTTTATTTCAATTAATAATTCAGGTAATTTTATTATTATATAGAAGAGCAATTAGGAATTTCATTTTTTCAGTGAATTCTGTTAAATAATAAATTCTGACAATGAGATAATTTGTAACTTTTTAAACAACATGAGACAATCTGTATTTTAAATAAATTTCAGAGAATGTATTTGTAATTTATCCTTTAAAATTTTACCAGTAAAAACATAATACATAATGTGGTTCATGTGCATTTTTTTGATTAAAAAATATTAAAAATTATAATTAATTTAAATCGATTAAAATTATAAATATTAAAAAAACATAAGAATTAAAATATAGAAACTGTTGGCATATTTTATCTTATAATCTAATATATAGATAGCTTTGTGCCTGTTTGGTGCAGCTTAAAAGCTATTTATTTCAGCTTTCAGCTTAATTTAAGCTATTTTAATGTGTTTGGTTTAGCTTCTAACTTATAGCTTATAACTTTTTGGAAGTCAGAAATCAGCTTATTCTTTGAGTGGGACAGGAGATGCTTAATTTATAAGTCAGAAATCAGCTTATATTCATAGTTATAAGCTATAAACTATTTAGACATAAGCTATAAGCACTTTCTCACAACTCTACCAAACAGGGGGTCAAGGTAGAGTCGGGATCAGAAATTCGGAAATTTAAAAGCAATGTAACGAATTTTTATATATAAAAAAAAATAATAATAATAATAATTTGACCCAATGGCTTTGCTGAATTTTGTAAAAGGAAGTGTTTGAGTGTGTAAGGTATATATCATATATAGTTGTGTAAATTTTTATAAATATGCATAAGTTACTTTACAAAATTACATAAACTCTTACAAATATACGTAAATTGTGATTTCTCATCAAACTTTTATGTTTGTGAAAACTTATACAATTTTGTGAGGTACTTTACATATATTTGTGATAACTTATGTAAATACATATAGTATGCATTTGCATACTTATACCCTTTTTAAAAATCAATATAAGTAGGGTCATGCTATAGGCTACACATCTTTGAAAGGGTGTATATCCTATGTAAGTTATGATTTTTATGGGATTGATTATCACAAATATTACAACTAAATTTTTTATAGTCAAAACTTAAAAAAAGAAAAGAAAAAAGAATCATAATTAAACTCCACATAAGATATAACCAAAGATATTTTGAATCATAACTAAAATAATATCTTAACCAATATGACAACAAGTCATAATTAGCACCACAATGTGTATAACAAAGTCATAATAATTAATACCACAATAACTCATAATCAAAGAGCAAAAACATCGTAACTGTGGCATAAAACTCTCCAGAAAAAGGTGTGTCATAGAATTTCCTTTGTATATATATATATTTATATAAGCAAAAATATTATAAGAGTGATACTACAAATACAGAAAAATAAATTCAAAATTTACCTAAAAATATCAACATGTGATTCAAATTTATTCTATACATAAATCCTATAATACACAATTTTAATTTTCACCACACAGCCTATTATTGGCCAAACTCAGGGACTTAAAATCAGGGTCTCTAGACTTTTTGATATTAAATCAAATTCCGTCCAATTCAAAGTGTAGAGGGGGATGGTGGTTTTAAAGAATTGAGAAACAAGGGTTTGGAGAAAAAGCAGAAATGGAGAAAACCTAGAGAGGGAGAAGACCTAGATAGATAAAGAGAGATGGATATTTCAGTGAAGAAGTGAAGAAAACCGTAGATTAGGGGAGCTTCTATTTACACACACCCGTTCCCCTCTTTACACATCTTTTTTAATAAATAATTGGTTTGGAAGTAGATTTCTGAAAATAAGCAATTGGTTCGGAAGTAGATTTCCGAAAATAAACAATTCGTTCGGAAGTAGACTTCCGAAAATAAGCAATTGGTTCGGAAGTAGACTTCCGAATGTGTTTATTTGATGTCTATAATAGTAATTTCACTTGAAAAAAAATTTATAATAAAAATAATTTTTGTGAGGTGTGTGCAAAGAGGGGAAGTTGGATGTGTAAATAGAAGCTCCCGTAGATTAGAAGTGTTTTAAAGGGTTCAAAATTGTGAAAAACCAAAACTGCCCTCGTGGTCATCGGGATTGTTTGGCCACCCAAAAATTGTCCTGTCGCAGGAAAATTGGCCAGATGTATAAAAAGAAAGCTAGGGGAGAGAAAAAAAGCCACAACTAAGGAAAAAAATACGCAGGTAAAAAGAAAATGGCGTGGTGTGAGAAGACATATTTTTTGTATATTGGTTGTATCGCAAATTTTATTAAATCAATTACAAAGTTGACTTATGCTAAGATATGAGCTCATAAATTTTGAAGTTAAATGGTTAGTAGTAAAATTGGACACTATCAATTTATCATTCCTACGGTCAAATTCTAGATATGGGACTTTCTAGCTAGAAATAATAATAATAATAATAATAATAATAATTTTTTTAATTAAACTAGTTAAAAAGTTAGTTAGAAATATATGAGGGTGTATGGTGAATAATGATTAGTGAAAGAGTATGGACATGTGGTACTATGGGAATACCTAATAATTTTTCAAAAAGCATTTAGTTAAGATGTTAGATATAGATAGATAGATAGATAGATAGATAGATATGTGGATAGAAAAATAGATGGATGGAGAATTCTATTATACACACTCCCATACCATATGTACCTTTAGTTATGTCGTTTTCTTCTTTAATTATGACTAATTGATGTGGAGTGAATATCAAAAATCCGAGACCATCCCAATTGACATGACCCTAATGCTTAAAGCAGTGCCAAACATTTGTGTAAGTGATTGAAGCCGCAGATTGCCAACATATCCTTCATTATAAGGAATCATATCAGTGTAGTTCAGGGGCAGTCGTACATCAGTTCATGTGTGAGTAAGTGTGTGCAACAAGCACTCAACATTCATCCAAGCATGCAATCTTTCCAAAATGAGAGGGGAGCAAACGATACCTTCCATACTCACCTTGTCGTGTCAAAGCCTATGCCAAGTCCCTTTCTATTCCATGCTAAGTTTGCCACGTGTGCTAGTCCTGCAAATTTTCCAAAGAAAAACATTCCTAAGCAATAATGCACACCGTAGTGTAGTTAGCATGATGCCAATGTATGCCATTCTTTTATGTGCGAGGTTTATATCATTCCTTTTTTATTTCGTTCCGTTCCATCTTTGCGCCTTATGAGATGGGGTTTATCAATTTTCATTCCATTTCGTTCCATCTTCACGCCTTACGAGGTGGGTGCTTATTAATTTCTATTCCATTCCGTTCTATTCTCGCGCCTTACGAAGTGGGGGTTTATCAATTTCCATTCCATTTCATCCTCGCGCCTTACGAGGTGGTGGTTTATTAATTTCCAGGTTAAGTTCCAAGTGGTTCCAAGTGTTTTTCCAAAATTTTTCAAGTGGTTCCAAGTGTTTTTCCAAAATTTTTCAAGTGGTTCCAAGTGTTTTTCCAAAGTTTGTTCTCCCTTGACGGGCTTTATATGCCAATTTCTAGGTTTTTCTAAAATTCAGTTTTCAATAATTTGGGTTTTTGAGTCACCAAGTAGTGAACTCTAATCATGCAATTTTTCCTATGCCAAGCGTGGTTTTGAAAACAATCTTTTATGCCAATAACAACCTAGCTGGGGGGAAGTCAAGGGTTCATTTTCTATACAGATGCCAAATGATTTACGTGCCAGTGTTGTGTAGTGCCTTGCATTCGTGATTCCATTCATAATTTAAAATGATGTGCCTCAAAAGGCGTTTCAATGCTTGAGCTTGAGTTCATGACGTACCTGTGCCTCGGGAGGTGGCCAGAAGGTGCAATAGGTTGGCCATATGTATAGGGCATGTGAGCCACACGTATGCCAACGCGAGATAGTTTAAGACTGCTATAGGATGATGACAAGCATGATGGTGCTGATCCAAGAGTATGAGACGGGTGCTCGAGTTTCGATTCAGGTGTCTCTCTGTCCATTCTTTATGGTGATCCCAACTATTCTAAAATTCTAGCATATTCTGAGTATCTTCTATTTCTGTGCAGGGTGTGGGCTTATCTAGGCACGCATAAGGTGCATCTGTGTCTCGAGCTAAGAAAATGAGTGATTCGAATGATGATGATGATCCCGGCAGTGCAGGGCCGGCCCTGAGATTTATGGGGCCTAAGGCGCACTGTGAAAATGGGGCCTCTCTAATATATTTTTTTTAATAAAAAATTTATGCATAAAATGGTAAGTATCCACAAATTTTTTATTTAAGTATACTTGAACATATAATCATTAAAATTATAAACTAAAATTTACTTTCATATATTAAGATAGGAAGAAATCAATACAATGACTCAAAAACATTAAAAACTGGTTTTGTTGCTTTATAGTTTAGCAATATCCAGCTTACAATTAACCTAACGATCACTTAAATACTACTCTTCTTGCATTTTTAGCTGCAAAATCACTAATTAAGTTTGTATAATCTAATTTATCTACCAAATCCTTTTCAATAGACAATATAGCTAATCCATTCAATCTTTCTTGTGACATTGTCGATCGAAGGTAGGATTTGATCAATTTTAACTTTGAAAAACTTCTTTCTCCAGAGGCAACGGTAACTGGAATAGTCAATAATATTCTATACGCAATCCAGGCATTTGGAAAACAACCATTCATCAATTTCAAATAATTCATCACCTCAATTGGCCTATTGATTTCTTTTGGCAAAATTTCTTTGAAGACCTTCAACTCAGAAAATAAATCTCTCCCATCAACATCCATAAGCCCATCATGTTTCAAAAAGTCTTCAAGATTAGCACAATAAGTCTTCAAGCACTCATCATTGGTAGAATTTAACTTCTTCAAATCAAACAAAAATCCAAAAGTTTCATCATATATTTGAAATTGTTCAAATCTACTCTTAAGTGAAGAAAGAGCTTGATCGATTATATATATGAAATAATTAACTCTAAAGGATTCTTCAGCTGATTGTGCAACCTCCTCACTAACATTCTCATCAAAATGTTTCTTTCTACGAATGACACGCCTTTCACGAAATGTAGGCTCAATCTCCATTTCAATTGCAACTTCTTTAGCTTCAATCATGGCCTCCAAAAATCCAGTTTCTCTATACTTTTCAAGAAATGTAATGAGTCCTTTTAATTGATGTATAGCAACATCAATATGCATGTCTTCAGCTTGAAATGTCTTGCTAACAGAATTAACAGCAAGCAACAGATTGTGCCAAATAATCATGCCAAGCAAAAACTCAAAGTTCTCAATTTCAGATGTAACTAAGGATTTAGCTTCACACTTTGTATTGGCATCATCAGCTTCTTTTTCCAACTGAATTAAAGCATCTCTAATTTGTGGAGCTTGGTACCGTATAGCTTTAACACTTTTAATGCGACTTTCCCAATGAGTTTGTGATAATGGCTTAAGTATGAGACCTTCCACATTGTCTTTGAAAATTTTCCACCTCTTTGTAGAAGATGAAAACAACACATATATGCGTTGTACCACTCTAAAGAAATAGATAGCTTTGGAACAAGAGGTAGCCATATCACAAAGGGTAAGATTAAGACTATGACACCCACATGGCATGTAGAATGCTCTTGGATTTATTTCAAGTACTCTTTTTTGTACACCTTTGTGTCTCCCTTTCATATTAGAGCCATTATCATATCCTTGCCCTCTTATATCACCAATATCAAGCTGGAGTGTGTGCAATGCCTCTCTAAGTACATTAAAAAGTCCCAACCCCGATGTATCATCCACTTTCAAAAATTCTAAAAAGAATTCTTCTACCTTTACCGGACTAGTTGAAACATCTACACATCTTATCACAAGAGACATTTGTTCTTCATGACTAACATCTGGAGTACAATCAAGAATAATTGAAAAATATTTCGCTTCTTTGATTCTTGCCACAATCGTATTCTTGATCTCACTCGCTAACATTTGTATCAATTCATTTTGGATTTTGTGGCCAAGATAATGGTAATGAATTTCACTCCTTTGAATACGTTGAATGTGCTCTTGCATTACTGGATCAAATTTAGCAAGCATTTCAATTAAGCTTAAAAAGATTCCATTTCTTTCTTGATAAATCTTCTCATTGTCTCCACGAAAAGCTAAATTATTTTTAGCAAAAGTGATCACAATAGCAATTATCCTTAGTAACACTTGTCTCCGGTGTTCCCTCTCTTTGTTGATTTGTTCTTGAACACTTCTATCAATTGTTTCATTCTTCTTCAATCTACTTTCCAACTCAACCCATTTGCTCATGCAAATAAAGTGCTCATTACTAGTTTCATGACTTCTAAGCCTGTTGCCCATATTCTTCCAATCTTTCAATCCGTCAGTAGCCAAATGAATATTATTCCCATCTTGCTTAAACAACTTGCAACAAAAGCAAAACACTTTGTCTGAAGCATTTGAATATACTAGCCACTTCCTATCCTGCTTCTCTCCATTTGGTAACTGTTGCATGTAAAATGTAGAAGAAAAATGCCTATCCTTGTCATCTAGGGGAAAATTCACACCATTATCTCTTATTGGACCTCTTTCAACTAGTAAATCCCTTAAATTTTGATCAATCTTATCCCAATTACTAGGGTCATAAATGTTTAGAGGTCCACATTCAACATTGACATCTTTACTTTCACTAGATTCTACATTCCCCAAATCTTCATTCTCATTCTCATTCTCATTCTCATTCTCATTCATATGTTCACTAGGTTGTTCAATCACCAAATCATCATTCTCATTATTACTCACACAATGAGTAGGCTCTTCAATTACCACATCTTCATCATCATTGTCATTTGAACCCAAAATATCTACATGTTTCTTGGTACCAAAATATTTATCAAGTGCTCCAGATTGAGATTGAATTAATTGCTCTACTTTCATCCTCTTCTTTCTCTTTTCATTTCCAGAACTATACTTCCTAGGAAACATGGCTATAATCACAAAACACTTCAATCCACAAATCACAAACACTTCAATCCACAAATCACAATCCACTGATCTGATAGCAAATAAATTACAAAAAAATAATTTAATGAAACAAATTAGGGCAAACAAATTATTGAATTAAAACTGATAAATACTTAGGTAAAAAAATTAGGGCTAAATTATTTATTCCACTAAAATCTAATGGATAAAGAAGGTAATAAAAAAATTAGGGCAAATTTATTATTCCACTAATTGATAGAGAAAGAATATAAAAAAAAAATTAGGGCAACTTTATTTAATAAAATCTGATAATGAGATAGAGGACTTACATGAGAGAGAGTGTGTGAGAGAGAGTGAATCGCCGGAGGAGGAGTGTGTGAAAGAGGGAGAGTGAGTCTATGCTATGCTCTTTGTCGCCTGCCTTCAAGAGGGAGAGTCGAGAGTGATTCACTTTGTTTCGTTGAACAGAACACAGAATGAAAACAGAGGCACTTCGTTTGTTTCATCACTCACTGCTATGCTATGTATATTGTATTTCTATGTATGGTTTGGTTTGGGTTAGGTTGGGCCAAACACATTTTGGGGCCTTTAAATACATTTGATCAGTTTTGGGGCCCTTTAAACTTTGGATTGGGCCAAACACTAACACATAAACTTTGGATTGGGTAAAACACATTTTCAGTTTTTGTTTTTTTTTTTTATTTATATATTTTCATTTTAACAAATATGGGCCAAACATATTTATAAATAAGTATGGGCTAAATTATACATGAGCCCAATAAAACATTTGGGGCCCTTTAAATTGATCTTAAAACAAACAAAAAAAAAATTAGACCTACAACAATTTTTTAAATTTTGGGGTCCTTTTTTTGGGCCAAAATTGGGGGCCTAAGGCAGAGGCCTTATCTGCCTCATGCCAGGGCCGGCCCTGCGGCAGTGATAATGGAAATAAGGAGGGTCCATCTCAGGGTGCTTCAAAGCATCCTTGGAGAGGTTGACTGGGTCCATTTGCCATAGTCTTAGGATTTTTGCTTTTCACTTTTGTTTTTTTCTTTCTTTTTTAGAAAACATTGTATAAAATGCCTTCGGGGGATGCCCCATGTTTTTTTGTTAAAAAACTTCTATACAGTTCAAAATTTATAGTGTATGCAATGAATTCCAATTTCTTTTTGCCAAAATTTTGTATCTTTATTTCCTTAAAAAATGCTTGGACTTTTGTGTTTTTCTCATGAATCTGACAATGACTCTTGAATATGACTAAGAGAATAAAATAAAATTACAACTCAAAGATGCTATACAAGTGTACGAGCACGAAATAATGTTCTCGTATAATCCTGTTGATCAAGTCTGCGCTCCTCCAAACGTCGTCGCTTTATTTCCTGAAAACGCAAACGTGAGCTAGCCGGCGGGTGTGTGTCGGATACCTCTCCGATGCCTAAGTCAGCCAAATAGACAAATAGGTAAAAGCTCTGTGTATTCGAGAATCAAAGTTGTGATACCTGTACATAGGTCCTGTCATGAGCTTTTATAGATTCCGCGTGGCACAATCCTAATAGGACTCTTTATTCCTCAATGTAGAGTCCTCTTAGGAGTCATACTCTTAAAAGATAATGCGTATCCTTCAACACCCTCTTCACTACTTTAACCAAGTGAAATGGTTTTACTAAGGTTGTATGATTACACAACCGAGGTAATGCATACTTAAGAGGTTAGCTCGGTATGACAAACGACCAAGCTAATATTGCCATGTTAAGCGGTGGATTCGACCAAGCTTCACCTAGCTCGGCTCTTTCCTTCAGCTTCCTGTACCTTGGTTCGACATGCTCCAACTGGGCTATCTGAATTATTTAAGACCGAGTTAACTAGGCCCAACGGTGAAGCCTACTCCACTTAGCCCACAGCTCGGCTCACCTTCACCCAGTCCTAGCTCAGCCCAGATTTGCGCTTTTTACCCTCTCAATTGCCCCTTAATGCCATCTACAACGCATGATTGGGATTACTTTTCTTTAGCTGAGCTAAAAATATTCAGGCCAACCGAGCTCACCTTCCACCGGACTACCGAAGAGTTCGGTCCGTAAACATCTTTTCAACTGCTTTGTACATCTGAACCGTTTTCTATTCTAGTGGACACGTGGCCGACTCCCATTGGTCAAGCACAGCTGTCACAGTCGTCTTCGTACTTCGCGTTTTTTGAACAGTCCCGCCCAAACCTATGCTTTACACAAAAATCCCTATTTTTTGAACCTTACACACCACTGTTCATCTTCACGTTTCTCTGCTCTGAACCTCCATTTCTACGACCATAGCACTTGCAAAGCTCGTGCTCTAGCTTGGCATCCTCACTGTTTTGATCTTCATCCCTTCATCTCAAAACTGTAAGTGATTTAACTGCTTGCTTTTTTCGTTTACTTCATGAGTATGTATAATATAGATATGTATATATATTTATACATGCGTTTTTCAAAACATACTCCCATAATTTTCACACAAATGGGTAAGAACCACCCAAACCTTAGGCTTGAGCTTAAGAGCACACCGTCTAGATTCAGAGAACATGAGGCTGAATCCAGAATCGTGCCGCAACCGGGCTATATACCTGTTTGGGCAATTTTAGGTTTAAACCCAACCGAACTAAAAGTTTAGTAACCAAGACGTATACCCATTTTCAACCGGGCTAGGAGCCTTAGACTGGTCCTTAATTATGACCGAACTGACATAACCCTGCAAATCAGCCTCTAACCGAGCTAGAGGCCTTGTGTTGACCCTTCTGCACTACCAAATTGAACATTGTCATTCAGACGAACCAGGCTAAGCTTTCTCAATTTCTTCTGTAAATTGACTTTTTACTTAGTCCGATCCAGTTATCTGGGCATAACACTTCTTGTTTCCACTTTGCAGACTTGACTAGGTTGGCCAGGCACACCTTTGCACGCTCAACCGAGCTACTTAACGCAATCTCGACACCAAGCTAGGCCACTACGTTAATTTATAAACAATTTAAGTCAAATGGGTAAATATTGTTTCTTAGTAAACTCTCCTGGGGCTATCACGGAATTTCGTAAAGACTACAACATTCCTGATGATGTCCACCTTTCTTTAGCCCAGCTAAATACAACTCCCTGGGGAAAACCGGGCTTCGTCCCCTTCACCGTAATATCCATTGTTGAAGCTGGACTTTAATTTCCTGTTCAGCCACTCCTTTGTGAATTCCTTAGGCAAACAAGACTCTGTCCTACTCAACTCTCCATAAACTCATATAGGATAATAAATGGCATCGCCGAACTAAACCGCCAGCTTGGCCTCAACCTCGGTTTAGCCGAGCTATTTCATCAATATTCACTTGGCCAAAATGAGGACGGCTGGGTGTACTATTTAAGAATAAGAGACGTTAATGACGATGACTTTTTCTGGGTCTCGGCAATTTTGAAGACCAGGAAGCCCAGATACCGGGCTATGGTATTAACTGGAATAAAGGAACAGCCGGTATGAACACCTCGGTTTAATTTGCCTGTTTTTTGCTTTTATTTACAACTTTCACACCGCGCTAACCGTTGCCTTTCTCCATATGCAGATTTGGACCACCTAAAGTCACAATACCAGTACCCCAACCTTGACGCTTTTCGCACCGCGCTTCGGTACCGCTATCAAGGTTGGGCCGAGCTACTCAATTTTGAACCAACATACTGATACAGTGGTAGGGAGAATACCAGGGTAACAGACTTCCTTCTGGAACCTTCATCGGAACCAGATCTAACTCTTCCCCAAATCAACCTTATTCCCTTAACCAAACAGCAAGAGATGGCAAAGTGCTGAGCTGTGCGTGCCCTAATCACGGAGACAACGTCAACTCCAAACAGCGGGATTCGGGCCGAGACAACTCAAACCGGTCAAATGCAGGAGGCTGTTGTCGCTCTTCCAACTGTCTATGCCTCCTCATCCCGGGCCAGTAAGCGCGTCCGCACCACCCCGACCGAGCCATATCTTGTTGATGAAGATGACACTATGCTCCCACGGTCTACGTCGCCGAGCCCAGTACCCATGCATTCTGACCGGGCTAGCCCTTCAGAGTGGGCACCAAGGATGACTTACAAGAACCGAGCCATAACAAATACAGACTCAGTGGTTGCAGAAAAAGACCACTCGTTTGCCTTCAATCTTGCTAAGAGCGTGTGCTTGCCAGCCGATATGGAGCATCAAGAACATCTGACTGAGCTGAAGGCCATCCGCTCGGCAACAAAGTCGATGGTTCTGGTAAGTTCTCCCTTTGCGTGTCTTCCTAGTTCACGCATCTGTTTGCACGGTTTTAATCATAATTGCTATCTCTCCTTTTGCAGGCCATGCAGAAGAATCGCGTTGCTCACAAGCGCGTGTTGGAGCTACGTAAGACAACACGGCTGGCCGTGGCCAAAGCCAATGCTAAGACGACCGAACTAGAGGAAGCCAAACAAAAAATGAACGAGCTATAGGCCGAAATAGCCCGACTTACCGGGCTGGTCAGCTCGGCGGAAGCAGACAAGCAGAAGGCTTTGGCCGAGCTAAAAGATCACTACTTGCGCGAGCTTGCCAAGCTTGAGAAGAAAAAAGATGCTGAGATCACTGAGCTGAAAAAGAGCGCAGACGACGCTGAGGACCGCGGTTACAAAGAAGGGGAAGCCACGTATGTCAAGCAGTGCGAAGCTGCAAAAGACATCTTCTTCAAATACGGCTAGAAGGCGGCTATTGCGCAGCTCGGCCTGGGTCCAGAAACCGAGGTCTTTCAAAACCCTCCTCCTCACTTTATCTTGAGTTACATGGCGGACTATGCCAACGCCATCCAACAAAAGTTTCTCCAAGAGGGGGAGGAGGAAGATGGATCTCCTGAGCCAAATAATACTCCGATTATGAACGAAGATCGTGGTCAAACGGAGCAAACAGTCCAGGTGGAGCCATTGGTACCAAGCATGGTTGGCGACGCGCCTCAGACCGACATACCTGCTGGAATCGGGCTTCAAAGTGACAAAGCTCGAGTTGTTCTGGATGTAGATTTGGATGACCTCTTTGTTTGAACATCTTTTCATTGTTGAAAGAATTTGTAACCGGGTTGAAGCCCCACCTTTTGTAACGCCCTTTTGAATGAAATCCTCATTTTTATTCCTTGTTCGGTTCGTATCCTACTTGTAATGGCTATTTTGGAATGCCTTGAAATATGTTCTTTTATCCACTGTTTGTTTGGTAACACCTACATATGATTGCCTTATAATATTTCATTGCCGAGATAGCTATCTCGGTTCAAGAGATTTGTAATCTTCTCTCACGCTAATCGTTCCTGCCAACCTCTTCAGCCTAGATCCTGATCTCGGCTGAAGAGAGCTAAGTATTGGTTATTCCTGCCAACCTCTTCAACCTAGATCCTGATTGCGGCTGAAAAGAGATAAGTGTTGGTTACTCTTGCCAACCTCTTTAACCTAGATCCTGACCTCAGTTGAAGAGAGAGAAATGTTGGTTTTTCCAGCCAACCTCTTCAGCCTAGATCCTGATCTCGGCTGAAGAGAGATAAATGTTGGTTTTTCCTGCCAACCTCTTCAGCCTAGATCCTGATCTCGGCTGAAGAGAGACAAATGTTGGTTTTTCTAGCCAACCTTTTCAGCCTAGATCCTAATCTCGGCTAAAGAGAGATAAAAGTTGGTTTTTCCTGCCAACCTCTTCAACCCAGATCTTGATCTCGACTGGTGGGCTGAAGAGAGACAAATGTTGGTTTTTCCTGCCAATCTCTTCAGCCTAGATCCTGATCTCGGCTGAAGAGAGAAAAATGTTGGTTATTCCTACCAACCTCTTCAGCCTAGATCCCTATCTCAGCTGAAGAGAGCTCAATGTTGGTTATTTCGGCCAACATTCTTCAGCCTAGATCCTCATCTTGGCTGAAGAGAGCTAAATTTGTTTGGTTATTCTTGCCAAACTTTCTGATTGCCCCTTGCTGGCAATGACTGAGAACAACTTTTACAGTAGAAAGACTTATGCTGGAAAAGTAAACTACTTGTTTTATTTGAAAAAGGGAAAAAATTACAAATATCCTAAGAGAAGGCTAAAAATAAAATAACTTGAGATTGGCCGTGTTCCCTGGCTTGGGAATAGCCTTGCTGTCTCCATCTTCCAAGTGATATGCCCCCTTTTCCCGCTAAACCAACCACTTTGTATGGTCCTTCCCAGTTAGGTCCCAACTTGCCATCTCTCGGTACCAAAGTGTTGCCCATAACTTTGCGTAATACCCAATCCCCAATCTTGAATTGCCTCGAATGCACCGTTTTGTTATATTATCTGGATAACTCCTGTTGGTACGAAGCAATATGAACTAGAGCTCTTTCTCTTCTCTCTTCTGCAAGGTCGAGTTCCAAGGCTATGGCTTCTCCATTTAAGTCTGGGTCAAAATTTTCGCTTCTGATAGTGGGGAGGCCTACTTCTATTGGAATTATTGCCTTCATGCCATAAGTTACGGAAAAAGGCGTTTCTCCAGTTGATCACCGAGGTGTGGTACGGTAAGCCCATCAAACATGAGGAAGCTCCTCAGCCCACTTGCCTTTTGCTTTCTCCAAGCTTTTCTTTAAACCATCTAGGACGACTTTGTTTGAAGCTTCTGCTTGGCCGTTCGGTTGAGGGTATGCAGGTGTAGAGTTGTAGAATTCTATCTTGTATTCTTCGCAAAAGCCTCTAAAAATTTTGTCATCGAACTGAGTGCTGTTGTCAGATATTAGAGCCTTGGGTATGCCGAATCGAGTGATGATATTCTGCAAGATGAACTTCATATCTTTCTCCTTTATTGATGCGAGTGCTTCTACCTCCACCCACTTTGTGAAGTAGTCTGTTGCTGCAAGAAAGAACTTTCTGTTGCCGGGTGCCATTGCAAGTAGTCCTACTATGTCCAAGCCTCACATTGCGAAGGACCATAGGCTAGTTAATGGTAGAAGCTCTCTGGTTGGTTGATGTATTTGGTGTACGAACTTCTGACATTTCTCGCACCTCTTGCCATACTTCTCTGAATCTGCTTGCATGTATGACCACCAATATCCTTGTGAAATTGCTCTGTAGGCCAATGATCTTCCCCCTTGGTGGCTTCCGCATACGCCTTCGTGTATCTCGAACAAGAATGCTTTGACCTTACTAGGATGAACACATTTCAGGTAAGGTCCTGTGAACGATTTTTTGTACAAGGCCAGTGATGGAGAGTGCCAAAATCACTGTGACTTTGCTCTTATTTTGTTGGCCTCTTTCTTCTCTTCGGGTAAGATGCCGTCTTTTAAGAATACTATAATGGGATCCATCCATGAAGGGCCTAGTTCGGCACAACATACCTTAGCTACTTCGGGTTCTTCAATGCTTGGTCTTGGTAGGAAGTCGATCAGTAATGGATGTGGGATGGATGTATCTGCCATTGAAGCAAAGCTTGCTAGCTCGTCTGCTCTACTGTTTTCTTCTCAGCCGATCTGCTCTATCTGTACTACTTCGAATTTCATGATCTCCTTTCTGAGTAACTCTTGGTACTTAGCCATCATCTCATCTTTAGCCTCGTAGTCACCTGAAATTTGGTTTACTACCAACTGGGAGTCACTGTAAACCATTAGCTCGGTGGCCTGCATGAAAAGTGCTGATTTTAGGCCTGCTAAAAGCGCTTCATACTCCGCCTCATTGTTTGATGCTGGGAAGCCAAGGTTGACTGCTTGTTCCATTATTAGGCCATCTGGTGAGATGAGGACTATGCCAAGTCCTGCACCATGCCTGTTGGATGCTCCATCCATGAAGAGTTTCCACATCTCTCCAACGAATAGTTTCCAGCAGGTAGATGGATCGGATGATGTTTTGGGATCATGAGTGTTACTGGTGTTTTCTTCCAAGTCCATGCCAGCTGTAGGTGTTGTATCTTCACTGTCAGACTGCCTCAAGTCTTTGCTTTTTGATGAGTCCGCACTGGGAATAGCATGGTTCATTCCTTCATTCTGATCCTTAAGCCTGTGTGGCTTGCAATGTGGCTAAGTATCCTATATCAGGAGTTGCGCGGTTTCTGCGGCACTTTCCTCCCCTAATTCATTTGCGTCGGTCAAATTGACTGGGCAGACAAGATGACTTCCTGGTGTGAACTCAGCCACAAAGTCTGCTAAAGCCTGAGCTTTAATTGTTGTTCTGGGTTGAAACTTGATGTCGAATTGCCCCAATTCCACTGCCCATTTCAAGATTCATCCAGAAAAATCCACCCTCTCAAACAAGGCCTTTAATGGAAAGGCCGTTAGGACGATCACGGTGTGCGCATGGAAATAGTGCGACAACTTTCTTGAGACCATCATCAAAGCTAATGCCAGCTTTTCTAATGGTAGGTATCTTGTTTCAGTGCCTAGCAAGGTTTTGCTAACATAGAAGATAGGCAGGTGTTGAATTCCTTCCGCTCTGACCAACACTGCGCTGACTGCATGCTGTGAAACTGCTAAGTACAAAAAGAGCTCTTCTTTAGGCACTGGGGTTACTAGCAACAGTGGAGAAGACATGTACTCTTTCAGGCTTTCTAGGGCTCGGTCGCATTCTTCATCCCACTCAAACTTGGCCTTTAAGGCTTGGAAGAATGGCCGATATCTGTCCGATGACCAACTTATGAATCGGTTGAGTGCAGCCGCTAGGCCAGTGAGATGCTGTACCTCTTTAACTGTGTTGGGCCTTTCAAGATTTTGGATTGCTTTGATCTAAGAAGGGTCTTCTTCAATACCTCGGTTGGTCACCAGAAAGCCTAGGAATTTGCCTGATCCTATGCCGAATGCACACTTGGATGCATTTAGACGCAACTTGTTCTTTTTCAGAATCTGGAACATTTCACCTAGGTCCCTAAGATGGTCCTTCTCATCCTTGCTTTTAACCACCATGCCATCTATGTAAGCCTCCATTGTTCTGCCTAACAATGGTTCAAACATTTTGGTGACCATCCGTTGGAATGTTGCCCCTGCATTCTTTAGGCCAAAGGGCATGACCTTGTAACAATACAACCCTCTAGGTGTTGTAAATGAAGTGACCTCCTGATCTAGTTCGTACATAGCGATCTGATGGTAACCTCTACACGCATCAAGGAAGCTAAGTCGATTGTGTCCTACTGCCAGGTCTACCAGTTGGTCTATCCGTGGGAGGGGAAAACTGTCATTTGGGCATGCCTTGTTGACTATTTTGTAGTCCACACAAACATGTCATTTTCCGTTCTTCTTTGGCACTACAACAGTATTGGAGATCCATATGGGTTAGTGCACTTCTCTGATGGCTCCTCCCTCCAGTAAGTTTCCCACTTCCTCCGCCACTATCTCTGCATGGTGGAGTGCCGATCTGCGAGTGTGTTGTATAATTGGTCTGGCAGTTGGGTGGACATTGAGTTGGTGACAGATGAAGTTTGGGTCAATGCCAGGCATGTCGTATGGAGTCCAGGCAAACACTTCGACGTTAGAGGTTAAGAATTCCATGACCTCTATTCTCTTAGTGTTGGACAACGACGAGCCAAACAAAAAGAACTTTTATGGGTTCTTTTCATCTATCCTTATTTCTACCAAGTCTTCCACTGCCTTCTGTTCGGCAGCCTTGCCAACATCTACAAACAGTTTATTGCTCTCTAGCTCTTCCACCATCTGTACAAACCCTTTTGCAGCACAGCTTCCATTTACTGTGACGAAATATTGCTTCGACATGATTTGGTCTCCTAAGACTTCTTCAATCACGCTGGTTTCGTTGGGGAATCGTAATGCCTGATGGTAGGTTGATGCCACTGAACACATGGCATGCAGCCATGTCCTTCCTAAGATTATGTTGTAAGTGGAAGGGACTTTCAATACCCAGAATTCCACCTGTTTTGTCATGGTTCCTGCCTTAACTGGGAGGATTATCTGGCCACTCTGGCATCGAGTTGAATCCGACAAGGGGAGATGTCGCAGGTGCCAAGTCTTTGTCCTCCAATTTCAGCTGTTTGAAGGTCTCGTAGTACATTATCTCACATGAGCTTCCTTGGTCAATTAGAATCCGCTTGATGTCGAAATTTTTGATGCGTAAAGTCACCACCAATGCATCATTGTGAGGGCAATGTAGTCTTGTTAGATCCTTATCTGAGAAGGATATGACATTGGTAGCCTCTGTTCTGCCCTTCTTGATGGTAGGCTGTGCACTTAATACCTCCCTCAAGTGTTCAACCTTTTTGATCATCCTCCTGAGTTTGCATACTCGCTCAGGTTCGATGATCCCATGTATGACGTTAATCACGCCTTGGTGTGAAACATCGTCTAGTATTTCGTTTGGTTTGTTATGGTCCTGGGGGGCTGGCTGTGTCCCTCCTTCGATGTACTGGTCCAAGTGACCAACAGCCACTAACTCTTCCAGATGTTGGCCTCAGGGGTGTGCAGTTTTCAGTTTGGTGCCCCTTCTCATCATGGAAGGTACAACGGGACCTCTCGTCATAGCCCCTCTGTGCTTCTCCCAGTTTGGCTGGCCACCGAACGAAGGGTTCATTCCGTATCTCGCTAAGAATCCGGTAGATGGGTTTATTCAACACGGTGGTGATGGCGGTGCGGACTCTTAAGTTCATCTTTTCTGGGTCTTCTCTATTGGCTCTCCTGCCTCGCCCATTCCTACATGGCTGTTCCACCGTGTGGACTTTTGCTGTAGTCTTTTTATCTGGCATTGCTGCTGTGCCAGATTTTGTTTTAGCGCGAGCGTTGTCTTCCTCTACTCGGATATGTTGATGTACCCTCTCCATTAGGCCCTCCATCGTAAGGGGTGGCATCATTGTTATTAAGTCCCTCAGTTTATTGCTGACTGGTAAACCCCGTTTGTATTGCACAATGGCGAGGTTTGTAGGGCAATCCCCAATCTGGTTCAAGGTTTCCCAATAGCGGCTGTTGTAAGACCTCAATGTCTCCTTTTCACCCATATCAATGGAGAGTAGCTGATCGATCTCCACTGGTGTCTTGGTGTTCGTTTTGAATCTAGTGACGAACGCCTCTACTAATTGTACCCATGAGGCGATGCTGCCTTCTGGTAGCCTTTCAAACCAGGTTAGACCTAGATCACCAAGGCTGGATGGGAACAAGATGCACATTAGGGCCTCGTTTTGCCGGTATACTGCCATAACCTGGCAAGAGTGGCTTAAGTGCATGTATGGGTCCGTCTTCCCTGCATAAGTAGTAAATTTGGGTTGGTGGAAGCTTGAAGGTAGTGGTGCATTCTCTATTACTGGAACGAACGGCGAGCTCTGCAACCTTGCTAATACCTTATCTGTTGGTTCGTAAGTAAGGCGCGGTATTGGCATCCCTACCTCGATACTCCCGTGTGTCCTAGGGGCCAATCACTGTAGGGCTAAAACTCTGCGAGGATTGCGAGCCCTGGTGTCTTCCTTCCATCAGGCCCTCTCCTCTAGCACTGTTCGTAGGTTCGCAGATCTAGGCAACTCCGAGTGCCTCGATGTCGTCTGATGCGTGTGCGAGGGCCGATAAGTGCTTTCCGACGTATACGACCTCTCAGTCCTCGTTATCTCAGACCTGGAGTAACGAGTCCTAGAAGTTCTTGATTAAGTATCGCCTGTTTGGAGGCTCTTGCTTTCTGCTTGTGATAGTGTGACCTGCCTGTCACGATCTTCTGAGTGGTGAGGGGGCATGTTGCCTTTGCACCCCTCTCCTATCGCCACCCCTTTCCCTTTTATCCGGCGCTTCATTGTCTCCATGTCTGCCGCTATCTTCCTAATTAACTCGTCTTGCTCCCTCACGCGATCCTCCAGAACTTGAGGATCCAGTCTCCGCCTCTTTCTTTCAGGACTTTGAAAGCGACGGGGGCTAGTGCCCCGTCTTTCCCTCGCATCCCTCCGGGAGTTCCGTCGCTAGGGTTCTAAATCCGCCATGGGTGAGATGGTAGGTAAACCTTCGCGTCTCCCTCCCTCCGAGGTTTGCCCATCAACAACGGATTGCGGCAAGTCTTCATTGTGCGCTATTGCTTTCAACTAGAGAGAAAAACTTGATCAAGAGGTTTTGTTCTTTGTCTACTTCCCACAGACGGCGCCAATTGTACGAGCACGAAATAATCTTCTCGTATAATCCTGTTGATCAAGTCTGCGCTCCTCCAAACGTCGTCACTTGACTCCCTAAAAACACAAACGTGAGGCCGGCAAGTGTGTGCCGGATACCTCTCCAATGCCTAAGTTAGCCAAATAGACAAATAGGTAAAAGCTCTGTGTATTCGAGAATCAAAGTTGTGATACCTGTACATAGGTCTTGTCACGAGCTTCTATAGATTCCATGTGGCACAATCCTAATATGACTCTTTATTCCTCAATGTAGAGTCCTCTTAGGAGTCATACTCTTGAAAGATAATGCCTATCCTTCAACACCCTCTTTACTGCTTTAACCAAGTGAAATGGTTTTACTATGGTTGTATGATTACACAACCGAGGTAACGCATACTTAAGAGGTTAGCTCGGTATGACAAACGACCGAGCTAATATTGCCATGTTAAGCGGTGGATTCGACCTAGCTTCACCTAGCTCGGCTCTTCCCTTTAGCTTCTTGTACCTCGGTTTGGCATACTCCAACTGGGCTATCTGAAATATTTAAGACCGAGCTAACGAGGCCCAACAATGAAGCCTACTCCACTTAGCCCATAGCTCAGCTCACCTTCACCCGGTCCTAGCTCAGCCCAAATTTACGCTTTTTACCCTCTTAACAAGCAACCTAACATGATTCTGACATTGATGCCGGAATGCCCCCATTGTCTCTAAAACGTCATGTGTCATGCCCTGAATGAGCCAAACTTCCCTATCAGCAAAGGATGTGCGCATGCACTATGGGTGTGTGCACGCACAACTGCCCGTATTGTTCAAATTTTAGGGTTTTGCTCCCTAAGCCACTGTTGCTCTATTTTGGCCTATAAATACCCCACCTTGCACAAAGGTTTATTCACACAACCCTCATCTAATCAACCTTTGACTCCAAACCTTACTCTCTATTTTTGGCTCGTAATCATGTCTTCCTGGAATGCTTTATCAACATGGATGAACAGCTTAGATGGCATCGAGCGTGTCAATTTTTGTAACTATTGACTGAACTCCATGTTTTCTCTTTGTTGGTTGAACATTGACTTTCCTTTCCTTCGTGTGGCAACTCAAGTGTGGGACCCGAGCATTCATGTTTTCTAGTTTGGACATCAAGAACTCTTCCCTACTTTTGAGGAATTCGAAGCTCAGCTAGAGTGTCCTCCAAAAGTTGGTTTGGTGCGACCAATTCCCTTGATTGGCTATCCCAAGTTACTCGGAGAGATCTATGGGTTGCTTTCTGGTGAAGCCAAGGCTTGCATATAGAATGGTACGCTATCAATCATCACTTAGATTGATAAGTTCACCAGTAGGTGAGATCGAAGGGACTGGAAGTTCCAATAGTGTAGGCAGACTACTCTGTGCGTCTGCTTGCTTACTCGATTCTTGGTGGTGCCGAGTAACGAGATAGTTAGCCTTATCTTAGTTGATGTGGCCATGCAGGTTAGGGATGTGAGGAGCTTCGTTGGTTTAGTTTTAGTAGAGACTTTGATGTGTTTGGATGAGATTCATGTTGATAGGATTGCAAATTTCGCTAGGAGTTCGTTATTGCTTTAAGTACTACCCATCTCACTTGGTTTCTCATCTTTCACTTCTTTATTATTTTATCTCTCTCTCTCTCTCTCTCTCTCTCTCTCTCTTTTTTTCTTTTTTTTTTCTTTGCACATCCTAACTCATTTTTTCTACTCATCTCACACCTCTCCCTTTTTTCTTTTTTTCTTTTTTTCCAGATGTGGCTTATAGACAAATTGAAGGTGTGAGCAGCTTCTACCCAATACTTGGCAATCTCGTACCATACTCATGACCAGTTGGTGAGGATAGATTCTGCTGAAGACTGGCATGACTGGATGAGCTCCCAGAATTACAGAGATATAGCTTGGCATTGTCCCTAGTTAGCACTTCTAGCTATGACTCGAGAGATGCCCGCCTTATAGAAGTAGTTGGCTTGACTTGTCTACTACTTTCCTATTTGGATTTTGCGACAATTCGGGCATGACCAGGTGGCTCATTTGGGTTCTCCTTCGTACCCTCCATTTTTACATACAGGATTTTTTCTTTGTGACAACCCCATTTCATATTATACTATTAAGTCATAATTATACTTGTGATTATATGCTTAATGTGATCTTGGATGTTAATCATGTGATTATGTATGTTTGTGAATTCATATCTGTTCATTATAGGAAAATCTATTCAGTATTCTGTAATAAACTAAAATTGAGGGCCGTAGAGGCGACAAAAACCAAAATTGACGGTACCATTGTGATTAGCATAATTTTTAGAGCCTACGGTGAAATTTAATTAAAAACTGATTCGGATCAAATTAATTAGATTGAATTAAATAATGAGCCTTAATTAATTAGACTAACCCTTAGTTAATTAGCTTAAGCTAATCACTCACTATATATATGTGTTAACTTAGTGCCTAGGCTCATAACTTGAGCTAATCTTCAATATTTGGCTGAAAATATATACTATAGAGAGAGAGAGAAGTGGGAATTCAAAGGAGAAAAGAGGAGAACTTGGATAATTGCTCAAGAAATTGAAGGATAGTGAAGCTAGGCATAATAATTTGCTACACCTAGGCTCATTGAAATTCAAAGGTAAGAGATTGAACCTCAATTCATGAGTTTTAGTCCATAGCTATATGAATTCAAGAAGATTATGATGTTAAGCACATGAATCAAGCTAAGTTTGATGAATTTGATATCAATTTGCACATGCATGCATGAATTTGTTATAAAATCTCATTGTAGAGCATGAACCATATAACTATATGGAATTGAGAATTGTTTGACACATGCATGCATGAATTGTTATGTTTTGAAGTTCAATTTTAAGTCTTGAAGCTTGTGAATGCAAGACGTAAAACATGGATTTTTCAAACATAAAGTTTATGGTTTGAATCTTGTTAAATTCGTAGAGTTTTGAACTATGGGTTGAAGTTAGCTTCAAATATATGTATTTGAGAGTGTTCTTGCATATTTGAGTGAGTCATGCATGAATTTGAAGCCTTGGATATGTGTTTGAAGCTCAAATAGAATTATGGAAATTCCAGAAATTCGACAGACCGCTCGAGCGACGAAAAGATAGCTCGAGCGCACAATTTGAGCATCTAGTACTTTTGCAGACATTGGAGGTTGGTTCGAACAACCAGAAGGCCACTCGAACGACCACCTTTTATTTTCAGTCTTGGCTCAAGTGTCCAAGAAGTTGGCTCGAGCATAAAATGAGAGCATCTAATACTTTTGCAAACTGAGGGGTTCACTCGAGCGACCAATGTTGCGCTCGAGCAAAGTACCCTATTTCAGGAAACTTTGAAAAGTGGTATTATGTTTCGATTTCTGTTCTTTTTCATTTTTGAGCATTCTTAGGCATACATTGAGCATCCTAAATGAACTAAAGAGTTAGAAAGAAGCCTAAGAAAGATAAATGAATTAAAGAACAGATTGAATTGTATTGTGACCCAATTTCTGTATGTGTTACGAATAGGCCAACTGAACACTGTGAGTAATATCTCAGTAAAGATATTTTCATGTATATTACTTTCTGAATACGACCTATGTGTAAGTTTTTTACACTAGTGAATTTATATTATGAATGAGTATTCTATTTGTTTGATTCATAAAGGAATCTATAAGGTGATTAATAAATACGAATACAAAATGGGCCCAAGGCCGTTGGGTATGTTTGATGAGAATATTAGGCCCAAGGCCGTTTGGTATATTTGACGAGGACACGGAACGGGCCTAACACCATATAAAATGTTTGATAAAATAGACCTAAGGTCATCTTATATATGAATTGGACCGAAAGTCATTTTGTATGTTTGTTAAATGGTCCAAAGGTCATTTTGAATAAGGAAATGATTGGACCAAAGGTTGTTTTGAATATGAATATGAATGTGAACATGGTGATGATTATCAAAATGACCACAAAATTGATTGGACCAAAGGTCGTTTTGAGTATGAATACGAATGTGAACATAATCATGACTACAAACATGCGCACGAGCAAGAATTTGGAAATGATAGATCCGAGGTCGTTTTGTACACATGTTTTGAAGGACCGGATGGTCATTTGTGTATGGATCCATTAGACTTGAGATCAGTTTATGAATCAATGTTTGCACCCAAGGTTGTTTTGCCCTTTTGATATGCCTTGAGCATAATAGAATGAACCTGAGGTTGTTTTGTGTTGATAATGATCTACATGTGCTGCTCATGAGTATGATTTACCTATGTAAGAGTCTTATTCATATAACCTCTTTAGTCTAGTATTATTCATTGGGTGTTAGCTCACTCTTTCTCTATATGTATTTAGGTGAGCAGCGGGATGTCTAACCCCAGCCCTATTGATCTTGTGAGAGAACCAAGTTTTGTGGAGTCAACCTGGGATGCCTCACGCAAGTGGCTTTGTTTTTACCCTTTTGTTTTGTCCTTGGGTTTCTTTTGTCGGTTACGTATGACCGTTTATGTATATAAGTTTTTGGCTTGGAAGACTATGCTATGAATGTTCCTAGACATGTATGATGTTGTTTTTGTATGAATATGTGAGTTATTATTAATATGAGTAAAAAGTTTTTGTTCCATGCTATTTATGCACAAGCTCATTAGATAATGATTTACATTTTGCTTCCGCTTTTGGCCCCTTATTATTAATCATTATTTGATTTTTGTCTGAGCCCATAGGTAATCTCATGATTACTAGCCGATTATGATCTTAATCCATAAGGGTGGGTTTGGGTCATGACATAGTGGTATCAGAGCACGAGTTAATAACTCACACACTTGTCCAAATGAACAATAGAGCGTCTAGAAAAAACTTAAGTTGCATTCATGTGATAAATATATGCTTGAATGCACTAAGAATATGCTAAAGTGTTTTGAAATATGTGATTACATGATATATGAACTGTCGCCTATCTGTATATGCGTGCTCATTCTGTTTATGTATATTGTGTACATTGTTTTTGTGTAAAATATAATGCAAGTCTCATCAGATAATGGTTAGAACAAGATCTGATAAAATAGAAGAATCTTCTACTGCCAAGCTAGATCGAATGGAAAGACTGATACAGGATATGGCAGAAACACTGAGGCAATAACAACAATGGCAACAACAACGACAACAACTACCACCCCCACCTTTGGTATAACCTGTGCAAGACTTGCAAAGCGATGACTGAACAATAGCTCTCACAAAAGAGTTTAAGAAAATGAAACCACCACTATTCCACAGGGAAGTAAACCCATTGAAGGTCGAGGCTTGGGTCCTTGGTATTGAGAAATTGTTTGAAGTGTTCCCATGCCTTGAAGTATTTAAGTATAGTTGGCTACCTTTACACTAGAAGATAAAGCAAGAAGGTAGTGGATGTTGATTCGTGATAACAACAAGGGCATAGACTGGACGCAGTTTCTTGAGCTCTTTTATGATAAATACTTTTCGCAATGTGCCCGTGATAGAAAAGTGTCAGAATTTGAGGGGCTCAAACAAGGCAATATGACTATGGCAAACTATGAGGCAAAGTTTATAAAATTGGCCAGATTCGCACCGTATATGGTCGACACTGACTATAAGAAGGCAAGAAAATTTGAGGGCGGTCTCCGCAATGATATTCAAGAAAGAGTGAATGCATTGAAACTGCCTACTTATGTTGATATGTTAGACTAAGCTTTAATGTCAGAAACTAATATGGCCAATCAGAGTAAACCACCAACTGACTAGAAAAGTAAGAGACACGGCTTTTTCTCAATGAAAGGATCGTCGAAAAAGCAGAATACGGGATCCTCAAGCACTTCGAGCTCCACCAGAGATACGACACCAACATATAATCAATGTTGTAAGAAACATCGTGGGGTTTGTTACCGTATTTCTAGGGCTTGTTTTGAATGTGGTAAAGTGGGACATATGGAAAGGGATTGTACCCAAGCTGAGCAACAAAGAAGTGGAAAATCGACTGTTAGTTCAGCCGGATCCATCCCAATGCTAGGAAACACTGCAAGGCCTGCTACCACTAGAGATACGTTGAGGTAAGGGAGAGTCTTTGCAGTCGTCCCAAGTGACACACAGAACATGGAGGCCGTTGTTTTAGGTAGTATGTCCATATGTAATCAAGATGCTTTTGTGTTAATTGATTTTGGATCAATACGTTCCTTTATGTCTACTATATTTGCATCTAGATTAAATAGACCCCTAGAATCATTACCATACCTATTGTGTGTATTTGCTCCATCTAGGAAATCTGTGTTATGTACCTCTGTGTATCGTATTTGTGATATGCGAATTGGCAGTTCTACTTTATATGTGGATTTGTTACCCTAGGACATTAGACATTTTGATGTGATTTTTGGGTATGGATTGGTTGTCTAAATACTGTGCCACCATCGATTGTCTAACAAAATGAGTTATGTTTAGACCACCAGGACATGATGAGTTTGAGTTTATTGGCAATGGTGTAGTACCTCCATCTTATCTAATTTCAGCAATGAAAGCATGTAAACTGCTTAGGAAGAGGTGTCAGGGTTAGTTACGTAGCATATTGACTGAGCAATCTATGAATGTTGAAATAGACAATATTCCTATTGTTAGAGAATTTTCGAATGTATTCCCAAATGAATCGGCAGGAGCATTGGTTGATAGAGAAATAGAGTTTATTATTGATGTTGCACCAAACACCCAGCCTATCTAAAAAACTCCTTACAGAATGTCTACCATTGAAATGAAAGAATTAAAAGAACAATTGTAAGACTTGCTTGATAAAGGGTTTATCCGACTGAGCACCTTGCCATGGGGCGCACCGATTTTATTTGTAAAGAAGAAAGACAGGGAATTTACGTTTGTGCATTGACTACCGAAAATTGAACAAGGTAACAATCAAGAACAAATATCCCTTACCCCGTATTGATAACTTGTTTAATCAGTTGTAGGGATCACAAGTTTTCTCAAAGATTGATTTGAGATACAGAAACCACCAGTTAAAGGTAAAAGCAGAGGATGTTGAAAAGACTGCATTTCGAACAAGGTATGGTCTTTATGAATTTCTTGTAATGCCATTTGGAGTGACTAATGCACCTGCAGTATTTATGGATGTTATGAACCGAATTTTTATATCCTACCTTGATGAGTTTGTTATAGTTTTTATTGATGATATTCTGATATATTCAAAGAGTAGAATTGAACATGAACAACATCTGAGAACAGTCTTACAAACATGTAGAGAAAAGAAATTATTTGCTAAACTAAAGAAATATGAATTTTGGTTGGATGAGATTGCCTTCTTAGGGTATGTCATCAACAGAGATGGGATTTCTGTAGACCCACAGGCAATTGTGAACTGGCCTACACTGACGAATGTAATAGAAGTCTGCAGTTTCATGGCCTTAGCTGGGTACTACAGATAGTTTGTAAAGGACATTTCAAAAATAGCTGTACCGCTTACCCAACTAACTCGAAAAGGGCAACCATTTGAATGGAATAATAAAAGGGAATCTGCCTTCCAAGAACTGAAAATAAGATTGACTACGACACCATTGTTGACATTACCTTCAGGTACGAAAACTTTTGTAATATTTAGTGAGGCTTCTTACAAGGGTCTGGGTTGTGTGTTAATGCAGAATGGGAGAGTAATTACCTATGCCTCCAGACAGTTGAGACCGCATGAAAAGAACTACCCAACACATGACCTGGAATTAGCTGTAGTTGTGTTTGCTCTAAAAATCTGGTGCCATTACTTGTATGGGGCAAAGTGTGAAGTTTATACGGATCACAAAAGTTTAAAGTACTTCTTTACTCAAAAAGAACTGAATATGCGGTAGGGAAAATGGCTAGAATTGATCAAAGACTATGATCTACAGATTCAGTAACACCCGTGTGACGTCCCAAATTCTACTCTAAGGGTTAGGGTAACATCACTAATGAGTCCTTTGGTTAATAGCCAAGTAAGATCCTAGGAAGGTCTAAGAAGTCAATCCCTTCTAAGTCCAACCACCTTAGATAGCAAGCTCTTTGACAGATCTTAAGAGGTATTAACACAAGGTCCCATAAGTAACACGGAGATAGGTATAGGTGTAATAACCCTGCTCTATGTTATGTTAATTGATCTTAATTATGCTTATAATTATGAGCTTGATATGATTTTGAGTGCTAATTATAAGATTATATGTGTTTCTCAAATTGTATATGTTCATCGTAGGAAAACCTGTTTGATTTTCTGCTATAAAAATCAATTGAAGGCCGCAGAGGCGACTGAAACTGAAATTGACTGTGTTTTTACGATTAGTGTGATTTTTAGAGCCCACAATGAGATTTAATTAAAAATTGATTCGGATCAAAATAATTAGATTCAATATGATTGAATTAAAGCACAATTACTTAGCCTTAATCAACTTGATTTAGGCAAGCCCATATATAGGCCTATATACACTTAAGTTATTAATTTTGAGTTCATTTTCTTCCAACTTGGCTGAGATTATACTCTAGAGAGAGAGAGAGTGTGCCGAATTTAGAGAGAGAAAGGAGTCATCCTTGAAGATTTTGCTAAAGGATTCAAGAATTGGAAGAATTAGCTCAAGAACTAGCTAAACTTTGGAGGGTTAAAGCCTCTAGGTGAGTAATTGAACACACATTCATAAGTTTAAACTTATAGCTAAGTGAATTCAAAGAGAATATGAAATTAAGAACAAGATTTGAGTTCGAAATGATGTGTTTGAGATTAAAATGTACATGCATGTAACAAATTGCTATGAATCTCCATGTTTGCATATAAGACATGTTAAACAAGTTGAATGGGTAGTCACTTGAGACATGCACCCATGAATAATGAGATTATGTGGCTTAATTACATGTTTTGAAGGTGATGAATTCATGTAAGGTCCTACATGCATGAGTTTCAAAGTTTTGAACATGGAATTTAATGATTTGAACTTGATTTTGGAAATTGGCCCATGATTTTGAGTAATTGATTCGAATTAGAAGTGTTTCCATGTCATATAATGGTTTTCCATGTTTTTGTACCAAAAATATGAGTTTGGAGCCTTTGGAACCAAGCTTTGAAGTTCAAACACAATTCTGGAAATTCCAAAATTCAACATGTCTGCTCGAGTGAGGAAAGCGTCGCTCGAGCGTAAAATGCTAGCTTCCAAAAGTTTTGTAGACATTGATGTCTGCTCAAGCGGTAAGAGTTACGTTCGATCGTCCACTCATATGTTTTGACTCTTGGCTCGAGCAATCAAAGTCACGCTCGACGTCAAAAATGAGGCAACCAGTACTTTTGCAGACCAAAGGGGTCCGCTCGAGCAAGAAAAGTTGCGCTTGCGCGGAGAGCCCTGTTTCATAAATTTTGAAAAGTTGTTTTATGTTCTGTTTTCCATTTTCTTTCATTTCTAAGCACTCTTAGGCATACATTGAACATTGTAAATGAATTAAAGGACACGAAAGAAGCCTAAGAATGTTAAACAAACAAAAGAATGTATTGAATGGTATTATGACCCAATGTGTTGTGAATTATGTAGGGTCAAGTACAAGGACGGATCAAGCACCGAAACACGGTGAGTAATATCTTAGCAAAGATATTTTTTTGAATACACATTATTTTCTAAATGATGCCTATGTGGTAAGGTTCTAAACCTTTAAAGTGACGATATGAACGAGCATTCTAATCACTCAATTTGGAATGAGATATACAAAGCTATCAATGTATGAGTACGAAATGGGCCTAAGGCCGTTCAGTATATTCAACGAGAATGTGAATTGGGCCAAAGGGCATTCTGTATGATTATTAAATAGGCCGAAGGCTGTTCGGGATAAAGAAAAGATATGGACCTAAGGTCGATCCTAATATACGAATGAATATGATCATAGATTTGAATGTGTACACACAATAAATGTGTATATGAATTGGACCTGAGGTCATTCTGTAAGTATTAGACCTAAGGTCGTTCTGTGAGTATTGGACCTAAAGTTGTTCTGTACGTATTGGACCTAAGGTCGTTTTGTAAGTATTGGACCTAAGGTCGTTCTATGAGTATTGGACCTAAGGTAGTTCAGTGTGTAATGGACCCAAGGTCATTCAATATGTAAGTTGGACCCCGAGGTCGTTTTGCCTATAATGGAACCAAGGTCGTTCTGTATGAGACATGGACCCAAGCTCGTTTTGTACTTGGGATATGATGTAAAGGACCAGAGGTCGTTTTTCTTTAACATTGAGTACTAAGCGTAATGATGAACTGTGATTATAAGAATCTTGTTCATGAACTCCTTTGTTTTGGTATTATTCACTGGGTGTTAGCTCACTGTTTATATTATGTATGGAGGTGAGTAGCGGGATGTCCAGCCCTAACCCCAATGAGTAATGAGAAACCAAGTTTTGAGAGATCAACCAAGGTCGCCTCATGCAAGGGGCCTTACTTTTGATTTACTTGTCCTTTGATCTTTTGCTTTTGATCTTTTGTGGTCATGTGTGACCAACCCTGTGTATAACCTTGGTTTTTGTTAATACTGGCTTTGAATGATCCTGGACGTAAGTATTACATACTTATTATGAATGTTCATATGGTGTGAGTTATTATATGAATATGAGAATGTTTTGGTTAAGCCATGTATGTACAGCTCATTGGACAATCTTTGTAAATTTTGCTCCCGCAATTTGGCCCCCTATTATTAAATATGACTCAATTTCTGAATAAGGCCGAAGGTAATCTTGTGATTACTGGCTAGTTATGACTCTAATCCATAGGGGCGGGTTTGGGTCATGACAGAGTGGTATCATAGTATGAGTAATAACTCACACACTTGTCGAAATGAGTGATAGAGTGTCTACAAAAGACGTAAGTTGCATTCATATGATAAATATGTGTGTGAAATGCATTGAGAACTTGCTAAGTGGATTGAAGTATGCAATTATATGATATATAACTGTTGCTTAGCTATATGAACATACTTTTTGTACATGAATATTGTGCATATCTTTTGTATGAATTATAATGCAGGTCTTACTAGATAATGGCGAGAACAAGAGCCAATGAGCTAGAAAAGTCCTCCACTACTCGGCTAGACCAAATGGAGAGAATGATGCAAGACATGGCAGAAACACTAAGGCAACAACAGTAGTGGCAGCAATAGCGGCGACATCCGCAACCCCCACCTCCGGTACAACCTATACCGGATATGCAAAATGATGACCGAACAATAGCCCTGACTAAAGAATTTAAGAAAATGTAGCCCCGACTAAAGAATTTAAGAAAATGCACCACTGTTCCACGGAGGTGTGGACCCATTGAAGGTTGAACCTCGGGTCTTTGGTATTGAAAAGTTATTTGAGGCATTTCCATGCCTGCAGACGTAGAAGGTACAATTGGCCACTTTTACATTGGGAGATGAAACAAAGAGGTGGTGGATGCTAATCCGTGATGATAACAAAGGCATTGACTTTGCACAATTTCTTGCACTCTTTTATGAGAAATACTTTCCACAGTGTGTCCGCGATAGAAAGGTGTCAGAATTTGAAGGACTGAAACAAGGCAATCTGACAGTAACCGAGTATGAAGACAAGATCACTGAATTGGCTAGATTCACCCCACATATGGTTGACACCAACTATAAAAAGGCAAGGAGGTTTGAAAATGGTCTTCGCAATGACATACTGGAAAGGGTGAATGTGTTGAAATTACCCACTTATGTTGATGTATTGAACCGAGCCTTAATGTCAGAAGCTAACATGGCCCACAGAGGTAAACCGCCAGCCGACTGGAAGGCTAAGAGGCAAGGCTTTTTCTTGGGAAAGGAATCATCAAAGAAACAAAACACGGGGTCTTTAAGCACTTTAGACTCCACCAGAAATACGGCACCAACATGTACTCAATGTGGTAAGAAGCATCGCGGTGTTTTGTTACCATATTTTCGGGGCATGCTACAGATGTGGTTGAATGGGGCATATGGCAAGGGATTGCACCCAAATTGAACACAAAAAAAGGTGGCAAACCAGTCGTTAGCTCAACCGGATCCATCCCAAAATCGGGTAATACTACGAGGCCTATTACTACTAGAGACACAATGAGACAAGGGAGAGTCTTTGTACTTGTCCCAGGTGACACACGGAATACTGAAGCTGTTGTCTCAGGTACTATCTCTATATGCAATCAAGATGCGCTTGTGTTAATTGATTCCAGTTCAACACATTTCTTTGTATCTACTATATTTGCATCTAGATTGACTAGACCCCTAGAATCATTGCCATATTTACTATGTGTATCTGCTCCATCGGGGGAATTTGTATTATGTACATCTGTGTATCGTGTTTGTGACATGTGAATTGGCAATACTATCTTATATGTGGATTTGTTACCCTTGGACATTCGGCACTTTGATATAATTTTGGGTTATGCCACTATCAATTGTGTGACAAAACAGGTTGTGTTTAAACTACCAGGGCATGTTGCATTTGAATTTGTTGGTAATGGGGTAGTGCCTCCACCTTATTTGATATCTGCAATAAAAGCATATAAATTAATTAGGAAAGGGTGCGAGGGTTACTTTTGTAGTGTATTATTTGATGAATTTGTGAATGTTAAATTGGATAATATTTATGTGGTCCAAGAATTTCCGGATGTATTTCCCAACAAACTACCTGGAGGATTAATGGACAGAGAGATAAAATTTACCATTGATGTTATCCTGGCACCCAGTCTATCTCAAAAACTCCATATAGAATGTCCACTGCTAAAATGAAAGAACTAAAAGAACAGTTGCGAGACTTACTAGACAAAAGGTTTATACGACCAAGCACCTCGCCATGGGGCGCTCCCGTGTTGTTCGTAAAGAAGAAAGACGGAACCTTGCGTTTATGCATTGACTACCGAGAATTAAACAAGGTAACAGTCATAACTAAATTCCATTACCCCGAATTGATGATTTATTTGATCAGTTACAGGGTTCACAAGTCTTTTTCGAAAATCGATTTGAGATCTGGCTTCCACCAATTAAAGGTGAAGGCAGAAGGTGTTGAGAAAACTACATTTAGAACAAGGTATGGTCACTACGAGTTACTTGTTATGCCGTTTGGAGTGACTAATGCACCTGCAGCATTTATGGACCTTATGAACCGGATTTTCAAGACTTATCTTGATGAATTTTTTGTAGTTTTTATTGATGATATTTTGATATATTCAAAGGATAGATTTGAACACGAACAACATTTGAGAACTATCTTGCAAGCACTTAGAGAGAAGAAATTATTTGCTAAACTTACGAAGTGTGAATTTTGGTTAGAAGAGGTCTTTTTCTTAGGGCATGTCATCAACAAAGATGGAATTTCAGTAGACCCATAGAAGGTAGAGGCAATTGTAAACTGGCCTACACCAACAAATGTAACAGAAGTTCGTAGTTTCATGGGCTTAGCTGGGTACTACAGAAGGTTTGTCAAGAATTTTTCAAAAATAGTTGTACCTCTTACCCAACTGACATGGAAAGGGTAACCATTTCAATGGAATGATGAAAGAGAATCTGCCTTCTAAGAACTAAAAACAAGATTGACTACTGCACCAGTGTTAACATTGGCCGCAGGTATAGAGAACTTTGTGATTTATAGTGATACATCTTATAAAGGTATGGGTTGTGTATTAATGCAGGAAGGACGGGTAATTGCTTATGCCTCCCGACAATTGAGACCACATGAGAAGAATTACCCAACGCATTACCTACAATTGGCCACAGTTGTATTTGCTTTGAAAACTTGGCGACATTACTTGCATGGGGCAAAATGCGAAGTCTACACAGATCACAAAAGTTTGAAGTACTTCTTCACTCAGAAAGAGTTGAACATGCGACAGAGAAAATGGCTTGAACTAATAAAAGATTATGATCTTCAGATTCAGTATCACCCCGGAAAAGCCAATACAGTTGCTAACGTCCTGAGCAAAAAATCGACGGGGTGTTTAGCTTGCTTGCTTACTAAACAAAAAGAAATCCTGTAGGATTTTGAGAGAACCGAAATTGAAGTTGTGTTACATGAAAAAGCCAGTTGATAATCACCATTTCAACTGAGCCAGTAACAGTTACTGAAGTTAAGCAAAGGCAACAAGAGGATGAGGCCCTCAAGACAATAATCGATGAGTTTGAAGAAAAATCGAAATTAGAATTCAATGTTAATGATGAAGTGTTGAGATTTCAAAGCGAATGTGTGTCTCGAACATTCCTGAACTAAAGAAGAAAATCCTTGATGAAGCTCATAAGTCGATGTTTGCTGTGCATCCAAGTAATAACAAATTGTATCGGGACTTGAAGCCCAGCTATTGGTGGCCCAAAATGAAGAAGGAAATCGCAGAGTATGTGTCCAAATGCCCTCAATGTCAGCAAGTCAAAGCTGAACATCAGAAACCAGGCGGTCTACTTTAACCACTCCCTATTCCGGAATGGAAGTGGGAGCATGTGACCTTGGACTTCTTTGTTGGTCTACCTCGAACCCCTAGAGGTATGGATTCTATTTGGGTTATAGTTGACAATTGACTAAATCCGCACATTTTCTTCCTGTTAGAACTGCATTTGATGCTTATCAATTAGGCACTATATATGTTGATGAGATTGATCGTTTGCACGGAGTTCCGGTATCTATTATATCGGATAGAGATCCGAAATTTGTATCTAGATTGTGAAAAAGCCTGCAAAGAGCAATGGGAACAGAACTGAGATTCGGTATCGCGTTCTATCCACAAATAGACGGGCAATCAGAACAAACCATACAGACCTTGGAAGGCATGCTGCAGAATGTGTGCTTTAGATTTTCAGGGGAGCTGGGAAGATTATTTACTACTAGCTGAATTTGCATATAATAATAGTTTCTATTCCAGCATGGGTATGGCACCATACGAAGCCTTGTATGGCAGAAGGTGTAGATCGCCAATTTGTTGGACAGAAGTAGGGGATCGGGCTCTACTTGGGCACGAAATTGTACAAGACACTTCTAAGAAAATTAAAGTCATCCAACAAAGGCTCAAAACAGCACAGAGTCGGCAAAAAAATTGTACACATGTCCGAAGAAGGCCTCTTGAGTATGAGGTTGGCGACCATGTGTTTGTTTGTGTGATTCTAATGAAAGGCCAGTTGAGATTTGGCAAGAAAGGTAAATTGTCACCCCGTTACATTAGGCCGTTTCAAATTCTGGAAAGACTTGGTCCAGTTGCTTATAGGGTTGCTTTGCCACCGGGATTCAAACAAATGCACAATGTATTCCACGTATCAATGTTAAGGGGTAATCTTCGAGATGCGTTTCATGTGATTGACTACTACCGAATAGCTCTTGA
Source organism: Camellia granthamiana (assembly GCA_036172215.1). Lineage (NCBI taxonomy): Eukaryota > Viridiplantae > Streptophyta > Magnoliopsida > Ericales > Theaceae > Camellia > Camellia granthamiana. The sequence goes on along the minus strand of CM069914.1, from coordinate 6,553,599 downwards.
TAAAAACATAGAATTCGAAGAATGGCCAGAATGAATCATTGACGAGCAAGTGAAACAGTTGAGAAATAAGTCCATCCCAATGGTGGAGGTAGAATGCAAAGAACACTATGGGAAGGACGCCACATGGGAAAAGGAGGATGCGCTATCCGTATTTGTTTCCAGACGGAGGTAAACTAAGTTTAGAGGACCAAACTTTCTAAAATAGGGAAGATTGTGATAACCCTGCTCTATGTTATGTTAATTGATCTTAATTATGCTTATAATTATGAGCTTGATATGATTTTGAGTGCTAATTATAAGATTATATGTGTTTCTCAAATTGTATCTGTTCACCGTAGGAAATCTGTTTGATTTTCTGCTATAAAAATCAATTGAAGGCTGCAGAAGCGACTGAAACTGAAATTGACTGTGTTTTTACGATTAGTGTGATTTTTAGAGTCCACAATGAGATTTAATTAAAAATTGATTCGGATCAAAATAATTAGATTCAGTATGATTGAATTAAAGTACAATTACTTAGCCTTAATCAACTTGATTTAGGCAAGCCCATATATAGGCCTATATACACTTAAGTTATTTCCTTTGATCTCATTTTCTTCTAACTTGGCTGAGATTACACTCTAGAAAGAGAGAGAGTGTGCCGAATTTAGAGAGAGAAGGAGTCACCCGTGAAGATTTTGCTAAATGATTCAAGAATTGGAAGAATTAGCTCAAGAACTAGCTAAAGTTTGGAGAGTTGAAGCCTCTAGGTGAGTAATTGAACACACATTCATAAGTTTAAACTCATAGCTAAGTGAATTCAAAGAGAATATGAAGTTAAGAACAGGATTTGAGTTGGAAATGATAAGTTTGAGATTAATATGTACATGCATGTAACAAATTGCTATGAATCTCTATGTTTGCGTATAAGACATGTTAAACAAGTTGAATTGGTAGTCATTTGAGACATGCATCCATGAATAATGAGATTATGAGGCTTAATTACATGTTTTGAAGGTGATGAATTCATGTAAGGTCATACATGCATGAGTCTCAAAGTTATGAACATGGAATTGAATAATTTGAACTTGATTTTGGAAATTGGCCTACGATTTTGAGTAATTGATTCCAAATTAGAAGTGTTTCCATGTCATATAATGGTTTTCCATGTTTTTGTACCAAAAATATGAGTTTTGAGCCTTTGGAATCAAGTTTTGAACTTCAAACACAGTTCTGGAAATTCCAAAATTTGACATGTCCATTCGAGCGAGGAAAGCGTCGCTCGAGCGTAAAATGCTAGCTCCCAGAAGTTTTGTAGACATTGATGTCCGCTCAAGCAGTAAGAGTGACGCTCGAGCATCCACTTATATGTTTTGACTCTTGGCTCGAGCGATCAAAGTCACGCTCAAGCGCAAAAATGAGGCAACCAGTACTTTTGCAGAACAAAGGGGTCCGCTCGAGCGGAGAGCCCTATTTCAGAAATTATGAAGAGTTGTTTTATGTTCTGTTTTTCGTTCTCTTTCATTTCTAAGCACTCTTAGGCATGCATTGAACATTGTAAATGAATTAAAGGACACGAAAGAAGCCTAAGAATGTTAAGCAAACTAAAGAACGGATTGAATGGTATTATGACCCAATGTGTTGTGAATTATGTAGGGTCAAGTACAAGGACGAATCAAGCACCGGAACACGGTGAGTAATATCTTAGCAAAGATATTTTTTCCTGTATGCATTATTTTCTAAATGATGCCTATGTGGTAAGGTTCTAAACCTTTAAAGTGACGATATGAACGAGCGTTCTAATCACTCAATTTGGAATGAGATATACAAAGCTATCAATGTATGAGTATGAAATGGGCCTAAGGCCGTTCAGTATATTCAACGAGATTGTGAAATGGGCCAAAGGCCATTCTGTATGATTATTAAATAGGCCGAAGGTCGTTCGGGATAAGGAAAAGATATGGACCTAAGGTCGATCCAGATATAAGAATGAATATGATCATAGATTTGAATGTGTGCACACAATAAATGTGTATATGAATTGGACCTAAGGTCGTTCTGTAAGTATTGGACCTAAGGTCGTTCTGTGAGTATTAGACCTAAGGTCGTTTTGTGCGTATTGGACCTAAGGTCCTTCTATGAGTATTGGACCTAAGGTCATTCTGTGAGTATTGGACCTAAGGTAGTTCAATGTGTAATGGACCCAAGGTCATTCAATATGTAAGTTGGATCCGAGGTCGGTTTGTCTGTAATGGACCCGAGGTCGTTCTGTATGAGACATAGACCCAAGTTCATTTTGTACTTGGGATATGATGTAAAGGACTTGAGGTCGTTTTGCTTTAACATTGAGTACTAAGCGTAATGATGAACTATGATTATAAGAATCTTGTTTATGAACTCCTTTGTTTTGGTATTATTCACTGGGCGTCAGCTCACTGTTTATATTATGTATGGAGGTGAGCAGCGGGATGTCCAGCCCCAGCCCTAGTGAGCAATGAGAAACCAAGTTTTGAGAGATCAACCAAGGTCGCCTCACGCAAGGGGCCTTACTTTTGATTTACTTGTCCTTTGATCTTTTGCTTTTGATCTTTTGTGGTCATGTGTGACCAACCCTGTGTATAACCTTGGTTTTTGTTAATACTGGTTTTGAATGATCCTGGACGTAAGTATTACATACTTACTATGAATGTTCATATGGTGTGAGTTATTATATGAATATGAGAATGTTTTGGTTAAGCCATATATGCACAGCTCATTGGACAATCTTTGTAAATTTTGCTTCCGCAATTTGGCCAACTATTATTAAATATGACTCAGTTTCTGAATAAAGCCGCAGGTAATCTTGTGATTACTGGCCGGTTATGACTCTAATCTATAGGGGCGGGTTTGGGTCATGACAGAGTGGTATCAGAGTATGAGTAATAACTCAAACACTTGTCCAAATGAGGGATAGAGTGTCTAGAAAAGACATAAGTTGCATTTATATGATAAATATGTGTGTGACATGCATTGTGAACTTGCTAAGTAGATTGAAGTATGCAATTATATGATATATAACTATTGCCTAGCTGTATGAACATACTTTTTGTACAAGAATGTTTTGCATATCTTTTGTATGAATTATAATGCAGGTCTTACTAGATAATGGCAAGAACAAGCGTTGATGAGCTAGAAGAGTCCTCCACTACTCGACTAGACCGAATGGAGAGAATGATGCAAGACATGGCAGAAACACTAAGGCAACAACAGTAGCAACGTCCGCAACCTGCACCTCCGGTACAACCTATGCCGGATATGCAAAATGATGACCGAACAATAGCCTCGACTAAAGAATTTAAGAAAATGAAGCCACCACTGTTCCATGGAGGTGTGGACCCACTGAAGGCTGAAGCTTGGGTCTTTGGTATTGAAAAGTTATTTGAGGTATTTCCATGCCTGGAGAGACAGAAGGTACAATTGGCCACTTTTGCATTGGAAGATGAAACAAGGAGGTAGGGGATGCTAATCTGTGATGATAGCAAAGGCATTGACTTGGCACAATTTCTTGCACTCTTTTATGAGAAATACTTTCCACAATGTGTCCGCAATAGAAAGGTGTCTGAATTTGAAGGACTGAAACAAGGCAATCTGACAGTAGCCGAGTATGAAGACAAGATCACCGAATTGGCTAGATTCGCCCCACATATGGTTGACACCGACTATAAAAAGGCAAGGAAGTTTGAAAATGGTATTCGCAATGGCATACTGGAAAGGGTGAATGTGTTGAAATTACACACTTATGTTAATGTATTGGACCGAGCCTTAATGTCAGAAGCTAACATGGCCAATCGAGGTAAACCGCCAGCCGACTGGAAGGCTAAGAGGCAAGGCTTTTTCTCAGGAAAGAAATCATCAAAGAAACAAAACACGGGGTCTTCAAGCACTTCATGCTCCACCAGAAATACGGCACCAACATGTACTCAATGTTGTAAGAAGTATTGCAGGGTTTGTTACCGTATTTTCGGGGTATGCTACAGATGTGGTGAAATGGGGCATATGGCAAGGGATTGCGCCCAAACTGAACAGCAAAAAGGTGGCAAACCAGCTGTTAGCTCAACTGGATCCATCCCAAAACCCGGTAATACTACGAGGCCTGTTACTACCAGAGACACAATGAGACAAGGGAGAGTCTTTGCACTTGTCCGAGGTGACACACGGAATACTGAAGTTGTTGTCTCGGGTACTATCTCCATATGCAATTAAGATGCATTTGTCTTAATTGTTTCCGGTTCAACACATTTCTTTGTGTCTACTATATTTGCATCTAGATTAACTAGACCCCTAGAATCATTGCCATATTTACTATGTGTATCTGCTCTATCGGGGGAATCTGTATTATGTACATCTGTGTATCGTGTTTGTGACATGCGAATTTGCAATACTATCTTATATGTGGATTTGTTACCCTTGGACATTCGGCACTTTGATATAATTTTGGGTATGGATTGGCTATCGAAATATTGTGCCACTATCAATTGTGTGACAAAACGGGTTGTGTTTAAACCACCAAGGCATGTTGAATTTGAATTTGTGGGTAATGGGGTAGTGCCTCCACCTTATTTGATATATGCAATAAAAGCATTTAAATTAATTAGGAAAGGGTGCGAGGGTTACTTTTGTAGTGTATTATCTGATCAATCTGTGAATGTTAAATTGGATAATATTTCTATGGTCTGAGAATTTCCGGATGTATTTCCCGACAAACTGCCAGGAGGATTGGTGGACAAAGAGATAGAATTTACCATTGATGTTATCTCGGGCATCCAGCCCATCTCAAAAACTCCATATAGAATGTCCACTGCTGAGATGAAAGAACTAAAAGAACAGTTGCAAGACTTACTAGACAAAGGGTTTATACGACCAAGCACCTCGCCATGGGGCGTTCCCGTGTTGTTCGTAAAAAAGAAAGACAGAACCTTACTTTTGTGCATTGACTACTGAGAATTAAACAAGGTAACGGTCATAACTAAATATCCATTACCCTGAATTGATGATTTATTTGATCAGTTACCGGGTCCACAAGTCTTTTCGAAAATCGATTTGAGATCCGGCTACCACCAATTAAAGGTGAAAACAGAAGATGTTGAGAAAACTACATTTAGAACAAGGTATGGTCAATACGAGTTTCGTGTTATGCCGTTTGGAGTGACTAACGCACCTGCAGCATTTATGGACCTTATGAACCAGATTTTCAAGACTTATCTTGATGAATTTTTTGTGGTTTTTATCGATGATAGTTTGATATATTCAAAGGATAGATTTGAACACGAACAACATTTGAGAACTGTCTTGCAAGCACTTAGAGAGAAGAAATTATTTGCTAAACTTACAAAGTGTGAATTTTGGTTAGAAAGGGTTGTTTTCTTAGTGCATGTCATCAACAAGGATGGAATTTCAGTAGACCCACAGAAGGTAGAGGCAATTGTAAACTGGCTTACACCAACAAATGTAACGGAAGTCCATAGTTTCATGGGCTTAGCAAGGTACTACAGAAGGTTTGTCAAGAATTTTTCAAAAATAGCTGTACCTCTTACCCAACTGACATGGAAAAGGCAACCATTTGAATGGAATGATGAAAGAGAATCTGCCTTCTAAGAACTAAAAACAAGATTGACTACTGCACCAATGTTAACATTGGCCGCAAGTACGGAGAACTTTGTGATTTATAGTGATGCATCTTATAAAGGTATGGGTTGTGTATTAATGCAGGAAGGACAGGTAATTGCTTATGCCTCCCAACAATTGAGACAACATGAGAAGAATTACCCAACACATGACCTACAATTGGCCACGGTTGTATTTGCTTTGAAAACTTGGCGACATTACTTGTATAGGGCAAAATGCGAAGTCTACACAGATCATAAAAGTTTGAAGTACTTCTTCACTTAGAAAGAGTTGAATATGCGGCAGAGAAGATGGCTTGAACTAATAAAAGATTATGATCTTCAGATTTAGTGTCACCCCGGGAAAGCGAATACAGTTGCTGACGTCCTGAGCAAAAAATTGACGGGGAGTTTAGCTTGCTTGCTTACTAAACAAAAAGAAATCTTGCAGGATTTTGAGAGAACCGAAATTGAAGTTGCGTTACATGAACAAGCTGGATTGATAATCGCCATTTCAGCTGAGCCAGTAATAGTTACTGAAGTTAAGCAAAGGCAACAAGAGAATGAGGCCCTCAAGACAATAATCGATGAGTTTAAAGAAAAATCGAAATCAGAATTCAACATTAGTGATGCAGTGTTGAGATTTGAAAGTGAATGTGTGTCCCGAACATTCCTGAACTAAAGAAGAAAATCCTTGATGAAGCTCACAAGTCGATGTTTGCTATGCATCTGAGTAATAACAAATTGTATCGGGACTTGAAGCCAAGCTATTGGTGGCCCAAAATGAAGAAGGAAATCGCAGAGTATGTGTCCAAATTCCCTCAATGTCAGCAAGTCAAAGCTGAACATCAGAAACCAGGCAGTCTACTTTAACCCCTTCCTATTCCGAAATGGAAGTGGGAGCACGTGACCTCAGCCTTCGTTGTTGGTCTACCTCGAACCCCTAAAGGTATGGATTCTATTAGGGTTATAGTTGATAGATTGACTAAATCCACGCATTTTCTGCCTGTTAGAACTACATTTGATGCTTATCGATTAGCCACTACATATGTTGATGAGATTGTTCATTTGCATGGAGTTTCAGTATCTATTGTATTGGATAGAGATACGAAATTTGTATCTAGATTGTGAAAAAGTCTGCAAAGAGAAATGGGAACAGAACTGAGATTCATTACAGCGTTCCATCCACAAATAGATGGGCCATCAGAACAGACCATACAAACCTTGGAAGACATGCTCAGAATGTGTGCTTTAGATTTTCAGGGGAGCTAGGAAGATTATTTACCACTAGCTGAATTTGCATATAATAACAGTTTCCATTCTAGCATCGGTATGGCACCATATGAAACCTTGTATGACAGAAGGTGTAGATCGCCAATTTGTTGGACAGAAGCCGAGGATCGGGCTCTACTTGGGCCCGAAATTGTACAAGACACTTCTGAGAAAATTAAAGTCATCCAACAAAGGCTCAAAACAACACAGAGTCGACAAAAGAATTATGTGGATGTCCGAAGAAGACCTCTTAAGTATGAGCTTGGTGACCATGTGTTTGTTCGTGTGATTCCAATGAAAGGCCAGTTGAGATTTTGGCAGGAAAGGTAAATTGTCACCCCGTTACATTGGGCCGTTTCAAATTCTGGAAAGACTTGGTCCAGTTGCTTATAGGGTTGCTTTGCCACCGAGATTCGAACAAATGTATAATGTATTCTACGTATCAATGTTAAGGGGTAATCTTCGAGATGCGTTTCATGTGATTGACTACTACCAGATAGCTCTTGATAAAAACATAGAACTCGAAGAATGGCCAGAACGAATCATTGACGAGCAAATGAAACAGTTGAGAAATAAGTCCATCCCAATGGTGGAGGTAGAATGGAAAGAACATTATAGGAAAGCCGCCACATGGGAAAAGAAGGATGAGATGTGATTGCGCTATCCGCATTTGTTTCCAGACAGAGGTAAAATAAGTTTGGAGGACCAAACTTCCTAAAGGGGGGAAGATTGTGATAACCTTGCTCTATGTTATGTTAATTGATCTTAATTATGCTTATAATTATGAGCTTGATATGATTTTGAGTGCTAATTATAAGATTATATGTGTTTCTCAAATTATATATGTTCACCGTAGGAAAATATGTGTGATTTTCTGCTATAAAAAACAATTGAAGGTCGTAGAGGCGACTGAAACTAAAATTGACTGTGTTTTTATGATTAGTGTGATTTTTAGAGCCCACAGTGAGATTTAATTAAAAATTGATTCGGATCAAAATAATTAGATTCAATATGATTGAATTAAAGCATAATTACTTAGCCTTAATCAACTTGGTTTAGGCAAGCCCATATATAGGCCTATATACACTTAAGTTATTTCTTTTGAGCTCATTTTCTTCTCACTTGGTTGAGATTACACTCTAGAGAGAGAGTGTGTCGAATTTAGAGAGAGAAATGAGTCATCCTTGAAGACTTTGGTAAATGATACAAGAATTGGAAGAATTAGCTCAAGAACTAGCTAAAGTTTGGAGGGTTGATGCCTCTAGGTGAGTAATTGAACCCACATTCATAAGTTTAAACTTATAGCTAAGTGAATTCAAAGAGAATATGAAGTTAAGAACAAGATTTGAGTTGGAAATGATGAGTTTGAGATTAATATGTACATGCATGTAACAAATTGCTATGAATCTCCATGTTTGCGTATAAGACATGTTAAACAAGTTGAATTGGTAGTCATTTGAGACATGCATCCATGAATAATGAGATCATGAGGCTTAATTACATGTTTTGAAGGTGATGAATTCATGTAAGGTCATACATGCATGAGTCTCAAAGTTATGAACATGGAATTGAATGATTTGAACTTGATTTTGGAAATTAGCCCATGATTTTGAGTAATTGATTCCAAAATTAGAAGTGTTTCCATGTCATATAATGGTTTTCCATGTTTTTGTACCAAAAATATGAGTTTTGAGCCTTTGGAATCAAGTTTTAAATTTCAAACACAGTTCTGGAAATTCCAAAATTCGACATGTCCACTCGAGCAAGGAAAGCGTCGCTCGAGCATAAAATGCTAGCTCCCAGAAGTTTTGTAGACATTGATGTCCGCTTAAGCGGTAAGAGTTACGCTCGAGCGTCCACTCATATGTTTTGACTCTTGGCTTGAGCGATCAAAGTCACGCTAGAGCGCAAAAAGGAGGCAACTAGTACTTTTGCAGACCAAAGGGGTTCGCTCGAGTGGAGAGCCCTACTTCAGAAATTTTGAAAAGTTGTTTTATGTTCTGTTTTTCATTCTCTTTCATTTCTAAGAACTCTTAGGCATGCATTGAACATTGTAAATAAATTAAAGGACACGAAAGAAGCCTAAGAATGTTGAGCAAACTTAAGAACGGATTGAATGGTATTATGACCCAATGTGTTGTGAATTATGTAGGGTCAAGTACAAGGACGAATCAAGCACTGGAACACGGTGAGTAATATCTTAGCAAAGATATTTTTTCCTGTACACATTATTTTCTAAATGATGCCTATGTGGTAAGGTTCTAAACCTTTAAAGTGACGATATGAACGAGCGTTCTAATCACTCAATTTGGAATGAGATATACAAAGCTATCAATGTATGAGTATGAAATGGGCCCAAGGCCGTTCAGTATATTCAACGAGATTGTGAAATGGGCCAAAGGCCATTCTGTATGATTATTAAATAGGCCGAAGGTCGTTCGGGATAAGGAAAATATATGGACCTAGGGTCGATCCGGATATAAGAATGAATATGATCATAGATTTGAATGTGTGCACACAATAAATGTGTATATGAATTGGACCTAAGGTCGTTCTGTGAGTATTGGGCCTAAGGATGTTTTGTGCGTATTGGACCTAAGGTCCTTCTCTGAGTATTGGACCTAAGGTCGTTTTGTAAGTATTGGACCTAAGGTCTTTCTATGAGTTTTGGACCTACAGTCGTTCAGTGTGTAGTGTACCCAAGGTCATTGAATATGTAAGTTGGACCCGAGGTCATTTTGTCTACAATGGACCCGAGGTCGTTCTGTATGAGACACGGACCTAAGGTCGTTTTGCACTTGGGATATGATGTAAAGGACCTGAGGTCGTTTTGCTTTAACATTGAGTACTAAGCGTAATGATGAACTGTGATTATAAGAATCTTGTTCATGAACTCTTTTATTTTGGTATTATTCACTGGGCGTTAGCTCACTGTTTATATTATTTATGTAGGTGAGTAGCGGGATGTCTAGCCCCAGACCCAGTGATCGATAAGTGTAGACGCGCCCGAATGTCCCGGGCTCCGCGCACGAAGATGGGCGTGAAATTCTGTTTTGTTCATTTGGGTTTACTATAGTTCGGACTCAATGTCACGGTTCTGAATCTGATCTCGCAAAATGCAATGCAAGATCGATAAATCACCAAAGAGTCCAAATCTGGCAAATCATTTTGGAAAATTGATTTTTATAAAGAAGTGCCAAACATGGACTGCTTTGCCAGATATAGAGTCGCTACCTAAATATTTTGTTTTGGGGGAATTTAGGAAACCCTGACTCGTGCCTAAGGCCACGTGTCCGTCATCACCAAAGTTGCCTCGGCTAGGGAACTTGGGTACGAGAGGGGAAGGTCATGCAATGAGCACCCCCGCTCGGCCGATCAAAGATCGGCCTGTACTAAGCATGATATATTGTTTTTGAAAACACATGTGCTCTTATTCCGGTTAATTAGCTAATCTTACTCTGTGATGCGCACAGCATACAAGTATAGACTAGATCGCCTAAGTTGGAACAAAACATTGCATGTTTGTTTGTGAAAATGATTTGAAGTTTGCTACTCGCAAGTAGGCTAAATCAAGAATTTGATGAATTGTTTCAATTCAAGCAATCCAACCTTCACCCACAGGCATTCAGGCAGTTAATCACGTAAGCATTTAGCCTCATGGCAAGCATACTATCCATGGCAATCAATAACACACATGCAGTATGCTAAAGCGTAAACACTCACAGTGTACTCCCAGCCAAAACAGAAAACTAGTTAGAAATCGATGCGTGATCTTAGTTCATGTTAAGATGGCTAATGCAATACATGTGAAATGCAACTAGAAATAGGTTCGGCTATTCTAAAATGGCATGTGAAATGCAACTTGATAATCATGTATTCAAATCGGAATTGAAATACAATGCAGTTTGTATGATGCACCAAGCCTGGTGCATGCAAGATAGATGAATGGATGCACGCATGCAAAGCATAAGGATGCTAATTGAAAATGACCTAAAACTAACCATCGAAAGCAGGTAAGTAAAAAGGAGAAAGAAATGGGGGTTAGAAGACATGCATCGCACACACGCATGCTTATTACAAAATTTGCCCTCTCGACGGAGGGTCCGAATGAATAATACAAACTGACTAATGAACTAACTAACAAACTAATTAATTATTACATAACCGAATGAATAACTAGCTACAACTAATTATTACAAAACTTAATTAATTAACAAATTAACTAATTAAATTACAAATTAAAGCTAACTAACAAGTAAAGCATTAAAATAAGCTGCTCCAGCTCTGGTTAAAGGAGAAGAGTATGCATGCTCGGTTGTCGCCCCGAAAAGCTCTCTGGTTGCTCTCTTAAGGCTTTGCTTGCAGGGTGTCTTCCAGTGCTTGCTGCTGAAACTTACCAAAACCATGCTGAGGAGTGCACCAGTGGCCTGCCAGCCATGAGGAGCCTCTGCTGACCAATGATACACACTGCCGGCCAAGGATGAAGGGGGTGCCGGCCAACAAGGAGAGGGTGGCGGCCACAGGTGTGCTGTGACACCAAGCTGCAACAAAGCACAAAATAGAGGAAATGGAGGGTCTCCCAAGGGTATGTACGCACTATGCCACTCCATATCATTTCCAAACATCAATGGAATAGGCATCATTGGATCCAAGACCATCAATCGCGCATCCCGATGCATGATGGCCAAAGATCCAACTTGTGCAAATCTCAATAAATGAATGACAAATAAGACATCAAGACCATCTCCTTATCATGAGGAATCAAAGGAAATGGAGACTGAGGGAGATTAGCTCATTTCATCACTTCAAGTATGAAATGAACCAATCTTCCTCGTGTTCAAAACGACGTCCGATTAAACGCGATGCGAAGCATGCAAACAACATGCTAATCATGGCATGGAATGCACTACTCTAAACATACAAGCTGTCATGCACAACATGCTAAGGGGCCAAGAATCCCAATGCTAGTGAAGATAATAACACTATAAGCATGCATCACAATGCTCAAACACTCAAACTAGCCCAAGACAAAGTTGCACCATGCCCAAAACAGTGGTAAAACATGTTAAGATAGAAGCTCAAAGAACTATACAAACATGCATGCATATTAGCCCAAGCTTAAGGCACAAAACACAACTCTCTAAAGGCATTGAAAGAGTGAAATATGAAGCACAAAGGCATATGTTCCAGCACTGATAAGACATGCAAAATGACTTAGAATCATGCAAACAAGCTATGCAAAGCATGTTGAGAGGCCTAAGCATCAAAGCTAGTGAAGTATTTTACACTAGGGGCATGCAAGACAATGCTCAAATGGCCAAACCAACCCCAAACAGTCCCTATGCAGGCCAAAACAGTAGCAAAATGGACTGAGATGATGGCTTGAAAGGCAAGAAAATGAGGCTCATGCAATGGCTCACAAATAGGGCATAAAGGTACAACTCTCAAGAGAATTTAAAGAGTGGAAAACATGGAAGTGCAACAACCCTATATGCCCTGAAATATCATTCCAAATGATGCTAAAACATGCAAATACCTCAAGTTAAGCATGTAAGACTCCTCAAAACTCAAAGCTAGTTAAAGCTTTTACTCTATAGCTATACTAAACATGAGTCATATGATCTTGGCACCCCAAAATAGTCCTAGAACGGCCCAAAATATGAATAAAATGATTCTGGAGCAAAGCCAAAATATGCTAGAATGATGAGCCAAAACCTTATGCACACAAGGCTAGTAAGCAAGATTTGTTCTACAAGTACATGAGCCACTCAAGAGACTACCAAACCAACTTTAGACAGAGTTATGAGATGTCAAATGATGATCAAAAACCCACTGAAATGGGGCCAATACATGCTAGCAAGACTTGCTACTTTGATGAGCCACAAATAGGATTACACTACACATACAAGAAGCATGCACAAGGTGACCAAACTGGCTATGGACAGAGTTAAGGCAGGTCCTAAAAGTCACGAAAAAGTGCCTGAACTAAGCCTCAAAAGTATAGGGATACATGCTCCTTTGATAGGCCAATAATGCAAGCACACAAAACAAGAAGAGATGGGGTCACCCCCCTCTGATTCTAGGCCTCAAAACCACATGCCTACTATTGAAAATCCACTAGATTTCCGTGGCTAAAAGGCCAAACAAAGACTAACCCAAAGGCCTTAAGGCATGGCACAAAACAAGGCCAAACAAGGCACACAAGAGGGTAGAATACCCTTAACACCAAAGAGGCCTTAAACAACCATCTAAAGCACTTAAAAAAAAACTTTTTTCAGTTGAAAGCAAGGCCTAAAACAATGTGCAAGGATGGCCAAAATGAGATATAAACAAATGCTTAAATGGGGAAAACACTCACCCTTGAAGCACAACTTCGAAACCAGTAATCTCAGGGGCCAAAAACTCACTTTCAGAGCTCAAACAACACTCCCAAGAACCTCAGCTCAAAGATGGTTGTGTATCACTGTGTGTTGTAGTGCAAAAGTGAGAGGAAAACACACTTTGAGACACTATTCCATACAATACAGAGAGAGAGAGTGAGAAATATAGAGAGAGAGATATAGCTTCTCTAAAAATGCTGAACCTCTGCTGGAGAGGAGGAGCCTCTCCTTATATAGAAGAATGCAATGAGAAGCTTGTTAAACAATCTTGGAAAGGGCTTCATCCCTCCATACACGTGTATGGAGGAGGGATGAGTGAAAACCAGCTAGCTCAAAAGATCTGGCGTGAAATCTGCTGAGACAATGCATTCTGTCGGCCATCAGTGGTGGCCGACAGTGCCTTATTGATGGCCGGTAGGCTTCATCAATGGCAGGCAGGGAGAAAACCATGGCCGACAGGGCCAAAATGTGGTCAGCAGTTGTAGACGTCCCCGAACGTCCCGGGAGAAATCCCGTTTTGTTCAACTGGGCTTACTACAGTTCGGACTCGATGTCACGGTTCTGAATCTAATCTCGCAAAGTGCAATGCAAGATCGATAAATCACCAAAGAGTCCAAATCCGGAAAATCGTTTTGAAAAACTGATTTTTAGAAAGAAGTGCCAAACATGGACTGCTTTGCCAGATACAGAGTCGCCACCTAAATATTTCATTTTTGGGAAATTTAGGAAACCCTAACTCGTGCCTAAGGCCACGTGTCCGTCATCACCAAAGTTGCCTCGGCTTGGGAACTTGGGTACGATTGGGGAAGGTCATTTCATGAGCACCCCCGCTCGCCCGATCAAAGATCGGCCACTACTAAGCATGATATCGAGTTTTTGAAAATGCATGTGCTCTTATTCCGGTTTATTAGCCTAGAATTACTATGTGATGTGCGTAGCATACAAGTATAGACTGGATCGCCTGAGTTTGAACAAAGCATCACATATCCGTTTATTTTGAAAATGAATTGAAGTTTGCTACTCGTAAGTAGGCCAAAACACGGGTTTCGACGAATTATTCCAACTCAAGCAACCCAACCTTCATCCACAGGCATTCAGGCAGTTATATCACATCAGCACATAACCTCATGGTAAGCATGCTATCATGGCAATCATTCACACACATGCAAGGATGCTAAAGTATAAACACTTACTGAGCACTCCGAGCCAAAGAAAGAAGCTAATTAGAAATCATGCAAGAATCCTAACTATGCTAAGAATGCCTAATGCCACACATGCAAAAATGCAACTACAATAGGCTTGACTATTCTAAGATGGCGTATGAGATGCAACAATTGATACATGTATTCAACTTGGAATTGAAATACAATGCAGTTAGCATGATGCGCCGAGCCTGGTGCATGCAATACAGATGAATGAATGCAAACATGCGAACATATAGATGCTAATTGAAACATGCCCTAAAACTAACCATCATAAGCTGGTAAATAAATGGAAGAAAGACGTAGGGTTAGAAGACATGCATCACACACACACACACACACACTTATTACAAAGTTCGCCCTCTCGCGGAGGGTCCGAAAGAATAGTGCAAACCAAATAAATAATTAACTACTCTAGCTAATTAATTATTACAGACCTTTAATTAATTAAACAAATTAATTACAAAATAAACTAAGTATGAAATTCAACAGGCCACCGCAGCTCCGCCTCGAAATGATTGGATGATGCATGCTCAATTTGCCTTGCTCGGAAACCCGTTGCCATGCCTCTGTTGCCTCTGTTTGCACTGCTCTGCAACTCTGAGAATTGTGAAAATCCTAAGGTTGCTTCTGAACCACTCCCTGAGAACTTTGGGATGCCACCGGCCAAGAGAAAACACCACCGGCCATGGGAATATGGTCATCGACCAAAAATGGGATCACCGGCTTGATTTTGGTAGTCGGCCGGCACTGAAAGTGGCCGACCGGCCATTTATTCCTGCAGAACACTGGTTTTGCTGCAGCAGAGGACAGACAGTGCATGGCAAGGCATTTACAAGACAATGTATGCACGACCACCCTCCCTATCATACTAAGAACTCAAGGGAGTATGGCTCTCGACCCTCGGGTCACCAATCACGCATTTCGACGCATGATGGCCAAAGATGTCAAGTGTGCAAATCAATATGAATGAATGCAACAAAACAAATGAATGCTACACACTCTATCATGTTGAATCAAGAGTGTCGGCGACTGAGGATTGAGGTACGTTTCGTCACTTCAAGTACGAACGTCCCTCATTCCTCATATTTGGTTTGACACCCCAAACCAAACATAATGCAATGTATGTATGCCATATACAATGCAAAGTATGTAACCAATGCAATGCAACATGGGAATGTAAGGCAATGTAATATGAGTATGTCAAATACAATGTGATGTAACCTAACATGCAAACATCATGGCAATGCAACAAGTATGTGATACTACAATGCAACCTAGATATGGGAATACACAAAGTCATAGGCATGCAACAATGATACCAACCACAAGGACGCGACATCATGCAATGCGGTAAGCCTACAATAATACATAAATGCATGATCCATGGACCTACACTAAGGATGGGTAGGCCTCAGCCGTGTCCAAAATAGTGACCAAAGTGCCAAGAAATGATGGACAAAACACACCCAAACGTGCACATGTGAAGGTCCAACACTTAGGCATGAAAAGAGTCGACTCTCAAGCACATTAAGAAGAGACAAATATGGACAAATCACAAGCATGACAAGCTTTGAAAATGCGTAAAGGATGATGCCAAATCAACCAAGCCATGCAAGTAAGGCATGCAACAAAGCCCAAAACTCAAGACTAACAAAGGGGTTCAAACCATGGCCATATCAATCAAGCCCCAAAGAGCCAAGATGACTTAAAACAGTCCCAGGGTAGACCAAAATAAGGCTAAAACATGCACAGAACAAGGCCAAAAAAAAATGCTAAGAAAAGGGCGCAAAACAAAGGGCATTCAAGGCCACAAAGAGAGAGCACTCCACTACAACTACCTTAACCACACATGGCATGGATTATTCAAAGAAAAAAACAGAGCTATAATATGTCAAAAGGAGCCTCAAAACCCACTGATATGGCAGCCCAAGGACTTAAACAAAGAGGCATGCACAACAACCTATTTTAAGGCACAAAAGAACAACTCTTCAAAGCATTGAAAGAATGGTAGATGCAAGCATACAAGCATGGAGCATGGACTGAAATAGCATGATAAGTGATTCCAAATCACTGAAATGACCCAAATAAAGCATGCTCATGACTCACACACTCAAAGCTAACAAGCTAGGATGTATGGTGGCTATACAAAATATGGAAAACATGACTGAATCAACACCAAACAGAACTTAAACATGTCACAACCTGGCTAAAAGCTTCATGAAGTCAAGCTAAAACATGCAAGCATGATGGTCTAAATGCATGGTACATGTTATGACAATAGAGGGGATTACAAAGCAAGTGCATGATGCATACAATAGGCCATTGAACCAACATGAAATAGAGGTCTAACATGATAAACTAACACCAAATACCCTCTGAAATGGAGCCAAATAAAGCTATGCAAACATGCTACCTTTATGAGCCCTAAATGCAAGCAAATGAGTTATAAGGGGAGAGGGGTGTCCCTCCCCTATACAAGACCTCAAAATGACTTCTCCACCATTGAAAATCCTCTGGATTTTAGTGGTGAGAAGGCCAATACACGAAGGGTTCCAAAGCCCAAAGAGGAAGGCACAAAAGGGGGTCAAACAAGGCTTAAGAGGGGGTAGACAACCCCCAACACCAAAATGACCTTAAGAAACTATAAAAAGCATGAAAATACAGAGCTCTTATCAGTTATGCACTAAGCTCGAAACAATATGCAAATAGGTCTAAAACCTTAAGCAAAAATGGGGAATAAAAGGGTAAGTTCTCACCCTTGAAGAACACTTCAAGAACACCAACTCCAGCACCTCCTTTTGATCAAAACCAACTCAAAAACTCTGAAATCAAACCCTCAACACCTCAGTAACCAAAGTATAGTGTAACACTAGGTGCCTTAGTACAAAAATAGGAACAAAAACACACTTTTGAACACTATTACACACACAACTAGAGGGGGAGATATAGAGAGAGAGTGATATATATCTTGTATATTAGATCAATCAACCCCTGGAAAGGGAGGGGAGGCCCTCCTTTTATAGAAAAACCAATTTGCAAAGCTTCCAAGAGAAGCTAAACAAGGATGAAATCCCTCTATACACTTGTATGGAGGGCAGAGTCTGTGCTCACTAGCTGGCACAGCTGGCATGCACAATGCCTGAAAAAGGCAAAGAAAAGGTCTCGGCCAGAAAAGGTGGCCGATCGGCCAAATCAATGGCCGGCAGACCAACTATAGTGCCGATCGGCCAAAACTATTGGCCGGTAGCAATAAAACATGGCCGGTGACCTCAGACCATGGCCGGTGGGTTGAGGAAATAGCAAACAAGCCACCCTCTTCCCTCAAAATAGAAACACAAATGCTTGGCCCACAACCAAGCACAAAACAGTCAAGTTGAGAGGTCTAGAGGCGAGGCGCGCGGCCGAGACCTCTGAGAACTCAAAACGAACAAGAACATGGATGATCACCGAGTATTCAAACGGTGACGTCCAAGTCTTGAGGACGGTCAAAAATGGGGTGTCTACAGCAGTGCCTCACAAAAAGCATGAAGAAAGGGCCAACACATGGTCCAAAAATAAGACAGAAGGAATACAAGGTTTGGAAAGCTCAAACCTATAACGTTCTGCCACGAACTCGAATACTCAACGAGCAATCGAACTTGTCATTGGATGTACCTGCAAGCATATCCAAGTCTTGAGGAAGGTCAAAAATGGGGTGTCTACAATAAGAAACCAAGTTTTGAGAGATCAACCAAGGTCGCCTCACACAGGAGGCCTTACTTTTGATTTACTTGTCCTTTGATCTTTTGCTTTTGATCTTTTGTGGTCATGTGTGACCAACCCTGTATATAACCTTGGTTTTGTTAATACTGGCTTTGAATGATCTCGAACATAAGTATTACATACTTAATATGAATGTTCATATGGTATCAGTTATTATATGAATATGAGAATGTTTTGGTTAAGCCATGTATGCACAGCTCAGTGGACAATCTTTGTAAATTTTGCTTCCGCAATTTGGCCCCCTATTATTAAATATGACTCAATTTCTCACTAAGGCCGCAGGTAATCTCGTGATTACTGGCCGGTTATGACTCTAATCGATAGGGGCGGGTTTGGGTCATGACAATAGGATTACAAGAGCAAATAATAATTATAGTGTTTCAAATCTTAAATTGCAAAACAAGTTCCATTACTATTACAATCCAAAAATAAAAGCATGAATAGACTCATGAACAAAATGGCTGCTTTCTCTAAAATAGACACAAGTCTTCAAATGTCTCTGGCTTCATTGGCCTCGTATGTTCCATCGATACCTGGCATGAAACGCCATGAGATTTGGATGCCCAGTAAACGCATACACAGCCCGTCCCTTTTTCCCGATCCAATACACAATAGCAATTACAACAAAAAGGAAGGAAACTTGATATTCAAAAAGATGAAAAAGCTTACAAGGTTAGTTGTTAGTAGTCTAGAAATCCCCCAAAGAAATTTCATCCTTCTAACCACAAGATTTGGACCCGGATTATTCGATATACCCCTCTTTTGCTGCATTGTTGCAGACTTTACCTCGGATGCCTACCAACGGTTATATACCACGTAGCGCCAACTGCAAGGCCTCAAAAGAGACGGTAAAATAAGGCCTTGCCCATTCCCTTCTCACACCAAACCACCTAGAGTCCGAATACAACTGCTCCATTCAAGAGTTCTGAAACAACCACTTGAGCAATATTTTGCTTTCAAAGGGAACATGTCTTGTCAACCAATTCAATTTGAACATAAATTCATCTCATAACAATACTCATGTAATCGAAACCCCATTAGCCATCCCATTAAGTTTTCCATTTAGATTAATGTTTTAAGTTAGTTAACACAAGCAAATAACAAGAGAATAAATTTGCATAAGTATAAGCATCATCAAAGGACTAAAATAAAAGGTATATTACCATAACACATGAAATATCATATTAAGACATGATAATACTAATAAGCATATTCATGAAGACAAGAGCATAAAACACTAATGCAAAACTAAATTTCCAAATTCAGTACCATTTAAAGATTAAAATCGAAAGGACCATTTCAGATTTTTCCCTAGCCTGGCCTTCCTATGGTTTGTAGAGAATTTAATCTAGTTTTTAGAACATTTATTGCAAATGGAATAGCATTTCTTGGTTTCTAGTTATTTAAGAAACACTCCAGCGTTGTCCAGATTCGTCGACCGTTATGAAAATCGGATTTTCTTACAAACTGCTCACTCTTTTTCAATGAAACCAATTTTCATTGAAAGATAACTCTTTAAGAAACTTTTTGACATAAAACGAAGGTCCAGAAGATTTTTCTACATGTTTCTAGAATTTTTGAAAGTTGGTTGTAAAACAGGTTTTTCCATGCACAATACTCAAAATAAGAAGGTTGGTGAGAAAAGAGATCAACTAAGGGAAATTTTTCACTTGTTTTGTGATGAAAACATACTAAATAATGTATTAATAACTCATATTTTTAGAGTGATGGTATGCCTTTGGAAATAATGTGAGATATGGGAAGAAAAAGGTAGTTTTGCATCTATTAAGAGGAAATATGAGTAAAAGAAGGATCAAAGCCCAATTCATTCACTTTGAACACATGAATACCATTACAACACATCTGAAAATGTGATTTTAAATTTCTAATAACATGTATTTGAAATGGAAATAGAAGGAGAGATGGTAATGTGGCTTACTTGTTACCTAGTTGAAGAGTTTTCACAAAGGTTCTTCTCTTTTTCTCTCCTCTACCACCAAAGCTCTCTCTTTTCCCCTCTCCCTCTCCGCCAAATATGTAAGTGTGTGAGTGTGTTTTGTGCTCAAAAGTGTAGAGAGAATTGGTGTATTTATAGAGAAAAAAGAATGGTGAAAAGTCCAAAATGTCCTTAGTTCCATTTCAATTGAATAGTCTTGGATTTAGTTAGGATGAAATGGAATGTATGATGATTAGAACCTTAATTACACCTTTAAACATGTTCTAGTTAGGCTTATGTTTAATCAAAGTTGAATTGGTTACAAGTGCAATATATATATAATCTTATTTGTACCTTAGGTCAAATTTTCTTCCCTAAATTAAGCAATTTGTCCCCAAAAGGACATCCCCTATATATATACATAGCATAGCCAGCCTCAGGGAGTGGATTTAAGAGGATTTCTTTTGATTTTTGTGTACAATTTGAAGATATTTTGTGTACAAAGTTATTTATTTAAGAAAGGTACAAGTATATATATATATGTAATGGTACTAACTTGGGATCAATTTGTAATTTGATTAAAATGTGAGGGCTTTGGCTTTAATTTATGAATTTGAACATTTAATTAAGTGTAGTATTTAATTTATTTAAGGTCTGGAATTTTAATTCGGTTAAAATTTCTTTGTTTTGAAATAAAATTGTACTGAGGATCGGAAACCTAGGGTTTTTGTGTGTAAAACATACTTAGAAAATTATTTTAATTATTATTAGGGTTTTAGAAATGGTTCCTAAGTTCTCGGGTTCAATTTAGGGTTTGTGAGTTTCCGATTGGCGCTTGTTTTTGATTCTAGGGTTAAAATTGAAATTAATTAAGAAATTGAAGGACTACAAAGAAATAATTTAAAAGTAAGGGTTTGGAGGAAAATCCTCTCACTTAGACCTATCATTTACCCTTTAATTAAATATAGGGTGGGGGACGGGTCTAGAGTCTCTCTTTGGTTTGATAATTGGCATCCTCTGGGTTCTATCTGGGACAAATATGGGGCTAGAATTGTTTATGACTCTGCTTTGAGTCTGGATGCAAAGGTTTGTGAGATTATGGAGGGTAATAGTTGGAAGTGGCCTTTTCCTTCCTCCTGGGAGATTATGGATCTCATTTCTAGCACCCCCTCCACCTTTCTCCCCACTGGTGGGTCTGACGATGTTAGTTGGCAGCCTGCTTCCAATGGTAAGTTTACTATCCAGTCTACTTGGCACTCCTTAAGGCAACATTTTGATCATGTGAACTGGTCTAAAGTTATTTGGGGGCCACATAACATCCCTAAAGTGAGTTTTGTGGTGTGGATGGCTATCCATGGCAGATTGAATACTAAAGACAGATTAAAACTTTTCGGTGTGACCCTTTCTTCAGAGTGTATTTTCTGTCATCACCCCTGTGAAGATCATAATCATTTATTCTTTGATTATCCCTTTTCTAACAGAATTTGGACCTGCATAAAGGGTAAGATTAATGTTGACTGGCCATCTTTTCCTTGGCATGATTTGGTCCAGTTTATTGCTAACTCTGTGAGAGGGAAGTCCTTAGGGACTATTATTACCAAGCTTGCATTTACTTGTACTGTGTACCAGTTATGGATTGCTAGGAATAATAGGGTCTTTAGCAAGGATGTGGTCCCTGAAGTGGTGGTTATTAGGAGTATTGTGGATATGGTTAGATTCAGGGTAATGCATATTACCAACTTGACTTCTCATCATACTGACAGCTGGTACATGAGCTTATGGAGGCTTCCTCACACCATTATGAAGGATGCTAGTTCTGTTGAGAGGGATGTGAGTTCACAAAATGTGGGTTGAGTGATGGTTAGCAGATATATTGTGGGGTTTCTAATGTTTGTTCTTGTTATAGGTATGCCAATCACAGGGAAGGGGAAGCTTGAGTGTTTGCCTCTCTTTTTGTGGGTTGAGTATAGTGTGAGAGATATACAAATTCCTAACCCAAATGCACCAGCCATATTGAGAGGGACTAACATTATTTTATATATTCTCTGTATCCTTTTCTTTTGCAGGTGTATGGAGCTTTGTTTTCCGAGTGATGTGAGAATAGATATTTGTGGGTTGAGTGTAGTGAGCAATTATAAATGTGGTGTTATATGTTTCATGTTTTTCAGCCTTGCAAAGAATCATGTTGATGTTTACTTAACTCTGTTTGGTTCTTGCTGGATTACAGGGTCTACTATAATATGTAGAACCTGCTCGGGTTTCATGGTGTGGCAGCAAATCCGCAGTTTGGAGGGTGCTGCCTGGTTGGTACATCAGTTCGGGTGACTTGAAGCTTGAAGCTGGCTTTGTTTCGTGTTGATGGCTGCTATATGCGCCTCGTGTGTGAAGATCTGTTTTCCGTTATGGTGGTTACTTAGTGTATGTTGATATTTTTTGATATTTTCCTTCCCGTGTGGGATGTACACGGGTGTTTATATTTCTTTGTGTGCGGTTTTGGCGTCTTTTGCTACTTAATTATGGGTGTGTTCATGGTCCTCATTTCTTTGTTATGCGGCACATGAACACTCTTTTTGGTCTATGATGTATGGTTATTTAGCTTTGCGTTTGGCTGCTTGTTTTTATTTTGTTCATTTGGTGTGGTTTGGCAGCCAGATTAGGTTTCCCTGGTTTGGTTTTTGTTTTTGTTTCCTTTGTGTCCTTGTATAGTGCTTTGGTTAGGGCCTGGGGTATGCCCCTTGTCGTGGTGTAAGTTTTTTGTCTTTTATTTTATGACTTATCCACCCAAAAAAAGGGTTAAAGAAAATATTGCAAAGATTAGGGGCCTCACAACCCAGGGAAAGCCAATACAATGGCCGATGCTTTGAGTAGAGAATCAACGGGAAATTTGGCTTGTCTGCTTACTAAACAGAGTGGATTGATGGCCGCTATTGCAGTTCAGCCGGCGATCATTGGCGAGATTAAACAAAAAGGGGAGGATAAGTTCCTCAAGAAGTTAATTGATGAATTCGAAGTGAATCCAAAACCGGGGTATAGTGTTCAAACTGAAGCACTGAAATTCCAAAATAGATTGTGTGTTTTGAACATTTCTGATTGAAAGAAAATTCTAGATGAAGCCCACAAGTAAAAATTTGCCAGGCACCTGGGTAACAACAAAATGTATCGGGACTTGAAACAAAGCTACTGGTGGCCAAATATAAAGCGGGAAATTGCAGAATATGTGTCCAAGTGCCTTCAGTGTCAGCAAGTTAAAGCTGGACACCAAAAATCGTCAGGCCTAGTTCAACCTCTCCCTATTCTGAAATGGAAGTGGGAGCACATAACTATGGACTTTATTGTCGGAATACCTCGGACCCCTAGAGATATGCATTCTATTTGGATTACAGTTGATAGACTAACTAAATCTACACATTTTCTTCATGTTCGAACCACTTATGATGCATATAGATTGGCTACAATTTATATTGATGAAATTGTTCATTTTCATGAAGTACCAGTGTCTATTGTGTTGGATAGAGATCCAAAATATGTATCTAGATTCCAGGGAAGCCTACAGAGAGCAATGGGAATGGAATTGAGGCTTAGGACCTCATTCCATCCACAAACTGATAGGTAATCAGAATGGACTATACAAACTTTGGAAGATATGCTCCGAATGTGTGCCTTAGATTTTCAGGGGAGTTGGGAAGATTACTTATCATTGTTAGAATTTGCTTATAATAATAGCTACCACTCCAGCATTGGCATGGCATTGTATAAAGCCTTATATGGCAGAAAATGTTGATCACTGGTCTGTTGGATAGAAGTCGAGGATAGAGTCTTGCTTGGGCCTGAAATTGTGCAATCTACCACTAAAAAGATCAAGGTTATTTAGCAAAGGCACAAGACAGCTCAGAACCAACAAAAGAGTTATGCGGATGTTAGAAGAATGCCTTTTGAATATGAGGTTGATGATCGCTTGTTTATCCATGTAATTCCAATGAAAGGCCAATCGAGATTTCATAAGAAGGGTAAGTTGTCACCCTATTATATTGGGCCATTTCAAATTCTGGAGAGACTTGGTCCAGTTGCCTATATAGTTTCTTTACTATATGGTATGGAACAAATGCGCAATGTGTTCCACGTGTCAATGTTGAGCGGCTACATCCGGGATCCGTTTCATGTCATAGACTATCATCGGATAGCACTTGATGAGAACATATAATATGAAGAATGGTCAGAACTGATCATTGGCCAACAAGTGAAACAACTGAGAAACAAATCTATTCCAATGGTGAAAGTGGAATGGATAGAGCATTATGGAAAGGAAGCTACGTGGGAAAAAGAAGATTAGATGCGTCAATGCTACCTACATCTATTTCCAACGGAATGTAACATAAGCTTGGAGGACCAAACTTCCTAAAGGGGAGAACAATGTCACAACCCCGTTCCATATTATACTATTAAGTCATAATTGTACTTATGATTATATGCTTAATGTGATCTTGGATGCTAATCATGTGATTATGTATGTTTGTGAATTCATATTTATTCATCATAGGAGAATCTGTTCGGTATTCTGTAATAAACTGAAATTGAGGGCCGTAGAGGCGACATAAACCAAAATTGACTGTACCATTGTGATTAGCATAATTTTTAGAGCCTACAGTGAAATTTAATTAAAAACTAATTTGGATCAAATTAATTAGATTGAATTAAATAATAAGCCTTAATTAATTAGACTAACCCTTAGTTAATTAGCTTAAGCTAATCACTCACTATATATATGTGTTAACTTAGTGCCTAGGCTCATAACTTGAGCTAATCTTCAATATTTGGCTGAAAATATATACTAGAGAGAGAGAGAGAGAGAGGTGAGAATTCAAAGGAGAAAAAAGGAGAACTTGGAGAATTGCTCAAGAAATTAAAGGATAGTGAAGCTAGGCACAAGAATTTGCTACACCTAGGCTCATTGAAGTTCAAAGGTAAGAGATTGAACCTCAATTCATGAGTTTTAGTCCATAGATATATGAATTCAAGAAGATTATGAAGTTAAGCACATGAACCAAGCTAAGTTTGATGAATTTGATATCAATTTGCACATGCATGTATGAATTTGTTATGAAATCTCATTGTAGAGCATGAACCATATAATCTATCTGGAATTGAGAATTGTTTGACACATGCATGCATGAATTGTTATGTTTTGAAGTTCAACTTTAAGTCTTGAAGCTTGTGAATGCAAGATATAAAACATGGATTTTTCAAACATAAAGTTTAAGGTTTGAATCTTCTTTAATTCATAGAGTTTTGAACTATTGATTGAAGTTAGCTTCAAATATATGTATTTGAGAGTGTTTTTGAATATTTGAGTGAGTCAAGCATGAATGTGAAGCCTTGGATATGTGTTTGAAGCTCAAACAGAATTAGGGATATTCCAGAAATTTGATAGACCGCTCGAGCGACCAAAATGTGGCTCAAGTGCATAATTCAAGCATCCAGTACTTTTGTAGACATTGGAGGTTGGCTCGAACGACCAAAAGACCGCTCGAGCGACCACTCTTTATTCTTAGTCTTGGCTCAAGTGACCAAGAAGTTGGCTCGAGCGTAAAATCAAAGCATCCAGTACTTTTACAGACTGAGGGGTTTGCTCGAGCGACCAATGTTGCGCTTGAACCAAGTACCCTGTTTCAGGAAACTTTGAAAAGTTGTATTATGTTCTGATTTCCGTTCTTTTTCATTTCTGAGCATTCTTAGGCATACATTGAGCATCCTAAATGAACTAAAGAGTTAGAAAGAAGCCTAAGAAAGATAAACGAATTAAAGAACGGATTAAATTGTATTGTGACCCAATTTCTGGATGTGTTACGAATTGTGTAGGGTCAACTTTGAGGATGAATCAGCCAACTGAACACTGTGAGTAATATCTTAGTAAAGATATCTTCATGTATATTACTTTCTAAATACTATCTACGTGTAAGTTTTCTAGACTGGTGAATTTATATTATGAATGAGTATTTTATCTGTCTGATTCATAAAGGAATCTATAAAGTGATAATAAATACAAATACAAAATGGGCCCAAGGCCGTTTGGTATGTTTGATGAGAATATTGGGCCCAAGGCCGTTTGGTTTATTTGACGAGGACACGGAATAGGCCTAAGGCCATTTAGAATGTTTAACAAGATAGATCTAAGGTCATCTTATATATGAATTGGACTGATAGTCATTTTGTATGTTTGTTAAATGGTCTAAAGGTCATTTTGAATAAGGAAATGATTGAACCAAAAGTCATTTTGAATATGAAAACGAATGTGAACATAATCATGATTATCAAAATGACCACGGAATTGATTGGACCAAAGGTCGTTTTTAGTATGAATACGAATGTGAACATGATCATGTTTACAAACGTGCGCACAAGTACGAATTTCGAAATGAAGAAGCCGAAGTCGTTTTGTAGATGTGTTTTGAAGGACTGGATGGTCATTTGTGTATGGATCCATTAGACTTGATGTTAATTTGTGAATAAATGTTTGGACCCAAGGTCATTTTGGCCCTTTGATATGCCTTGAGAATAATGGAATGGACCTGAGGTCATTTTGTTTTGATAATGATCTACATGTGTTGCTCATTAGTATGATTTACCGATTTAAGAGTCTCATTGATATAACCTCTTTACTCTGGTATTATACATTGGGCGTTAGTTCACTTTTATCTATATGTATGTATGTGAGCAGCAGGATGTCCAGCCCCAGCCCTAGTGATTTTTTTAGAGAACTAAGTTTTGTAGAGTCAACCTGAGATGCCTCACGCAAGGGGCTTTGTTTTTACTCTTTTGTTTTGTCCTTGGGTTGCTTTTGTTGGTCACGTATGACCGTTTATGTATATAAGTTCTTGGCTTGGAAGACTATGTTTTGAATGTTCCTGGACATGTATGACGTTGTTTTTGTATGAATGTGTGAGTTATTATTAATATGAGTAAAACGTTTTTGTTCCATGCCATTTATGCACAAGCTCACTGGATAATGATTTGCATTTTGCTTCCGTTTTTAGCCCCCTATTATTAATCATGATTTGATTTCTGTCTGAGATAGTAGGTAATCTCATGATTACTGATCGGTTGTGATCTTAATTTATAGGGCCGGGTTTGGGTCATGACAATTTTGGTAAGACTTAAGGATGTATTTTTATAACCTAAATAATTTTTCTAAGTTTGTTACTCATAGAACTAGAAAAACAGTTAACTTTCTCTATTTTTAGAAAATTTGAAAAAAAAAATATTATTGAGTCCATTTTTATGTCAAAAGCTTAATTTTGGCGTTATCTTTAATAAAAAAAATTTTGACCTCAAGTAAGTGATGGCTTTGAGAGAAAAATCGATTTTCGTAACAGTCAACGAATCTAGATAGATCTTGGTAATCTTGAATTATCTTATTATCTAAAATACCTATCCTACTTTTGTAATTGGGTATTGAAACTAGACTTATTTATCTACAAACTCACAAGAGGCCAGGTACTTAGGGCCAATAAAAGTATTTTTGCCATAATTATTTTCGAACCAGTTCAAATCTGAAATTCAAGAAATTTGTGTTAATATGCTCATATTTGGTTTGCAACTCTTATATGTGTAGACACCCCATTTTTGACCGTCCTCAAGACTTGGACGTCATCGTTTGAACACTCGATGATCATCCATGCTCGTGTTCGTTTTGAGTTCCTGAAGGTCTCGGCTGCGCGCCTTGCCCTAGAACCTCTCAACTTGTCTGTTTTGTGCTTGGTTTTGGACCAAGGACTTGTAGTTTTGTTTCTAAGGGAAGAGGGTGGCTTGTTGGCCATCCCTACAACCCATCGGCCAAGCCTTGTGCTTATCAGCCTTTCCTTCTTGCCAACGGCCATTGGTGGTGGCCAATCGGTACTCTTTTTGGCTGATCGGCACCCTTTTTGGACGATCGGCCATATCTGTTGGCCGAGGCCTTTTTGTTTGCTTTTGCAGATATTTTTGTGCCAGCTGTGACAGCTGGTGAGCACAGATTTCATCCTCCATACACGTGTATGGAGGGATTGAAACAAGTCTCAAGCTTGCACAACAAGCTTGAGATTTGATTTTCTATAAGAAGGGAGACCCCTCTCCCTTTCCAAAGGTTCTGAAAAATAGAGATACTTGTTATATATCACTCTCTCTCTATATTCCTTCCTCTTTCTCTATATATTTGCACTTGTTTGTGCTCAAAAGTGTAATTTCTTCACACTTTTGCACTAAAGCACCTACTCAAACACCATACTCTTGTTGCTGAGGTACTTGAGGGTTTTGTTTGAACGCGAAGTTTGGTTTTTAGCTCAGAAAGTTGCTTGAGTTGCCTCTTTGAAGTTGTTCTACAAGGGTGAGTCACTAACCCTCTTGTAAGCTTTGTGTTCATTGCTTACTTAGCCTTATTTGCATGCTTATTTTGGCTTGACTCTCAACTGTAAAAAGCTTCATTTTCATGTGTTTGAAATGATTGTTTAAGGTCTTGTTGGTGTTGGGGGTGGTCTACCCCCATTTGTGCCTTGTTTTGGGCCACCTCTTTAGGCTTTTGTTTTAGTCTTTGCATGACCTTTCTACCACTGAATTCCAGAGGAATTTCAGTGGTGGAAAGTGTATTTTGAGGTCTTAAATAGGAGAGGGTCATCCACTCTCCTTATGTCTTGCATGCTTGTATAGATGACTCATCAAAGTAGCATGTTTGTCTAGCATGTATTGGTTCCATTTCAGCATGTTTTTGGTGTTGTTTTAGCATGCCATAACTCTATTTTGGGTTGGTTTGATAGCCTTTTGCATGCTCCTTGTACTTGTAGTGCATTTCCACTCACTAGCCTAATGTGTATCATACTTGAGCTCATCATTCTAGCATGATTTTGGCTTAACTTTAGCAAGTTTTTGTTCATGTTTTAGCATGCTTAAGGTCTGATTTTTGTTGTTTTGGTCATGCATACATTGCTTTGTATAGCCATGGTTCATTCTAGCTCATTAGCCTTGAGTTTCCAAGCCACTAGCATGCATTGCTTAGGCTATTTTCATGATTTGGCATCATTTCATATGTGATTTCAGTGCATGTAGTGTGGTCATACACTCTCATCTGTCACTCTTTCAATACTTTGGAGAGTTGGTGTTTTATGCCTTAAACATGGGCCATTGTGTATGCCTTCATGCCTAAGCTTGCGAGCTATCATTTCAGTGTATCTTTGGTCTTGTTTTGCCATGATACAACTCTGATTTTTGTTGGCAAAGCCATCTCATGCTTGGTCTTGGTAGGTGTAGTGTAATCCTCCATTTTGGCATTGCATACTCCATGCTTCATGCCCTTCATGCTAGCATGCTTTAGCTTTGGTCCATGCATGTTTTAGCATCATTTTGGCATGTTCTAGGACTGTTTTGGTTTGTCTTGGCCATATGCTTCGTGTTTTGTATAGCTATAGTGCAAGTGCCTATGCTAGCTTCAAGCTTCGAGCCCTCTTGCATGCCATACTTGTGTGGTTTGAGCGATTTGGCATCATTCCTTACATGATTTCAGAGCTTATAGTGTTGTCACACGTCCATGCTTTTCACTCTTTAAGTGCTCTTAAGAGTTGCATCTTTATGCCTTAATTCTTGAGCCAATTGGCATGCATGCTTGTCTTGCCTTTTCATGTTTTTCATGCCATCATTTCAGCACTATTGGCCACTGATTTGGGCATGATTGAGGTCTGCCCATATCCGGTTTAAGTCCATATAGCGTGTTGTTGCATGCTTGTTGTTTGCATTGTGTTGACATGCTCATGTTGCATTGCATTTGTGTTTGGATAAGGTGTTAGTCCAAACATGAGAAACGAGGGATGTTTCGTACTTGAAGTGACGAAACGTGCCTCACTTCTCGGTCGTCGACCCTCTTGATCATGCATGATAGAGGTTAAGGCATTTGTGTGTTTTTGTGCATTCATTTGACATTGATTTGTGCAACTCGACCTCTTTGGCCATCATGCATCGAGATGCGTGATTGATGGCTCAAGAGTCGAGCACTATACTCTTTTAAGCTTTAGACATGATAAGGAGTGTGGTTGCCCACACATTTTCTTGCAAATACACTGCCATGCCTCTGTTAATGCTCTGTTGCAGCAAAAAGGAGAAGTTTGCAAGTAGAAGTGGCCGATCGGCTATTAAGTGTGCGGATCGGCTATCAAAATTGGCCGATAGCCTTGAAATTTGGCCGATGATCATTATACTTGGCCGATGGCCTTTCCTCTTGGCCGACCACCCCTCAGATTGTTCCTAAGGTGGGTCAGAAGCACTATGGAAGTTGGCACAATTTTTAGAGATACAGAACAATTCAAACAGAGGCAACATAAGGCACGGTATTGGATTTTTGAGCCAACCGAGCATGCATACACCCCTCTTCTCGAGGCTGTTTTAACTGCTTTGTGTAGTTAGTTAATTTGCTAATTAGTTAGTTAATGTATTTGCTAATTGATTCCATCTTTGTAATATTATAATTAGCTTAGTATAGCTAGTTTTAATTTAGTTTGTACTTAATTAGCTTAGATTAGCTAGTTGATTCAAATTCAATTTGTGTTGTGTAATAATTAGTTTAATTAGCTTAGATTAGCTAGTTAGATTATTATTCGGACCCTCCGTTGAGAGGGCACAACTGTTGTAATAAGTGTGCGTGTGTGTGATGCATGTCTTCCAACCCCCATTCCTTTCTCTCTTTTACTTAACCGCTTTCGATGGTTAGTTTTAGGGCATATTTCAATTAGCATCCTTATGCTAGCATGTTTGCATTCATTCATCTGTCTTGCATGCACCGGGCTCAACGCATCATACAAACTGCATTGTATTTCAATTCCAAATTGAATACATGTTATCAAGTTGCATTCACATGACATCTTAGAATAGCCGAGCCTATCTTAGTTGCATTTTGCATGTGTTGCATTAGGCATTGTTGACATAGCTAGGATCATGCATGATTACTAACTAGCTTCTTTTTTGGCTCGGAGTACACTGTGAGTGTTTACGCTTTAGCATCCTTGCATGTGTGTAAGTGACTGCCATGATAGCATGCTTGCCAAGAGGCTAACTGCTTATGTGTTTAACTGCATGAATGCCTGTGGATGGAGGTTGGATTGCTTGAATTGGGATAATTCATCGAAATGTGAGTTTTAAGCCCACTTGAAGTGGCAAATCACCATGTTTTCTTAAGCCCACTTGAGGGTGGCAAAACCCGTGTCTTAGCCTGCTTGCGAGTAGCAACTTCAAACCATTTTTAAACAAACAAACATGAGATGTTTTATTCCAACTCGAGCGATTTAGTCTATACTTGTATGCTGTGCGCATCACATAGTAAGCTAGCTAATAAATCGGAATAAGAACACATGTGTTTTCAAAAACAACATATCATGCTAGTAAAGGCCGATCCTTTGATCGGGCGAGCGGGGGTGCTCATTGCATGACCTTCCCCTCTCGTACCCAAGTTCCCGAGCCGAGGCAACTTTGGTGATGACGGACACGTGGCCTTAGGCACGAGTCAGGGTCTCCTAAATTTCCCAAAATAAAACATTTAGGTGGCGACTCTGTATCTGGCAAAGCAGTCCATGTTTGGCACTTCTTTATTAAAATCGATTTTCCAAAACGATTTGTCGGATTTGGACTCTTTGGCGATTTATCAGTCTTACATTGCACTTTGTGAGATTAGATTCAGAATCGTGACATGAGTCTGAACTATAGTAGCTAAGAACAACGATTCGCGCCCTCGCGCGCGGAGCGGAGTTCCAGGCGGTCTACAATATGCTATGTGTAGGCGTTATGCCTTTTCAACTCTAAGGCTCATTTTCTACACCAACTCGCTTTAACCAACAAAGAGCCACCACTTAATTTTTAAAGGAGAATTAAAAAAACCTTTAACAATGGAAACTAAGCTAAAGACTAGTGCATCACAACCAAGAAAATTCTAGGTTCAGGAGCTTAGGTACAAAAGGAGAAGGTCATTGAATGATAGCACCCCCGCTAACATACTTGAATACTGAAAATAAACAAAGTATAGGTACTAAAATAAATAAAGTATGAGAGTTTTACCTAGTGGTTTGCTTAAATCGAAGAGCAATTCAAGAAATGGGAAGAAAACCAAGCTCTTCTTGCTTGCAAACCTCCCTTAAGTTTAGGTTTCTGATATAGTTTGAGTTGTTCAACCTTAGGATGATTTTCAGAAGTCTAGAGTTGTTGTGCGTGGGTTATGGAAGGGAGGGAGAGAAAGTGGGTGTTTTGCTCTCAAAACTTACAAAAAAAAAAAAAAAAATGTACAAGTTAGGGCAAAAAAAAAATGCTTGACAAAAAAAAAACTTACAAAAATGCTCCAAAAATCTTAATCCTTTGAATGGGGGGGGGGAGAGGCCTTGTTTATAGGCTTGAGGAATCGTGGGGCACAAGTTAGGGCAACCTCCATTGCTTCCTTTGCCGCGCTTACTAAAAATGCACCAAGATTGAGTTACCAAAAATACGCACAACTAATGTGTGCACGCACGTTTTTCCTTGGTACACGTGCCATGCATGCACAAGTGCAGGGTCTCATGCCCTTGGCTTGCTTGTGGCCCAAGTAAGCCCGAATTGCCTTCTAACTTAATTGGCTGTTATTCTTGAGAACTGAAATTTATTATAAGCTTTTCTTGATCACTGCTTCCGCTGTATATTATGATCATGCCATTATTTTACTTGTGTATTTGGAATGGAAAAAGGAACGGGGTGTATGCGTGTTTACTGGGAATTCCAAGCTCATGAGGTGAAAACGAGTTTTACACCGAGGACGGAATCCCTGAAAACTATGAAGAGCCATTGCTTCCCTAGAGATTAGATTTTCTATTTCTTGTATTTTGGATAATCTATTTGTATCAAGAAAACTGATCTGTAATTAATGACTTGAAAACTTTTATCTATTACTATTATTAATATTTTCTTTTAATGTAATTATTTATATTTTGTGCTTAATTATCTGTATAATGTTGTGTATCCACTAGTTAAACCCTAGTATATTGTTGTATTATATTACCTTGATGTTCCCAAAATTTAGGACGTAACAGTTGAATTGGGGGACCTAACTCCCCCATCCACAATAGCAATTAGAGAGGCAGTACAAGTTAGAACCCCCCCTTTAGGTCATCGATGGGCTGCTAGAGACAAATGTGAACATCCTCTGGGATGTCAAATCGTTGAAGAAGGTCGGCAAGGGTAGTGGGAGATTCAAGAAAAAGGCAGTAGCAACCCATGAAGTCTAAAAAGAAAAAAAAAAGGAATGAGAAGGAAAGAAAAAGAAAAAAGACTTACATTCACCGAAAAAGCAGAACTAGGTTTTTCGTGCTAATGGAAGAACGACGGTCAAAGTCTCTCTCTACTTCTTCTCATCTCTCACTCTTTGCCTCTCCAAAAGTGATGATGTGTTGTGGAGGGTTTAAGAAGGCTGATAGAGGGTATTATACCCTTTGAATTAATGCGATCAAATGTGCATATCGCTTTGCCTGACACACACATCAGTTTGGATCCAATAAATGGATGACGTGTATCCAAGTCAGAAGAGTTGTGTTAGAAGAAGAGACGCCTATTTAGAAACGGTGGTGCGACGGCTCTTTTGAAATCATTGCGTTGATTCGAATCTCAAGAAAAATGGACAAAAGCCTGAGTAGCCCATTCCCAACAGGAACTCCAACTTCTTCTGAGTCTAGGAGTTGAAAAAGCCAAAGTTGGGGGGCAATTGTGGGAGGCAAAAATGAGCTACAATGGAGCAGGTGTAACACTTGTGTTCTTTAAAATATATTTGATTTCCATTACTCCTCGTTATTAGGTGTTTGAGATGTTGTATCATTGTATTGGTGGAGTGAGACTTGATTTAAACTTGTTAGAACCGTTCCTTCAACCTTAGTTTTGTCAAAAAGTGACTTAGGAACCTTGAAATTCTATTCTGGGTGTCAATACTTGGCCAAAAGATGTTGACACTTTCTTTTTTTCCCTTTCTTTATTTTACCTGCTATTTTATAAAGCCGACACTTGGCTGGAAGGTGTCGACACTTGCTTTTTTTTCCTTTCTTTCTTTTGCTGCTATTTCTTTAGGTCGACACTTGGCTGGAAGGTGTCGACACTTGCTGAAAGTGCAAAAAGTTTTAGCCATGTTTTTGGGCCCCACTTTTTAGATTTTTGACCTAATATTTTTTGTATTCTTGAGCCCTTTGACTAGGGGTGTAAATCTGGCCCGGCCCATGTCGAACCTCATGAGCTCCCGCCAAAATTCGGGCCAGGCCAACCCACAGGCCAAAAGCTAGAGCACGTCGAGAGCTACATTTGGGTGTAAGTGGATCGTGATTTCGCAAGTAGGAATGCCTTTAACCTTATATATCTATATTTTGATAGGACTGTGTGATTTTTCCTTAAATCTAATGAGGTATAAAATTAATGATTTTTATAAAAAGGGGATAATTGTTAAAAATGGGGTTTCACTCAACCCTCTTGAATTACTTTGAAGGTTTTGATAAGATTAGTGATTGGCTTGAGGACTCATTGATTAATAAAGGATATGAGCAAAATTTCCAAATTTTACAAAACCCTAGAGTATGATTTTGGTTTCAAATTGATGTTTAAGATAAAGTGGAGTTGATATTTTGTTGATATGTTAGGAAAGAATGTGGTGTGATGAATTTTGGGAATTTGTTGTGATTAGAAGCGATTATGTAAATTATTTAGAAACTACATGTTATGTTGTGTGTTGTACTTTGTACCCCCATAGGAAAATTAGGTGCTCACGTGCCCGATTGTGTGAGAACGATAAATGTGAGAAGTCTTTTGAGGTGTCCACGTGTTCGATCATGTGAGGATGATAAATGTAGAAGGTTTGAGGTGCCACTTGCCCATTCATGTGAGAATGGAAAATGTGGGATTGTTCTTAGAAAAATTTACACATATATACATATCAATTAGCTTTTAATGAAGGCTCTTTGATGCATTTGTTCATTCGTAAGGGTATGAGGTAATGGGTTTTGATGTGATCATATTTATATCAAATGTTTATATACTTTGTTAAATGTGTTTCTACTGAGCAACTTTGCTCATTCATATCAAAATTAACATTTCAGTTCAAGATAAGGGAACACTACCCATTGAGTAGAAAATGGAGAAATTTCTTTTGTAGAGCATTGATGCTCTTGTGATTTTCCTTTCGTGAAATAGCTTTCGAGCTAATTTGTCTGGATAATATTCTTTTTTTTCTTCTTCTTTTTTTTTTTTTTTTTGTGGTGTAATCATGACCCTTGTCTTGAAAAGATGTAAGCCCTTAAGGTGTTTAGTTGTATTTCTCTGTCTAGCTTTTTGAACTACGAGTGTTCTAATTTGTATTTTGCAACAATGTTTTATTGATGTAAACATGTATTCTTTTGGAAAAGTTTAATGAGAAAGAGAGGTATTTGGTCACTACACCGATATTTCCAAACCTATGCTCTTATTTTTATATTAACTTTTATTATGGAATGGTTATGAGTTAAAAAGGATTGTATATTGTTTAAAAATTGGGGCGTTACAGTAGGACCAGAAGTCCAAGTCTAGAATAGAAGAATAATAGGTCTAGAGGACTAGAAGTTGAGAATCCAGGGACCAGGTCCAAAAAGACCAGGACTAGGGAACTAAGTCCAAGTCCAAACATGTAGAACTAGGATCAGAGGATCAGAAAGCGTGCCCTTAAAGGGCAGACTCAGTCAAGGCGTGTTCCTAAATTCTTGGTCGAACTAACTCTGGGAAATCTGCGCCTAGTGAAACATGATCCTTAAGGAAATGGGGTTAACGTAAGGAGTGGAAGGAGAACAAACAGCTCACAACGACTAGTAGGAACAGAGTATAAATACATAGAACACACAAGGTTCAAGTACGCAATCAATTTTACCTACACTTACACTCGATTTTTATGCTCCTTCACTTACAAGTTTACTAACTTAGGCATCGGAGAGTCTCCAGGATGCTCCCTAGCCAGACCCTTTATCTTCTTTGAGTGTTTTTAGGCTACATAAAGTTCAATAGCCACCGAAGCTTGGTGGTTTGATTTTTACCCACCACACTAATAAACATATAATTGCTTAATGCAATTTCGCGATCAGTTAGAGAGATTACCTCCTCACCACACTTCCTACAGACAAAATCGATATTCTACTGTGTGACAACAATTTTTAGCTAAATACTTCAACTGGTTTATTGTTAATTATAAAGATAACATAATGTAAAGTCTGTGATTATTTGAAAAAAGTAAATTATGGAGCATAATTGCCAAAATGACATGTTACTTTTTATAAGATTATATGATGAAGCAAAATCTAGACGAATTAGATGTAATGCTAGAAGAGTATGATGGTAACTATGATCTTAGTGATGTTCATGGGTGACGAATAAGTATGGAATCTAGATAATGCTATGGACTGACAAAACTATGGGCAGATTAATAAAACCACTTGTCGGGAAGACCACATTACTAGCATGTCTTCATTTTATTTACTATGTAAAATACTTTATTATTATAAACATTGAAGTTTGGATTTGAAGTCCAGTGGTGCCTATACAATGATCTTCAGTTGTAACAAAGGAGACATGAATTCCTTGGAGTATTTTTGAGTTAAGAAAGAAGTGTAAATCTCAAACCTTCCTAGAATATATATATATATATATAAGAGGCTCTAAAGTTACAACATGAAACCCATATTTTTATAAAATTAAAATAATATATTTTCTAATTTTTTTGTATAATTATTTATATTATTTTGAATTTAATATTTTGTATATTTTTATATTGAAAATTTATTCAAAAAATTTTTTGCTTCATATTATTACTCAATATTATTTTCTAAGCTTTTTGATACTTTTATTATATTTTTTCTCGGTATTTTTTTCAGACCGAATTACATTAAAACATAACATTTTTGTACCAAAGCCCCAACTTGTAGCCCAAGTTGAGTGTTGCCCATGTCCAACACCCTCCTTCCCTAACCCTCTCTCTCTCTCTCTCTCTCTCTCTCATCTATATATATATATATATATTTATGCATCATCATCCCTCATCCTCACCACCTCTGAAAACCAAAGTTTTAAAAATTAGACCGGTGACCGAACCAAAAAAGAGATTAGGTGGATAGGTCATTAGTTCAATTGGGGGTTGAACCGGAATTGAACTGTGATGTCATAAATCTATTAAACATTATATTTAAATAAAACTATAAATGAAAAAAAAAACTGAAAATGTTAAGTTATCTTAAATATTTCTCCTAATATTTTTTATTTTTTCACTAAAAATATAAAAATGCATTTTAAAATATATTAATTTTAATTTGGGAAGAAATCCAAATATTCAATGTTCCCTTCATATGATGTTAATTCAAATAATTTGATTGAAAGAATGAATATCAAAATTTCAAGTCTCCCTCCAATAAATTTGATTGAACTAATTGAATTGAATACCACATGGCTTTCTTGAGTATTTTTAGAAGAATTTTTGTTCTTATAAATAGGTAAAGACTTTCACAATAATTTCAATCTCTCAATGGGATTCCTCACAAGAGCAAACCCTTAAAAAAGAGTTTTGAATTAAAATTTTCATATATATATATATAAAATAAGAAAGAAAAAGTAATAAAAAAAAGTATTCTAAAATATCCATACAAAAAAAAAAAGAAAAAAAAAAAAGGAAGAAGTCTAAAATTTTCATTTTCAGTAACTTGGCTTGTTCATCTAAACTGTGACTAGGTCATCTGGTTTACCGGTTCAACTGCTGGTTTTACCGATTCTCCCTAAATGCGCCATTTTTTTTTTTATACTTTGAACGGTTCAGAGGGTATATCTGGATTGGAAGCTTGACCGGTCAACGGTTTAACCAATCGAGCCAACTAATCTGGTACTACTTTTAAAACCATGCTCAATACTCTCTCTTTTCCTTCTCTTCTCCCTCAAGAACCATCACCACTGACTTCACCTTCACCACATGAACCACCACCCACAAGCTCTATCATCATTGCTACCCTTCATTACCAAACTCACCTGCATCACTCTTCATCACAACAAGGTTCCATTGCCACAATTACCATTACGCAATTGTCATGACCTCCATCAGTCGCAAGCTTCTCCACGACCGTCCCTACTACTGGACCGCCACCACCACTATCACCTAACTTTGTTACCACCTAGAAACACTCTCCAAAGTGTACTATAGGTGATGAAAAAGAAGAAGAAGAAGAAGAAGAAAAAGAAGAAGGAGGAGGATGAGAAGAAAGAAATAAAATTGGAAATGTTTATTTTGAATTTTTGAAACTGGTTTTTGGACAACTTTCAGCATGCCGAAACCACCCATTACAGGAAGGAGTGAGAAGGCAAGATAGCATAGAACAAAGTACGAAAACAAGGTGAAAAGATTGGCGAACGAACGGAGTAAAACCATTAAGAATCGAGAAAGTTATGGAGTCCGAAAATGGATCGAAGAAAAGTCTAAAATTTGAAAAAATGGGTTGTATGTGCTACTAGGTGGCTGAAGATGAAGTTGGATTTTATCTAGTGCTTCTCAACCTATGGTGCTACGGTGTATCCTAATGCATTTCGGCTAATCGAGTGGTTCGATGACTTCAAAAATGACCATTTTTAGGTTTTCTGGCATGTTAAATCCATTTTTTGGGTTAGATCTTGTAAATTCTGAGTATAATATGATCGACAATAGACAAATTTGAGAGAATCATTTGGAAGATCAACAATGAGATTGTGTCCAATCGACATGAAATTTT
Source organism: Camellia granthamiana (assembly GCA_036172215.1). NCBI lineage: Eukaryota > Viridiplantae > Streptophyta > Magnoliopsida > Ericales > Theaceae > Camellia > Camellia granthamiana. The sequence continues at coordinate 6,514,653 of CM069914.1, read as the reverse complement.
AGAAAGACGATCATGGAGCTAGAATGAATGTATCCAGTGGTTAGAATTGTAAATCAAACAATAAAAAAGTTAAATAATAAATCGTTAACAATCTACCCGAAGTACGAACATTTTAACCCTTCCTCTCTCCTAACTTTGTTCTACTTTTTCTTGTTCTTTTACTCTGTTTGTAGATGATGATATATGTGATATTATATGTTGGTTAGATAGTATAGTGCCTAAGAATGGTGATTATAGCTTGATTTATTATTTGCTCGGTGAGCTGTCCCTACTGTTTTAGAAATTATTAAAATAACAAATCTTTATGAAATCAAAATCTTTTTGAATAAGAAATTCTTTGATGTATGTATAGCATGTATGAATTTTGATAAAGTCTAAAAAAATGTGTTGTAATAGGCTAAATAATTCTTCAAAGTTTTTGACAAAAAGTATCTGAAATTATGTGTGAAAGTGTTCTTAATTGTGAATATGCCATATCTCTTGTGTGTTTTAGTTTCATGATATCGTATATGATTATTTTAAGAACTTATTTTATCATGTCTTAGTTGCCTTATAATTAGGCTTGGTCAATATTGTGCTGATTATGAATTGTTCTAACCAAAACTTAATGAAACTGATTAAGAGGAAACCTAATGGGATGGTAATGGGGTTTGCAATCACTTGTAATAATTTTATAAGATAATTGAATTTGTTTCAACTATAATGGATTGAAAAGATAATTGTAAATTGTAAGTGCTGGTATTGTAATGAGATGTAATATGACATGTTTCTATAAAGTTGGAATGTGTTCCCTATGGATGAAGTCTTGCGCAAGTGTATATTCAAACCCTAACGTGGCACAGGAGGTATTCTGCCTGCTTAATGGAATTGGAAGGTATAAGGCTGGCAATGAGGGTCTCACACAGGGAGAGTCAAGGCTGGTTGGACCATAAGGCTAGCCAAGCCTTGGCTTTAGGCCTCTAAATTTAGGAAGGCCCAATTTTTTTAATATAATGTTATAGGTCCATGTGATTCATTATTTATTTTTTGAATAAAAAAATCCCAAAACAAAACAAAAAGACCCAATTTTTTGATATAATTTCATAGGCCCATGTGTTTTTCTATTATTATTATTTTTTTTAGACAAAACTAATATATCTAATAGAAAATGTAACAACTATTTTTGGGTGACCGCTCGAGCTGTCATTTGGTAGCTCGAGCGGAGATTTATAGCTCCCAGTATCTCGTAGGTTTGCAAGCAAGACTGCACGAGCGAATGAATTGTCACTCGAGCGTGAAATGTGAGCTCCCAGCATTTTCACTGTAGCTCTGCAAAACTTCTGAGACCTTGCGTTTACAGCTCTAGTGGTGGAAAGTTCACTCGAGCGGTCCCTTTGCATTTTGGTACTTCGCTCGAGAGGTGGAAGTTTCACTCGAGCGGTCATGTCGAGACAGCATATTTTAAACTCTATCCAAATACATTCTTGACACACTTTTCCATCTTTCTCTCTCTCTCTTCTCCCCTTTTTCGAAAACCCTAACCTTAAAACTCTAGATTTCATCTATCAATAGCAAGAATCTATCCTTGTGTCTTTATCAAAGTTGTTACCCTCACCAAAGGCTACGTTTTGAACCGATTAGATCGCGTTATTTTGGAAGTTCATTGCATAGATCTTCATCTCTCCCTCCACAACTTTGAGGTACGAATATCTTTAGCCTTGTATATTTATATTTTGATCTAAATAAGTGTGAATCTTGTGATGTATAGTACTATAGAGATGAGTGATATATATATATGGATGGGTTTGTGCAATAAGGTATTTATTTGAGAAATTGATGATGGATTATGCTTTCAACTATAATAGGAAATAAATGTGCTTGAATCAAAGACAGGAAACATTGGTGTAGAAAACCCCCAAATGTTTATATGAACCCTAAGGGATTGTTCATGAAATTGATGATGTTGATGATTGATGGTTTAAATTTGGGAATCCTTGTGATTGTCGGTGTTGTGTGAAAATGTAAATGTTATGAAATGTGTTTGAGGTGCCCACTTGCCCAATCGTGTGAGGACAATGAATGTGGGGTTGTGTTTGAGGTGTCCACTTGCCCGGTCCACTTGAGGGCGGTGAATGTGGGAATGTTGTGAGGCATCCACTGGCCAGTTCGTGTGAGGATAACGAAAGTGGAAAGGTTTGAGGCGTCCACATGCCATCTGTGTGAGGACGAAAAAAGTGTGGAGGTTGATTGTGAATTGTATTTTGTCAAATAAAACTTATAATCCCAATGAACATTGGGCATGCATAGAAAGGTCATGCATATTTAAATCAATTGTCTATATACTCGGTTAAAGTTATTTTCTACTAGGCAAAATTACTCATTCCTATTTTTTTTACTAACATTTCAGGTAATGAAGAGCCCCAAAACCGTTTATGAAGAAAAAGATACTTCTTTTCCTTTCTGTTGAAAAAGCCTAACCTTTTGTGAAACATAATGTTGTAATGAAATGATGAAACTCTTTTTCTACTTTTATTTTGAGCTTTGTAATTTTGTATTAATGTCCTAATGTAACTAGTAAACTAGAAGGGCAATGTAATTGTTTTATGATTTTCTCTAACTCATTGAACAGGGAGATGTATTGCTGGAATTGTTTTGTATGTAAAATCTGCAGTTCAATGAGAAAGAGAAACATTTGAATGGAATTGTACTGTGGGTATATGTGTAGAAAGTATATTTTAACTGTTCTATGTACATGATAATTGGTGGGATGTTACAAATTGGTATCAGAGCAAACCAGGTTGAATACCTAGAGCTCGTGGGAAGTGACCTTGTCACATTGGGTAATCATGCTAGGATGGGGAGTTGATGACCATATTTGGTTATGGATTTATGTGAAAAGATGTGTATGGGATCAATTCTCTAGGATATGACTTGTGTTCATTACATTCATCGAAGTCCTTTTGGAAAGGCATCTGATCAATGCTTTTTCCACTAGGACATACTTGGACATCATGAAATGAGTTGATATCCTAGGAGAAGGACTTGTATGTGTTTTGTTTATTTACATGTTTAATTGTTGGGAATGATATTAAGACTTGAGGAGAAAGTGATGAACTAGTATATGAATCGTGAGTTAATCTTTTTCATGTCTACCTTATATAGGATGTCTGGATGTGGTGGGGGTTGTGGCAGGCCTTCGTAGCTGTGGTCGGAATATTCTGGTGCAACCAGAGATCCCTCCTCAAGAAGAAGAGTGGTTCAAAACAATGTGGCCACTCCACCGGCCTAAGATGTTATGGGAGTATTGGCTTGAGAGATGGCCGGAGCACTCAGGGAATCAATGGATATTCCTAGGGCCGAACAAGCCACTAGAACAATTAAAGGGAAGACTAGAGTTTCATTCCTTAAAAAGGAATTTTTTCGTTCAAATCCTGCCGAATTTCTTAGGGGTACTGAACCGTCAAAGGCAGATGAATGGCTTAAACAAATCGCCAAATCTTTTGAGATCTTAGACATTCAAGACGATGAACTTTGGGTGGTGCTCACTCATTACCTGTTGAAGGGGGATGTCGGCCAATGGTGGAAGTATGCTAAGGGTCGAATTAAGCATACTTGGGAGGCATTTTCTCATGCCTTTCAAGAGAAGTACCTCCCTCCCACTGCAAGGGAATGTTTGCGGAGAGAGTTTGAGGAACTTAAACAATCCGACTCCACAGTGGCAGAGTTTGAAGCTACTTTTACAAGCCTATCTCGTTTTGCACCTGACTTGGTAGCTACTGAAGAACGTAGGTGTCTAGAGTTTGAGAAGAGACTGAAGCTACTTTTACAAGCCTATCTCGTTTTGCACCTGACTTGGTAGCTACTGAAGAACGTAGGTGTCTAGAGTTTGAGAAGAGACTGAGGCCAAAAATTTTGATGAAAGTGATGGGAAATATGATCCAAGACTATGATCGGTTAGTGAAGTCCGCGGCACATGTTGAGATTATGTTAGAAGGTGAGGAAAAGAAGCAGCAGCTTAAGGGACAAGGGCTTACCGAATCTCGAATGGGTCCTATGGCATCCAAGAAGTCAAAGAGTTCTACATCTTCTCATCTACCACCGTTACTGGCGGCATCACAAAACTCCATGTTAGGAAAGAGTACGAATAGTACGGGACAAAGTGGGATCACTTGTTATCGGTGTGGTGAGCGGGGCCACAAATCTATTACATGTCTAGGAAAGGGTAACCAACAACGTCAATCTTCTACTCATCTTCAGAACTAGACCTTGGGTGAGGGTCAATCACCCATTTGTTATCAATGCGGCTAGCCGGGTCATATGAAGAATTTTGTCCCCAACTTACCAGAACGGCTAGTGCTTCAGGATTTTAGGCCGGATAGAGCCAAAGACAGACTCATCATCTAGTTTAGTCTGGACAAGCATCTCGAGCTATACATAAAGCTACCTTTGCACAATCTATACCACCTGCTTATCAACAAAGGAGTGAGCAAAGTGAATAGAGGCCTCAAGGAAGAGTTTATGCTATCACTGCATCTGAATAGTCGACTGGACCTATGGTGATACGAGGTACATATCTTATAGAATTACCACCACATCGGGCGGTCAAGTTTTCCCTAAAGACCTAGGGTGGTTTGTGAGTATTTAGATGTTTTCCCTCAAGACCTTATCAAATTACCACCACATTGGGAGGTCGAGTTTTCCAAAGACTTAGTGCTGGGTATCGCACCCATTTCCATGTCACCCTACCGATTCGTTCCAGCAAAGTTGCTTGTTTTGAAGGAACAGTTGCAAGAGTTGTTAGATAAGGGTTTTATACGCCCTAGCACCTCACTATGGGGAGCACAGGCCCTTTTTGCGAAAAAGAAGGATAATTCCTTGTGGCTATGTATCGATTATCATAAGCTAAATATAGTCGCAGTAAAGAATAAGTATTTGTTGCCTAGAATAGATGATCTTTTTGACCAACTCAAGGGCTCTCAATGTTTTTCAAAGATAGATCTAAGATCGGGTTACCACCAGTTATGTGTAAAAGAAGAGGACATTCCGAAAACAGCCTTTCGTACTCGTTATGGCCCCCTATGATTTCCTTGTAATACCATTTGGTTTAACCAATGCTCCTGCCACCTTTATGGAATTGATGAATTGGGTTTTCCGTGAATATCTTGACAAATTTGTGGTAGTTTTTGTGGATGATATTCTTATATATTCACCCTCCGAGGAAGAACATGAGGTGCACCTTCGTATTGTGTTGCAAGTACTTAGGGAGCATAGATTATATGCTAAGTATGAAAAGTGTGAGTTCTGGCTTTCTGAGGTGAAATTCTTGGGCTATGTTGTTTCTAAGGATGGAGTTACCGTAGATTCTTCAAAGATTGAGGTGGTACAGAATTGGGAGCGACCTAGGAACGCATTTGAGATCCGCAATTTCTTGGGTCTTGTCAGTTACTATAGACGGTTTGTGAAAGACTTCTCCACATTAGCTTCTCCGTTGACTAAATTAACGAGAAAGGGGGTGAAGTTCATTTGGGATGAACAATGTAAGAAATCCTTCTTAGAGCTGAAGACTAGATTAACCACTACACCGGTCCTAGTCATCTCAGAAAGGGGTTTGGGTTACACTGTGTACTATGATGCCTCTAGAGAAGGTTTCGGATGTATTTTGATGCAAAGGGGTAAGGTAGTGGCCTATGGTTCGAGCCAACTGAAGAACCACGAGAGGAATTACCCAACGCATGATTTAGAATTAGCTTTAGTTATTTTTTCCCTCAAATTATGGAGACATTATTTATATGGGCAGAAATTTGAAGTGTTCTCAGATCATAAAAGCCTTAAATACTTATTCTCCCAAAAGGATTTGAATTTACGTCAAAGAAGGTGGATGGAAATTTTGAAAGACTATGATTTCGAATTACACTATCATCCCGAAAAAAAGACTATGATTTCGAATTACACTATCATCCCGAAAAAGCCAACATGGTAGCCGATGCCTCGAGTAGAATATTCATGAATACCCTGGCCAGTCTTGTAATTAGGGAATGGGAAATGTTGGGTGATTTGAGTGAATTTAATTTGTATCTTGGTGAATCTTCTGAGCATGCTACTTTGTTTTCTTTCCTTGCACAACCGACGCTTGTAACTCGAGTTACGGAGGCACAACGAGGTGACTTGGAAGTTAAAACAATCAAGGAGAAGATTACGCAAGGTAAGGAGGAAAAGGGTTTGAGTATAGATTCTGATTCTAATGTCCGGTATCTAGACTATGTCATTGTACCTGAGTCATATAAGTACTTCAAGAATTTCACCACTCTCGCCTTGTAGTACATCCAAGGGGTACAAAAATGTACCATGATCTTGGTCGACAATTTTGGTGGAGAGGTATGAAGCAGGATGTAGCATCATTCATGTCCAAATGTCTAACTTGTCAGTAAGTCAAGGCAAAACACCAATGGTCCGCCGGTTCATTACAACCCTTGCCTATCGCAGAATGGAAGTGGGAACATATTAGTAAGGATTTTGTTTTGGGCCTCCCTAGAACACAAAGGGGTAATGATGCGGTTTGGGCGGTAGTGGATTGATTAACTAAGTTGCCTCATTTTCTTGCTATGTGTATGGGGGACTCTGTTGATTACTTGGCAGAACTTTATGTTGTCAAAGAGATTGATCGGCTTCATGGAGTTCCTGTGAGTATTTTCTCAAATCGAGACCATCGTTTCACTGCACGTTTGTGGCAGAGCCTACAAACTATTATGGCTGCACAGTTAACTTTTAGCACTACGTACCACCGCAAACTAATCGATAGTCCGAGCGCACTATCCAAATCTTAGAAGATATGTTGAGAGCTTGTGTGCTAGATTTTAAAGGTTCTTAGGAAAGATGCCTACCTTAAGTGGAATTCACTTACAATAATAGCCATCAAGCTAGTATTGGAATCGCCCCTTTTGAAGCTTTGTATGGGCGACCATGTAGTTCACCAGTGTGTTGGACCAAGGTGGGAGATTCAGCTATGCTTGGATCGGAGTTAGTTCATGAAACCACTGAGAAAATAGCTCTCATTCAAAAATAGTTAGTTACGACTCAAAGTTGATAAAAGAGCTATGCAGACCGAAGAAGAAGACCCCTCTCTTTTGATGTAGGCGATCACATATTCTTAAAGATATCGCCTATAAAGGGTTTAATGAGATTTGGGCAAAGCGGCAAGTTGTCACCAAGGTTCATTGGCTCCTTTGATATTATAAAATGGGTGGGAGAAGTGGCTTATTGCCTTGTGTTGCCCCCGCAATTATCTGGAGTGCGTAATGTGTTTCATGTTTCTATGCTTCGCAAGTATGAACTTGATCCTTTCCACGTTTTGGACTGGACGAGAATGCTTCTTACGAAGAAAGACTAATAAAAATTTTGGATACTCGAGAACAAGTTTTGAGAGCCAAAGTCGTACCTTTAGTGAAAGTATTATGGCACCACCACGGAGTGGCAGAGGCTACTTGGGAGTGAGAGGCTGAAGTTCGTGAGAAATACCCGGATTTGTTTTCTATCACATGAACTTCTTGTTTATAAATCATTGTATGGGTGATTGAAAAGGGATGTGAATGAAAGAACTCTAAATTTCCATGTATGTGTTTGAAGTTAACTTTCCTTTTGCTTTGATTTTAGAAGTAATGAGGTTGAGATTATTATTAAAGTGCTATCCATCTTGTTGGAAATTGTTAGAATTGTTTGGTAGGAACTGTGCAAATTTCAAGGATGAAATTCTTTAAAAGGGGTAGGTTGTAACTGCTGTTTTTAGGTGACCGCTCGAATGGTCATTTCGTCACTCGAGCGGAGATTTGTAGCTCCCAGTATCTCACAGGTTTGCAGGCGAGACCGCTCGAGCGAAGGAATTGTCGCTCAAGCGTGAAATGTGAGCTTCTAGTGTTTTCACTGTAGCTCTACAAAACTTCTGAGACCTTGCATTTACTGCTCGAGCGGTGGAAAGTTCTCTCGATCGGTCCCTTTGCATTTTGGTACTTCGCTCGAGAGGTGGAAGTTTCGCTCGAGCAGTCATGTTGGGATAGCAGATTTAAAACTCGATCCAAATACATTTTTGACACACTTTTCCATCTTTTCTCTCTCTATTCTCGCCTTTTTGAAAAAGCCTAACCTTAAAACTCTAGATTTTATCTATCAATAGCAAGAATCTATCCTTGTGTCTTCATCAAAGTTGTTACCCTCGCTAAAGGCTACGTTTTGAACTAATTAGATCGCTTTATTTTAGAAGTTCATTGCATGGATTTTCATCTCTCCATCCACAACTTTGAGTTAGGAATATCTTTAGCCTTGCATATTTATATTTTGATCTAAATAAGTGCGAATCTTGTGATGTATAGTATTATAGAGATGAGTGATATATATATATGGGTGGGTTTGTGCAATAAGGTATTTATTTGAGAAATTGATGGTGGATTATGCTTTCAACTATAATAGGAAATAAATGTTGTCCCGACCTAAACCCGCCCCTATAGGTTTAGCATTGTAACTGGCCAGTAATCCGAGATTACCAAAAGTCTTTCTGTATAAATCAAAATAATCGGGGCTAACGGAAGCTTATAGCATAAAGACAACATATATTCCATTGAGCTGTGTAACTATATGCACAAATTCAGATGTATATAAACGTTAATTTACTGACTATACAATACATACATAATATCAGATACAAAAATATCGTTCATGTACATATATACATATAACAAAAGCCTAAAAATATGATCACAAACTATACAATGGTCTTCTCGACCTAGTCCCAACTTGGAGGCACCAAAAACTCAGTAGGGCTTCAACGGGTGGCTCAGCTAAAAGAACCCTTCTGGGCTTGATCTCCAGGACGCTCACCTATATATATATATACAAACAGTGAGCTATAGCCCAGTGAATAACATTAAAGTAAAGAGTTTAGCGAGTGAATTCCATACATTTCTTAATCATAACACAAATTATATCAGATTCATTCTCATATCAGAACATAATAGTGGTACATCCAACAGAATAGAACATATCGTCTTCCGACTAGAGTAATCGGTTCTGGATACCGATTAAACACATCACCACATTATCACATGGCTAAGAGATCTTGTAATCACTTATTTGTCATGGACCCGTGTTAACATGTTGTCCCCATGACTTAGGACCATTCTTTGGATTCCACGGTAGATTCAAAACCAGATATTTGTTCACATTTACAAAATACCATTTTAGAAAAACATAACTTATCAAATAGCATTTAAAAGATATTTCATATAAACATATCTTTACAGTAATGTTACTCACAGTGCTTGGTCGAATGGTCCACCTTAACGACTTAATCTACAGAAACATATCCAAGCATAACATGTCATAACATATTCAATTTATGCAATTGGTTCTTAAACCAATTCGTTAAATTGTTTCTATTTCTTCTTTAATTTCCTTCATGTTCATGCTATGCATATGGATGTGTATTACACGTGAAAACCATACAAATGAAGGCCCGGAAGTTAGAAAAACGGAAAGAAAACGAAACTAGAAAAATTGCCCTACAGGCCGCACTAGCGGTAGTAAAGCAAAATGCAACTTTGAGCAAAAGAGGCCCAGCCACTCGTGCGTTGGCCCAGGCCGCTCAAGCGGTCTGGGTGTAAAACCAATCCGAAAATCTACTGAAATTTAGAACTTCCTCCTAGCAAAATCAGCTTCAATTTCATGAAAATCAAGGCCCAAGACTCTTAAAAACATGTTGAATTAAATATATCTTACATGAACAAAATCATAATTTCAAATCAAAACTCAATGTTTCATGTAAAAGATCAAAACCTTGATTTGATGTGTCAAATCATAGTACATGCACATTTGAATTCCAAACCTACAAATTCATGGAAGTTCCTTCTCATTCAAAAATCCATGCAAGAAACAAGTGATTGAACATGAAGAATGCCATGTATGCAATGTTCTTGAGCTAATTTTCCACAAACAATTCCTCTCTTTTATGTTCACATGGGTGTTCAACCCTAGACTTGTCTTCAAACTCTTAAATAACCATGAATCATTCATTCAAAGCTTCAATCTTTTAAGATGATAAGTGGAAAAACTCTAATCTCATGAAATTAGCAAGGAATTCTTGCCTTAGAAGGTTGATCTATGGAGATTTGCTTCTACTTTTTCCTTGCTCTTCTTCTTTCTCTTTTTTCCTTCTTGAGGCCTCTAGAATTCTCTCTCTCTCTCTCCAAAAGATATTTTTGTTAAACTAAATCTACCACTAAGGCTCATATATATACAATATTGAATTAAATCCAATTAATTCATTCTGAATCAAATTTTTACAAAACTTCTCATTAAGTCCTAAAAATCATGTTGATCATAACTATGTACTTAGTTTTGGTTTCTGGCGCCTTTAAGACCTTTAATTTTCCGTTTAAAGTTGTAATTCCACCAAGTTTTTCAACAATCAACAGATATAAGTTCAAATCCTTCTAATTCATACCATTAGACATGCAATTTTACAACAACACATAATCAAGTAGCACATAACAATGAAATCAGATGACTAATTAATTAGATGCATGTCTGTGTCTTTACAAATGTGCTTGAATCAAAGAAAGGAAACATTGGCGTGGAAAAATCCCAAATTTTCATATGAATCCTAAGGGATTGTTCATGAAATTGATGAGGTTGATGATTGATGGTTTAAATTTAGGAATCCTTGTGCTAGTGGTTGTTGTGTGAAAATGTAAATGTTATGAAATGTGTTTGAGGTGCCCACTCGTGGGGTTGTGTTTAAGGTGCCCACTTGCCCGATCCACGTGAGGGTGGCGAATGTGGGAATGTTGTGAGGCATCCACTGGCCGATTCGTGTGAGGACGACGAACGTGGAAAGGTTTTAGGTGTCCACATGCCATCCGTGTGAAGATGGAAAAAGTGTGGAGGTTGATTGTGAATTGTATTTTGTTGAATAAAACTTATAATGCCAATGAACATTGGGCATACATATAAAGGTCATGGATATTTAAATCAACTGTCTATATACTTGGTTAAAGTTATTCTCTACTAGGCAAAATTGCTCATTCCTATTTTTTTTTTACTAACATTTCAGGTAATGAAGAGCCCCAAACCCGTTTATGAAGAAAAAGAAGATAAAGATATTTCTTTTCCTTTTTGTTAAAAAAGCCTAACCTTTTGTGAAACTTAATGTTGTAATGAAATGATGAAACTCATTTTCTACTTTTATTTTGAGCTTTGTAATTTTGTATTAATGTCCTAATGTAACTAGTAAACTAGAAGGGCAATGTAATTGTTTTATGATTTTCTCTAACTCATTGAACAGGGAGATGTATTGTTGGAATTGTTTTGTATGTAAAATCTGTAGGTCAATGAGAAAGAGAAACATTTGAATGGAATTGTACTGTGGGTATATGTGTAGAAAGTATATTTTAACTGTTCTATGTACATGATAATTGGTGGGGTGTTACAGAAAATATGAATCTAAATATCAAAAACTTAAGAAAAATAAAAAATCTTATTCAATCTTAAAAAGGAGCTCTTGATAAATTCATTACAACTAATAAAAATATAACAAAAAATTTAGACGAAAATTCTATGGATTAGCTATATTATCAATTGAAAAAGATTTGTTAGCAAAACTTGAATATAAAGATTTAATTAATATTTTTGCATCTCAAAAAGTTAGAAAAATAAATTTTAAATAAGATTTTTATTAAAAACAAATATTATATAAAAGGCCACAATTTTAATTATTGCTTTAGGCCATAAATTATCTAGAGTTGGCCTTGGAGAGAGTATCCCTGGAAGACCGTTCCCTTGGGGTAGACCATGATGTCAGCACTCGAGTATGTAACCAAGGTGCGTGGGCATCATTGGTAGTTGTGCTGTAAGCGGCACATGGGTTATTATGCAATAAGCGATGCATTGGTATTTTTTTAAACCAAGGGGGAGTCAGAATTGCCCGTGATTAGTGTTAGTGGTTAGGTAAGAATGACATTCCACGGGAGAATTGCATAGAACTAACTTAATTGACTGAATAATATAAGAATTGGAATTGATAAGAATTGTGACTATACTTTTGAATGCTTTCACGGTGTGCTTATTATTATTATTGTTGTCATCATGTCATCTAATGGATAAAATATTTTTGCTTGATTAATGCTTTCACTGTATAATATCATCATGTGCATTCATGTTTATCCTTACTTCTTATTATTGTCATATCTGTACTTGTTCGTATTATCCAGAGGTTTTAGAAAGTAGGGGTTGGGTATTCTTATTGGGCTTTGCAGCTCACGGCTTTTGCCATGACGTTCAATGTCAGATTCAGAAGGATTCATTAGCAAGGAGGATTTTGTAGAAGAGCTGAGGAAGTTGAGGCAAGCATGGGCTGATGTCAGAATTTCTATTCCATGTTTACTTTGCATATAATTTGTAAAATTAGGGCAACGTTGTCTGTAATATATAAACTCTAATGTATTTTTATTTATTATTGGATGTGAAACCTTAGCAGGACCCTATATTTCTTTGTTATTATATCCCCTAATATTGTACATACGATCAGTTATATATTTCCATATTTATGCAAAACAAATGAAGACAAAAGGAAATTATTTATCCTAGTAATCTAGCAAATAATCAATGTTTCACTAATTTAATAAATTGTTAATTCCCTCACTATTAATCATACTAATCAAACAAAACCTAATAATATTAGATGGACCATCCACTGTTCTCCAATTGGGCTTTGGATAAAGCCGAGATTCTATTTGCACCCACTCAATCATTAAGTATGCCCAATTTCTTAGTATAAATTATTTAGGGTTATAATTTACTCTCAATATCTTAAATTACCCTTTAAGATACATCTAAATAATAAATAAATCAAAAAACCTAAATTATGTCACTTTGAAAAACCCTTTCAAAAACTCTTTTGGGTATCTCAAAGTTGTGATGATTTGGTAGATTCGTATACATACATAACTGACATTTGGATTCCTTCTTTTTGGTAGTTCGTAACTATGGCTGAGACGGATGAAGAACATAACAGAGATGTAGCAATGGTGATGGAAAATTTGCCATATATAAGGGTAAGTTCCAAAACGTCGTCTCCATTCAAAAACCCTTATTGCTTGTGTGTCTTTATCACATCTACTGGATTTCCTCATTGACGAGGTGTCATGTTCCTAATAAAGCTCCATATGATCTCTAGACAAAAAACTTGAAGAGAGGATCTGAATCCAGATGGAAAGTAAGATATTCTTGTGAAAATTCATCAACTTCAAAGTCCTAAATACAATCACCCAAAACGATAAAAGCAAAATATCTATATAATAATGATGTTGATGATAATTGTGAGTTTTGGTGGGGTGGATTGGAGTTTTAGAGTGAGGAAGAAGATGAAGAGAAAATAATTGAAACTTGGAGAAGAAGATGAAGAGAGTTGAATATGAAAAATACGTATAAGTGATTTGGTGGTACCATGTGAAAAAAAATATATATATATATATTATTTTAAGATTTAATGTGTATTGTTCTTATTAGTAAATTTACATTAGGGTATAAGCTAATTCTATTTACACACTACGAATACTCTCAGTACATACCATTAGTAGATTAAATTTATATTCTAATAAAATCCTTTAATGAAACGACCATTAAGGACAACATGGAGTGTATTCTCCCCATTCAAAAATTCCATATTTAAAAATACAAAATACTCTATACACACCATCATACCTATAGGGTTTAGGGTTTTAACATATATTTCATCATAATTACCATTAATATACACTCATGATATCATTCATTATCAATTAACTCACTTCATTATCTACTCCATAATACTTATTTTTCAAACTCAAAACATTATTGCTTTTGAAGATTTAGGGTTTAAGAACATTGAAATCAATTATTTTTGAAGATTTGCACACCGTGGATGACACTGAGATGGTTAGTTCCGATATAAATATTGAAAACGTTAATTTGAACATTAAAAAAGCTAGTTCATGACTTAGTTTTTTGGTTTTTTATTTATCTCGTTCGTATGTTAGGAAGATGAGTTTGTTCGTTGTGTTCGGATAACAAGAGTTGAACTTTTACATAATGTTCAATTATATATATTTGAACAAAACAATTTTGTTTAAATTATTAAGATTGACCACATATTAAATGTTCATACATAAAAAATTGAACATTTTAAGTTAGTTCGGTTAAAATAAATTAAACTTTTATTCGTTGTTCAAATATAAATTTTTGAACACTTTAAGTTTGCTTAACTTTGTATTTTTTAACACATGACTAATTTGATGAATTTGTTAAATTTTTTACATAATTATGTACCCACTCAATGTAGCAATGTTAAGACTGATTGTGTTATTGACTACAAAAGTGAATTTGTTACTAAAGAGGTACGCTCGTGTTTCTTCATCTTCACCATTAACATATACTCATGAATCAAGGGTGAAAATGGCAATCTGAAATGACGGCGAGAGATGAGAGTTCAACACCAACAATGAAGGTCAACACTAGCAAAGATGGAGGCCGAATGAAACATTTCACCGGTAATTTGAAACGACGAGATGACGAGACAAGACACGACGAGAGTTCAACACCAACTATGGAGATCAACATCAGCGAAGATGGAGGCCAAATGAAACCTCTGCCAGCAATGAAGATCAAGACCGATGAAGATGGTCTCTGTTCTGAAGATGTGGGCTTTTTGTTGTATATAGTGGTGAAGATGAAGAGTTTTTGGTGTGTGTAATTGTGTGTATTCAAATAGTTAGTGGTGTGTTAGTATAAGGTTAGTAATGGAAAGTTAAGGTGTGAAACCCTAAAAATTATTTTGTGTGTGTACTAAATAATGATGTGTACTAAGAGTATTAGTAGTGTGTAAATAGAATCACCCTAGGATATTATAGGAACTATATTTTTTGAAATTTGAATTGGAAATTACTATTTGGGTGTAAATAGAATCACCCCGAACATTGAGAAGCCCCAATACCCCAATCAAATCTTTAGGCCATTAACAATCCACTTGGTCAACTAGCCACAAAAAAATAATAAATAAATAAATAAATAATAATATTCTCCATAGAGCCAGTAGACCCAACCCAAAAAAAATTGGTTATATGAATGAGGACACTTATGGGACGGTCTTATTGACCAGATTTATTCACCTATGAGTCCTGCTCTTTTTTTAACCTATTAATAAACTCAAAATGCCCTCTCCTTCTTCATTCTCAATTATAAATACTGCACTAAGTCCACCCCTCCTCTAGTAACCATGTCCAATCACTAGCGACCATGTTCGACCGCCAACTTCATTCACCGGCTGCCAGCTCTGACCATCAGCGAATCTCCGGTGATTTTTTCTAGCAATGATTTTTTACAATTATCCAACCATTTTTTCAAGCAAAACAACATCATTCTCCACTACATCACTAATCCCATCACATCCTCAGGTCCAGTGGTGACAAGAAAAAGGAAGGAGCAAGTAAATATCAATGATATATAAACACCCAACACTTTTTTTCAAACACTTAATAAAATCACTACCTCTCACTCTTACATTCACACACATAGAATACACACTCACTCACTTATTTATTCACAGAAACACACCAATATACTTAAACACCCCCTCCCCCGAAAGAAAAAAAGAAAAAAAAAAGAGACTGATAAATTTATCACTGTAAATTTATTCATTAATATCCAGATTTTACAAATAACAAATCTTTACAAACAGATTGATGGAGATCCATCAATATGTACACGCGCACACACACACACACATATATATAGAGAGAGAGAGAGATAGACTCAGTCTCATTGGTAGGAGCTTCGACAACTATGTCATGATCAAATTGATATCTAAAAATGGCCAAATTTGAAGTCACTGGTGAAGATCAGAGTTGGAAATGACTAGATCTGAAGGTCACTAGTGATGGCAACAAAGGAAGAAGATTACGGTGAGAAGTGTGCGGCGTTGACAATGACGAAGGAAAGTGGTGTTGTTTAGATTAATGACGGTAGATTATAGATCAGTAACAATAGTAGTGATTGGTGAATAGTGGTGGCGACCAAACGACAGCGGTAGTGGCAAGTGCACGGCATGAAGACAGTGGTTTGAGTCTGACTATGTCTGTGACAACCCCATCATGTATTATACTTTTATTTATTTAATTTTGAATGTTAATTGTGTGGTTGATGTGTATTTGTACTCATATATGTTCATTGATGAGTTATCTGTTGTGATCTCTGCTTTAAATCTGAAGTTGAAGGTTTTAATGACTTCAGAAACCAAATTGTTCAGTTTAATTAGGATGACATAATTTTTAGAGCCTATTGGGAAGTTTGATCAAAAATTGATTCAGTTTAGAAAAATTAAGTTTTGATTAATTAACTTAAGACTTAATTAGCTAAGTTAATCCTTAATTAGCATCTTAAGTTAATCAAACCTATATATATGAAGAGATGAGTTGAGTCATTCATTTGAGAGCTCAAAATTCAACTGAGATACATTTTAGAGAGAGAGAGAGAGAGAGAGAGAGAGAGAGAGAGAGAGAGAGAGAGCTCAATTTTAGAGAGAGAGAAGGCTTGATCTTGAAGTTTTGCAAGGAAATTGAAGAACTGGTTAGAGGAACTCAAGTTTTTTTCTAGAATTAGTGCAATGGAAGACTTTAGGTATGTGTTTAACTCTTAATTTATGAATTAATGTCACCAAGTATGTGAATTCAAGAAGATTATGTGTTTAGACACAAGAATTGAGCTTAGGATGATGAATTTGAAGTTAAGATATACATACATGTATCAACATGGAAAGCTTCATCATTTTTTAGCATAATTTTGTTACCATTGTTTGAATTGAGAGTTGTATCATACATGCATCCATGATTCACATTGTTTTAAAGCTTAATTTCATAATTTGAGAGTTGTGGAAGAAGAATTTGAAAATGGTTTCTACACGCATGAGGATTTGAGTTTCATTGTTGAAGAATTCATGGAGTTTTGACTTCATGGAGTTTTGAAGAATTCATGGAGTTTCTACATGCATGAGGATTTGAGTTTCAATGTGGAAGAATTCATGGAGTTTTGAGTTGTTGACTTCAATTGGGTACATGTTCATGTTTTTCAAGGAGTTTCTAAGTGTTTTGACAAGTCATGCAAGAGTTTTTGCTTTAGAATTGAGTTTGGTGCATTTTTCTTCATGTTTTGAAAACCCAGAATTCGGCTTAATCGCTCAAGTGATGAAGTCACCGCTCGAGCACACAATAAGGGCTTCTAGTATTTTTGCAGACCATTGCACATGGCTCGAGTGACCTGAGTTTATTTTGCACATTGGCTCGAGCGACCATCAACCATCCAGTACTTTTGCAGACCATGTGGTCTGCTCGAGCGACCAATAGTGTGCTCGAGCGAAGTGTCTTGTTTCAGTATATTTTGAAAAGTTACCTTATGTCTATATTTGCATCCTCTCTTCCTTCCAAGCATCCTTAGGCATGAAATAAGCCTCATGATTGACTTATTAAGTAAGAACTGAACATAAAGGAATTAATCAAGAAAAGAATGATCCGATTAAGCAATGTGATCTAATGTGTATATGTGTTTGTATGTTATGTAGGTTGATCCATGAAACAGTGTCAACAATCAAATCACTGTGAGTAATATCTTAGTAAAAATATTTTCATATATGATATTTTCTAAATGCGTCCAATGTGGTTAGTTTTTCGAACTTATGATTTTGTGATATGAATAAGACTTCTATCTGTCTGATCAACATGATATCTACAAATGTGATTAATGAGATACGAATGTATGAGATAGACCCAAGGTCGTTCCGTATATCTGATAAGATGGACCCAAGGTCGTTCTGACTATCTGATAAGTCTGAATTATTTGTTATGCGTTGACCAAATGGTCATTATACAGCTGTAATGAATTGGACCCAAGGTCGTTTTGCCAAGTATGATCTATTATGTTCTGCACATCTGTTATACGTTGGACCCGTGTCATGTATTGGACCTGAGGTCATTCCGCTATGATACGAAATGGATATGAGAATGATTTTATCTAAGCATTAGATCTCATTCATATAACCTCTTTACTTTGATGTTATTCACTAAGCTTTAGCTCACTCCATTATATATATATATATATATGTAGATGAGCAGCGGGATGTCTAACCTTAGTGAACCTGTGCAAGATTACTCGAGTTTTTTTTATGTCAGCCAAGGAGTGCCTCACAAATGAGGCTTTTGTCTTTTGATCTTTTATTTTCTTTTGTTGCTCATGTTTGACCGTGTTTGTACATAAGCTTTTGGATTTTGTATGATGATGACTTGTGAATGATCTTGGACATATAATATCTATTTGTATATGTATGGATGTGTGTTATTAACGTATTAAATGTTTTTGTTTATACCATGTATGCACGGCTCATTGGACAAAACTTTATAATTATGCTTCCACTTTTAGCCCCATATATTTAATTATGATTTGGATTTTGTCTAAGGCTATAAATAATCTCATGATTACTGGCCGATTATGATCCAAACCTCTAGGGGTGGGTTCGGATCATGACAGTGCCGATGCTCTACATGCAATAAAATCTCCCTCCATGGCTCATCCCTACTTCAACTTATGTCAGGAAATTAGGGAGCTGCTAGCTGGTGACTGGCAGTGTGACCTTCAACTTGTCTAGCGAGAAGGAAACAAGTGTGCTGATTTTCTAATGCTCATCACTAGAAAACCCAACATGAAGTGATGAATTCCCCCCCCCCCCCCCCTTGGGCCTTGTCCAAGTTGTTAAATGTTGATCGGCAAAGAGCTATTCTCCTTGGGCCTTCCCTAAATTAGTTCTAGCTTCGGCCTCATTTACACCAAAAAAAGAAAAGAAAAAAAGAGCCTTCATAAAGTCATTTAACCAAACCCCAAAGTTTTATTTCTCAATCTCAAGTTTTTCAATCTTTTTATTTATTTAAATTCAGTTTATTTATTTATTATTATTATCAATAGTAATTTCCATTAAAAGTAAGGTTAGCCAAATGGCACTTACAAGGAAATCAACAAGAAGCTTTACACCGAACTAAGGGAAAAGAACCTTTTTCAAAACAAAGGAAAAATTCCCAAATGAAGCACCAAGGAGAAGCTATGTATGAACATAACATTCATACTGAAAGCAAAAGTCGATCATAAAAATTTGACAATAGAATAAGTCTGAGATAAATATATATGCTATATGCATTTGTGTGGGTAAGCTACAAACACACCAAAAAAACAGAGAAGAAAACACAAACCCTCAAACCTATGACATCCAGGCAATGGTGGCAGCAAATCCGGCGGATCTAGGTGATGGGAGGTGGCAGATCCGATAGAGAAGAGGTGGAAGGCGGCAGATCAGGTTGATGGTGGCCGAACAAGAGACAATGACGTGGTGGCAACGCCGGAGTGGAGCGGAGGAAGAGAGAAAGCGGATCTAGTGAAAGCCATGGCCGGAGTTAAGGCGAAGGGGAGAGAAACACCTCACAAAAAGGAGCAGAATGGTGGAAAGTCGAAAGCTTCCAATTTATTGAGCAGAAAAGCAAGGAAAAGGAAGAGAAAGAAGGGTATGAGGAGGGGTGAAGAGGCTAGAGGCCGCCGGACCCCCCTCCCCCACCGCGGTTGCCACTCATAATCGAAACCTTAGGGAGAGAAAAGTTTAGAGTGATAAGCTCTCAAAGTTTTAGAGAGAGAATGGACAGGTAAAAATAATTTTGCTACTTAAATTCAGTTTGTTTGAAAACAACTTGCATTGCAAAACGAGTTTTTAAACTCCTCGTGGTACCAAAGACTTTGGAATTGAATACGGCCTTAATAATCACATTAAGGCTGTGCTTTTCATTTTTTATTTTGTTTTTATTTTTTTAATAAACATTAAGACTATGTTTGGTTCATGAATTTGAAAATGAAAAGGAAAAAAGTAGGTGACATGTAAATGAAATATAACTACTTTTCACACATATTTTTCCTTTTTTCCTTTCAAATTTATATCCAAATTCATGAACTAAACATAGGATAAGGAGTATAACTACTACTATTTGACACACAATAAATAAATAAAATGAAAAAACCCCCCAAACTGTGCAGAAAATACCAAATGAAGAAAAACTTGCAGTCTGCATTTTTCAGGTGCCGAGTCATGCTGAATTATTTTATTTTTTTTGGATGGTATGCTGAATAAGGATTTAACATAAAAATTCTGGAGGAGGGTTGCTAACATTTTGGAGATTACCCACCATAGATTTAGAAGAAGCCATACGAAAAACAGATCTGCTATGCTAAACATCCACTTTTCAGTATTTTTCACCAATTAATGAGTGAAAAATCGAAAACTGGAATCCAAATCCTCTACCTGTCTCCTTATTTTTATGGTGAGCAAGGCCATCTGGACCATAAGGCCAGCCAAAAGCCTCCAAGTTTAAGAAGGTTTTGTTTTTGTGATATAATGTAACAGGTTCATTTAATTTATTATTTATTTTTTGAATAAAAACCCCAAAACAAAGCAAAATGGCCCAATTTTTCGATATAATATAATAGGCCCATGGGTTTTTTTTTTTTTTTTTTTTAATGATTAATTTTACAGAAAACAAATATCTAATAGAAAATATGAATCTGGATATGAAAAACTTAAGAAAAATTAAAAAATCTTATTCAATCTCAAAAATGAGCTCCTGATAAATTCATTACGACTAATAAAAATATAACAAAAAATTTAGACAAATTCTATCGATTAGCTACACTATCAATTGAAAAAGATTTGTTAGCAAAACTTCAATATAAAGATTTGATTAATATTTTTACTTCTCAAAAAGTTAGAAAAATAAATTTTAAATAAAAATTTTATTAAAAAGTTTATTATATAAAAGACCTCATTTTAAATTATTACTTTAGGCCACAAATTATCTAGAGCCAGCCTTGGATGGTTATGTATTCAATTGTCTGAGTAACATTGTGATCCAGAGTGAATTTGAAAGACTAGATATTTCATAAATAATGTTATAAAACCAAGGGAACACCTAACAAAAGAACACATTGAACATTCCTTGATATTTCTTTCTAACAAAGGGATAAATGAAAGAAAATTATAATATACTTCAATAAACATTAAACATTTATAAATCTGCGAGTGAAACCATTAGGAACAAAACTACGAGTCCATTTTAATCACTTTCTGAAAAAAGGAAAAAAGAAAACTTGTTCATCAACCTAAGCACAAGTTTTAGACTAAAACAATCCATGATCTAGAAATCAATGCTAATACTTCACGGATTACTATATTCCACAAGTTAACGGTTCAGCAGAAAGATAATGGGCTAAATCACGAACCAAGTTCATTTAGTTGGGAGGTTTGCCAACCTGTGTCAGTAAATTGGGTTTCATTTGCAATTTCAGGGACTGATACAAACTTACAGAGTGCTAATCACACTGCACTAATGTGGTGGAAATCAGTACCACCCAGATTCATGCCAATCATCATCTTCATCAACCATTGAGTTGATAACAGCTAGAACAAGCCTGCAAATAAGGATTTATTATTAGCATTCAGAGAGAGAGAGAGAGAGTTCAGTCAGCATATTTAACTGCAAATTTGCAAACTCCTTTTACCATTCAATTGGGGCGAGTGTCGAAGAGATGAATCCTCTTGCATGTGTCCATACTGTGATAGTGTTTGGTTTTTTGAAAAACTATGCTGTTTTTAGAACTTCTCCCGACTTAATTTACTTTTCTGCTCTTTTTAACGATCTTTATTTATTCATTTTGATAAACCAATTTTGTCCTTATTACGCCAGTGTGTTGCATGTTAGCGATTCATTGCTGGCATTAGAAAATAAATAAATAATCAAAACATAGTTTATTAGTGGAACAATTACATTGTATTACTGTCAGGGATCGAACAACCTAAAGAAAGTCGGAATTCTTGAGAAGATTATTTTCATTTTTGTCAACAGTTCTTTTTTCCACAAACATCTAAGGCTCTGAAATCAAAGCACAACAAGCATTTGAACCCCAGAAACTTCTTTCCATCCCCTCTGCAACACATGCAACTGACTTTTATTTCAACAATATCCAAGAGGTACCTAGTGCACAATAACTACTTGCTTTCTTTTCCTTATCCTTCCCTTCCAGATCTTCCACTCGACTCAATTTTCCACTGGAATTATTTGGCCGTCTTTTTTTAAAAGTCAGCTGGTCCCAATCCAAATTGAAAGGTTGCTAGTTTGTACTAAGGGTCGTAGAGTAATCAAAAAATCACTCGAGGACATCAAAATCCCTGAGATTTAAAGAATTGAGACACCATAACCTATGCTTTCAATGCAATGCCCATTCTATTGTAATCTGTTCCTCTGCTGTCACTTGATGCTTTTGTAGCGTGGTTACAAATTTTTGTCAATACTAAAGTAACAAAATTAGAATCAGCAAGCTGTCTTTGATTTATCAATCACATTGCCTTAAAGATACTCTTGTCGAATAAGTTACTCTTCCCAATCATGAAATTATGATCTCAGTAGGTCATCTATAGCTTCTCATCTAGTTCTACCATTATCCCAATGATACAGCATTACTTTTGCTTTAGTTTTCAATTGGTTCAACAAATACAATCACTAATTAGATTCCAATACTAATGCTAAACCTTGCATTCAATAGCTATCATCAGATCCAATCTGATTTTGCATCATCTTTTCTGGCTTTGATGCTCAGTGTTAATCGAATATCTAGGTCACAGCAGTCTAACTTTAGCAAACTTTTACAGCAGCTTCCAATCGCAATTTTTCATTGTTGAGTACAGTCCTGCTGAATTGTTTAGAGTGCTTCGAATCTACATTACTTGCCCATTGTAGTCCTAACATTCCTAACAAGAATTAAGAAACAAGAAGAGAAAGGAAAAAAAGGGCAGGGAGAAAAAGAAACTGAAGTAGAAAGGAGACGAGGGAAGGAAGAAAGAGAAACTGAAGTAGAATGAGACAAGACAAAGGCAAATCCATTTTACCCTTGGCCACAAAGCACTTTACCTCCATGTCTCTCAAAAAATAACCAAATACCTTCCACGCAATTTTGGTCATTTTGCAATTTACCTTCCTACATTAATAACTTCATCCAAATTGACGGAATTTGTGACACACGCACAAAATTGAGAGTTGATATGGAAAACAGAAAAATTCAGAGTTAAAATACAATGTAAAGTGATAAAGAAACCCTTATCTTCATATTCTACCCAAAAGCCCTAACCTAATCATCTTCTTCCCGAAAATCAAACCCTAACCCTATGCACCCCTACCATTGTGTAACACCCCAAATAATGCCACGTGCCACAACCATATTATTATCCATCTTTGAATGTCCCAAGTCAAATTAACTATCTCATTGCACAAAATACTTAAAGTGAAGCTTAGAAATGAGTAGTTAGGAAGCTTTGAACATGTGAATTTCATTGTCAACTGTTAAGACTTCCTAAGTCTTACACGTGACGCGATTGAATACTTACCTTAATTTAATTACTTACATTTGATTAGAAGTAGAGATATAATTTGTTAAGCTAACAACTTAGAAGATGAATATAACCGTTAGATTACTTAATAAGTGTATATGTTAAGAATAGAGAATTTAGAAACAGAGAGTGTATTGTAATAAAGAACTTAACATCAAGCGCGAATAAGAGACCTTAAGGAAGAGTACCAATGATGAAGAACTTAGGAATGCTTATTCCTAGAGAAGAAACGTTGGTGTAGAATTTTGGGAGAACATTTTAGAGTTAGGAGACAACTTTGAACTTGAATATTGAATATCTAGAAATCTTAGAAACCTTAATTGAGGAGCTTAATGGTTTTAGTTTAATGAATGGAGTCCTTTGGGCACTTTGTTAAAAATTAAGTGAGATTAGCAAAAGTTAAGCGAGATTAATTAGGCTAATTCCGATTAAGGACTAAACATGATTAATTAAGACGAAGCATGGTTAATTAAGCTAATGGAATAATTAGTGAAACACTCAAACTAATTAATTCATATAAAATAAAAGAGAAGAATAGAGAGAGAGAGCTAGAGTTCTTGAGAGGAGAAGGAGAAGGAGAAGAAGAAGAAAAAGAAGAGAAATCAAAAGAACTACTAATCTATAGCTTGGAAAATCAAGGAAAATTCACCAAAAGTTAAGAAATTTCACCCTCTATCTTGTGTTGTTGATTTGACCTAACTAGAAAATCATTTAGAATAGGTTTTGAAGGATTGAAGTTGGGGTTTTGGTGAGAGTTTTGAAAAGAGGATAAATTTGGAGATTTGAAGAAGAAATCATGTTTTGATTTGTTTTAACTTTGCATTCATGCATACAAATGAGTTTTCATGAATCATATATCATCTATTCATGTTTTGGAACTCCTAAATTATTATTTGAGGGATTGAAATGGAGGAAATGAGAAAAAGTTAGAAAAAGAAAATGAGTTTGAAGATTTGTTGAGAAAAAGTATGATTTGGTTTGTTTAACCTTGAATTTATTGCATATTAACATTTTTCCATGAATTCTACATCATATATTTATGTTCTAGCATGTCATATAGCAAGATTTGAGGCTTTAGGATGGAGGAAATGAAGTTAGAACACCAAGAACACCTTCAGCCCGTAGTTCTGCTTGACAGCCGCATGTGCGGCCAAACCCACCGCACGAGTGGCCAGAACCAAAACAACACTGCATAAGCCACCGCTCGAGCATTCATTTTCGGGCGCACGAACGGCCATCCACTGCTCAAGCGACGAGCGGCCAGACAGGGCACTTGCCCAACTTCATCCTCTCATGCCTTGCAACTTCAAATAGGTGTATCTCTCATTCGGACTAAAAAAAAATTATTTTTTAAACAAAATGAAAATTATTTTTTTATTTTTTATTTCTTAACCAAATTAATTTTTAATTTTTTAAAAAAATTTCTAAAAATCAAACCATACATAGCCTAAGAATCTTTTGATAAGTCATTTCTTACGTTGGTAACTTATTTAATTATTTGTTAATTTTACTACATTTTTACCATCTAAGACCTGTTTGGTAACCATTTCGTTTTCAGTTTTCAATTTTCAATTTATATTTACAAAAATTTTAAAAACTGTCATAAAAACTTGTTTGATAATTTTTTAGTTTATAAATGGTTGTCTCAGTTTGTAAATTTGAGAAAAAAACGTAAATTCAAAAAATGAGTTTATGTTGATTTTTAAACAAAAATTTAAAATTTTTACTAACAAAATTTTTTTTTCAATTAATTTTTTTCCAATTAATTTTTTTTTTCAATGAATTTTTTTTCCGACTAATACTAACCGAGGGGGCAATTGGTAATGCTACTTTAAACCTTAGAGAGGGGATTGTAATTTCTAAAATGTGAGGGGTGTCAATGTAATTTATCCAATGAGGGTAAAATTGGTATTTAAAAAAATTAAAAGGGCTAAGGGGGGAATCTGTAATGAAACTTTAAACCTCAGGGGAGAGATGTAATTTCCAAAAGGTGAGGGAAGGAACTATAATAAACATAAACCTCACGGGGTGTCAGTGTAATTTACCCTTACTTTAATTAATGATTTTATATTATACAAAAAATCAATCACTAACTATCCCTCTTCCCCCATTTTCATCTTCCCTCTTCTCTCTCTATCTCTTGCTCCTCCATCTTCTCTCTTTATCTTCCCTCTTCTCTCTATCCCTCTTCCCCCATTTTCTACTTTTTTTTTGTGTATTTTTTCAAAAGAAGCAGTTCGAAACCGTTACATAACGGTGCATAACAGGCCATTACGGTTGTTACGGCACCGTTACCGCCGCTACAGCAG
Organism: Camellia granthamiana; assembly: GCA_036172215.1. Classification (NCBI taxonomy): domain Eukaryota; kingdom Viridiplantae; phylum Streptophyta; class Magnoliopsida; order Ericales; family Theaceae; genus Camellia; species Camellia granthamiana. The sequence goes on along the minus strand of CM069914.1, from coordinate 6,488,829 downwards.
CCGCTACGGCCAACACACCTATGAATCTCAATCACACTGCAAAAACGGCCGTAACGGGTGGCGGTAACCACCACAACTGTTACGTAACGGCATTACGTAACGGTTGCAGCCGCTTTTTAAAACCTTATATTTCGGTCAAATAATGCCTTAGAATATGTGCAGTCTGTTGTGAATACCTTTTGTGATAATCATAGTATTATTCATCAAACTAGTTGTGCTTATACGTCCCCCCAAAATGGTGTTACTCAACAAAATCACCGTCATTTGTTAGATGTTGCTCACACACTCTTGTTTAACATGCACATCCCTAAACAGTTTTAGGGTGATATTGTGCTCACTGCTTGCTCTCTTATCAATCACATGCCCTCGGTCGTGTTACACAACCAGTCTCCCTACTTTCATTTATACCCCGAGTGTTCCATGTTTTCCCTGTCTCTTTGTATTTTTGGTTGTGGCTTTTGTCCATGTCCTTGACCCGGGCGTTCATAAGTTATCCCCCCGTGCTCACAAATGTGTTTTTAGGTTATCTTGTACTTCGAAAGGTTACTAGTGTTATCACCCTAAGTCTCATAGGTCCTTTGTTAGTGCTGATGTTACTTTTTTTGACTCCACTCCTTTTTTTTTTCTTCGTCTGGGCAACAGTTGTCCGTTGATCTATCTTGTTGTGAGGGGGAGTCATCCTCTCCCACACCTACTTTTTCAGTGTTGTGTGTCCCCTCATCCTCTATCTTACCTCCCACCAGTCTAGACCTTACCCCCAGTTTAGATCCTGCTCTGTTACCTCGGTCTCTGCTACAGGTTTATTAGTAAACCCAAGCTCGTCGCATTGTTTCTTATGGCCCAGCCAATTCATCCCTTGTATCTCGTATTCCTTCTATTGATGTGGCCTCTAATGATCTTCCTGTTGCCTTTAGTGTAACACTTGCGATTTATAAGCCTTTGGGATGCATTTAATTCCATTATTTTTGTTATTGAATTCCCTTGGTTGGTGTATATTGATGTTGGTTGAGTGAGAAATTCGATCTATAATTTGATTAGGATGTTCAATTACATTCAGACCTGCTGAAATTATGCTTTAGAACCTTGAAATCATGTTTTGGGTGTCGACACTGAGCTCTTGGGTGTCGACACTTGCCTTCCCTCCCTCTTTCTAAGGCTTGCTGTTTTTGGGTGTCGACACCCTCTCCTAGTGTCGACACCGTTTGGCCTGGATTGAATCTAGTGTACACTGCTTGCAAGTGTCGACACCAGAACATTCTGGGGTCAACACCTGCAACGTTTTTTTTTATTTCTCTTAAGCCTTTTGTTTTCTAGTGTCGACACCTAGGTTCTCTAGTGTTGACACTCCACCTATGTTTGAGCTCAAACCTCTGCACCCTTGTACGCGGGCGACGACACCCTCATCAAGGTGTCAACACTTGACCAAAAAAAACAAAGAAAAGAACACTTCAGCCACGTTTTGGGCCCCACTTTTTGTGATTTTTTACTTTATATTTTATATATTTTTGGGCTCCACACACCCTCCCCCCCCCCCCCCACCCTATAAATAGAAGCATTCTCTCTCTCTCTCTCTCTCTCTCTCTCTCTCTCTCTCTCTCTCTCTCTCTCTTACTTTCCTCCATTTTTGGAGCTTCAAGCTTGGGTTTCATCTACTTGGGGGCGAAATCTATCCTAATTCTTGAGGGAAAAAGTTAGAGCACATCAAGGGCTACGTTTGGAACAGATCGGATCATGTTTTCATTGTCGTCAAAGTTTGAGTCTTCAACCCTTCTCTCTCTTCCTTGAGGTAGGAATACCTTTTAACTTTGTATATCTATATTTTGATGAGAGTACATGGCATTTTCTTAGATATAAAGATGTATGAGTGTAGACACAAATTTTGAAACGTGAAGTGTTTCAACACATTTCAAAATTCATGTTACAAATGTTCACTAGTTTTTGGACCAAACACTGTTGATTATTTGAATAGCAAGTTTCCATTTCCGATTCGCATTTCAGATCGTTAATTACACATTTTATTTAAATGAAACGTCCGATTAATGAAGAACAAAAAAATGAACAAAAGACAAATTAAGGAAAAGAAATATTTTATTGAAATTGTAGGGATTTAGAACCCTTAGATACAAAATACAATATTTGGGTTCGGAACCCTTTACCTAAAGCTTGACATCGTATCAAATGCTTGCAGTGTAGTGTAAGCTCTCGACTTCTTCTTTCTTGTAGTGACTTCTTTAGCTCTTAATTTCTTTCTCTCCCTCTGATCTTGTAACTTCTGATTTTCTTCCCTTCTTGTGTGATGATCCCTCATTTATAAAAGGCCATCCAGGTGATAAGAGGGCCTCATCCTCAAGTTGAATTTCAAATTTCAAATTTCAAATTGAATGATAACGCCATTTTGAATTTTGAATGATAGTGACATCTGAATCTAGATGTAACCATATCTGATTATCTATATTGTTCCTTTGGACTTATCCTATGGTGTTCTTACTGTAGGCTCTACAGGTATCATCTTTTGTAGGCTCCACGTGTCATTTGAGTATCTTGAATAACGTCGCTAAGATACGATGTCATTTTAATTATGCACTTCACGGATCAAGTTGATCATTTTAGGAAGCGATTACCTACGACAATCCTATCATAGGTGCTATACGTGTCATTAATTGTTAGATCGTATTTGAAATTTGAACATAAAGTTGGTTGAAATTTATGTGCCAACAATGAGAAAGATGGTTTTGATCAAAGAGGTGTTGATGTTTGAAAATAAGGTTTTCACTCAAACTTTTGAAATAAGTTTCTGTGTAAAAGTGGTCATCTGTTGATGATTCTTTGATAGATGATGGAAATGAGGAAAACCCCAATTTTTTTACAAAACCCTAGTTTGTTATTTTGAATCTAAAGGAGAGATTTAAGAGTAAATTCATACTTGTGATGACATTGAGTTGATGATATGTTGATACATTCGGAAATCTTGAAATGATATGAATCTTGGGAATTATGTCATATTGATGGATGATAATGGAAACTATTGAAAACTATGAGATTGTAATACCTCTTCCCCATGGATTATAATGTTTATTTCTCATAAAATTAAAAAGGGACTTTAGGCAAATTATTATATTTGTGAACTCATGCATCGCATTGCATTTCAGGGTTTTGAGCTCATATTGTTTTATCATAATAGATGTTGGAATATTGGAAAGGGGGTAAATAGCATAGTAATCCGGGTAGACAGTTGGTTTTGGAAATGTGTTGAGTATTGTGTTAGTATCTGCGTAAGGAGTCAAAGTGCCCAATTGCCCTTCTGTGCTTGAGGCCAGTAAATGTGGGAAAATGATTGTTTTAGGTGCTCAACTGCCCTTCCGTATTGAGCCGGTAAATGTGAGGCTATTTTGACATATAAAATCTATGTATAAGTATCTCATTCTTACCTTGGGATTCTACTGCGCATTACCGCTCTAAAATCGATGTTTTGTTGAATTTAAAAGTGCATTGACATATCATTCTTTTGAGAAGAAACAAAACTATGAATTTTAAGCATGACATTGCATTGGCATGATCATACTGTTATCACATATTTATATACTTTGTTAAATGTATTTCTACGGGACAATCTCTCTCATTCCTATCATAAAATAACATTTTAGGGTTTGATGGGACTTAAGGCTTGGCTTGGTTTGGTTTGGTTTGGTTTGGTTTGGTTTATGATGTAATTCCACCCCGTTGACAAGAAGGTGGAAGATTGGATGGAGCACTGAGGCACTTTTTGAATGCTTACTTGTGATAGCTATCGAGCTTATTTGTTTGGGAATGTGTTCCTCTTTTCTATAACCAAGACCCTTGTCCTGAAAGTTGTAAACCATTAGGGCATCTTTATTTGTATTTCTCTATCTCTTTGAACTACCATTGTAATTATTTTGAACTCTAAAAAGATCCAAATGAAATGGAAACTTGTAATACTTTTGGGAAGTTCAATGGGAAAGAGATTCATGTTTTCTACTCATATCTTCATTGTACACCCTCATCTATTGTGAAATGGAAATAAGAATAAATGATTGGTAATTAAAAAATTATTTAACTATCAGGGCGTTACAACTTGGTATCAAAGTTAACCAGGTTTGAATACCTTGGTCCCGTGGGACGTGGCTTTTGCCATAATGGGCTTACTATGCTAGGATGGGACGTTTATTGGCCTTGTATGTTTTATGTGTTTACGTGACTATGTGGGTATGGAATTAAACTTAGTTTGCGTCCATGAAATTGTTAGAAGTCCTTTTAAAAAAGCACTTGATCAATGCTCTTTCTACTTGGAAGTCTTTGAACATTGTGGGACAAATCAATATCTTATTCGTATGTGCACTACGTGACTATGTATGCTTATTTGGTTTGCCTTATGTAATGTATGCATAGGTTCTTACTTAACTTGTGTGTGACGTGTGAGGTGGCATGTGGGTATATGAATTGCGACTTTAATCTTGTTTCAACTTTCATATGGGATGTCAGGACATGGTAGAGGTCGTGGTAGTCATGGTGCTCGGGATATTCCCACGCAACAACATATTCCTCCACAAGGCGTTGGCTAGAACAATGTGGCTAGACAATCGGGCCAAGATGCCATGGGGGCATTAGCCCGAGAGATGGTCGGGGCTCTTTGGAGTCCATGGACATCCTTAGAGCCGAGCAAGCAGCTAGGAGAGCTAGGTCTTAGGTGGTCTCCAGTGGGCCAAGTCTCCACACGAGTCGATTTCTCTCGTCTCTTCTCTTTGTCACCTCCACATGCAACTAGGTTGCATGTGCCAGGAGTGTTATAGACTTATCCTATATTGTTTCTCTAAGCTAACCAAGTTCAGTTCATACAATCTAGAGGCTATTCCACCCATTGGCAATCGGTTTGTAGTTAATTGACAATTTTGCAATTAAAGTATCACTAATTCAATGCCTAGGGGCAATAATTCGAACATTGGTAACTCCCACTCGTGTTATCATCATAACCTTACAGATGTGGTTGGTGTCCATAGAAATAATTGGAGGTTTCAATTCAATATCCAGTGTACTACTACAGAATTTGCAGGATGCTGATAGACAAAGCCACAAGGAACAGGTGGCCCAAATATACCATATCCATAGTTTTGAGATGGAGGATAAGCTACAGGAGGTGGTTGGTAGTAGTGGGATGGTGATGGTGGAGGACAGTATAGAGGTGGAGGCACATGAGGTGGGTAATGGTGAGTGTTCCAATTGGATTCTCCAATTCCAAGGTCTCCTAAATGATGCATGATAGGATGATCATCAAAAATATTAGCATCCCTTTCCAACCACATGACCCAAAAAACCACGCACACTACACACTTCCAAATAGCCCGAGCTTTGTCACTTAATCCAAAACCTCTAAGATCAAGACATAATAAGTGAACACAAGAAGCAGGAATCACCCAATCCACCTCCGCTGAGCGAAACACCCTCCACCATAAAGATAAGGAAATAGGGCAATGCAAAAATAAATTATCAGTACTTCCTTTGCCCCCTACACATGAGACACCATTGAGGTAATAAGGAACAAATTGGTCTTCTCTTTTGAACCATGTCATTTAGTATTAAATTCCTTGGGAACCAAGGTCCACAAACATTTTAACCTTAATAAACACTCAAGCATTCCAAATCATCTTGTAAGGGTCAAAAAATGGAACTGGATCATCAATTAACTTATGACTTGCAAAGAACAATCAAGATAAATGAATGGTCCACTGCCTTTAAAGAAAGGCAACCTTGGAGAAAGAGACTATCAAGAATTTCCAAAAAGGAAGTAAGCTCATTGATCTCACAGTCAATTAGATTTCCAAAAAACTGAAAATTTCAAGAAATTGGAGTGAAATTAGATAAAAATCATCGAGGCAATTGAAACATTGTGAGCTCTAGAGAGGCGATAAGGTTGTGGGAACAAAAGAGAAAATGGACTCTCACCCCTCCAAATACCATCTTATAGTCTAATAAGCTCCACATTACCCAAAACAAGACTAGTGAATTGAGAGAAACACAAAAAGCCTATGAAGACACTTCTAAGAAGGCATTGGATTTTATTGAAATTATCAACTTTAATTTGGAGTAAAATGGATCTTTTTGGTAAAATTAAGTTGATACAAATTCCCACCTGGAATAACATATACCAATCAAGGATAGCTCTGTCCACACTTGGAATTGCAGGCTATCTAATCCCTGTCATCAATTCTTTGGAACTTTATTTATTAGTTTTGATTCATGTATAATGGGTTTAATGGGCTTAATAGAACCAAGTGATGCACAGAGATTGACCCAGCAGTCAAGCAGGTTGAGTGCCTAATCCCTTCTCATCTTGTACCTTAGCCTCGAGCCAAATTCTTCGGCAATGACGAGCTAGGCCTTGTCCAATGAGTCAAATTGAGGATATGGGTTCATGGACCCTAAAACCAAGTGGGGCCTCTTGAGAATTGGGCCACCGGTCCATGATCACTACGAGCTTATGTGTGGCATTAGTAAATTCTCTTACGGGTAACAGACCCAATTGCGAGCTATATGAATTAATGGATCTAAAGACATGTGGGCCTCACAAATAAAAGGGCTAAATGATCATGGGCAGTCAAGAGAGCTTTTTGGATAATCGAGCATGGGTTTGGCAAGAGCGAGCCTGTAAGAGCTGTATTCTCACAACCCGCAGTAACCTTATCCATTATCTAGATTTTTATAGCTCACTCACAGTAAATGGCACAATATTATGCACCTCTCCCACTGAAAGGATCTATAATTTCCTCTAGTTACCCAGGCCGCCTCAAAGCACAAAAGCACACATCTCACATAACCCAACTGAGTTGCATCTGCCTCACAAAATACAATAGAATCATTTCCAAACAATAATGAGATATCACCAACACTAAATCATCCACCCTCCACATCCTAACCCCCACTGCCCTACCAAATATACGACTTAACGCCATTAAATAAACAATAGAAGAGACTGAGGCCCATCCTACATCAAACCTCTATAAGTATGAAAGAAACCTGCAAGAGAACCAACACTAACAACATCAACGTGAAATGCAGAAACAAATCCACTTTCTCCATCTAGCACCAAACCGCATCCTCTTCATCACATAAAGAAAGTGTCAATTTACATGACCATAAACCTTCTCTGTCCAATTTGCACACCAACCATGGAGATCCCACTTTTCAATCTCAAATCAATACTCTCATTAGCCACTAAAAAACTGCATCCTAAATTTTCCTTCCCACGACAAAAAGCATTTTTGTAATTCTAAAACAACTTCCCCCAACACAATCTTATCTTTCTTTCATCTCTTCTATCTTTGTACTTTCTCTTTGTTTTGCCCATCACATGCTTTAAGTAACTCCTATGAAGTTCAGGCTACAACAAGGTTCATCAAATAATTTACCAGACTTCATTCATTCATTGAAGGAAGCAACTAACATCAATCATGGTTACTCTTAATATATGAGCAATCACCTAAGTTTCATTTAGTTTTCAGGAGGTAGCATTTTGGCTTTGCAGCTTTTAAGTTTTAGGCTTTTCTTGTACAGACCAAACTCCAGGTTCAAATTCATGAACCATAATGTAGATATAAGCCATGGCCAAGAGAATGTCCTTGTCAACTAAGAATAATTCCTTCCAAATAAGAGGCAATATGTGTGAATTACAAAAAATCCATAGGCAGTGAGCTATATTTTTGAGGGAACATGTTGCGTACGGCCACCTTATAAACATATTAAAATGCTTCAGGCATGTTTCAACAATACAACCACCAGTAATGGTGTGGGCTCAGATATTACAAATAGGTTAGATGACTCAATAGGCTTCATCATAATCTAGTGGACCCAAATATCCTTAACATCTACGTGATTAGATTTTTTGTTGCTATAGATAAGCAATGAGATCAAGTATAGTCAAATGAGAAGGGAAAAGGACAAAACATACAGGTCAAGATATGAAAGGTAAGCTTCTAGAATTCAAGAAAGGACGAGCGAATGTCTAATTCTTCAGTAGTATTGAAATGGAAGACCGATAACATGGCAGATATTGTCGCCGTAGATAGAATTCTAGACCCAGGAAGCAAGCAGAACATTCAATTAGCAAAAATGTAAAATAAGAACTGCATAAATTCCACTAAGAAATTAATAAATAAAGAATCGAAGCAAACCTGAAAATGACCAAGACGAAGAGAAGTAAGTAAAAGGCAAGCTTGATAATTCGATACTTTTTCTCTGCACTAAGAAACCTAAAGACCTCAGTGACATCAATAAGATGCTGTCGCTTCATAAATCTGAAACATAGGAAAAGGAGAAGGAACAAAAAAAAAAAAAATGCTTCAATTTAAAAAATAAATAAACAAAATCTAAATTAAATAAGAAGAAAAAATCTCAGTAGACATAATATTATGCTTAATCTAATTGCAGACAAGTTTAAAAGCATCACAGGCAAACTCTGGCAAGGGCAACATTAGAAGCACAGCTGCACAAGGCAGATTAATAAACATTACAGGCAAGTATAATCAAACTAAACAAGTGACATCAAGAGAAAGCTTCATTGAAAAATTCAGAAAGTTAAATTCCATGACTAAAACACAATTACAAATAGGGTATATAGTAAATGAAGAACATAGCATCCAGAAAAGGAACAAATGGCTTCAAGACATTAAAGGAAAAATAAAATTTTTGATTTGTGTTTTGTCTTCATCAGAGTAGCTTTAAAATTACAATAAACATGGGTGTTTCATTCAATGGCCACTAAATTCATGCATGTAGCAGTTGCGGCAGAAATGAGTGAGCAGGTAGCTTCTCTCCCCGCCTCCAAACTGACGTTAAAAACTAAAAACAAAAGCAAATTATCATGCATGATGCATACCAAATATTATTCAAGCGATGTGGACACTGAGCTGGCAGCTCTATGCCTCTATCTTTAATGCTCCTTTCCCTGTTTTTTTAATCCTACCCTTTCATTTGAGTCCTATGAAGAATAGCAGTAACACATTGGATCCCCCACCACTTGATCAGTTCAGACCACATATTCCAAGGAAGTGGACAGTGCAACAAAACATGATTCACATTTTCCAAACCAGACTCGCAGAAATACACTCAGAACTGACATTCTTATCTATTACTCTTTTCTTTTCTTTTTTTTTCTTTTTTTTTATCAGCCAAAAAAACTTTATTGATGGTAAAGAACCATGCCGGGAGCACAAAGCAAACTATTCTCATAAATGACAAAGCCTTTATTCTCCCTTTCCATGCCAACCACTCAAAGAATTCAACTTTTGGAGGGCACACTATTCCACAACATATTATGAACCAAGACAGAAGAACAAGAAACATATTCATTTATGAAGCATGGGTACTTCAAAAAACATGCCGTACCCGTACCAGGTACTTACTGGCATATGATACCTCGTATAGTACTTTTGCATACGTGCCGGATACACAAAACATATACTCAAATTGTTTCTTCTTAATTTTTGGCATACCCAGTCATACCTAGTATATACCCAAGCCGTACCGTATCTCAGTTGAAACAAAATTTTCTTCTACTACAGAGATAAAACTCCTTTCATTAGACTTTTTTTTTCATTTTTAGTCCTATGCTTAGCATGATTTTAAAATTAAACTATAATTTGTAAGTTATTTAATATATTATTGACATTTAATTTTGATTTATACCTTTACTTTGGTATTAAATGTTAATTATAGGTTGGATCTTAATAAATTAAACCATTTAACTAATTTTTGCATTACTCTACATTAAAAATAAATATTTTTTTACAAACATACCAAGCCATACCCCGTACCCTACTTTTTTTAAATTTTACCATATCACCAGTAATAGTACTTGTACCCGTATCCGTACCCATGCTTCATAGATATTTATCTCACATATTAATGGATGGCACACAAAACTGACCTGAAGGGAGGCCTTCCACCTTAGACTGTCAGGATGATTCAGGAGGTTTCACTACTTGGGTTCGTAACCAAGGTTTACCCCATTTTCATTTGACCATATGTGGAACCACCACCACCACTACTTCAAGTCATAAACAACTCCATATTGGGGCATAAATTGCATATGATGCACACCCTTTCCTTTAAAAGGGTGCGTACCATAGACTTGAGCCTACTGAAATACAAGCACATCATATGATCATATCTATAGATTACAAAGATAAACTTCAAAGCTTAAAAAGCTATAACATGGTGGCTTAGACATTAGATAATCCTCATAGACAATTACAAAGTTGTCAATAGATCATATTGGGTTTGTCAGGTATTAAAAGTGTAGGAGTGGTGTGAATCCACCTCAGAGGAAATGATTGTCCACTTATCATACACAAAAAATATATGCGTCAGTAACCCACATATAATTTTAATGTTGAAAGCATATCTTCTCATTAATTGAGTGTTTCAAAACTTTCATCCAAAAAAAAAAATTTAATCGACAAGTTAAAAGCATAAAGTAGATGGTATAACATCAGAGTCATTACAGATGAGATCACCTTTGATGCAAGTAAGAAGAGCAAAACAGTGAAACAATTGACATAAATGTAGTAACTCATAAGAAATTGAAGATGAAGAAACTCACAAGATGGTATTGTAGCAAGCAATAGGAAGGGTAAGAAGGAACATGAACCAATGTCCCGTGAGGAGGAATAAAGCGCAGAAGACGCCATGCAATACAAACTCGGGCACAATCACAGCATTAATGCGAGCTGATGACTCGTATGGGTTCAAATAGTCGGCCTCCAAATCCGATAAGCACACAATCTGCACTAGTTAATCGTTTATCAGACACTACAATTGCAACAACAACAAAAATCATAGTCAATTTGTCTTCATTCAGATTTTCAGCAACCAAATGAAGGGTTTAGGGTTTATATAAATCAAATTGTAGATGATGATCTTGAAGACAGTGTACCTGGTAGAGATTCAATGCGATGAGGCCCATGGTCATGAGGAAGAAGATGACCCACAAAATTGCTTCCCACACCATGTTTATTGCTTCAAACACTAGTTGGTTACTGATTTCTAAACGTCACCAATTCACCATACCCAGCGATCCCCCCACACACACTACAGTCTGGAAAATCAGACAGTCTCTCGGTAGAGCCTTGTCCTAAAGCCAAGGAATTATCTGTCTTCCAAAAATTTCAATTAGACTCTATGCTTTAGTTTTGTCGATTGTTTAGTGGTGCTGCACTTGTAATACGTAATTTTTTTTTTTATCAATAGTTAATATTGTTGTTATTATCCAGTGATTACGTGTGTAATTTAAATGTATAGATAAAATAAATAATAAAAATATTAAATAATGTAAATAATAATTAAACGAATTAAATTCTGAATTAATTGTTTATAGAAATTTTAAGTCGAGACTTGTGTTAGACACAATCTTTTTAAAGTAAATTTCGCTCTCGTTTCGGTGCTTTAAGATTTACTCACGCCTACTTCCCAAGATGCAACAACTACTATTTGATTTGCAACATTACAAAATCAAATCTAGCGAATTAAACAATTCTATAACTCTCTCTTTCTCTTTATATAGACTAAATGCTGGACAAATGTAGGAGCACAGGAAGACAAAAAGAAGAAGAAGGAAGAGATGTTTGGGAAAAATAAGATACCTTGAATTGTTGGAATGGCAGGTTATTTATAACCAACCATGCATTTGTTCAGGTAGGCTTTGAGGGCTGCTCAGCCATGGCTAGAAAGTCACAACTAAAACGGTACCAGTTCAGAAAATTTTGAAATTTTGGTACAAAATTTTAATTATTTCCAAAATTTTCCTGCAAGAATTTAAAAAAAATTCAAACGAATTTTGTCCAAAAAATTAAAGCTAGGACCTAACCTCGGCTCGGCTGGTCAGACAAACGGTGGTGGCGCACGTGTGGAAGTTTTGGGCCAAGCCCACGTTATCCATAACTCCCTTCCTTACAAAATTTGCAGTGCCCTTTGAGGCCCATCCCAAGTATGGCAAGCTAGAGTTTATATACTCATATAAACTCTCTCTTTGTTTCAACGTGAGACAAGCCAATAAATGAGTAAACCCACATTGTCTCTTCAATTTCCATGTTCACGAACTCGAAAATGCGCGTTGAATTTTCATTCATCCGAAAATGGTTTTGAGCAACCAAATACACGATGTTATTCACTACGCGGCATTAAATATGAACCCATTTTGAAACGTCAAAAATAACGCTTGGGTCTTACCTTAATTAATGCTCAAAGTTTAGCCAAAAAATAAGATATTTACAAAGCCATTTTCCAACAATTCCCCACATGAATGGAATTCACGATAACGGGCATGCAACAAAATGCAAACAAGGAAAGAGTACATTAAGAAGATACACCATATCAAGATAAATAGCTTTTGGCTTTAAATCTCTTCTAGTGAAAACCTATCAGACTCACTGGCTAACCAATGGACGCGATGCCTTGAACTGTTCAGCTGTTTGTGTAAACTAAGACAATAGACTACACATAGTGTATCCGCAGACACAGTTTGGTTTTCACGGTTGTGTTCATTTTGGCCCTGAATAACACTTGGTAATTCATGAATGCTCTAGAGAATTTAGCCTTCTCAATTCACACAGAACCGGCCCAATTCACACTCATATAGGTAACTTCTTATTAAGAATATCCTGTCATACCCCACTTGGATGTCCAAGCTATAAGAATCATTAAAAGCAAAAAGCAAAGCTTATCCTACTAACGCTGAAGGTATCACTTATCTTATCATAGATATGGGTAGGAGTAAACCTCCTTAGTGATACGTGAAGTTATCCATAATTCGGTTGTCCCTTTGAACCTAGATCGTGGGATCTCCAGTCAACTAGGTTGGGTTGCTATTATGGTAACTATTAAGTAATAGGCTTTAATCTCATTCACTTGCCTCTGGCTAGCCCTTTAGTCAATGGATCCGCAATATTCTCTCTTGATTTTACATATTCTATGGAAATTATTCCATATGAGAGCAAATGTCGAACGGTGTTATGTCTTCGACGAATGTGTCGAGACTTACCGTTATACATATGATTCCGTGCCCGTCCTATTGCTGCTTCACTATCACAGTGAATGCATATAGCTAGCACAGGTTTAGGCCACATTGGAATGTCTTCTAAGAAATTATGAAGCCATTCTGCTTGTTCTCCTGTTTTATCTAATGCGATAAACTCATATTTTATTGTCGACCTTGCTATGCCTTTTTGCTTGGAGGATTTCCAGGAGACTACAGCACCTCCTAAGATAAAGATGTATCCACTAGTAGATTTTGAGTCTTTAGTATTCGATATCCAATTTGCATCGTTGTACCCCTCATGTACTATTGGATATTTGGTATAATGTAAGCCATAATTCTGGATATGTCTTAGATACCTGAGAACCCTAATCATCTCTTTCCAATGATTTGACAATTGATTACTTGTGTACCTACTCAATTTGCTCACAACATAGGCTATATCTGGCCTAGTGCAATTCATTAAGTATATCAAGCTTCCGATTATCCGAGAGTACTCTAATTGTGATATGTCTACACCTGTATTCTTTAACAAATGAAGACTAATGTCAACAGGTGTTTTAGCAGGACAGTCATCATGCTTTCCAAATTTCTCTAGAATCTTCTCAATATAATGAGACTGAGATAAAGCATATCCTTTAGATGTTCTAGTAATTTTTATTTCTAGAATTACATATGCTACTCTGAGATCTTTCATGTCAGACCTTTTGTTCAACATTTTCTTTGTAGATTTAATCATGTAATTATTGCTTCCAATAATGAGCATGTCATCTACATAAAGACAAACTACGACATAGCCTTTGTCTATGCTTTTAACATAGATGCATTTGTCACATTCGTCACATTCGTTTATCTTAAAACAAATTGAAATCATAACGTGACCAAATTTTTCATGCCATTGTTTCGGAGCTTATTTTAATCTATAAAGGGATTTGACAAATTTACAAACATTTTTCTCTTAGCCGGGAATTTGAAACCCTTCCGATTGTTCCATATAGATTTCCTCATCTAACTCGCCATTTAAAAATGCTGTTTTAACATCCATTTGATGTATCTCTAGATTATATAATGCAGCAATCGCTGTTAGCATGTAAATAGGTGCTATTCTTGTCACTGGTGAATAGGTATCAAAATAATCTAGGCCTTCCTTCTGCCTATATTCCTTAATAACAAGCCTAGCCTTGTATTTATCTATTGAACCATCTGCTTTTATTTTTCTCTTGAATATCCACTTATATCCAAGAGGTTTACATCCTAGTGGAAGATCCACTAGTTCCCAAGTATGATTTTGCAAAATAGATTCAATTTTACTATTCATAGCCTATTTCCATAATGGAGCTTTAGGACCTGACATTGTTTCCTTGAAGTTTTAAAGCTCATTTTCTAATAGGTATGTCAAAAAATCTGGACCAAAAGATCTAGAGATCCTAGCCGACTTGCTACGTCTAGGTTCATTTTCTTCATTATCATTTTGGTCTTTACTACTACCCATAGCAATATCAAAAGTTCTTTTTATTTGAACTTGTCTCTTTAGTTTCCTTGCAAGGAAAAATGTGTTCGAAAAACGACGCATTCCTTGACTCAATAATAGTATTTACATGCATATTAGAATTTTCAGATTTATGAACTAATAATCTGTATGCACTACTATTATTTGCATAACCAATGAATACACAATCAGCGGTTTTTTTGTCCTATCTTAGTCGTTTTGGGACTAGGGATTGTCACATTGGCCAAACACCCCCAACTTTGAGATAATTATACCTAGGTCGTTGACATTTCCATACTTCGTAAGGTATTTGATTAATTTTCTAGTGAGGTACCCTGTTAAGGATAAAGTTAGCAAACAAAATCACCTCCTCCCACAAGTTCTGAGGTAACCCTGAACTGATCAACATGGCATTCATCATCTCTTTAAGAGTTCGATTCTTTCTCTCAGCAACACCATTAGATTGAGAAGAATAGGGTGCAGTGGTTTGGTAAATAACACCATGTTCAGAACAAAATTTCTCAAATGATATATCATACTCACCACCTTTGTCACTCTTCACTATTTTAATAGTTTTGCTAAATTGATTTTCAACCTCAAGCTTATATTTGTTGAAAGCTTCTAAAGCTTCATCTTTACTTTTCAATAAGTAAACATAGCAATATCGAGTGAAATCATTAATAAAAGTAATAAAATACTTGTTACCTTCTCTAGTTTGAACAAATTTTAAATCACAGATATCTGTGTGAATTAAACTTAGAGGTTCAGTACTTCTTTTTACTTTATGAAATGATGCCTTGGTGAGTTTTACCTCAACACAAATCTCACATTTATGATTAGAATCAAACTCCAAGTTTGGTAAACATTCTAAATAAACAAGTCTACTTAAAGAATTAAAATTTGCATATCCTAGTCTACCATGCCATAAAAAAGAAGACTCAGCAATATAAACAGAAGATGTGTTCTTATTATTAATAGTCAAATTGGGTACAATAGTTAGTACATTAAGCTTAAAAAGCCCATCACTCATGTAATCAGCTCTTGGAGAGTACAACCTTGTTAGATTCAAAGACTAATCTAAACCCATTATTGATCAATAATGACCCGAAAATCAAATTCATGCGAATCTCCGACACATGAAGTACATTGTTAAGAGTGAGCTCTTTTCCCGAGGTCATTTTTAGCACAATCTTTCCTTGCCCTTCTATAGTTGATGTGGGGAAGTTTTCCATAAAAAGATGTTCTCCATTCTCTACCACTTTGTAGGTTGTGAACATCTTCTTATCTGCACAGATATGGCGGGTTGCTCCAGTATCCACCCACAACTCCTTGTGATTACCCACCAAATTAGCCTCAGAGACTACTGCAGTAAGATTGATAACTGCCACTCCATCGGAAATATAAAAATCCTCGGCTATGTTGGCTTGTGCTGGCTTTTTGCTTGAACTCCCTCCATCCTTGCGAACGCAACAATCCTTAGCGCGATGTCTATCTTTGACGCACACAAAACACTTGCCTTTGAACCTCTTGTTGAGCCCATTGTTGATCCCGTTGTTGATCTTTCTAGTGGATCCTTGTTTGGGACCATTGACATCATGCTTCCGCTTCTTATTGTTGAATTTTGACCCTTGTCCTTGTTCCATAACATTTTCATTAGCCTGCATGATATGGTTTTTCTAACTTCTTGTCGATTTATCCAATTCTGAGCTGCACTATCAGTTCCTCTAATTTCATCTCCTTGCGCTTATGCTTTAGATAATTCTTGAATTCTTTCTAAGATGGCGATAATTTTTCAATGATCGCGGCTACTTGGAAAGATTCACTGAGAATCATCCCTTCCGCATGTATAGAGTTACAATGAAAATACTGGGAGCTCGCATTTTACACTTGAGCTACCTTTCCTTCGCTTGAGCGGTCTCGCCTGCAAACCTGCGAGATACTGGGAGCTACAAATCTCCGCTCGAGCGACCAAGTGACCGCTTGAGCGGTCACCCAAAATTAGCTGTTACAGCCTACCCCTCTTAAAGAATTTCGTCCCTAAAATTTTATAGTCCCTGCAAAAACGACTCCACCAATTCCCAATAAAGATGAATATCACAATAACAATAGCCTCAATCATCACCACTTCTCAAACCAAAATAAAATAAAAGCTAATTCCAAGCAATAACATAAGAATTTAGATTTCTTTCATTTACTTCCTTCTACAACCTCCCATACAATAATTTTAAGAATAACAAACAAGTAGGTTTACATATCATTAAACAAATTGGGGTATTTCTCATGAACTTCAGCTTCTCATTCCCAAGTGGCCTTTTTCACCCCTTGGTGATTCCATAACACCTTAACTAAGGGAATTACTTTGCCTCTCAAAACTTGTTCCTGGGTATCCAAGATTTTCATCGGTCTCTCTTCATAGGAAGCATTCTCATCCATCTCTAAATTTGTCTAATCCAAAACATGGAAAGAATCAGGTTCATACTTGCGGAGCATGGAGACATGAAACACATCGTGCGCTCCAGATTGTTGCAGTGGCAATACAAGGAAATAAGCTACCCCTCTCACCTGTTCTATAATATCAAAAGGGCCAATGAACCTAGGTGACAATTTTCCGCTTCTCCCAAATCTCATCAAACCTTTTCTAGGCGATATCTTCAAAAATACATGATCCCCCTCATCAAAAGATAGGGGTCTTCTTCTCTAGTCTGCATAACTCTTTTGTCGACTCTGTGCCGTAACTAACCGTTTTTTAATAAGAGCTATTTTCTCAGTGGTCTCACAAACCAATTCTGGTCCAACCATAGGTGAATCCCCCACTTCGGTCCAACACACTAGTGACCTACAGGGTCGCTCATACAAGGCTTCAAAAGGTGCCACCCCAATGCTAGCTTGAAAGCTATTATTATAGGCGAACTTCGCTAAAGGCAGGTGTCTCTCCCAAGAACCTTTAAAATCTAGCACACAAGCTCTTAACATATCTTCCAAGATTTGGATAGTGAGCTCGGACTATCCATCGATTTGAAGGTGGTAGGTGGTGCTAAAAGTTAAGCAAGTACCTATAACAGTTTGCAAACTTTGCCACAACGGTGCGGTAAAACGAGGGTCATGATCCGAGGCAATACTCATCGAAACTCCATGAGGCCAGACAATCTCTTTAACGTAAAGTTCCACTAGGTAATCAACTGAGTCACCCCATGCACATAGTGAGAAAATGAGTCAACTTAGTCGATCCACCACCCCCCAAAACTGCGTCATTACCCTTTTGCGGTCTAGGGAGGCCCAAAACAAAGTCCATAGTGGCATATTCCCACTTCCATTCGAGATAGGCAAGGGTTGCAATAACCCGGCTGGTCGTTGATGTTTTGCTTTGACTTGTTGAACACTTGGACACAAATGAAGCCACATTCCGCTTCATATCCCTCTACCAAAATTGTCAGCTAAGGTCATGGTACATTTTTGTGCCCCCCGAATGTATTGCAAGATGGGAGTGGTGAAATTCCCGAAGTACTTCGTCTCTACACAACTCGGGTACAAAAAGACGGTCAAGATACAGAACATTAGAATAAGAATCTACCCTCAAAACCTTTTCCGCTTTCCCCTGAGCAATCTTCCCCTTGATTGATTCTACTTCTAAGTTACCTTTTTGTGCCTCTATCACTTGGGTAACAAGTGTCGGTTGTGCGAAGACGGAAAACAAGGTGTCATGCTCGGGAGATTCACTAAGATGTAAATCAAATTCACCCAAATCACCCAACATTTCCCATTCCCTAATTGCAAGGGTAGCAATGGTACTCATAGATTTTCTACTCAAAGCATCAGCTACTACATTGGCTTTCTGGGATTTTAATGTAATTCAAAATCGTAATTCTCTAAAAATTACATCCACCTCATTTGACATAAATTCAAATCCTCTTATGAAAATAGGTACTTAAGACTTTTATAATCTGAGAACACTCAAATTTCTTCCTATACAAGTAATGTCTCCATAGTTTTAAAGCAAAAATGATTGCGGCTAACTTCAAGTCGTGAGTCGGGTAATTCCTTTCGTGGGTTTTTAATTAACGTGAACCATATACCACTATTTTACCCTTCTATATCAAAACACATCCCAAACCTTGTCTAGAGGCATCACAGTACACAGTGTACCCAATTCTCTTTTTGGAATGACTAAAACTAGTGTAGTAATCTAGCCTTTGGCTCGAAGAAGGATTTCTCACATGATTCATTCCAAACAAACTTCACTCCCTTTCTCATTAGCCTAGTCAACGGAGAAGCTAATGCAGAGAAGTCTTTCACAAACCATCTATAGTAATCGGCAAAACCCAAGAAACTGTGGATCCCTAGGTCGCTTCCAATTCTGTACCACCTCGATCTTTGAAGAATCCACGATAACCCCATGCTTAGAAACAACGTGACCCAAAAAATTCACCTTGGAGAGCCATAACTCACATTTCTCGTACTTAGCATACAACATGTGCTCCTTAAGTAATTGCAACACAATGCAAACGTGCACCTCATGTTCTTCCTCAAAGGGTGAATATATAAGAATATCATTCACAAAAACTACCACAAACTTGTCGAGATATTCTTGAAAAACCCGATTCATCAAATCCATAAAGGTGGTAGCAGCATTGGTTAAACCGAACAGCATCACGAGAGATTCATAATGACCATACCGAGTATGAAAGGTCGTCTTCGGAATATCCTCCATTTTCACACGTGGTTAATGATAACCTGATCTTAAATCTATCTTTAAAAAACACCGAGAACCCTTAAGTTGGTCAAAAAGATCATCTATTCTAGGAAACGGGTACTTATTCTTAACCGTGACCCTATTCAGCTTATGCTAGTCAATACATAGCAGTAATGAACCACCATTCTTCTTGGCAAAGAGAGCCGGTGCTCCATAGGGTAAGGTACTAGGGTGTATAAAACCCTTATCTAACAATTCTTGCAATTGCTCATTCAAAACAAGCAACTCTGTCATAGCGAATCTATAGGGTGACATAGAAATAGGTGTCGTAGCCAGCACTAGATCTATAGAAAACTCAACCTCACGATGAGGTGGTAATTCAGTGAGGTCCTTTGGAAAAATATCTAAATACTCACAAACCATCTTAGGAAATACCCCTCGCACTTCACATTTCTCATCACTCATCAAGGTTGCAAGAAGAGAAGTGAATTTTCCTTGACTACGAGAGTCATATAAAGGCGGTATAAGTCTATCAGTTTTATCACCCAGAAAATAAAAAGCAGTCACCTCCAGCAGTACACACAGCAACTCTCCCACGGTAACAATCTATCACAGCATGATAAGTAGACAACTAGTCCATACCGAGGACGACATCAAAACTCGTCATATCTAAAAACACCAAACTAAAACGAAGTCGGAGGTTAGCAACTTCAATCACACACCTGCGACACCATCTTACTTCCAACCGGTGATTCTACCACAAGAGAAGATTCTAATGGTTCAACCTCTAACTCCAACATGGATACAAATGTAGATGCTATGAATAAGTAAGATGCTTCCATATCTATCAACACATTGGTCTAAGTATTATATATAAGATATGTACCTCACATCACCATTGGCCCAATCGACTGTTCAGATGCGGTGACAGCATAAACTCTCCCTCGAGATCTCTGTTCACTCTGCTCATCTCTCTGATGATAGGCATGTTGCGCGGATTGTGCGGAGGTAATCCTATGTATAGCTATAGACGCCTATCTAGATTGAACTAGCTGATGAGTTTGCCTCTGGCTTTGTCTTGCTTGAAACCTTGAAGCATTAGCCATTCCAGCAATCTGGGGACAAAACTTCTTCATATGAACCGATTGGCCACACTGATAACAAATAGGCGATTGACCTCCACCTAAGGTCTGATTCTGAGAATGAGTAGAAGGTTGGCGTTATTGGTTACCCCTCTATGGACATGTAATGGACTTGTTACCATGTTCATCACACCGATAACAAGTGATCCCACTTTGTCCCGTACTATCTGTACTCTTTCCTAACATAGGATTTGATGACATGGTCGGTAATGGTAGTAGATGAGAAGACGTAGAACTCTTTGACTTTTTGGATGCCATAGAATCTCCTCGAGATTCGGTAAACCCTTGTCTCTTAAGCCGCTGCCTCTTCTCCTCGCCTTCAAGCATGATCTCAACATGTGCCGCGAACTCCATCAACCTATCATAATCCTAGATCATGTTTCCCATTACCTTCATCAAGATTCCCAGCCTTAGCCTCTTTTCAAACTCTAAACACCAACGTTCTTCTGTAGCCACAAGGTCCGGTGCAAAACGAGATAGGCTCGTAAAAGTAGCTTCAAACATTGCCATAGTGGAGTTGGATTGTCCAAATTGCTCAAACTCTCTTCTCAAACATTCACTCACAGTTGGAGAAAGGTATTTCTTCTTAAAGGCATTAGAAAATGCCCCCCAAGTGTGTTCAATTCAACCCTTGGCATATTTCCACCATTGACCGACATCCCCCTTCAATTGATAATTGGCAAGCGCCACCCGAAGTTCACCATCATGAATATCTAAAATCTCGAAGGATTTGGTAATTTGCTTAAGCCATTCATCTGCCTTTAACAATTCGGCACCCCTAAGAAACTCAACAAGATTTGAACGAAATTTTTTTTTTTTTTTTTTTCAAGAAGGAAGGCCTAGTCTTCCTTTTGATAGTCCTAGCTGCTTGCTCGGCTCTAAGAATATCCATTGACTCCCTAAGAGCCTTGACCATCTCTCGAGCCAGTACTCCCATAGCATCTTGGGCCGGTGGAGTGGCCACATTGTTTTGATACACTCGTTCTTCTTGAGAAGGGATCTCTGGTTGGGTTGGGATATCCCGACCACCTTGACGAGGTCTGCCATGACTCCTACCATATCTAGACATCCTATATAAGAGTATATGTGGACAAGGTTAACTCAAAATTCATATACTAGTTCATTACTTCTCCTCAAGTCTCAATCTCATTCTTAACACATAAACATGTAAACAAACAGAACACATATGGATCGCTCTCCCAAGATATCAACTCATTCCATGGCGCTCAAAGATTTCCCGATGGAAAAAGCATTGATAAGATGCCTTTCCAAAAGGATTTCGATGAATGTAGTGAACACAAATCATATCCTAAGGGATTGATCCCATACACGCCTAATCTCATAAACACATATTCAAGTAAGACCACCAACCCCTCATCTTAGCATGACAACCTAACGTGACAAAGTCACTTTCCACGAGCTCCAGGTATTCAACTTGGTTAGCTCTGATACCAAATTTGTAATGCCCTATACATTTAATTCCCATGGAACAATTACAAGAACATACGCCCCACACACACATCACATAATTCCATTCAAGTGTTTCTCTTTCTCATTAAACTACAGATTCAGTTTACAAAAGTACAAGATACAGATCTCAGTTCAATAAGTTAGAAAAAATTTCAAAACTATTACATTGCCTTTTGAGACATTTAATACAAAAATACAAAACCCAAAATAAAAGTAGAAAAAGAAGTTCCACAGTTGCATTACAACTTCAAGTTTACAAAAAGTTTAGCTTTTTTGAAAAGCGGTAGTCATTTTCTTCTTCTTTATTGACGGTTTAGGAGTTCTTCATTTCCTGAAATGTTGATAAATAGGAATGAGCAATTGCCTAGTACAGAATAACTTTAGCCAAGTATATAAACATTTTATTTAAATATGTATGACCTTTATTAATGCCCATGAATTTTCCTTGGTTTAAAAGCTATTATACAACACACAATTCAACATCTAATCTCTATAATTTTTTGTCCTCACATAGATGGCCAGTGGACACCTCAAACCTTCCACTTTCGTCGTCCTCACACGAACTGGCTAGTGGACACCTCACAATATCCCTACATTTGTCGCCCTAACGCAAATTGGGCAAGTGGGCACTTCAGACTCATTCCCACATTTGTCGTCCTCACATGAACCGGGCAAGTGGGCACTTTAACACATTCCAAAACATAAACATTTTAAGCACAATACAAACAATCACGAGGATTGTCCAATTTTACTTATCAACTTTCCATTAAGTCAAAATCAAGAACAACCCTTAGGGTTACATATGAAAGTTTGGGGCATTCCTTTCCTAGTGTTTATTTTCCTTAATTCATGTGTATTTACTCACTATTTCATAATTAATTACACTATCCATCATCAATTTCACACAACCACTTCATCAACACAAAAACCATATATATATATGTATATACATCATCTATCTCAATAGTCCATACACCTTAAGATTCATACACATTAGACCAAAGTACAAATATACAACGGTAAGAAGGGAGATGGTGGTCCACACAATGAGCTATCGAAATGCTACGATCTAATCGGTTCAAAACGTAGCTCTTGATGAGGATAACAACTTTAATGAAGGCCCAAAGATCGATTATTGCTCTTACTAGATGAAATCTGATGTTTTGTAGCTAGGGTTTTGGAAAGAGGGCTGTTAGAGAGAGAATGAGTGTAAGAGAAATGAATTAGAAAGGATTTGGATTGCAATATAACTCTACTGTCCCGACCAGACCACTCTAGCAAACTTTTCATTGCTCGAGCGAAGTGCCAAAAATACAAAGGGACCGCTTGAACAAACTTTCCATCGTTCGAGCGATAAACACAAAGTCTTAGATGCTTTATAGAGTTACAGTGAAAATACTATGAGCACGCATTTTACAATCGAGCGACCTTTCCTTCGCTGGAGCGGTCTCGCCTGCAAACCTCTGAGATACTGGGAGCTACAAATCTCTCCTCGAGCGACCAAGTGACCGCTCGAGCGGTTACCCAAAATCAACTGTTACAAAGCCATTTTATGACCAGTATAGGACAAAAAACTCCTTCGGTTACGGAAATAATAGAGATAAAGAAGTCTACCAGAGATAAGAGAAGTTTTCACTTTTTCTCACTTTGATTGACTGAAGTGAAAACTTGTGGCAATTGTTGAGAGATAAAAATTAACCCTGTGAGATAGGTCCACCCAATGCCTACATAGAAATAGAATTAAGGTAATAAACTAATATCTTGCAATACAACTTGCCAAGTTGCTCTGGCATATAGGCATCAGAAAGGTTTTGGGCCATACAAGTGACTCATTTTTGGCACATTGGACAAAATTGATGGCTTAAGCTCATTGGACAAAATGAGTAGCAAGTTAGCCTATATAAGGGGATGTAATCTTCTACTCCAGTGGGAGGTATGCCTAAACTATTTTATTTACTTATTCAGTTTCATTTAGATATATACTATTTAACTTGATTGTTGGAGTGCCCTCCGGCCGGCAACTGCCGATCAGAAGGTACTAACTGTTTATTCTTTTGCAGATTCGGAACGATGTAACTCATCTCTTGTTGATCTCTTAATTAATATATTTTTGCTTCCACAAAATTTATTTAAGAAATCTTTCAATTTATGCACAAAATTTTTCAATTTATAATGATGTCAATATATTTATTTAAGAAATATAATGTGTTATTAAATTTAATTATAGAATTATTTAATTTTTTGAAGTATATATTGGATGTGTTGGATATTTATAATTATTTTTTAAACTGAACTTGAACAGATATAGAGATTCGATATTCGGGACCAACCAAATCTAAACAAACCCAAAAAACTTTATTATGTAATATCAACTCGATCCAAACTTGGCTAAACCCGGCCTGGCTCAGCCCGAAGTTTGTTGACCGCTAATACCACCTCATCCAATTCAAGAGCCGTGTGTCTGGATGGTTCTGATTTCTACGGTGTCTCCGGCTAACCCCCAGATCTGCTTGTTATATTAACACGTCCAAACAACCCCTTAGAAAAATTATCCCATTTCTTCTTCAAACGCCACCAAGGCTTTCTCAAAGGCAATTCTTTGCTTGAAGAGCTTTCCTCCCTCTTCTAGAATCTGGAGCTTTCCATTAGTTTCAACGGCAAGTTTTAAAGAGTATACTTTCTTTATCTTGGATTTAGTTTTTCATTCACCTTATAATCTTTTGCCATTGTTTTCTTCTGTAGTTGAGGATTCAACTGGTTTCATTTCCCTTTATCCTCCATAGCATATATATTATATACACACAAATACACACGTTTATGTTATGTGAATATTATACATCTGGGTTCCAATAGCAAGTTTTATGCAGGGTTTCTTTATCTGGGCTTAGATTTTTTCTCTTCTTTTATTGTAAGTCATGCCACTATTGTCTTTACTAATTGAGTAATTAACAGGTTTCATTTCCCTTAGTCACCTTTTATATAGGTATATAATTTGGTGTTGCTGTGTATGCATTATCCATTTGATGTTGCTCTGATTGTTTCTATGTTTCAAATGCAACCTGCCTCAAAATGTCTTCTCTTTTTTTCTTTTTTCTATTTTTTCTTTTTTATCCAGTTGTTAATCATTAGATTAGCACCTATGGAATTTAGCCTCCTCACCCTTGCAAAGCATCAAGTGCTTGCAATTTAATTCAACTCCCCCTTAGGGAGTGTTGAATCCATGACCTCCCCTTGGGACTAAGCCCTTGGGAGAGTCTTGGTGGCCCACTAGGCTAGGCCTAGTTGGTTTGTCTCAAAATGTCACAATTGGTACCATAGGGAATCCTGAGGCTGCAATGTGTGGGAATGCGGGCAGTGGGTTTGGGTTTGAGTTTGAGGGCAGCCCCTTTCACCATAGTCTCATTGAACCTCTTTCAACACCCCAATAGTCCTTTTTGACAGTTGATAAGTTAACATACATGCCATGATTATGTCCCAGTAATATCAATGATTTTATGTCTCATCTCACCTATATTTGCAACTGCATAATTCTTGACACTTTGTTTTTATTCTTGACTTCATTAACAAGTATTTCATTTTGGTTTTTATTTCTTTGGTCAATCTAATTCAAGGACGAGGATAGTGGCCAAGTTGAGTCAACTCTTGATCTTCCTTCATTCTATTAACTTAAAATACTTCTCCTATGAAGTGTTGTAATAGGTTTCGGTGTCAAATCTAAAATAGATTTTAAACCGCAGGGAATACAACTAGTATATATATTGCCACAGTCTGACCATAGGGACAAAGCTGTCTCTATGGTCAATATTGCCTATTGTCTAATCATTCACCTACCGTCTCTTCCTGTATATGTAAACCTATATATGCACACCAAAGACTATCTATTGGTATGAAGTTTCAGTTGCTGTGGATGTTCTAGATAAAGGATCTATGCTCAATTGTTCCAAAGATATTCGGTGTGGGGGTGTGTCATTGTGTGGAAGCTATGAAGATAATGCTAACTTTACAATAGACATTAGGACATATTTAATTTAATTTTTCATGAAATTTCCAAATAGTATAAAAAGTTTATTGATTTTATTTTATTTTTTAATTTTTTTTAATTTCTAAATAAAATCTTGAAACTTTCTGCAATTAGACATTGGTGATTCTTCTTATCCTTCACTGCATTTGTGTTTCAATGCTCTCTCTCTCTCTCTCTCTCTCCAAATAGTTACTACCTTTTTACTTGAATGAGTATATCCATACTGAAGATACTTGTCTAAACAAATAACAAGTGTTTGCACTATGCTATGCATAAGGAGAATATTTCTTAGACAAGGTTTTGTATATGTTCCTTGTAGTAGCTTGTTACTAAAAAAGTTTTGCATCCCGAATTTTGTAATTTTTGCTTTTTTCATGTGGAGGAGTATCAACAGCTAACAAAATAACCATGCATGATGCTCTTTTAGTTGAGAAAAAATATTGAAAAACTGAGGTAAAGAGATACTTTTTCTTTAGTACATAGAAATCTATTGACTGCAATTATAGATGTATGAGTGATTGATGGGTGTATACGTTGCTATCTCGAAGTAGTGCATTTTCATATAGGAGTATATGTGCATGATTCTTTTGTTGTTGGGGCTAGGGATTAAATAAACTTAAAAAAGACACCAGCACAGAAGTTTTCTTCTACAATTTGCCAGAGTATTCACTGCATAAATTCATCTATTAATGAACAAACAATTTATTAGGGATATATTTTTGTAATGTAGTATCCATGCATTATTGCATTAGTCACAGAGATCTGTTAAATAGTGCATATGGCGAGCGGCTGTTTTCAAGAATTCATGCAGTCCAGTGCGCATGCACAGCGGCAATATATATACAAATATAAATGTAATGAATATGTACATACATAATAAAATAAATTGTAATAATAGGAAAATCAAAGTAGAATACATAAAGAGGTAAACTGCTAGTTTGGTTTAATGGCCTTTGTATGTTATGGAATATGAGCAAAAAGATTCCCTAGTTTGAAATTATCTAGTTAATATTGGTAATGTATTTGAACTCCAAAGAAATAACCATATCACCTATAGAAATTTTAAAATTTCAATATTAACCCAAAAGATTATGAACTTCCCAACTTAAAATTTCAGTTCCACCCCTAATAAGTCAATTTGCCTTCAACTTGATCAAAGTTGCGACTTTGACCCATTAAAGTCACAAACTCAATCCACTACATGAACTTGAAACAATTTTGGAATTCAGTTGTAGTCAAATCATGAATTTGACCAAGTCAAGTTGTGAATTTTTGGTGAATTCCACTCTAAACTCATGATTTTGTTAGTTATAATGCAATGAGTGGCCTAGTTGGGTGAAATGGGTATCCTAGGTAACCTATTTAAGAGAAGAAATTTCCAAGTGATTTTTCTGTCATCCAATCCATAACTAATTGAATAACTCTTACCTAAACAAAATAAATAAATAAATAAACAAAAAACAAAATAAAACAACATAAAAAAAAAAATAATAATAATAATAAAAAAAAAGTGAACACTTTGCTGAGGAATGAACTTTTTTTTTTGGGATAATTATTGTTAGAGGAATGAACCTTGGTGTTTGTTTGTTTGCAAATCCCTAATCTAGTCTTGCTCACTCACCACTACTAATGGGGTCTTAGTTGATTCCCTTTTGTTTAGGTTTAGCTAACAACTATGCACCAACTGATAATGGTATATGTTTTTGAAGGAAGAGTTTCTATTTTTCAAGAATATTTTTTTCATGAAAGATGAATGATTTCTTAAATATGTTAATCTACAACTGCTAATGGCCATATAACATATTCGGTTATGTGCATGTAAGTTTCTGAGTTATTTGCTATGAAAAGATGTTTGGATTATGAGCTCGCTAACATTGATTTTTTGTTTCTTGGTTGGCTGCAAGATTAATGATTTAGTGGCATATTATGCTATACGGTACTTGGTGGGTTCTGGCCACATAAGGTGCTGCATTTGTGCTTGTCCTGTTAGGCTATGCCAACATAATGGTTTGGTCTCCCTTCAGCTTGCGCTTGAAAAATGTGGTCCACCTGAGTAGGTGTGTACGAAAACAGATGAGCAACCGCATATGTGGTTTCGTTTCTGAAGCACCGCCCAATTCATGTTGTCTTTATATTTCCACTGGTTACTCCAAACCAAAATATACTGATATTGGCTTTCAAGCATCACAGGGGAGCTGTTTTGGATCATGCATTTACAAGCAGAGTAGCAACTGGCATTCATTAAGAGTTAAAAATGTAGTTAATTTTAGGCAACCCCAGCCAATATGCCTTGATTTTTCATTTGGTTGCCAGCATGTGAATGTGAAGCTTTTAGTCCCAAAACAAGGAATTATTCCCAAAGTCAAATGTAATGTGGGACCGCTATCTTGGCCGCGAGGATGTGCATCTACAGGCTTAATTTTTGGACTTTTGGTTTGTTGTTCAACTTCTGAACCAGTACACGCTGAAGCAGCCCAGCCAGAAGAGAATAAGGAAGACACGTCTGTCAGCTTTTCCCATGGAAAGAAAGTCTACACCGACTACTCTATTACTGGTGAGCATTATATTATTACCAAGCTTTACGCTTTCTTTTTCTTTACTTGTTTTTCAGCACATTTAAACATTTGCTCGTAAAATTTAGATTTGCTCCATCCTGTACAGGCATACCTGGAGATGGCAGATGTTTGTTTCGCTCTGTTGCTCATGCTGCTTGTTTAAGATCAGGGAAACCAGCTCCAAATGAAAACCGTCAGAGAGAATTAGCAGATGATTTACGGGCTAGAGTATGCTCCCCATGCCTCTTCATGATTAAAATAATAAGTTCAAGATTCTTTGTACCTTTCCGTTTCGCTTTATTAGAACTTTGATTCTATATAAACAATTCAATTGCAAATTGTATAGCTGTTTCTTACAAGATTCATATTTGACTTTAAGTTTTTTATTTTTTATAATTCAATCCATGCAATTTTCACATCGAATCTTAAATGCTTATAGTTGAATTATGACTTGAACATTATAACTTTATCTTATTGTTAAAATCTTTACTATTTGTGCTGGTTCTTGTACTGGAACTCTCACCTTCATTAATGTTTCTACTTTATCACAAAGGGGAAGCAGTCCACATTGGTAGGAGCAACATTGTATAGTTTAAGTACACATATTTTTCTTGCATGGCAGAACATTCAATTCGTTAGCCTTAGTTAAGGTATCTACATTATCCTGTGTCTGTGCTTGTTGTCACTTTGTAGATATTCTTTGACAGTTATCAATCACTCATACATAAAATTACATTTTTATTTTATTTTTTGTTTTTATTTTTTTTTATGAGACCTGCTATGTTGAACTTGAACTATCCCTTACACTATCAAGCAAGTAGTTTTTGCCTCGTTTGTGCACTCAGGACAAGCTTGTTCACATGAAAACTTTGTATCCCATGTCCACTGACTGGTGATCTGCCCCTTTTTTTTTTTTTTTAGGTGGCTGATGAATTTGTTAAAAGACAAAAAGAGTCAGAATGGTGAGTTTCTGAGTTGTATCAATCTTACAAAGTAGCTTGGTATATCCTATATGATGATTACTACTACTATTTTTCTTATATATGTTCCTCTTATGATGCAAACAAGAGTTCCCTTAGTATAAGAAAGATGGGGAGAACATAAAACAGAAACCAACGTACCAAATCATGGATTCTACTTCTGAGTCACTTATGTTATGTTTGCTTCCTTGGAATGAAATGGAATGGAATGATCATTCCATCAGAATGTCCATTCTTATGTTTAGTTCACTATAAAAATATTAATAAATACATTGCAAATGGAATGGAATGATCATTCCATTCCAATCAACTTTCATTCTAGTGAACCAACCACTACCTTAGTATGTAGTCATCTCATAGAGTGTTTCCAATTTGACCTTATGGAACCCTTGTGAATGGCCTTCTCATGACTAGCAACTTTGGTGCTGACAAATTTTGTCAAATGGACTATACACGTTTAAAGGCTGAATATGATATAACATACATATCTAGCAAAATGGTTATTATTCTTCACTCAGAATGTCACATTTTATCTTATTGAGGTAAGAAACATATTTCAGGTTCACCTATATTTGAATTTCTGCTATTGTTATGTAATTGATAGCTAAACAATGTGATTAGGTTCGTAGAAGGTGATTTCGACACATATGTATCTCAAATACGGAAGCCACATGTATGGGGAGGTGAGCCTGAACTATTCATGGCTTCACATGTTCTCCAGTAAGTCTGTCTCTTTCTCTCTCTGTGTGAGTGTGATGTGTGTGCTTTAGCAATATAAAATGTATGTATCTCAGTCTATCGACTTGAATGTACTGATTATCTTACATTAGAAGAATGCACACATCTGCTTGGTGACTTGTGCCAGTCAACAATCACACATCTGCTTGCTGACACGATCCAGTCACCAATCACGGTGTGTATAATTGTGGGGTATGGGCACTGCAATTATCTCCTATGGGTATCAATTGTTTCTTCCTTTTAAAAAATATATATATATGGTTAAATAACAGCTGCAACCCTTAATACTTTAATGTGGTGCCATTAAATTTGTAAAACTGACTATGAGGCTGTTAGACGTGCTTGGCTGGGAGTTGTTTTTATCTCTCTTGTTTTTCTGCTTTTGATTTTACATTCCTTTTTTGGTTACATTTGGACAACTTTTTTTTTTTTTTTTTTCTCTCTTCAATGGAAATAGTGACAACAAAAGCAAAGCAAGCAGCACCCTATGAAGGCCTACTGAAAACACAGCATAGAGGAGGTTCGCTATCCCCAGCGGAGGGTCTTCATAAATAGTTATACTGCTACTGAGTTGGACACCCAGATTAGCTAGGAAATCCACACAAAAGTTTCCTTTCCTAAGGCTGTGTTTGGATCAAGTATTTGAGTAGGGCTTTGTTGAGGGAAAGGAAAAACAAAGGGAAAGTGAATGAAATATGAACTTTTTTTTTTTTTTACTTTTCCCTTACCTTTTCCTTTTCCTTTTCCTTTTCCTTTTCCTTCACAATTCCCCTCTCAAATCATTAATCCAAATACAGCCTAAGGGTGAGCTGGATCTGGAACTTCAGCCTCATCATAATGAATCTGCAACCTTCTACCATGGCTCTGTAAGGTTTCCGTGTGATGTTCTTGTTCTGTAAGATATTCAGTGCATTAGCCGAGTCAGTTTTCCCAATCATTTCTTTGAATCCCATATCCAAAGCCAATTTCAGTTCCAGTAGATTCCCCAAATCTCCGCAACTAAACTTGTGGCATTGCCAATGCTTCCCGCAAATCCAAGGATACAGGTACCTTCATCTGATTTAAACAGCCCTCAAAATCCCTCTTCACCAGGGTTTCCTTTAGCTCATCCATCCATGTTAAGCTTGATTCAGCCTGCAGGATGGAAAACCCAGTAAAGGAGTCTAGCAGGTTTAGGGGTTCTTGAGGTGATGCCCTTAGATAAAGCCTCATTAACCTCACTAGCAAACTTAAAGCTTTTCCTGAGTACATCTTGACTAGAAGGGATAGAATTTTGAAAGATGAATTCATTTCTAGCTTCCCAAAGATGCCACAAAAGAGAAGTGAACAGGGTGGGCCAGTTAATCTCATTCACTGACTCAAGTCTAGGCTTGTTGATATTATCAGTTATCCACCGGATAAGGTCTTTATTTCATCTTGTAATGTAGTCTTGGGCGTTAAGAAAATTAGAGCAGACTTCCTTACTAATAAGGTATTGTCTCAGAATGTGAGAAGTGTCTTCCTTAACAAGATGGCATCTCTCACAATCAGAACTGTTGGACAAACCCCTGGTGCGACTGAAGTGGTTGGAGAGAATCCTGTCTTGGATCACAAGGCAGAGGAGACCCTTTAATTTCCAAATCCAGTCAAGCAATCATGTTGGTAGTGGAATTGCTCATAAGCACTCACAATTAAAAAATCACCAGAACCCGACTTGCCCATATACATGAGTTTAGGAATGTGGGTATTCAGAATGAGGAGCCTTAAATCATGATTATAGATTTGTTCAGTGGAGTTCAGGTTCCTATCCCCAAACTCATCCAGGAAAAACTCAACTGTATCAGAATTATTAGTGATATTATTGTCCTCAAAGAGCTCAGCCAGAGGCCTCTCCCAACTCCACCAATCATGCCAGTAAGGACAACATTCTTAGCTTTCATGATACTCCCAAGTGTAAGATAGGTCAATTTCTAAACAAGCAAGAGCACAAATATTTATCCCTCATAATTTTGGAACTGTTTGGTGCAGCTTATAGAGGTTGCTTGTAGTTGGGATTTTTTTTTGGTGTGTGCGCGCTTAGAGTGTTTGGTTGCAAGTAAAGGCAAGTTGTTTTCCCTGGCCTTTCTGATACAAAGGCCCCCATTATCCTGACTGTTACATACTTTTTTCCAATTGACAAAGTGAACTTTCTTTTTCTCATTACGAAAATGGTCAAGACCTCTAAAACATCACTTCTAAATTTACCCCACATGACGTGAACTATTTCATGTCAATGATTTGTTTAGGAATTGATCAACTAAACCCCAATCCCTTGCCAAGTTATTATGGGTAAATTTAGGGGTGATTCTGGCATAGGCATTACTTCTCTTGATTCTATCCACTTGGTTACAAACAGCCATGGGAGGCCATTAATTTGCATAGAGTAGCTAGGGATAGCATAAGTGACTACCTGAATTAAGGTGGTCCTACCCAGCCGGAGAAAGCTAGTTAGTTGTACGGGGGGAAATATTCGTCGTCTTTCGTACGCCTTACTACAAAGCTCGCCTTGCTCCGAAAGAACTCCGACTCACTACGAACAGAATGAAAGTAAGCTACTCGGCGGGTGGTTTGCCGAAAAACCCCTCTGACGGTCAAGTTAGTTCACTTGAGGAAAAAGGAATGCAGAGCCCTATAGAGAGAGAGAGTTGCTACAGTGTGCTTACCTCCTCAGAGTCTGCTCACGCCCCTTATCTAGGCTGGCCATGCAGCCCCAGAGTGAATGCGCACTATCTCTGTTGTCTTTTGCTGGATGCATAGCTGTACTGCCCTCTCCTTTCTTTACACTTGCATGCGTCAATACTGCCAAACAGTGTTGGCCAAACCATCAAACGGTATTGATGCGTGCCAAGAGCGGATTTCTCTCCACCATGTCATTGGACCACGTGGAATGCCTCAACTGAGCAATCACTTGTGGCGTCCCTAGAATGCAAGCTTAGGACATCCTTGAGCCGATCTGAACTAGGCCGGCTCCCAAGCTGGCCCCATGCTCGGTCAATGCCCCAAGGGCCTCATACTCCTAGACCGGTCAATCTCTTCGACATGTTGATCATCATCCCAGCCATAGACCACGGCCTGTCTTCATTCTACCCGATCCTTGCTTGTGGCTCAAACCACGCCTAGCTTGGCCCTTTCCTGCGGCCCAAGCACGGCTTATTTCGGCACGATGCCGAGGACCGTAGGTTTAGCTCGGCCCAACACCATGTCCGGTGTTGGTTTAGCTCGGCCCAACATTATGTCCCCGTGCTGGTCTAGCTCGGTCCAACACTATATCCTGTGTTGGTTTAGCTCGGCCATTGATTGGCACAAATTCCCCTCTCATTAGTCTTCCATCCAGAAAGTTTCAATTGCATTTTCTCAATGATAGGCTTAATGAAAATAGAGGAACACCAAGTTGTCAGTGAGAGGGATATTGTATTTATGGCTCAGTTCCAGAGCTCTCCTACTTGGAGAATGTTGGCAAAAACAAACATTTCGGATTTTTGGAAATAAGTCGCAAGGTCAGTGGCATCATAGAACTCTTCCAATCTTTTCTTATGACTTTATCTTAGAGACATCAGAAACAAACATTTTGGATTCTAGAAGCTTTGTGACCTTTCCAATATTTTCTTATGACTTTATCTTAAAATGGTTTTGGTTTTATTTCTAAAGTCATGAACAAAAAAGAAAAATTTTATGACATTGAACACTAGTTGAACTAATGATCTGATGAGTGCAGGATGCCAATAACAGTGTACATGTACGATGAGGATTCTGGTGGGTTGATAAGCATTGCAGAGTATGGGCAAGAGTACGGCAAGGAGAATCCCATCAAAGTACTATATCATGGCTTTGGCCATTACGATGCATTGCAGATTCCCGGTAAGAAAGGTGCCCAATCAAGGCTCTAGTACTAGTAGTATTTATAGCTTTAGAGCAAAAAGAAGGGTGAATGACTGCATCAGTACTAAACTACCAAGAACCAAGAAAGAAGAAAGAAACTATCATCTTACTATTCCTTATTTTTGTTTCTAAATTGTGTTTTAACATATAATCATGGTCCTTTGTGTTATAACTTTTAAATTAGAGAATATAATAAAATAATAGCATTCTTCATCTTCTGCTGTCATGCTGCATTGCACTCTGTTCGACTGAGCTAGGTGTGTTAATGAATATTGCAAGCATGGATTAGCGGCAGATTTGAATTCCAGAACTTGCAAATGCTAGTGTACTAGACAACAACTGTGCTTAGGCTGCTTTCTGCTTGGATTGATTCTGAACTCTAGGTTTTTGAGTAGGGAATTTTTATTTTATTTTTATTTTTACTTTTACTTTTACTTTTACATGAGATTTAAGTCATTGGCGTCATTACATAAAGCATCTCCAGTGCAAATTTTGCATTCAAGTGTCTTGCAATTTTTTTTAAAGGTCAATTGTTTCTCCATAGTGTATTAACGGTTATGAATGAAACATAATGTTCCCCAGGCCCTAAGTTGTACCAACTAGGCCAATTCTTGAGCTTCAATAATCACTAGTTATAATAAATTCCTTGGAACCAGTCTATACAGGGCGTTTGCTCTGATTTTAAATGGAGTCCCACAAGTGAGTGGTGGGATTGGTTTCTCAAGATTAGTCGAGATGCGTGTAACCCAATTATCAAAAAAATAAAAATAAAAATTCCTACAATGTCTTTTTTTTTTTCAATTGAAACTCTGTTGCTCATGGCATAGTAGACTCAATTGGGAGAGGAAATGATCTTGAAATAAGAAGAAAAGCTGAAAAATGAAAATAGCTGCTCTTGATATCAAGTATTTTATTTTATTGGTTTTATAAAATGAAATAATTCTTTTTTGTTATTGCAAAAAAAATATTTAAAAAAAAAAAAGAAAAAGGAAAAGGAAAGGGAAGCAAATGTGCATCTGTCCCTTTTATGGTTCGAGCAGTTCAACACTGGGTACATCACTCGCATCTGGGTGGCTGCTGTGCAGTGGGGCACAGCATTATGGGTCCATTTTGGGGATTCGTTTTGACAATCTGAATTATTTATATTTTAGAATATATCAAGTAAAATATATTTGTAAAATATTAAATTAATCGGATATCGTTAACTTTTTTTATCAACTAACGTTTATATTTATTTTAATATTTTAAATCATAATTGTCATTTATTTTTATAAATATCCCATTTCCTCATCATTCGTATCCACTTCTATTTCCTTTTTTATTGCATTTGTTCTTTATTTTAATAATGTGTCTTTTTACTTTTTCATCATTGTTTCTTTTTCTCCTTTTTGAATTCCCTTTTCTACTTTGAGTGGGTTTGGTAATTATTTTTTTACAGTTTTTTTTATTTAATAATCTTTATCTTAAATAATTTTTTTATTTTTTTTAACTACCAGTCAGACTTATAAAAACAAAAACAAAAAACAAAATAAAACATTCGAAGACAATAATAATAAAGTATTTTTTAATATATTTTTAAAAATATACTTTTTATATCCTTTTTAGACTAGAAAAAATATTACAGATTGACAATTTTTTTTTTAAAAAAAAAAAAAAAAGACAATTTTAATTGTTGGCAAACAGGTAATCTTAGGGTAAATTATACCAACCTTCCCTAAGGTTTATGACAATTACAGAAAATCCCTCGAAATTTTCAGTCCAACTGTAGTATATGAATGTGGTTTTCATGTACTATACAAAAAAGTAATATTCTAATAAAAAAGGGTTGTCACAGGGTGTTATTGGTTTTACCGGTGATGTGATGTGACTTGATATATATATATATATATATATATATTTAGGAACTAACCGGTGGTATAGTGAAGTTATTTGGTGGTCATGGGATACGGTTACGTGATGTTCTAAATGTGCTATGATTGGTGGAGGTGTGGTCTATAATTTTGTGGTGGATGATTGAGGAATAACAGGGACATGGTGGTTTGTGATTGACAATGGATATGGCGACGTGACACCCCTATACCAAGAAATATTTTTTAATGGTATGACATTTATATAATGTTTCACATTAAATTATTTTTATAAAAATTATACTAATCTTTTTTAAGATTTAAAAAATATATTAAGTATCCTAAAATTTGACATAATTATATTGAATTTTGTTCAAAAATTGTTAATTTAAATAAAATTTAGCTAATTTCTCAATAGTATTTTATTAGTTGCATGAATAGAAAAATAATATTATTTATTTAATATTGGAATATATCCAATACATTCATATTTATTCTTGTGTTTGTAGGAAACTTTTATAATACTTTTTTTTGGATGTGTACTAGATGTATAGTTATGAATTTTGTGATCTTTGATTATTACTCATTGTATTATTGATTATGAATATAATTATATCAAATTTATAAAATTAATCATATTTGGTAGTAAATTAACTCGAAACAAATGGTAATTAGAGTTATATTAAGTAGTAAACTTCTTTATTAAGGGTGAGCATGATTTAATTTGGTTTGTTTAAGAATAAATTAATGATCAAACGATTACTTACAGATTTCTAAAATTTAAAATGAAACTATAAAAATTTTAAAACCAAATCAAACTAAAGAAATAATTTTATAACATGATCGCAAAATATT
This sequence comes from Camellia granthamiana, assembly GCA_036172215.1. Lineage (NCBI taxonomy): Eukaryota > Viridiplantae > Streptophyta > Magnoliopsida > Ericales > Theaceae > Camellia > Camellia granthamiana. The sequence continues at coordinate 6,452,103 of CM069914.1, read as the reverse complement.
AGTCATAACTTACTTGAACATTAAGCAAATAAAAATAATTTACATGATTATTTAAAACCTAATTCTACTACTATTTAATTAAACATAATTTACTGCTACATTAAATTATTAAATAAATTATTTGGACATGTTAGGTATTTTTTAAAAATATTTGAATTTATAAAAATTACTAAATAATTTTCATTTATTCTTCTCATTAAGACTTCACTTACTACTAAATCCGATTAATGTACTACTTAATTAAATCTCACTTACTAGTCAATAAAATTTCACAAACTACTCAATCAAACTTGACTTACTACTCAACCATCGCTGCTACCACCACCACCACCACCACCACCACCACCACTACTACCACTACCACTATCTCCATTATCATTGTCATTGTTGCTATAAACATTATTAAAATTTTATTATCACTACCATTGCTACCTCTATCACCACCACCATCAACGCTACCATGCCACTACTGTCACCACTACTACCACCATGCCACTGTTACCACTACCACTCTCCCCACCACCATGCCACTATCACTACTACCGCTATCACCACCACTATCACCACTATCACTATCACCTTCACCATCATATCACTACTGCTACTCAATCAAATTCCATTTATTACTCAATCAAACATGACTTACTACTCAATATGATACCACTTAATTGGACTTGACATACTAGTTAATTGAAATCTCACTTACTACTCAATTAGATTCTATTTACTATTTCATCAAATTTATCATTGTCTTAAAAAAATTGAAAAATACTCATTGAATTTCCACTTAGTACTTAATGAGCTTCCACCTACTATTTCACTAGACTCCACTTACTACTCAATTTTAATTTCACTTACTACTCAATGAGCTTCCACTTGCTACTTTACTATACTCTACTTACTATACAATGAGTTTCCACTTACTATTTCATTACACTCCACTTATTACTTAATTTTGGTTTCACTTATTACTTAATGAGCTTCCACTTACTACTTCAATAGACTCCACTATCTACTCAATTTTGATTTCACTTACTACTCAATGAGCTTCCACTTACTATTTCATTACAGTTCAATTATTACCTAGTTTTGGTTTCATTTACTACTCAATAAACTTTCACTTGCTATTCACTATACTCTACTTACTAGTAAATGAGCATCTACTTACTACTTCACTAGACTCCACGTACTACTCAATGAACTTCTATTTTTTTTTTGGGGGCAATTAAGTCATAAATTAAAGACAAACGATACACATATCCAAGGGGCCTACCCCAGGAGCCAAACAAACTATACAAGACAGCCCAAATAGGACCAGGCCTCTACAGTTGCAAAGGGAAACAAACTATACTACTAACCAACTAGAAACCAAAAAGAAAAACAACCAGGAAATTACAAGGGCCAAGAAATTACAACCCATCTCACAAAAGCAAAACAACCAGGAAACCAAAAAAAAGAAAGGAACAGTGTCTGTTCAATCACCACATATGGAATATGGGGGGATTGAACAGAAACAGAAAACACCAATATACATCTCACATAGGAAGGACCAACAGACAGCAACCATAAACAACAAACAAAATCAAAAGAAACAACAAAAGCACCCAGCAGCAGCAACCACTTGCAGCAGCACAGCACAGCAGCAGATCATACCACCACCAGCAGCAGCACAACAGCACAACATAGCAACTAGCAGCAGACCCACCAGAAGGGCAACGCACAGCAACATAGCAGCAAATAGCAGACAAGCAACCACCAGCCACAAGATACTATAGAACAGCATGGCCCAATATCAAACAAATTCAAAAGGCATCATATTATATACAGCTAACAGCCCATACAAATATAGTCACTCTCAGCTGGGAACTCCGTCACCAAAACTGGGCTCCAAGCATCAAGTCCATAACCAAAGTCGTCAGGACCTAAAGAGCAACAAAGAGAACACATAAAGAAAAAAAAAAAAAAAAAAAAAACCAAGCAGAACAGACTAACACCTGCAGGAATTAAGCACACATATATGTCTTTCCACATTCAACCCTCACTAATACAACTCAAACTCAGCAAACAAGCAGGGGTTAGCATAGGAGGAACACACTTTATATAGGACTCCCCAACACTAAACCCTCAAAATAACCTCCCTAAAAAAACAGGACCAGCTCAATACCTGCAATATAAAACAATAAACAGTTAATCAAACTTTAGAAGCTCAGATCACTTGACCCACAAGGCCTCACATCCCTCACTCAACCCTACTATATTCTCACCTCACTCAACCATCATCCCTATAAGTGAGACCAGCTGGGTAACCTGCAAACATGACCTTCCATTCACTATTTTATTATACTTCATTTACTACTTAATTTTGGTTTCACTTACTATTTAATGAGCTTCCATTTACTACTCAATTTTGGTTTTACTTATTACTTCATTACACTAACTACTCAATTTTGGTCAGGACAATGCCATCATAGCAATTATAGAAGATCCACTCTTGGTTTCTGATCTAGAAATTTCAGGCTTCTCTAATGATGGTGATGATGATTTTGTAAACTATTTGCCAAATAGTTTGTGTTCATGGAAAACCATTATGTTGTTAGGAATATTGTGAGTAAAATCATAATGAATAGTTAGTATTGTGTTAGTAAAATCATATTGTCACAACCCTAACCCGCCCCTAGAGGTTAAGAATATGACCGGCCAATAATCATAGATTATCTACCGGCTCTTAACCAAATCACAAAAAATTTTCTAGTTATCAAGGCCTAAAGCAGAAGCAAAAACAGAAATAACATTGTCCATTGAGCTATGCATACATGATATGAACCGAAATACTCAAAACATTTCATAACACACTTATAATATATACAAACATTTATCTTATACATAACCCAGGATTACACACATGGCTTAACAAAACTTAACAAAATAAAGCTTAACAAAGCTTGGCCAAAAATAAAAGTTAAAGCCTCAACACGGAGGCACTTCTTCGGATGGTCTTCACAAGAAGGTTGACTCCAAAGCAAACTCTAATACAGATCTTCTAGATGCTCACCTACATATATAGGGGAAGAGGGTAAGCTAGAAACCAAATGAGTAATGTCAATATAAAGAGGTTGAATGAATGAGTTTCAGAACTTTATAAAAACAACATTCTTAACATGATTAAAGCATTTTTCAAATATATATATATATAAGACATAAAGTTCATCAAACCTTTCACAGTTAAACACTTTACGTGGTACATTCGATAGCATTATTCGAAATAAACAGAGTAAAGCTTGACAGAACGACCTCAAAGGGTCGAAAACGTACAGAACGTCTAAATTGGCTGAGCTCATACAGAACATCCACGTTGGAATGAAAACATACAAAACGTCTATAATGGGTCGATTACATACAGAACATCCATAAAAGAATGAAGCCATAAAGAACGATCATACATGATCGAAGCCATGCAGAACGATCATCAAAGATTGACATCATACAGAGTGTTTATAACGAATCAATAACATATGCAGAACGTCTATAACGAGTCGAAGGCAGAACATAAGTTTCCAAAGATCAAAGCATATATTTATGGATGTCACATTAGATGATCAAAAAGGGAATCTCATTGATTCTTATCAAAACATAATTTTCAGAAAACTTGTCATATCATAAACATTTGGGAATTCCATAGCATAATTTGATATTTCAGAAAATACTTATCATACCGGACATTTTGTAAACAAAACATAGATTTCATAAAACATCATATAGCATAGCCATTTCAAAATCATTTATACAAAAATATCTTTACAAAGACATTACTCATAGTGTTTGGTCAGACGATACTCCTCGGCAGTCCAACCTACAGAAATCATATACACAATTCAATACACTGCAACAAAAGACAGATTTGGCGACTAACTTTTTAGTCGCTAAAGGTCCAATTTTAGTCGCCAAAACCTTTTGCCGACTAATATTTTTGGTCGCCGCCTTTGTTGTTGAAAGATGGTCGGGGAAAGTAATTGGCGACCAAAAAAATTTTAGTCACTAAAAGCACACAATTGGCAACTAATAATTTAGTCGCCAAAAGTGTTTCAACTAAATTGAACATGACATTTTTAGCGACTGATATTTTTGGTCGCCAAAACCTAAACTGTTTAGCTACTAAAACTTTAGTCATCTAAGGTCTAACATTTTCTGTTTAAAAGCAATTTTTCAGCGATAATTTCGACATTTCCCTAATTTTTACTACCAAATTCAATAACATTGCCCTAATTTCAATAACATCTCACCCCAAGCATTGCCTTAATTTTTAATTTCAACCACATTTCAATAACATTTTTCTAAGCATTGCCCTAATTTTCAGCATTTCCTATATGATTTGTGTGTATGTAAACAGAGACAGAGAGAAAGAGAGAGGGAAATCGAGAGGGAGATAGTGAGAGGCAGATAGAGAAATCGAGAGGGAGATACAGAGAGAGAGAGAGAAAGAGAGAGAGAGATGCGAAATAGAGGACAAACCTAGGAGGGAGACAAAGCGATGATCTAGCAACCCTTGCGGTGATGGCGATGGAGACAAAGCTATAGAGAAGAGGGCAGAGGCGTGAGTGAGAAACAGTCACAGAGGCGCGAGTGTACCAGTGTATAATCGATTATATATGGGATCAAAGTTGTGTATTTATGATTTGTGTGCATATATATAGATGTCTGTATGTGTGTGTGTAAACAGACACAGAGAGAGAGAGAAAGAGGGAAATCGAGAGGCCTCTGTGAGAAGGAGACAGAAATCGAGAGGGAGATACATACAGAGAGAGAGAGAGAGAGAGAGAGAGAGAGAGAGAGAGAGAGGCGAAATAGAGGACATACCTGGGAGGGAGACAAAGCGATGATCCAGCAACCCTTGCGGTGATGGCGATGGAGACAAAGCTACAGAGAAAAGGGCAGAGCAGTGATAGAGGCGAGAGTGAAAGAGGGAGTCTAATGGACTTGTATTGTATCCTTAGCTGCTATTGTATTGCAATAAGAACAAAACCCATTTTTTTCCTGACCAAAAAACATTATTCGCCGCTAATTTATTTAGGAATAACACGAAAATTTGAATCCTCTCGTCAAAAAATTTCGTCACAATTGGCTATTAAATTTTAGTTGGTAAAAGTGAAATAAACATTGACTAAATTTTTTTTGTAGCTAAAGATTGCAGATTTAGCGATCAAAATATATTTTGGTCACCCAAAACCTTATTTTCCCACGACTAACAAACAGTTAGTAGCCAAAAATGAAATAAATACCAATAAAATAAATTTATAATATCTAAAGATTGCACATTTGGCGACCAAAACTTTTTTAGTCGCCCAAAACCTTATTTTCCGTGACTAACACACAATTAGTAGCCAAAAATGAAATAAATACCAATAAAATAAATTTATAATATCTAAAGATTGTACAATTAGGGACCAACTTATTTTTTAGTCGCCCAAAATGCTATTTTTAACAACTAACATGTAATTAGTTGCCAAAAGTAAAGAAAATACCGACTAAATTTATTTTTAGTAGCTAAATAGTGTACTTTTGCCGACAAACCCATTTTTAGTAGCTTATGCATGTACCTTTGGCGACCAAATATTGTTTAGTAGCTAATGTGTGTACTTTTGGCGACTAAATTTTTTTTAGTAGCTAATGCGTGTACCTTTGGCGACTAAATAAAGTTTAGTCGGCATTTTTGGTCGCCGAATGTGTTATTTCCTGTCGTGATAAAACAAAAGTGTTCAATTAATTTCAATTTCTTTTATTCATTCAAATTAGTTAATGTTGGTTTCTAAGCGTCTTTTAATTTCCCGGTTAGTCTAAATATGCGCAGTAGGAGTGTTTGGAGAGTCAGAAAGGTCGAAAGACGAACAAAATGGGGGTTCATGTTTTTCGTACGTGCGGAAGCTCCCAACCACACGTGCGGAAAGGTGTCGTATGTGTGGTTATTGTAGAATGCTCGACTCTGTTTGGGTGTAACGGCTGCACATGCGGGCTTTTTGCCGCATGTGCGGTTTTGGGCAAGGTTGTGCAGTCTGAAAATTTTACAAAGTGTGAGCTTTCAAAACCCAATTTGGTGACCAAAATTCATGCAAAATACTTAATCAAAACATGAAAATAAACATGAAACATGATTAATAATTAACTTATTTGAACCAAAACCTTGCTTAATTTCAAAATCAAAACCCAAATATTCGTGAACTCATGGTTTCCAAAACTTTTCTTCAAAATCAAATGTATAATGAAATTGCATGGCTCAAATCCACAAATTCATGGTGCATGTAATTTATGAAGCTTAATTCAACTATAGTTTTCAAAATCAAACTCAAAATTGATGAAATTCAAAGTTTATAAGTCATGTTATTCAACCTAGCTTAATTCTTCATTCCAAACACAATATCTTAGGACTTACACAAATATAACCTCAATTGCTTCTTTAATTGAATTAGTAGGTGGATTAACTACAACAATTTAGGCTTGAATCCTTATCTAGAGTTAAAGATTAGGTTTGATTTCTTGAATTTCTTGAGTTCTCCCTTGAGTTCTTCTTTTCTTCAATTTTCTTGAACTTCTCTTTGTTTCTCTCTCTAAGTTGAGCTACCTTTCTCTCTCTAGAATTCTCTAGCAGATCTTTGATTCACTCCCATACCTCATGATTCAACTTAAACACAATACACACACACACACACAAAGAGACTATAATTCTTTACACTCTTCTTCACAATTAATTGCACATGAGTAGGATTAGCTTAAACACTAATTACACATTAGCTTAATTAATCCACACTTACTTTTAATTAATCATGATTAGTACATAACTTAATTGGTCTAATTAATTCCAATTAAGGCCGAATTTAATCATACTTAATTTTTACTAAACTGAATCAGATATTTAATTAATTTCCCATAAGGCTCAATACATGAAACTGAATTGATTAAACTCATCAATTATATTTTCATAAGCCATTTAGGCTTTCAATTTCTGATTCAGAAATAAATCCTTAACAAAGGCATATACAAATCAGATATAGTATCACACACAATCAAACACATATTACACATAATCAAACAGACACAAAATATGCCAATAAATTCCAAAATCAAATCAGAATACGTAATTAAAATTCAAATCTCCGTAATTAAATAAATGTAAATGATGTGTACGGTGCGGTTATCACACATATTATAGAAACTTTTTGTTTTCTACCGAATCAAATGTCATTTCAGGCACATCTTTTTCAATTAGTTGATTCATACACTTCACATCTCGTTCGGTTGGGAGATCATCAGAACTAAGGATATTCTCTTGATTGTCAATGTTGTACTCACCAGTGTCAAAACCATCACCATCATTATGTAGTTCATATACGGTGTTATTATGCCCAATGTTACCTTCTAAATAAAATTAATTAGATCAAACCAAATAGTAAGTGATATTACAATCAATTAATGAGACTTCACTTATTATTTTAGTAGATTTCACTTACTACTCAATTAAATCGTACTTACTATTTAATGAGTTTTCACTTACTACTTCATTAAACTTTACTTAGTACTCAATTAAATTTCACTTATTACTCAAAATCTCCACTTATTACTTCATTACACGTCACTTCCTACTTCATGAGCTTCTAGGTACTACTTCATCAGACTTTACCTACTACTCAATCAAACCAAACTTATTACTCAATGATACTCGACTTTCAACTTCATCAAACTTGACTTACTATTAAATAAAACCCCATTTAGAGAGTGTCATACTAAGTAATAAGTTGTTTCAAAACAAATGGTAAGATAATTTATAACGATTGATAAACAAATTTAGAAATCTAACCAATTTTAGTGAGTGTCATAGTATGATCTCATTTATTACCGAATGGGATTGTACTTACTATTTCATTGACTAACTACTTTATTAAACTGCGTCTATTACTTAAGGAGATTTCACTTATGACTTCATTAGACTGCGTCTATTACTTAAGGAGATTTCACTTATGACTTCATTAGACTGCGTCTATTACTCAAGGAGATTTCACTTATGACTTCATTAGACTTAACATACTACATAATTAAATCCCACTTATTACTCAATGAGACTTCACCTAGCTCAATTCTTCATTTATGGAAATCTGAGATCTCTAATGGATGGATGATCTGAGATCTCTAATGGATGATTTTTTTATTATTATTTTTTTGGGTACCATACATGAAACCATTTTCATGTAGAATTTTCCTTTCTGAAATAACAAAGACCTCCCTTAACAAACCTGTGTAGGATGATTACCTTCATCATCCATTAGAGATCTCAGATCATCCATCCACGAACAAAAAGAGTCATTATCTTGTTCTTCTCACAACCTAGCTACCACCATGTGATATCTCAATTTAATCAACCAAATCTTGCACCACGTACAAGTTGATCTCATCCACTGCCCTCTTTCTCACCCCAATTGATCAAATCTGCAGAGACTTAAAGGATGTAATATGCATAGAGGACACGAAAATGGTGCAAATTTGGGGCTACTGTTGTGGATGGTATAGGGTTATTACCAAGAGGGTTGTTGATTTGAGTGTGTACTGTTTGCCGACACGACGGAACTGGGTGGGACTTGGGACAGGTATAGCTCTTATGGAATCAAACTAGGTGATCAATGGCGGTGGGTGAGAAGAGGTGAGTGATAGAAATGGTTGACATTGCGTGGCGATTGAATGGTAGTGACTGCTGAGGCTAGCAGTGTTGACGATGGCATTAGATCTCATCCCACCACTTGCTGCAATTTCAAATCACATTAAAGAAATGCATTTGATTAATGATTGAAGTCGGAAGTCTGCTTAAGAAGATTAAAGTATGGACAAAACCCTCTTTAGGTTATTGAAGCTTGAAGAGTTGTGGACCTGAGAACGATCATGGTACACATGTATAATTAAGCAAAATACGGGTTGGGTTATCACACAATTGCTCAAAATCATGCTCCAAATTCCAAATTCAAACTTAAACCATGAAGTTGAAACCATACATGACATGAATTGCACTCTTTACTCCCATGTATGAGATGAGAAGTGATATGTAATAACCCGACCCTCGTACATGTTTTCTGGTATGCTTTCAGTCCCCTATTCTGTGCATTTATATGCTTACCGTGGAATTTTATGTGAGTTAAGTTTAAGTGGGTGAATTTTATGATTAGAGAATCATATCTGTCTAATGAGAGAAATATCTATTGTAATTGCGATGTTCAGATCAGAAATTGGAAGCCTTAGAAGCTTAATAATCTGAAATTGATTTTACATTTGAGGTCAGCATGATTTTTAAGTCTTAATATTATTTTCTGTGAAATTTTGATTTGGAATGATTAAACTGATTGGATTTTGTCCTTATTCACCTTATATATATATATATATATCTAAGTTCTTTAAACAATTGACTTGGAAGCCATTTCATAAATATCTCCTGGGAGAGAGTTAGGGAAGAAGTGTAAAAGGGGAGAGAACTTCACCAAGGAAGAGATTGGGAACTTGAGAAGAATTTGAGAGAATTAAGCTCAAGGTAAGTTTAACTCACCTTGTATAACCTTTTTCTTGGAGTTGGGTGAGAATTCCCTTTTCATTCATATCACTTAGGGTTTGTAATTGTGATCTTGTGTGTGTATGTTGGTTAATTGGCAAGATAATCTTACCCTTGATTGTTTTGACTTAACTTGAACTATCTAGTAGGGAATTACATTCCATCCCTTCAATTGTTATGTGTGAGCTCATCTATGTGAACAAATGGCTATATATATAGATATATATGTATATGTGTGAAAGTTGGATATATCGTAGGAGTGAGCTATGTTTATGAGTTTCAAGGAATTAAAGACCTAATTCATATTCCTATTTATATATGTTTGTGATTCCTATTTATATATGATTGAACCATATTCTAGCAATAAATGGGTCTATTTTGAGCAATATGAGATGTTTACCAAGTTGGGTGTTTACTTGAATTTCGGACTGCACAAACAGGACAGAATCGCCGCACGTGCGGAGGTCATGGCCGCACGTGCGGAAAATAGGGGATTTTGGGCTGAGGCTACTGGAAAAAAGGCACGTGCGGGACCTCACAGCCGCATGTGTGGGGCTCACAGCCACACGTGCGGCCCATGCTGGGAAATTTTGTTTGCTCCGTTTTACGTGCTTGACCCTCTAATATTATTGAAATCTGTATTTGATGCCTTTAAATGTTTGTAAATTCGTTTGAAGCGAAACGAATCAGAAAAATGATTTAAAAAGGAAAAGGAACTAAATTGTGAATTGTGCATGTGTGTAGGTCACAATCCAGGAGGAACTATCGCTCCGCTACAGCATAGTGAGTAATAGTACTGCATAGTACATTTGGTTTACTGTTAATAGTTAATATTAGCATTCTATTCTCCGTAAGTGAACTACGTCGGTTCTTAACGAATAAATGGAACTTATGTTCATTCTTGAACAATAGTATCTGTGTGAATATGAGATCATTCTGTTTGGCTACTAATGGGCCTGAGGCGGTTCTGTTATGAGCCATCGAGTGTGGATAACTCTGAAAACAGCTGTTGATATCTGGGCTTGAGGCCACTCTGTATAATCTGTTGGGCCTAAGGCCGTTCTGAATGTTACTGCGCTTAAAGCCGCTCTGCATGATATTTGGGCTCAAGGCCGTTCTGAAAAGTTTTACGGAATAAGCTTAATCACATAACCTCTGCACTTATATACATTATAATTCAAGTTTAATCATTGAATTGTTTAAGTACTCTTATTCACTGAGCCTTGCTTACTCTATGTTGTGTCTGTCTCTGTAGGTGAGCACCTTGGAGGTCAGTCCTAGGCCAACAAGTCTGCTTCTCTTTTGTTAACTTCGATGCGTCCAAGCACTTAGATGAAGCTAGGGGTGCAACTCGGGCGGGCTCAACCCGAGCAACTCGAGCCCAGCCCGAGTTTTTTTAGGGCTTGGGCAACTAGATCTTGTAATCTGGACGGGCCTGGGCAGATTTTTGATGCCCGAATTGTAATTTGGGCCGGGCTTGGGCAGAACCAATGGCCAACCCGAGCAACCCGAACCCGAATTGAATTTAATATATTATATAATATATAATATATAATATATATAATTTAATAAATTATATAATATATATAAATTAAGTAAAAGAGTTCTTAATTTTTATTTTTTATTTTTTATTTTTTGGTAACCAGAAAATAACTTTGAATAATTCTCAATTCTTTGTTAATTATCAATTCTACCTACAGGTTTCAAAACAAATCTACCTACAAGTTTCTGGGCAATTCGGGCAATTCGGGCAACTTGGGCTAACTCGGGCCGGGCTTGGGCAGCAAAGCTCGGGTTCATATTCGGGCTTGGGCGGGCTTGGGCACTGCTCTGGGCAATTCGGGTCGGGCTTGGGCAGACCCCCAACCCGACCGAACCCGCCCGAGTTGCACCCCTAGATGAAGCTCCTTCATTTTTGTGGAGTTATTGCTAAGCTTTTAGCTTTGTGCATTAAGTCTTCTGTCTAATGTCATAAAATGTGTATAACCCTCCTTACTAATGCTTTTGTTACATGCCCAACCACGGGGCCGGGTCTGTATATATGTATGTACATAACTGTTTCTCGTATGTATGTTCATTGTATGTTTGTCCACTTGAGGCAAAGTTTGTGATCCTAGCATAGTAGTGATAGCTCAATGGATACTGTCTATGTTAATACTTGCTTTTGTTCAGGCCCCATATGTCTTCCATATCGATGTTTTATGTTTGTTTCCGAAGTGGTCATACCCAAACTTTTAGGGGTGGGTTTGGGGCATGACATGATAGAACTATGAAGGATTTTTAAAAATATCAAATATAACTTCATGCATGTGGAAAATCTCATGGATTTCAAACCCAAGTTGGTGATTCATGCATGCATGTATACAATAATGCTCAATTCTTTCATGACTAAGATGATCCTAGCACATTCTTTCTAAATTCATGAAAATGGTATTATAGCTTGGTGAATTTACTTCCTATATGGATTATCTACAAGAATTGAGTGTGATTTCCATACCTAGAGTTGAAGTCAAGTGTAATCCTAGCTCAATTCTTCAAGTCTTCTACAAATTCTCTACAAATCTTCTTTCTGTCTCTATAGTTGAGTTCTCCTTCTCTTTCTTTCTTAAATCTTAGATCATTTGGTGTAGAAATGAATTCATAAGCTTGATTAAGGCCTTATATATGAGTGGATTAGGTTGGACTAATCAAGATTGATATAGGTTAATTAATTATACTCAACTCTAAGTAATTCTAATCAATTCTAATTATTTTGATCCGAATTTGTTACCCAAAAGACAACCTAAGAGGGGGTGAATTAGATTTTTACAAATAAAAAAAATAATACCCTAATAAAAATTATGACTAACACAATAGATAAATATAGTTAATGAAATAAAAATAATTAAAACAAGTGTTCTAACAACTATGTCAGTTAATGATTTTAGCACAGTGAAAATGTGAAATATAGCTATGGCAATTTAAATAAAATAAAGAGATAATTGAGAAAGAGGCAAATAAATTTATAGTGGTTCGGCTTCAACTCGGCCTACGTCCACTCCTCAAGCTTCACTTGAGATTTTCCACTATACGCTAGCTTCATAGGGTGCTAGCAACCTTTTCACAGATGGAGCAATCCTCCACAGATTTTACACAGACTTTTTAAGTCAAGAACACTGAGTGTACTATAATCTTACAAGGTTGAAAAGAAGGTGTTTTTGCTTTCACAGAAAGCTACAAGAATTATCTCTCAAAGATAGATATAAAAATGAAGCTATGATTTTTCTGTAAACCTCACACAGGAAAGATGAGCTTAAAGCTATACGTCTCAGTGTATAATTTCTGAAAGAGGATGTAAACAAAAATTGAAGAACACTTTTTAGAGAATTTTTCAGATAATAGATGTGAGTGATTATAGATCAAAGAATATTTTCTAGTTTTTTTTGTAACTTGTTTACATTAAAGGCTTTGGTATATATAATGAGATTTATAGCCATTTATAGTCGTTGTATTCATTTGAATATCTTCCACTCCATCATTACTAATTTGAATATCTTCCATTTGAACCTTTTGGCCTGCTGCTGTGCTGGGCTATTTGAATATTTGTTTTGGGCTGTTTGAACATCTAGTTTGGGCATTATTTTTGGGTTGAAATAAACTCCTGATTTAAGCAAATATTAAATACATTCAAACAATATTTAGGATAAAAGTTTAGGTGAGAAATAATGGGACAAAATAAATTTTGATTCTATTTTTCTCTTTCAAATAAATTAAAACATAATTAAATAAATCATCAAAATAAAATTTGGATTCTATTAAAAAATAATTAAATAAATCATCAAAATAAATTTTGGATTCTACTTTTCTCTTTCAAATAAATTAAAACATAATTAAAAAAATCATCAAAATAAATTTTGGATTCTATTAAAACATAATTAAATAAATCATCAAAATAAATTTTGGATTCTATTTTTCTTTTTCAAATAAATTAAAATATAATTAAATAAATCATCAAAATAAATAAGTCTAACAATCTCCTCCTTTTTGATGATAGCACACAATGATGTTTTGATTTGATTTGGGAGTAAGAAAAGCTCCCCCTCAAGTCATGCTCCTTGAATTCATTTATAAAAACATAGGTTAGCACATGTGTAATAAATAAGCTTTAATTAGAAACATGATATGAGACTAAGATATTAAACTATAAATACATAACATCAGATTAATTTGAAAATAATACTATAATTTGAAAATAATACCATAATACATAGCATTATAATTTTCTCTCCCTGTGACATTATCAAAAGGAAATCATGGCTTAGAATTTGGAAGAGGAGGAGGAAAATAATAGTGATAAATGTCATCAAAAACAGATAATCAAAACATATATATATATATATATATATGATTTGCCCGCCTCTCTGTTTTCCGTCGAAAATCGCGTCGGACACGCGGCCTCGCTTTTGCGTCAGCCGACCAACAAAAGCGAGACGGGTCAATCAACTGCCCCGGCTCTCTCTCCCTCTTGTCGTCTTCTCTTCCGTTTTCGTCGTAATCACTCACTTCTCCTTCTTCTTCATCATTCGCTTCCATCCCTTTCTTCGTCTTCGTGAGAGAGAAAGAACAGAGAGACTGATCAGAGCAGAAAGGCTGCCAAAAATGACCCTCCTTTCGATTACATCTCACTCTCCTACTACATGGCCTTGTCCTATCTCCTTACTCTCTTTCCGGACTTGAATGATCCCGTAAGCGCTGCTGGGCTGAGTGCCCTGGCTCCTACTCTTCCCAACCTTCCTATGATGTCGATTGAGCAAATAATGGTAGCGCAATCAGATATTGAAGCCAATCATTTCACACAGACGTCCTGTATGGAGATGGTGACTGCAGTCACAAAATTGGCGCATCGACTGCAGAACAGAACGAGTGAGTTCCACCAGGTCAACGCCCAATTCTCTTTGTTCCAGCGCATGTACAAAGATGCGCGAGCAGAGATTTGTGCACTGAAGGTCGAAAATAAAGAGCTTAAACGGAAGATCACCTCCATGGCCCGATTTGGAGCAACGTCGTTCTTGGCTTTTGATAGTCGGTGGGAAGTGCTCGCTCTCGACGAAAGCACGGGGGCAGGGACGTCAAGCGTCGCCCAAGGTGATAAAAAGAAGAAGAGAGCGGTGGAAGAGGCGAGTTAGTGAGGTCGGCCAATGGCCGGAAAAATGAAGGGAAATTTTTTTTTTTTGATGTAAATATGTATATTTTGATTTGTGTTTGTTTGTATGTTTAACGTAATCACTTGAAGATGAAAGTAAAGTGCAAAAAAAATAAATCAAAATTAAGCCTCAGGGCAAAACAACAAAAAAATTAAAAAAATAATGAAAAAAGAAGAAAAAAATAATAAAGGAAATGAAGCCGATTAGTAAAACAACAAATAAATAAATAAATAAATAAAATAAAAGATATTAAGCCTAATAGAAATAAAAAAATAAATTAAAATAAAATACTACCAACAGAAATTATACTTAATGGGACGTTGGTGTTGCTGGAAGGGTAATGCAAAAAAAAAAAAATACCATGAGGGTTTTAAAGAAAATCAATGTATGCAAAGTTAATTTTACCTCAAGATGCAGAACCAAAAAAAAATTACACAGTTGAGAATAACAAACTGCTAAGGATAATAAATGTATGAAGGACTTGAGAGCATGCAACTGATATAAATGTTTCCATATCAATGTAGCAATACACATATATCATTTTAACAAAAATTCAAGTTTCACAATCATAACAAAACTTTTTAAGTAGAAATCAACATTCCAAGCTCGCCATGAATAAAATTGAAGCAATCCTCGCTTAGGGGTTTTGTGAAAATATCCGCCAATTGCTTGTCGGTGTTTACAAATTTGAGTACAACATCCCATTTTTGAACATGATCTCTTAAAAAATGATGTCGAATTTCAATATGTTTTGTTCGTGAGTGTTGAACCGGATTTTTGCTTAAATTGATGGCACTAATATTATCACATTTAATAGGGATATGATCATAATGTAAATCAAAGTCCTCTAATTGTTGTTTCATCCAAAGTATTTGGGCACAATAACTTCCGGAAGTTATATATTCAGTTTCGGCTGTTGATAAAGTAACATAAATTTTCTTTTTGCTAAACCAAGATACTAATGAGTTAACAAGAAAGTGACAAGTGCCACTGGTGCTTTTTCTATTAAGTTTGCATCCGGCAAAGTCGGCATTTGAGTAACTAATTAAATCAAATGTAACACCTCTAGGATAAAATGGTCCCAAATTTTGAGTGCCAACAAGATATCTAAAAATTCTTTTTACAACACTGAGATGTGATTCCTTAGGATTTGATTGATATCTAGCACACATACAAACACTAAACATAATATCGGGGTCTACTTGCAGTTAAATAAAGAAGTGAGCCGATCATACCTCGATATTTTGTTTGATCAATGGACTTACCTTTTTCATCATTGTCTAGCTTAATGGATGTGCTCATAGGTGTTCCAGCTATTTTTGAGTCATACATACCAAACTTTTTGAGTAGTTCTTTTGTGTACTTAGCTTGGTTGATTAAAATTCCTTCCTTACATTATTTGATTTGAAGCCCAAGGAAATAATTTAGCTCCCCTATCATGCTCATCTCAAACTCACCTTGCATACACTTAGC
The DNA here is from genome assembly GCA_036172215.1 of Camellia granthamiana. Classification (NCBI taxonomy): domain Eukaryota; kingdom Viridiplantae; phylum Streptophyta; class Magnoliopsida; order Ericales; family Theaceae; genus Camellia; species Camellia granthamiana. Next base: position 6,435,870 of record CM069914.1, on the reverse strand, counting down.
AAATTCCTTACACAAGGTTTCATTAGTAGCACCAAATATAATGTCATCCACATATATTTGCACAATAAGTAAATCATAATTTTTAGTTTTAACAAAAAGTGTTGTGTCAATCGTTCCTCTAGAAAAATTATTTTCAATCAAAAATTTACTTAATCGTTCATACCATGCACAAGGTGCTTGTTTCAAACCACATAAAGCTTTTGATAGTTTAAAAACATGATTTGGAAAAGTATGATCTTCAAAACTTGGGGGTTGTTTAACATAAACTTTCTCATTTATAAAACCATTAAGAAATGCACTTTTTACATCCATTTGATAAAGTTTGAAATCTCTAAAACATGTAAATGCAAGTAACATGCGAATGGTTTCTAATCTAGCAACCGGAGCAAAGGTTTCATCGAAATCAATACCTTCTTCTTGATTGTATCCTTGTGCAATAAGTCTAGCCTTGTTTCTTATAATTGTGCCGGATTCATCAAGCTTGTTTCGAAAGATCCATTTGGCACCGATAATGGTATGATCTTTAGGTTTTGGCACAAGTTCCCACACTTTGTTTCTCTCAAATTGGTTAAGCTCTTCATGCATAACTATCATCCAATGTTCATCGAATTCGGCTTCTTGAAGTTTTTAGGCTCAATCTGTGAGAGAAAAGCCAAGTTACTACAAATGTTTCTAAGTGAAGAGCGAGTTTCAATACCTTTTTTAGGGTCAACTAGGATTAAATCCTTAGGGTGATTATGAACAAACTTCCATTCTTTTAGCAAATCATCATTGTTTCCTCCTTCTTCTTGAGGTGGAAGAATAGGTTGTTTAATCTCTTTGTTCAACTTAAATGGTTGGTTCTCTTCTTTGTAAATACTTGAATCTTCCACATTTGGTTCCAAATCTATATTATCACTAACAATTTGCTGTTGAGCAGAGATGTTAGTTTCATCAAATTCCACTTGTATAGATTCTTCCACAACAAGAGTTCTTTTATTAAAAACATGATAAGCTTTGCTAGTTAAGAAATAGCCAAGAAAAATTGCTTTATCAGATTTTGAATCAAATTTACCTAAGTTATCCTTACCATTATTATGCACAAAACATTTACAACTAAAAACATACAAGTGACTAATGTTGGGCTTTCTATCATGCCAAAGTTCATAAGGAGTCTTTTTGAGAACAGGTCTAATTAATGCACGATTTAAAATATAGCATGCGGTGTGAACGGCTTCGGCCTAAAAATATTTAGGAAAATTATTTTCGCAAAGCATTGTTCTACTCATCTCTTCTAAAGTTCTATTCTTCCTTTCTACTGCACCATTTTGTTAAGGGGTTCTAGGTGCTGAAAAATTATGTCCAATACCATGCTCATCACAAAACAATTTAAATTTCTCATTTTCAAGTTCTCTACCATGGTCGGTTCAAATATTAGTAATAAGAAAGCCTTTTTCATTTTGAATTCTACGACAGAGTTTTGTAAAAGAAGAAAATGTTTCATCTTTGTGTGCTAAAAACATAACCTACGTAAATCTTGAATAATCATCAACAATAACAAGACAATAATGTTTACCACCTAGACTAGATGTCTTTGAGGGACCAAATAAATCCATATGCAGTAGTTGTAAATGTCTAGTTGTGGAAATGTGAGATTTTGATTTAAACGATGTTTTAGTTTGTTTTCCTTGTTGACAAGCACTATAAAGATGATCTTTTTCAAATTTAATTTTTGGAAGTCCAATGACCAAATCCTTTCTCAAAAGTTTAGCAATTAAATCCATATGAGCATGAACAAGTCTTCTATGCCATAACCAACTATTTTCATTATTAACATATAGACATTTAACATCACTAGCATAGAGATCATTGAGATGAAAAACATAAACATTATTGTGACGATTACCAACGAATAAAGCTTTATAATTATTTGTGCTTTCAATTGTGCAATGTGATTTATCAAAAATAACTCAATTACCTTTATCACATAATTGATTAATGCTAAGTAGATTATGCTTAAGTCCATTAACAAGTAAAACATTTTCAATAGAAGGGTTAGGAGAAATACTGATGCTACCAATACCGATGATTTTTCCTTTCTTGTTGTCTCCAAAAGTAACAAAGCCTCCATCATTGGATGACAGTGTAGTAAAGAAGGATTTATCTCCAGTCATGTGTCTGGAACATCCATTATCAAGGTACCACTTCCCTTCTTTAGCTTTGGACTTAAAGCAAACCTACAAGATGACAATCAAGTGTTGGTTTTTGGTACCCATAGTTTCTTGGGTCCTTCTTGGTTAGTTTTGTTAGATCCCTTAAAAGTTCAAATCTTTTTAATTCCCATGTTTATATTATTTTTGAATGGACAAGAAGATATATAATAGCCTTTCTTTCTACAATAATAACAAGTAATATGAGCGTGAGTCATGAGAGGTGCCTTTTCAAAAATTGTATTGAGATTTTTTTATTTTTTAATAGGGTCATATCCAATGCCCGCTTTATCGAAAACACATCTTTGATTTCCAAGAAGCATGTTGAGATTATTTCTACATTTTACAAAATTTTCAAGTGTTTTTGTTAAATCATCAATATTATTTTTTAAAGTAGTTTTCTCATTAGAGATAGTATCAAAATCATTTTTCAAAACAATTTTTTCTTTCTTTAATTTTTCTATATTAATAGATAAAGATGCAACAAATTTCTTCAACACATTATTTTTGGCACAAATTTTTCTAAATTCATCTTGTAGTTCATGGAATGCACTTTCAAGTTCTTCATAAAGAGTAGTTACCTCATCTTGAGTAGAGTCTTCACCTTCAAGAGTCATGAGACATAAGTTGGCTACTTCATTTTCAATTTCATCACTTGAGCTTTCATCTTCACTTTCTCCCCAAGCTGCTACCATGGCCTTTTTGTTTCTTTTGTAATCTTTTGCATGATTCTTCAATTTTGGACAATCCATCTTCATATGTCCAGGATTGTTGCACTCATAGGAAATAATAGGCTTTTTCTTGAAGTGCTTTTTGAGATTTCTACTAAACATGGCATAGCTTTCATCCTCACTGGAGTTTTCATGTTCTTCTTCATTTGATGAGGCTTTGAATGCAATTCCACTTTTCTTTTTGTTTTCAACATCCTCATGTCCTTTTATGGTGATCTCATGAGTCATAAGGGAACCCATAAGCTCATCCAATCCAAGTGTCGAGAGATTTTTGGCTTCCATAATGGCCGTGACCTTTGCTTCCCAATTCTTTGGTAAACACCTAAGAATTTTTCTTACCAACTCACTGTTAGTATAAGTTTTGCTAAGAGATTTCAAAGAGTTTACAATTTCAGTAAATCTAGTAAACATACTTGAAATAAATTCATCAGAGTTCATTTTAAACAATTCATAACTATGAAGAAGCATATCAATACGAGATTCCTTCACTTGGTTTGTACTTTCATACGTTACCTCAAGTTTGTCCCAAATTTCTTTTGCCGAATCACAACTTGAAATTCTATTATACTCCTTAGAGTCTAATCCACAAACAAGGGTGAGTTTGGCTTTAGCATTGGCTTGCAATAATTTATGATCCCTCTCATCACATTTATCTTTAGTTTTAGGTACACTAATATTGTCTACTAATTTGGTAGGAATTTTTGGACCTTTGGTGACAATAATCCACATGGCATAATCAGTGGCTTGTAGGTATAGGGTCATCTTATCCTTCCAATGACTATAGTTGTTTCCGTCAAACAATGGTGGCCTATTTGTGGCTTGTCCTTCAGCTAAGGTTGCCATGGATCAAAACTCACAGATGGTTAAATCTAAAACAAGAGTCTAGGCTTTGATACCAATTGTTACCCAAAGGGCAACCTAAGAGGGGGGTGAATTATGTTTTTACAAATAAAAAATAATAATACCCTGATAAAAATTATGACTAATACAATAGATAAATATAGTTAATGAAATAAAAATAATTAAAACAAGTGTTCTAACAACTTTGTCAGTTAATGATTTTAGCACAGTGAAAATATGAAATATAGCTTTGGCAATTTAAATAAAATAAAGAGATAAGGAGAGAGAGACAACCAAATTTATAGTGGTTCGGTTTCAACTCGGCTTACGTCCGCTCCTCAAGCTTCACTTGAGATTTTCCACTATACTCTAGCTTCACAGGGTGCTAGCAACCTTTTCACAGATGGAACAATCCTCCACAGATTTTACACAGACTTTCTAAGTCAAGAACACTGAGTGTACTACAATCTTACAAGGTTGAAAAGAAGGTGTTTTTGCTTTCACAAAAAGTTACAAGAATTATCTCTCAAAGATAGATATGAAAATGAAGCTCTGGTTTTTGTGTAAACCTCACACAGGAAACATAGGCTTAAAGCTATACGTCTTAATGTATAATTTCTGAAAGAGGATGAAAATAAAAATTGAAGAACACTTCTTAGAGAATTTTTCAGAGAATAGATGTGAGTGATTATAGATCAAAGAATATTTTCTGATTTTTTTTGTAACTTGTTTACATTAGAGGTTTTGGTATATACAATGAGACTTATAGCCATTTATAGCCGTTGTATTCATTTGAATATCTTCTACTCCATCATTACTAATTTGAATATTTTCCATTTGAATCTTTTGGCCTACTTCTGTGCTGGGCTGTTTAAACCTTTGTTTTGAGCTATTTGAACCTCTGGTTTGGGCATTAGTTTTGGGTTGAAATAAACTCCTGATTTAAGCAAATATTAAATACATTTAAACAATATTTAGAATAAAAGTTTAGGTGAGAAATAATGGGATAAAATAAATTTTGATTATATTTTTTTCTTTCAAATAAATTAAAACATAATTAAATAAATCATCAAAATAAATTTTGGATTATATTTTTCTCTTTCAAATAAATTAAAACATAATTAAATAAATCATCAAAATAAAATTTGGATTCTATTTTTCTTTTTCGAATAAATTAAAATATAATTAAATAAATCATCAAAATAAATAAGTCTAACAGAATCAATTTTCAATTAAAGTTGCCATATGATTCTAAATATTCTCATTATCCTATTGGGCTAATCAATTTTGGTTTTTGAAGCCGTTAAGGCTCTCAATATATATCTCTAAGTCAGCAATTCTAACAGGTATTTCATAAACAAACCAATATTCACACTTAAGCATATAATTAAGCAATTAAACTCACACAAATAATATATAAAAATAATGTACGCATTGGGGTCGTCACAAAAATATACTTAGAAAATTAATTTAATTATTATTAGGGTTTTAGAAATGGTCCCTGAGTTCTCGGGTTCAATTTAGGTTTTGAGAGTTTTCGGTTGGCACGTGTTTTTGATTCTAGGGTTAAAATTGTAATTAATTAAAAAATTGAGGGACTACAAAGAAATAATTTCAAAGTAAGGGTTAAAGAAAATATTGCAAACATCAAGGGCCTTACATGATCCTGAGTATCTAACACCTAAATTGGCCTCTCCTTGTATAAGGCATCCTCATCTAACTCGGTCCAATCCAGCATGTGTGAAGGATCAAGCTCGTATTTCCAGAGCATACAAATATAAAACACATCATGGACCTTGGAAAGTTGGGGCGGCAAGGCGAAATGATAAGCTACCTCCCCAATCAGCTCTAGAATCTCAAAAGGCCTAACAAATCTAGGAGGCAGCTTCCCGCTCTTCCCGAATCTCATCAAACCCCGTCTCCGCGATATTTTCAAAAACATATGATCACCTACCTCAAAAGATAAAGGCCTTTTCCTATGGTCGGCAGAGCTCTTCTAGGGACTTTGAGCTTAAATCAACCTCTTACGAATAAGTGCAATCTTCTCCATCGTTTCCCTGACTAATTCTGGACCTATCATAGGTGCATCACCCACATCGGCCCAATTCTTAGGAGATCTACACGGTTGGCCATACAAGGCTTGAAAAGGCACCATACCAATACTCATCTGAAAACTATTGTTGTAGACAAATTCCACTGAAGCTTAATGTCTCTCTCTACGACCCCTTAAAGTCAAGAACGCAAGTTCGAAACATGTACTCTAAAATCTGAATGGTACACTCAGATTGCTCGTCAGTCTAAGGATGATAGGCGGTGCTAAACATCAACCTAGTGCCCATGGCATTCCATAGGCTCTGCCATAACCAAGACATGAAATGTGGATCTCTATCCTAGACGATAGTCACAGGAACCCCATGAAGTTGAACTATGTCCCTAACATATAGGGCGGCAAGGTAATCTACCGAGTCACTCATACGCATAAGTACAAAGTATATTGATTTAGTTAACCGGTTGACTATCACCCATATGACATCATTATCCCATTGAGTCCTCGAAAGAACAAAATTCATCGTGACATGCTCCCACTTCCATTCGGTTATATATAAGGGTTGCAACAAATCCGCTGGTTATTGACGCTTGGCCTTTACTTGTTGACAAGTAGGGAACCTTGAAACAAACAAGGCTACATCGTTTTTCATCCCCCTCCACCAAAACTGATGACTAAGGTCCTAGTACATCTTTGTGCCTTATGGGTGTACCGCAAGGTGTAAATGATGGAACTCTCATAGTACCTCATTTCTACAAGATTTTGGCACAAAAAGACGATCTAGATATTTCACACTTGAGTCATAATACATATTCATGCCCTTCTCTACCTTTCCACTAGATATCTTCCCTCAAATAGCCTCTACTTCGTGATCACACTATTGTGCCTCTGTAACTTCGCTAACTAAAGTAGGTTGTGCAACTGCAGTAAATAAGGTGGCCAACTCAACGGATTCGCCCAAGTGCAAGTCAAACTTGACAATAGCGCCCAACATCTCCCATTCTCGGATAGCAATACTAGCTACACTGCTGATAGATTTCCTACTCAAAGCGTCAGCTACTACATTGGCCTTCTCCGGATGATAGTGTAACTCGAAATCATAATCCTCCATAAACTCCATCCATCTCTTCTGTCTCAAATTCAAATCTTTCTGTGAAAACAGATATTTCGAACTCTTGTAATTGGAAAACACTTCAAATCTCTCCCTATATAGGTAATGCATTCAGATTTTTAAGGCAAAAATCAACGCCACTAACTCTAGGTTGTGAGTGGGATAGTTGCTCTCATGTGTTTTCAACTATTGTGAACAGTACAGTACCACATTCCCCTATTGTATCAATACACAACCCAAACCTTCCCAAGATGCATCATAATAAGCCGAATATCCCAAACCCCTCTCCAGAATAATTAGAGTAGTGGTGAGTTTAACCTTAAGTTCTTGAAACGACTTTTCGCAAGCCTCACTCTACACAAATTTAATTCCCTTTCTTGTCAATCTAGTCAATGGTGAGGCCAGTCTAGAGAAGTCTTTCATAAAACGTCAGTAATACTCGGCTAAACCCAAGAAACTTTGGATCTCAAAGGCATTCTTAGGTTGTTCCTTATCTTGCACTCTGCTTATCTTAGATGAATCTACAATCACCCATTTCCCGAATACCACATGGCCTAAGAACTTAACTTCTTTTAGCCAAAATTCACACTTTCTGAACTTAGCATATAAATGGTGTGCTCTAAGCAACTCAAGCACAACCTGTAAGTGTTCCTCATGTTCTTTCTCGGACGGTGAGTAGACTAGGATGTCGTTGACAAAGACAACCACGAATCGGTCTAAGAACTCATGGAAGATTCGATTCATTAAATCCATAAATGAAGCTTGTGCATCGGTTAGCCCAAAAGGCATTACTACGAATTCGTAATGGCCATACCACATACAAAATGTCATTTTCTGAATATCCTCCTCCTTCACCCTTAACTGGTGATACCCCGATTTCAAATCAATATTTGAAAAACAATGTGACCCCTTCAACGAGTCAAACAGATCATCTATTCATGATAATGGATACTTGTTCTTAATAGTTATATGGTTCAACTTTCGGTAATTGATGCACAATCGCAATGTGCAATCTTTCTTTTAGCAAAGAGAGTCGATTCTCCCCAAGGTGAAATACTAGGGCGGATGAAGCCCTTGTTTAACAGTTCTTGAAGTTGAATCTTCAACTCGTGTAACTCAGCGGGTGTGAATCTCTATGGTGCCATGAAAAGCAGTGTTGTGCTGGGCACTAAGTCAATGGAAAATTCAATCTCTTGGTGGGGTGGTAAACTGGTAAGGTCTTCCGAAAAGATGTTTAGGTATTCATAACTTACCTTGGCAATTCACCTCCGACCACGTCACTATCATTACCCAAAAAGGTTGCAAGAAGGAAATTAAACTCACATCGACCACGTGAGTCGTACAATGGCAATAAAAATCTATAAGTTCAGTCCTCTAGAAAATAAAAACAATCACCACTCAAGGTGCACATAGTAACTTACCTACGGTAGCAATCAATGATGGCCCGGTATGAAGACAACCAATCCATGCCCAAGATGACGTCGAAACTCGGCATGTCTAACAAAACAAAATCAAAAGGAAGTCGGTGACCAACAACCTCTATCTCAAAACTACGACATCCCCAATCTAAGATGACCTTACCCCCAACTGGTGACTCTACGCTGAGCGAAGACGCTAACCGAGCTATTTCTAACCCCAAAATCGATGCACTAGTATCAATCAACATGTTGGCAATAGAGTTGAACAACAAAAAGTTACCTCTCACAACAGAAGGTGATGGCAACTGATCTGGCATGGTAACAGCATACACATGCCCTGAAGGTCTCTACTCTACTTGCTTACCTTTCAAAGCATAGGTTTGGTACACGGATTGAGCCGAAGAGGCTCCCTGATTGGCCCTTAAGGCCTGTCCTTAGTATGGGTTGGTTGTCTTCCTATCATGCCACCATAGATTGCTACCGTGGAAGAGTTACTATGTTTTTATTTTTTGGGGGATAGGCCGATAGGGGTTGTCTCCATTGTACAATCCACAAGATTCAGAACATGTTCACAATGTGAACCCGCGTTATATTAGACCATTTGAGATACTAGAAAGGATTGGCCCTGTAGCAAATCGTCTTGCACTTCCACTATAATTGTCCAATGTTTACATTGTGTTTCATGTTTCAATGCTTCAGTGATACCTTCAAGATTCAGAACATGTTATTGATTATGGAAACCCCAAAGTCCAAAGAGATCTCTCTTATGAAGAGCAACCAATACAAATTCTCGACTGTAAACAAGACTGTACCTCTTATAAAGGTTTTATGGCGGAATCATCGTGTCGAAGAAGTTACATGGGAAATCGAGAATCAAATGTGGGCCAAATATCTACATCTTTTTGAGAATCAAGGTACAACAAGTTTGAGGACAAAGTTCTATTTAGGAGGGGAGAAATGTGACACCCCAAATGTTTAATTAGTTTTAACACCGTATTAATATCAAATAATCACAATTAAGAGGAAAAGTATATTTTATAATTGTATGTGACATAATGTAATTTAATTTAAGTAGGGGTCATTATGTTTTATCAAAAAGATGGTCATGCAATTATTTTAGTATATGGACTAAAGTGTAATTAGGCAATTAAGCCATGGGTTATCCACTTGGGGAAAAGTTTCATAGGAATATCTAGAAGCAAGAGATGTGGCAATTTGTTAAGGTAGCAACATGGAAGTTTGATAGATGAAATCACTCACTCTACCTCAGTATAAATAGTGAGATGGTGCTAACAAATTGAAGGAAAGCTTCAGGACAGTAAAATTTATATTTTATTATTTTGCTTAAAAGTCTAGTAGATTAAGTAGATTAGTATAATTAATGTATTAAATAAATTAATGTATTGATATTACTAAAATTTTAGGGAAGTAAAAATTAAGAATCGATATTAAGGTGAGTTTTATTACACCTTGAGTACCTATAAACAGTTTTTATATAAATCATGCTTTCTAAATTATATTAGTATTTCAAATATGTTATTTGTTTAAAAAGGGAAACTCATGGATGTAATTGTTATTAAATATGATTTTGGGGATAATTTGATAATTGATAATGTAAGCAAATATTTTGTAAGTACCACTACGGAGGTCCCATGTTTTGGGGGACTTAAATAATTATTGGCCCTCTGGTTAGTCACTTTAGTGATCCTCTATGTTTTTCATGGATCTATTGACCCTCTGTTCTATTTTGCCCTATGGTTATGATTATTTTGTTTATACGATTTTTTAATTATATTTTTGTTATTTAAATCGATTTATTTGCTTATACTAAATTACTCACTATTTAGCCTAAATAATTATCCGTGGTGATTGTTGTACCCTTATACTTTCAGTATAATACTTCTCACTCTACCATGTACTTATGGCTGTTATACACTTTCAGGTGATGAGGCTTTGGGAAGGGTTTCTTTTAATCCCGTGTTCATAAGTTTTGGGAGTGGTAGGTCAGGGCTTGGAGTAGACGTAGTGCACTTTGTAAATATAGTCTACCTCTACGTATTTTGTAAACCAAACGGCTTTAATGCTTAATGGCCTTTTTACAAATAAATAAAAGCCTATATGCATGTTTTATTTTTGTATAAAAATATTTAGGAACCCTTTTATTTTGTCTCTGCTTGCGTTATTAATTTGTTAAATTTAGAATTGACCTTTGATAACCTTAGTAGTTGACTTGTTGTGATACCTAACCTCTGGGTACCTCCTCTAATCTTCTTGCAAGCAACACTGATTTTGATTTCTCACCGGCCAAAGTTTTTCCACTAATGACACAATAGTTAAAAAATACAAATTGTCTCTAACAGCCGATGGAGATGACTAATAAAAGAACTAATTGTTAATTAAAATCTTCTTAATTCATAGAATCTGGATCTTCTTGCAAATGATGTAGCAAATTAGTCTTACCTTATGTATAGCATGATACATGTAACAAATAATTCCTTTATATGACATATGTACTCCATTTCTAATCTTTGAAGTTAGATATTAATCTCCTCCCCAAATATATCTTTATCTAGTAGAATGTTAATGACTTTATCATAATTGATATGCTCGACTAATGAAACAAAAGATTGAATGGACTCCAAATATTTTTCATATTTAGCCTTTTTTTAAGCTCCAAAAGTAATAAAAAAAATTCAAAATAAACAAATATAAGTCAATTTTAATTTTAAGAAAGTGTAACCAAGTTTATAAGATTGGACATTTTACCTCATCACCAACCAATACAAGATTTTTGGGCCAAGCCACAAAAAACCCCATTGCTTCTCCAACAATGATCGTCTCATCTGGGATAGGTATAGGAAGAAGGACATCTTTTACTATAACAACATCAATAGACACATGTACATTGCATTCTCCTAATGGCACCGTATAAATGACTTCCTTGGTCCAATTCTCTCATACATCGTACCATGAGCAACAATATTTTTAAGGGACCATACTGCCAGTTTGCATGGATTGCCCTATAACATACAAAGTTAACAATGGAACAACTAAGAAGATCACTAACAGTATTAGAAAATATAAAAACTACACACCTTTCTCATATTTTGTTTAGGATCTTGAGGTGGACTGTCATCCTTAGTTCTCATCGTATTTTTTGATGAGATAGAATCAAGCTAAAAATTGCCTCTATCATCACTCTTCATGGTGTTTGAACATTTTCTCCGTAATAAATATGAAGACAACAACATTAAGGTGAGAATATCACTAACAACATTAGAAAATATAACAACTTCAGGTGATCTAAAACTACATAGCTTTCAGATATTTTGTTTAGGATCCTGAGGTGGAATGTCATCCTTGGTTCTCACCCTATTTTTTGTTGAGATAGAATCAAACTAAAAATTGCCTCTATCCTAATGTTTCAAAGTGTTTGAACATTTTCTCTATAACAAATACGAAGATAAAAATTAAGCAGATAAGAATATCGCTAACAGTATTAGAAAATATAACAACTTCAAGTGACCTAAAATCTACATACCTTTTTGATATTTTGTTTAGGATCTTGAGGTGGAATGTAATCCTTGGTTCTAACCCTATTTTTTGCTAAGATAAAATCATGCTGAAAATTGCCTATATCATCACTTTTCAAGGTGTTTGAACATTTACTCTATAACAAATATAAAGATAACAACAAAACAAATAATGTCACGCCCCACTTTTTATTAATCGAATACATTGCCAATTCCTGATATTATTCATTTCCATAGAAATAAATACGAAAGCAAGATATAAATAATAAAAAAATAAATATTCTCTCTTGTATTATACAATGATGGAATGCTCAACACAATGAATTACAATTAAATAAAAACGCACTTAGGCTTACAGTAATACATAAAGAAAAGGGCTTAACCTATAGTACATCAATGGCATTCTGCTTACAATCAATAGACCCTGTGGCCAACAAATAAGTAGATCTCAACTCCAAAGAAAACCTTTCATGCTTGTACCTAAAAACTAATCAACAACGTGGGATAAACATATAGTCTAGTAGGAATCCCAATTACTCTAAACAATAACATCATATGGATAAATATGATCATGAATGCTCAACATCATAATATATAAATAATGTGACTTTTATTATCCAAAATATACATACATAAGTATATATTTTCTCAAAAGAAACTTTCTTCATCATTCCAAGATAACTCATTTCCTTATCCTTGCAATTCACCACTTTCAATTCAAAAGATTTCCAAACTTAAATCACAACTTATGATACAACATCAACTATATTCTCAATACATCTACCATGTTTTATGGCCTAAAGCACAAAGGCAAATGGCACACCCATCACAACATATATATATATATATATCCCAATATGACTAACAGAATACAATACATACTCCCATGTTTTACCGGCCACAAGCACATAAGGCAAATGGTGCACCCCTTGTATCACCACACATATGGAAATAAACTAAACAACATTATCACATAAGACAACCCGGCTTCATCATGCCATAATCACCACAACACGCTTTACCGGGCTCCAGCCAGAAGGGAGTAGAACCTATCTCAAAGCGCTTGTAAACACCCAACTTTTGACTAACCCTAAGATTTTGGGTGCTTGCAAGCCTCCCGATGATGAAATGGTAAATTATTTCATCTTTAGAATGTTTAAGGGTGTTTGAAATTTTTGTGTAAGCTTGTTTTGGCCAAAAACTTTTTTTTGCAAAAATGACCATTTTACCCCTGAACCCGTTTTTAACAGAAAACCAACTTTTAACCCCGAGAAGGACAGAGAAGCTCAATTGTGCTTTGATCAAATGTATTTTTCAAAATTAGTAACTGGTATTATCAAAAGAATTGATCCAAAGACAATTCAGACTTACTTGGGCCGCAAGCAAGCTGAGAACATGGAATGCATATAGGGATGACACATGTACTATGGCAAACATGTGTGTGCACAATCGTTGCACATGCGCACATCAAACCATGACAAAGTTATTTTTGGAAACTCAATCTTTGTGCTTTTTTGGTGGGAGGCGGAGGAAGGAAGTGATGGGACCCTAGAAGAGGCTCCATAACCTTCTTATCTTGCTATGAAAAGAGCCCCTCCTCATCTCTTTCAAGAGGTGAAGTACTTGAGTCATTTTGAGAGCACTTGAGAGCCAATCACCACTTTGTCTTCTTCTCTTTGCTTTAGCCATGAAATTCCCTCACCCACAACAACTCTAAGCGCTTGCAAATCATCCTAAGGCCTGAAGAACTCGAACTAAGTCATAACCAAAGCTTGAGGGAGGCTTGCGAGCAAGAAAACCTTTGCTTTCTTGCTATTTTCTTTGTGTGCCTTCGGTTCATATAAACCAATGGGTAAAACTCTTCTATTTCTTGCATTTTAGTATCTTTTAGTCTCTTATTTCAATATTCAAAGCATGTTAGGATATTAGTTCATCCTCTTATCATGTAGTTTATTCATTTTATTCACTTTTTTCGCCACCTATTGCATGTTTTCTTTATTCTCATTAGAGAAACATGTTTAGGTTCATTTAATCATGTAGCAATCATATGTTAGGCCAAGTTTGAATCATCATGTATATAGCTCACATCATTGCTTTTCTTTTCATTAAGTGTTATTTGCTTTTCTTGCATAATCATCATGTTAATAGCCTCAAACCGGGCCTAGGATCATATTTTGTATGTATAGTTGCATATTAGGTCATATTTATTTCATATACTGTATGTAAGACGCGTAAGTGGGCATCCGGGTAAATTCCTCTTTTCTTCCTTGGCATATGTATGCTATTTGTATTGTTTTTCAATTATGCAAATTTATATGCTCTCTATATGCAAAATTGGTTGTTTTGGATGTTTTTATAAGTGTTGTTCGTCTTCTTTCAAGTTTATGCCCATGTTTTACTTAAAATTCATTTTTGGTGGAAAATCTTAATTTTATTCAAAGATGTGGTTTTATTCTTATAACTTAAATAAATGACACTTGTTTTTCTCAATCACATAGCTTTAGGATTAGTTAAAGGTTTTAGGGCCTAAAATGAATTTATGTGAACAATTAACCACTAAAATCATAAAAGAAAAAGTGAGTAAAGGCCAATCTTCAGATTGGGCAAAATGAAGCGCTTCATGAAAATGGCCTTCCCTTTTTGTACCTAAGCTCCCGAACCTGGAATTTTCTTGGTTGTGACGGATTAGGCCTTAACTTAATTTTCATTATTAAAGGTTTCTTAATTCCCCTTTAAAAATTAAGTGGCGACTCTTTGTTAGTCAAAGCAAGTTGGTGTGGGATGCATGCCTTAGACTCGAAAAAGGTACGGTGTCCACAGTTGGGAACTCTGCTAGGGACTTAAGTTTGCTTAACTTGAAATTTTCTATTTCATGAAATTAGTGGTTAATTGTTAATTGCATTGCATCATTTTAGACTAAGAAACCTACTTTGTTGCATAATATCCCAGACACTATTCGCTGGCAGGCTATGTTATGTCAATAAGGAAAACGTTAGATTATGTTATTAGTACTGTTTGATTATTCCCTTGTGGGATGAGAGGTATATTAATAGTAATAACTGAAATACCCTTTTGTGACCAAACCTACCTTTTGCATATAGAGAGCACCTTCCAAACTAGGACATGATATTCTCCTTTCAGGATTGTATTGTTTCCTTTTTGTATGATTTAGTGAATCCTATATCTCATTTCCAAATTAGAACAGGGCAACTCTATCCCCAAATAGGCATGAATGTAAATTATATGCTTATGTGATATTCTGGAAATGATTTGATTTGATTCTAGGGATAAGCAGTCAGAAATGCAGTGATTTCATTCCAAAAATCTGGAAAGTTTGATATGGCAGTGATTTGATTCTGGGGTAATATGAGATGTTCAGGGCAATAATCTAGTTTGGGGATTCAATTTAGGAAGTAATTTAAATTTTGATGATGATTTGAACAATCAGTGAAAAATTAGGGGCTAGTTTCCCAATTTAAAGGAATTTGAGTGTGAATTTGAATTTGAATTTGAATTCTTACCTTGATGATCAATTGAGAATAATTGCCTTTTCGAAATTTAAATCCCCAAGAAAACATGTGATCAAAAGACAACTTCTAAAACCCAAAAAAAAAAAAAAAACAAAAAAAAAACTTTTCAACTTAGGTAGAGCCTTGAAGATTATGGAAGGTGTTTGATTGAATAAGAATCTTTTAAGTCATTGACTTTAGGCAAAATTTCAAATTTTATGAAAAATGGTAGATAAAACCAAATCTTCCATTTTGAATAAAATTGCAATTCCTCTAAAAGACATTTGATTAGAAGACAATTGTTTGATTAGATACTTGGAATAAAATCCAAACCTCCTTGGAAAGAAGGAATTTTGAAAAAAAAAAAAAAAAAAATCAGAGTAGAATTTTAGAAATTATGGAAAGTTTTTTATTAGACAAAAATTTTTAAGTTATGGACTTTGGGAATTTTGATTTTATGGAAAAGTGTTAGATAATGAGGTAATGACCAAGTCTTTCACTTTGAAATGAAATTTTGAATTTCTTTAGAAGAGATTTGACTAGAAGATAATTGTTTGATCTGTTTCTTGGAATAAAATCTGAAATTCCTTAGAAAATTTTTGGAATAAAATTTTAGTAGAGTTCGGAAATTATGGAAAGTTCTTTTCATCAAGTAAAAAACTTTGGGCTACTAACTTTGGAAGAATCTTAATTTTATGATAAAATGTTAGACAGGGTAGTGATGACAAAGTATTCTAGATATTTGGCTAAAGGATGATTGTTTGATTGATTCATTGGAATAAAATCCGAACTCCTCAAAATTTTTGAAAAAAAAGGAAAACTTTGAAATTTGAATTAAAAAAAAGGGTATTTATTTTGAAAAAGGATTTTGGAAAAAAAAAATGGAAGTTGTAATTTGATCATGCACTTTTGAAAATAAATTGGGGCACTTTTTGATAAAACAATGGAAAGGAAATTGTTTAGGTTGATCACTCTAGTAGGAACTCAGAAAATTTCTCAAATTTTCTTGATTAGGAATCCACAAGTTAATTGATTGTGATGATGATTATGAGGATCCAATGGTAAGTGTCAAACAAAATTGATTGGGTCCATTCGCTTATTCTTAGGTTTGTCGCAAACATCGCTTGTAGAAATAGAAGTTTCCCAAGCTTTGTGGACCAGACTTCGTCGTCTGTCTCATACTTAGGATGGTTTATGGAAAGCCCGTATTTCTCTCACTCAAGTTGCCAGAGAGGAAGATTTGCAAGCCCAAGTCCAGAACCCTTTAAGATCTCAAGCCCGAAGTCTTGAAGATGCAGGCCTAAAAAATGACCGATCTGATCCATACATCCATGGATGCTTTGACTATGACTATGGATGTTCTGATCCAAATTCAAAATAAGCTGCAAGCCCATGTGGCCACAACATCACCGCTCGAATCACAAAAGGACCTCAATGATGTTGTTGTGAGTTGGAAAGCCAAGATCATGCAAGCGTTGACTGCACAATTCTGCCAAGGGCCGTGTCAAGGCTCTGCTCAGAGAACCTTTCATCCACTCTGCATGTCCTTATCCAGAGCTCTGCAAGTCCTCGAGGACAAGAGGTAGTTGGAACCGCTTGATCCAGAACATATGGTAGACCCTTTGTTAGCCGGTTATGACCGTACCACGTACGGCACCTTCCACCAACAAACTGGACACAAAACTAAACAATGTTCCCATCTCCGCTATAAAATCCAAGATCTTATTGACAGCCAAATCATAGCACCTCCACAACCAAGTGTAACCACTAACCATGATAAAGCCACACCTTCTTCAAGCATTTAACTTCATACAAACCACCTCTACCTTCGATTATAGCCAATACATCATATCTGCCAACCTACCCAGACCACTAATGCTTATACCTGAAGAAGTGGAAATAAACGTCATCCAGAAGGAGAAGGTGGACTGATTTCAAGAGGATGACTCTGATTTCATAGCAGTCTTTGTTTCTCGAATAGAAAGGTTGATTGCAGAATTAAAAGAATTAAAGCAAATAGAGCTACCAGAAGGAGAAGGCGGACATATAGAAGATGAATGAGTGGAGTTCTTGTTTGGTAAAATAGAACCAGCTGAAGAACTACCAAAAGTCTCCGTAATAGAGGAGCAACGTCAGTCCATGGAGACATATGACCCTAGTAGGTTCATTATACCTGCTAGAGAACCAAAGCCAGAAGTAGTATTGCCAAAATATATGGATGTAGACTTCTTAGGAGTGGAGGCTAACGAGGAAAACCTTCTGAACCACCTCGACGACTATGATGGGTCCTAACATGTGGAGAACCAAGGATACGGAAGTGAGTTTGGAGAAGAGGACAGTGAGAAAAAGAGAAAAGATTAAAAAAAAAAGTGAGATTAAGGCATACCTAGTAGGCTATTCAAAAATAGAGGATTGGGAGGTAACTGACATCCGAGAGTCCATTTGGAATGCTTGGAAAAGGAAATTGCCAACCCTTGACTACTATAATGAAAGGGAAATATTGGAATGGAGACCCACTGCGTTGGCTGAAGTCCATTACACTTTGAAGTTCATGGCTATGCAACTCTACAAGAAAGCCCAAGAAAAGGAAAATCAAACAGAATTGGACAAGGACTAGTTTTTAAGGGCCTTGTTCAAACAGAAAGAGTAAAAACGGAAAAAATGAGCAAGGCAAATTGATATGGGCTAATTTCAAAATGGCTTGAGTACTGAGACTAACCACTATAGCTTGGGGGAACTTACGATCTAAGGCGATGATGAAAGGGAGCTTGTGAAGGAGATGTCACCAGACGTGTAGTGGATGCAATGGAATGCCAATTAACAAACCGGCCTATTGAAAATTTATTTTGCTCATGGATTTGGTAATACTGAAAGAAGTCAAAATGAGTCAAGTAAGTTAGAAGTCTGGCCTGTTGGATTATGACACGTCTGTCTTATCGAAGTAGTCAAGTCAAGTCTTTTCTCATTTTGTTTTTGATCTATTTGTTTCCTTTTGAGTCGAAGTTGGATGTCAGGATTCCCCAATTTTTTTTTTTTTTTATCAATAATAAAGCTAGTGATTTTGGATATTTCACGGTGCCAAAAGTCGATTGTGTTAAATCCCAAGATTTCTAAAAAAAAATGATGACTATTTAAAAATTAAAAAATATCTAATTGAAAGAGAAAATGGAAGATAAGCCAAACTTGAAATGGATGGAATAACATTAATAAACTTCGGTAATGAAGGGAAATCCTCATTTGGTCTAGATTAGATCCATGCTATCTTTTTAGGGCATAAGTGCTTAGTAACTCTTTTAAAAAGAATTCAAAGAAACATATTTTTGATGATCCTATAAAGGCATGCTTCGAATTGATTCAAAGATTGTGCAACACAATGGCTCTTCTAGACCCTGAAACCAAATCCATAGCCAAAGTGTCAAATATTGATCAAACTGGGGTAATTTTTCATTCCCAGCACAAAGTAAAGACCATCCTTCCACAAAAGAAAAAAAAATGAAGACACAAAGCTAACACCATTTTAGGAACACGATCCAAGAAGGATATTCAAATCAAACAAGAGTCAAGCCACCATGACGGGGAAAAAACCATCATCATGACGAGTCTGGTTAGGATGAAATTCACACAATATATTGACCGTGTGAGATCTCGTTAGGTCGAAAACCCAAAAAAGGTGACCAAAGCAAAATTCAAAGCATATATATATATAAGAAGAAAAAAAAGTGAAAGAAAGAAATAAAAACTCGCAAGACTGAAAACTAAAAAAAGAAAAAAAAAAAGCAATCTTGCAAAAATTAGAGCATAAAAGGAGAGAGTTAATACCCTAGTGAACCTGACCCTAAACTACAAACAACTCGATTCCCATCCTAGGGATACGTAAGCAACTTCACCCTGAAGTTCGGCCCCATCTCATTCAAATTTCATCGTTCTTTGGCACCTGTCAGTACTTGAATGTCTAACTTTTAGAAGGGAATGATTTGGTTGTTCAATTCATTAGATTCAACTATAGAATTGTTTGATTAATGAGCTTGCGAAAATTGTCGTTCGGATTGTTTTTAATGAGAAGATTGAGTGATTTGTGTTCCTTTCCGATGGACCAAACACACAACATTTTTCAAAACAAAAGGAATGAACTTCATTGCGCTATTTTGTTGATAATAATTTCAGACATGACAAATGAAGGCAAAAGCTAACTAATTCTCTTTCATTGAAAGTCTTTCGAAGCTAAAACAAAAATAAATGGGATTTAAACTCTAAACTAGGGGCATTGTGAGTCGAGTTAGAATTCCTAGTCGTTATCCTCTTGAATGGTCTCTCCTTGTGTGTCTTGACCCACTAGATCTCGCACTCGAACCATTCAATGAATACCTGCGATAGCCTACAACTGAAGCCTTCTTCGACGATCATGAGAACTCTGTTCTACCAAGCCTTAGCATGTGCCTTCAAGTGGGAAGCCTAGAAAACAAAGGAAGGAAGGTACAAAGGAGAACCCAAATGAGCCACCTACTCACACTCAATGTGTCGCAGGATCTGATAAGGGAAATAGTGGACTATGTGAATCAGGCTAACCACCTCTACACTTGGGAATGGGGGCATCTCTTGGGTCATGACTGGAAGTACCAACCAGGTCAAACACCAAGCTATGTCTTTGTAAGTTTGGGAGTTCATCCAACCATACCAGTCTTCAACAGAATCCATCTTCACCAACTGAACCTGAGTATGGTATAAGATTGTCGAGTAAAGAGTAGAAGCTACTCGAAGCTTCAATTTGTCCATCAGCCATATCTGGGGAAAATAAAGAAAAAGAAAAGAGAAACAAAAGAATAGAGAGATCTGAGATGAGTGGAAAAAGTGAGTTGGGGTGTGCTAAAAACATAAAAAAGAGATAAAAGAATAAAGAGGTGTGAAATGAGAAACCAAGTAAAATGGGTGGTACCTGGAGTAATAATGGACTCCTGTCAAATTCCGTGGTCCTATCGGCACCAACCTCATCCAAACTTATTAGGGTCTCTGCAAGACCAACCCAACAAAGCTCTTCCCATCCTTAACTTGCTTGGCCACATCAACTAAGACAGGACTAACTACCCATTACTTGACAACACCAAGAATTGCGCAAGTAGGCAGATACACAAAGCGGTCCATCTATACTCCTGGAACTTTCGGTCCCCTAGATCTCGTCTACTAGTGAACTTATCAATCAAGGCAGCGACTGATAGCTCATCATTCTGAACACAAGCCTTGGTTTCACTAGGAAGCAACCCATAAATCTCACTAAGTAGTTTGGGATAGCCTGTCAGAGGGATTGGTCACACTAAATTAGCCCTTGGAGGGCACTATAATTTAGCCTCGAACTCTTCAAAAATATGGTAAAGTTCTTAACACCCAAATCGAAAGACGTGGACCTTTGGATCCCAAAATGAAGCCGCCTCATGAAAGAATAACAAATCAATGTCTAGCTTGCTAAGAGGAAATATGAAGTTCAACCTATAACTACGAAAATGCTCAGCACCATCTAGACTATTTATCCATGCTAACAAACCATCCCAGGAAGACATGACTACATAACAAAAACAAAAAACAAGTTTTAGGATTAAAGGTTGATGAGGGAAGGCTTGAGTGAAGAAACCTTTGTGCAAGATGAAATATTTATATGCTAAAATGGAGCAACAACGTCCTAAAAGACGAAACCCTAAAACTTGGACATCTCGTGCATATGCACGTGCCTAGTGGATGCACACGTCTTCAGTGCATATGCACAACCATTGTGCATGCACAGATCCTATGCTAACAGAGGAGTTTGGCCTATTTAGGGGCACGACATACTAGAGATAGTGAGGGCATTCCAGCATCATTGTTTGAGTCATTTTAGGTTGATTAGGTTGTTTGTTTAGCATTTTTGAGTTGTAATTTTGCTATTTCATTTTTCAGTTTTGCTCAAAAGAGTATCTACTAAATTCATGGAATAAACACAAAAGGCCAGGCATTTGAAAAAAATACTCAAAATTTTAGCAAAAGAAGTTGAATTTCATTGCATATACCATGTGAAATATATAAAGTTTTTATAAAACAAGGGGCGTTTCCCAATGGCATACTATACAAGTGTTTCTAAAAATAAAAAGTAAATACAAAAAGGTAAAAAGTGAAAACAGTGTATAGACCCAGTCAACCTCCTCGAGGGCGATGGACCGTCATCATCCTCCCCCTCACTGGCGAAGTTAGCATCATCCTCGTCAGAATCACTCGCTTTAGAAGCAACTTCTACATACCCAAATGAGCCAGCACCCTGCCAAGAATCAAATAAGAACTTGGAATCACCCAGGATTCCAATATAGTTGGAATCATCAGATGGAAGGAAAGGAAAGGAAAGTCACCTGAATCGAGCCGCGAGTTCCCGTAACATACTTCTAGATAAGCGCCATCATGCTTAGCAATGTCCTATAGCAACTCTTAGCATGCCCACAAGAAACCCAATCAATACAGTTGAAAGGTGGAGATAAGGGATAGGAGTAGAAATTGAAAAAGTGGGATGAATAGATACATGCTCGACTCTAGCATGCCAAAATGGTCTTGGTGTATCTGACTAGTATCGAGGTTTGAAACCTCTCACCACACATGCAAAGGCTGGAGGATCAAGGAGGGTGAGGATAAAAAAAGGTGAGGATAAAAAAGGGTGAGGATCCATGGTGAATTTGCAGAACTTTTGGATGAGGAGCTGAACAGGCAGGGCACTTCAGTCATACCAGCTGGAGTGCATTTGGTAAAATGAAAGGTTTTGGTAATGATCATGAAATAGTTTGGCCTTCCATGATGGTCATTATAAACACAAGATTTGAGCATGATGAAAATGACAAGTTGATTGGCATGGGAAATCAAGAGCTTTTTGAGTACTCCAACCTATTTCACTCATGGGTGACCTCCTAAGGCACATGTACGTCCTAAACTCAAGCTCAAGCATTGGTACACCTTTTAAGGCACATCATTTTATGAGAAATTCAATTACCTGACACTACATCACACTGATACATGAATCACTTGCATTGGTAAATTTTGGGAAATACTTGGCACCACACGATACATTTTGACGAACACTCGGCATTACTTGGCAAATTTTGGCAAACCCTTGGCATCACTTGGCAAATTTTGGCAAATATGTAATACCATTTAATACATTTTGGCAAAACATTCCACACCATTTAGTACATCTTGGCAAAAAAAACTATCATTACATATTCAGGTTATAACATTATTAGTCTGCCCCAAGGGAACAGCCTTCCAGGGATACTCTCCCTGTGTGAGACCCTCACTGCCACATTTATACCTCCACCAAATCTATATAGAAGCCAAAATGCAACTTGTGCCATCTTAGGGTTTCGCGACATTTCTTGTACAAGATTTTCCAACCAGGGCCACGCCCCGAATCAACATCTCAACATTCCCATATTCTTTACCATTTCATAACTTTGCCATTCCATGATTGTTAATCCGAAACACCCGACTACATACTATGATACAACTTAACAATAGATAATGCACATTATTTAACAACTAACCATCTCACTTGCATGTATTTGTAATAGGCACATATAGTAAAGAATTTAGAGAACAACTAAATTGCATGCATTTGTTAACTCGAACCACCCGA
The DNA here is from genome assembly GCA_036172215.1 of Camellia granthamiana. Lineage (NCBI taxonomy): Eukaryota > Viridiplantae > Streptophyta > Magnoliopsida > Ericales > Theaceae > Camellia > Camellia granthamiana. Next base: position 6,412,853 of record CM069914.1, on the reverse strand, counting down.
CTAAATACTATGATACAACTTAACAATAGATAATGCACATTATTTAACAACTAACCATCTCACTTGGATGCATTTGTAATAGGAACATTTAGTAAAGAATTTAAAGAACAATCTGTTAAACACATAAGAGTAGATTCTGGAATTTCCAGCAATCTGCTAGCATAGATAAACACATAAAATAAATCAAAAGATACCAAAAAATTATGAAATTTTGATATGTTATAGACAAATAAGTTAGGCACATTTTCTATGAGGGATCGAAGTCAATTGATCACTGTAAAGGGGTGAATTAATTCAATAACAGTAACTTGTCTAAATTCATCGCATTTTGGGAAAACGGGCTTTTCACTTTTAATACTTAATAAAAATTAACGGCACTAGTGGCATTTGAAAGATAACCCATAACTCTAGATTTTTCAATTTGAATCACTTAAAAATTCTTTTTGTAGAGTAAACCGTGGCCTGGTAAAGTCAGCCTAGCTACTGCCTCCAAACAGCAACGAAGTTAAAAATGTGTTTTGACCATGAAACGCAGTCACATAATTTTTCTGAAATTTACACACTATGAGAACATGTTAAATTACAGTAACTTTAGATTTCATGAAAGTGTTTCTATGAATTTATTTGAGTGTTTCCAACCCGAAAAGAAATCTACTTTTGCTGGAAAAACTTATCACTTTAAGAGAAATGGTTCCCGTGCTTGTTTTTATTCTCATGCTAGACCATGCAACTATTTTCTATTATTTTTCACAAATTAAACATGTAAAATTTCAGATTATACTTTTAGTATGAGAGAGAAAAATGAATGGAAAGCAGTCATGAAGAAAGAACACAAATAAATAAGCATGCAAGATCACATTCTTTCCTCTAGCAACTATCAAACTCTATATTCATTTGCTACTCATGTAAAACATAAACACCTCATATATATATATATATATATTTCATTACTAAGTAGAAGGAGGGTTTCTAGTTTTCCTACTTTAGTGGTTGTTCAAGATAAAATCTCTAAGTGTTGAACTCATCTTCCTTCCTTTCTTTCCTTCTCTCTTTCTCACCCTCTCTTTTCTCTCTTTCTTTCCTTCTCTTTTCTCGCTCTCCACCGAAAATATGAGGGAAGGCGGAGAGGGTTTGGTCTATTTATATAGGCAAGAAGGAGATGTGATGGAGTAATATTTTATTCAAGAAGAAAGGTTTTGCATGCACTCTAATAGGTTGAAAGATTATCATCATTTCATGAAGGAAAATGATGGTTATGGGGTTTTACATGACCTCTAATTGACTAGAGGTCTTTCACCATGGTAGGGTTTTCTTAAAAAGATGATTTACCTAAGGGGAAAAAAAAAATTACATGTTACCTTATTGGAAAAAGCCTTACATGTGTCATCATTTTATATTTCTTTTTAGATATTAGAAAATATATAACTAGATTTTACATGATTTTTCATTGGTGGGTTGTCCATCAAGATGACTAGTCTTTTCTCATCTTTATTTTTCAAGAATGTCATGATAGCAAAATGGGGTTTGTATGTAGGATTATTGGCTATGACTCTTCCACCATTTCTTTTCTCAAGAGAGGGATTTTAATTAAGATAAAATAAATCTTTTAAAAGGGATTGCATGTGCTTCAATTGGTCACGAGTTCTTCAACTATCTTTACTCATATTTTCTACATAGATATTTAGGAAGAGAAACAAGATTTCTATAGGATTCTATTGGTAATTTGCTTATCACTCATCCACCATGATGACTTATAAATTAAATAGATAAAACTAGGTTTAAAATAATAAGAAAAGGTTTTCTTACATGTAATAAGATTGGTTGGTTGTCATTCTAATTTATGACACACCAAGCCTAAGGTGCATCCTACAAGTTTTCTTCTTGTCCAAGTGTGATGGGACAATACCCTAAAGTGAGGTGGGCTCCACATGACAAGGCATTTATTTATTTATTATATATATATCTACTTTTCTCTCTATATATACATGCATATTTATCTATCATACTAACTAGGTAGTTTGGTTCTAACTAATCCTTAACTAATTATTTGTCATGACCCAAACCCGCCCTAGAGGTTTAGGTCATGACAGACCAGTAATCGCAGATTACCTTCGATCTCAATAACAAAATCATATCAAAATATATAATAGAGGCTTAGAGGAAGTAATAACAAAATATAATTAAGTCAATTGAGCAGTGCTTACATGATAACCTCAAAAGTAGAACAAGTCATTCACTATACCATAATATAATATTTACAACAAACTTCGAGTTCAACTTTGTACATATCTTGTTTTACAATATACATGGTGCATAAACATCAAAAACAAAACACAAGACTCCATCAAAAGGTTAACAAATGCTTGGCTCATCGAGAGACCAAACAACACCTCATCACAGAGGCACCTCATATTCAGTTTCTCATAGGGTGGACTCCTAAAGCACTTCTAAACTTGATGATCCATGTGCTCACCTACATATATATAAGGGAGAGGGGTGAGTTGGAGCCCAGTGAATAATATCAATATAAAGGATTTACTTGAATGAAGTCCAACATTTTTTGAAACATATACTTTCGATAATCAAAACAATTCGAATAACAATCATATCAATGCTCTGCATTAATGATAACCATTCAAATCATTATACGCGGTAACATCCAATAGAGTAACAATATATCAATGTGCTGAAGCCAATAGGACCATAAGGGTCAATTCAATGGGACCACAATGGGTCAATCATTAAACCACAACGAGTATGTCAATGTAGACCACTGGGTCTAATATCAGAGATCTCCGTGTTTCAATTAATCCAATGGGCCATGGTATTGTTTCCCCCATGTGAGGGCCTCACTAAAGGATGCCACAATTACAAGTTCAAAAAGGGTCTTCATTCATAGATGACAAAATAAGATTTCAAAATAACATTCTTGAATGATTCAAAATACTTTTCGAACATAGCTTTATAAAGACATTACTCACAGTGGGTTTGTATCGATATTAAGCTTTGGACGACCACCTACACAAAACACATAATAAAGGCACACATTGAAACACATTATCTTATACAAATATTGTATCTTAATTCAATTCCCTTAAATGTGTTCCTAGTTATTCTCTCATTAATGATGCCTAAACAATGCCAAGGAATACCTAAAGGTGCATGAGAATGGAAGTATGCCCTTAAAAGCATTTTTCAAAAGTTGTTGAAACAAGGCAGTTTGCTCGAGCGCACTGTTGGTCGCTCGAACAGACCACTTGGTCTGCAAAAGTACTAGTTGGTCAAAATGTAGGCTCGATAGTCGCTCGAGCCAAGTGGAATGAAATGTGAGTTCACTCAAACGGTAATTTCATCACTCAAGCCATGTGCAATGTGTCTGCAAAAATTCTAGATGCATGCAAAGTGCGCTCGAGTGAATACTTCATCGCTCAAGCGAAGTGGTCGAATTCTGGGATTTCCATAACAGAATTCAAGTTCAAAAACACAATTCCAAGTTGTATAGTTTGCATGGCTGGACCCAAAGTAATCAAAACTCTTTGGAAAAGACACAACCTATTTGAAATCATAAGTTCAAAACCTTTGTCAATTCTTAAAATCAAACTCAAAATGTTGTAATTCAACCATGCATGGATGAAATTTAATTCTTTTTCCTTCATAATATGAACATATGAAGTGATGAGTGGAAAATTATGGAGAATCCTTTAAGATATCAAGTAAAAACTCCATGCATGTATGAATTGTTAGAAAATCAAGCTTGAAGATGATGAAATGTACAAGCATGTCCACAATTAACTCATTCTTGCTAAATTCAAAGTGATTCCTTCATTTTTTTTTTTCAATTACATGCAAATGATCCTATAAGCTCATGAATTCAACATCTAGATGAGTTATTTACTGTAACATCCCACCAAATATCATTTACATACAACAGTTGAAGGTATAGTCTTCACATACACACAATGCAACTTCTTTCAAAATATTTCTCTTTCTCATTGAACTGTAGATTTTTGTTTACAAAACAATTACAAAATACTTATCCTTGTTCAGTGAGCTAGAGAAGATTATAAAACAAATACATTGTCCCTCTAGTTCAATGATTACATTGAGACATTTAAAACAAGATTACAAAACCCAAAACAAAATTGAAAAGGAGTTCCATGATTTCATTACAACTTTATGTTCACAAAAGATTATACTTTTTAACAAACAAAAATAGAAAATAGAGGGCCTTTTTGTTCTTCTTCTTCATAGGTGGTTTTGGGGCTCTTCATTTCCTAAAATGTCAGTAAAAATAGGAATGATCAATTTTTCCCAATAGAGAATAACTTTAACCAATTATATAAACATTTGATTTAAACATGCATGACCTTTATCAATGCCCAAGAGTTCATTTGTATTTTAAACTTGATTTTTCAATACATAATTCACAATCAACCACCACACTTTTTCCGTCCTCACACGGATGGCATGTGGACGCCTCAAACCTTTCCACTTTCGTCGTCCTCACACGAACTGGCCAGTGGACGCCTCACACCATCCCCACATTCATCGCCCTCACGCGGACCGGGCAAGTAGGCACCTCAAACACAACCCCATATTCGTTGTCCTCACACGAACCGAGCAAGTGGGCACCACAAACACATTCCAAAACATTAACATTTTCACACAACACCAACAACTACAAGGATTCTTAAATTTTACTAATCAATTATCTATTTCATCAAAATCATGAACAACCCTTAGGGTTATAAAATAAAAATAAAAATTGAGGCTTTTCCTTTCAATTGTTTATTTCCCTTAATTCATGTATGTTTATTCACTATTTCATAGTTAATTTCACATTCCATCATCAATTTCAAGTAAATACACAACGCCCATATATATATATACACATCATTCATCTCAATAGTTTCAAACATCTTAAGATTCACACCTATCTAGATCAAAATATAAATATAAGGGGTAAAGGTATTCTTACCTCAAAAGTGATGATGAAAAGATGGAAACCTAACTTGAAGCTCTAACAAAAACTTCAATCAATTGGTAGAAATCTTAATCAAGGCTTGATCTTCAACCCTCTTGGGAGATCTAAGGTGAATTCTTGGTAGAAATGAGAGAAATCAAGTGTTTGCGGGCTAGGGTTTCGGATATGGAGGAGAGGGAGAGAAGAGAGGAAGAAATAATGAAATATTTTGGCCAAAAACTTACTTTAAAGTGACTGATATCGAACAGATCTCTCGAGCGTTCAATGCTTAGCTCGAGTGATGGAAAAGAGCTCCCAGAATATCTGAAATTCGCTCAGACCGCTCAAGCGGTCAAAAGTTCGCTTGAGCGGACTTGCTTCCAACAGGTACTCGAATTTCAAACGAGCATATCTCTCTCGTCTAGATTCCATTTTAGGTCATTCTTGTGTCCAAATTAAAGCCTTGGAAATGAACTTTCCAATAGTTTTAGCCTCACATCTAAATTCAAAGTGTGGAAAGAGAAAAGCAAAAGAGTGAAGATTACTCATAGGACAATTATCCAAAACGATGTCTTTGGTTCAATCTTACTTTGTCATTGTGATATCACCCTAATCAATACTCTAACATCAATGAAAGAGGCTCCAAGTACAATAATGGGAGTGTCAAAAGCAATCCCATGAGTTCAAGAAGTACAAAGTATTACAATCTCCCCACCTTAGGAAATTGCGTCCCCGAAATTAGACAATTCAAGATCTAAAGTTTAGACAAATCCAAATGAAACGGAGATTGGAACTAACACTCTTACCAACTAATCACAAATGCCTTCTACTCAACAATGAGTTTCTAGAAGATTCTCCCAACGTAAAAGATCTTGCGTGATGAATAAGAAACAACTCCCACAAAAGAAGACAAGGCAACCCAATGAGATTGTTCGACTACATGGTGTTCCAGTTTCAATTATATCCGATAGAGATCCGAAATTTATGTCAAGATTTTGACAAAGTTTACAAGATGCAATGGGTCAGAGTTGAGGTTCAGTACGGCGTTCCACCCACAAACTGATGGCCAGTTAGAAAGAACGATACAAACATTGGAGGATATGTTACGGATGTGTGTCTTGGACTTTTAGGGAAGTTGGGAAACTTATCTACCGTTGGCAGAGTTCGCATATAATAACAGCTTCCCTTAAGTATAGGAATGACGCCATATGAAGCTTTGTACGGACGAAAATATCGATCCCCAGTTTATTGGACCGAAGTTGGTGACAGATCAATGCTTGGGCTTGAAATCAAGTGACCATAGAGAAAATTAAAACCATTCAACAAAGGTTGAAAACTGCCCAAAGCAGGCAAAAGAGTTATGCGTACCAAAGAAGGAGAGATTTAGAAGTTGAGGTTGGCGATCACGTTTTTATCAAAGTTACTCGATGAAAGGGCACACAAGATTTGGAAGGAAAAGGAAATTGGCACCCCGATACATAACTCCGTTTCCAATTTTGGAAAGATTAGGTCCGGTTGCTTATCGTGTTGCTTTACCACCGGGTATGGAAAAAATACATAATGTATTTCATGTGTCAATGCTGCGAGGTTACCTCCAGGATCCCTTTCATGTTATAGATTACCATCGGATTGCTTTGGATGATGATATGGTCTATGAAGAAAAACCCATTCAGATTTTGGATCGCCAAGTTAAACAATTACGGAACAAGATGATCCCAATGGTGAAAATTGAATGGAAAGAACATTACGGGAAGGAAGCCACTTAGGAATGGGAAGAAGAAATGAGACAACGATATCCAGAGTTATCTTCAACTTGAGGTAACACAAGTTTGAGGGACCAAACTTCCTAAAGGGGGGAAGACTGTGATAACCTGACTCCATATTATGCTTTCATTCTTTAATTATCTATGTGATTGTGTGTTTGATATGAAATTGCATGCTTAATTGTATGAATGATATGATTTGTGAATTTCTATCTGTTGAGTGTAGGAAAATCTGTTGAAATTAGATCTTTGAGCTGAAAATTGAAGGTCATGGAGATGTCAGAAACCAAAACTGACTTGATATTTGTGATCAGTATGATATTTAAAACCTAATATGAAGTTTTGTAAAAATTTGATTCGTAATAAATTAATTGTGTTTAATTAAGCTGGGGAGTTAAACTTAGACTAATTAACCTATATTTTGAACTTAACTAAAGATAGATATAGATGAAGCCTTAGAGAACAAGATGTTAGACTCAAAAATAACTTGTTGAGAGTTCTAGAGAGTGAGAACAAAGGGAGAAAGGGAGAAGATCAAGTCAAGGCTTGAGAGTTTGGGAATTTGAAAGGGAATTCAAGAAATTAGCTAAAGGTAAGTAAAAATTAGCTCAAACTCTTGGAATATCTCTTCACTTGTTTAAAATCAAGACTTGAAATGGAGATTTCACATCCAAAAGAGTTAGGGTTTTGGAATTAAGAGCTTAATTGAACCATAGTCATGGATTTGACCTAGGATCCCTTGGATTTGTTTGATTTAAGAGTGTATATCTTCATGTTTGTTTGTCTTGAGATTGCTTGTGAGAACTTAAACCCAAATCTTTAGCTTTTGTAAGATTTTAACTCAAGAGTTTCATATAAAGTGAAGAATTAAGTGAATTTGAATGGAAATGAGGAAATTCATAAATTCATGGAAGCTAGGGACATGATCTTGGAGTTTGAGTAAGTTTTGATTCAATCGAGTTTGAAATACACTTTGATTATGCATATATGTCATGTTTTTGAAGTGGATTTGTATGAATTGGGGCTTGAATATAAGTTTAGAAGCTTACGGTTGAGACAATTTTCGAACTACCCAGAAAATCCCAGAACTACACGTGTGGAACTCACAACCGCACGTGTGGAAAGCAAGGCAAATAAGAGCATTGCTTCTGTAATAAATGCACGTGCGAACTGCACGTACGGTGAGGGACTTCCGCACGTGCAGAAATTAGGGTAAAAAATCGTCACTTTTTGCTAACGTCTCCGACCCTCTAAAATTGTGTACAAGCATGTTTAGACCCTCTACAATGTTTAAAGATAAACAAAAAATGAAAGAATCGTAAACGATTAAATAAAGGAAAAGACTAAGAAATGAATGAATTGTTTACCGAATTTGTATCTGTGTTATCTTGTGTAGGTCGTCTGCCAGAAGAAACACAGCAAGGCCAATATCACTGTGAGTAATAGTATTGTAAATATATGTTTTACATATTGATTTTCCTTCTTAAAGGATATGCTTTCTGCCACTTGTATTTCGTTTGAAATGAATGAGTTCATAAATTATAAATGACATGTGAAATATGGGCCCGAGGCCGTTCTATTTTGATATGATTTGCTTGGACCTAAGGTCGTTCTGATCAACTGATAATGTAATGAGCCTGAGGCCGTTCTGATAATGTAATGGGCCTGAGGCCGTTTTGTCTTATGGGCCTGAGGCCATTCTGCTTATATGATGCCGTTCTGTATTATATTGGGCCCGAGGCTGTTTCGCAATTTGAATATGGTTATTGTATGAAAGTTATACCTTGTATATAGCGACCCCGGTCTTTTCCCATTTGATTATTGTATCCGGACTTACGGTCCGTGGATTCCGCTGTTATATTTGTTGTTATTGTCCTTTAATTTCTTATTCTTGGGTTATAGGATGTGTTTAGCAGGTTGGTTGCAGATTGGTTGGGTTTAGAAACCAAGTCTGCATGTTCAGTTTTTGGCTTGGTCGCTCGAGCGAGCTTATCTTCGCTCGAGCGAGGTCTTCCTTTTTGGTTCGTCGCTCGAGCGAGCCTTTCTTGGCTCGAGCGAGGATTGCGTCCAGTACCTAGACCTGAACGCAGTGTTTGTTGGCTCGAGCGAGCTTTTCTTCGCTCGAGCGAGCTGGTTTGTCTTTGGCTCGAGCGAGCTTCTCTTCGCTCGATCGAGGTCAGTTTCTTGTGTTTGGTCGCTCGAGCGACCAGGTCTTCGCTCGAGCGAGCCTGTCCAGTATTTAAACGTAAAAGCGGGATTTTTAGGGCAGTTTTTCATTCTTTTTGATCTCAAACCCTAAAGTCTGACTTTTCTTCTTCTCTAAACACCTTTTCTCCTAGGTTTAATCTAGTTAAGGTGTGTTTCTACCCTAGTTCTTTTACAAATAAGATAGAGGAGAGTGGGGGCTTCCATTTAATCTGAGCAGTTGTCGGTTTGGAGCACTCTGGAGTTTCGAGCACCTTCTTCATCATCATCTTTTTGGGTTCTTTCTTGAGGTAGGGATTTCCTACTCCATTTATGCGTTTTAATCCTAAGTGGTGGTATTTTGGTATGTGGGGGTAGTTTGGTAATTTTGGGAGAAACCTTAGGGTTTGTCATAGATTAATTTATATAATTAATTTACGGGAAAATCGTGATATTGGGTTTAATTCATGAAATTGGGGGGATTATGAGATAAATTAATGTAGTTGGATATTTAATCACTCATCTGTGAAATTGAGATTATTTGCGTTACAATATTTATTTCTTGTTTAGAAATAATTGTTTTGGGCTATCGGTGGAGGATAGCCATTGATTGTTGTAGACCTTGCATGCGGCTTAGGTATAACTGAAATTGAGTCATTCATTTAATTGTTGAGTTAATACAGAACATTCGTGTATTGATTATGTATTGTATATGGCAAATATTGATTATGTTGCATATGCATTTGGTTTTGGAGGAGATAGGGGATGAACTCCACGGTTTAGGGGAAGATAGGGGATGGACCTCTAAACCGGATTTGTTGGGAGGAGATAGGAGATGGACTCCAGTAGCATCACATATGTGTGTGCTTATTGATAATAGAAATATTTCTATTTGTTGTTGATATGATACATCACCACCATGTGTGTCAGTTGGGAAGTATGGAAGTGGATTTGATTGAGATTTGTTATAACACCAGCATGAGTGTTTAATTTGTTATAAGAAAGGTTTAACCTGATTTGTTATCCTTGTTGAGTTGTTTGGCCAGGTTCTGAGCCATGTCTGTATGAATGAAAAGTGTATTGTGTCATAGACCATGTGTCATAGACAACGTAGACATTCGTGTCATAATATTGTAAACTGAATATTTTGTGTTAACCATGTATCGGGTGCTACTGCTTTAGTTAATTCTTATACTTGGTTTAGTATTTCTCTACTGGGCTGTGGCTCACCCTATATGGGAACTTCATTTTCAGGTTCAGGTGGTTCCCAACCTCCAAAGACTTAGCTTGTGAGGAATTGGACTTGAAGATTTGCTTTATTTGTGTTATTTGTTTTATCTGAACTATGTAAACATTCAAGCCGAGGGCTTTATTTGTTTTGAGTTAGAACTCATGGAATTGTGTCCAAGTATTGGCTTGGCAAGATGTAAGCCCGTAGGGCATTTATTATGATGTTTTATTTCGTAATACTCTGATGATTGAAATAATATAATGTTTCTTTTAATAATGCATGTCTTGTTTTATATTCAATGGGTTAAATTTTGAGGGCGTTACATTGTACCTTGGAAAGTTTTGCCTCAGTTACTATAGTCTCGTAAAACTCATGCTCATTCATTTAAACCTCTTTACATTATTATTATTTATTGAGCTTCGCTCACTCCGTATGCATGTATGTATATGTAGGTAACCAGCAGGATGGAGCCCAACCGTAGGGTCTACACCAGGAGTTACTTTGTGAACCCTATTGGTCAAGTCTCCAAGATGGAGCCTCTATCTTTTTGTCTTTTGACTCACTTTTTGATATGACTTTTGTGTTAACTTTGTTATAATGGTCTTGGGTTATGTAAACTATATGGACAAGGAACTTTTTTGGTACATAAACTTGTGCATGGACATGTAAATATGTAAGATGCGCTATGATATAAGCAATGTATATTTTGATCATATTGGTACAGCTTAATGGGCTTCTTTGTATGTGATATGCTTCCGCTTATGGCTCCATTATTCTATTTATTCTTTTTTTGTTTTGTTTGAGGCCGTAGGTAATCAAGTGATTACTGGCCGATTATGATCCAAACTTTTAGGGGCAGGTTTGGGTTGTGATAGTACTCCTACCTCAAACAGACTCAACTTCCAAGAAATAACTCTCGGTTGTCTAACGACCTAGAACCTTAGAAAAATAGTTCTCACAACACATTCACACCCCAAGAAACAATTACCGGTTACTTGGCAACCCAATTTTCAAAAGAATACCTCACACCACTTTAGAAGTCCTCAACTCCCCTCTCATAAAAAGAAAGAAAGAGAAAGGGAAAAAAAATTCTAATAGGAATTCTATCCGCCACTCATGGCCTTTCGACCTAGCAAAATCAAAGCACCACAAACCATGTTCTTGCAATACAGCTAGTGTTCCATATCCACACATTATTCAACTGCGTTATTGAAATACTTAAAAGTTAACAATACCTAAAAACAATATTTACAGACCTTTGAAATTTGAAGAGATTCAAAATTGGTACAAAACTATATATATAAATAACATAATGTTTTAGATACATAAAAGTGAATGGTAAAAATGAAGAGTTTGAAAATGAACAATTTTGTGAAAATGGTTAAGGTTTATACATGTTGTAAGACTCGACACACCCACTTCCTGACTATTTTTCCCTTTTTACTCACTAGTTTATCCATAACAATAAATTCTCAATTCCGACAAAAATAAGGTCATACCCAATAGGAAAACTCCATTCTCAAACATATTTCAACCAATGACTCCTAAACATCACCCAACCAAGGATTCCATCACCACCATGGCGATGTCACAACCCTATCATAATTATACAGGCAACAACAATTTAAAATAATAACAATAAGGTTAAATAAAACCAATGGATAAGTTTTGCTCATAAACTTGGGAAGTCACATTCCCCCACAACTACCATTACAAATTTTAAGCTTGCAAATATATATATATATTTACGCAACTACCCCATCTTGGGGATCACACGCGATCAACTAAAAACAAATACCAAGCAATTTGTACAACTTCTCACTCCTTTGAGTGACACACACTCACCAAACAATCAATTCTCATTCACACACCCCATTTCTAGAATTTAGATGAGTTCTGAGGTGATTCCTTGTCAACCTCTCCTAATGCTACAACAATTATTAACACACTACCTAAGGAAACCTTCTACACTTGCATCGTTTATATGTACTTGTACAACACACTACATTCCTTGGAATCAAAGGCATGATACTAATTTTGAAGTTGTAACACAACTCTACACCACACTAAGATTATGATGTCCCACAAAATCAAATCTGAATTCAATACCTTCTATCACACGAACTTACTCAATGACAACTATTTATATCGTTCTCGAGGACAATTTATGGAATATTCTACCTCTCACCCTCAAAATATACCGAACCAATCACAATAAAACACATGTAGAGATTAACACTTAAACGACTTTAAAATTTCCAAATCATGAATGAATGAATTAATCTCAAATTATAAGATCTCCTGACGAAATTCAATATACAAGCCTCACCAAAATAATACTACATCTCTATTACAAAATTCTAACTAAAATCATATTTTTAGTACTTCAATCCAATCATTACTAAAGTTGCTCCACCCCTGAAAATAATTTAACTCAAAAGTCATCCACCACAGCTTATCAAAATGAAAACAAAACATAATTCTCACAACTGCTCAAGTCACAAAACAACGACACCAACTATCATATCAAACCCACCACAAAAGTCTAGACAACTCAAGACACAAGGTTTTACCAACAAATGCTCATAGTTGTAGTTTCCTTGAAATTTCTTCCGAAGTCTCTAATCAACTCTCTCCTACTCAAACTCTAAAGATACAACCACAAGCTATGATACCACTCATTTACGCCAAGAAATTTTCTCTATCAACAGCGATCATTCCAAAACAATCTCCATGACTAACCAAATAACAAAATACTTCATATCAATTTTATTCCCAACATGGTGTCTATCAAATAACTTCTTCTAAAATAATTTCACCTCAAAATATGATGGAATAAAATTGAATTAAGGGATCATCCTCTATCAAGTAAAACTGAAAATCCCTTAATTCCACTTAAGCTAATGTACGCCAAACTTAAACTGAATGGAAATACTAGAATAATATACCAATCAACAAAATTCTCACAATCCTTATAGGAAAACAAAGGACCAATACAAGGGGAATTACAAATTTCACATCGAGAATACAAGACAACTTATGGTCAAAGGTCAGGGGATACAAAATAAATCTCCATTTTGGTTTCATGAACCACATTGTCATTGCACACACTAAATTTAACTCAGAATACTCATGTATATCTTCAATCTTCACAATTTATAACTTTTAGCTGAGGGTAGCTTTAAAAATTTATGTTAATTACTCTTGGTGGATCGATCACAAATTTTTATGTTCAAACTACAATCACATCAACTATTCCAAAATAACTAGTCACAATCTCTATTGAATCATAACATTCTCACAATTTTATCCAAAATCAGTTTCTCTAAGGATACTAATTTGTTAACACAATTACTTATCATCTTGGTTCACATCCATCTACTACACTCAGGTACATTAACAAACAACTCCAAAACATTTGACTCTACTAGTCCCAAAGGCATTCAAAACTAGCTTACATATCCTTACCTTCAATACTCATAACACAATTTCATAGGTCACTATTTTCCATCACTAGGAATTTAATAACACGGTGCAACTTAAATCAAATTCATTCTCATTCCAAAATTCTTTACCTACTTCATTCACCTATAACTTGTTACACGATTTTGAACTAGATAAACTCTCTGGAAAATGCTTCTCTTACTACACTCTTACAATTTCCTTCTTGTTAAGACCACACATATTTCTAAATACATACCAAGATAATTGGCCTGAGACCCAACACAATCCTCATAAATAGTCAATCAAACAGTTAGAGCAATCTAACCACAATTAACTTTAGTTCATCCCAAAGAAATTTAGGACTAGCTTTTACTTATTCTAACATCATCACTCTAATACATTTTAGTTTAAGTCACTCCACTTATCAATAAAGCGTCAACACTGTACTACTACAACTAGTCTAATTTCTAACCAACTTCACCTCCAAAATCCTTTATATAGCTCACTTCCACAATTTGATGTAAGGCTTTAGAAATAGCTACTCCTCATAATGACAAATCATTTATTGTGCATCATAGTCTCCACCATTTGAAGGTCACACTTACACACACAATTCTACAAAAATCATTTAACTTATGATCCAATGTAAATTATAAATCATATTGACCCACCAGTCTGGCCCTTGTAGTCTATCTTACCTCTTTTTCCTAGGGAGAAACATCCTCAAGGTAAAGAAAAAATCAACTCACAATTTAATACTCTGCACAAATTCCCACACGTCGCATTTGAGTTAAACATACACCTATACATATATCTACACCACATATGGCAAACCACGTAAGCACATAGAGCACATACGGATCACTCTTCCAAGATATCAACTTGTCCCACGACGCTCAAAGATTTCCAAGTGGAAAAAGCATTGATCAGGTACCTTTCCAAAAGGATTTTGATGAATGCAACAGGCGCAAGTTGTATCCTAGAAACTTAACCCCATACCCACATAGCCATATAAACACACAAAGCTTGCAAAGCACATTAGCGCCCCATCCTAGCCTAGTAAACCTATTGTGACAAACGTTACTTCCCACGCCCAAGGTATTCAAACTTGGTTAGCTCTGATACCAATTTGTAACACCCCACCAAATATCATTTACATACAATAACTAAAGGTACAGTCTTCACATACACACAACACAATTTCATTCAAAATATTTCTCTTTCTCATTGAATTGTAGATTTTTGTTTACAAAATACTTATCCTTGTTTAGTGAGCTAGAGAAGATTACAAAACAAATACATTGTCCCTTTGGTTCAATGATTATATTGAGACATTTAAAACAAGATTACAAAACCCAAAACAAAATCGAAAAGGAGTTCCATGGTTTCATTACAACTTCAAGTTCACAAAAGATTAAACTTTTTTTAATAAACAAAAATAGAAAATAGAGAGCCTTTTTGTTCTTTTTCTTCATAGGCGGTTTTGGGGCTCTTCATTTCCTAAAATGTTAGTAAAAATAGGAATGAGCAATTTTTCCCAATACAGAATAACTTTAACCAAGTATATAAACATTTGATTTAAATATGCATGACCTTTATCAATGCCTAAGAGTTCATTTGTATTTTAAACTTTATTTTTCAACACACAATTCACAATCAACCTCCATACATTTTTCGTCCTCACACGGATGGCATGTGGACACCTCAAACCTTTCCACTTTTGTCGTCCTCACATGAGCCGAACAGTGGACGCCTCACACCATCCCTACATTCGCCACCCTCATGTGAACCGGGCAAGTGGGCACCTCAACACAACCCCATATTTGTCATCCTCACACGAATTAGGCAAGTGGGCACCTCAAACACATTCCAAAACATTAACATTTTCACACAGCACCAACAACTACAAGGATTCTCAAATTTCACTTATCAATTATCCATTTCATCAAAATCATGGACAACCCTTAGGGTTCATATAAAAAAAAAAAAATTGGGCCTTTTCCTTTCAATTGTTTATTTCCCTTAATTCATGTATGTTTATGCACTATTTCATAGTTGATTTCATATTCCATCATCAATTTCAAGTAAATACACAAAGCTCATATATATATACACACCTCATCCATCTCAATAGTTCCAAACATCTTAAGATTCACACCTATCTAGATCAAAATATAAATATACAAGGGTAAAGGTATTCCTACCTCAAAAGTGATAAAAGATGGAAACCTGACTTGAAGCTCCAACAAAAACTTGAATCAATTGGTAGAAATCTTAATCAAGGCTTGATCTTCAACCCTCTTGGGAGATCTAAGGTGGATTCTTGGTAGAAATTAGACAAATCAAGTGTTTGAGGGTTAGGGTTTCGGATATAGAGGAGAGGGAGAGAAGAGAGGAAGAAAGAATGAAATATTTAGGCCAAAAACTCACTTTAAAGTGCTTGATATCAAACAGATCGCTTGAGCATTCAAAGCCTAGCTCGAGCGGTGAAAAGGAGCTCCCAGAATCTCTAAAATTCGTGCAGACCACTCGAGCGGACTTGTTTCCAGCACAGGTACCTGAATTTCAAACGAGTATATCTCCCTCGTTCGGTTTTTGTTTTAGGTCGTTCTTGTGTCCAAATTGAAGCCCCGTAAACAAGCTTTCCAATAGTTCTAGCCTCACATCCAAATTCAAAGTGTGGAAAGAGAAAAAGGCAAAATAGTAAAGACTACTCATGCGACAATTATCAAAATTAATGTCTTTGGTTCAATCCTACTTTATCATTGTGATATCACCCCAATCAATACTCTAAGATCAACCAAAGAGGCTCCAAGTACAATAATGAGAGTGTCAAAAGCAATCCCATGAGTTCAAGAAGTACAAAGAGTTATAATTACAAGAATTAGGGTTGTAATTCTTACCTAGATTTTGAATTTGAGAGTTTGCTAGCTTAATTCCTTTAATTCACCTCCTATTCTTCACAAAATCTTCACTCTCTCTCTAGGAGTTGATCTCTCTCTCTCTCTATATATATATATATATATAATATCAGCCACAAAGATTATCAAAATGAACTCATTGTTAAGCTTATATCACATTTATATATGTCAGATCAATTTAGGCTAATTAAGTAGGACTAAGTCTTGATACTGATGGGCACCCAAGGGGGCCCAACCCACAGCTCACGACCCGGTGTTAAAGCCCAATAACTTTAAGAAGCTAATGCTGGCCCAGGACCAATAGCATTCAAACACTTGTCTGGTAGGGAATTAGCCACGTGAGCAGACAAAGATCTTGTAAAGTTATTGCACCCACACATTAGCCATTTAATGAGGCCACTATAGCATTAAATGCAGCAAGATCCCTCATGCCGGAGTATGCAGAATCACCATGAACGATGTTAACTAGGCCATAGACTTTCAGCCAACAAGACAGCTTTGAATAGACAAGGAAATGATGAGCAAAGGATATAAGGAAGCTTTCGAGATATGTTATAGGTTAAGTTTTTCATTCTCTTCTTTTCTCTCTCTCAAACCAATTACTACCGGCCTTGGTCTAACTTGATCGTCGGAGTGTTCGTCAGGGGACTACTTTCCCCTTTGGACCTTCTTGCAGGCACGCATCAAGGATTCAATAACCGGTAGACTCATAAAAGACACTAACTGGTCTGATCCATCCACCATTGATACCAACAGCATCAACAGTTGGCGCCATCTGTGGGAAGTCAAATCTGGTCGACAGTTGTGTTTATTGTCACTGGAGGGAACTCCGCTATCACCCATCTCCTATGTTAGGGTGGATGGTCACGACCAGGTCCATAGCTTCACAACACAATACTAGTAACCCCAAAACCGAGCCCACCGAGCCCTCTAACCCAAATAACCCACCTGCATATTTCGCAGAACTCACCAACAGCATCAACTAGCTAATCGAACAAAACCAAGCCCTGATCAATACTTTGCTCTAGCACAACTTACCTATCCCTCCTCCACCACCGTAAATAGTGCCCCCTAACCCAAAACAAACCCACAATCATCACCAATTCCCGCCACATGTATCCCAAGGAATATTTTCGCCCTTTGTCCTATAGCCTCAACCATCGAACCTTGACGATCTGCATGCCCCTTCTCCAGGCTCGCAGCCCCGTCAGGAGAGACCACTGCTTTTCCATGACCACCCTCCACTACACCACGCAGCCGTCCATGAACGTGAGGCTAGCAGTGTTCAACCTCCAATTTTATGCTTGTGGGGACAATGCCCCTGTTTGGGACAAAGAGCTATGAGCCATGAAGCTTCAACTATAAGGAGTCATGCAGAACATGAAGCATAAACCTTCTTCCACCGTCAACTCCCCTTTTGCCGCTTCTATTAGAGATAAAGCTCTACCCCCTAAGTTCAAAATGCCATCGATTGACACCTTCGATGGTACCATCGATCCGGTCGACCATGTGGAAGCATAGCAGACACTTTATGATCCTCCATGCCTTTCCAGACAAAATCATGTGTCGCATTTTCCCTATCATGTTGAAAGGGTCGGCGCGACTCTGGTTTAGCTAGCTTCCCCCAGACTCTGTCACTTCCTTTTACCAGCTCAGCTAGTCTTTCTTGAGCCATTTCATTGGCACGTAGCGGCAACGACACCCGGCGACTCAACTGTTAAAAATATCCGGCAGACCGAGAGGGAATCGCTACACAGCTTTGTCACCCACTTCAATATAGAGGCCTTACAAGTGGAGGAAAACAATGACAAGGTCATTCTCACAGCCTTCATAGCCGGTTTACGCCCATCGGGTTTTCTCTTTTCCCTCTCCAAAAACCCCCTAACAGCAATGGCTACCCTTCTCGCCAAAGCCTAAAAATACATGAATGCTGAAGACTCCTTGGCAGCTCGTCAAGACTCCACATCCAAAGCTTCGTAGCCTAGGGAAAAGAGAAAAGAACCTGAACCAAGGCACTCACAATACACCCACCGACCTCCACAGTATACAGACCGGCCGACACGTTCAAACTGACCAGCTCTTACTTGTAGACCCGACTTTCTTCGCGCGCTCCCCCTTTCGGAGAGGGTGCGAATTGGTCTTACTACAGTTCAGACCCCTGTCATGGTTCCGAATCTAATCTCACAAAGTGCAATGTGAGACTGATAAACACCAAAGAGTCCAAATCTGGCAATTGGTTTTGGAAAATCAATTTTGAATAAAAAGCGCCAAACATGGGTTGCTTTGCCAGATTACAGAGTCGCCACCTAAATATTTTGTTTTGGGAAATTTAGGAAACCTTGACTCGTGCCAAAGGTCACGTGTCCGTCATCACCAAAGTTGCCTCGGCTCGGGAACTTGGGTACGAGAGGGGAAGGTCCTGAAATGAGCACCCCCACTCGCCCGATCAAAGGATCGGCCTCCACTACCATGATATGTTGTTTTATAAACCATGAGTTCTTATCCAGTTATTAATCTAACTTACTATGTGATGCATACAGCTCATGTTTGTTTTCGAAAATGGTTTGGAAGTGCTACTCACAAATAGGCTAAAGCGCGGATTTGTCACCCTCAAGTGGGCTTTAGAAAACATGATTTTGCCACCTCGCAAAGTGGGCTTAAAACTCGCATTTGATGAATTGTCCCAATTCAGGCAATCTAACCTTCACCCACAGGCATTCAAGCAATTAAGCACTTAAGTAAATAGCCTCATGGCAAGCATGCTATCATGGCAACGCTCACACTCATGCAAGGATGCTAAAGCGTAAACACTTACAGTGTACTCCGAGCCAAAACAGAAGCTAGTTAGAAATAATGCATGATCCTAACTATACAAAATGCCTAATGCAACACATGCAATAATGCAATTAAATAGGCTCAGATATCTAAGATGGCATATGAATGCAACGATTCGATACATGTATTCAAAGAAGTATTGAAATACAAATCAGTTTGAATGATGCGCCGAGCCTGGTGCATGCAAGACAAATGAATGATGCAAACATGCAAGCATAAGGATGCTAATTGAAATGGGCTCTAAACTATCCATCGAAAGCAGTTAAGTAAAAGGGAAAAAGAAATGGGGTTAGAAGACACGCACACACACACGCACGCTTATTACAACATTGCGCCCTCTCGAAGGAGGGTCCGAATAAATAAGCTAACTAACTACGCTAAGCTAACTAGCTACGCTAAGCTAAGCTACTTATTACAAAACAACTAATTAACTAACTTAGCTAATTAATTATTACAAACGAAATGAGATTGAAAAATTAGCTAATCTAAGCTAATTAGAATATTATAAAGACGAATTAAATTAGCTAAACACATTAACTAATTAATTACAAAACCAGTAAATTAACTAGCTAAGTAAAGCAGTAAAATGGCCTCAGGGGAGGGAGACATGCATGCTCGGTGTGCTTTGCCCGAAAACGCATTGCCTTGCTATGAGTTGCCTCTGTTTGCACTCACTGTGATCTCAGAACCCTGCACAAGCTTCCAGATGGCTTCTGCCCTAAAATAGAAACACTTTGGACAATTCTCCTTCAGGTGGCCGGCCGGCCACCTCAACTGGTCGGTAGGCTACTTCAACTGGCCGGCCGGCCAGCCAGTACAAGTGGTCGGCAGGCTAGTGCAAGTGGCCGGCCGGCCACTTTTCTTTCCAAAATCCTGCCTTTGCTGCAACAGAGAGCAACAGAGCCAAGGCAATGTATTTGGCAAGAAATGTATGTATTACAACCCTCCTCATCATATCTCAAGCTCAAAGGAGTGTGATACTTGGCTCTCAAGCCACCAATCAAGCATCTCAATGCATGATGGCCCAAGAACCAAGCTTGTACACGCTTAGTGAATGCGCACATAAGACTCAAAGTGTCGTCAACTTATCATACATGCTCAAGGGTGACAACGACCAAGGAATGCGACACGTTTAATCACTTTGAGTATGAAATGTCTCACATTTCTTGTGTTTGGATTAATGTCCAATCCAAACAAATGCAATGCAACACACGTGTGTTATCTTGGCATGTTTTACTTGATTCAATTCTTGTTTACTCATTTTAACTTACCAATTAGTCCATTAACCGGTTAAGTCCAATTGTGAAAAGTCCTCTAATTTGAAAGATGACCTAAGCTTTGGGTGCCTTGAGCATGAAGAAAGTATCATGTTATTGGTTAGTAGAAATCCTCAAGGGAGGATTAAAACCAATAGGCATGAATGCCTCAAGTTTACGCTCAAGCCAACAAGGGGCTTAAGGCCACTTTCAAGGTGAATGAAAATTTGAAACAATGGAGTGCAATGACATGCATTTCAGCACTGAAATAGCATGCTAAGTGACTTAAAAACAATGCAAACAACTCATGTAATGCATGCTCAAAGGCTTAACTCATTAAGCTAATGAAAGGGGTTGTGCCACCACCTTACAACATAAGCCTCAAAGGGCTAAACTAAATCAAAACAGACCTCAAACATGCCAAAACAGTGGCCAAATTATGCTGAGATGGTAGCATGAAAAGCAAGAAAAACATGCTCATGTATTGGCTCATAAACAAGGCATAAGGCTCAACTCTCAAACACAATTAAAGAGTGATATATGCGAGAGTATGACAGTGATATATGCTCTGAAATCACGTGAGAAATGATGCTATATTATGCAAACATCATAAGCAAAGCATGCTAGAGGCCCTAAAACTCAAAGCTAGTTAAGGCACTTGCACTATAGCTATGCAATACATGAGCCATATGACCAAAACAACCCAAAACAGTCCTAAAATAGCCTAAATGGAGCTCTAAAACATGCTTGAAACAAGCCAAGAAAGGCTAGACTTAGAGGCCAAAACAATAGCACATGTTAGGCAATTTAGCACAATTGCACTACAATCATACTAAGCAGAGCTCGAGTGATCAAACCAGCTCAAAATAGAGCTCAAACATGCCCAAATATTAGTAAAACTGTGCTGGAGCTAAGTTAACACAAGCTAGATCGATAGGCTAAATGATCAAATATGCTAGGCTAGTAAGCATGGTTGCATTACAAGTACCAAAATCAAGCCACAAGTGACCCAACCAGCTAAAAATAGAGTTAAATCAGGTCAAAATATAGCCTAAAACATGCTCGAACTAAGCTTCAAAAAAGTAGAAATACATGCTCATTTGGTAAGCCATCAACACATGCAAACAAGACAAGAGGAGAGGGGACCACCCGCTCCCATTTTAGACCTCCAAACCACCTTTCCACCACTAAAATTCCTCTGGAATTCAGTGGTTAAAGGGCCAAAAAGAGATGGTTTCAAAAGCTTTGAAAGATGGCACAAAGCTTAGCAAATAAGCTACAAAAGAGGGTGGATCACCCCTAACTCTAAAAGGACCTCAAACCACCATTTTAAACACTTCAAAATAGAGGTTTTTGTAGTTGACAAGTAGGCCTAAAATAGCATGCAAAGGTGGCCAAGAGAATGTACAAAAATAAGCTTAAAAGGGAAAGAAGCTTACCCTTGAAGCACAGCAGCAAGATGGCAACTTTCTGAGCCAAAACCAGCCTTAAAGAACTCCAAACAAGCCTTAAGAAACCTCAGCTCCAAGATAGGGGTGTTTGGTTAAGGGGTTGTATGCAAATATGTGAAGAAAAACCACTTTTAGGCACAATATAACACAATAGAGAGAGAGAGAGAGAGAGAGAGAGAGAGAGAATTCTAGAGAGATAGAGAATTTTCAGCTCTAAAATTCGTAGAGAGAGGGATTTCAGTGTGAGAAGCTCCCAAACTTGTTAACCTTCCCAAATGAGTAATATAGCCTTCATATATAGCAAAATACAAGCCTCAGCTCGAAATATCTGAATTGGGGGAAGAGTGTGAAAATAGCTGAAGGAGAAATATCTGCAAAATATCTGAGTTTTGGACACAAATGGCTGGTAGGCTACTTCAACTGGCCGGTAGGCTACCTAAACTGGCCGGCCGGCCACCCCTGTGGCTGACAGCAAAAATATGCTCTGCAGGTCAAATTTCAAATGGGCATATCTCCTTCATATGGACTCCTTTTCAGGTCATTCTTGTGTCCAAATTGAAGCCCCAGAAGTAAGATTTCCAACGGTGGTAGCCTCACATCAAAATTCCAACTGTGAAAAAAGTTATGCCTCTTTTAGTAAAGACTACTCAGTTTTGGCTCAACCGGATTCATGCCGAACTTCTCCCAAACTAGTTTTCTTCCCTCCTCTCTTCTTTTCTTAACTCCAAACCTCTAACTAAGGTGTTTTGAAATATTTTTCAATGAGGTCACCTCTCTTTCATTCATTTCCACTTTGTCCTTGCTCGGTTTACCAAAAGCGCAACATTTAACAAAATGCGAGCCTTGGAATATCGTAGGAACTTTCTTTCAAAAACATTTTTGAAAGAGAGGGTTTTAAGGTCTAAAATCTTTTGGTCAAAATCATTTTGGTCCAAAAATGGGGTGTGAGGTTGGATTTGACGCTCCTCTTGCCGAAGAAATCGAATCTTTGCACTGCACACCTTTCACCACCAAGTAAACCATCAGTAGCGCCCAAGTCTTAAGGGTGGTAAAAAATGGGGTGTCTACATTACCCAACTACCTGGTCGATTAGAAAGATACACTCCTCTCAACTCGCCTATGGAACAAGTCTTTCACCAAATCTAGCGTGACTATAACCTCAAGTGGCCCCAACCATCAAAATCCCCCTCCACCCGTCGGGACCAATCCAAATATTGCTGTTTCCATCGTGACTATGGCCATACCACTGAAAAATGTGTTAACCTTAGAGACCAGGTTGAGGATTTGATCTGCCAAGGACGCCTTAATCAGTTCACAACAGCTCGCTCTCACCAAAGACCTAGGACAGACCATCCAAGGCGTAATGACCAGCACACTCCTCCCAGACAGCCTAAGCCACCTAGAGAACATGATAACCGGGGTCCACCATAACTGCGAGCATAAGGTGGCCCTGCCCCCCCTCCAGTAGGTGAGATCAGAGTCATTGCTGGAGGGCTCGCTTACAGTGGACCATCTTGGTCGGCACAGCGAGCCGAGCTTAGAAAAATTAGGCAAGGCTCTGATAAGGAAGTGACGACAGTGGCCCGCCCCTAAAAAGAACCCAAGCAATGGTCTGAACCGATCACCTTTACGGAGGCAGACTACACAGGCATTGGCTACCCACGCGACGACCCCCTGTTTATTTATGCTCTCTTATCGAACTACAAAGTCAGACGAGTACTTGTTAACAATGGCAGCTTCTCAGACATCATCTTTATCAACACCTACTGACAACTCAAGGTTGGGGAAGAAAAGTTGTCGCCTCTACCATCCCCTCTGGTCGACTTCACCGTGATCGAGTGACATCCATAGGCTCCATCGACCTCTCAATCACCATTGGAGAATATCCACGGTAATCCACAAAACTACTCACTGTCCTCATCGTCGACTGCCTTTCTGCCTACAACATCATACTTGGACGCACAACTCTCAACGCTCTCCAAGCTGTAATCTCCACGTACCATTTGGCCATGAAATTTCTGACCGATCAGGGGTTCGGTACGGTGAGGGGTGAACAGACGGTGGCCAGAGAATGCTATGTCGCCTCATTAAAGGAGGTTAGAATGAGAGAGGCCATGATCATAGAAGACCTTGATGTTAGAGATGAGGAAGAGCTAATCAGAGGGGAACCAGTGGAAGAAAACTAGTTGAAGCACCCATTGATCCCGCCGACCCGACGAAGATGGCCAAAATTAACAGCCAACTACCCCCTAGCCAAGGCTGACCTTACAGCCCTCTTAGCCGAGCATAATGATGTCTTTGCTTGGACCCAGTCCGGCATGCCTGGTATTGACCCTTCTTTCATTA
Source organism: Camellia granthamiana (assembly GCA_036172215.1). NCBI lineage: Eukaryota > Viridiplantae > Streptophyta > Magnoliopsida > Ericales > Theaceae > Camellia > Camellia granthamiana. The sequence continues at coordinate 6,388,459 of CM069914.1, read as the reverse complement.
CTCATCGCTTCAGTGTTGAACCCCAGTTTCGGCCATTCCACCAAAGGTAGCGCATTTTTCATCCAGAACGCAACAATCTCATCGCCGTTAAGGTGGACAAGCTCTTGAAGGCCCACTTCGTTAGAAATGTAGACTATCCCAAATGGCTATCCAACATGGTCTTGGTCCACAAAAACAATGGCAAATAGAGACTTCGCATCGACTACTCCGACCTCAACCAAGCTTGTCCTAAGGATAGCTACCTACTACCTAAGATAGTTTTATTGGTCGGCGCAACGGCAGGACACCAGATGCTCAGCTTCATGGATGCTTTCTCAGGCTATAATCAGATCTTAATGCACACATCTGACCAAGAGCACACCTTCTTCATTACTGACAGAGGAACTTATCATTACCGTGTGATGCCATTCGGTTTGAAGAATGCGGGGGCCACTTACCAACGCCTGGTCAATGCCATTTTAAAAACCAGTTAGGTCAGCATATGGAGGTCTATGTCGATGACATGCTCGTCAAAAGAAAACTCTCCTCCGATCACCTAACAGACTTGTAGGAGACCTTCTAGGCCCTGTGCAAATATCAAATGAAGCTGAACCCAAAGAAGTGTGCCTTTGGGGTTGGATATGGTAAGTTTTTGGGTTTCATGGTCAGCCACAGAGGTATTGAGGCCAATCCAGAGAAGATCAAGGCGTTAATAGAAATGCAATCTCCCCAAACGGTAAAGGAGGTCCAGCGGCTTACTGGCAGAGTTGCTACCCTCAATCGCTTCATTTCACGAGCAACTGACAAGTGCCTTCCGTTCTTCAAAGTTCTCTGGCAGGCTTTTGAAAGGACCCCCAAATCCGATGAGGCCTTCCAACAACTAAAACGGTGCATGACCAACCCCTTTCTCCTTTCTCAAGCAATACCAGGAGAAATCCTTTTTCTTTACTTAGCTATTTCCAGCACTACGGTCAGTGCTGCCCTCATCAAAGAAGAAGACTCAGTCCAATGCCCAGTTTACTACATCAGTGTAGACACCCCCATTTTTGACCGACCTTAAGACTCAGACGTTATCGATTGAGCGCTCGGTGATTGCGCATGTTGTGCTCGTTTCGAGGTTTCGGAGTTCTTGGCTTAGAGCCTCACCTCCGGACCTCGGGACTCTTTGTACTTTGACTCGGTCTGCGGACCAAGTCTTGTTTTCTCTTCCCGGAGGGAGGGAGAGGTCTTGTAGACCATCTCTCAGTGGTCATAGACTACTTTTCGTGGTCGTAGGCCACTGTTCCCGCTTAGAGACTAGTTTCCGATTTTCGGAGCCGTCGGCCGTGCGCCTCGGTTCGGGACCGCTTAACATTCTCCGTTTGGCACGTTTTTTGGAACACACCTTGTTTCCTCTATCTAGAGGGACACTGTGGTCCGGGAGACCACTTTTGTGGTCATATGCCACTTTTTGTGCTCAACAGCTAGTTTTCGAGGCCCTCGGCCCTGCGTCTTGCCTCCCGAACTCTCGTTTTGCATCTGTGTTGGTTCGTTCTTGGCACGAACATTGTTTTCCTCGTTTGGGAAGTGGTACAAGGGTGAGAGACCAGTTTTCTCCTAGAAAACCACTTTTCTCCCTGCCAGCCGATTTTTTGGTCGGGAAACTAGTTTTCTTGGTCTTTGGGCCACATTTTCTGGTTTCCCACCCCACCATTGGCTTGCTTTCAGTGTGGAGACCACCAATTCCCCCTGCCAACCAGCTTTTACTCTGGGAAACCACTTAGGGTCGTCGGCCGACCACTAAAGGTAGCAGGCCGACCACCTTTTCTGGTCGGCAGGTTTCCTCCTGTTTTGTCTGACTGAATGGATGCCAGCTGTGCCAGCTGGAGGGCACAGACTGTATCCTCCATACACGTGTATGGAGGGATTGCATCCATGTTTAGCTTCTCCAAGAAGATTGAACCCTTTGTTTTTCTATAAGAGAGGCTCTCCCTCTCCATTACACAGGTTCTGAATTTTTTTGAAGGCATAGGCTTTTATTCTCTATATATCTCTCTCTTTCTCTCTCTATATTTGTGCATTGCTTCACATTTGTGCACAACCTCCTAGCCCAAACACTCTTACCTTGTTACTAAGGTGCTGGAGGGTCTTGAGAAGGCTCAAGAGTTTGGTTTTTGGCTGAGAACCTTGCTGGTGTTGCAGTGCTTCAAGGGTAACTTCCTGTCTCCCCTTTTAAGCTTTGTCTTGATCATTCTCTTAGCCATATTTGCATGCTTATTTGGGCTTGGCTTTCAACTGAAAAAAGTCTTGTTTTAAGATGCTTAACATGTTTGTTTAAGGCCCTTTTGGTGCTAAGGGTCATCTTCCCTCTTGCATGCCCTATTTGGCCTTGTTTTGTGCCATGCCATAAGGCCTTTGAGTTAACCCTTGCATGGCCTTTTAGCCACTAAAATCCAGTGGATTTTCAGTGGTTGGCATGTGGTTTTGAGGCCCTAAATCAGAGAGGGGTGACCCTCTCTCTTTTGGTCTTGTTTGCTTACAATTTTGGCCTATCAAAGGAGCATATGTTTTCTTACTTTCAAGGCTCGGTTTAGGCACTTTTTGGTGACTTTTAGGGCCTGCCTAGACTCTTTCTATGGCTGGTTTGGTCACCTTGGGTTTGCCTCTTGCATGTGTAGAGTAATCCCTTTTGTGGCTTATCAAAGTAGCATGTCATTCTTGCATGTATTGGTCATATTTCAGTGGGTTTTTGGTCATCATTTGGCATGCCATGACTCTGTTTTCAGCTGATTTGGTAGCCTCTCACATGCTTCATATGCTTGTAGTGTAAATCATGTTTACTAGTTTATAACACATGATGTTTTGGCCCTCTATTCTAGCATATTTTGGCCATGCTCCAACCTAGTTTTGTTTATATTTTGGGCTGCCTTAGCTTTGTTTTGAGGCCTCTTGGTCGAAAGATGCTTGCCATGCATGCTTGTAGTGTAATAGCCTTGACTAGCTTCGAGTTTTGAAGTCTCTTGCATGCTTAACTTGAGGTATTTTCATGTTTTGGCATCATTGAGCATGATATTTCAGAGCATATAGAACTGTCATACTTCCATGCTTTCCACTCTTTAAGTGCCCTTGAGAGTTGTGCTTTTATACCCTATTTTGTGAGCCATTGCATGAGCTTCATTTTTGTGCCTTTCAAGCCATCATCCCAACTCATTTTGCTACTGTTTTGGGCCTGCATAGGGTCTGTTTGGAGTTGGTTTGGCCATTTGAGCATTGCCTTGCATGCCTATAGTGTAATACACTTCACTAGTTTCGATGCTTGAGCCATTCAACATGCATTACATGAGTTGTTTACATAGTTCGAAGTCATTTTGTATGCCATTTCAGAGCTGAAACATGTGTCATTGCACTCCATATTTCATCCTTTCAATGCGTTTGGAAAGTTGTGTTTTGTGCCTTAGACTTGGGGCCGTTACATTGTGCATGATCGTATGTGTTTTGATGCCTTATTTCCATCATCTATTTGCCACTGATTTGGGTATGGCTGAGGCCCATCCATTTTGGTTTAAGTCCATTTTGCATTGAGTATGCCATTGTAGTTCATAGCATTGAGTATGCCATGTTGTCGCATGATTGATCATTGCATTGTGCATGCCTTGTTCATCTCATTGTGTATGTTAGTTTCTATGTGCATTGTGTATGCTAAGTGTCATGTGCATTGAGTATGCGATTGTTAGTTCATAGCATTGTGTATGCTAGTTGCATGTTTGCATGTTATCCCTTGCATGTTTGCATGACTTAGTTGCATTGCATTAAGATTGCATGCTAGAGTTGCATTGGTGCATGCTTTGTTTGTTGCATTGTGTTTGGGATAGGGGTTAGTCCAAACACGGGGAACGAGGGACGTTTCATGCTTGAAATGATGAAACGTGCCTCGATTCCCGATCGCCGACACTCTTGACTACCCATGACGGAGTTGTTGGCTTTAGGTGCTTGTATGTGCATTCATTTCACATTGAGTCGTGCAATTCGACTCCTCAGCCATCATGCATCCAGATGCGTGATTGGTGGCCCAAGGGTCAAGGACTACACTCCCTTAAGCTTATGCAATGATGGGGAGAGTAGTCGTGCACACATGTGTTGCGAATACTTTGCCATCTCTCTCTCTTGCCTTCTATTGTAGAAAACCAGAAACCAGGGGCAGAAACTGGTCGGCCGACCAGATTTAGTGGCTGGCCGACCACTTTTTCTGGTTTTTCACCACAAAAGTGGTCGGCAGGTGGTCTCCAAGGCCAATAGCTGGTCGGCAGCCTTCCCACAGATTCCCAAGGTGGAGTTTCAGCCTTTTGGAGCTTTGTGCAGTGTTCTGAGGTCAATTGCAAACAGAGGCAAGTCGGGGCGTCGCGAGGGATTTCCGAACAAGGCAATTCAAGCATGCATGCATCCTTTGTCATTCAAAGCAGAGCTGGGACAGCCCACATTCATTTAATTTGCATGCTCATTTAGATTGCTTACTTAGTTAATGTTGTGTAATAAGTAGTTGTAACTTGTTATTCATTTCGTCGTGTAATAACTAGTTTAATTAGATTAGCTTAGATTAGCTAGCTGGTTCTATATTATTTATTCGGACCCTCCGTCGAGAGGGCAAATTTTGTAATAAGTGTGCGTGTGTGTGATGCATGTCTTCCAACCCCCACTTCTTTCTCTTTTTTTATTTTCCAGCTTACGATGGTTAGTTTTAGGGCATGTTTCAATTAGCATCCTTATGCTCGCATGTTTGCATCTATTCATCTATCTTGCATGCACCAGGCTCGGCGCATCATACTAACTGCATCGTATTTCAATTCCAAGTTGAATGCGTGTTATCTGTAGCATCTCATATGCCATCTTAGAATAGCGGAGCCTATCTTAGTTGCATTTTGCATGTGTTGCATTAGCCATCTTAAACATGAACTAGGATCATGCATTGATTTCTAACATAGCTTTTGTTTTGGCTCGAAGTACTCGGTAAGTGTTTATGCTTTAGCATCCATGCATGTGTGTGAGTGACTACCATGATAGCATGCTTACCATGAGGCTATTTACTTATGTGATATAACTGCCTGATTGCCTGTGGGTGAAGGTTGGATTACTTGAATTGGAACAATTCATTGATTGCGAGTTTTAAGCCCACTTGAGAGTGGCAAATCACCATATTTTCTAAGCCCACTTAAGGGTGGCAAAATCCGCATTTTAGCCTACTTGCGAGTAGCAAACTACTTTAAAAAACAAACATGAGATGTTTTGTTCCAAATTAGGCGATCCAGTCTATACTTGTATGTTGTGCGCATCACATAGTAATTCTAGGCTAATAAACCGGAATAAGAACGCATGTGTTTTCAAAAACAAGATATCATGTTTAGTAGTGGCCGATCTTTGATCGGGCGAGCGGGGGTGCTCATTGCATGACCTTCCCCTCTCGTACCCAAGTTCCCGAGCCGAGGCAACTTTGGTGATGATGGACACGTGGCCTTAGGCGCGAGTCAGGGTTTCCTAAATTTCCCGAAATAAAAACATTTAGGTGGCGACTATGTATCTGGCAAAGCAGTCTATGTTTGACACTTCTTTCTATAAAAAAAAATCAGTTTTTCAAAACGATTGCCGAATTTGGACTCTTTGGTGATTTATCGATCTTGCATTGCACTTTGTGAGATTAGATTCAGAACCATGACATTGAGTCCGAACTGTAGTAAGCCCAATGAACAAAACGGGATTTTCCTAGGACATTCGGGCACGTCTACAATCAGCCGTGCACTTTAAGGGGCGGAACAGAACCACCCCTTGTTAGAAAAAATGGCCTTGGCCCTGGTCATCGTGTCCAAATAACTTCAACCCTATTTCTAAGCCCACTCCGTAGTGGTCCTCACTAACCAGCCTTTGAAAAAGGTTATGCAACAACCAGAATCGTCAGGCAGGCTCATGCAGTAGTTTGTTGAACTAAGCCAGTATGATATCTCCTAATGACCCTGAACAACCATCAAAGGCCACGCTGTTGCAGATTTTATCCTAGAATTCACCAACCCCACTTCCGACATATCCCCAACATCTGCAAATGTTATTCCTGATACAGAGGACCCCCATTCCTAGGCTCTTGGCGTTGATGGCTCATCCCACAAAGAAGGTAGTGGAGCTGGCTTGATCTTCACCACCCCCGAGAGTGAATATTTCAAGTGTGCTCTCCGATTTTTGTTCGCTGCAAGTAACAACGGGACCGAATATGAGGCCCTAATAACAGGTCTTCGGCTGGCTAGAGACATTGGGGTTGACCATCTCTATATGTCTAGTGATTCTCAGTTGGTCGTCGGACAGATAATAGGCGAGTTCGATGTGAAAGAGGAAACAATGCAGTCATACAGAGACATCGCTCTTCCCCTCACCCGTCTTTTTAATAGTTTTCACATCTCCCAAGCAGATGAAATGGCCCAGTTAGCCTCGACAAACCAATCCGACCTCAGCCATAGTGTCCGAGTTGAATACCTAACCCACCCAGCAGTTTCACCAGCTCAACAGAAGGTTCACCTGCTCCAGGACGAGCCTATCCCATGGGCCCACGACATCATCCCATTCTTAGAACAGGGAGTCCTACCAGAGAATAAACAGGAGGCTAACAAGATCAGGGCTCGGTCGTCTAATTATGTCATTATCGATGGTATCTTGTACAAACGGGGATTCTCATGACCATACCTTAGATGTTTAAATGCTGACCAAGCTACCTACATGATGAGCGAGGTCCATGAAGGGGTTTGCGGCAACCATTATGGGGGACGGTCCTTAGCTCATAAAATCCTTTGCACAGGCTACTTTTGGCCCACGCTCCACCAGGACGCCACTGACTTTGTACTCAAATATGACAAATGCCAATGCTTCGCCAACATCCCTCACACCCCTCCAGCAAAGTTGATCATGCTTAGTAGCCCTTATCCTTTCACCAAGTAGGGAATCAATCTTGTCGGTCCATTGCCGACCAATAGAGGCCAAGTAAAGTTTGTTGTGGTTGCCATTGATTACTTTACTAAGTGGATGGAAGTAGAGCCTCTTGCCAAGATTACCGAGCGAAATACCACCAAGTTCATTTGGCAGTCCATTGTGTGCCGTTTCGGGGTCCTTCAAGCCATTGTCTCTGACAACGGCAAGCAGTTCAACAATGCCAAATTCAAAGAATTCTGCGTAGAGCTTAACATCAAGACCTGTTTCTCCTCTCTTGGCCACCCCCAAGCTAGCGAGCAGGTTGAAGTCACCAATCCCTCCCTGTTAAAATAATCAAGACCAAGTTGGAAGCCGTCAAAGGCCTCTGGGCAGATGAGCTCCTAAATGTATTCTGGGCCTATCGAACGACAGCAAGAACTCCTACTAGCGAAACCCGTTTTCGGCTAACATACGGCGCCGAAGCGGTTATCCCCGTGGACCTCGGTCTCCCAATCCTCCAGATGATACACCCAAACATCAAACTACATAACAAGTTGCGACGGCCCAAACTAGACTTGATTGAAGAGCTACGAGAATCAACTACCGTAAGGCTGGCCTCATATCAACAGAGAATGTGAAAACATTATAACTGCAGAGTCAGACCCCGAGAATTCAAAGTGGGAGACCTAGTTTTACGAGAAGCCACTCTCGTCACCAAAAACCCGACCAAGGGCAAGCTAGCAGCTAAGTGGGAAGGACCTTACATTGTCAAAACTAGACCCTACCCAGGCACTTACCGCCTCCAAGATATAGCGGGCCGAGATCTCCCTCATCCATGGAATGCCGAGCACCTGAAGCGATATTTCCAATAAAATGGCGTCTTCTGCTTTTTGTATAGTTCAATTGCCGTATGGTTCACTTTGTTGTTCGGAACACTTGTTCATTTTTGCCCTTGACATATAATGTTTATTTTATGATCGCAGGACTGTGCCTTAATGCCAACAATTTTCAATCCCCATTATTTGTGTTGTACTTTTTTTTTTTTCTTTTGAAGAGCTCAGCCAGACTGAGTCAAGTAAGCCTCAGCCAGACTAAGCATCACAAGTCTCAGCTTGAAGAGCTTAGCCAGACTAAGTCAAACAAGCCTTAGCCAAACTAAGCATCACAAGTCTCAGCCAGACTAAGCCTGAAGAGCTCAGCTAGACTGAGTCAAGCAAGCCTCAGCTAGACTGAGCATTACAAGTCTCAACTAGACTGAGCCTGAAGAGCTCAGCCAAACTGAGCCTGAAGAGCTTAGCTAGACTAAGTCAAACAAGCCTCAGCCAGACTAAGCCTGAAGAACTCAACCAGATTGAGCCAAGCACGCCTCAGTAATCTGAGTCTCAAGCTCAGTCTGGCCAAGTCTAGTAACCCTCAATCCAGTTAGGTCTATCACACCTTCCAATACGCGCAAAACTAATTTTATATAACCATGATTGCTTTTAACCACATGATTGTTTTTACAGATAAATTTCTTTCTTTCACAAAATATTCCTTTTTATACAACGCCATGCACAAAACTAGCTCACCCTTGCAAACAAAAAAAAAAAAAAAAAAAACAAACAAACAAACAAACCACAACAACTAACACAAAAAAAAAAAATTTAATTCAACAATTAGACAAACAATCTTTGTAGTTTAAACACAAACTTCCTACAAACTGTACTAATCTTTACAAAAGCAAACTCAAACTTTATAGAAGTAACTTAAAGCAAAACAAAGTGCACAAGGCTAGGGCACGTCTTCACTCTGCCCCCTTTCTATCTCCTTCGTCTCCACTGGATACTAGGTCTTCCTCATCAACACTCTCATCCAGTGGAGTCTGGGCAATGTCTCATTCTCTTGGCTTCACATGGCTAAAGTCCATGTCTGGGAAGCGTTCCTTTGCCCTTCGTTGGCAGCACATCCACCCACTATCCCAGTACAGGCTTAACTGATGCTTGTAGATGTCAAACTGTTGAAAGCTTTCTATTATCTCTACCTTAGTCTACCATTCCATCAACTCAGTCACCGCTGCATTAGAAGGACCTACCCCATCTTCTCCCCCCTGGCCAGACTAGCAGCTACAGCAGTATCTATGGCTATTTGGAACTGTCAACTACTTATATTGTTCCACAGCTGCGCCATAGAGATTAGGGTAGGCAGCTCTCTTTGACAACAAAGTTCTGGTCAGCTCTGCCTATTTCTCCCTCTCTTCCTCCAATGTTTCTTTTGTAGAAACAAGGCCCCTCTCAAATTCCGTAATTTGTGCATCTGCGTCCTCTTTCTCCTTCAAAGTGTAATCACGTAGTTCTTCATTATTGGCGAGGGCTTCTTCCAACCTCTCATTGGTAGTGGTGCAAGCATCCTGGACCTCGCCAGTCCTTTTTTGCTCGGCTACCAAATTAAACTTTACAATCACAACCTCACGGCGCACAGCCTCTAGCTCAAACTTAGCGTGGTTCAATTTAGCATTTACAGTCGCCAACGCCACAACCACTTCCATCTGCCCCACCATGGCTCTCTCAGCCACGAAACCTTGCACCACTGCCAATACTTCAATGTTTTTAGCCTGCTTCGCATACATTAGGCCTCTGGCACAGGCACTTCGTGTCATTTTTCGCCACCGCCCTCCTTCTGCCTTTGCCGCCTCCAATTGTTCCTTAAGGGGCTCCATGTCTGTCCTCGCGTTTACTCCTTTACCCAGAAGAGCAGCTACCAATGTCAAGGACTCCATCTACGATGAGCAGAAGGCCTTCATCAGCTTAACCTGTCCAAAGCTAGAGACGTCCCTCATGGCAGTATCTTCTATGGTGCCCAACAAACCTTCCGCCACCACTCGCACTGTCAATGTCACCTCTAAAGACTCTCCCCCTTCGGCCAGTAACTGATCAACCACTACACTCAAGTGGCGAAAGGCGGTACCCCTGATCCCCACACTTGGGCTTGCTCCCACATTTCCCTTTTGGGCTAGGGCAAGGCGTCTTCTTTCTACATCCTGCTTCGTCAAACCTTCTCCTTCGGATGAAGAGGCTCCCACTACTGGCTCAGTGCCACCTACTTCCTATTGGGTCCTCCTCCTCCCCTCCCTCAGTCACCATTCCAGGTTTTGGCACTCCCACTTCCTCCATTGCTGGTTCAGTCTCTCCATTTTCCCTTTTTACCTTCCTCTCCTCTTTACCCTCTCTTGGCACATTACTTTTCTTCAGCACGCGTTCCACTTCTGCTTTACTCCTTTTTTTGATCGGATCCACAAGGGCCTTCAGCAGTACAAACGTTTCCTAGTCTCGCTCTCTTAAACCTTTGGGACGCGGCAGGATGCACATCTTTGCAATCGGCTTCGGGATAGGTCCCAACTTCTTCTCCTTATACTTCTTCCACGTCGCCAGCACCCACCGTTCCTCCGCTTCTTGGGTCTTTTTCATAGCTTCTATCTCCTCAAGCGCCGGATCTCCTTCCACGGGCACTGGCCCTAATTTCAAGGCAAACAAGGCTAACAGTTTAATTAGGTCATCCTATCTGACCCTTTCTTTCTCTCTCCACCCCTTCACTTTCTTCACGTCTTCTTTCTGCCACCGTATCTAACTTCGGCTCCAATGACTTGGTGGGGGGTCTTCCACATCGTCCGAACCCCCCCCATTCGCCGATACAAAAAAACCATTTCGTTCACCACCCTTTCACAGGTGAGGGCAGCCTTGCTACCAACCCTTTTCCTGCAATTGCTTACAGGGTCACCGATGTCTTTCGTTGCCCCAACGCTTTGTAACACGAGAAAAACTCGTCATCAACATCATATCCCCCTCGGTCGCCCCGTGGCCATGAGATTGTGCATGCGAATAGGATCTTCCAAGCATTTGGCATCAACTGGCTAGCGCCACCTCCAGTTGATTCAACACGTCGAAGACTAGCTGTGGGATCGGCAACCTCAACCCATAGCGGAGTGCCTCCTTATACAGCGTGAAGTCTATCGGTCTCAAGTCCAACGCCCTTTCCATCACCATTGGCAGTTTTAACCCCACCTCTGCCGAAATCAGATATTTCTTTCTATCTCCTCCAGATCCTCCATCCTTAAGGTCGACTTGTCTGCTTTCGTATGCTAATGGTCAGGCATCACTTTGCTAATCAACTTGATGGCCGCAATCATCATCTGCGGAATGGGCTTGGCCAGTTGCCCCGCCCCCTCTCCACTAACTTCTTTACCCTATACTTCTCCGCCAACATCACTCTTGGCATCCTCTCCTAACGCATCAGATGCCATGGATGGTGCTTTGTCTTGTGCCATCTCCTTCACGTTTCTATATATTGCTTCAGTTGCGGGAGTGAGGAAATTTGCGATGTGAAAGAGGGGAGAATCTAACAACATGTAGGAGCTGAACTCTGGAATATGCCGATTTTTGTAATCAAGTAAGAAAAGTGCACCAGTCTGAATGCCCAGGGCTTACTTGTATTCTAAGGATCGCGGTTAAAATTCACAAGTTCGAAAATCCACCACGTTAAAACCCCGCCTTTTCAACACCTCTCCCTATACAACCTTTTCACTTCCCACTACCGCTTAACATCTCTTACCAATGGCCCAAATTGCCCCACATGTACAGCCCCGATCCCTCCTTCATCGCACTCGTTCTCTTTTCCCTTCCCCATCTGTTCCACTTCACATCATCACGTGCTTTCTTGTCCCTCAACGCCGGTGCACCATAAATGCACTCAACGGTCGATCTCTTCAGAGGTTGACCACTACGTCGGTCAGTCACCTCCTTTAACGGTCGATCCCTTCAGAGGTCGACCACCACGACAGTTGGCCACCACGTAGGTCAATCATCTCTCTCAATAGTCGATCCCTTCAGAGGTCGACCACCACGTCGGTCGACCACTACATCGGTCGATCACCTTCCTTAATGGTCTATCCCTTAAGAGGTCGACCACCATGTCAGTCGATCACCTCCCTCAACGGTCGATCCCTTTAGAGGTCGACCACCACATCGGTCGGTCCCCACGAAGGTCGATCACCTCCCTCAACAGTCGATCACCACGTTGGTCAGTCCCCTCTCTCCATGGTTAGTCCCCTTCAGCGGTCGACCACCACGTCAGTTGGCCACATTCCTCAGTGGTCAGCCACCACGCAGGTCGGGTCGACCACCACACTGGTTGAACCCCATCCTCAACGGTCGATCACATCCTCGGTTGCCCACCAAACCGTGGCCTCTCCTAGTTACCCACCATCTCTCACCTCTTTCTCCTTTGGTCCTCTCTTTGGCGTCTTGGGGATTATTCTCTACTTTCTTCTTCCCTTCGTTGGACTAAAGCTGCACTTGGGAATGGGGGGACTATTGATATTGATGGGCATCCAAGGGAGCCAGCCCACAACTTAGGGCTCAGCTCACGGCCCAGGTGTTAAAGCCCAATAACTTTGAGAAGCCAATGCTGGCCTAGGACCAATAGCATTCAAACACTTGTTTAGCAGGGAATTAGCCACGTGAGCAAACAAAGATTCTGCAAAGTTATTGCACCCACACATTAGCCATTTAATGAGGCCACTATAGTATTAAATGCAATAAGACCCATAGTATGCAAAATCACCATGAACGATGTTAACTAGGCCATAGATTTTTGGCCAACAAGACAACTTGGAATGGACAAGGAAACGATGAGCAAAGGATATAAGGAAGCCTTCGAGATACGTTAGAGGTTAAGATTTTCATTCTCTTCTTTTCTCTCTCTCAAACCAATTACTACCAGCCTTGGTCTAACTTGATTGTCGGAGTGTCCGTTGGGGGACTACTTCTCCCTTTGGACCTTCTTGTAGGCACACATCAAGGATTCAATAACCAGCAAACTCATAGAAGAGGCAGACTGGTCTGACCCATCTACCATCGATACCAACAGCATCAACAAGTCTAATTAAACAAGCTTAAATCTAATTAATATTAATCAACTCTAATTGATTTATTCTAATTATTTTAATCTGAATCAAATTTTAATCAAACTTACCATATGATTCTAAATATTCTAATTAGCCTATTGATCTAGTCAATTTCGATTTCTGAATTTGTTAAGGCTTCCAATTTCTATTTCAAAGTAAGTATTTGAACATATATTTCATGAGCAAACATATATACATAACATTAAACACATAATCATGCAATTCTCTTAATAAAATAATATGCAAAAATGATATGCAAATTAGGGTCATCACATTATTATAATTGAGAGTCCACATATAGAATTTTGGTCATAGGAATGATTAACTAGACAATGTCTAATTTGCTATTAGCCATACATCTCTAGCAAAATTTTCACTTAGTAAATGATTTTAATAAATTATGCATTAAAATTAATTTGTTAAAAATTCAGGTTTTCAAACATAAAGTCTAGATCTCAACAAAAATATATATTTTAACATATTATAATTAATTGATTAATTTAATAGGAGGCTAGGCTAAACCGGGCTGGATTAAAGTATAAATCCCAAGCTTAGCCCATTAATATATCGGGTAGGAAATGTTGGTCCAGCTCGGCCCTATGGGCTAAAGCAACCTTCCCAAACCCTTAAAAAAAATAGGGTCGAGTTGGGCCTATTGTGCGGGCCAACGGGCAATGTCCACCCCTAAGTGAGTCAGCTTCAGATTAGTTTGGTTTAGAATTGAACTAATTAAATTATTATTTATGATTTTATGAAATTTGCAATTAAATTTGACTAGTCAACAAAACGTTGTTCGATTTAAATCACAAAATTGAAACTTTATTATTATTCATAATATCATCACAAAATATTATTTATAATTTAAGAATTGTTTAGATGATTATTTAGAAGTAATTCTACCACTATACAGAAATGCGCTTCTAAGATTAGAGAGTTACAATATATGTGTATATGTTTGATACTAAAAAGATATTTCAGTGTTAATGGTAGGTAATAAATTATATATTTATGTATATACCTAAATGGTCTAGTTTCGTTTCAAATCGAATTTGAAATTATAAAATAAAAAACCTAACAATGAGATACAATTCGCTTTTTTTAAGAATTAAAACCAAATACCAAATCAATTTGATTTGAATAAGATCAATCTACTAAAAACAAATAGAAATTTGTTTGTTTTGGATATTTATTAGGTGTCCCAAGGACGTGTCTTGTCACGATCTCATTCCACCCCTAATAGAATGATGCTGTGATGGTCAGTAATCCTATATTACAGAAGGCCAACTTATAAAGATTCACACATACAGAGTATACATATGGGACATACATGTGCGGAAGCAATAAATTTAAATTTAATTAGTCCATAAGAGTTGTGCATAAATTAAATGAAATAACATACATATTAACATGGTTTTGCAACTTGGATACAAAAAAAATAAAGCAAAGCTTGTACATAAACATCGTCATGTTACATCTTGATCAAAAGGCTTTTCGAGGCAAAGCATACAAAAGAAAAGATCTATAAAGCTAAGAAGCATAATCTTCAAGATAAATACAAAAGCATGAACCAAAACATCTGCCAAACAAAGTCTTAGGCGACATCACCTTCTTGTTCATCACCTACATATATATAAGGGAGAGGGGTGAGTTGAAACTCAGTGGATAATATAAGTAATAAAGGTTTGAATGAATGATATCCGAGATTTTATCAAAACATTACATATCATAGCTTGTAATAAATCAAAGGATAAACCAAGTTCATCAATCAAAGGCTTTCAAAGCTTCAGGGATGTTTATTAACATCTACATAATACAAATGATGAATATTCATTGACAAAACAAAGGAATAACTGACCCGGGATTGATTAGATAAGTCCATCCGTTGGTGGCAAAAGAGATATCTCAAACAAATGTACTAGTTATATTAAAGTCCCCTGGCACACAAGGACTTTTCAAGAATGTCATTAAAACAAACGTAATACTTGATATAAAAACTAAGGGATAATCATTCAAGTTTGATCAAATACTTTTCCAAAACTAAGTAAAGCTTTCATCCAAAACATTATAACATAACTTTATTAAAAATACCACTCACAATAGCTCTTCAATCGTGGGAATTAAGGCAAAGATCCAAGACTTACAAATACATGATAAATCCCATTGAATGCATTAAAAGAAGACAAACAGAGATGCTCAAAGTCGGATATGCAATGCACTCTCAAAACAAGTTTCAAATGAGTAAAATAGATTTCGACATTTCTTCCAAAACTAAGTCAAAACATAGCGAAATATGTTGTGGAACTTAAATCAATGTTTTTTCTTCTTGGAAAAGCATGTTGGGTATAAACCAGGTCTCAAAATAGATGCATATAGATGAGCTGGGCTAGTTGGGTGAACTAGAAGGTCAAGGCCGAGGTTCCACACCTCATGGCTGAGGTGTGGTCTCCCTAGCCAAGATGTGGGCTGCCCGCCTCGAATGTTACAAGGTGTCAACAAAGATGTATTGTGGTCGGCCTAGTTGTGCATTGGTCAGTTTAGGTGTGTATGTAAGGTAGACCAAGGTGATATGCAATGCTTGGCCTAGGTGTGGAAGCTGGACAAGAGTGGGTCTCAGTGACCACACAATAATGAAGTCTAGAAATCTAGGTTCCTCATGAAGAACATAAATGCTAAAATTATAACTTCTTATTCAAAATCTGGGATTTCATGATATGAGTTCAAAAACATGGACTTGGGTACCCAAACTTGAAGATTTCATAAAAACAAACACAAAAACATAGTTATTCTTCAAATACAAGAACATCACTTTTTCTTTCTAAAACAAAACTTTAAACCAATGCATGGCTCATGAATTATACTAGATCATGCAATGTGATCAGATTAACATAAAGAACAACAAAAGTAGATCAAGAATCTAACCTCAAAATACAAATCAAATGATTCAAAATCTAAGAATCAAGCTTGTAAAATCTAGCTTTCTCCAATAGCTTCTTCTTCTTCTTCTTCTTCTTCCTAGAGCTTCTCTCTCTCTCTCTCTCTTCAAGTCAAAGATGTAGCAAATGATATAGCTTTCTCAACTGCTAACTGCCTAATACCACTACTGGGACACGTGGAATCATCTTGTCAAATCTCCTCAAAAAGGTGTCTGAATGAAAGGACAAGAGTAGGTCAAAGTATATATAACAAGTAAGGGGGCATGGGTACTTGGACAAGGAAAAGATCCCGGATCAAAACATAGGCTTTGAACATGTAAGGTCTCCCTGACCTCGGCTAGGAGGGATGATACTTGGCCTAGGTGTGACACACCTTGGCCTAGGTTGTACAAGTCATGGAACAAGGTTGCTAGGTGTTGACTACGGTGCACAACTCGGCAAGAAGGTGCCCAACACGGCTGTAAGGTTCAAGGATCAAAGATTTCAGATTCCTAGGTGATGCACACCTCAGCCAAGGCACGAGGGTGAAGGCGAAGGTTAGCCAAGATGGCCCTAGGTGTTGTCGTTCAACGGCCTAGGTATAAGAGGCTTAAAGGTGTGACTTAGGTGTGAGGTAGTAAAGGTAGATAGCTTAGGTTCAGCACACAAGGCATGAAACAAAAATAGAGATCTTATACTTAGACAAAATACCAAAATTTACAAAATGTAAACTTAACAAACCAAAATTGCGTAAATTCTTGTGAATATGACTAAGGTAAAAATGAGGGTTGTTATATGCCCCTACTTCTAATCAATCACCAATTGTCATGTCCTCTAATACACCTCGATCACCTACAGAAATGAGAGGGCCCTACCAATCACTAAAATTTGTTTTGACAATAAATAGTCAAAAAGCAAAAAATTATGTCAAAAAAGTTAACCCTTTTTTTTTTTTCACATATTTTTTCATAAAAAGTCAAAAAATTAATTATAAAAACAACTCTAAATTTAGGACATCATGTAATCGTAACCCTAAAACATCAAATAACGTCTCCAAATAATGGCCTTATTTGGTTTGTTTCTTGAGAGACAATTTTTGAGAAAAAAATTTTAATTTTGTTTAGTTGAAAATTTTTGAAAAAAAAAAAAAAAAAAAATTCAAAATCATTTTTCTCTCTACTACATATCAATCAATCATTTTTTTTCTCTCTTCTTTCATTTCTTATATCGTCGACATCAATCAATCACTTTTTCTCTCACGCTTATCTATTTAACTAAAAAAAAAAAAAATTAAATCATTCCAAACTCCATAACTATTTTCAAAACATACAATGAAATAAATTTTTAAATTTTATAAACTCTTTCTAAAAAATTATTTTTTAAAAATTATTTTACAAATATAAACTATATCATTATCTATGTCAAAAAGTTAACCTAAACATCTATATTTTTTTCCTAAATTTGTTAGTTCAAAAAGTACACTTATTTAGGACACCCCAAACAACCCTAAACATGTCCAACTTTTCCTTGGTTTTTTGTTTGCAATATGGGACTAATATCATATGTACCCAAAAATATCCCGTATATCCAGAGGTGAGGTACGCATGGTTTACTTTTTCTGGCTGTCCAGTTTTTTTTTTTTTTTTTTTTTTTTTTTTTTTTTTAATTGAAAATTTTATTTATACGTAAGATTTATACAAAAAAATTTTTTATAAAAATGATGTGATAATATTATTATTTTAAATAAATATATTTTAATGAGATTTATTTTAAAATAAATGATTTATAATAAATTACATCATTATTTATAAAAAAAAAAGGGAAATTTATCAGAAAGTCCCATATGGCGAAATTGTATTCCATTTGGTCCCACGAATATTTTGTTTGATTGGGCAGTCCATGATAGTAGAGATATCTAACTGATAACTCCTTTTTTGAATTACATTGTTATGTGGGTGACAAGTATGCCCTCACATCATTTATGCGTTGTTATGTTTTTATTTTTTTATATGTAATCCCACGTTTGGTGGAGCGGGTGTAGGTGTGATAGTGTATTCCATTGGTAACAACAATTAGTTTCTTATTTGATGATGTGAATAATGAACCTTACCTTTTTTAATTTAATAGTTTCTTATTTGATGATGTGAATTATAACAACAATTAGTTTGCAGGCATCTTGAACTGCACTTCCTCTTGGACAACGGCGGCCGACTAGCCGACGATGGGTTCGTAATCTGAAACAAATAAAATCGACGTGAACAATGTTTGGAAGGAATCCGACAGATCGACGATCATTTTGTACTCTTCAGGCAGATGGACGAGGATGGTCCTTTTTTGGAAGGAATTCGGTGTACCACGTCGGTATCGTCGAGGATACTCCAGCAGCTTGTTGGGATGGGTAACCGATGAAGGAATGGTGCCGGTAAACTCGTTGTGAGACAAATACAACTTCTTGAGAGAACCCATCCCCGTAAACGCATCGTCCGGAATCTAACCCGAGAAATGGTTATGAGACAAGAACAAGGACTTGAGGGATCCAAGTTTCTTGCAATCTGGTATTCCACCTTCAAAATTGTTGCTCATGAAGCTGATAGTGCGGATGTGGGGCAGGAGGAGAAGGGAATCGACATCGATATTGCCAGCGAGGGCCATGTTCTCCAATTGCAAACCCCAGATCGACGTGAACAATGGGCACAAGATGATCGTCAGTCCGGCAGGTCGGTGTGCCACGTCGGCATCGTCAGATCGACCCAAAAACAGAGTACAAGACGCTGATGAAGGAATCAGGCAGATCGACATGAACAATGGGTTCTTGGGCACAAGCAGTGAAATCGACGACAATCGTCAGATCGACCCGAAAGTAGAGTACAAGACGATGATGAAAGAATCTGGCAGATCGATGTGAACATTGGGTTTTTGGGTACAAGTAGTGAAATTGACGACGATGGTCCTTCTTTGGATCAAGATTTGCCTGAAGAGTACAAGATGATGAAGTTCAGTTTCAATTGGCCAGTTTGATTTTGATTATTGGTGCTTTAGCTTGTAGCCTTGCAATTCCCAGATTTAGGAACAAAAAGATTTTATGAACTTGAATTGTAGAGATGCGAACTCATGATTTTGGTTCTGATTTCGGATTGTGAAAAATCCGGAATAGAAATTCGAAACCATTTCAGTGTGTTTTATTTTGCGTGTTCACGTCACCTACGAAACAACACTATGACGTTACCACGTTTCATTTCTATGCGTGGTACAAACCTACTAAATTAAAAAAAAAGTATTAGTGCGCTTTTCCGATCAACGTGACACACAAACACTCATTCACTCTCTCTAGACAACCCACGCCAATTAACCAATAATACTAGTAGTGGCAAAATAGTCAACAAACAAATTAAGGGACCATTCAGTTACCAAGAAAACATTTAGGATCTTATGGATTACAAGTCCACAAAATGGAATTTACTGGTCAATTCCCCAGAAAAAAAAATTATTTATATAGTATTATTATTTTTTAAGGAGTGTTTTGGAAAGTTAGAAAAAAGTTAATTTTTTTGATTTTTTTAGTTTATTTTGTCATTTTATGGATAAAAGGTGTTGTGACTTAAAATAAGTAAAAAGTTAAAAGCTGACTTTTTTTGTATTTCTCAAAATACCCCTAAATACTTATTGTGAATTTTTTGGCTTTGCAAAATTTACCAAAATAACCTTGTAAGTGCAAACTGAAAAGACCGTACCATGCATATGTCCTTTTGTAATGATTTTCTGACAATGGAGAACTAATTTCACACTAGGTGAAAATTCTAGTATGCCGACGTTTAAAAGGAGTGTTATATACCCTTATAATTATATATATATATATATTTGTTTATGATAATTTTTTTAATTATAATATTATTTTAATTATAACTTATAAAATTTATAATTTTATCTCATATTATATTTAGTTATAATATTTTTTAATTATAATTAAAAAAATATAAAGTTATACTATTTTATTTTTTAGTTATATAAGATGCATATAGTACATATAGGCCTCATTTGGTTTGACTTTGGGAGATAAGTTTTTTAAAAATACTTTAGAAAAAGAGTTTAGAAATTTTTGTAGTTTGTTTGGTTATATATTTTGAAAATAATTTTGGAGTTTGGAAGTTTGGGATGATTTGATATTTTGTTATAATTGAGTAGATGCATGTGAGAGAAAAAGTGATTGAAGATGAGAGAAGAGAGAGAAAAAGTGATTGATTGATATTTAGGAGAGAGAAAGTGATTTTAAAATTTTTAAAAAAAAAATTACAAACCAAACAAAATTTTCAAAAATTTTCTTCAAAATCTTTTTCCCAAAACCAAACCAAACAAGGCCATATATGAAATGTGTTTCCCACTGCATTAAATTTTGTTAAAATCTTTTTCTCCAATAGTGTTTCCCAAAAGGACTTTTCTTAAGTGTGCAATCCTCAAGGGTTGCATACCATGTGTCACTTACACAAAAAGTGTAAGTGGAAGGTGAAAGTGTAAGCAGGACTGCAAACAGAAAGGCGTAAGTGTAAGGCGTAAGTTGCACACCATAACAGTACCCTTCCCAAAAACTAAGATCCCAGAAATTTGTGACTCAAAATTACTCAAATGAATATGTGCGGTGAAGATTAAATTGATGAAATGTGAGGTTCATATATGAAATGAATCTAAATTATTGATGTAAAATTTTAAATAATTTCTAAATTTTTATACCTGAATTCATAATATTATTGTTAGTCTCAAGGTATTGGGGTAAAAAGAAGCCGAAACTTAGCAATAGTTTGTTCTAAGATTTTGTTTCGGTCACCTAATTTTGGAAAAATTAGTCACAATTTTTTTGTTAAATTTTGTTTGAGATGTACTATATAAGTACACTTTTTAATTTTTTGACTAAAAAAATAGAGAAAAAAATGTATGTTTGTGATCACTTTTTAACTTTTTACGAAAAGATGAGTAATAAAATATCGTAGTAAAATCAAAATGACTATTTTATCCTTGTTGACTTTTGAATAGTTGAATTCAAAGGGCAAAATAATAATTTTGCCTTCTAGACTTTCTCCACAAACTTCCTTCAAATAGTATGGGTTTTTTGGCTTTTTTAATAACTTTTTGGCTCACTAAGCTGCATAACCTATATAAGTACACTTATTTAGGCCACATCACCTTTTTATTTTTTTGCATATCTTTTCATAAAAAAGTCAAAAAAATATATTTGTTTAGATCATTTCAAATAAATATTTAATCACATTTCACAAATGTTTTAAAATTATTATGTTACTGAAAAAAATGTATATATGTGTTTTAAAATTTAACGAATTTTTATTTTTGTCAATCAAAATAATTACATTAGAGTATTAGTATTAGGCTCAACAATTTTTGAGTTAAATTAATTCTAAAAAGTTATTTTTTTTAATTTTATCTAGTATTTTTTTGTATGTACACATATATCAGATTCTCTATTCTAAAATTAAATTTTTATAAAATATTCATTTTGTATTGTTAAAAAAGTAGTAGGAGAAGTTGTTAATTTTGTATTGTTCATCTATATATATCTGCAGTGTCATTTTTCTAAAAAGAAAATAAAAATGTGCCCAGCAGCGGTTGTCGACCCGTAGACCCAAAGTGGATAGGATTTGTATTGTATATATATATCAGTATCATATTTCTCAAAAAAAAAAAATTGTGATTGACCGAGTGGTCGACCACTTGGTGGAAATTATCTAATTTTGCCAAATGAAAGAGATAGTTTGGGTGGTTGATTACTTAATGAAAAAATAAAAAAAATAATGTATAACTTGTGAGTAATACATTGCTACTGTAGCAATCACAAATTTTGCTAATATGTAGTGGAGGCTTCTCAAAGTTGATTTTCTACTTTTACTCTATATTTTGGTCTAGAAATGAATTCGACGATATTGGTGTGGATTCTCTTAGACTGGATTAGTCAACCATTTAAGAAAATCCAACAAAAACTCGTTTGGGAACATAATATTTTAGTAATTTTTTAACATTTTAAGAAAAGATGTGTAAAAAAATAGAAAGAATAATGTGATAATTTATAGTGACTTTTTGATTTTTTGATTAAAAGTACAAGTTCCCAAACCAAGACGGTCGAAAAGAAGAGCTTATAATAGAAAAGAAGTATGTAACTAAACAAACAGAAGTAGATAATAATCCTTACCTACGCTTCATTTGGGATGTGAGTTAAGGATTAAATTAGTCAATAAAGATAAATTAAGCTATTTTAGTTAATAAGATAAAATGTTAGATTCAAATTATAATTATTTTATTTTTTTCTCACAATCATAAAATCAACTACAAAAAAGTCAATCATCATTCTAAACATAATTTTTTTTTTAGCTAAGTTAAAATAGACAAAATAAAATAAAATAAATAGAAAAACAAAAAATTAGGCTAATTTTTTTTTTTAGTCCCAAATGAAGGGTATAAGAGACCTTTTAAGTAAGTGTATAAGAGTAATCAAGTCAACCTCTAACAATTTGTGAATTAGGGGGGTTTTGGGAAGTTGGTAAAAAGCTGGCTTTTGGCTTTTTACCAAGCTTTTTGGCTTTTTTGGAAGTGATTTGAGAAGTTAGTAAAAAGTTGACTTTTTTGTTTTTGGTTTAATATTTTTTAAAAGTGTCACATCACTCTAAAATGACCAAAATATCTTTACTTTTTGCATGTCAACAATTTTTTGAATTAATTAATTATAATGTTTCAGAGGGCAGCTTGGTAAATTTGTAAATGGCTTTTTTGGGTCTTCCCAAATGGGATCAGTGGCGTTTTTGCAAGGGTTGGCGTTTTTGGAAAGTTGCTCAAAACGCAGCTTTTTGCTGCGTTGCCAAAACGGCACTTAGACTGGTACATAAATAGGAAGTAATATAATTAGTAATTTTAACAACTGAACAATATCATGGGAAATTTTATAATAAACATTTTAAAAAAGGGTATATCATATGTTTAGTTACGATTTTTGTAATTTTTAGTTATAACTCATTGTGGTGTTTTGTATAACATATGATTATGTGCCTGTTTGGCAGAACTTAATTACAGTTTATTTAAGCTTTCAGCTTAATTTAAGCTATTTTGATGTGTTTGGTTTAGCTTATAGATTATAGCTTATAGCTTTTTGGAAGTCAGAAATCAGTTTATTCTTTGAGTGGGGCAGGAGATGCTTTAAGAATAAGCTGGAAATCAGCTTATGGTCATAGTTATAAGCTATAAGCTGTTTAGGCATAAACTATAAGCACTTTCCCACAGCTCTACCAAACAGGGCCTATGACTCGTTATGGTATTTGTTATGATTTGGTTATGATATATTGTGATTGTTATTGTGGTTCTGATTAAAGAGGTGTTTGGTTATCCCTTATGTTTGTCCGTAAAAAATGGATGATCAATTTTCAAAAATGTAATTGTCGTATATATTTTTTTAAAGACAGATGCTATAAAATGAAAATATTATAATTATTGGATTGAACTAATTTTATTTTATTTTTTTTTATGAATATTATACATAAAGGGTCTATAAAATAACATGTTAGATAATCGAAACATGACTTATAGTGAATCCTACATATTTCTCAAATTCTTTTATGTTAAGATGTGAATATAAGAGAAATCAAACTCAAAATATATATACATCTTAAACACCTATTTTCTTAGGCAAAACTTGTGAAAATGGTAATAGAATACAATTTACCAATTATTTTTTAATATATCCTTTTATTGAATTTTTAAATATTTATTTATGTTAAGTACTTGTATACTTTATTAAATTAATAAAAAATATACTAGAATGTTTTAAAAATAAAAAAAATCAAATTTAAAATTATTTATGAAAGACCCAAAAAATTAAATTTGTTTTTTTAAATTTTTTTATACTCCTAGTGATTTTTTTTATTTTTATTTTTTGCAAATTTGATTAATTGATTTATTTTTAATGTTGGGTTTCTAGTTTAAAAAAAAAAAAAAAAAAACCTTCAAAGTTTAAAATTTTGATAAAATTTTTAAAATATCACAAAAAAAAAAAAAAAAAAAAAAAAAAAAAACACATTCAAACTGCACCTGTAAATTTGTGAATTTAAAAATGAACCCATGGATCGAAGAAAAATTCAAAACTGCATAGGCATGTTACTCTGCCACCTCGAAATCAACCCAGAGCCGAGTTCAAATTACAGCCTTGGTGATCTTCTCCACTTCAGTCTCTCTCTCTCTCTCCCACTCGTCGTTGCAATGACAATGATCACTATCTAAGCTCTCCACATTTTGAAAACCATGAACTCTATTGCTCTGGTTTTGGTTTGGTTCTTTACATTCTTCCCTTGTCTCTCTTCTTCTCTCAACTCCGATGGCTTCTCTCTCCTGGCCCTCAAAGCCGCCATTACCACCGACCCAACTCTCGCCCTCACCTCCTGGTCCGTGTCGGACTCCAACCCCTGCCATTGGATCGGAATCGCCTGCGATCACGACCACCGAGTCACCGCCATTTCTCTTTCCAACAAGGGCTTCACTGGCTACCTACCCTCCGAACTCGGTGCCCTCCTCTCTCTCCGTCACCTCTCTCTCTCTCACAACAACTTCTCCAAACCCATCCCCGCCCACCTCTTCAATGCCACCACTCTTCTCTCTCTAGACCTCTCTCACAACTCTCTCTCCGGACCCATCCCTCCTCAAATTTCCACCCTTCAAACCCTGACTCACTTGGACCTATCCTCCAATCTCCTCAATGGGTCTTTGCCGGAATGTCTCACCAATCTGACCCACCTCGCCGGAACCCTAAATTTGTCCTCTAACCAGTTCTCCGGCGAGGTCCCGGCATCGTACGGACGTTTTCCTGTGATGGTGAGCTTGGATTTCCGGCAAAACAACCTCACCGGGAAGATTCCCCAGGTGGGGTCCCTGCTGAATCAGGGCCCCACAGCATTCTCCGGAAACCCTAATCTCTGTGGGTTTCCATTGCAGACGCCATGCCCAGAACCAGAAGCTCAAAACGCTGGAATCTTTTCAAACCCTGAACACCCTATAAAACCTAATTCTCAAGATGGGTTTGGAGAGAAAGATAAAACGAAATCTGGGTCAGCGACCGTACGGATAATATCGGGAGTTTCGGTGGTTGTCGGAGCGGTGTTTGTGTCGGCGTGGGCGTTTCGGAAAAAGTGGAGGTCCGACGAGGGCAAAATGGGGAAGGAAAAGTTGGAGAAGGAAAAGGAGGTGAGTGAGGAGGGACAAAAGGGTAAATTCGTGGTGGTGGACGAAGGCTTTGGGTTGGAATTAGAGGATTTGTTGAGAGCATCGGCGTACGTGGTGGGGAAGAGTCGGAGTGGGATCGTATACAAGGTGGTGGTGGGGAGGGGATCGGGTGCGGCGGGTGCAGTGGTTGCAGTGAGGCGCTTGAGCGAGGGGGACTCCACGTGGCGGTTCAAGGAGTTTGAGTATGAGGTGGAGGCCATCGGGAGGGTCCAGCATCACAACATCGTGCGGTTGAGAGCTTATTACTATGCTAATGATGAGAAACTGCTGGTTTCAGATTTCGTCCGCAACGGAAGCTTGTACACCGCACTTCATGGTAACCATCCCTTTTCCTGATTTTCTTTTAGCTATTTCTGTATTGTAATGGTTATTAATTATGATTATTTTGATGATTAGTTTTTATTTGCGTTAGTGTCTATAATGGTTGATAAGTGGTGATTGAGACCCCATTTCCATGAGACCCTTACAACCCTTATAAGACCTTTCCAAAACTAGACCCCTCATGATATGAATTCCACACATGGGTAGGTCTCACACATACATAGGCCAAAGGGAGTGTGTTGGAGGTCCCAACCATTTCCCAAAATTGTCTCTTTTTGTTGTTTTGTAAATGAAAATATTGGTTGTAGACTGGATTTTAGTGATAATTATTGTCAGTTTTGGATAGTAGAGATCCAAAAATTAGTCATATATATTTATGAGAAATTCTAATATATATCTCTTTAAAAAAATGTAAAATATATATATCTAATTATGTCATTTTTTTTTTAGTTATAACATTGTTTTATAACTCCTGAGTTCTTTAATTGTATCTCATGCAGTATTTACTTATGATATATATATATTTTTTTAGTTTTGACTCAAAAGATTGAAGTTATGTCATTTTTCTTTTAATTATAAGGTATATATGGTGCACATCGTTGGTGTTTCTCTATATTTATACATGATAAATTTTACTATACACACTCTTGAAAGGAGTGTACCGTATGCATCCCTACTAGTTATGCCATTTTCTTCTTTAGGTATAACTAATTTTCTTCTTTCTTTAGATATAACTAATTTTATTCTTTAGTTGTGACATTATTTTAGTTATGATTCATGAATTTTTTGATTATGTCTCATAATGTATATATTTTGTTTTAGTAATGACTCATAGAGTAAAAGTTATGCCATTTTCCTCTAGTATACATATGAGAGGGAGGGAGGGATAGAGCTAGAGAGGCTAATGGGGCCAGATAAAGCTTTTTGGGGCATAATTTGCATGGTTACAGGGCCTGTAAATGCAACATAAAAGATCTGATAGTTTTTGACTAGCGGATGTTTATTAAAGAGGAATGTCTTCTTTTACCAGTTTAGTAAGAGCATCTCTGACGCTTCATCAAATTTTTATCAAATCTGGATGGTTGTTTGACTGGTTGTTCAGTCTAGAGTAAATTTTTATCAAATTCATCTCAAAAGCGGTTGTTCATAAGGATGTCCAGGTGGACGTCCGGCCCAACCGTCACTTACAAATTTGATAAAAGGATAAAGTTTCCTTGATTTGATTAACAAAGTTACTCTCCTTTTATTTCATATTAGTTTGATGAAAGGGTTGGAGCTCACGTTTTAGGCATTTTTCATTAAATTTGAATTTGATAACAGATTTGATGAAGGATTGGAGATGGCTTAAGCAGCCTGTAATTCAAGGTTTTGTTTTTTTTTTTTTGGGTTGGGTTTCTGAAGTTATGATCTTTATGGATTCAGAACTCAAAATTGAACTGATTTGACATGTCCTGCAGTGCATTTTAAAAAAAGCTGAACCATTTAAGCCTAACAATGCTAGCGGATGACTGAAATTTGATTGAATTAACTGATGGAGGTCTGGTTGGTTCAGTCTTTGAGTTTTCATTTTAGTCGTGCATTATATTTGGATTTCTCGTGGACTGATTTGTGGAGGAAAAAGAAAAACAAAACAAAATTTAGCTATTATTTCTTGTCTTTTCTTCTACAAATCTAAGATTCAGACACAATGAGTCCACATCTCCACTGATACAGCTATCGGTAGCTTAAATTATTCTTTTGCCTTTTCCCCCAGAAAATTATTCACTACCATATGCGGTAAGCCGCACATAGTAGTGAACCATCTTCACCTTTTGGTTTTCCCCGTGCAGGTGCCAAGAGCATCATGATATAGAATTTCAGTGTTAGTAAAATAGATTGCTTTTTCACTTTTTCATGCCATCTGATCCTTTACCCCTATTCCCACATTTATGTCAATATTATCAAGATTTTATAGGGAGAAAAAAATAGTAGAGGTTAGTATCACACTCGCTGAGTGTTGTTTCATCTCTGTATTTTTGACTGATGATGGGCAATCATTCTAGGAAAATAAACTTCAGGTGAGAATATGAAGAATTGCAGTATTTTTCTGTAATTTACTGGTTTGATTATATTGGAGGACAGTAGGATTGCCACTAATGACAGGTGGTTAGAATAAGCACGAGGGTGGTGGACAATTCAAATTGTTTTTGTAGAACCAAACTAATGAGCAGTAATTGAAAGGGCGGAAGTTGACAGTTTTCAAAAGGTGGGCTGACCAAACAGGCAATCTGGGAAATGGACTACAAAATGAAATCCTACACCAAGAAAGAAAGAAGTTTTGATAATTCTCATAGTTGGAGTTGCTGATCTTTTGCTTTTCCTTGAGAATAATGCAATCATTCTGAGATTTGCTGAACCATTTGAGAACCAACTGTTGATTGATTTGTATACCTCCAGATTTAGGGTTCGATTCTCACAAGAAAGAAGATGAAGAAGATCTAAATTGATTGTCTATAAAGTATTTTTGTTATTAATGGAATAGAGCTCATACCTTACTGAAGAAGAACAAACTGAAAGAATTAACCACCGTTTGGTTGAAGCTTTCAACTCTAGGCAGCAATATTAGTAGAAGTTTATTCTTACATTTAGCTGCTGGACAACATATTTGAAAACTATAAGGGGGGAAATTAGTAACAGCAAGAATTAGCCCAAGATAATGACAAGATTTTACCAGTTCATCCTTTTTACTTATCTGTTTGTTTTCTTATGTCATGGTTACAAGTTTTGGACTTTTAGCCTACAACATAAAGGTTTGTGTCTTTATGAACTGCATCCGCAGATTAGTCGCTGCATGCTCTAATTAAGTTGATTGTGGGTAGCTAGCCAAGCCACTGAGATTGTAGAAAGGATTAATTTTTTTGATGTTGGTATTAGTATATATGAATGTTCACATCACTTTCCGTGTCTTTGGCTCCTTGCTGTTAGTGTTTAGGACTATCTTTTTACTGAAAAGTCAAAAATTTCAAATCATACTACAAGCTGAGTACGAACCACTACTCATTCACAATTCTTGAGGGCCTGTATGGTTGTGGTTTCGTCTTCAGTCGTCTTTTTCTGACCTCTCTTGATGCCATATCATGTTCAAATAGACTTCCTTTACAAGCCTTCCTAAGCTTTACCAAAAAGAGTTCTTGCTCACTAGGCCTCTTTCATATGTACACTTCATAAATTAAAATTAATCTTTTCAATATAAAGATAACAGAAATACCCTCCCTATAATGAAAGGATCTTTATGACCTCATCTTCCTTGAGAGAATGGTTTGGTCACTCACTGCTTTGCTCAGGTGTTTCTGCAATTATTGTCTTTATAACTCAGTGATACAAGTGAAAATATGCATCTGACCAGTGGCAGATTTAAGCTAGGCCTAGGAGGAGTGCCCCTCTCTTTTTGGCCTTTTGTCAACTAAACACCTTCATTTCCCCTTTAAATATTTATATTGCTTTGAGGACTCCCTTTCTATGTGCATATATATATATATAAATTATACCTAATATACATAGCTTTATGCACATACATATATGCACAATGAAGTGTCTTAATTCTTTCTGGACTTATTAATAGATATTTACATTTTTGTGTTTATTATTAGCTTAAATAGTTTATATCATTTCATTGCTATTGATTACAACAAAAAATTAAAATGTTATGGCAGTCGACCCTTTTGAACTTTCCACTAGTAATTGTTTTGTTTCTTTTTACCCAAGGTTGTTAAAATCGGGATCCTAGGTAGAATCGGTGAGAGGGTCTCGTGGATCGAATCGTAGGATCGAATCGAGAATCGTAAGATCCTACTTTTTATTAAAAAAACGATAATAATACAAATTAGAATAATATATATTAAAAATAAGGTGAAAAATCACAAAATCTATGATTCTACTTATGATCCCATACGATCCTACTTGTGATCCTATTATAACATCGATCCTACAACGATTTGAATCGTTTTAGTAATGTAGGATTGTACGATCCTATAATCCAGATCGCAATTTTAATAACCATGTTTTTATCTACCCCCCCAAAAAAACACAATATTTGTTATTTCTTTTAATTGTTGTGTGTTGAGAAAATGCAGTACGTGTTTTGGTTCTTGGGGATGCTGGTGCTTGCAAACCAGTAGATTGCAGCTCCTTCGGAGTGTTTTTTATTCCTTACCAACTCAATATTTATTTAGTTCTGTTATACCTGTGGCGTTTTACTCTCAGTTGTCTTTTCTTTGAGATCTGAGCCATTTATATTTAATGTATCTATTCATTTCATTAATGCCATGTTCAAATTTTGGATTTGTGGAGTGAAAGGAAACTACTTATACATAATCCAAATAAATATATTTAAAGAAAAAAATTACCCTTTTTTTTGCAACATTTTTTAATCTCTTTTTCTCAACAAATCTAATATCCAAACAGCATGAAGGACACATCTGCATATTAATTGCATAATTTATATTTAATGCAATTGTCCTGTCCATTGCAACTACTTCCTCTTGTAATTTAAGGGACATAATGTAATTTCCAGAATCACAGGAGGTAATTTGTATTTTAAGCATATCTCAGGGGGTGTATTTGTAATTTACTATTCATTTTAACATTGCATGACAGCTTCCATATAGTTTTCAAAGCTGAATTTTCGTTAACAGCATTGACCAATTGTTTGTTTTTTTTGAAAATTGAAGGGGGACCGGCCAATTCCTTGCCACCATTATCATGGGCAGCCAGGCTGAATATTGCTCAAGGCATTGCGAAGGGCCTTGTGCACATTCACGAGTGCAGCCCTAAGAAACACGTTCACGGGAACATAAAATCATCAAAAATCCTTCTTGATGATGATCTCCGGCCTTACATTTCTGGTTTTGGACTCACACGTCTTGTTTCAGGTAACTCTTCTAAATCCACCAATGTGGCCTATAAGAAGCAGAGCTTAAATCAAATCACAGTAAGCCCCAAAAATTCAGATTCTTCATCCATAATGTACGTGGCTCCTGAGGCTCGAGTTTCAGAAAGCAGATTCACGCAGAAATGTGACGTCTACTCGTTTGGAATTGTGCTATTGGAGATTTTAACAGGGCAGTTGCCAGAAAATGATGGTGCAGCACTAGAGAACCTTGTGAGGAAGGTGTTTCAAGAAGAAAGACCCTTGTCTGAAATTATAGACCCAGTGCTTCTGCATGAGGTCCATGCCAAGAAACAAGTTGTTGCAGCATTTCATGTTGCACTGAATTGCACAGAACAGGATCCCGAGGTTCGGCCTAGGATGAGGACAGTTTCTGAGGGCCTTGATCTCATCAAATCACAGTGAAAGAGCGGGAGGAAATTTTTTGTAAAGCTTTCTAGCCTTTCTTCTTGACTTATTCAAACTTTCTCATGTCGATGTTTTTTTGTTCCTTAGGAAGTCCTTGGATGGTGTGGTGGTTCTATTGTAGATGTTCAATTAGTTTATGATGCATTCTCAATGGATCTCGAGCTGAGATGTTTTTCCTTGAATGTTGCTTTGTTAGTTGAATATGGGATTTATCATTCAGTATTTTCGGAGTATGGACACATAGTGTTTCATAAAGTTTTGATTGGTAAAGAAAGGTAGGGACTCACGATTTATGTTGGGGATGAGGGAACAACATAAGATTAAATAATTGGTGATTAACTTGAAATATAGTCACGTGATATTTCGGGATTATTGAATAATATCCGTTGAAAATAATGGGCCGGAGACACTTTGTTGGATGATATGTCATAATTTTATTTTAAGGGACTTTGTGCCAGCGTGGAATTTCAAAATATTAGGTTTGAGCTGCTCTTCTGATAAGTAGTGTCTAATCATCCTAACATTATGTTTTCCTTTGCCATAAACTTGTTTGACCATTTAATTTTTAGACAATTTTCTTTCCATAACTACTCAGTTTTTAGGAAACACTGAGCCTGCGATTGTTTCTTTTTAGAATTATAATTTCAATAAAAAATTTTCAACCCTCTTTTCAAAATTTATGAGTGGTTTGAGATGATTTAAATAAGTATGGTTTGTTTTGACAAGTTAGCAAAAAATTAACTTTTAGCTTTTTTACCTAAGTCACTACTCAAAAAGTTAGTTTTTTTGGCTCAAAAAGTCAAAAGTTAGCTTTTTACTAATTTCTTAAAACATTCATGTATTTTTTGACTTTTTATGAAATATGAGTTGAGTATGGATATGGGTTGGATTTGAAGTGATGTGAGAGATGTGATGTGATTTAAATAAGATGATGTGATTTAAATAGGATAGTAATTTTTTGGCTTTTTAACTTTTTTAAGATATGACAAACAAAGCCTATCAAATACAAAATTCAAAACTCAATTCAAAAATTATTTTTAAATTCATAAATACATAATTTAAAACTCAATTCAAAATTCAAAACCAAACTTTTTTCAAAATTTTATTTTAAAAAATAAATACAAAAAAATATTATTTTATTTTATTTTTTAAAATTATTTTTAGAATCATAATTTGAGTGTGAAGTCGTATTTTGAGTTATGAGTTTTGAGTTGAGTTTTGAAAAGAGAATTTGTTTGGTTATGAGTTTTGAAAAGAGTTTTGAGTTATATTGTGAAATTTTTTGGATTTATTTTTTTAAAATATTTTAAATATTTCTTAATTTAATTTTTTTAGGGTAAATATTTTATATTTTTAAATATTGATTTATTTATTTTAGTGTGCAATATTTTATACATTTTATGTTGTATTTTTTTAAATATATAATTTCTATTTTAAATATTTTTTTATTTTATAAATATATTTTTAAATATTTTAATTTTTTTGGTACGTGTTTATGATTTGAATGTAGAGTTTTGAAAGTGATGTAAAGGTTTGAGTTATGTGTTTGGTTACGAGTTTTGAAAATTATTTTTGAATTGAGTTTTGAGTTATGTGTTTGGTTACGGTTTGAGTAAAGAGTTGTGTTTTGAGTTTAAAATATTAAAATTAAAATATTTAAAAAATAAAATAAAATATTTAAATAAAAAAATTTAAAAATATAAATAAAAATTATATATTTAAAATAAAAAAATAAAAATTTTCTTAAACATTTTTTAATATTTAAAAAATAGATTCAAAAAATTTCAAAATACAATTCAAAATTCAAAAACTCAAAACTCTTTTCAAAATTTATAACCAAACAAATTTTCTGTTTTCAAAACTCAACTTACAATTTCATAGTCAACTCCACGCTCAAATTATAATTTCAAAACTAAGCCAAACAGAACCTTAAGAAACGTTGGGTTAATTATAAAAAAATTCCTAAAGTTTCAGTCTTGTAACAAAATAAATTTTGAGTTTTTAATTTTGTCAAATTAAATCCTAATATTTTAATTTGATTTCAATCTAAACAATTTATTTATTTGTGTTATGTAAAATTGATAGAAAAATAGTATTTTAGTCATTAAATTCAATGTAATTATATATAAAATGTCTAAACTATCATTTTTAGTGAGTTTTATGACTGAAATACTTCCATCAATTTTATTTAACATGAACTAGGCAAATGTTTTAGACTAAAAACAAATAAAAAGTTTAGGGTTTAAATTATATATATATATATATATATATGGATATATATCACTTAGAAACTGAAATATATAATATTCCTCAATGGACTATGCTAGGGAGCCCTAATTTTTGGCCCCCCTAATTCCCCTAAAATTCAGACCAAGGCAAAAAAAAAAAAATTTGCCCAAAACGGTTGTTTTGGGCATTAGGGGGATTAGGGGGGCTTTTTTAGGGGGACAAATCATTTTCCATTCCGCAATATCTTTCTCATTTTGTACATTTTTATGTCATTCTTAAAGGTAAAAGAAAATTTTCGAATAGATTTTTTACTCATAAAACTCATTGAGATTTCGACTTACTCATCTCATTGATGTTTTCAGTGTAGTATGAGTTTTGAGATTTTAGACTGATGGAAAAAAAAAAAAATGAAAAAAGAAAAAAAGAAAAAAAATAAAGCTTGAAAGTGCCATCTCCTAGACAACTTTGGAAAGGAATTTACTTGTGGAAATCCATATTTTCTTGGATTAGTTCTTGAAAATGATTGGAATAAGGAACACTATTTTCCTTTATATTTTTCTCTAGTTTATTAAGTGAAAGAAAACAAAAAATTCTTAAGAAATAATAAGAAATCAGGAAAAATATAAGGAAAATGGTAACTAACGGTATTTTTAATTTTTTTTATTGTCATGTTTTATTTCCTTTTTCTATTTACATGACAATCAATAAAAGAAAATTAATTCTATGTACATATTCTTTTCATTTCATTTATCAAATTTATGAACCAACCAAAATCATTTATCATGATACCGCCTGTTGTGACTTTTTGGATCTTTATTATTAGTGTGGAAGGTGAAATTATGTGAAACCTCATATTTTTATATATTTCAAAATTTTGGTATAATTATTCACATCATTTTGAATTTAATAATCTGTATATTTTTATACTAAAAATTTATTTAAAAAAATACTTTTAATTGCATATTATTACTCGATATTATTTTATGAACCTTCTGATATTTTTATTATATTTTTGTCTATATTTTTCCTGGACCAAATTACATTGAAACATAATATTTTTTGTACCTAAAACCCCAACTTGTTTCCCAAGCATGCATGGAGCCCAATGCCTCTCTTCTCTCCCATACTCCTTCCTCACCTCTCTACTCTCTAACCCTCTCTTTATATCTATCTATTTATCTATAATTATATATACATTTATATCTATATATGCAAACATATCTCCTACCCTCACCAACTACCCCTACTGCTCACTCTCTCATTCTCTCCCTCTCTCTTAGTTCTGCCTCTTTCTCTTCATCTCTTATTCTCAAAACTCTCTCTTTCTCCCTCTTTATGTCTGTTTTTCCTCATTCTCCCGGCTTTCACTGCCTTAACCCACACCATCACCACTCGAACCACCAACCCACTAGCTCCATCATCACTGCCACCCTCCATCACTGAGCTCACCACCATTACTCTTCATTTCCTCATCACCTTCATCAAACAACCATTATCACTTGACCATATCTCCACCACGCAACATGAACCCACCACCGCGAGCTTTGCCACCGCCGTACCACTACCACCACCACCAGCTAGCTCCATCAAAATTGAAAACCACTCTCTACAATGTGTGATAGGTGAAGATGTCATGACCCGAACCCACCACTATGGATTAAGATCATAACCGGCCAGTAATCATAGAATTACCTACGACCTTAGACAGAAATCAAATCATAGTTAATAATGGGGGCTAAAATGCAGAAGCAAAACTTGCAGAGATTGTCCAATGAGTTGTGCATACATGGCTTAACAAAACTTTTCTTAATATATGTAATAACTCACACCATACAAACATCCAGAGTGTATAAATATATATAGGTCCACGATCATTCCAAAGTCAGTCTTAACAAAAACCAAGGTAATATACGAACTTGGTTACATATGACCACAAAACAAAACAAAAGGAAACAAATCAAAAGAAAGGCCTCTTGCGTGAGGCGACCTTGGTTGACTTCTCAAAACATGGTTTTCTCACACATCACTGGGCTGGGGCTGGACATCCGTTGCTCACCTACATACATATAAATAAAGAGTGAGTTACGCCCAGTGAATAATACCACAGTAAAGGGGTTCATGAATGAGATTTATTAAATCAAAATCCAAAAACCATACTTGCTGATAAATATCAAAGCAAAACGACCTCAAGTCCAATATTTCATATCCATATATGAAACAACCTCGGGTCCAATTCATATACAAAACGATCTTGGGTCCAACATCTCATGTTCACATTCGTGTGCACATTCAGATCCATGATCACATGCACATTCGCAATTGTATTTAAAACTGTGACGACCCCACCGCGTATAATAATTAGCATTTAATTAATTAAGGAGATTTAAATTTTAATTGCTTATTATTCTAATTTAATTTGGAATTTATGAAAAGTGTGGAGACTGATTCATATATGATTCTATTGATAATTTATTTTGGAATTAGAAATTGAAAGCCTAAACGGCTCAAGAGATTATAAGTGGTGAATTGAATTATTTTAATTTCGAGTATTGGACCATATGAGAGTTTAATTAAATATTCGATTCAGTTTAGTAAAATTGAGCTTTTATTAAGTGGGTCTGAATTAGAGTTGTTTAAGTTGTGAGAATTGGGAATTAAGATTAAATTTATTTATGAGGTGTTCAATTGAGTATGTAATTTATTAACGGAGATTCGGAGTTTGATCTTAAATTGAAGGCCTTAAAAATTTGAGAAACTAAAATTGGTGGTGGTAATAAGTCTAATTTGATATTTGGAGTCTTTTGGGAGTTTGATTAAAAATCTAATTGGGCCTTAATTGAAGTTAATTGGACTAATTGAGTTATGTGGGAATTGATCAAAGTATTTTAAAAATCTAATTGGGCCTTAATTGAAGTTTATCTTTTCTAAAGTATTTTCAAAGTTTTGATCAAGATTAGTATGGGTTTAAAGATTGAAAATGCATTTGGAAGCCATTTTTGAGAAATTCGGAACTCTAAAATTTTATAGACTGCTCAAGCGGTATACTTACCGCTCAAGCGCATATTGAAGGCTTTCAGTATTTTTGCAGTCTTTACAGATCACTCTAGTGACAAGAAGTTCGCTCGAGCGAACATCTCTTTTTCAACATATTTTGGAAAATGGCATTTAGTTAATATTTTCAATCTCATCTCTTTACAAGCATTCTTAGGCAAGAATTATGACTCAACAAGATTAATAAACTAACAATCAACATAAATATGGTTAAGGAATAAATCACTGATTTAGTAATAATTGATTAAGAAACCAAGTAAGAAATCACCCTATTTGGAAAAAAGGGATTTGGTAATAAAAGAATATGTGAAATAAGAATCCGGTTCATTTGAATAAGAAAGAATACGCGTAGTAGAATTTCGAATTACTCAAACAGAAAAAGATAAGAGAAGTCAAGTTTGATCAAGGAAGTGATATTGTGTTTCAATGTGTATATGTTATGTGTTTGTATAGGCCATGTGCTATCGTTTGCCTGATCTATTTGATTTGTCAAATCTGTCTGATCTGCTTCTGAAGCTATCTGTAAGTAATAACTCTGTAAAGTTATGTTTGACTTTAATTATTTTCTGATGATGAAATGATCAGTTTTCTGAAATGTTTATGTTTTGTATGAATTAATGGTTGTCCAAATATCTGAAATGTATTCATGGCATCCTTAACATCACGTGATATCTTACGTCCCTTCATGGGTCATTAGGTCCTTTTATGGGTCATCAAGTCCCTTTATGGGTCATCAGCTATAAGCGTTTCTGTGCACATGAGTCATCGGAACCACATCCCATATAATTATGGGTCATCAAATTTGTTAGCACTAATGGATGTACCACGTATGATCATATGCAAAATCTAAATATGAATATGAATATGAATATATATATGAGTCTGTTTCTGATTTGAAATCTGAATATGTATATGACTCTGTCTCTGATAAGAATCTGTTTCTGATATAAACTCTGATTTCTGAATCTGTGATAGACATCATTCATTAAAACCCTTTACTCTGTTATTATTCACTGGGCTCCAGCTCATTGTATTATTTATGTGTGTAGGTGATCAGGCGCGTGACTAGTCTTAGAGGCGTTTGCCTAAAATATGTTTTTATCGGCCAACCTATGTGCCTCTCGTGGAGGTTCCGGATATGTTGAGTGGTTATGGCTATGTGATTAAAGTATAAGTTTTGTTTTCTTGTTTGGTTAAACAAGTCTTTGTTTATTATGTAAATAGGGCTAAGCCTCATTTTAGTACAAAAATAATTTTCCGACTGAAATTTCTAAGTTTGATGTTAAAGTAAGGGGGTTAATACTTCGTAGAAAAATTTCATAAAATCAATTTAGACTATTTAAAATATAAGAAACAATTACCGCCAAAAAATATTATCAAAGTTGTATGTTTTGAAAAACCCAATTTCCACACTTACAAAATTTTCAAGTTAAGTCAAATTTTCGATAGCAACCCTTTTTAATACACTATCTTTATATGAAAAGGAATAGGGGTCGGAGTCTCAACCCGAGCTTTTACAACAAACAAGAGCCTCATCCGAGAGGCACTCCAAGGCTGACATCACAAAAACACAGGTGATCTTTCTCAAGGTCACTAGAGCTGGATATCTCGCTGCTCACCTACATACATATATATAACAAAGTGAGCTAAAAACCCAGTGAATAACATCAAAGTAAAAGGGTTACATGAATGAGTTCTATTACTTAAACATAATCATTTATGTATCATATTATTTTCATAACAGAATGACCTCTAGTAAAAAACATGGCAGAACGACCTATGGTCCAATATATAACAGATATGCAGAATAGAACATATCATAACTTGACAAAATGACCTTGGGTCCAATTGATTACACCTGTATAATGACCATTTGGTCAACACATAACATACGTCTCAAACTTATTGGGTAATCACAACAACGTTGGGTCCATCTTTTCGAATACACAGAATGGCCTTAGGTTATCACTCATTTGTACTTAATCAATTCTACAACATATGTCATATTGATCGAACAGATAGAAACTCATTCATATTCACAAAATCTTAGGTTCATAAAAGCTTTCCATATTAGAAACATTTAGAAAATAGCATATATGAAAATATCTTTACTAAGATATTACTTACAGCGATTAAGTTGTTGTCACGTCTTCGTGGATCAGCCTACACAACATATAAACATATACACACATTGAAACACATTGTTTAATCAAATCATTCTTTTCTTAATTAATTCCTTTATGTCCAATTCTTATTAATTCAATTATGAGGCTTATTCCATGCCTAAGAATGCTCAGAAGGAAGTGAGGATGCAAATATGAACATAATGTAACTTTTCAAAACAAGCTGAAACATGACAGTTTGCTCGAGCAGTCCTTTGGTCACTCAAGCAGTCTGCATGGTTTGCAAAAGTACTGGCTGCTCAAAATCCAAGCTCGATGGTTGCTCGAGCCATGTGCAAAATGAACTGAGGTTGCTCGAGCAGTAACTTAGTCGCTTGAGCGATGTGCAATGCCCTACAAGAATACTGGATGCATGAAATGTGCGCTCGAGAGGTGACTTCATCGCTCAAGCGATGAGGCCGAATTCTGGGTTTTCAAACATGAAGAAAAATGCTCCAAATTTAATTTGGAAACCAAAAACTCATGCATGACTTGTCCAAACACTTAGAAATATTTTGAAAAACATGAGTACGTAATCAATTTCAAACCCCTAG
Organism: Camellia granthamiana; assembly: GCA_036172215.1. Classification (NCBI taxonomy): domain Eukaryota; kingdom Viridiplantae; phylum Streptophyta; class Magnoliopsida; order Ericales; family Theaceae; genus Camellia; species Camellia granthamiana. Next base: position 6,349,793 of record CM069914.1, on the reverse strand, counting down.
CTCAAATCTTCATGAATTCCACAAAATTAAATCTTAAAACTTCATGCATGTATAAATTTGTTCCAAACTCTTTTCTATAACTCTTAAAACATGAAATTCATCTTCAAAACTCTATGAATTATGGATGCATGTATGATACAACTTCTTATTCTTATTTTGATGACATAAATCATGTTCAAAATGATGAAACTTTACAAAATTATGCATGCATGTATGCGTAGCTTTCAAATTCATCAACTTCTAGCTCAATTCTTGTGTTTAATCTCATAATCTTCTTGAATTCAATTACTAGGTGAGTTATCATCAAGAATTGAGGTTGGATTTCATACCTAGAGTCTTGAATTAAGATTGTTCTAGTAAAAACTTGAGTTCCTCTCCTTAGTTCTTCAATCCCCTAGCAATTCTTCAAGTTCTGAAGCTTGTCTCTGTCTCTCTCTCTCTCTAGAATCACGACACACTCTCTCTCTTGGGAACTATCAGAATTTTGAGCTCAAAATATGACTAAATCTCTTCTCTTAGCATAGATGTAGTAGTTGATTAGATTAGGGTGCTAATTAAGGTTTTAGTTGATTAGATTAGTAGTTGATTAGATTGGATTTCATACCTAGAGTCTTGATTAGATGTAGTAGTTGATTAGATTAGTTAAAACTTAATTTTTCTGAATCGAATCAAATTTTAATCAAACTTTCCAAAAGCCTCTAAAAATCATGACATCCTAATTAAACTTGTCAATTTTGGTTATGAAGTCATTAAGGCCTTTAGTTTCAAATTTAGAACATAAATCATAATAGATAGTTCACAAATTGGACAGATATACACAAATCAATCACAAAGCACAAACTCGCAATTCAAATTTAAACAAATATAAGTATATTACGTGATAGGGTTGTCACAGCACCAATGTAAATGCAATGCAATGAACGTATAGATGAAAATGAATCTTATATTTAGAATCCTCGAGTCAAGTTCTTTTAATCTTACCAGCAGAGTTGCCAAAAATTGTGAGATCTCCTAGACGAGCAGTTCGCGCAGGCCTGACATTTAGAACCCTCGGTTTGGTTTGACGAATGTATTGCGAAAAAGAATGAGAGTCCAAATCTGGCAAGTCTATAGAAAATGCAGTAATCACATGAAATGCCAAAAATGGAATACATTACTAGACTTAGAGACGCTATCTAATTTTTGGGAAAAACAAAAGAAATCCATGACTCATGCCAAAGGCCACTATCTATCATAACTAAAGTGTCTCAGCTTGGGAACTTAGGTATGAGGGGGTGAGGTCATGAATTAAGCACTATGCTCACCCGATCAAAGATCAGTCTCTACTAATTCTAGATATCAGATTCATTACCAATACATGCTCATGTTCCAATTATTAATACTAAAATTACTATGTGAGGCAAAGAAGTATAGAGTAAATCACTAACTTTGGAATGCATTGATTTGATTCGTTTAGAAAAGAGTTTGAAAAAGTGCAACTTAAAGAAAAGATGAGTCTGCATGCATAGAAATCAATATCATCCTAACTTAAGAGAATAACCTCCATCCACTAGCATCCAAAGAGATATATCAAGTAAGCAAGTAGCCGCATGGTAAGAATGCCATACATAGTAAGAAAAACACACACAATCAGGATGTGCAAACAAGTTTCCTTTTCCTCTTCTTTCTCCTTTCTTTTCTTCCTTTTCTCCCTCTTTCTTTCTTCTGTCTCGTTTGTTCTAGTCTTGTTTTATTGAGTTGAACAAGAAAAGAGTTATAGGAAACAAAAATGGGGAGAGGTGCTAGCTTGTGTCACCTAGGTGTGTGCTTGCTTAATTTGTCTAATCTTACTTATTTAACTTAGTTAACCAAGGTCTATACTAATTTATCTAGGTTTAACTTAATCATAATTAACTTAATTAATCATAATTAAAGCTTACTAATCATACTTAATTAACATTAATCCCGCTTAATTTTCAATTAAGTACTCATAAACTAAGATCATTAAGCTTCTCACTTGGAGTTTCCTGAATTATCTAAATGTTCAATTATCAAGTTTAAGACGAATTTCCTAACGCTTCAATACTTACTAAATCACATGGACATGTTCAAATTCATCTAGGCTCCTTAGGTTCTCTATCAAACACATAGATTCTTAGGTTTTCTAGCTAATGTATTCATCTCCTAAATTGTTATCCTAACAATTTATGTATTTATTTTTTATCTCGAAAGTATTGGAAGGTAATTAATTCGAAATGTGTTATGGTATGAAATAGTCAATGAAATAGTTTTTTTGACTTGATGTATTCAAAGATGGATAATGATAAAATTATAGTACGTGGCATTCTTTGGGGTGTCACATAAAATGAGCCACGTCATATGCATGAGAAATGCAAAACTTGGAGATTCATGAAATAAAGAAAACATGATGCCAATATGGGGGAAAGCTCTAAATAAAAGGGATAGAGAAGAAAGAGATAAGAGAGATATACATCAAAGCTACAAACAAAAGAGACTACTCAACAAGGATAATGGAAGCAACTACTAATACTACCAATTAAAAACACATAAGAAGTTACCAAACAAGACTACATCATGGAAGCAATCAAGTAATAAAGAAAATGAAAACAAGCTAAATCCACCATTCTCACCATGGAAGAGATGGAATGATGGTCTTCGTCAATCACTGATGGATATAGAAAATCACTTGATGATCAAGAAAGTAAAATAATGAGAGAGAACTACCATACTCATCATACAAGAAAGGATGAGATGATAGACTTCTTTGATTATCAAAGAGAAGCTAAATAAGAAGCAAATCAAAGAAGTGAATATGAATCTACATGATCTCTCATGGAAAAGAGTAAATAGATACCCAAATCAAGGTTTAAAGTAGATGGAGAGAGTAGATTACAAATTACTTCTAAGTGGAAGCCAATAATCCATGTTTGGCTTCCAAAAAAGTAGAGAGAAAATGAGGGAAAGTAAAAGAAAGTGAGAGAAAATAGAATCTAGAAATCTCTAACCACCAATTCAGACCCATGGATCACCCAATTAATTTCACAAAACAACCCAAATGCTCATTAGAATGTGAACATGGATTGAATCATAAGAATTAAACTTGTTTGGATGATGAAAAAATTGGTGCGAAAGTGATAGAAAATGAAAGAAAATAAGAGAATTATGAAAACAAAACATATGGTAGGGCTAGAACCATTTATACAAGTCCAAAACTAATTTAAATTACCAAAGAAAATCATAATATAGGGTGTTTGGGAGGTGAGAAAATGAGAGATAAAGTGTAAAAAAAAAACTAGAATTCAAGTAATCCAATTAATCCTATGGAAGGGTGGCTAATCCACTCTACTATCCACAAGGCACAATCACATATTTAAATAATTAAATTCAGAATTTTTGAGTGTTTGGCAAGAGAGAAAAAGAAATAAAATAGAAAAGAAAGCGCAAAGAAAGTTCAAGAACTCACTTCAAGTGATGAAAAAAGGCTTATTGATTAGCAAACCCTCTTCCAAGCACCTTCAAGCTTCTAGGATTGGACTTGAATTCCCTGCAGAAAATAGCTCAAAGCTTCAAGCTCCAATCGTGTATCTATACTTGTAAGTATAGAGAGACAAAATTTGAAGGTCCTAAAAGGCTTTGAGATCAAAGAGGAGTGTCTCTATGCTTTGGTAAACCTTCCCCTTTTTTATATAAGTGAAAGAAAGGTGAATTTATAGGCTGAAGGTTGTTTGATCTGTAATTCGGGAAAAAATTGTGAAGGAGGCAATCTCACATGCATGGGAGGACTATCTCCCTGAAACTGCCCCGTTTCTAAACAAATTTGTACAGCTAGCCAAAATATGTCCGACCGTCTCTTTTATGGCTGGCCAACCAAAATATGGCTGGCCAGGCATAAAGGTTGTATGGCTAGACTAAATTTTGTACGGCTGAAGCAAATTGCTGGGAAAATAAGGTTTTTCGATAGGATTCTCCTAATTTCCATTCATTGTCAATTTGTCTTTGCTCGGTTTAATGAAAATCACAATGTTTCGATTGAAAAAATGAGCTCGAACATCGTGGAAGTGATTGGATTTATGCACAACAAAAATCATTTTAAAAAAGGTTTTTTAAAGGTCGAAAAACATTTGGCCAAAACAAGTGAAAACGGTTGGGATATGCTTTCAGACTTAAGCTTTTTATTGGAGAATCAAAGGTAACACGCGCTCTAGATTTTCATCCTAGGGTGCTTAGAAAAGGGCGCCCTAGTCTTTGGGCAGGTGAAAGTGTATAGTTGTCCCTCTTTGACAAAGCTTGGTATGTCATTTCATGACGTGAGTGAATGTCATAGCCCGAAGATGGCCCCTTTCATAAGGCCATATGACTTCAGCAAACAAACAAGATGCAAATGAAGTTGGTTGGACTGAGGGTTGCCTACGTATCCCTTTGTGAGGAATCAAACTAGCATAGTTTAAGGGTAGGATGCAAATGATATGATCGAAACACAATTGAAAGTTGGACTTACATGCTTCACAAAGCCGGTTGCTTGAAAGTTGCACTTACGTGTACCACACTACCAGAAAGGTTTTAAAAACAATTTGAAAATTGATGTTTATGCAATGGACTGATGATGCAAAGATAACAATATGTGAGGCAAGCCTTGTACAAATGATATGAAGCATGCTAAAGGATGCGAGCATGGAGAATACAACGTTTTTGTGTTTCCACACATTAAGAGGGGTAAAAAAATACCAAACAAAATGATCAAGAATGTGCATCGCATACAAACGTGTTTCACATGAATGAAAAAGAAGGGGTGTGTCACGACCCAAACTCGGCCATATACGTTAGGATTATAACCGGCCGGTAATCATGAGATTTCCTACGGCCTCTGTCATGGCCCTAACCCGCCCCTATGGATTAGGGTCATAACCGGCCAGTAATCATGAGATTACCTATGGCCTCAGTTAGAAATCAAATCATGTTTAATTACAGGGGCCAAATAGCAGAAGCAAAAACTTATAAAGATTGTCCAATGAGCTGTGCATACATGGCTTAACCAAAAACTTTCTCATAAGTGTAATAACTCACACTATACATACATCCATATTATGTACTACATAAGTCCAGGATCATTCAAAAGTCAGTGTTAACAAAAACCAAGTTATACATAACTCGACCACATAAGACTGCAAAAGAGCAAAAGGAAAAGTAAAATAAAACAAGGCCTCTTGCGTGAGATGGCCTTGGTTGACTCCTCAAACCTCAGTATCTCATAGCTCACTGGAGCTGGGGCTGGACATCTCGTTGTTCACCTACATACATAAATATAAATAGTGAGCTAACACCCAGTGAATAATACCAAAGCAAAGGAGTTCATAAACAAGATTCTTATAATCATAATTCACTATTACGCTTGGTAATCAATGATAAGAAAAACGACCTCAGGTCCTTTCTATCATATCCTAAACACAAAATGACATCGGGTCCATGTAGCATACAAAATGACCTTAGGTCCATCATAGGCAAAACGATCTTGGGTCCAACTTACACTCAGAATGGCCTTGGGTCCATTATATGCAAAACGACCTTAGGTCTAACTCATATACACATTTGTGTGCACACATTTAGATCCATGGTCATATACATATTCATCTTTGTATCCAAAATTACCTTAGGTCCATTCAATTCCTTATTCCGAACGGCCTTCGGTCCATTTAACAATTATACAGAACGGCCTTAAGCCCAATTCATATCCCTACTAAATATATTGAACGGCCTTAGGCCCATTTCATACTCGTACGTCGATCACTTCGCATATTTCATTTCGAATTAAGTGATTAGAATACTCATTCATAATATCACTTCAAAAGTTTAGAACCTTACCATATAGGTGTAATTTAGAAAATAATGTATATACAAAAATATCTTTGCTAAGATATTACTCACCGTGTTCTGATGCCTGATTCGTCCTCGTACTTGACCCTACATAATCCATAACACATTGGGTCATAATACAATTCAATCCGTTCTTTCGCTTACTTAACTTTCTTAGACCTCTTTCGTGCCCTTTAATTCATTTAGAATGCTCAATGCATGCCTAGAATGCTCAGAAATGAAAGAGAACGGAATTCAAAACGTAAAACAGTTTTTCAAAAGTTTTTGAAACAGGGCACTCCACTTGAGCGGTCTGCAAAACTCTGCAAAATTACTGGTTGTATGAATTTTATGCTTGAGCAAGACTTCTGTCGCTCGAGTGACGAGCCATGTAAAACAGGGTTCGCTCGAGCGCAAGGTTTGCCGCTCGAGCTACTGTGCAAAACTCTGTAAAACTTTTGGGAGCTTGATTTTATGCTCGAGTGACACTTTCCTCGCTTGAGCGGACATGTCGAATTTTGGAATTTCCAGAATTCTATTTGAAGCTCAAACTTGATGTTTAAAGGTCCAAAGCTTGTGTTTTTGGTACAAAAACATGGAATGACATTATATAGAATGAGAACATAAGTAATTTGAGACCAATTGTCCAAAACCATGATCCAATTCCTAAATCGTTTCATATTCTTCTTGACAACTTCAAAACACATGCAACCAAGCTTCATAACTACATGGATTATGCATGCATGTGTAATATAGACTCTAATACCTTTTCAAATGGTAGAAATGATGGTTGAAATCATGTGGCTTAACAAAATTATGCATGCATGAGTACTTTGGCACCAAATTCTTCATATTAAGTTTGTATTATACAACAATTCACCAATTCTTCTTGAATAGACATATTCATGAACTTTAACTCACGAATTAGAGTTCAAATACTCACTTGGAGTCTTCAATCCTTCTAAGTCTAGCAAATTCTTGAGCCTAGCTTCCTAATTCTTCAATCTTGAAGTCAATTCTCCAAGAATTTGATCTCTCTCTCTCTTTACATCAAGTGTTTTCCCTCTCTAATGTGTATAGATTCAGCCAAGAGGTGAGAAATGAGCTCAATGATATGAGCTAAGCCCCTAATTAGCACATATATAGGTCTCACTAATCATATTGACTAATCAAGGCTTAGGCCTAATTAAATGAACTTAATTAAATCAAATTAATCTAATTATTTTGATCCGAATCATTTTTTAATTAAATTTCACCATAGGCTCTAAAAATCATGCTAATCACAATCATACAGTTAATTTCAGTTTCTGTAGCCTCTATGGTCTTCAATTTCAAATTATCGCAGAAAATAGGATAGATTTTCCTACGGTGAATAGATAAAAATTTAAAACCACATATAATCATATAATTAGCACTCAAAATCATATCAGGCATTTAATTATAAGCATAACTAAGATTAATTAACATAACACAGAGTAGGGTTGTCACATTCTTCCCCCTTTTAGGAAGTTTGATCCCCCAAACTTATGTTACCTCCTAAACCTTTTTTTTATCTTTATCTAAATAGTAGTATCCTTTTTTCCTAGATAGTCTGAATGAGATCACATAGTCTAAATCAGATTTTTCAGCACCAGACTTTCGTATGTTTGAATTTTCCCATTTGTTTGAATTTGAAAGTCTGAATGAGACCATGCTTTTTTTTTTTTTTTCCTTCCCCTTTTTGGGTGCTGAGGCATTTCTCATTTTTAAGGATATGATGTTATCTTAGCAATCAATCATTTTTTTTAATTATTTATTATGATGTTTATTAACTGATTAGCTAATGGGGAAGATTAAAAAAAAAAAAAATGGCAGCTTACTATTTTTTGCTTGCATTGTTTCTAAATAGTTTGAATGTTCCCCACTCAAAAATAAATGGTATGGGTTAAATAAAGATCACATTGCTTCTAAATCCTTTTCCATACTTCCATTCTACAGGTTCATCTGCTAAACAAGACAAATACCCAACATGCAGGAATGGTTTGATTTTCTTTTATATACTTTATTTGCTTGATTTGGATCTTTTAACGTGTTTTGTAATTATGTGGTTCGGGAAAACTGAGTTGATGTCGAACCTTCACTCATTTGTCCCACTCCCTCAAACTTTTGATTAGAGTGGTTGCATAGCCAAAGCATTTGCTCCTTGCCTTATTGTAATTCGTCCACTCTCCCATTAATTTGGTTTACTGGAAAGTTTGAGAAAATAAAACTACCCTTTCCTGCAATGCATAATCATGTATAAAATGCAAGGCAAATTTGAGGGAAAATTTTTCCTTCAAAATAGTACGTATGGCAGGACCCACTTTCTTTTGTCAACAACCACTTGTGCATTTTGTGAATGAATTTTTTTATTCTTTGTCAATCAAACTCAGCTTAAGTGTACTTGTGTTTAGAATCCTATTGTTTTGCTTTGAACCTTTGATGGATTTGCTCCTGTTATATTAGTTTGTTGTATTTTTTGTTCTTGCAAACTGGCATTTTTGTTGTATGTCCATTTTTTTTTTCCTGTTTTGATTCTATCATATCCATTTTATGCATTATCAAGTCTGACTAGTGTATCTGTAGGTTATATTGGTTTGGTTCCTTTTTTGAACACTGTATTAGAATTCATTAGCAAGCTTTAGTCTGTCAACCCCAAACTTACTTACGGTGAGTTAGATACTGAACACTGAAAGTTCTTGCTATGAAGGTAACGTCTTCCCAACTAAACTATGTAATTATGTCCTTACATAAGAACTATTTTATAGCATCTATCGAAATCAATTTGTTTCATTCCGTTTCATATATATGATTGCTTAACATCTTATTTTCTTTATTGATTTATTAATTTTTTTAATATATATATATATATTTTAGTTTGTAATGATTTTAATGATTCTCGATTCGATTTAATTCACGATTCACAAAATTACAATCTTATTTATTTATTGAAATAAATATAAAATGTTTTACATTTTCTGTAAGCTTGAAATTAATTATATTGTAAATGATTTTTTTTTTTTTTGGCTTCTTTTTGTAGATGCAACCCTTTTGAGTACGTGATGATATCTTCGCATATCGATATTGGAGCTTACTGTTGATATTAAAGCAAGCTATAATGTATATGTTTTTTTTATTTCTATTGTCGATACTTTGTTTTGTTTTAGATACAAAAATTTGAGTTCTTGAATTATTAAAAATTATTAGTATTGATGAAGGATGTTTTATATATTTTTGTAAAAAATATTTGTTCGACAATTGTTACAGGGAACATATATATTATTATTTGTATGATTTTGTGAATATGGATGTGGGTGTATTTTATTTCAGAAAATATTAATAATTTGTACAGGGAACGAATTAATAAAATATATATTTATTTTATGAAAATAATTTTATTGCAACAATAATAAACTGTCGCTAATGTAATCATCATTTCCTTACATTTTATTAGTGACGGGTTAACCTGTCGCATGTACATTTTATTAGCGACGGTTTAAACTGTCGCAAATTAGGTATTAATGTAATTCTAATTTTTTGGCGACGTTTTAGATCGTTGCTAATAATACTTTTCGCGACATCAAATACCATCACTACAAAAGTTTTTGGTGACGGCAACCAAAAACGTCACTAAAAGTGAAGTTTTTCCCCATTTTTTGTGTCAGTTTAAACTGTCGCAAAAACCATTGACTTACCGTCGCCACAAGAAAGCGATGGTTTGTAACCATCGCAAATACCTTTTGTCACGCCCCTTTCCGCCACCCCTCATTTCCCGTCACTACTCTGTCGTAGAAAGTCTTTTGCGACGACATGCGAACCTTTTGCTATGTTTAAGACTGTCACAAAAGCTCTGATTTTTAGTAGTGCTTCTAAGATATCGACTTGTCCCACGACGCTCAAAGACTTCCAAGTGAAAAAAGCATTGATCAGGTGCTGTAGCTTGCTTTTTGTGCTCCTTTCGGATACGATAGCCCTACAATTCAGACTCCCATGGTTCTGAATCTGATTTCACTAGTGCAATGCGAAATAGATAAACACAAATGAGTCCAAATCTGACAAATCTTTTGGAAAATTGATTTTGAATAAAAAATGCCAAAAATGGACTGCTTTGCCAGATTACAGAGTCGTCACCTAAATATTTTTGAGAAATTTAGGAAACTTGTGACTTGTGCCAAAGGCCACTTATTCGTCATCACCAAAGTGTCTCAGCTCGGAAACTTAGGTATGAGAGGGGAATGTCATGAATTTGAGCACTCTACTCGCCCGATCAATGATCGGCCTCTACTAATCATGATGTGATTCTTGTTTGCATTATATGCTCTTGTTCCAATTTATTAGGCTATCTTACTATGTGACGCACACAAGTATAGACTAATTTGCAAAAATTAGAACATTTGATTTTGTGTTTGTTTGAAAATTATTTTGAATATGTACCACTTGAAAAAGTGATCTCATATGTACATTCTTCAAATATCCCAATTTAAGCAACTAGCCTTTATCCATAGGCATTCAAAACAAGTATATCACTTAAGCACTTAGCCTCATGGAAAATATGCTTGATATGGCAACAATTACATGCATGTGGTATGCTAAAGCAATAAGTGCTTACCTCGTACTCTAAGGCAAGCCAAAAGAAACAAAAAAAGTTTAAAAAAATGCATGATCCTAACTAATGCAATATGACTAATGCAACATAAACAATTATGACTAATGGGCTCGGCTAATAACATGGTATTTGTAGCAATTTGATAGCTTGCGGTCCAAGCACGTATTCAAAGAGTTAAGTAATAACAATGCTTTGTTAGAATTATGAACCGAGCTTTGATGCGTGCAAGACATGTGGATGCAAAATATGGAAAATGTTAAGAAACCATGATGCTGTATACTACCATCATAAGCGAAGAAATAAAAGGGAGAAAGAAATGGGGGTTGGAAAACGCACACACTTATTACATATTTGTTCTCATGCAAGTGGGTCCGAATGAGTGTCCAAATGTCCGAATTTAAACTAACTATTACAAAACCAAATGAAGGAATTAAGCTAATGAATACTAAATAACTAACTAGCTATCTAATTTATTACAACAAGGATGAACAATAAAACTAACTATCTAAGTTAACTAACTATGACAATTACGAATAAACATTGATAATAATTACAACAATGCTAATTATAATGATAATTAATTAATTACAACAAGAATGGGAACATTAATTTACAACTTTGATATACATAAAGATGCACAAGGATTGCATGCACGTGATTGTTTTCAGAAGTAGCTCTGTCTGCCTCCCTGGGAATCTACCCCATTTCACCTTCAGTCATTGCCCTCTGTTTCTGCCAAAATTCACTATTTTACCAAACATTGGAGCCCGTCTAACCCCTAATGAGGCTCGACCGGGTCCAAATGAAGCTGGTTGTGCCCTAATTTCTTGCAAAAATCTGTTTTTGTGCTCTGAGGTTAAAACAGTGCAGACAGAGCAACTACAAGCCATGTTTGTCCCTTCTGCTCTGCTCTATCATAAAACTCAAGAGAAGAATGAATTCGAGTCCGAAACCATCAATTGGCACAAGTTGATGGCTTGATGATTTCGAACACAATTTGGACAAAAAAATTGATAAATGCAATGAAGATGACCACCTTTCCCTCTCATCATGGAGGCTCAAAGAGGGAGATAGACACGCCTCAAGTTTCATCAAAATATCATGGATTGATAAGTGATAATTCTAAAAGCGATGGACTCGACATAACGTCCGGCCGAATCCAACCAATTCTAAAACATTTTTTTATCTTGGTTTCATTGATTTTAAGCCAATTTTTATTAGTCCTTTCCATTACTTAACCAAATTGTCCAATAATGAGAGTTAAGTCCACTAAATGAGAAGGCATGTCAGACGAGATTGGCATAAAAGAGAGACTACGCCTTGACAATATACCTCCATAGAGATTAAGCCATTGAGTATAGATCTCTTTCTCATGCCTTGAACGACAATCAATCGTTTGAAATAGTTCTCAAACAAAAGAAAAGAAGAAATGAGGAAGGGTGCAGAAATGATTATGTAAAGTTGATTATTAAAACGAAACTCTTTACATTAAAACCAAGTAAAGAAAGCTATCAAATCGAATGACTCGGTGTCTAAGGCCTAAACAACCGAAGCAATGAGGACATGCAACACAACAAGCAAAGTATTCAAGGCATAAAGTAATTAAATGAATTAGAACAACCCTAAACTGCCCCTAAATCATAAAAAATAGTAGTTAAAAGTAAGAGAAAGTAAGTAAAAAGAGCAGAGAAAAACCTATGGAATAAAGCCTAAGGAGAGGTGGCTAACTGCTCCACTTTTTGCAATTTTAAATCACATATTCCAGCCCCAAAACAGTCCAAAAATAGTGGCTAAAATTACTTCAAAAGGGTGGAAAAAAGTGAAGGGAAATAGGGGAGAACAAGCTAGGCAAGCAAGCTTAAGGAGGGGTGGCTAACCCCTCCACTTTTTGTGAATTAAATCACATATTTCAGCCCTTTAAAGTCACCTCCAGCAGTGCACAAACTCAAGGAAAATGAAGAAGATGATTAGCAAAAACAAAGGAAAAAGATGATAAGAGTTATACCTCTTTAAAGAGTATGTATGGTTGTTGATCAAACTTGATCCAAAGCACCCTCAAGTTTATGAAATATGGTTTGAAACTCCAACAAAAAGCTTCAAGAACAAGCTCTAATGGTTTATGTATAACTAAAGAAGGTTTAAGGATGAAGAAAGGTGTTGAAAATGGAGGGAGGTCTTTTTAGCTGCTCAAAGCTTTTGGAAAATTTGCTAACCTTTAATTCTGAATGCAGGGGGGGGTCTATTTATAGAATTTGAGCCAATTTGGTCAAAAAAATCTCCAAAAAACAACAGTTGGCGAATTCTCGCCAACTGTCCTATTTCTCGCCATTGAGACCCGGCCGGACCCAAAAATACATGGCTAGGCCTAAAAGAAACTCCGGACAAGTTTTCATTGAAACCTGGCGGGGTCTAAATGAGCCACGGCGGGATCTAAATGGACCCAGTCGGTTCCAAAAATCTGCATTTCAAACCCGACTTCAAACGGGTATATCTCCTTCATGCGGACTCGATTTTAGGTGATTCTTGAGTCTAAATTGAAGCTCCAGAAGTCTAGTTTCCAATGGTGGTGGCCTCACATATAAATTCTAAGTGGTCAGAGAGATCTGCCTAATTTGGTGAAGGCTGCTCATTTCTATCGTAACGGTTTGATGCTCAACCTTTTCCTAAATTAGTTTTCTTCCATCCCCTCCTATTTCCTTCAACTCCAAACCTATAAATAAGATGTTTTGAAATATTTTTCAAATATTTCACCTCCTTTTCATTTATTTCCACTTTGTCCTTACTCGATTTACTGAAAAGTGTAATATTTTAAACGAAATGCGAGCCTCAGAACATCGTAGAAACATTTGGAAAAATATTTTGGAAAAAAGGGTTTTAAGGTCTAAAGTAGTTTGGCCAAAATGGGGTGTAAGGTTTGGGATTAGAGTTTGAATCCAAATTTCTTCACTGAGAATTCAAAAGATTGCACTGTGTAACTTTCATCATCGGGTGTTTGGAATAAAGCACCCAAGTCTTACGGGCGGTAAAAAATGAGGTGTCTACAGGTGCCTTTCCAAAAGGATTTCGATGAATGCAATAGGCGCAAGTTTTATCCTACAAGCTTAACCACATACCCACATAGCCACATAAACACACAAAGCATGCGAAGAACATAAGCACCCCATCCTAGCCTAGTAAACCTATTGTGACAAACGTTACTTCCCACGAGCCCAAGGTATTCAAACCCGATTAGCTCTAATACCAATTTGCAAAGCCTTGGGAAAACACCTTCCAAATCCTATTTCCCTATCTCAATCCATATAGATACAAACAGTAGATAAAGAAATAATAATACAATTCCATAACACTTCTTCCCCATTGAACTATTCTTAAAAATTTCAATACAGTCAGTTTACAACCATGGTTAAAATGAAACAAATCAAAAGCTAAGAAGTTATACAAAATAACCCCATGGCTTCAACACAAAACATCAAACAAGTGATCATTCATGCTTCGTCCAAATTGTTATCCCTAGTAAATCATTTAGATGGCTCGTCAACTTTATTTCTTGAAAATGGTTAGTTTTTGAGGTGAGCGAATGCTCAGTAGGAAGTATATTTAACAAATTATATAATTAATTGAAATACACACGATCATGCAATGCAAACATTTGGTAAATTTTATTATGTATGCATATAAATACCTTTATGCATGAGTATAAAATGAGCAAATGTTAAGGTTAAATTAGCATTTCTTGATTTCACCGAGGCGGTAAATATACTATGAAATTCCAAGTAAGAGTCGTAATTCAAAATACATACATAGATATAGATTTTGTATACTGAAAATCGTCCCGCATTTGACGACTCCAGAAATGGCGGGGCGATGGGCACCCAAAAACCTTCTTCTTTTCCACATTTGCCAACTCCTGAAACGGCGGGGACGTGGACACCCAAAACTATTTTTCCAAAATAGTGTTTTCCACATTTTCCGACTCCTGAAACAGCGGGCTTGTGGACACCCAAAAACCTGTTTTTCCACATTCACCGACTCTTAAAACGGCGGGCTCGTGGACACAGTGGACACCCAAAAACATTTTCCCACATTCGTCCAGCGATATGCACAAACAGGGTAATTGAGCACATTGACTCCCCGCGTAGGTACCAAATACAATACACAACTCAAATCTACCCCGACTTACTACTCAAACTCATAGACTATTTACCCCCTTTCAACTCTTTCAATACGCTAACATTTTAAAAGTCACAAGATAAAATTTTAAAAGTTTATGATGCATGAATTTTCCAAATCTCAATTTCCCTATAATAATTTCAATGCACAACAATTTAATAGTTCATATTTCAACAATGAGAAAATTCTTCAATTCATAACCATCATCATCTCCAGTTTTGGTGTAAAAGTCTCAAAGTCTAACTTTTCAACATCAAAGTCAAATAAAAACACTTACTTTTAGGTTCTAGAGGCCAATTGGGCAAATCCCCCCTTTTAACTTTTCCAACCATTCATATACATTAGTATCACAAGAAAACTTAAGTAATGGATATGATGTATGAATTTAAAGTTTTCCATTACCCCTAGGATGATTTCGATTCACAACAATCCACTAATTCATATTTCAACCTCAAAGTCGAATAAGCACACCCAATTTCATGTTTTAAAAATCAATTGAGCAAAACACCTCTTTATTGAACAAGTTTCAAAACTAGGGTTTTGTACAAAATTAGGGGTTTTCTCTCTTTCATGAATTAGAGACTAATTTTCATCATCAACAACAATAATCATCAATAATAAACATAATTCTATCCATAATCATGAATTAATGTCCACATCCTTCAAAATCATTTATTAGCAAACACAATCCATACATATATACATATGTATATATATATCTACAAAGGTGAATATCTAATGAAATTACCACATGTAGGTCTCAAATTAAAGATATAATAAGTTAAAAATACCCCTACCTCAAGAATGGTAGCTAAGGATGAGAACTCAGCTCGAAACTTTGATGAAATTACGAAACAATCGGTAGAACTCTTGATCTAAGCTTTCCTTTCATCCTCCTTGAAGTATCTGGGGTGGATCTAAGGTAAAAAATTTGAGAAATCAAGTGTTTGGAGCTCTAGGGTTTCAAGTATGGAGGAGTGAGAGAGAAAGAGGAAGAAAGAATAAAGATTTTGGGCCAAAAAGTGACTTTAATGTGCCAGATTTCGAACAGACCGCTTGAGCGGTGAAAAAGAACTCCCAGAATCTCTGAAATTTGCGTAGACTGCTCGAGTGGTCAAAAGTTTGCTCGAGCGAACTTGCTTCCAACACAGATAATCAAATTTCAAACAGGCATGACTTCCTTGTCCGGACTCCGTTTTGGGTTGTTCAGTAAACAGGATTACCGATGGTTCTATCCTCACATCCAAATTCAAAGTGTGGAAAGAGAAATGGAAAAAAGAGTGAAGACTACTCATGGGACAATTATCCGAATCGATTTTTTGGCTCAATCTTACTTTACCGTTATGATGCCACCTCAATCAATATCCCAAAATGAACCAAAGAGGCTCTAAGTACAATAATAAGAGTGCTAAGAGAAATCCCACTAGTCCAAGGAGTACAAAGTGTTACAAAAGTAGAATATAAAATTTGTCCAACGGAAACATACATAACGCATCTCACATCATACCATATAATATTTACAACATTCATCTGATATACATAACCCAAGATCAAAACTATAACATAATGAACTATACAAAACCAATGCTTCACGAGCTTGGCTAAAACAAAAGCTAAGGCCTCAACGCGGGGGCACATATCGGGTGGCTTTAGAAAAGGGTTGACTCCAAAGCAGTTTCTAATGCTAAGCTTCCTGGTACTCACCTACATACATATATATAAACAAAGTGAGCTGGAAGCCCAATAAGTAATCTCTAAGTAAAGGGGTTAAATGAATGAGTTCCATAACTTATCAAAATAATATAAAAGTTATTGACATAATCAAAAGCATGATTCAGAAACGTATAATAACAAATACAGTTCCTCAAACCTTTCATAGCTTGACACATTGTGTGGTACCCAAAAGCCTTATTTGACTGGGCGAAGTACCATATGGAACATTCATGTAGAATGGCTTCATTTGGAACACCCATATTGGTGACTCATGCGGAACATCATATTTGATGACTTATACAGAACATCACATTTGATGACTTATACTTGATGAGTTCATTCAGAAAGTATATCACATGTAGATACCATACGAACAATTACTATCGAAGTCATGTAGAACGATCATCAAAGATTGACATCATACAGAACATTTACAAGGAGCCAACAACATATGCAGAACGTCTATGATGAGTCGAAGACGAAACGAAAGTTACTGGAGATCAAAATAAAATTTCCAAATTGTCATAATAATTGTTCAAAAGGAAACTCATTTATTCTTAGCAAAATCACATTTTGGAAGGCTTATCATGTCATACACAATTCAAAATTTCGAAGTCATGACTTCACGTTTCAAAAGTTATTATTCAAAACTTATCATATCAAACGTTTCATAACAAAACATAGGTTTCACAAATTATCGGATAACATTCTCATTTTCAAAATCATATATATAAGAAAATATCTTTACAAAGACATTACTTAGGTTGATTAGTTTGATGTTCTTCCTCTACATTCCAACCTACACATTACACTTAACTACACACATTGAAATACGTTGTTCAAATCAAATAATTCATCTTATCTTTTCTAATTCAATCACCCATGTTGGTTTCTTACTTATTAATTCTCAATGAGTCACTTTCATGCCTAAGAATGCTTAGAAAGACACGAGGATGAAGATACAATAACAGAATATCTTTTAAAAAATATACTAAAACCAGGCCTTTGCTTGAGCAAACTTCTGGTCGCTCGAGTGGTCAGAGAGGTGTACAAAACTTCTAGATGGGTTTGAAATGTGCTCGAGCCAACTCTTCATCGTTCAAACAGATGCCAAACATACAGTCAGTTCGCTCGAGCCAACCTTTGGTTGCTCGAGCAGTCTGCAAAGACTACAAAGATTCTGGAAGCTCGCAAAGTTCGCTCAAGCCACCACTTGGTCGCTCGAGCGATCTATCAAAATTCTGGGTTTCAAAACTAAAAGTTTGAGCTTCCCAAATGCCAATTCAAAGCCTTGGGTCATGCATGGCTTGCTTAAAATCATAGAATTGCTTTAGAAAACATGTATACATGACCCCTTAAAAACCATTTGCTCAAAATCTTTTTAAATCAACCAAAATGGAACTTGCATGCAAGCTTTTTCAAACTTTTTTCCCAAAACTCATGACTTTAACAAAATTGTGCTCAAAAGCATGTATAAACTCTTTTCCAAAACGTGAAATTAAAGGTCAAAACATGATGAATCAAAGATGCTTCTGCAAATTAACTCTCAAACTCAACAAAGATGATCTAAACCAAACTCAAAATGGTAAAACTTAACATATTCATGCATGCATGTGTAGCTACTTCATTTATTATCACCTTCTTGACAATCTCAAACAAAATACATGCAAATGATCATATCTACTCCATGAACGCAACTCTAATTTGAATTATCTTCAAGACTTGTGGTTACAAAACTCAGATTTTTGCACTCAAAATGAACAAGAATGAGCTCAAAGCTCACACAAAACACATATATATGTATTGCTAGGATTAGCTTAATATGTTAATTAGATCATTGGGCTAATTAAACATAAATTAATTTATCAAACTGAATCAATTTTTAATCGAACTTCCCAAATGATTCTAAAAATTCCAATTAGTCTATTCATGTAGGCAATTTCAATTTCTAATATCATCTAAGCCTTCAATTTCAAATTCTGAACAGAAATCATAACAGATAGTTTTCAAATCAAATAGATATGCACAAATTAATCACATGGCACATGTCATAACCAAAAATTAACACACAATTAAATAATTATAATTATGATATGCATGTTGGGGTAACACTTGGTGCAGATGAGAACTAGTTGAGCTTCTTTCATCTTTTCTTTGAGTTGCACATTTTCAAACTCTTTTCAAAATGTATGAGATCAAAGTATTCCAAAGTAAGTGATTTAGTCTATACTTGTTTGTTTCACATAGTAATTCTACCATTAATAATCGGAACATGAGCATATATTGATAATGAATCTCATATCATGAATTAGTAGAGGTCGATCTTTGATCATGTGGGCAGGGGTGCTTAATTCATGACCTTTCTCTCTCATACCTAAGTTCTTGAATTGAGACACTATGGTTGTTATAGCCAGCGAATCATTGGTTTCCTAGTTTTCCTAAAAGATTAGGTAGCGACTCTAAGTCTACTAATACAATCCATTTTTGGCATCTCTTGTAATTAGTGGATTTTTCATGGATTTGCTAGATTTGGAATCTCATTCTATTTCAAATTGCACTCGTGAAACCAGACTAAGGTTTGAACTGTCGGGCACACTTGAACACCCCGTCCAGGAGATCCCACATGTGTACATAAGGTTCTTTGGGTAACATTGTAGAAAAATCATACCAATGGTTAATGAACCAAAAGGTTGGGAGTCATGATTTTTCAGTGCCTTATAAACCCGAAATTGTTCGAGGCTATAAGTGTAGATTAGGCTTCACACTTCTATGGCTTATACTTATTTTGCTTCCATATGATAGAATGATTTTGCTCCATTATTGAGGTAGTGACCTTAAGTAAACAAGTAGGTGTAATGTATGGGTGCTTAACATGGAATCCACCATTCTCTTTTTTTAAAAAAAAGACTATATATGGACACATTGGATTATTGGATTAGTGATTAAAATATATGGGTGCTTAACATGGAATCCACCATTCTCTTTAAAAAAAGAAAGCACATTCAAGCAATTTTTCACATTAACATTGAATCCAAAAGAAAATTGACTGGTGACTTTTTATAAAAGTATTTTATAAAATTAATATAATATATTATAGAAGCTTTTTTAAATAATTTTTGGGGTTAAATTAAAAAGTGAAAGTTAAGAATTTTATTACATGATCTAGGGATTAGATAGTGATAAATAATTCATGCATATTGGTTCATATGGGATAAAGTTTGGTGGAAAGACTAATTATAAGAAAGGATCTTGCTTGTAATTTTGTATTTTTAGGGGTTTAGTTGTAATGTGTTGATGGACATTATTGCAACTAGTAGAAGTCTAATAATTATCTATTTGATATATAATTAAAAGGATATACATAATTATATATATTTCTCTATTGATTATTAATTGATAAATATAAATTATATGGATAGGTGTATCTAAGTCAAATGATAGGTTTCATTTGATTCCCACAACTAAAAGATAGAGATACCTAAAGATCCCACGTACATGCAAATTGTGACAATCTCGTGTTGCATTATGCTTTTAATTCCTTAATTGTGCACGAGCTTATGTGCTAAGTGTGTATTTGAGTGATAAATATGTCATTAATATGTTTTTGAATTTATATATGTTGATCGTAAGAAAATTTGTTAAGAATTCTGCTTTCATCTAAAAATTGAAGGCCTTAATGGTGTCAAAAACCGAAGTTGGTTAATTTATTGTGATCCACATAATTTTTAAAGCCTATTAGGGAGTTCGATTAAAATTTGATTCAGTTTAAATTAATTAGATTAAATCAATTAAATTAAGCTTAGGATTAGATAACCTAAGCCTTAATTACTTAGCATAAATCTTGATTAGTTAATTAACTTAATTAGGCTTATAAATAGTTGTAACACCCCGAAACCATAAATAATTCAATCATCCACAATATTAAATAAATGATGTCTGTACACTTTCATGATTCCATTCAAATAATTCTTTCTCATTGAATTGTAGATCTTAGTTTACAAAACGATTACCAAATACATATCCTTGTTCAGTGAGCTAGAGAAAATTACAAAACGAATACATTACATTGTGACCTCTAAACAAAATTATAAAAACTTATAATGAAATAGAAAGGGTTCCAAAAGTTTTCATTACAATTTTTTCCAAGTCCACCAAAAGATCGAGAGTTTACAAATAAAATAAAAGAAATATCATTTTCATCATTCTTCTTCAAAGCGGGTTTGGGTTTCTTCGTTTCCTGAAATGTTAGTAAAATAGGAATGAGCAATGTTGCCCAGTAGAGAATAACTTTATCCAAGTATATAAACATTTAATTTAAATGTGCAAGGCCTATATTTACTTCCAAGAGTTCATATATATTTAAAACCTAAAATCTTATAACATCCCATTCACCATCAACCTTTACATTTTTTCCTTCCACACACGGATGGCACGTGGGCATCTCAAGCCTTTCCACTTTTGTCGTCCTCACATGAACTAGCCAGTGGCCACCTCACAACATTTCTACATTCACCGCCCTCACGTGGACTGAGCAAGTGGAGACCTCAACACAACCCCACGTTCATCGTCCTCACACGAACCGGTTAAGTGGGCACCTCAAACACATTTCATAACATTTGCATTTTCCAAAACACCAACAATCGCTAAGATTCTCCAATTCTACTTATCAATTGCCCATTTCATCAAATTCATGAGTGATTAGGGTTCATAAAAAAAAAAAAAAAAAATTAGAGTTTTCCTATACTAATGTTTATTTTCCTTGAATCAAGTATAGTTATTCACTATCTCCTAGATGATTTCATAATCTACAATCAATTTCACATAAACACATTATTTATACAAAGTTCATATATATATATACCACATCTATCTCCATGGCTCAACATCCTCTAAGATTTACACACATTTAAACCAAAATGAAAATGTACAAGGGTAAAGATATTCCTACCTCAAGATTGTGGAAGGAAAGATGAAGATCCACTCGATGAGCTTCCAAAAGGTCATAATCTATTCGGCTCAAAACGTAACTCTTGATGAGGAGAACAACTTTAATGAAATTTCAAGGATTGATTCTTGCTCTATCTGGATGAAATCTAGAGTTTCTTAACTAGGGTTTTTTGAAAAAGGGGAAAAGAGTGAGAGAAAAGATGAAAAAGTGAGTCAAAAATGTGTTTGGATCGAGTTTTAAATCTGCGAAATACTGGAAGCTCACATTCTACGCTCGAGCGACCATTCCTTCGCTCGAGCGGTCTCACCTGCAAACCTGCGAGATACTGGGAGCTACAAATCTCCGCTCAAATGACAAAATAATCGCTCGAGTGGCCACCCAAAAGCAACTGTTACAACCTACCCCCCTTAAAGAATTTCGTCCCTGAAATTTGCACAGTTCCTACCAAAATAATTGTAACAAATTCCAAGAAGATGGATATAACTATAGCAATAATCTCAATCATTTCTATTTCACAAACCCAAGCAAAATCAAAGCTAACTTTAACACATACATGGAAATTTAGAGTTTCTTCATTCACATCCCTTTTTAACCTCTCACATATGACTTAAAATTTACAAACAACACATTCACATATCAATAAATAGATTGGGATATTTCTCACGAACTTCAACTTCTCTTTCCCAAGTGGCCTTTTCCACTCCGTGATGGTGCCATAATACTTTCACTAAAGGTATGACCTTGCCTCTCAAAACTTGTTCCCAGGTGTCCAAAAGTTTCATCTATCTTTCTTCATAAGAAGCATTCTCGTCCACCTCCAAATTTGTCCAGTCCAAAACATGGGAAAGATCAGGTTCATACTTGTGAAGCATAGAGACATGGAACACATCATGCACTTCGGATAATTGCAGTGGCAGGGCAAGGCAATAAGCTACTTCTTCCACCCGTTCTATAACATCAAAGGGACCAATGAATCTTGGTGACAACTTACCGCTTCATTCAAATCTCATTAAACCCTTTCTAGGTGAGATCTTCAAGAATACGCGATCACCTATATCAAAAGATAAAGGTCTTCTTCTTCCATCTGCATAGCTCTTTTGTCGACTTTGAGCCATAATTAACCATTTTTGAATGAGAGCTATTTTCTCCATGGTTTCACGAACTAATTCTGATCCAAGCATAGGTGACCTATATGGCCGACCATACAAGGCTTCAAAAGCGGCCATCTCAATACTAGCTCGGTAACTATTATTGTAGGTGAATTCCACTAAAGGTAGGTATTTTTCCTAAGAACCTTTAAAATCTAGCACACATGCTCTCAACATATCTTCTAAAATTTGAATAGTGCGCTCAGACTGTCCATCGATTTGGGGGTGGTAAGCAGTGCTAAATGTCAATTGAGTGCCCATAACTGTTTCTAGGCTTTGCCACAATTGTGCAGCAAAACGAGGGTCCCGATCTGAGACAATACTCACTTGAACTCCATGAAGCTGAACTATCTTTTTAACAAAAAGTTCTGTCAAGTAATCGACTGAGTCCCCCATACTCATAGCAAGAAAATAAGCCAACTTAGTTAATCGATCCACTACCACCCAAATTGCATCATTATCCCTTTGTGTTCTAGGGAGGCCCGCAACAAAATCCATAGTGATATGCTCCCACTTCCATTTGGCTATGGGCAAAGGTTATAATAACCCGACTGGCTGTTGATGTTCCACCTTGACTTGCTGACAAGTTAGGCACCGGGATACAAATGATGCCACGTCCCACTTCATACCTCCCCACCAAAATTGTTGGCCAAGATCATGGTACATTTTTGTACCCCCCAGATGTACTGCAAGATAGGAGTGGTGAAATTCTCGAAGTACCTCTTCTCTACATGACTCAGGTACAAAAAGACGGTCTAGATACCAGACATTAGAATCAAAATCTATCCTCTAACCCTTTTCTTCCTTCCTTTAGGTAATCTTCTCCTTGATTGCTTCAGCTTCCAAGTAACTCCGTTGTGCCTCCATAACTCAAGTAACAAGTGTTGGTTATGCCAGGATAGAAAACAAGGTGGCATGTTCTGAAGATTCACCAAGATGCAAATTGAACTCACCCAAATCACCAAACATTTCCCATTCCCTAATTGCGAGATTGGCAAGGGTACTCACAAACTTTCTATTCAAGGCGTTGGCCACCACATTGGCTTTCCCGGGATGGTAGTGTAATTCAAAATAATAATCTTCCAAAAATTTCATCCACCTTATTTGGCGTAAATTTAAATCCTTCTGAGAAAATAAGTATTTAAGGCTTTTATAATCTGAGAACCCCTCAAATTTCTTTCCATACAAATAATGTCTCCACAATTTTAGGGCAAAGATAACAGCGGCTAGCTCTAAGTCATGTGCCTGATAATTCCTCTCGTGGGTCTTTAATTGACACGAACCATAAGCCACTACTTTACCCTTTTGCATCAAAACATATCCTAAACCTTCTATAGAGGCATCACAGTACACAATGTAACCCAACCCTTTTCCTGGAATGATTGAGACCAGTGCAGTGGTTAATCTGGTTTTCAGCTCTAAGAAGGATTTATCACATTGTTCATTCCAAACAAACTTCACCTCCTTCTCGTCAGTGTAGTCAACGGAGAAGCTAAAGTGGAGAAGTCTTTCACAAACCGTCTATAGTAACCAGCAAGACCCAAGAAACTATGGATTTCAAATGCGTTCCTAGGTCGCTCCCAATTTTGTACCGCCTCAATCTTTGAAGAATCTACGGTAGAAACAACATGACCCAAGAATTTCACCTTGGAGAGCCAGAACTCTCACTTCTCATACTTAGCATATAATCTATGCTCCCTAAGTAATTGCAACACAATGCGAAGGTGCACCTCATGTTCTTTTTTGGAAGGCGAATATATAAGAATATCGTCCATGAAAACTACCACAAACTTATCATGATATTCACGAAAAACTCGATTCATCAAGTCCATAAAGGTGGTAGGGGCATTAGTTTAACCAAACGGCATCGTAAAGAACTCATAGTGGCCATAACGAGTATGAAAGGCCATTTTTGGAATGTCCTCTTCTTTTACACGTAACTAGTGAGAGCCCAATCTTAGATCTATCTTTGAAAAGAATTGAGAGCCTTTGAGTTAGTCAAAAAGATCATCTATTCTAGGCAACGGGTACTTATTCTTAACTATGACTCCATTCAGCTTACGGTAATCAATGCATAGCCACAAGGAACCATCTTTCTTCTTCGCAAAGAGGGCTGGTGCTCCCTAGGGCGACATACTAGGGTGTATAAAACCTTTATCTAACAACTCTTGTAATTGTTCCTTCAGGACAAGCAATTCTGCTGGAGTGAATCGATAGGGTGACATGGAAATGGGTGCAATACCTGGCACTAGGTCCATAGAAAACTTAACCTCACGATGTGGGGGTAGTTCGGTAAGATCCTCTGGAAAAACGCCTAAATATTCACAAACCACTCTAGGGAAAACACTTCGTACCCCACTGTCCCCATCATTCATCGAAGTTGCAATATGGGAAGCAAATTTTCCTCAACTCTGAGAGTCATATGACAATGTTAAAAGTCTATCCGTTCTAACCCCCATAAAATAAAAACAGTCACCCTCGGCAGTACATACGGTAATTCTCCCTTGGCAACAATCTATCATAGCCTGGTAAGAGGACAACTAGTCCATACCAAGGATGACATCAAAACCCATCATCTCTAACAACACCAAGCTAAAAAGAAGTCGGTGGTTAGCAACTTCAATCACACACCCGCAGCACTTGTGGTTCAATACTATCTTACCCCCAACCTGCGATTCAACCACAAGAGATGATTCTAACGATTCAGCCTCTAATCCCAACATGGATGCAAATGAAGATGTTATAAATAAATGAGATGCCCCGTATCTGTCAACACACAGGCCCAAGCATTATATATATGTACCTCACATCACCATTGGTCCTGTAGACTGCTCAGATGCAATAACTGCATAAACTCTCCCTTGGGACCTTTGCTCACCCTTTAATGATAGGCATGTGGTACAGACTGTGCGGAGGTAGCTCCATGTACAGCTCGAGATGCTTTTCCAGATTGAACTGGCTGATAACCTCTGACTTTCTCCGGCCTGAAACCTTGAAGCACTAGCCGTTTCGGTAATCTGGGGACAAAACTTCTTCATATGACCTAGTTGGACACATTGATAACAAATGGGTGATTGACCCCCACCCAAGGCCAAGTTCTGAGAATGAATAGAAGGCTGCCGTTGTTGATTACCCTTCTGTGGACATGTAATGGACTTGTGGCCCTTTCACCACAAGTAATCCCACTTTGTCCTGTACTATCCGTGCTCTTTCCTGTCATGGGATTTGATGATATGACCTATAGCGGCAATTGATGAGAAGACATAGAACTCCTTGACTTCTTGGATGCCATAGAACCCCCTCGAGAGTTAGTAAACCCTCGTCTCTTAAGTTGCTGTTTCTTTTCCTCACCTTCAAGCATGATCTCAACATGTGCCACGGATTCTACCAACCTATCATAATCCTGGATCATATTCCCCATCACCTTCATCAAAATTCCCCGGCCTCAGTCTCTTTTCAAACTCTATATATCTACACTCTTCAGTGGTTACCAAGTCGAGTGCAAAACGAGATAGGCTTGTGAAAGTAGCCTCAAACTCTGCCACTATGGAGTCGAATTGTTCAAGTTCCTCAAACTTTCTCCATAAACGTCCCTTGCAGTGGGAGGGAGGTACTTCTCCTGAAAGGCATGAGAAAACGCCTCGCAAGTAGGCTCAATTCGACCCTTGGCATATTTCCACCATTGGTTGGCATCCCCTTTCAATTGGTAGCTAGTAAGTGCCACTTGAAGTTCACCGTCTCGAATATCTAGGATCTCAAAAGATTTAATAATTTGCTCAAGCCATTTATCTGCTTTTAAAGGTTCAGCACCCCCCAAGGAATTTGGCAGGATTTGAGCGAAAAAATTCCTTTTTCAGGAATCTCTCCTTCAATTGTTCTAGCTGCTTGTTCGGCTCTAAGAATATCCATCGATTCCCTAGGGGCTCCGGCCATCTCTCGAGCCAACAATCCCATAGCGTCTTGGGCCGGTGGAGTGGCCACATTGTTTTGACCCACTCCTTCTTCTTGAGGAGGGATCTCTGGTTGCGCCGGAATATTTCAACCACCCCTATGAGGCCTGCCATAACCCCCACCATGTCTAGACATCCTATATAAGGTAGATATGGACAAGATTAACTCAGAATTGATATACTAGCTCATCAACTTCTCCTCAAGTCTTAATATCATTCTCAACAATTAAACATGTAAACAAACAAAACACATACTGATCCTTCTCCCAGGATATCAACTCATTTCATGACATCCATGGATTTCCTAGTGGAAAAGGCCTTGATCAAGTACCTTTCCATAGGGATTTCAATGAATGTAGTGGACATAAGTGATATCCTAGAGGATTGACCCCATACACACTTAGTCATGTAAACACATAATCAAATAAAATCATTAACCCCTTACACTAGCATGACAACCCAATGTGACAAAGTCACTTCCCATGAGCTCCACGTATTCGGCCCGGTTAGTTCTGATACCAATTTGTTACACCCCAAAACCATAAACAATACAATCATCCACAATATTAAATATATGATGTCTGTACACTTTCATGATTCCATTCAAATAATTCTTTTTCTCATTGAATTGTAGATCTTAGTTTACAAAACGATTACAGATTACATATCCATGTTCAGTGAGCTAGAGAAAATTACAAAACGAATACATTACATTGTGACTTCTAAACAAAATTATAAAAACTTAAAATGAAATAGAAAGGGTTCCAAAAGTTTTCATTACAATTTTTGCCAAGTCCACCAAAAGATCAGGAGTTTACAAATAAAACAAAAGAAATATCATTTTCATCATTCTTCTTCAAAAGTGGGTCTTGGGTTCTTCGTTTTCTAAAATGTTAGCAAAATAGGAATGAGCAATGTTGCCTAGTAAAGAATAACTTTATCCAAGTACATAAACATTTAATTTAAATGTGCAAGGCCTGTATTTACTTCCAAGAGTTCATATATATTTATAACCTTAAATCTTATAACATCCCATTCACCATCAATCTCCACACTTTTTCTGTCCTCACACGGATAGCATGTGGGTGCCTCAAGCCTTTCCACTTTCAATGTCCTCACATGAACTAGCCAGTGGACACCTCATAACATTTCCACATTTGTCGCCCTCACGCGGACCGGGCAAGTGGACACCTCAACATAACCCCACATTCGTCGTCTTCACATGAACCGGTTAAGTGGGCACCTCAAACACATTTCATAACATTTGCATTTTCCACAACACCAACAATTGCTAAGATTCTCCAATTCTACTTATCAATTGCCCATTTTATCAAATTCATGAACAATCCCTTATAGTTCATTAAAAAAAATAAATAAATAAAATTTGGGGTTTTCCCACACTAAGGTTTATTTTCCATGAATCAAGTATAGTTATTCACTATCTCATAGATGATTTCATAGTCTACCATCAATTTCATATAAACACATCATTTACACAAAGTTCATATATATATATATATATATTCCACATCTATCTCCATGGCTCAATATCCTCTAAGATTTACACACATTTAAACCAAAATGAAAATGTACAAGGGTAAAGATATTACTATCTCAAGGTCATAGAAGGAAAGATGACGATCCACTCAATGAGCTTCCAAAAGGTCATAATCTATTCAACTCAAAACGTAGCTCTTTATGAGGATAACAACTTTAATGAAATTTCAAGGATTGATTCTTGCTCTATCTAGATGAAATCTAGAGTTTCTTAACTAGGGTTTTTCAAAAAAGGGAAAAAGAGTGAGAGAAAAGATGAAAACGTGAGTCAAAAATGTGTTTGGATCGAGTTTTAAATTTGATGTCCCAACATGACCACTCGAGTGAAACTTCTATCACTCGAGCGAAGTACCAAAATGTAGAGGGACTGCTGGAGCGAACTTTCCACCGCTCAAGCAGTAAACACAAGGTCTCAGAAGTTTTGTAGAGCTATAGTGAAAATACTAGAAGCTCACATTCTAAGCTTAAGCGACCATTCCTTCGCTCAAGCGGTCACCCAAAAACAGTTGTTACAATACTTGATGATTGAGATTAGGCTCATATTCTTACACTCAATTATCTAAGAGAAAGCCTTAGAGAGAGAGAGAGAGAGAGAGAGAGAGAGAGAGAGAGAGAGAGAGAGCGCTTGAATTTGAAGAATTAAAGAAGACAATTCAAGAATTTGCTAAATTGAGCTCAATTAAAGACCTTGGGTAAGCTTTTGAACCCCAATTCATGAAGCTAAGCTATTTCATATGTGAATTCAAGAAGATTATGTGTTTAAATGTAAGAATTGAGCTTAGAATGAAGAGTTAGAGGTTAATTCATACATGCATGCATCGTTTTGTTGAGTTCTCCATTTTTGGAGCATGATTATCTCATCCATGTTGAATGTGGAAGATGAATTGTACATGCATGCATGAATTACAAGGTTTTGAAAGCGAATTGCATGATTTTGAAGCTTGGAGATAGAATTTGAAATTAAAATCAACATGCATAAAAAAAATTGGATTTCATTTTGAAGAATTCTTGAAGTATTGAGCTTTGATTTTGCAAATTGGCTTTGTATTCATGTTTTTGGAAGAGTTTTAAGTGCTTGAGAAGTGGTTAACAAGGCATGCAATTTTTTGTGTTTCAAAATGTAAACTTTCAAGCTCAATTCTATTCTAGAATATCTAGAATTCTGTCTCACCGCTCGAGTAAACAATATGTCGCTCAAGCGCACATTGTATGCATCCAATATTTTTGCAGACAATTGCAGTTGGCTTGAGTGACGAAGCCACCGCTTGAGCGTTTGCCTTTTATTTTGCACCTTGGCTCGAGCAAACATTGAGCCTAGATTCGGACTATCCAATACTTTTGAAGACCAAGTGGTCCGCTCAAGCGACCAATGTTGCGCTCGAGCGAAGTGCTATGTTTCATCAAATTTTGAAAAGACATATTCTAATCAAATGTGCATTCTCATTCCTTTCTAAGCATTCTTAGGCATAAATTAAACATCCTAAATGAATTAAAGGGATAGAATGAAGGCTAAGAGAATTGAATAAGTTAAAGAACAATCTGGTTGAGCAATGTAATTCAATGTGTGTATGTTGATGTATTGTGTAGGATCATCCACAAGGATAAGTCAACAACAGAATCACTATGAGTAATATCTTAGTAAAGATATTTTCTTACTTACTTCATTTTTTGAATGTCCTTATGTGGAAAGCTTTTCTGAAGTTGTGATTTTGCAATCGTGAATGAGTTCCTATCTGTCTGATCAATATGATATCTGTAAATGTGATTGATATGTCACTAATATGTATGATGGACCTAAGGTCATTATGTATATTCAAATTGGACCCAAGGTCATTCTATATACTAGAATTGGACTCAAGGTCATTCTGTGTAATTGAAATGGACCCAAGGTCGTTCTATACATTTGATAAGATGTCCCCACGGTTGTTCTGAACATCTGTTAAGTCTGACTACCTATTATGAGTTGACCGAATGGTCATTATATAGCTGTAAATGATTGGACCCGACGTTGTTTCGTTATGATATGATCAATTTCATTTTGTACATCTGATGAACCCAAGGTCATTCTGTTATGTAATGTTCATGATATAGAAATGCTTATGTCAATTACTAGAACTCATTCACATAAACCCTCTACTCTTATGTTATTCATTGGGCTTTTGCTCACTCTATTTTATATATATATATATATATGTAGGTGAGCAGCAGGATGCCCAGCCCCAGCCTTAGTAAACCTGTGAAGGATACCAAGTTTTTTGGAAGTCTGCTATGAGCGCCTCATGAGCGAGGTTTTTGTTCTTTTGTCTTTTGAATTTCTGTTTTCTTTTTATTGGTCATGTTTGGCCTTGCATATGTACATAAGTTCTGGTTTGGTATGACAATGGTGTTTGAAAGATCTTGGATATGTGGAATCTTATGATGTTTGTATGGGTGTAAGTTATTAATATATGAGAAGTTCTGTTTATGCCATTTATGCATAGCTCATTGGACAATATTTTATATTTGTGCTTCTGCATCTGGCCCCATCTGATTAATTATGATTTGATTTCTGTTTGAGGCTATAGATAATCTCATGATTGCTGGCCGGTTATGATCCAAACCTCTAGGGGCAAGTTCGAGTCATGACAGAGTAGTATCAAAGCACGAGTTAATAACTCACACACTTGTCCAATTGAGCAATATGGTGTCTAGAAAAGACTTAAGGTGCATTCATCTGATAAGAATCTGTCTGTGTGCATTTGAATATTTTAAACATGAACTGTTGTGCCTATATGTGTATATGTGCAATAACTGTGTCTATTATAATGCACGTTTATATATATAATGGTGAGAACAAGAGCTAATGAAATAGAAGAGTAGGCTATGGCCCGATTGGATAGAATGGAATCTGAAGCATTAAGGCAACAACAGCAACAACCACCCCCACCTCTGCCAATGCTAGTACCGCCGGTACAAGGCTATCAGACTGATGATCATATAATTGCTCTAACTAAAGAATTTAAGAAGATGAAACCACCATTGTTCTATATGGGAATAGATCCGTTGAAAGCTGAAGCTTGGGTCCTTGGAATAGAGAAATCATTTGAGGTGTTTTCGTGTGCCGATGCACAAAGGGTTCAGTTGGCCGCATTTACTCTAGAGGATAAGGCAAGAAGGTGGTGGATGCTAATCCAATAAGATAATAAGGGGATTGATTAGGCACAAGTCCTCGAAATATTTTATGAAAAATATTTTCCACTGTGTGTCCGTCATCGAAAAGTGTCGACTTTGAGGACTTTAAGCAAGGTAACATGATAATAGCTGATATAAAGCAAAGTTCACAGAGTTGGCCAGGTTGCACCACACATGGTTGACACAGATTATAAAAAGGCGAGGAAGTTTGAGGATGTACTTTGGAATGCAATTTTAGAAAAAATAAATGTCTTGAAATTGCCAAAGTACGTGGATGTTCTTGTAATAACCCAACCCTCGCATGTGTTTCCGGTATATTTTTTTTAGTCCCTCATTATGCGTATTTATATGCTTATTGTGAAATGTCACGTGGAATTAAGTTTAATTAAGTGAACCTTATGACTATGGATTCATATCCATTGAATAAGGAGACATATCTGTCACAATTAAAATGTTTGGATTAAGAATTGAAAGCCTTAAGAGCTTGATAATCTGAAGTTGACTTGTAATGATCTGGAATTTTTCCCTCCGCTCGAGCGGGGGAGTTGGCGCTCGAGCGGACTTTTGGGGTTCCCAGCAATTTTGCAGACGGCTTGAGATTTTAAGAGTTGTAAATTCCCGCTCGAGCGTAGAAGTGGTCGCTCGAGCGGACGGCTTGGTTGGTTTGAGCGCTCGAGCGCAATGTTGGCCGCTCGAGCGGGTCCCTTGGTTGAGTTTGAATTTTTGAGGCACGTGGATTCATTTGTGGCATTTTATTAGTATGTTTGGAACCTCCTTAGTTTTATTTTGGGGCATCGATTGAGGTGGTAACATGATGGTAAAGTAAGATTGGACCAAAAACTTTAATTCGAACACTTCACTTACGATCAGCCGTCACTCTTTTGCCCTTTTCTTTTTCCACACTTTGAATTTGGATGTGAGGTTAGAACCATTGGAAAGCTTATTTCCGGGGCTTCAATTTGGACACAAGAATGACTTAAAACGGAGTCCGGATGAGAGAGTTATACCTGTTTGAAGTTTTGGAATCTGTGTTGGAAGCAGGACCGCACGTGCGGGAAAAGCGGCGCACGTGCGGAACTGTGCGGGACAGCAGCTCAAAAACATGATTTTTGGATCATTTCTTACATTTTCTTTTCCTCTCTTCTTCTCCCCTCCTCCATGTCCGAAACCCTAGCCCCCAAAACCTTGATTTCCTCCACTTTTATCAACAGTCCACCATGGTTCTTGCATCAAGGATGGAGAACAAGAGAAGATCAACATTTTCTACCGATTGGATTTCGAAATTTTGGAGGAATCTCATCAAGCTTGCTCCCTTGTTTGATTCTTGAGGTAGGGGTTCTATTATTGGGTTTAGATTATGGTTTATAGAGGATGGACCTAGGGTGTATAATAAATGGGAAGATTGGAACAAAAAGTAATGGGTTAAGAAATTTGGATTGTTCTTGAAATTTCTAGATTTTTCTTGAAACCCTAGGTTGATTTTTGATGATAATCAATGATTTAGCCCAAATTGAGAGTTGAATCATGAAATTGGTAGGTTGAATTATATATGTACAAGTTTAATTGGAATTTGGTTATGTTTGAAAATTATGTTTAAAATTTGCGAATGAACTTTGTTACGCACGTTGTAATTCATGCTATAATGTAAAGGAAAAATTGGGAAAATAATCTATTAATGATATGGATGATATGAACTCGATTTTGGAGTATTGAAATGAGATTCAAGGATTTATTTTGAATTATGTTGAATTGCAAATGGTGTTGAAGAACAAAGTGATGTTTACTTGGATTATGTTGTGATGAATAATATTGAAATTGAATGGTGTTGTACTATGATGAATTGTGTTTGAATTACGTGAACTGTGTAGGGTCAGCTACGGGGGCGGACCAAGCATCTGAACACTGTGAGTAGTAGTACTGTGGTTGTACGTTTAATTATCATTAACGATTCTCATTGTTAATATTTCGTTCCTTGCAACTAAATATGTTAACAAAATGCGGATTGAAAAATCTAAAGGCATTATTAAGCAGTATGTTCTGTTTACTATTGGCAATGAATACTAACATTCTGTTATTTGCAAGATAGCTATAGTGATTAATGACGAACAAAGGGAACGTATAAGCACTATGGAACCATGGTATTCACGTATCTCTGATTTCATTCAATCTGGAAAATGTGCTTACCTTTCGTTAATGATTATCGGGCATGTCCTGTTCAACTTAAGTTAACTATGTTAACTCATGTGAATGATGTAACGGCTACCATTAGTACTCTGTTAAGTACAAGTCAACTATGTTAACATATATGAACAATCAAACAAAGGTGTATGCTTCTATATGCTATTAATAGATCAAGTGAACTACGCCATTTCTTAATGAATAATTAGTGTAGACACCCCATTTTTGACCGTCCTCAAGACTTGGACGTCACCGTTTGGACACTCGGTGATCATCCATGTTTGTGTTTCGTTTTGAGTTCCCGGAGGTCTCGGCTACGCGCCTTGCCTCAAGACCTCTCAACTCGACTGTTCCGTGTTTGGTTTTGCACCAAACACTTGTGTTTTTGCTTCTGAGGGTAAAGAGTAGCTTGTTAGCTACCCTTGGATCTCACCGGCCTTGTCTTGAGGCCACCGGCCATGTTTTGAGGCTACTGGCGATTGGTGAATTATACCATTGGCCGGTCGGCACTTAGTGTGGCCGGTGACCTCCTTTTCTGGCTGGTAGCACCTTTTTACCTTTTTCAGGCATGGTGCATGCCAGCTGTGCCAGCTGGAATGCACCAAACCTGCCCCGGGGCATGCATGTGGCTGTTTTGCCCCTTTTGCACCCTTTTGGTCTAGCTTCTTGAGGAAGCTTGACCTTTTGTCAAAGCTTCCTCAAGAAGCTTGCCAGCTGTCCTGGCTTCCTCTAGAAGCCTTGACCTTCTTGGCCCCTTTGCCCCTTTCTCATTTAGCTTCTTGGAGAAGCTTCAAGCTTTGGCATTGCCTATATAAGACCTCCTTCTTCTCCATTGTTAGGGTTAGAACAAAAAACCAGAGCTTATACATATATACATCTGTCATATACTCTCTCTCTCTACATCTCTCTCTCTCATCCTTTGTGTGTGTTTGGAAGCCCAAAAAGTGTGTTTTGACCTTGGTTTTGCACTAATACACACACCATTACACCATACTTCGACCTTGAGAGGCTTTGAGGGTTTGTTTTTGAGTTTTTGGACTGATTTTGACTAGAGGAAGGTGGCTGGCCTTGCTGTTCATCAAGGGTTCTTCAAGGGTAATCTTTTCACTTTAGATTCCCCAATCTTGCACTAGATGTTTGCCTATCTTGCATACTGATTTAAGCTTTGTGTATAGCTAAAAAAAGTCTGGTATTTGCATGCTTGAGATACTTCATTAAGGTTGTTTTGGTGTTAGGGGTCGATCCCCCCCTCTTAGGCCTTATTTGGCCCTTTTGGTGCCTTCCTTTTTGAGCTTTGGTTGCCTTTGTGTATTGACCTTCTCACCACTGAAATCTAGTGGATTTTCAGTGGTGAAGAAGGGGTTTTAAGGTCTTGCATAGGGGAGGGACACCCCTCTCCCTTCGTCTCTCTTTTGTCCTTGTTTTTGGCTCATAAGGGTAGTATACATGATTAGTTGTTCTTGGCTTCATTTCAGAGGTTCTTGAGTGTTTTTGGGTCATATCATGCCTCTATTTTTGGTCAGATTCATAGCCCTTTGTATGCTTAGTATACTTTTTTTGCATTCCCTTATTTGGCCTAGAAATGCATCATGCATGCAACCCACCATGCCCTCATGTTTTGGCCTAACTTTGTGAAGTTATTAGCCATGTCTTACCATGCTTGAGGTCTGTTGGGTGCTGTTTTAGCCACATTTGCCATGTTTGGTGTAGCCTCTTTGCATTTAGGCTTATGAGCCTTGAAGGTGTGAGTCATAAGCATGTTTTAATTGGGTCATTTCAGTGCTTTGGAATCCTTTCTCATGATATTTCAGTCCCTAATCCATGCTTGTATGCCTACCTTTACCATCTCTTTCATGCCTTAATGAGTTGGCCTTTATGCCCTAGTCTTAGGTCTATTGGTTTGCATGTTTATTTTGTATGTTAACATCATCATTTTAGTACCTTTGGCCACTGTTTTGGGGTGGGCTGAGGTTTGCCCTTTTGCATTGCATGATCATGTTGCATTGCTTTGATTTCATGCTTGCCTAGTAACGTAATTGCATGCTTGCATATTATTAACTAGTTGCATTCCGTGTCATGGTATACATAATGAGTTGCATAGCATTACATCTTGTATGTTCGGCATTGCATAACTCATGTTACATAATTGAGCCACATTTGCATACATGCATTGCATTTGTTTGGTTTGGGGTGTTGAGCCAAACTTGAGGGGTGAGGAGTGTTTGTACTTCGAGTGACAAAACACGTCTCAATCCTCAGTCGCCGATGTCTTTGATCTCAATATGATAAGACATTAGCTTTCATTTGATTGTCGCATGCATTTACATTGAATAGCAAACTTGGTCTCTTAGGCCATCATGCATAATTGATGGCCCGAGAGTCGAGGGCCATGCTCCCTTGAGTCCATTGCATGATAGGGAGTGTGGCTATGCTTACATTTGCTTGAAATTCCATGCCATACACTGCTTGTCCTCTGTTGTTGTCAAAACTGATTTCTGCAGGAAGTTTTGGCCGGCCGGCCATCTCTAGTGCCGACCGGCCATCAATGAATGGCCGATAGATCTATCAGTGGCCGGCGGCAATTTCCCATGGCCGGTGGCCATTCCCCCCAGCCGGTGGCGCTCCACAGTGTGCATAAAATCTGTCCTAAGACTTGTGCGGTCTTCAGAGGAGCTAGGCAGTAAAAACAGAGGCAATAGTGCTATGGCAACGAGTTTCTGGGCGAGACAGATCAAGCATGCATCATCCACGCATCCCAAGGCAGGGCTGCGGCCACCTTCCTTCTGCATTTATTTCGTATTAATTAAGGGTCTGTAATAATTAATTAGCTAGGATAGTTGATTTATTATTTGGCCTGTATATTCTTTCGGTCCCTCCGTGTGGGGGCGTATTATAATTGTGTGTGTGGGTGTGTGTATGTCTTCCAATCCCACGTCTTTCTTCCCTTTTATTTATCCGCTTATGATGGTTAGACTAGGGCATATTTAAGTTAGCATACCTTATGCTATGCATGCGTGCATCCATACATTCGTCTTACATGCACCGGGCTCGGTACATCATACTAACTGCACTTGTATTTCAATTCCAAGTTGAATACGTGTTAGTTGTAGTATCATCATATGCCATCTTAGAATAGCCGAGCCTATTGTAGGTGCATCTTGCATGTGTTGCATTAGCCATCTTGACATGAACTAGGATCATGCATATGATTGCTAACTAGTTTCTGTTTTCGCTTGGAGTACTCGGTAAGTGTTTATGCTTTAGCATCCTTGCATGAGTGTGAGTGTTGCTTTGATAAGATGCTTACCATGAGGCTATGTGCTTATGTGATATAACTGCCTGAATGCTGTGGGTGAAGGTTGAGTTACTTAAATTGGAACAATACATCGAATGCGAGCTTTAAGCCCACTAGATAGTGGCAAAACCATCTTTTCTAAAGCCCACTTAAGGGTGGCAAAACCCGCATTTTAGCCCACTCGCAAGTAGCAAATCACTTTCAAAACAAACATGAAATGTTTTGTTCTAATTTGGGCAATTTGGTCTATACTTGTTTGCTGTGCGCATAACATAGTAATTCTAGGCTAATAACCAGAATAAGAACGCATAATGTTTTCAAAACAAGATATCACGGTTAGTAGAGGCCGATCTTCGGATCGGGCGAGAGGGGGTGCTCATAGCTGACCTTCCCCAATCGTACCTAAGTTCCCGAGCCGAGGTAACTTTGGTGATGACGGACACGTGGCCTTTGGCACCGAGTCAGGGTTTCCTAAATCCCCCATAAAAAATATTTAGGTGGCGACTCTATATCTGGCAAAGCAGTCCATGTTTGGCACTTCTTTCAAAATCTGTTTTTCTCAAAATAATTTTGCCGGATTTGGACTCTTTGGTTCAAGATTAAGAACCGCGACAACAAAATTGAGTCCGAACTGTAGTGAGGTCCC
Source organism: Camellia granthamiana (assembly GCA_036172215.1). Lineage (NCBI taxonomy): Eukaryota > Viridiplantae > Streptophyta > Magnoliopsida > Ericales > Theaceae > Camellia > Camellia granthamiana. The sequence goes on along the minus strand of CM069914.1, from coordinate 6,312,543 downwards.
TCGCGGACTTGTTACAATTAGCTAAGACCATGGATTGTTTTATACGTTAATACCTACTAAGTATTATGATAAACAACGGATTGACCTACGGATGACTCAACCTGAAGACAGAATTAAATATCAACGACCTTGTCATGTGACTCACATTATGATGTAAACTGTTCTGTCTTTGTTAAATGTACTGTAATGACATGATGTAACAAGAAATGCTCTATGTTCTGATATGTTACGTTTTGACTTAATGACTAGTTGTCCATATATGTAAAGTGCTCATGACATCCATAGCACACGACCCTTACCCGGGGGTAATAATACCGTGGTTCAAGGATGTTACAAGTTTACGTATGTTACAAGTTTACGTATGTTACAAGTTCAAGTATGTACAAGTTTAAGTATGTTACAAGTTCTTAATATCGGGGGATTCCTTTATGGAACTAACAAGAATGTTTTATATTGATTTGATAACACTATCGAAGTGCCAAGTATAATCAAGTATGAATTCTGATTTCTGTTTATGATTCAAGTATAATGCATATGTCTGAATTTGTTTCCGTTTATGGTATGACATGGTATGTATGGTTTGGTCTGTAAGAGCTATTAATTACTGGTATGGAACAAAGTACTACTTGGAACTAAGTGCTACATTGTGAGCCACCTCTAGAGTCCATGTGAGACACCTCTTGAGTCCATACATATATGAACTAGGCTTAAAGCCAATATGGGCCTATGGCCATTCTGTATGACCTATTAGGCAAAGGCCATTCTGTATTTCTGGTATGGAGCAAAGTGCTGTACGGAACTAAATGCTGCAATGCGAGTTACCTCTAGAATCCGTACGAGCCACCTCTGGAGTCCATACAAATGTGAAAGTTATGAGGCTAAAAGCCGTTATGTGCAAGTTATGAGGCCTATGGCCATTCCGTATAAGTTATTATGAAATGAAACAAAGTGCTACACGGAACTAAGTGCTACGATGTAAGTCACCTCTAGAATCCGTGTGAGACACCTCTTGAATTCATACAAATATGTTCAAGGGCTTCATGCCATATGTACAAGGGCTATATGCCAACATGCTTAAAAGTTTACTGCTAATATGTTTAAGGGCTATCGCCACTCTGTTCAAGGGCTTAAAGCCATTATGTTTCAAGATGTTATGTTTCAAGTCATTATGTTTCAGGACTGGGCCTAAAGCCATTATGAAATGAATACAGAATCAATTAACCTTATGTCCTCTTATTTATGTATGCATTGAAATGTTTTATAATTCAAGTTGAGTATTGAATTGTTATGTACTATTATTCACTGAGCTTCGCTCACTTTGTGTTATGTCTGTTCTGTAGGTAATCACTTTGGGAGTCCGTCTTAACCCTTAATGCTCACCCTTCAGTTGTCAACCTCAGTATGCCCAGGCTCCCAAACCAAGCTCATGCATTTATGTGAAGTTTTGTTAAAAATTTTAGTTTGCACTTTAATTATTTATCTAAGGTGAAGATATATGTATGTAACCCCTTTCTTTACCAATGTTCGGTTATACGCTCAATTGTGTATATGGGTATGTATTTAGATAAATAGCTCTCACGTATGTGATCCTGGCATGTTAGTTTTAGCTCAATGGATGTTATTTTAAGTTACTTTGTAATATTAAATGCTTCCGTTCAGGCCCCATATAGTATGTATATCAGGTTAAGTGTCCATTTCTGCATAGGTCATGCCCGAACTTTTAGGGGCGAGTTTGGGGGGTGACAGTTCTTGACTAAGCTCTACTGTTTGAGGCAAACTTGGCATCCCATAATTGACCCTTTGAACGGAGAGGAAAGAGGCATGGTTCTTATTCAAAGAAAGGATCATCGTCTTCAAAGCAACAAAACCGGAGAGCATCTAGTGCGTGCAATTCAACATGAGATTCTGCACCAACCTATAATGTGTGTGGCAAGAAACACCAGGGAGTTCCTTATCATACTTCTGGAGCATGTTTCTGATGTGGCAAGATTGGACATATGGTTAGAGATTAACCCCAAGACAAATATAGAGGTGGAAGGCTAGCTACTAGTTCGACTGGGTCTATCCCAATGCCAGGAAACGCTGCAAGACCCACTGCTACGAGAGACACATTGAGGCAAGGGAGAGTTTTTGCACTCGTCCCAGGTGACACACAAAATACTGGAGCTGTTGTCTCAGGTACCCTCTCTATTTGTAACCAAGATACTTGTGTGCTAATTGATTTGGGTTCAACACATTCCTTTGTATCTATTGCATTTGCATCTAGATTGAATAGATCCGTGGAATCATTGCCATATCTATTGTATCCATCTGCTCTATCTGGGAAATTTGTTCTGTGTTCATCTGTATACCGTGCTTATGAAATATGTGTTGGGAATGCTATGTTATTTGTAGATTTGTTGCCTCTTGATATTAGGCACTTTGATGTGATTTTAGAAATGGGCTAGTTGTCTAAATACTGTGCTACTATTGATTGTGTGACAAAATGGGTTTTGTTTAGACCTCCAGGACATGATGAATTTGTGTTTGTGGGTAATGGCATAGTACCTCTGCCTTAATTGATTCCGGCAAGAAAATCATGTAAACTACTTAAGAATGGATATCATGGTTATTTGTGTAGTATTTTGACTAATCAGTTTATGAACATTGTGCCAGATGATATTCCTATTGTTAGAGAACTTATGGATGTGTTTCTAGAAGAATTGCCAAGGGAATTAGTTGATAGGGAAATTGAATTCACTATTGAGGTTGTACCAAGTACTTAACCTATTTCAAAAACCCCCTATAGAATGTCAACTGTTGCAATGAAAGAATTAAAAGAACAGCTACAGGATTTTCTTGATAAGGGTTTTATCTGACCAAGTGGTTCGCCCTAGGGTACAACGGTTTTATTTGTGAAAAAAAAAGGAATGGAACCTTACGTTTATGTATCGATTACCGAGAGTTGAATAAGGTAACGATCAAGAACAAATACCCTTTACCTCATATTGATGACTTGTTTGATCAGTTGCAGGGTTCGCAAATGCTTTCAAAAATTGATTTGAGATCTGGGTACCATCAACTGAAAGTGAAAGCTGAAGATGCCGATAAAACTGCATTCTGAACAAGGAATGGACATTACGAATTTCAGGTTATGCGATTTGGGGTTACAAATGGACCTGCAGCATTTATGGACCTCATGAACCGAATTTTTAAATGCTACCTTGATGAATTTGTAATAGTATTTATTGATTATATCTTGATTTATTCGATAAGTAGAGAAGAACACAAACAACATTTAAGAACCGTTTTGTAAACACTTAGGGATAAGAAATTATATGCAAAACTAAAAAAATGTGAATTTTGGCTATATGAAGTTGTGTTTCTAGGGCATGTGATTAACAGAGATGGAATTTCAGTAGACCTGCAAAACATTAAGACAGTTGTGAATTGGCCTACATCGACGAATGTGATGGAAGTCTGAAGCTTCATGGGATTAGTTGGGTATTACAAAAGATTTGTGAAAGATTTTTCAAAGATAGCTATGCCACTTACCCAACTTACTCGAAAGGGACAACCATTTGAATGGACTGATGAAAGGGAATCTGTGTTTCAAAAACTAAAAACAAGACTAACTACATCACCAATTTTGACATTACCCTCAAATACAGAAAATTTTGTGGTTTATAGTGATGCTTCTTACAAGGGTCTGGGTTGTGTTTTGATGCAAAATGGTAAAGTGATAGCTTATGTGCCTCGACAACTGAAACCTCACGAAAATGACTATCTGACTCATGACTTAGAATTGGCCGCAATTGTGTTTGCATTGAAGATTTGGCCACACTATCTGTATGGAGCAAAATATGAAGTATGTACCGATCACAAAAGTCTAAAGTACTTTTTCACTCAGAATGAACTGAATGTGTGACAAAGAAGATGGTTGGAGTTGATTAAAGACTATGATGTTCATAGTCAGTGTCATTCGGGGTAAAGCCAACACCATAATTGATGCTTTAAGTAGAAAATCAACGGGGAATTTAGCATGTTTGCTGACTGAACAGAAAGAGATATTGAAAGACTTAGAAAAAATCGAGATTGAAGTGGTGCTACATGATCAGGGTTGGTTGATAGCCGTTATTTCAGCTAAATCGGCAATCATTGACTAGATTAAACAAAAGCAAAAAGAGGATGAGTTCCTCAAGAAAGTGATTGATGAAATTGAATCGAATCCGAAACAGGGGTTTAGTGTTGAAAATGAGGAGGTGAGATTTCATAGAAGATTGTATGTCTTGAACATTCTTGAGTTGAAAAAGACAATTTTGGAAGAAGCTCACAAGTTGAAATTTGCAATGCATTCGGGCAACAACAAAATGTATCGGGATTTAAAGCAAGGTTATTGGTGGCCTAATATGAAGAAGGAAATTGCAGAATATGTGTCTAAATGCCTTCAATGTCAGCAAGTCAAAGCTGAACATCAAAAGCTAGCGGGATTACTTCAGGCTCTATGGAAATTGGAGCATATAACCATGGACTTCGTTATTGGCCTACCTCGGACACTGAGAGGTATGAACTCTGTTTGGGTTATTATAGAGAGGTTGACTAAATCTGCACATTTTCTACCTGTAAGAACTAGCTATGATGCTTATAGATTAGCCACAATTTACATTGATGAAATTATTCGGTTACATGGAGTACCAATATCCATTGTTTCGGATAGAGACCCAAAATTTGTATCTAGATTTTGGAAAAGTCTTCAAAGAGTAATAGGAATGAAATTGAGGTTTAGTACCGCATTCCATCTGCAAACTGACGGGCTATTAGAAAGAACTATTTAAACTTTAGAAGATATGCTTCGAATGTGTGCTCTAGACTTTTAGGGAAGCTGGAAAACTTATTTGCCACTGGCAGAATTTGCATACAATAATAATTTCCACTCTACCATTGACATGGCACCATATGAAGTCTTGTACGAAAGGAAATGTAAATCTCTGATATGTTGGACCGAAGTTGGGGATATGGTCTTGCTTGGACCCAAGTTTATACAAGAAACTACTAAAAAGATTAAAGTCATTCAATAAAGGCTCAAAATAGCTCAAAACCGACAAAAGAGTTATGTGGATCATAGAATAAGGGCTCTTGAGTATGAAATAGGTGACCATGTGTTTATAAGGGTAATTCCGATGAAGGGACAATCGAGGTTTGGCAAGAAAGGCAAATTATCACCTTGATACATTAGGCCATTTCAGATTCTTGAAAGGCTTGGTCCGGTTGCGTACCGAGTTGCCCTACCACCAGGAATGGAACAAATGCACAATGTGTTTCATGTATCGATGTTGAGGGGCTATCTCTGAGATCCATTCCATGTTATTGACCATCATCGAATAGCTCTCGATGATGATATGATTTACGAAGAAAAGCCAATTCAAATTATCGATCGACAAGTCAAGCAGTTGAGAAACAAATCAATTCCTATGGTAAAAGTATAATGGAAAGTACACTATGGAACAGAAGCGACTTGGGAAAAAGAAGATGAAATGAGGCAAAGGTACCTTGAGTTGTTTCTGACTCAAGCTAACGTAAGTTTGGAGGACCAAACTTCTAAAAAGGGGGAAGATTGTGACAACCCTGTTCTGTATTATGCTTTTAAATCCTTAATTGTTCATGAACTTATGTGCTAAGTGTGAATTTGAGTGATAAATATGTCATTAATATATTTTTGACTTTATATCTGTTGATCATAGGAAAATCTGTTAAGAATTCTGCTTTGATCTGAAAATTAAAGGCCTTAATAGAGTCAGAAACCGAAATTGGTTAATTTATTGTGATCAACATGATTTTTAGAGCCTATTAGGAAGTTTGATTAAAATTTGATTCAGTCTAAATTAATTAAATTAAATCAATTAAATTAAGCTTAGGATTAGATAACCTCAGCCTTAATTACTTAGCATAAACCTTGATTAGTTAATTAAGCTAATTAGGCCTATAAATACTTGATGATTGAGATTAGGCTCATATTCTTACAATAAAAAAATCTGAGAGAAAGCCTTATAGAGAGAGAGAGAGAGAGAGAGAGAGAGAGAGAGAGAGAGAGAATTCAATTGTAGAGAGGGAAAAAGCTTGAATTTGAAGAATTAAGGAAGACAATTCAAGAATTTGCTAAATTAAGCTCAATTGAAGACCCTAGGTAAGCTTTTGAACCCTAATAAGCTAAATTATTTCATATGTGAATTCAAGAAGATTATGTGTTTAAATGTAAGAATTGAGCTTAGAACGAAGAGTTAGAGGTTAATTCATACATGCATGCATAATTTTATTGAGCTTACCATTTTTGAAGCATGATTATCTCATTCATGTTGAATTTGGAAGATGAATTTGGAGCATGATTATCTCATCCATGAATTACAAGGGTTTGAAAGTAAATTGCATGATTTTGAAGGTTAGAGATAGAATTTGAAATTAAAATCAACATGCATGAAAATTTTGGTTTCATTTTGAAGAATTCTTGAAGTATTGAGCTTTGATTTTGCAAATTGGCTTTGTATTTATGTTTTTTGGAAGAGTTTCAAGTGTTTGAGAAGTGGTTAACATGCCATGCAAGAGTTTGCATTTGAAAATGTAAGCTTTGAAGCTTAACTCTATTATGGAATTTCCAGAATTCTGTCTCACTGCTCAAGTGAACAATTTGTCGCTCGAGCGCACATTGCATGCATCTAGTATTTTTGTAGACAATTGCAGTTGGCTCGAGCGACCAAGTCATCGCTTGAGCGACCACTTTTTATTTTGCACCTTGGCTCGAGCAAACATCAAGCCTAGATTCAGATCATCCAGTACTTTTGCAGACCAAGTAGTCCACTCTAGCGACCAATGTTGCGCTTGAGCGAAGTTTTCTATTTCAGCAAATTTTCAAAAGACATATATTCTAATCAACTATTCATTCTCATTCCTTTTCGAGCATTCTTTGGCATGAATTGAACATCCTGAATGAATTAAAGGAATAGAATGAAGCCTAAGAGAATTGAATAAGTTAAAGAACAATCCGATTAAGCAATGTAATTCAACGTGTGTATGTTGATGTATTATGTAGGATCATCCACAAGGACAAGTCAACAACTAAATCACTGTAAGTAATATCTTAGTAAAGATATTTTCTTACTTACTTTATTTTTTGAATGCCCTTATGTGGAAAGCTTTTCCGAAATTGTGATTTTGCAAGCTTGAATGAGTTTTTATCTGTCTGATCAATGTGATATCTGTAAATGTGATTGATGTGTCACGAATGTGTATGATGGACCCAAGGTCATTATGTATATTCGAATTAGACCCAAGGTCGTGCTGTATACTAGAATTGGACCCAAGGTCATTCTGTGTAATTAAAATGGACCCTAGGCCGTTCTGTACATTTGATAAGATGGATCCAAGGTCGTTCTGAACATCTATTAAGTCTGACTACCTATTTTGAGTTGTCTAAATGGTCATTATACAGCTGTTAATGATTGGACCTGAGGTCATTTCGTTATGATATGATCAATTCCATCATGTACATCTGATGGACGCAAGGTCGTTCTGCTATCTGTTGGACTAGAGGTCGTTTCGTTATGTAATGCTTATGATATAGAAATGCTTATGTCAATTACTAGAACTCATTCACATAAACCCTTTTACTCTGATGTTATTCGCTGGGCTTTCGCTCACTCCGTTATATATATGTATGTAGGTGAGTAGCAAATTGTCTAGCCCCAACCTTAGTGAAACTATGAAGGATACCAAGTTTTTGTGAAGTCTATTATGAGCGCCTCACGAGTAAGGCTTTTGTTCTTTTTCCTTTTGAATTTTTGTTTTCTTTTATTGGTCATGTTTGGCCTTGTATATGTACATAAGTTCTGGTTTGATATGACAATGGTGTTTGAATGATCTTGGACATATAGAATCTTATTATGTTTGTATGGGTGTGAGTTATTTACATATGAGAAGTCCTGTTTATGCCATTTATGCACGGCTTATTGGACAAAATGTTATATTTCTAATTTTTTTTTTGACCCCATATGATTAATTATGATTTGATTTGTGTCTGAAGTCGTAGGTAATCTCATGATTATTGACTGATTATAATCAAAACTTTTAGGGATGAGTTCGGATCATAACAGAAACTCTTGGTTTTGAGAAGTCTATTTAAAGACTAAAGGCATCAAATGTTTGCCACCAAAATTTTTGAGTCTCATAAATTATACAGAACCATGGAATAGTGTGCAAGGTATATCTTTTGAGACAAAACATTTGGATTGGCAAATGAGGTATTTTAATATTGTTTAAGGATGTTTAACGTGTATTCATTGTGATTACCCTGCTAAAATATAAATTTTATAAACAAAATTTATTTATATTTAATTTTACAATCTTTTATAAGATATCACAATACACATTAAATAAATTATTTTTTTTTTATCTCTCAACTATCTCTATTTATATAATTTTTTTTATATATAATTAATTTGAAACATCACATAAACCACATCATTCTTCAAAACTAATAAATAATTACCCTCCGTATCGCAACCTTGCACATGTTCCATAAACAGTGAACACTCCGTGACCATCATCGATCACATTGAAACAATTCCTTTTTAGGTACTCACGGAAGATCCGAAACTCATCTTCTGACTTTTCAGAGGTTAGATTTTAGATAGAGAAAATTAAAAAATTAATTGGAATAATTACATCTCAAACAGTTCTTAGGCCCGTTTGGAGTGAATATTTTGTTTGAAAATACTCAATCACACTACTCTTTCTATTTTTTGGATAAATTTCACTTTACCCTCCTATAATTTAGACGATGTGCACCTTATTCCCTAAAATTTAGAAATGATCTCCACGTGATTTGTGGGTTGAAGTGTACCGTTAAATATTCCGTTTAACTTAACAGCATGTGTAAAGCACATGGGAAATATAAGGGGTTATATGTTTATTTTAAATTTTAATGAGATAAATCGTATATCAAATAAAATACAAGGGGTTCAATCGTACATGGAATAAAGTACAAAGCGTTCTTTCAAAAAAAAAAGAAAGTACAGAGAGTTAAAGTACAATTTGCCTTCTAAACAAATGATGAAAATATAAGAGTATTTTAATTTTTTTTATTAAATCGTTAACGAATTTTACGGTACATTTTAATTCATAAACCGTAAAATTATATAATTATAGTCAAATTTTGAAAAAGTAAATTGCATATATTTCAACTCACAAGGATAAAATAAAATTTATCCCTAGTTTTCTTACATTTTTTTTTAAATTTTAAAAAATTAATTAAAATAGTCAATTTTAAAACCAAACCAAACCAGGTATTATAGATAAGAGAGTTAGCGGTAGAGAAAACGGCGCATGTGATGTGATCACGCGTAAAAGGGCAGACCTTTTGAATGCCGCGTGAGGGAAGCGAATTAGATGCTTCTTTTTTTTTTTTATTCAAAAAAATGGATATATAGATAGGTTAATTCAATATATCTGTCAGGGAGTATTGTCCCTTAGCACCTATAGCATATCTGTAGGGAATCCCACCACATCTACATGGGGACAGAAGTTTAGGCCCCCGCGTGCTCCAGGCGCTAAGGAGTATGTTTAGCGCTAAGGAGGGGTTATGAAAACTCAAACCCAAATCTTGAGCGAGAGATTCGAAGGTCTTATCCACTGAACCAACCTCCTGTTGGTAGCGAATTAGATGCTTCACGAAACGAATCTGATGCTTTATAATTCTCATCATCCCTCACCATCACTAAAGTCTAATACTAAACGGTGACGTCCAAAACCATCTCACGGGCCGACTCTTTTCTGCCTTATCCCTCTCGGAAGCGGTATCGTATTCTCTGGATAGAGTTGCTAAATGACTCAAATTATTTAAATAATTTATTATTCAGTTTGATAATTTTTAAGTTACTGATATTATCAATATAATTTATTTTAAATTATTTAAACTTAACTTAAAAAGTAATCTAACTTAAAAAGATAAGTTACAAATAAATTTTCTCAGATTCGTTTAAAGTACAAGATTTAAAAAATTATAAATACTCATTTGTTAGAATTTTTTATTTAACAGAATTAATTAAAAAAATAAAATTCATAATTACTCTCTTATACAATAATAAAATTACCTAAATTAGTACTTAAGATATATTTGTAATATTATTAAAAATTATTAATTGACTTTATGATTTATTAATAAAAGAAGCGATTTATTATGAAATTAAAAATCTCAAGGGGTGGAATATAATTTTCAAAACTACAGGGGGTGATTCGTATTTTAATCAAATCTCAGAGGGTGTATTTGTAATTTATCCTAATTTTAATTAACTTAATTTTAACTTTAAATTTATAATTTTATTTTAATATAATCCAATTAATAACAATTGTTAACATTTTTAATAATAATAAAAAAAGCATATTAGTAACGTGTCATGCTTTATCATTTTTTGTCAGAAATACTAACAGTGTTATCAATCGGACCAAATTGATGCAAAATTTAAAATTAATAGTCAAAATTGAGCTAGTTAAAAGCGTAAGGACCAAAATGACAGAAGAAACACAATGTAGGGACTACTAGTGTAATTTGTTCAATAATTTAATACTTAGTTGGATACATTTATATATGTATAAAATAAATAAATAAATAAATAAATAAATTATTCGATTTCAATTCATATTTAACTTATTAAAAATTCGCTTAAGATCGGTTTATTATATAAACAAATTAATTTTAAATATATTTTAGGGTAAATTACGCAAATGATCCCTATCTTTTACGCGATGTGTCAATTTATTTCCTATTGTTTTAATTTGCTCGATTTTGCCTCTTAATTTAACGGATTATATCATAGTGGTCCAATAAATAACGGCCGTTAAGTTTGGTGGACGAAAACTCAAACGATATGTCAATTTGGTCTCTATAGTTACACAATGTGTCAATTTGGTCCATGTTACTAGATTTTAACAAAGACCAAATTGACACATCGTATAAATTATAAAAAACAAATTGTACACATTATTTGAGCACATGATAACTTTCCGTCCACCAAATGTAATGGTCGTTATTTATTGGAATAATATAACACAATTCGTTAAATTAAGAGATAAATTTAAATAAATTAAAATAACAAAAATTAAATTGACACACCGTATAAATTATCATGACGATTTATATAATTTATCCTATGTTTTAATGTTTGTTGACTTTCCAACTGAGCTTAATTTAATTTACAGCCTTACTCGTTAGGAGGCATCTTCCAGTTAATTTTTAGATTTTCCAAATAATTGAAATAAATACAAAATAGTGTGGATATGTCAAACTGTTATTTGTCTATAAAAATAGAATAAAGCTTGAGGCCTCGAATTTTGAGACCTCCAAAAATGCTTGAGACCATTAATTAGTCGTATCACTAATGATGTGGCAGTGGGTCCTACCCATTGCCACAATGTTGTTATGCCTTGTTTTTATTTATTTTTTATTTTTTAAGTGGATGTCAACTCATTAGTGGTGCTTTAGAGTATCACTTTTAGTGGGATGTAGCATTGCTGTTAAGGCCTCAATTGCCTTGAATCTTCTTCTTCTCTGTTTCTTTTTTTTTTTTTTTTTTGGCTGTGTTTGTGCTTGATTTTTTGGTGTTTATTTATTTATTTATTCTTTTGCAAAGATTTTAAGATTTAGGATTTAGGATTTAGAGTTTAGGATTTTATGGTTTAAAATTTAGGATTTAGGATTTACGGTTTTAGATTTTATGGTTTAAAATTTAGAATTTAAGATTTAAGGTTTAGGATTTCTGGTTTTATAATTTAAAATTTAGAGTTTAGGGTTTAGAATTTCGGATTTTATGGTTTAAAATTTAGGATTTAGGATTTAGAATTTACGATTTAGTGTTTTATGGTTTAAAATTTAGGGTTTAGGATTTTATATTTAGAATTTAGGATTTAGTGTTTAAGAGTTTAGGGTTTAGGATTTAGGGTTTAGTGTTTAGGGGTTTAGGGTACACATAATCACCTTTCCCTCTCAAAAAAAAAACAAAAACCAATTTGAGGTAAGTTCGCGCCTTAATATTCGAGACCTATAGCACGGCCGATAAAAATAATATTTTCAACATTTTAGTTCCACTAGACACTGACATTTACAAAATTTGAAAAAAATATAGCCCTTAAATTTTGCACTAGTATGTGAGAGAGATAAAACATTTAGGATTTGTTTAATTGTATTTTCATTTTATATTACTATATTTAAAAATATAAAACATATTTTTATCAAATTATTTTTCAAAAAACCTTTTTTTTTATAAAATAATAATCAAATCAAACCGAATCAAACCTTAAGCCCCATCAAATGGGGTCAGTTACGTGAATACTTCTTGTCCACTCGATTCTATCTAATATTTTTTTGTTAGTCAAATTAAGAAAGTTCATATCTTTATTTATTACACTAACACATGTCAATCCAGGCCTGCCTCTTCCTGTAACGCTTCTATTTACCATCATTATATTGCATCTTTACTACTGCCTTTGTTGATCTCCATTGTATATGACCAAACCATCTCAATCTATTCTCTCTCAACTTATCCTCTATTAGTACTACTCCTAATTATTCTCGAGTATGTTCATTCATAATTCTATATTTTCTAATCTTGTTACACATCCACCTAAACATTCTCATTTGAGCAACACTTATCTCAGAAAATAATATGAAATAAAAATGCTATAAACGCTATATTTTCCACCGCCTCTCTCACAAGATGGTGAAAAATGTGATTTTTCTATCTATTATTCAGTAATTAGCAAAAAAAAAATGTATCTAACATTTTAAATATTATTTTTATACAAAATAAAATCTATAGTCTTTTCAACATTTTCATTATTTTTTTTTTTTTCAAAAGCACAATAAATAAAAATAAAGAAAATAAAACAGAACCAAACTGGCATTAATATGTAGGCTCATTTTAAAACAAGGCCTCAACGATTTTGAGCTTCTTGATCTTTGTCGATAGTTGGCCCCTAATGCGTGTAAGGAAATGACTGACATTTTTTTAGTAGGAAAAATTGGTGAAGAGTTGGGTTGTGTTTGGTTAAATTTTCAGATCAACTTTTGCAATGAAAAATTCAAAAATTATGTTCGGTTTGCGATTTTGGAAAATTATTTTAAAAATTATTTCTCTCTCATCTCTCTTTCCTTTTATTTATTTATTTTTTGTACATCAATTTCTTTATCTTCTCTCATTTTCTCACATTCTATACATTGACCACTCAATTTTCCTCTCATACCCATCTATTCAACTACCAAAAATAAATAAATAAATAAATACAAATCATCCCAAAATTATTTTCAAAATATACAACTAAATAAGTTTTGAAATTTTGCAAACGCTTTTCAAAAAATTATCTTTCAAAATTGATTATCAAAATTAAACCAAATATTTTTGTGGGGGTGTATGGTAAATGATTGTTTTGTTTTAGTTGTAAAAAAAAATAAAAAATAAATAAATAAAATTATTTGGTGAGAAAGACAAATTATAATTTTGAAGAAATTTTTTTTTTTTTTTCTCCATCGCTATTGGATCACCAATCGTCGGAGGTGGCCAACAGCAGTTGGAGGTGGTAGTTGGCGGTGGCTGGTGGTAGTGGTTGTGGTAGTGGTAGTGATATAGATAGATAGGCAGATTAGATTGACAGATAAGTAACACTGGATAGATTGATGACACAAGAATAGATAGGTAACATAGATAGATTGACATACGTGGATAAATAGACAGATAAGTAGAGATAATATGATATTTTAAATTGTTAATATCCTTTGACCTAAAAATATTAAAATTTAAGACAATTGTCTAAAAAAATTTTAAATTAAATTTATGGTTTGAGTGCCTTTTATTAAACTAAGTTTGAAAGAAAATAACCTATATGGTAATGTTTGCTTTTTATTTGCAACTTGTCATAGGCATTGGATTTCGGATGGGTGTTGTGACAGCAACTATTTTGTCACACCTTCATGAGATTTGTTTCAATTATATTTTGATAATTCGATCCATTTATATTGTAGGATTTGTTGATTATATCATCTATATAAAAAATAAAATTAATCGGATAAATATAATTCCATGATCAAGGAAGTTTGAGGATTGGTTCTCAAAATAGGCAGATATTTGGTTTATTCTTTCATAAACTAAGGCCCCTTTTGGGAAGTGGGTTATAATCCACTTCCCAAATTATAACCCACTTCCTCTCTTACAAAAAAGTTACTTATAAGTAGCTTTTAACCAAAAAGCTGATTATAACCATCTTCCCAAAATAACCCCAAGTGAATCCAGTACATCAATATCAATCACATATTCAACCTTGTCTTGGAAAAGAATGTGATGGATACGACGTTTCCAAGTAGAAAAGTTAGTACCATTCAATTTTTCAATTTTACTGAGTTCTTGACTGGCTGCTTTACTAGCTATAATATAAATTATCAATTAATATAAATTTCGGTGGACTGACCATAAAAGTGCACAAAAATGTAGCATTTCTGGTTTAGACTTGACCTATTGGATGTTTTGGATTCGGGTTTCATTGTCCTATATAGTTGTTCACGTTTTGTTTCCCCTTACTTCTCTTGGGTTTGGCTTTTGGTTTGTGTTGGTGGCGTTTGGAACGGGTTGGCAGCTTGTGTTTTTAAACGGTTGCTGTCTAGAATTCTATTTCTTCGCTCGAACAGCATTTCTTGCGCTTGAGTAGTCTTTGTGAACTTCTAGTACTTTTGTAAGTCTGCAGAGATACTGGGAGTTGGCATTTTTCGCTCGAGCGGTCTTTCTTGTGCTCGAGCGGTATTGGCTGGAGCAGTTTTTGTTGAGCTCAAGCGGTAGTCTTTTGTCTACAATACTTCCAGGAGTTTGTATTCTTCACTCAAGCAGAAATTCCTGCGCTTGAGCGATCCCATGTTTTGTGTCTGAATGCTCGAGTGACACTTCTTGCGCTCGCTCGAGTGATCTGTGCGTATATCAGTTTGCAAGGTCACTTTTCTGAGTCACTTTTTCATCTCTCTCTCTCTCTCTCTATCTCTAAACTTTCTAAAACCCTAGAACTTCACCCTTTCTCTCTAAAACTCTACTTCTCTCTACAAATACACCTAGATCCGTCGAGTTCTTCACCCGTGTCCCTTTGTTAAAAAGGTAGAGCACGCCGTGAGCTTCCTTTTGATCCGAACAAAGTTGGGTTTTGGGCGTTGTTGAAGTTCCATCACTCTCTCTCTCTCTCTCTCTCTCTCTCTCTCTCTTTCGTCTTCTAAATTGAGGTAGGGATTCTTCACACTTTCTATGAGTTTTAACTTAGTTATTTACAATTACTAAACAATATTGTGATTTTAGGAATTTTTTAAGCAAATCTAGGGTCTTGGGTTAAAGATTAAAAGAGGGGTTTCCACAATGGATTCTTGGAAATGTTTGTGGTGTTGGAAATAAAGTTGAGTGGTGATAAAATGGTTGGTTTTGGTACTTGGGTTTGATATTTGAAGAAATAGGGTTTTGCCCTAATAATGACAAATGTTGATTTTATATAAATTATGGAATTGGTGTTGAGAATATGAAATTTGTTTGAATTTGATGACAATGGTGGAGTTGGATATGTATTATCACTCATATCTCGAAAATTTGGAAAGTGTATCTTTTAGAAATATCTATTTTGCGCTATCGATAAAGGATAGCTATGATTGTTGTAGGAATTGTATGAGAATTAGGGAAATTGAAACTATTTTCTTATTCATTTGCATTGAGCATTATCTCACATTTATACATTGGTAATATTTATTGTTTTGAGAAAAAAGAGGTGAATCTGGGAAACATGTACCGTCTCATTGAAATAAGTTGGCCTGAGTGTCCATGGTGAAAGTCCTAAAAACTGTGTGTATACATGGGTGTCATTCCCACTGATGAAATGTCCATAAAATGGCAATAGTAGTGATTGTATAGCCTATGTTTACATAGGTGTAGGTTCACGGTTGTATTTCTTTGAAAACATCTCCACTCAGGGTAGAGTCTTCTGTGGGTCGTGAAAGGTTGTATTTCTTTGAGATTTCCATAGTGTGATTCCCTGCCTTTTTTTTCTATTGTAAAGGAAATGAATTATGATATCAACATGGCATGGCATGGTTTTGGAAAGAGTTATAAAATGTTTTGGCACAAGCATTGCATATGCATCCACTCCATAGCTTTGTTAAGATTCATATACTGTATTGGATTATGTCTACTGGGCATTGGCTCACCCTATGTGGGAAAACATTTCAGGTGCTGATGATATACCTCTGCCAAGGTAATAGCCTGGAAGGACTTAGAGCAAGAGCTTCATTTTGTTGATTTTTGTATATGTTTTGTATAGGTCAAGGGCCTTTAACTGTATTGCACTTGAATTTCACTTTTGTTATAACCAAGCACTGTCTTGAAAAGTTGTAAACCTTTAGGGCACTTATTATCTGTTTTATTCTCATATCTTATCTCTTGTTGTAACATATGCTATAGATTCAGGGTTAGACTTGTGAATGTATATCTACATATGTTACCCTTTTGTACAATGGAAGATAACTATTTCATCGCATGCTATTACGTAATTAATATTGTGGATGGTTTATTGTAATTATTTCAGTGCATTACAACTTGGTATCAGAGCGTACTGGGTTTGAATACTTTGGGTACGTGAGAAGTGGTTTTTACCACAATGGGCTTATCTCGCTTGATAGAGATGTTTGTTTGTTTGGTATGCTATGTGATAACATGGTTATGTGATTTTATGATTTTATGGGTATAAAGATTTAATTTCTAAGATATCGATTGGGTCTACTGGTTTCTATAAATCCTATTAAAAGATCACTTGATCACTGCTATTTCTAATTGGAACTCTAGCAATGCCTCAGGATGATCATTATCTAGGAAGGAATTTCGTATGTGTTTATGTGACTATGTGTTTATGTGGAGTGAATTACTATTGTTCATTGCCTCTGGATGTAAGTGAGTTAGTTTCGGCATATTTGAAAGTGTGCTAATCTCTTTTGTTACCATCATTAGGAAGTTAGGACGTAGACGTGGCGATGGTAGGCGTGGTAGGACTAGACGACATGAGGTGCCGTTACCGGATGAAATTTTGGCATAGGAGGAAGGGCTTGGTCAGACCAATGTGGCCGAATGAGTTGGTCAACAGGCCATGGGCGTTTGGCTCGTGAAATGGCTGCAGCTTTGTGGGAATCTATGGACATTCTCAGGGCTGAGAATTTAATCCAGACCTAACTTGCTAAAGTAGGGCCGTCATTCTTGGAGCGGGAGTTCTTCCAGTCTAATCTAGATGAGTTTTTGAGTGACATGAAGGAGCCACTTAAGGCGGATGAGTGGTTAGAAAAAATGGTGAAAACGTTTGAGATGCTTGGCATTGAAGACAATGGACTGAGAGTGATCTTGGCATCCTTCCAGATGAAGGGAGATGCGGGTCAATGGTGGAAGCATACGCATGAGCGTATTGGGGTGACTTGGGAGGGTTTTGTCAATGCCTTCCAGGACAAGTTCTTGTCTCCCACTGTTAGGGAGAAGTTAAGGGATCAGTTTCTGAAGCTTAAGCAATTTAGTTTGCCAGTAGCCGAGTTTGAGGCAGTTTTCACTAGCCTCTCTAGATTTGCACCGGAACTCGTGGCGACTGAGGAATGCCATTGTATCGAGTTCGAGAAGCGATTGAGGACGGGATTCTTTTCAAGGTAGCTGGGTCAATGATTAGGGACTACGGACACCTTGTGGAGGCGACGACTTATCTTGAGACCGTAGTTCAAGCAGAGGAGGAACAGATGAGGGGCTCTAGGAGGAGTCAGGAGGTTTAGGGGGAGAGGTGGGACAGTAAGAGGTAAAGGGGTCCCGCCCCATAGCAGTCCCAGGTTGCACAGTCTAGATCCACCTTTCTTGTGCCGAGTTCAAGTTCAAGGAGAGGTAATCAGGGAGGCTTCTCTTGTTTTAACTTTTAAGTGTGGCCAGTTGGGTCACAAGTAAGGTTTTAAAAAGCGGTTGCAACCGTTATGTAACTCCGTTACGTAACGGTTGTGGTGGTTACCGCTACCCGGAGGTTTTGCCCTCAGTTAGGTGGCACACCTGGTGCGTCTGGTTCGAGGTAGACACAGGGCCACCAGCCTACATAGTCAACACAGGCCTCGACGGTCAATCAGGGGGCCTCTTCGGCCCAGTCAGTGTATTAGACCTATGCTCCGAGGGGTGAGCAGGTGGAGCAGAGACCTACAGGGTATGTGTATGTTGTTACCACGCCAGACTTAGTTCCAGCACCTTCAGTTGTGAGAGGTACTTTCTTGTTATACAATTTTATTGCCAATGTATTGATTGATATGGGTGCATCCCATTCTTTTATCTCTTTTGCATTTGTATCAGCATTGGGGTTAGAAGTGACTCGGTTAGCATCTCCACTCAGGGTAGAGTCTTCTGTGGGTGGTGAAGTTGTTTTGGATCAAGGGTGTCGGGGTTGTGATATAGAGGTTGCCAGTAGCCGACTTCCTTTTTTATTTGCATTGATTGAAATATCGAGTTTTGATGCTATATTGGGGATGGACTAGTTGTCATCGTATCAGGCTGTTATAGATTGTTATCGCCAGACAGTTACTATATGTACCTTAAGCGATGATTGTTTTCATTTCACAGGAGACAGCGTTGATAGAGCCTTGTTGCCTGTGTGTGATCCGTGTGGTTGTGGTGAGCTTAGTCTCATTCTTGCTACATTCTTGGGCGTTGAGAGTGATGTGGTCCAACTTGAGTTATCAGGGGTAGTTTGTGAATACCTAGATGTCTTTTTTGAGGATCTCACTGGTTTAACCCCTCACCATGAGATTGAATTCTCTATTGACTTAGTGCCTGGCACGACACCGACTTCTATGGCAACGTATAGATTTGCACCTACCGAGTTAAGTGAGTTAAAAATCCAACTCCAGGAATTACTAGATAATCGTTTTATCCACCCTACTGCTTCGCCTTGGGGAGCACCAACTTTCTTTGCTAAGATGAAAGATGGTGCATTATGACTTTGTATTGATTACCGGAAGTTGAACCATGAAACTGTTAAAAATGAGTACCCAATGCCTCGTATAGATGATTTGTTTGATCAGTTGAAGGGGTCTTGTTATTTCTCTAAAATAAACTTGAGATTGGGTTATCACCAGTTGAGGGTAAGGGAAGAGGATATCCAGAAAGTGGCTTTCCGTACGCGGTATAGCCATTACAAGTACCTAATGATGCCTTTTGGGTTAACCAACGCACCGACCATATTTATGGATTTGATGAATCGGATCTTTCGTGAGTTCCTAGACCGTTTTGTAGTTGTCTTTGTTGATGACATCTTGATTTACTCACCCTTCGAAGAGGAGGATGAGGAACACTTGCGAGTTGTGCTTGAGTTGCTTAGAACCTACAAACTGTATGCTAAGTTCGGGAAATGTGAATTTTGGCTGAAAAAAGTAAAGTTCTTAAGGCATGTGGTATCCGGGGGAGGAGTGACTGTAGACTCTTCTAAGATAAAAGTAGTACAAGAGTGGGAACAACCTAAGAATGCCTTTCAGATCCGTAGTTTCTTGGAATTGGCAAGGTATTATCATCGATTTGTGAAAGATTTCTCTAGGTTGGCCTCACAGTTGACTAGATTGACGAGGAAGGGAATTAAATTTGTGTGGAATGAGACTTGTGAGAAGTCATTTAAAGAGCTTAAGATTAGACTTACCACTGCTCTAGTGTTGATTATTTTGGAGAGGGGTTTGGGCTATTCTGTGTATTGTGATACATCACAGAAAGGCTTGGGTTGTGTTTTGATGCAAGGGAGAAATGTAGTAGCCTATGGCTCATGTCAGTTGAAAACACATGAGAGGAACTATCCTATCCATGATTTAGAACTAGCAGTTGTGATCTTTACCTTGAAGATTTGGAGGCATTACTTATATGGTGAGAATTTTGAGATGTTTTCTGATTACAAGAGTCTGAGGTACTTGTTTTCACAGAAAGATCTAAATCTGAGGCAGAGGAGATGGATGGAGTTTATGGAAGACAATGATTTTGAGTTATACTATCATCCAAGAAAGGCCAATGTAGTGGCTGATGCCTTGAGTGGGAAATCCATTAGCAGTGTAGCTTGTATTGCCATCCGAGAATGAGAGATGTTGGGTGCTATTGGTGAGTTTGGCTTGTATCTTGACGAGTCCGTTGAGTCAGCAACTTTGTTTTCGGTAGTTGCACAACCTACACTTGTGAGCCGAGTTATAAAAGCACAGATGGATGACCTTGACATAGAAACCGTCCAAGAGAAGATCTCTAGTGGAAAGGTAGAGAACCTAAGTGTTAGATACCTTGATCGTCTTTTTGTGCCGGAGTCTTACCGAGAGGAAATACTCTGAGAGTTTTACCATTCACGCCTTGCGGTGCACCGGAAGGCACAAAGATGTCTCACGACCTTAGCTGCTAGTTTTTGGAAGGAAATGAAGAAGGATGTAGCTGTGTTTGTGTCGAGGTGCCTTACTTGCCAACAAGTAAAGGCCGAGCATTAGAGGCTAGCGGGTTTGTTGCAACCCTTGCCTATAGCCGAATGGAAGTGGGAGCATATCACAATGTATTTTGTTGTGGCTCTTTCGAGGACTCAATGGGGGTAATGACGCCATGTGGGTGGTGGTTAACCAATTGACCAAGTCAGCACACTTTGTACCTATGCGCACGAGTGACTTGGTAGATTATCTAGCTGATCTTTATATTAGGGACATAGTTCGACTTCATGGGGTCCCTGTGACTATTGTTTCAGATAGAGATCTCGTCTTCTTGAAGATATCACCTAGACGGAGTTTGATGAGGTTTGGGAAGAGCGGGAAGTTGTCTCCTAGGTTTATTGGACCTTTTGAGATCTTAGAGTGGATTTGAGAGGTAGCTTATCATTTAGCCTTGCCGCGTTAGCTTTCCAAGGTTCATGACGTGTTTCATATCTGTATGCTTCGGAAGTATGAGCTGGATCCATCACACGTATTGGATTGGACAGAATTAGAGATAGACGAGGATGCCTCGTATGAGGAGAAACCGGTTAGAGTTTAGACACTCGAGTCCAAGTCTTGCAAGGCAAGACGATTCCTTTGGTAAAAGTATTGTGGCGACACCACAGGGTTAAGGATGCCACTTGGGAGCGTGAGGCGGAAGTCCGTGAGAAGTATCTAGACCTATTTATTGATGTTTGAACATATATTGAAAACTTTGTTATGTTAATGAAATGTAAACATTGTATATGTTTTGGAGATGTGAATTGTATATTCAGTATTGAAAATTCGTTTATTATGTTGATGGGAGTAGATGACTGGTAGATAAGTCATAGTGTTGAGTTTGAATTGCCATCATTGTGATAATCGGTTTAAGCTTGGTTTTAAATGTTTGCTTTAAATTTTGAGGATGAAATTCCTTAAGGGGAGAGGTTATAGCATTTCTGGTTTAGACCAAACCCATTTGATGTTTTGGATCAGGGTTTCATTGTCTTATATAGTTGTTCATGTCTTGTTTCCCCTTACTTCTCTTGGGTTTGGCTTTTAGTTTGTGTTGGTGGCGTTTGGAACAGATTGGTAGCTTGTGTTTCAAACTATTGTTGTCTAGAATTCGACTTCTTCGCTCGAGCGGTCTTTATGAACTTCCAGTACTTTTGCAGGTCTGTAGAGATACTGGGAGTTGGCATTTTCCACTCGAGCGGACTTTCTTCCTCTCGAGCAATGTTGGCTTGAGCGATGGTCTTCTGTCTGCAAAACTTTTGGGAGTTTGTATTCTTCGCTCGAGCGGAAATTCCTGCGTTCGAACAGTCCCATGTTTTGTGCCTGGACGCTCGAGCGATCTATGCGTATATCAGTTCACAAGGTCACTTTTTTGAGTCACTTTTTCATCTCTCTCTCTCTATCTCTAAACTTTCTAAAACCCTAGATCTTCATCCGCTCTCTCTAAAACTCTACTTCTCTCTACAAATACACCTAGATCTATCAAGTTCTTCACCCGTGTCCCTTTGTTAAAAAGGTAGAGCATGCCGTGAGCTTTCTTTTTATCTGAACAATGTTGGGTTTTGGGTATTGTTGAAGTTCCATCACTCTCTCTCTCTCGTCTTCTAAAGATGAAGTAGGGATTCTTCGCACCTTCTATGAGTTTTAACTTAGTTATTTACGATTTCTAAACAATATTGTGATTTTGGAGTTTTTTGAAGCAAATCTAGGGTTTTGGGTTAAAGATTAAAAGAGTGGTTTCCACAATGGATTCTTGGAAATGTTTGTGGCTTTGGAAATAAAGTTGAGTGGTGATAAAATGGTTGGTTTTGGTACTTGCGTTTGATATTTGAAGAAACAAGAGTTTTTCCCTAATAATGTCAAATGTTGATTTTATATAAATTATGGAATTGGTGTTGGGAATATGAAATTCGATTCAGTGTGATGAGAATGGTGGAGTTGGATATGTATTATCACTCATATCTTGAAAATTTGGAAAGTGTATCTTTAATGAGTTTTAAATATCTGTTTAAAAATATCTGTTTTGGGCTATCGGTGGAGGATAGCTATGATTGTTGTAGGAATTGCATGAGAATTAGGGGAATTGAAATAGTTTTCTCATTCATTTGCATTGAGCATTATCTCACATTTATGCATGGAAAATATTTATTGTTTTGAGACAAAATGGATGAATTTGGGAAACATGTATTGTCTCGTTGAAATAAGTTAGCCTGAGTGTCCATGGTGAAAGTCTTAAAAACTGCACGTATACATGGGTACCGATCCCGCGGACGAAATATCTGTAAAATGGCAATAGTAGTGATTGTATAGCTTGCGTTTACATGGGTGTCGGTTCACGGTTTTTCGCGAACAAAATTTCCGTGAAAGGTTGTATTTCTTTGAGATTCCCAGAGTGTAATTCATTGCCTTTTTTCTACTGTAAAGGCAATGAATTATGATATCAACATGGCATTGCATGGTTTTGGAAAGAGATATAAAATGTTTTGGCACAAGTATTGCATATGCATCCACTCTATAGTTTTGTTAAGATTCATATACTGTGTTGGATTATCTCTACCGGGCATTGGCTCACCCTATGTAGGAAAATATTTCAAGTGCTGATGATATGCCTCCGCCAAGGCAATAGTTTGGGAGGACTTGGAGCAAGAGCTTCATTTTGTTGATTTTTGTATATTTTTTGTATAGGCCAATGGCCTTTAATTGTATTGGACTTGAATTTCACTTTTGTTGTAACCAAGCACTGTCTTGGAAATTTGTAAGCCTTTAGGGCACTTATTATCTGTTTTATTCTCATATCTTATCTCATGTTATAACATATGCTACAGATTCAGGGTTAGACTTGTGAATATATATCTACATATGTTACCCTTTTGTACAAGTAATTGGGATTGATGGAAGATAACTATTTCATCGCATGCTATTACGTAATTAATATTGTTGATGGTTTATTGTAATTATTTCGGGGTGTTACAAAAAATATTGTTGTATGCCAAATCTCCTTGATGACAGTGCTTTGCCAAAATTGCTCTCACTATCTTGATCTTCTTAAAAAATTGAATGGATAATGCTTGAAGCCTTCACGTTCAATCAAACAATTGGTTTATTGATGATGGAAAACTTCACATGGACTCATGGATCCACACAAGGAACAAATTGTAATGTTGATTGTTTGTCAAATCAACACTAATGGAACTATTGTTGCTTGTCTATGGCCAATTAAAGAAATCTTCTAAGCTTTGGTAGTAGGCTTCAACTTTCAATGGCTTTGATACCAGTGATAGAAAACAATTGACGCCATGTCGAAAAAGCTTGAACTATAATGGCACCGTGATATCCAGCAACAACAGCAAAATTGAATTGATATTTGAAAAATAAAAGGTTGGAAAAAGCAATAGATAATAGAGAGATATTGCAGATATTATGCTTGGGTTACAGTGTGTATATTTCATGGTTGGGAATTACACACACACACACACGCGCGCGCACACACACACACAAACACACACACACATATGTATATAGAAGTATATGTTAGAAATTGTCTTCCTAAAAATTAGATTATGGGGGTTGTTTCATACACCCATATCTGTATACATGTTAGAAAGTAGATTCCCTATAAATCAAATTGTGGGGGTTGTTTAACGCACTCAAATCTTCAACCATTTATCCATTTTATAACAACACCTTTTTATATAATAGCCACACTACCCCCATCCATACATATCTCATACTAAGTAGGAAAACACTTAAAAGTGGTTTGAACAAATCAAACTACTTATTCAACTTGATCAATCACACCCATTGTAATAACCCGACCCTCGTATGTGATTCTGATATATTTTTAGTCCCTTATTCTGTGCTTTCAAATGCTTAATGTGAAACTTCATGAGAAATTAAGTTTAAACCTATGGATTTTCTGATTTGAAACCCGTATCTGTTTAATAAGAAAAGTATCTGTCATGTTCAGAATGTTAAATCAGAAATTGAGGGCCTTAGAGACTTGATAATCCGAAATTGATTTTATATTTGAAATCAGCATAATTTTTCAGTAATAATAAGCCTTGCTGTGAAATTTCAATTTAGGATGATTAAACGATTGATTTTTGTCCTATTCACTTCTTATATATATGTGTGTGTTCTTAACCATTTGACTTAAGAAATCCTAGCTCAAATATCTCCTGAGAGAATAGTGAGAGTAGAGAGAAAATCTAGAAGGAAGCTTCTTCAAGATCAAAAATTGGATAATCTAGAGGGAAGTTGGGAGGTTAAGATCACAAGTAAGTTTATTCATCCCCTATGACTCCTTTCTTGAATTTGAGTAAGGTTTCTTCACAATTGTATAGCCTAGGGCATGAAATTGAACCTAATGTATGATCAATGCTTAACTTGGTTTATATTTTGCCACTTAGATGATGTAGAATTAAGCTGGTTATGCAAAGATAAAAGAATTATCTTCTAAGTTTACATATGTGATGTTGTATGTAAGAGAATTAAGTTATGTTTATGGGTGGTGTTCATGTAAAGAAGTAACTTAATTGGATTGTACTTACAATTCTTGGGATGTTCTACACTTATGAATGATGTTATTGTAAGATTAAACCATAGTATTGCATGAATTTTATTCTCAATTTGTGCTTCAAGTTAAATTGGCTAAGTGAAGAGGAGGTTGAATTTCGGACTGCATTTTCAGGGGAATCGCCGCATGTGCGGGGGTTATGGCCGCACGTGCGGGAAGCACCGCCGCACGTGCGGGAATTGGCAAAATTTGGGACTTGGCTACTGTCTAAAAGGCACGTGCAGGGTATCACTGCGGCACATGCGGGGACCCTTTGCCACACGTGCGGGGCTCACAGCCGCACGTGTGGCCCATGCTGAAAAATACGGGTTGCTCCGTTTTACGTGTTCGACCCTCTAATATTGTTAAAATCTGTATTTGGTACATTTTTGAGGTTGATAAATTCATTCAAGCAAACGAGTCCGGAAATGGTATAGCGAAGAAAAAGAACTAACTTGTGAGCTATGTGTGTGTGCAGGACATACTCCGGGAGGAACTAGCACGTCGTCACAACACTGTGAGTAGTAGTACTGCCATAGTATGCCTTACTTACAGCTAATGATCGCCATTAGCATTCTGTTATCGCATGTTTGTTTTGTAACTTTGTGCATGATTCAAAGAATGTGAACGAATGATGAAAGAATGTGGATACTTTCATATGACTTTGGAATTCTGTAAGACTCTGAAACAAGCCTACTTTGAGGATATCTAGGCCTATGGCCAATCTATATTTTCTGGTATGAAACAAAGTGCTGTACATAACTAAGTGCTACAATGTGAGTCACCTCTAGAATCCGTGCGAGACACCTCTTGAATTCATACATCCATGAAAAGGGCTTAATGCCATTCTGTTTAAGGGCTTCAAGGGCTTAAAGCCGCTATGTTTAAAGGTTGGGCCCAAGGCCATTCTGCAATTAGTACAGAATCAGATTAACCACATGAGCTCTGTATTTACATACGCATTGAATTGTATTATAATTTAAGCTGAGCATTGATTTGTTCAAGTACTGTTATTCACTGAGCCTGGCTCACTCTGTGTTATGTCTGTTTCTGTAGGTAACCAACCGGGAGGTCAGTCCTAACCCATGACGCCCGTTCTCTTTTGTCAACCTCTGTATATCCAGGCCCTAGATGAAGCCACTTATATTTTTTGTGGAGTTATGTTAAGATGTTGGCTCGTATTTTAAATTTCTGTTCGAGGTTGAATGTACATAACTCCCTTAACTCCAATATTTTTGTTATACGCCCAATCATAGGGCTGGCTCTGTATATGTGTACGTATATAACCGATGCTCAGGTGCATGTTTCTGCACATTACTTACCTGTTATGATGTTTGTGATCCTGGCACGATAGTGATAGCTCAATGGAGATTGTTTACTTTTATTTTATGGTATTTAATGCTTCCGTTTAGGCCTTGTATGTTATGATTGTCAGGATAAATATCCGTTTCTGAACAGGTCATGCCCAAACTTTTAGGGGCGAGTTCCGTTTAGGCCTCGTATTTTATGATTGTCAGGATAAATGTCCGTTTCTGAACAGGTCATGCCCAAACTTTTAGGGGCGAGTTTGGGGTGTGACACCCATTATCTTTTTTGTAAATTAAATACTAAATAATAAAATGTTAGTCTAATATAATAATAAATTAAAACATTATATATGAACAAATTGTTATTAATAAATAAAATATTGAGGGCTATTTGGCCGCTCAATCTAACAAAGAATACATGGGACATGAGAGGACACATGTGGTATAAACATAAAGAAGGAAGCATAACATTCGAAGCCACATAAAGATCTGAGATGCCGAGGAGTAGTTAATATCCAAACGATTACAAGGCAAATTCAAATTCAAACTAAGGAAGGAGCCAAGCATGAAGCCTAGTAGGAAAAGGAGAATGTCCCATGAAAAAAAAAATTAGTAGAAGCCCGAAAAAAAGAAAAAAAGAAAAGAAAAGAAACCATCAAAACTTCAACACTTCTTTTTATTTCAATTTTAGTCTTGTTCTTCCTTCCTAGTAGTAGTCATAACCATAACTTTACATTCTTTATAATTTCATTTTCAATACTTTACTTACTTCTACTTTTATTTCAAAGATATAAGAATAGCAAGGTAATGTACTTTGACTTGTAATTTTGTTATTCAATTAATCAATTACAAATTTTTTCTTCTTTCTTCCTATACTTCTCCTTGCACATTGGTTCTTTACTTGACACTCATTGTAAATGTTCTCTTTAAATAAGAGGGATTATGAGTGATGAGGGCATCGGGAGTGTTGGGGGGTTAGGGGGAAGGGTTATCAATGGTGGTGGGAATGGCGAGGAAAGGTGAATGAGGGGTTGGTGATAGTAGGAAGGATATGACAGTAGTGGCTAGTGACATGTGGTTGGTCAATGGAGCTTGTGTGAGAAGAGATAGATTGAGGAGAACAAGAGAGGAGGAAGAAAAGTTTAGGTAAATTCAACTGAAGAGTTAGGGGCCTTTTTCTCCAATTTTTTTGATAAAATAATTCATGTTTTTGTAAGTAATTTTATCGTATTTTTTTTAATGCCTTGAATTTGTAATTGTTTTTTTTTAATGCATTAAATTTAAAGAAAAATGCAAAAATGTGATGTTGCTACAAAAAATTTACCAATTCATCAAAAAATTTATAAGTTTAATTATTAAAATTGTTCATATTTTTGTAATTTTTTTAGAAATTTGGGCTGAAGTGCAATTTCCCCTTGAATTAATTTTTTATTTTTTACTTTTTATCCTTTGTTTATAATTTTTCTCAAATTTTAAAATTTATTTTCTATTTCACTCTGAAATTAGCTGCTAAAAACCACAATTATTTTTTGTATTGAGAACAACTTATCTCCAATTCAAACATCAGCCAGGAGCGTAGTTGCACTTTGTTGTGCGAAAATCCCATAGAAAACTCAACTACATCAAGATAGTTGATGGTTTTGAATACGGAATAGAAGAACTATGCAAATTATGTAAATACCAAATCTGACATAAGCCTACATTCACAGGAAAAGAGAATGATCCACCAGTAAAGAGAACAGTTGCTCCAAAGAGTTACAACGGTGACAAAATAATCTCTCACAACTCATACCACCCAAATACAAGTTCTCTCACTAAACTCAAAGTCACCCCCTACCTCCAAGAGCATGTGATAAAATCTCACCAAATTAAGACTTCAAAAAAGCCACCAAGAATCTATGGAAGAGGACTAAACAATACCTGCAACACGCCGAAGGTCCACCCAGATATGAAGTAAAACACTAATTGAAATATTTACAAACAAGATTTACTCAAAACTGATAAATACAAATCTTTCAAGAACAATGAATACTGATCTACTATATGATCACCAAGTAAGAAGAAAACCTTATATAATACCTTTGAAGAGACCCATGGCCTATCTCTCCAAATCCCAAAGAAATTCTGTTTGCTTCCAATAGCTTATGAAAGGAATTAAAAAGTTCAATAGAATGAATGAGAATTTTCACCTATTTATAGCTAAAGAAACCTTCATAAAACAAAATAGGTTTTTTTTTTTTTCCAATCCGATCCTATCCAAGTTAATTTAGAAAAACTAACTCTAAAACTTTAGAAAGTCTAAGCCAAATTAAATAGGTTTCTCACAAATCTAATCAATATGAGAGTAAAAAGTAAGCCTAAGAAATCTGAAGCTTTTGGAAGTCTAAACCTAAAACTTTTGGAAATCTAAACAACGTTAAATAAGTCTATCATCACAATATGGGAGTAAAAAACAAATCCAAAATTATTTTAGAGAAAATTGGTAATAAATCCGTATTCTCACCTCTATAAGTCTTTAAGGACAAGAGTGAAACTATTAGGGCCATAAGAACATTTGTTGGCTAAAAAGAAATTTTTTGGTTAAAAAGACATTATTTGTTGAAATTTTTAATTTAACCTATCTGTTCAAATATTTATTTATCTGTTCAATTTTTCAGACATATCTGTTCAAATTTGTATCTATCTGTTGAAAGGCACTAAGTCTATTTTTCATATCTGTTGAAATTCATAAGCCTATTTTTCCCTATTTGTTTAATTTTTTATTTTATTTATTTAAATTGTAATATAAATACACACACACACACATACACACATATATATATATAGAGAGAGAGAGAGGAGAGAGACTAATATTTGTTCAAATTTTTTTATCCGTTCAGTTGTCTACCAACTTTCACTTTCTTCTCTACCAATGTAGACGAAACCCACCACGGCCTTCAAGTTTCTCACTACCACTTTCCGTGGCACCTACCTACAAAAGATAATGTTTCCTTTTTCGTCCATTGTCTTCAACACGAACAGATCAAGAAAAAACATGTACTAGGTAATCTTCAACATATATATATATATATATCATCTTCTCAATGACGTCTCCACCTTCTATATTAGTTACCAATACTCTCAAGCTCGAACCAGACCTCCTGTGAAACTCCTTTCCATCTCGCCGTCTATCTTAACGATGTATTCACTGCTACACTCTCATTGGTTTTGATGCCAATATCTCGCCCCAAAACACCATAAGTTGAAATGCCTTGCAGGAAGTGATGTGTCGTTGGTGCTCCGACGTCGCCATGGTGCTCTTCTAAAGATATGAACTTCACAGAGTTTCTCTCTCTAACTTCTATGGACATGAACTTTGGAGTCATGGTGGCGATAGTGGAAGTCATGGCTGGAGTAGTGAGAGGAAAATGTGGAGAAGCCTTAAGGGAAGTAGAACGCGAGTCAATGCCTTCATGGATAGTGTCGGAGACACTGAAGGAGTTTCTAACTAGATCCATCAAACCAGGGACGATTCAGGATTATGTCTTTGGGGGGCTACTCTATAGTTTAAAAATTGGGGAGGGGGGGCTACTCTATATAATTTTGAAATTATCTACAAAAAATTTGAGGGTGCAAACTCCTATAATTTTAAGTTATTTTAAAATTTCTAATATAATATATGATATTTTTCAAATTTATGGGGGTGAGGCCGCCCCCTAGCTCCCTAGATTCGTCATTGCATCAAACCTAGTGAGTCTCCGTCTAAATATCTATCATGCTTAACTGCCGCGACAATCCTTATCATAAAACTCCTCTCCACCTCACCATCCATCTCAACGATGCATTCGCTACGACACTCTTGTCGGCTCCAGTGCTGATATCTCACCCATTCTTTTGCTAGTTCACTATCGTTCCTAGTCGAATAATCGGTTGTCTGTGTACTATAGCAGATGAGGCATTTGCTTGAACTTTTAACTTTCTTTGTGGGCATTGGATAGTCCCTATGGTATTTCATGAGAGAGAGAGAGAGAGAGAGAGAGAGAGAGAGACCCAGAGGAAACCTATGAACCTAGAAAGAGAGAGAAAGATAGAGAAGAAAGAGAGAAAGATGGTTTTCAGTATGAAGAGAGTATTTGAACAGATAGACACACATAAATTCAAATAAATATGAAAGTGCACAGATTGTCCTTATAAACATGAGATTGTCCTTATGATCAAAACAAAAAGACGCTTAGATCTATAGCCTTACAAATTTATAAATAGGATCTATGACTTGAGTATCTTTAATCTTATTTCAATTAAAAAATAGAATATGAAATTGAGAATGAACTGTTCGAAATTGGGTGAAGTTTAGAACTCGGACCTAATTGAGTCGCCCATGGTGGCATGACCCGATTAGGAGAAATCCAAATAGTCTTAATAGATTATATTTGAAGATATGAGATAATCTTGATATGGGATAATCTTAATATGGATAATTGTCAATATATTAGATGATAATTATTAATTAAATATTGTTAATATGAGATAGACATTATCTGGGATAATACATCTATCTTATGGGTCTCCTAACTCTCTTATATAAACAGAACTTGGGTTCTATATTTGAAACAACAAAAACTATATGTTCTCTTCCCATAAACCATTTGGCCTTTGTACTATGAATAGTGTAGGTAGTTCTCTAGTAGTTCTACTCCACTGTTGGGAATTATTTGAAGACATCAATGGAGGCACGTGATTCACCCACATGATCATGGATTCAGTTTGAGCGTAAAAAGTATGCCTGAATCCGTTTATTTCCGTTGTGTATATAGTATACTAATTTCTACATTGGTATCAGAGCCATTGTTGGGCGTTTTCGTACTATTTGTGCATGAATATATGTATAGATATGATTTGTGCATAAAATTGATGTTTTTCGAACCATCTATGATCGTCTTGAATTTCATATATATTGTAGTCTATATTATTTAGATCATATCTTCAAAGTTTTTGCAAAAATCGGACGGTTGGATTTGAGAAAAATAAGATTTATATCAAAATTTTGTAACTTTGATTGCATGATGGTTTTATATGTTTTGTTTTTATGTTGTGAAAATTATATATTTGAAATCCTTCTTTCGAGACCTTTGAAACGGTATATTATGGGACTGATTCTGACTTACGATCGAGGAGAAAACTCAAACCATAATTTTAGGCGAGAGTTGAAGCAAACGGAGAAAAAAACGAATTTGCAGACGTTATTTGCGCGGTTTGACTTGACACTGACTAACGCGTTGACATCATCTGCTTAGGTAAGCGGTGACGCAGGAGCTGAAAATTTTAAGGCTCTGTTTGTTTGTTTTAAATTTAAAAATTACGTTAACTGTTTCTATATTATTCGATATAATTCTGATTGAAGCATGACTTATACCGTTGGACTCATAATTATTTATTTTATTTTTTTACAATTTGTTAAAGTTTTAGAATTTTATGAAAAATAATATATTTTTCATTAATGAATAATTCAATATTTTTACGTTAAATTACTCTTGGGATAACATGACTTGAATTCTGGACTTGAAATTTTTACAATAGACTGCTGCTATGTGATCTTAGTTCCTGGTATGATTTTTGTATTTTTTTTTTTCAGATTCTGTAATATTTATTTCTGATTTTCTGTGTAATTATTAATTACTTGTAATTTTAGAAAATTTTAGAAAATTGCAGAAATTATAGAAATATGTTATGGAATTATTTAAATATTATATACAACATATTAAGTTCTTTTAAATGATTAGAACTTGTAGTATGTTGTTTTTTTAAATAGTATGATTTATTTATATTGGTGAACTTTAATTCTATGATTAAATATTCTAACATATTTTCTTTTATGAATTCACATTGAGATGCTATTGTATGGAATTAATATTTTATCATGCTTTAGACATGCCATAGTTAGTGAGAGGCTGTTCGGTTGAGAGAAATCTTTGTAGATTTACTCTTGAAAACTAATATTTTGTGCATGAATTAAATTAAATTTTGGATAATTGTCACTTGTGGCACAAGAGATGATTATGAGTATAGAGAATATTCGATCTTCAGACTTGTGTAATTTTGTCACTATTTAATTGAGATTTTTGCGACAAAATTATATTATGATATGCTAATTAAATTAATCTCAATGCGTATTTTCCCCCCCTCTAAATTGACTTAGCTTATGAAGTTAATTTGGTTGACCTAGGCTTAGTAGAGATGTTTAAATGTGAACAACGTAATCCTATTCTTTAGATAAGTAGAAAGTTTTGGAGACTTTAGGTCAAACCTTAATTGAGCCAAAGTGACTAAATATTACTTAATGTCGTCGTGGTTTTGTTGCCTTGTTTAGCGCAATAAAAACTGATGTGTGCGTTATGATTAGCGACATGCTACGTTATTTTGATTGGCGAGTTTGGAGTTGCAAAACTAGTAAGTCCTCAATAGATCTATATATGATCCTGACTATTGAGCTGCACGGATTGACTTTGCAATTTGACTTGTAATAATGTTGCATCATTGGATGAAGCAACATCCAAGAGTCACGTCATCCAAGAAATGCGAGCTTAAATGAGTTAGTCACTAAGTGTTAGATGAGTAGCCAGTATGAGCAGTGTTTTGCTCTCTACCCAACTGATGGGAGTTGATGAAGCATAAAAATTTCACGCACTATGATAGTGTGCGTTGAAGAATCACTTGAAGTTAAAAGATTAGTGCTTAGAAGCTGCAAAAATCTATTAACACTAAGTGAGAAGATTAGCGCCTAGTGGCTGCAAAATCTATTAGCATTGCCAACTTGTCTAAGTCTAGACATTTACTATTTCCACACTTAAGTGTGAGACATGTGAAGGTTCTTCTTTGTATAATTCCTTAGCTAGGCTAACACTTTTGAATGGCATTTACCACCAAGCACAAAAGTTGCAACATAGTAACGAAAAGGTCAAGGCTGACAAGGTTGTTATGACTCTAAGAATTTGACGCATCACTTGTGAGAGTATTGTGTTGAATTAGCCTTTTTAGCCTAATTAGCGCTTAAGTTGCTTCAGGAGCTATCATAGATTGATAGCTTATTCTCTCCCTCTTGTGGATAGTAGAATTAATTGCAACTAACTATGAAACAAGAAATAGAGATGGCAAGAGGAGTATCGTTATGTTTCAATTAGATGTAGCAAAGAACAAATTGACTTGAAAGTGCAGGGGATTAACACTTACTAGTTAAATTTGCGACTTAGGCGCACTTGATATCTCCATGATATCCTTTTATGATCTAGTGAACATTATTTAGTCATGAGTCATTACCTAGTTGGGCCTAAACCTTTACACTTGTCTTTGAGAACTCACACATTAGAATGATTGGAATTAGTTTATGACATTGGTCATAAACCAGTAGCTTGTTGTACTTAATCACATTAATGAGAAGATGACATGTATGGTTTGAATAGGCCCTCTCGGGCCCACTCACTTGTGGTATCTTGTTCTCATGTGAATGTGTAATTTTGTTCGCAATGATTGCGCACAAGTAAGTAGGAAAGCTGCAGAAAGACATCTGTATTGGCGTATTTAGTCCACTGTGATATTTATGATTGGATATGTGTAAGGGTATGATAGTCAACCCTAATCTCGACACATTTATAGATTACGATACGCATCTTTGTCAAGACTATTTGATCTCCTATAAGTCAAAATTTTTGAGATGATTTTTGACATTGCACATATGAGGTCGAAATCAATTAGATAAGAGCTTTCGTGCTTTTAGTTTTGACCGAGTTGGCAAGTATCTATTTGAGTTATTTTTTAGAAAGCTCTGTGAAGAGAAATGGATGCTTAAAAAATTGATTATTCATAGTATTCAGCAATAGATTGGTGTAGTAGAGATAAGGAATTAAGTATTGTTTATGTTACGTGGATGATGGCGCAAAATGTTTCCCAATTGGGAATTGCACTTTAATTTGTTGCCTATATCCCTAAGCAAGTAATGGGTTAGTAGATAGCCATTTGTAGGCGATTTGTAACCATCAAGCATCTTATCTTTATTTTACTTCTCATAAGGTTGCGAAGTTAAGACTTAGAGTTCTATGGTGCATTATTGTATGTTGTCTTGTAAATGCTAAGAGTTATGTGTCACATTATTGTATGCTATCATGTAAACCCTCGAGGTTATGTGCTTATAGGTGAACAACTTTGTAGGAGTGTAACTAAGTCACATAAAGTTTTTTTTAGTAAACGTGGCGCAAATAGAGTTTTGAAACTCTATAAGATAGAGAATTCTAAGTATGGTGCTTTATGTAGCCTAGTTGAGAATGGACAGAAATTTTCAATATCCTCGGAACAGTGGGGGCGACGTGCCTACTAGTGAATTACTCTATTAGAGAAGAATACTTTACATTCTTAGTTGCGTGGTAACGAATGTGGAAATTTTCCACGTTATCACTGGGTGATTGAGAAGGAAACATTCATGATTGCTCCACAAGATGATAAAGAGCCTAGGATAATTCCAAAGGCTCTAGTCCCCATTTTTTTTAGAAAACTGGATCAATGTTGCGCATTTTAAGACAAAATCTTTGAGGATTAACCATTTCTACGATTTGATTGACTTTTTACTATGACGCGAAACTGTTCTAAAGTTATGCGTGATTTGGATAGTCACCTTTTGAGGCATAAGGCTCACTAGATATCAAAAAGTCGCACCATGGGGAAGGTGTAGACCATGAGAAGACTTCCTCCTGGCGAGTGAGGTTACTTTGAATTAGGCTATGATTGACATAAGTTCGGGGCTTTACTTTGTGGACATTGTGACCCAACTTCTCGTTGGAGAATTAGATAAGTAGATTTGTTGGGATTTATCTTCTGATTTTATGGCGAAAAGTTATCCAAATAATGGTTCTTAGATTTCATCAAGCCATGATGGGCCAACGATGATCGATGAAGACTATTAAGGCATGATCAATGGTCCAAAAGAAGTTTTTCCTTACTTAGTCATTATGAGTCAAGAATTTATAGGGTTGTTGCCACCTAGGGTTGGTAGTCCTCTGTTTTAGACATGATGGACAGGAGTGATGTAATTTATATGCTCGGATGTACGATCTTTAGGGATTGTTCTGGGAGAGTTCTCGGTTTGTCTTTGATGACTTACATAAAGAATATCTTAGAATGATTCTAGATACGAAATTGCAAACTCGTTGACTTACCTATTGGTAAAAGCTAGAGTCTCAGCTATTGAGTGAATCCTTAGATTGTCTCTGGGAGAAATAAATGACCTATATTCCTTGATCTTTTTGTTGTGGGAGCCTGAACTACGCTATGCGGGCGTATTCGGCATGATGAGTGTTATCTTTGGTAAATGGTCAACTGAGTAGTTTAGACCTTGACCTTGCTTATTAGACTGTGGATAGGATGCTTTACTGGTAGTGTATAAATTTGCTCTTTGTAAGATTCAATGCGCTTGTTGGGCGTATCTTGAATAAACGCAAATTGGTCACCAAAATATATTTGGAGAGGTAATTGAGTAAGTAGTGATCTTGAACCACTTCATGTAAAGCGCACATGATGGATTCTGTTGTATATGCTTATCGCAAGAGGTGCCAATAGGGCTTATGTTTGAAATCTAGAATTGCGCAGACTGTGGTTGTATTTTTTCAATTGATCACTTACTTTTTTGTGGGATTATGGGATATTGATGCTATTATGGTTTGTGTCATAATGATTAGCAGATGATGATGTTAACAGGTAAGATTGACTCACTCACATGAGCAATTGCCCTTGGCGCTTGGGAGCGAGCAAGGACGAGACTAGTAGTTTATTTTATTTGGAGTCATGAGAGGCTTAAATTATCCACTATGCATGTCGCATTGGTTACAACCTAGATAAGGTCGTGTTAATGACTAAACATGGATGTTAATACCTATTTTCCATGTTGTGCCTGTTATGATTAGCCAGATGCGAGATCTCATTTGATACCTGGAAGGTGAGCAAATAGAGAATTCAGGTTAGGCGCTAGAAAGCGACTTGACTAAGATTTGTACGGTGTATCGAGTGTGACGTCACTCTTTGGAAGAGTTACTCCACCGTAGTATGTATTCATACTACATGTGCTTGGTGACCGAGTAATGAGGCGAGAGAATGGATCCCTGTTTTCTCACCGTATGAGTCTTACATGTCATTATTGATATGACTTTCACTTATGTACCCTTTTGTGACTTTTGACTATGTCATAAGGTAAAGGGTTGATATTCTGCTATTTTAGTATGTTGCCTGTGGTCATGTATGATTTGGTCTTATGAGACATCACTGGGAAAGCAGTCAATCCTAAACTAAATGGCATGAGGGCGAATGGAAGATCATCTAGTATTACACCATTATTGTATATTCACTGCCGGCAACTCATATCGCTCTGTATGAGAGGCAGATTGAGTCTGAATATACTGCAAGAATTGAGAGGGTCAAACATGCTCTTTTTTAGAGATTAGAGATGTTTTTTGGGCCGATGTACTTAGATCGGTTTGGGGTATATGAGATACAAAAGGCACGGTGTCATGTTAGTGCATGTTCGAGTGAGAGATGTTGGAAATTGGGCCAAGTTTAGAACCCGGACTCAATTGGGTTGCCCATGGTGGCATGATCCGATTAGGAGTGATCTAAATAATCTTAATAGATTATATTTCAAGATATGAGATAATCTTGATATGAATAATTGTCAATATATTAAATGATAATTATTAATTAGATATTGTTGATATGAGATAGATATTATCTAGGATAATACATTTATCTTACACGTCTCCTAATTCTCTTATATAAACAGAACTTGGGTTCTGTATTTGAAACAACAAAAATTATACGTTTTCTTCTCATAAACCATTCCGCCTTTGTACTGTGAATAGTATAGATAGTTCTCTAGTAGTTCTACTCTACTATTTGGAATTATTTGAAAATATCAATGGAAACAAGTGATTCAACCACATGATAAATGGATTCAATTTGAATGTAAAAAATATGTCCGAATCTATTTATTTCCGCCGTTTATATAGTATACTAAATTCTACATGAACAATGATCCAATAATTTAACATATTTTTATAAATTAAATGTTTAAAATTTGTAACTTATTGTATATTGCGTAGATTTTTTTTTTTTTTTTTTTTTTTTTTTTTCTTTCAAATACTGTAATAAGTAGACGACATAAAAAATATTTCTTTAAAAAATAAAATAAAAAAAGATACCGACATAGGAGCATCTGGATTGGATGTTTAGTTCGGCGAAAATTATAATAGGTAGGAAAATGAGTGGGAGCACTAATTAATGCCATTATTAATGATGCAATAGTGGGTTTCATCTACTATCACAATGTTGTTATGTCTATTTTTTTTATAAAAAAAAAAAAATTAAATATCACATTATTAGTAATTACTTTAAAACACCACCATTAGTGTTCTCTAGCATTGTGTGAGTGGAAAAAATCTTTGCGGTGTTTGACTTGAAAAACATTTACTTTTGTGTTGAAAAAAAAAAAGAAAAAAAAGAAAAAAAAAGCACACTGTAAGTGGCGTGAAATATTACTGAAAAAGTCCACAAAATAACCTCTCCCAGTTCGGACCGTTTCGTATTTTTGTCCAAAATGAAAACAGACGAGAGAGGGAGATTTGATGACTTGCGGAGTATACTACTTTTTGTCATTTTGTTTCTCAGACAATCTTAAAATTTGTTTCATACTCTCTGTGTCTCTCTCAGTGCCATCACCACCACCAACACCCACCGCTACGTATCACTACCACCGCTACGGCACCACCTCTCTCTCTCTCACTGTCTAAAACCCCATCCATATCCATCCATCCAATCATACTCAGTGCCATCTCCTCCACCACTAACACCCACCGCCACGTATCACTACCACCGCTACGGCACCACCTCTCTCTCTTTCTCTCTCTCTCTCACACTGTCTAAAACCCCATTCATATCCATCCATCCAATCATATATAATATAGATAGACAGATAGATAGATATCAACAACTTCGCTTTCATTTCAATGCACACACTTCTCATTATCTCTCTCTCTACTAGTTCTTACTGATTCAGATTCCTAATTCACAAACCTGAGGCTGAGGAGCTCGCACTTATTTTACCCACTGTCTCTCTCTCTCTCTCTCAGTTTTGAAGATTATACTTTGGTTGCTTCGGCTAGAAGATTTCATTCCCAACTGCTTAGAAAACAAGCAATTTCCCTGAAAAAGACTGTCGAATTTTCCTGGAAAAAGTTTGAGGAATGTATGGTGATTCTCGAGCATTAGTTGATGACCCCAACAGCTATATTTTCTTGCGAATCGAACCCTAAACGAAAACAGTATAGAACCGTTGTTGAACACAGATATGAACCATCAAGACGAGTATAGACAATACCACAATAGTCATCATCAACAGTCCAATTCCAATTCTGGGTTGTTGAGGTTTCGCTCTGCTCCCAGCTCTCTTCTTTCCAAGTTCACCAATGTTGGTAATGATTCCAGTGAAAAGGGTCCGATGAATAATCAGTGTTCGAGCCCTGAAGCTCAAAGGCTGACCCATTTGACTTCCCAAAGTCTTCTTCAAGATTTGGAAGAGATCAAACCTTTGGCAATTAATGGGTTCTCTGTGACTTCACAATTGCCTCCTCAGTACCCGAGACATACTTCAGGAACCCAATTGGCTGCCATGGATAACACTAGCTCCTACGGAGTGGTCGGTTCAATTGGTTCTTCCAATCTTATGCGGCAAACTAGTTCCCCTGCTGGGCTCTTCTCTCACCTCACTGCTCAAAATGGTACTGTTCAAGTTCTTGTGCTTTGGTTCATTCTTGTTTAATGTTTCTAACATGGTTTTAGCACTCGCAGATTCAATGTGTTTCTAAGATTTGAACGTTCCGCTTTGCTCAATCTGAAAGTAGTATAGATATTATAATTTGCTTGTCTAGGCCTTAAATTACTTTAATGTTGTTCTATTTCATTTACTTATGCTTTTGGGGCAAAAATTTCTTTTTTAATTTTTTTTTTAATTTTTTCACTTGTGACAAAATACTTCCATCTGAATGACAGCAATAAGAAAACAAGGCTTGGTCTGATAGATGAGGTGCTCATTTACTAGTGTGATGCCCGGATTCGAGTTTCACAGTTGTGTAATGCAGCTTTCTCTTCTTCGATTCCGCTCTTATTGATTGTTTAAAAGAAATAAAAATAAAATGACTGCATGCGATCTGATTAAACAAAGCTGGTTGATATCAGTGCCAAAAAGATTAAATATGAAATAGACTTTACTGAGAATTTTTTTGCAATAATGGAATATGGTTACTAGATTATTGATTTAGATGCTTAATTGAATGGGACTAGTTTCTTATACTTGTGGTTCAGAAAATGAATGAAGGCGAAACAGAGTTTTATAACTGTTTTTAAAAAGCAAGACTAATCAATCATAGAGGCCTAGCTTGGGATAGCTTTCACGCTCTTGAGCAATTGAGCTTTGCCGAAGTATTCTCACAGCTGATAGGCTTTTAATGATCAGTCGGTAGAATATATATTCTGATAATTTCACAGCAAATATGCAGGCTATGCAGCTCTAAGAGGTCTTGGAAATTACAGAATAGGGAATGGTACTAATGGAGATGTAGTAAGTCCTTCAAGCAGGTTGAGAGGTCTGATGAATTTCTCATCTGGAATGCCATCTTCATTAGGTATGCTGTCTCAGATCTCCGAAATCGATAATGAAAGTGTTGAGGGGAGCTGCCACGAAGACATAAAACTCGGAAATGGCAGCAGGGATCCTCAATTTTACAGCCCCGGATATGCATTTGGTTCTTGGAATGATTCTTCACATTTTCATGATAATTTCTCTGTGCTGAAAAGGGACCTGGATAATGATGAAAAGTTATTTACTGGGATTCAGGTAACCATTTGGCAACTCATATGCATTCATTAATCATCATTTAATTGCTTGTTTGATTTGAATTTCTCTCTAAGTTGTCGTCTTGTCTATAATCAGAATGGGGAGCTGGAAAATCGTATGCATATTTTGTCACATCACTTAAGTTTACCAAAGACCTCAGCTGAAATGGCTAACATGGAAAAGTTACTGCACTTCCAAGAGACTGTTCCTTGTAAGGTTCGAGCAAAGCGAGGTTGTGCTACTCATCCACGAAGTATTGCTGAGAGGGTAGATTATTTTATTTTATTTTATTTTTCTGTTCCATTTAAAGTACTTCTAGTTTTGCTGATCCAAGTTTTTGTTGATCAGACAATCCAAATTATCTCTATGGTTACCACAGTAATTAAATTGCTTTTGTTTATACTATAGTCTGATACAACCCACACCCTCTTCATATTAGAGTAAGATATATTTGTCATTTAAATAGGTTGAAAGATATGAATGGAAGTGAAAGTAACAGAAAGTGAGTTGAAAGAAAGGAAAATTTGAGAGTATGCAATTGGTTAAGGTGAGAGGTTATAACAAATAGGAAATTTTTTATGTGTTTGTTGTTAGGAATTGAAAATCAAGACCATGCTGATATGAGCTGTAAATAAGTTTAACCATCTTGCATTTTCTATTATTCTCAAGCAAAACAAATGCAAAAAAAAAAAAAAAGAAAGAGTTTAATTTTTTTTCTCTTTTCCTCACTTTTCACCACTTTCATTCTAACTAAACTAAGCCTATGTTGTATGTCACAGGTGAGGAGAACCCGGATCAGTGAAAGAATGAGGAAACTACAAGAGCTTGTCCCAAACATGGACAAGGTAGGATTAAAATAATTTATACACTTCATCCTCTGGTCTTAAATTTCGAAACTCATGTAATCTTTCTGTTTCTTGTAATTGGCATTGACAGCAAACAAACACAGCAGACATGTTGGATTTGGCTGTTGAGTACATAAAAGAACTACAAAAACAGTACAAGGTATTGTAGAAGAAGAACCAAATATTATCTTCATTAGAAATCTTTTGATCTGTGCTTGATCACTGTTTTCGTTTTGTTTTCAGATACTCAGCGAAAATCGGGCAAACTGCAAGTGTTCAAGTCTGCAGAAACCACTCCCAAATCTGTCGGCTTGATTGGCTTCTGTACAGAAAATAGAGGATGTACAAGTGGAAACAAACCATAGCAACTAATCCTTTCTGCACCGGAGTATTACTAAAGCTTTTTTTTTTTTTAATAGTTATTATAATAATTAAATACTTAAATTAAATGGGTATGAATAATAGAAGGGCTGCTAGAATGGCCAAGATACAGATCCTGTAAGCTAACCAAAGTTTGCTTACAAGATTGAGGGGGGGGAAATAGATAAACTGTATAGGACATGCTGTAATAATACTTTCCTTGCTATATGTAATTTGTTTTGTCTTGTTGAATAAGAATTTTATACACAGCCAAGATCCTAGGAGTTAAAGTAGGATGGTTTTACCCAAACTACTAAAATTGGATTTGCGTTGTGTTCACTTATTAAAACTTGGTTGGAGTTGGATTTGGCTGGGATTCATAAGCATGTATACCTTATAAAAAAACCAAGTTATTAG
Source organism: Camellia granthamiana (assembly GCA_036172215.1). NCBI lineage: Eukaryota > Viridiplantae > Streptophyta > Magnoliopsida > Ericales > Theaceae > Camellia > Camellia granthamiana. The sequence goes on along the minus strand of CM069914.1, from coordinate 6,270,641 downwards.
TTAGGCTCATTAAAACTAATTTTAAATCAGTTTGAAAGATAAACAAGTTAAATTTGAATTTATTACGAAACTGGTTAAATTTTTAAGTTTTGTAATTTCCATTTGTTAATGACTCGAAAAGTAAACAAATCAAACATAAATACCTTTTAAAATTGGTTAAGTTTTTAAGTTAATCTTTAACAACTTACTACACAGCTCGAATGGAATCGAACGGGGAAAATGTATATTAATTTCCTGCAAAATGTCCTGCTTCAGAGCGAAGCAATCAAGCCATTAATGGAGTGGAATTATTGAGGGAAGTTATAAGTCTCAGAAATGGTAGGCCACAAGCTTTAAAACCTCCAACGACATGGATGATCGCAGTCCTTTGTCTGTCTCTATTTATAGTAAATGAACCTTATCCATTTCTCTTTTTCTCTGATGACAGCATTGAATGCAGCAGCACCCTAGTATTTGCCAATAGTAGCAACAGGGGTTAGTTATGCTTATATCACTGTTTTGGCCAAAAATCAATCTTATAATAATGACTTCTGAGGAGCATTATGGGACATATTTTAATGAAAGTTTATGGGTATATTTGATTCTTTTATAGTTTTAATTCACATTATGTGTAATCTTATTTTTATCAATAATTTGTTAGTATATAGATTTGTGAGGGGAACTTATACCGAGCATTGGCCGAATTGGTTCCGCACGGAATGTGGTGTTGGGCTGAATAAGGTTGTCTGGGTTGTTGTGGGCCGAGTTGGGCCCGCATGGAATATGGTGCTGGGCCGAGCCGGACCCTCACGGAATACTGCGTCTGGCCAAACTTGGCCAAACTAGCCCACGTTGGTGGGCCGAGCTGAGATGCCCCAAGATTTGAGGACATCATAATAAGATTTAGAACTTCAAATCAATTTTGTTAATAACTAACCCCTCATCAATTGTTGTCACCAATATTACTAGCATTAATTAACAACCCAGAAATTAAAAGTTCTTAAATTACAACTCCAACAAAAACTTAAAACTTAGTCTTAGTACATAAAAACAATACGAATATAACAAAAAAAAAAAAAAAACCTAGAAACTTAGAAAAATGGTTCATGGATCTTTGGCACTCTTCAAGCTAACCAAGGCTGAGTGTCGCCTTGCAAGGCTTCGGTGTTTCCTTCGGTTTCTTTGGTACCTGGCATAAAATGCCAGGGCAACGAGAATGCTAGTGAGTGACGAGTTCAATAAAATACTACAACCCGAAAATACCCACCCCGATAATAATACTCACAATTTATGAATAATGTGTAGTAACAGAATAACAAGTAACATTTAGTAAGCAAAAAAAAAGGAATGTTATCAGTTGAAATAATAACAATAAATAATAAATCAAATAAAAAAAATATAACAAACGGAATCAGTATTTCATCATAAGGAATATGCCCACCTTTCTTTTTAAATTTTCATAGATTTAGTTTATCAGATAAATATAAGTAACTGCCCGCGGAGCACTATTTCCACTCAACCGCTAATCAATGGCCACGGGCAATTCTGACTCCCCCTTGGTCAAATGTTCAAATGTTACTTACTGTAACTACCAATGATGTCCACACACCAGGGTTACATACCCGAGTCGTGACATCACGGTCTGCCCCAAGGGAACGGTCTATGTTGTGACACTCGCACCACCAACCTTATATCACCTACACCGATAAGAGCCGAAATACCTTCTCGTGCCATGTTAGGGTTCGCAACTCACTTGCGCAAGATTCTAAACCGGGCTCACCTCATCACTTTTAAATTTTAATGTATCATTGGTTAAATTTCGTGTTTCTTTACTTGATGAGATATTTACAATAATTCAACATTTAATTATCAATAATGTTATACCAACTCATTAAAATTCCCAGCATAAAATATTACACATGTCGCACAATAGTAAACAAATGTACAAAATTTAAATAAACAATTTATTTAAACCATGGTATGAAATAATAATTTTGATACCAATAAATCATAATTACACACATGCATGAATTTTTAATCTATAAGATTAGACTAGCACAATATTAAATTTTTAGTCCAAATAAACAATTGGAGAGATAATTTTTGATTCCTCCTTAATCTGCCAGAATTTTTAGAATGCTTAACTTGTAATTAAAATTATAAATAAATTACTTATACAACTCTAAAATTCATATAAATCTATAGAATACTCAATAAACATGTTATGGTCACTTTTCAGAAAGCTTTTTCCAAAAATAAATTATAAATAATTTTGAAAAATTCCAAGAAAATTTATGACACAGATTTATCACATTTTCTTAAATTAATTCCACACTTAAATTTATAAATCAATTCCATAATTTAAAAATTTATTATGAAACTAGAATTCTCAAATTTCATTTTTTGTTTAGAAATTACCAGATTTGGTTTAATATAAAATTTTTAATGATTTTTCAAACACGTAGTGAAATCTGCCTATAGCTCCAGATTTGGTTAAAAATCTGTATAAATTCGTACAAAACTCCATAAATGTTACAAAAATTTAGGGATGAAGTAGACATCATCATAAACAACTTTGTAGATAAAATAATCTTCAAATTTTGAGTATAAAATTGTCTAAAAATTCGTACAAATTTTTTGGCAGATTCAAGGACCAAATAAATTCTTCAATCCTCTTTTTATGGGTATAAACTACACATACAAGCCTATTTCCATAATAATGCCCTGACTTTAAGACTATTAATATCTTCAAATATTTGATATACACATCACAAAATTTACATACATATATATAAATTTTCTATCTATAAATTAGTCATTTTATCATAAGAATATAATCTGAAAATTTCAACAGTTAAAAAAAATGAGAGAGCTGAGAGGGCTTTCTTACTTAATAATAGAATGATGAAACGGTGGAAAATTTTAGCTTCCTTAATCTCTCACTCTTCTTCCTCTCCTACTCAACTTAGCTGCTTCACAGATTTCTTTTTTTATTTTTTCCTTTCTTCACCGAATGCTTGCAAGCATATCTATATACAATGAATGCTTGCATGCATATATATATATATATACAATGCTTGTTGAGCCCCTCTCTCTCTCTCTCACACACACACATCATTCTCTCTTTATTCTATGAGTTCACTTTCTGTGACAACCCTTACCACTGATTAGTGCTAATCTATGATTAAGTATGTTAACTGACTGATTGACTGAAATTCTGACTGATTGATTGAGTATATTAGTTAAATGCATGTCTATCTGTTTGACTGCTAAATTATTTGTTTATGTTTTATGTTTAAACTGCAAATTGAAGGCCTTATCGGCGGCCGAATCTGAAATTGATTAATGTTTTATGCTAATTGGAATTTATGGGAAATTATGGCATGTTTAATTGAAATTTGATTTGGTATGATTAAATTGGATTAAATAATGCTAATTTACGAGAATTGGACTTATTCACCAAATTGCCATGCTTAGTGGGCCACTTTCTCCAACACCTTGAGGCTTGAGTACACTTAGACCTACCTTTTGCTCAGCCATTTTGAGAGGCAAACCGACTAGAGAGAGGGAGAGTAAGAGAAAGCTTGATTCCATCTCAATTTGGCTTGGAAACTAGAAGAATTGGAGTGTAATTGTGCAAATTGAGCTTGTACATCTTGCATTGTAGACCTAAGGTAGGACATTTACCTTCTTGTTGGTGAATTTAAGTTAGTTCTTGCATGGGTCATGACATATTGAAGAGTAGAGTCAAGAATTAGCTTAATATGTTGAATTTAGAGCTGAATCATGCATGCATGTGCACATCTTGAAATTTAAAGTTGTTTTCATGGGAATTCTTGCATGCATGTCCATATTATTGTTATAGTCCATGAATTCATCTTGATTTTGAAGGAATTGGCTCTTTGGAGCAAGTATTTGAAGCCTTGAAGTTGTTTAAATACATGCACGTTACATTTAATTTATGTTCTTGAAGTTTTGTTTGAAAATGAGTTTAATTGAACTACCTTTGGGCTTTGATTTCTCAAATTGATCTTTGAAACATGTAATATTATGGGTTTTGAAGTGTATTCCAGAAAGTTAGCCCAAGAGGATCGAAATTTATGCTTTAAAGTTGAGTTTTGAGCTTGAGGTTCAAATCTGGAAATTCCAGATTTTGAACTCACGCTCGAGCGTGGAACTCCACGCTCGAGCGTACACACTGAGTGCATGCAGTCCGCTCGAGCGGGGAAAGTGAAGCTCGAGCGGGAAATGCATGTACCCAGTACTTTCATGTGTTTACAGTCTGCTCGAGCGGGGGAATGCACGCTCGAGCGAGGACTTGTGTCTCACGCTCGAGCGGGTATCGAGCGCCCATCGAGCGTGAATTTCATGCATCCAGTACTTTTACCATGTTTTGTAGTCCGCTCGAGCAGGTAAAGTCATGCTTGAGCGGGGATCTTTTGTCTGCATGTCCGCTCAAGCGGGGAAACCCACACTCGAGCGGGACCCCTGTTTCAGCAAAATTTTGAAAAGTGTTTTTAAGTGCATTTTTGCATCCTCATTTCATCCTAGGCATTCCTAGGCCTAGTTTAAGGCATCTTAATGAGGATAATGATGTGGAACCACACCGAGTCTAAGTAGGGACTAAGTCTTCGATTCCTAAGTATGTGACTTAGTGTGTGTTCATCCTGTAATTGTGTAGGGTTGGCATCCGAGGACGCGCACTAGCTTATCTGTAGCCCAGAACTCTGTGAGTAACTATGTTGTAAAGATATGTTCAATCGAGATTATTTTCTGAACAAATGACTGTACTGCTTTATGAAATGATACTGTTTACTGAATGAATGTTTGTCTTATTTGCGAACTGTATTCGTGGCATCCATAGCAATTTACTGTTACTGAACTATTACTGCTACTGTTACAGAGATCTCTGTCGGTTCCCATGTTTGGAACCACTACTGTTTATTGGTATGACGGCCATCAACTAACTGTTCGGTCTGTTATGACCTACTGTACTATTTGCTATTGGATGTACCACTTATGACTGCTATGATCGAATAATTTATATACTGTTTAAATGACTGTTTTAAATACTGAAAAGACATTCATTCTTGACGTCTTTATGCATAAGTTATTCACTGGGTTTTAGCTCACTATTTATATATATATGTAGGTGTCCAGGCACTGGATCGGAGCTAGGAGCGTTGGGTTAAACTCCCTTTTTGTCAAGCCAACCACTGTGCCTCACTGCGAGGTTCCAAGTCCTTCAAGCTAGGGCTGCTTAGGGGTGTTTTAGATTTCCCCCTTTTTGTATCTATTTTTGTAATACTGTATAGACTATACCTGTACTGTACTGTTATGATGGGAACTTGGTCCCTAACCTGAATGCCTGTAAATGATGCATGTATACACTGTTTTGTTCTGAATGTGAATATGTTATGAAAAGTCTTTTTGCATACAGACTGTTATGGCTTCCGCCAGCCCCTGTACTCTGTATTACTGTTAAGCAGGCCTTCGGTAATCTCGGATTACTGGCGGGTTACAGTGCTAAACCTATAGGGGCGGGTTTGGGTCGTGACAGAGTGGTATCAGAGCGATATTAAACCATGAGTTATACCGCACACACGTGTCCAAATGAGCTATAGGATGTCCTAGAAAAGTAATAGGGCATTGCATGAGTATAAAAAGTGTGTGTGGACATGACATGATTATATGTGCTAATGTGTTAACATGTTTAAAGTATGCAACTTCCTATGTTTATTATTACTATGTTGCATATAGTGAAATGGATAATGCAAGAACTGCCGATGAAACTGAATCATCTGATGCCAGAATGGCAAGGCTTGAAAGAACAGTTGAACTGCTAACTGAGTCCTTAAGGCAACAGCAACAACAGAACCAACAGCCCCCACCCCCTCCGGTACAGCCGGAATAGAATGTGAATGATGACATAATTGCTCTAACGCAGAAGTTTAGTAAGATGAAACCGCCATCATTTTAGGGAGGCCTTGAACCATTGAAGGCTGAAGCATGGGTGCTAGAAACCGAAAAATTATTTGAAGTCTTTCCATGTTCTGAAACACACAAAGTGCTACTGGCTACCTTCACCTTACAAGAAGAGGCTAGAAGGTGGTGGATGTTGGTCCGCGACACGAATACTGCTATGAATTGGGCTCAGTTTAAGGGAGCCTTCTTTGAGAAATACTTCCCACAGTGTGTCGGAGACCGCAAGGTAACCGAGTTTGAACAGTTGAGACAATGTACCATGTCCGTGGCTGAGTATGAGTCAAAGTTTACTGAACTCGCCAGATATGCACCGCACATGGTTGGCACTGATTACAAAAAGGCCAGGAAGTTTGAGGGCGGCCTTAATGTAGAAATTCTTGACAGAATAAATGTTCTGAAACTACTAAAGTACGTAGATGTTCTTGACCGAGCAATAATGGCTGAGTCGAACATCGAGGCATTGAAACAGACTGAATCACCATCGACCGAGTAGCGTGGTAAAAGACGGGGTTTTAAGTTTAAGAAAGGCTGAAACAATCCATTGAACAAAAAGCAGAATACAGGGTCAACGACTAGCTCTAGTCAAGGAAACCGTTCTATACCGCCCTGCTCCGAATGTGGTAAGAATCATAAGGAGGTTTGTTATAAAATCTCTGGTGCTTGTTACAGGTGTGGCAAGGTGGGTCACATGGTTAAAGATTGCCCTTCCACTCCTCCGGGCAATAGTAAAGCTGCAGCCAGCGCCGCAGCATCAACTGCTGCACCAAAACCCAACCCTAAAGCCACTGGAAAAGAGCCTATGAGGCAAGGCCGAGTGTTTGCACTCGTACCGGGAGATGTACAGAATACCGAGACCGTTGTGTCAAGTATACTCTCAATCTGTACTCAAAATGCGTATGTTCTGATTGATTCGGGGTCTACACATTCATATGTATCGCGTGCTTTTTCGTGGAAATTGAATAGACCACTAGAACCTATGAATTACTTGTTAGTTGTATCTTCACCTATTGGGGGATCCATGACTTGCGCTTATATGTACCCTGCATGTGAAATTATTGTTGAAGATGTTCATTTGTATATTGATTTACTGCCATTGAATATTGATCATTTTGATGTGATATTGGAAATGGACTGGTTAACGAAATATCATGCTACCATAGACTGTGTGACAAAACAAGTTGTTTTCCGTCCACCCGGACTGCCTGAATTTGTGTTTAACGGAGTTGGAGTAGTACCTCCCCCATACCTGATTTCATCTATGAAAGCTTTTAAATTGATTAGAAAGGGGTGTAAAGGATATCTATGTTCTGTATTGACTGTACCTACTGATGATAAAGCTAATATGAACAGTATTCCTATAGTTAGAGAATTCCCAGATGTTTTTCTAGATGATCTACCAGGGGATTTGATTGATAGGGAGATTGAGTTCACCATTGATTTGATTCCGGGTACACAGCCTGTATCTAAAGCTCCGTACAGAATGGCACCTACCGAATTGAAAGAGTTGAAAGTTCAGCTGCAAGAACTGTTAGATAAGAAGTTCATCAGGCTCAGTACTTCACCGTGGGGCACGCCAGTCTTATTTGTGAAGAAGAAAGACGTCTCACTGAGACTCTGCATTGCCTACCGTGAACTGAACAAGGTAACAGTGAAAAATAAATACCCATTGCTTCGTATTGATGACTTATTTGATCAGTTACAGGGTGCCCAAGTGTTCTCCAAAATTGACCTTAGATCTGGATACCACCAATTGAAAGTCAAACCAGGGGACATTGAAAAGACTGTTTTTTGAACGAGGTACGGACATTACGAATTCTTAGTTATGCCTTTCGGAGTTACCAATGCACCTGCTGCATTTATGGATCTCATGAACAGAATTTTCAAACCATTCCTAGATGACTTTGTAGTTGTATTCATAGACGACATTTTAATTTATTCCAAAAGCACGGAAGAACATGAACGCCATTTGAACATTGCCCTACAGACCCTAAGAGAACAGAAACTTTATGCAAAACTAACTAAATGTGAATTTTGGCTAGACGACATGTGATCAGTAAGGATGGTATTACCATTGACCCACAGAAAATTGAAGCAGTAGTGAACTGGCCTAGACCGACAAATGTTACCGAAGTCCGAAGTTTTCTAGGCTTAGCCGGGTATTACAGAAGGTTTGTCAAAGATTTCTCCAAAATTGCCCTACCACTGACACAGCTGACTCAGAAAGGGATATCATTTGACTGGACTGATCAGAGGGAATCAGCTTTTCAAGAGTTGAAAACTTGCCTAGTGACTGCACCGATTCTCACTTTACTCTCAGGTACGGATGGTTATACTGTATATAGTGATGCTTCTTATAAGGGTTTGGGATGTGTCTTAATGCAGAATGGTAAAGTTATTGCATATGCTTTCCGACAACTGAGACCGCATGAAAAGAACTACCCGACCCATGATCTAGAACTTGCTGCGGTAGTGTTTGCACTGAAAATTTAGCGTCACTACCTTTATGGGGCGATATGTGAGGTGTACACAGACCACAAGAGTTTGAAATACTTCTTCACACAGAAAGAACTGAACATGAGACAGCAAAGATGGTTAGAACTGATAAAAGACTATGACTTGCAAATTTTGTACCACCCAGGAAAAGCTAACACCGTTGTTGATGCGCTGAGTCGGAAATCGATTGGAAATTTAGCCTGTTTACTCACCGGGCAGAAAGAATTGCTATGTGACCTTGAAAGACTTGAAATTGAGATTGTTTTGCGTGAACAAGGTGGAACAATAGCCGCTATTTCTGCTCAACCGGCATTAATTGAAGAGATTAAAGAGAAACAGCAAAGGATGACTTCTTGAGGAAGATCATCGAAGAACGGGAATCCAAACCGAGGCCGGATTTCAAATTTGAGAATAATGTATTGAAATTTCAAGGAAGATTGTGTGTACCGAGAGATTCTGAACTGAAAAGAAGAATTCTGCAAGAAGGCCACAATTCAAAATTGTCTATCCACCTAGGAAATACAAAAATGTACCAAGACTTGAAACTGAATTTCTGGTGGCCGGGAATGAAGAAAGAGATTGCTGATTTTGTGTCGAAATGTCTTCATTGCCAACAAGTTAAAGTCGAACATCAACGACCCGCAGGTTTACTGCAACCTTTATTGATACCGGAGTGGAAATGGGAACATATCACTATGGATTTCATTGTTGGTTTACCTCGCTCCAGTAAAGGTATGGATTCAATTTGGGTTATTGTTGATAGACTGACTAAATCTGCTCACTTCTTACCTATCAAAACAATTTATAATGCGGACAAATTGGCTGTAATCTATGTTGATGAGATTGTTAGATTGCATGGAGTGCTTGTGTCCATTGTTTCTGACAGGGACTCAAAGTTTACATCGAGATTTTGGCAAAGCCTACAGACAGCATTGGGTACTGAACTGAAACTGAGTAGTGCATACCATCCTCAGACAGATGGTCAGTCAAAAAGAACCATCCAGACTCGAGAGGATTTACTGAGAATGTGTGTTCTCGATTTCCAAGGAAATTAGGAAAGCCATTTACCGTTGGCCGAATTCACCTACAACAACAGTTTTCACTCGAGCATTGGTATGGCACCTTTCGAGGCTTTGTATGGCAGAAAATGTCGATCTCCGATTTGCTAGGCAAAAGTTAGAGATGGGCCTTTGCTTGGGCCTGAAATTGTGCAGGAAACTACTGAAAAAGTGAAACTGATTCAACAGAGACTGAAAACCGCACAGAGCTGACAGAAAAGTTATGCGGATGTCCAGAGACGAGACAGAGAGTATGAAGTAGGTGATCATGTTTTTGTTAAAGTGGCACCGATGAAAGGCCAGGCTCGTTTTGGAGTCAAGGGTAAGCTAGCGCCGAGATATGTCAGACCGTACAAGATTATTGAAAAGATTAATCCGGTGGTGTATCAAGTAGCGCTTCCTCCTGAAATGGAGCAGATGCATAATGTGTTCCATATTTCAATGTTGAGGGATTACCTCCAGGATCCTTTCCATGTGATTGAGCCTACCCGTGTAGTGCTAAGTGATGACTACACTTATGAAGAACGGCCTATTCAGATTGTGAACAGACGGATCAAGAAGTTAAGGAATAAAGAGATTCCGTTAGTGAAAGTTGACTGGCAAAACCATGGGGGCGTGTATGCCACTTGGGAAAGAGAAGACGATATGATCAAGAGATATCCTGAACTGTTCCCACTGAATCCTGTTTTCTTTCAGAATGAAGGTAACTCGAGTTTGGAGGACCAAACTCTTTATAAGGAGGGGAGACTGTGACAACCCTCACCACTGATTAGTGCTAATCTATGATTAAGTATGTTAACTGACTGATTGACTGAAATTCTGACTGATTGATTGAGTATATTAGTTAAATACATGTCTATCTGTTTGACTGCTAAATTATCTATTCATGTTTTATGTTTAAACTGCAAATTGAAGGCCTTATCGGCGACCGAATCTGAAATTGATTAATGTTTTATGCTAATTGGAATTTATGGGAAATTATGGTATGTTTAATTGAAATTTGATTTGGTATGATTAAATTGGATTAAATAATGCTAATTTATGAGAATTGAACTTATTCACCAAATTGCCATGCTTAGTGGGCCACTTTCTCCAACACCTTGAGGCTTGAGTACACTTAGACCTACCTTTTGAGAGGCAAACCGACTAGAGAGAGGGAGAGTAGGAGAAAGCGTGATTCCATCTCAATTTGGCTTGGAAACTAGAAGAATTGGAGTGTAATTGTGCAAATTGAGCTTGTACATCTTGCATTCTAGACCTAAGGCAGGACATTTACCTTCTTGTTGGTGAATTTAAGTTAGTTCTTGCATGGTTCATGACATATTGAAGAGTAGAGTCAAGAATTAGCTTAATATGTTGAATTTAGAGCTGAAAATCATGCATGCATGTGCACATCTTGAAATTTAAAGTTGTTTTCATGGGAATTCTTGCATGCATGTCCATATTATTGTTATAGTCCATGAATTCATCTTGATTTTGAAGGAATTGGCTCTTTGGAGCAAGTATTTGAAGCCTTGAAGTTGTTTAAATACATGCATGTTATATTTAATCCTAGGCATTCCTAGGCCTAGTTTAAGGCATTTTAATGAGGATAATGATGTGGAACCACACCGAGTCTAAGTAGGGACTAAGTCTTTGATTCCTAAGTATGTGACTTAGTGTGTGTTCATCCTGTAACTGTGTAGGGTTGGCATCCGAGGACGCGCACTAGCTTATCTGTAGCCCAGAACTCTGTGAGTAACTATGTTGTAAAGATATGTTCAATCGAGATTATTTTCTGAACAAATGACTATACTGCTTTATGAAATGACACTGTTTACTGAATGAATGTTTGTCCTATTTGCGAACTGTAGTAGTGGCATCCATAGCAATTTACTGTTACTGAACTGTTACTGCTACTGTTACAGAGATCTCTGTCGGTTCCCATGTTTGGAACTACTACTGTTTACTGGTATGCCGGCCATCAACTGACTGTTCGGTCTGTTAAGACCTACTGTACTGTTTGCTATTGGATGTACCACTTATGACTGTTATGATCGAATAATTGATATATTGTTTAAATGACTGTTTTAAATACTGAAAGGACATTCATTCTTAACCTCTTTATGCATAAGTTATTCACTGGGCTTTAGCTCACTGTTTATATATATATATATAGGTGTCCAGCCACCGGATCAGAGCTAGGTGCGTTGGGGTAAACTCCCTTTTTGTCAAGCCAACCACTGTGCCTCACTGTGAGGTTCCAAGTCCTTCAAGCTAGGGCTGCTTAGGGGTGTTTTAGATTTCCCCCTTTTTGTATCTGTTTTTCTAATACTGTATAGACTGTACCTGTACTGTACTGTTATGATGGGGACTTGGTCCCTAACCTGAACGCCTGTAAATGATGCATGTATATACTGTTTTGTTCTAAATGTGAATATGTTATGAAAAGTCTTTTTGCATACAGACTGTCACAGCTCATTGGACATCTTTTAATTACTGTTATGGCTTCCACCAGCCCTTGTACTCTGTATTACTGTTTTACTGTTAAGCAGGCCTTCGGTAATCTTGGATTACTGGTCGGTTACGGTGCTAAACCCATAGGGGCGGGTTTGGGTTGTGACACTTTCTCTCAATTCCAAGAGTATAATGGGCTCTCCTTCCCTATAATAACATGCAATTCAACATGTGGAAAGTTGCCACCAAAAATCTGCAAGGTTTGATTCTCCTTCTTTTTTTTTTTTCTTTTTTTTTTGTATTTGTGTATTTGTGTATTTGTGTGGGTTTCTTAAAATTGATACACTAAGATTTTTAACTAAGATATTGAGTAAGAATAATTATCATATTGAATCCTAATTAAAATAATTTATAAACAACAATTATTGAACACCTACACAATTATTATTCTTAATAATGTCTTTGTTAGTGATTGAATTGGGTTAATTTAAAACTAACTTTTACACTAATATATATTTCAGATAGACTCTGGATAAAATTAATTAATTAATTACTTTATTTATTTTCTTTTAAGAATAATTAAATGTGGGTTTTCACAATCTACCATCCTAAAAAAAATTTCATCCTCGAAATTAATTCGTACCTTTAGACTCGAAAAGCTGAGGGTAATTGGCACGTATCATATCTTCTCATTCCCACGTTGAATCTTCCGTCCCACGATGTCTTCAAAGAACTCGAACCAATGGTATGGTTTTACCTTGTAATTCCTTCTCGCGACGATCTAAAATTTTGACAGGCTTCTCTTCAAATGTCATATCTTCATCAAGATTAATTCCTCCCAATTGATGATGTGAGAAGGGTATGGCTCGTATTTTCGTAGCATAGAGATGTGGAAAACATTATATACTCCAGCCAGTTGAGGTGGTAGAGCCAAACGGTATGCCACTTCTCCTACTTTGCTCAGAATTTTGAAGGGTCCCACATATCGAGGTGCAAGTTTTCCTTTCTTCCCAAATTGTGTAGCACCTCGACGAGGTCGAACTTTGAGAAAAACATGATCCCCTACTTCAAATGTTAAGGGTTGTCTCATTTGATCCGTATAGCTTTTTTGTTGACTTTGGGTTGTGGTTAGCCATTGTTTAATCAATTTTATCTTTTCAGTGGTCTTTTGAACCAAGTCTGGTCCTAACAAGGTTACTTCTCCTACTTCAGTCCAACAGACTGGTGACTGACAAGGTCGCCCATAAAGTGCTTCATACGGTGCCATTCCAATACTGGCCTGGAAACTATTGTTGTAAGCGAACTCAACGAGAGGTAGGTGTTTCTCATAACTTCCCTTAAAATCCATAATGCAAGCTCGAAGCATATCCTCTAAGGTTTGTATTGTCCTTTTAGATTGCCCATCAGTTTGTGGGTGAAATGTCGTGCTAAAGCATAGGTTCGTTCCCATTGCCTTCTGTAAGCTCTGCCAAAATTAAGAAGTGAATCGAGGATCATGATCAGACATGATGCTAACTGGTACTTCGTGTAATCTGATCACTTCTTTGATGAACTATCTACTGAGTGAATCCAATGTATCTGATGACCCGACAGGTAAGAATCGGGCTGTCTTAGTTAATTGGTCTACCACCACCCACACGCCGTCATGTCCCTGTGGTGATCGAGGCAAACCTGTCACAAAATCCATGGTTATGTGTTCCCATTTCCACTCCTGAATTGGTAAGGGTTGAAGTGTTCCTGCCGGTCTTTGATGTTCAGCCTCTACTTGTTGACATGTCAGGCATTGAGACACAAACTTTGCCACATCCCTTTTCATTCCGCCCCACCAATATTGGCTTTTTAAGTCTTGGTACATCTTAGTACCTCCCGGATGTACTGCGAATACTGAATGGTAGAATTCCTTGAGTACCTTTTCCCTTAGTGAGTTGTCGCTTGGCACGAACATTCGACCTTGATATTTCAAACTCCCATCAGTGTGAATTTCCGAACCAGGCATGGCTTCACTAGATTCCATTTGTGCCTCGATGAATGCTACCTCCTGATCGTACTTTTGTGATTCCAATATCTCGCTCAAAATTTTAGGCGTAGCAATCTGAGCACCAAGGTAGGCCTTTTTATCTTGAACCCCCATTTGTACCGCAAATTCATTAAGCGTTCCAACCATATTCCATTCTCTAAGTGCTAAACTAGCAACAATCCCTCTATTCTTGCGACTTAGCACATCTGCCACCACGTTAGCCTTGCCGGGATGATAGGAAAGGGAAAGTTGATAATCCCCGAGATACTCCATCCAACGTCTCTGACGCATGTTTAGATCTTTTTGGGTGAACAGATACTTCAAGCTTTTGTGATCAGTGAATATCTCAAACTTTTCACCATACAGGTAGTGTCTTCAAATCTTGAGTGCGTGAACTATAGCTGCTAACTCCAAGTCATGGGTGGGATAATTCTTCTCATGGTTCGTTAATTGCCTTGATCCATATGCCACCACCTTGCCATTCTGTATCGATACGCACCCCAGACCTTCTTTGGAAGCATCACAATACACGTTGTACCTAACGTCACATTCTGGCACTATGAGAATAAGGGCACTCGTCAATCTTTTCTTGAGTTCTTGGAATGAATTTTCACAAGACTCGTTCTATTAAAACTTCACCCCCTTTTGAGTCAAATATGTCATTGGTTTGGCCAATTTTGAGAAGTCTTGAATGAATTTTCGATAGTAACCAGGCAATCCTAAGAAACTATGAATCTCGAATGTGTTCTTAGGTTGCTTCCATTCTGTCACTACTTCTACTTTAGTTGGGTCTACTGATATTTCCTTTTCAGATACCATATGACCCAAAAACTTTACTTCCTCTATCCAGAACTCACATTTACTAGCCTTAGCATACAATTGGTTCTCTCTCAAAATTTGAAGTACCATTCTCAAATGTTGTTCATGGTCTGCTTCAGACTTGGAGTACACCAAAATATCATCTATGAAAACTACTACAAATTGATCTAAGTAAGGCGTGAATATTTTGTTCATTAAGCTCATGAACACGCCTGGTGCATTGGTTAGGCCAAATGGCATCACTACGAATTCATAGTGGCCGTAACGGGTTCGAAATGCAGTTTTAAGAATATCTTCTTCTCGAACATGCAATTGGTGATATCCAGACCTGAGGTCTATCTTTGAGAAATACTTTGCCCCTCTAAGCTGATCGAAAAGGTCATCAATCCTAGGTAGTGGATACCGATTCTTAATGGTGACTCTATTGAGTTGTCGGTAATCAATGCACAACCTAAGTGTCCCATCTTTCTTTTTAGCAAATAAGGCTGGTGCTCCCCACGGGGATGTGCTTGGCCTTATAAATTCCTTGTCCAATAATTCTTGCAACTGTGTCTTTAGCTCTCTCAATTTAGCTGGTGCCATGCAATGTGGTGCCATTGAGATCGGTGAGATACCAGGTTGTAGTTCAATGGTAAAGTCTACTTCTCACTTTGGGGGTAGTCCTGGTAATTCCTCTGGGAACACATCAGCATACTCGTACACAACACGAGGCAGCCCTAGTTCCATATGATCTTTATCTTCCAGAACTAAGCTGGTTGGCCACCTAACTAGGTGATCGTGCCACTTTGAATTTCCAAGTGTTAGTGATAGGGAATTTTGTCTATCCCCCTTAAATTGAAATCGCGTTTCATCCTAAGAGTAAGCAGTCACCGTCTTCCGATAGCAATCAATGGTGGCTCTATGGGCTGATAACTAGTTCATTCCTAGGATAACGTCAAAGTCTGACATTTCCATGACTCGGAGGTCGCAAGTTAAACATAAACTAGAGACTCCTAGTTCACATGATTTGCATACGAGATCTACTCGAGTTTGACCTCCTAGCGGTGAAGCTACACTCATAGGTGTTTCTAATCGTTCAGGCTCTAATCCCAAAGTTGTAACACATGAAGCAGATATGAAAGAGTGTGATGCTCCAGAATCAAACAAGACTTGTATGTAAGAGTTCATACAGATGAGTATACCTTGAATCACTAAAGGATTTCCATTGTCTTCTCCTTCTTGGAGTGCAAAGACTCTCCCGGTGGCACCTTGATTTGGCACCCAAGGTTTCCTTGCATTGGCATCTCCTGGTTATTGAGTCCTCGATTATCCCACATTCTGATTAGCTGGCGGTTGGCCTCTGCCGAATTGGGAATTTTGCACAGCTCGTGTTCCCTGAGTTGGCGCGCATTTGTTTCGTTGAGTGGCTCCTCCTTGATTGATGTAGTAGCCTGACCTTTGAGGACAGTTATTCCTGAAGTGCCCTTCTTGGCCACATTCGTAGCACCTTCTAGCCCCTTCCCTATTATGCTGTTCAAGATTGTACCCTTGCTGTTGGTGTGGCCCCCTAGCATAAGGTATCGAGGCAGCAGGGGTCCTGTTGTTCCTTGAGGGTCCTCCACTTCTTGGGTGGTTGGCTCTAGACTGCTGACCTTGGGTCCTTGCAGTGTCCATCTTTTCTCTCTCTAAGGTAAGAGCCCTGTCTACTACATGTGCATAAGTAGGTAGTTGCACTGCAACCAGCTTGTCTTGGATCCCCGAGTCGACTTCCCACTCAAAGCGCCTTACCTTATCTGTTTCATTTGCCACTATAGCTGTGGCATGGCGAGAAAGGGCCTCAAATCGATTAGCATACTGTGTCACAGTCATACCTCTTTGTTTCAGTTGGAGAAATTCTTGGATTATCTCCTATCTTACTGAGTTTGGGAAGTACTTTTCCATAAACAATTCCTCGAACTGTCTCTAAGAGAGGTCTGCCACCTGACGGCTTTCCTTAATCATTGTCCACCAGATATCAACCTCCCCGTCGAAGAGAAATGAAGCGAGGGACACTTGGTCCTACTTGTTCTGAATCTCTAGCGTCTTCAATATTTTCTTCACTTGCCTTATCCATGCCTCAGCCGCGTAGGGATTTGGTTCTCAAAAAAAATTTTGGGGCCTGAGTTTTTGAAATTTCGCTATTAATTTTGCTTTGTTGTTTTCATGCCTGGGTTGGTTTCTTAGTTCATTAGTAATTGCCCGAACGAAATTCATGATGTCACTGTTGTTGTTGCCGTTGTTGTTGTTGTCATTGGATCTATTTGCTCTAGTTCTTCATGCCATTTTCTGTACGAAGGATATTATTGTCACACCATTTATTTATTTATTTATTTATTATTATTATTATTTATTTTATTTTTTTTAGATAAACTGCAAGTAACATAGTCCAACACACAAACTTTTAAATACTAGGATTTCATTAATGATAATAAAAGATCAGTACATCCATAAAAGAAAGAAAGAGAGGAAAAAAAATTTCATTCTATTACATAACCGAGGGGATTCTCTCACCCCATTACTAATAACTGTAAGACTAGGCCTTTACAATGAAATCGCAACAAAATTGTTAAGCAACCTAGCCTACCCCTCTCCTATCCCTCTTAATTGAAGAGCCACGGATAGTGTTGATGCACCTGCCAAGCATACTCCCAGCTCTCATTGTAAAGTCTGTAGCACCTCCAACGGACTAACAACCTAGGCCCATCCCATCCCACGCGTTGGCTCAGAATCCTCACAGGGACCTCTTTGTAAGTGAGTGGGTCGCGGAAGTCCACCGTCCCATCCGTAGGGATGATCTTTCTGGTCAGTGGGGCTACAAAGAAAATGTCCCGCTGGTGGAAGAGGTTGGTGTAATTGTCAGCCAAGGCTAGTGGTAAAGGGTCAACCTCGTATATGATCCCAGCAAATTCCCGAACAACTCTTATAGGTTCTACGTATTTGTCATCCTCCCTTCGATGCTTCCACTTGCAAGGTATTATCGGTTGTAGCCTGACATACACCCTAAGTCCAACTGGGAATGCCACCCCCTGTGCCACATTTACCGAGTCTGCCTCGTTTTCTTCGAAGGCATATTCTATGGAGGAGATGGGGCCCGAGTCTACCTCGCTCTCTTCTCCTCCAGACTCTTCAGGGAGAAGGACGGCTAAGGGTTCCACAAAGTTTATTTCCATAACATCCTCCTCGTCCATTTCTTCCATCATTTCTTCTTCCGGGTCCTTCTCCTTTGGTTCAGACTCGGAAATCTCCGCCTATATTTCTAGATCACTTAGTAATGGCTCCTCTTCTGGGTCAGGCTCTGGGTTCGAGAGCCAGTCGTCGTTGTGTGGTGGGCCTGACATCCTACAGAGGAAATACGACACTATTATACTTTTGGTAAGGCTTTAGATCATAAAATGTTTTTAATTGAAACGCAGTAAGAGACGTGTGCTTAAGTCTACCCAAGGTCTCAAGGGTTTCTAGACCTAAGCTCTGATACCATGTTGAGACGCCCCAAGATTTGAGGACATCATAATATGATTTAGAACTTAAAATCAATTTTGTTAATAACTAACCCCTCATCAATTATTGTCACCAATATTACTAGCATTAATTAGCAACCCAGAAATTAAAAGTTCTTAAATTACAACTACAATAAAAACTTAAAACTTAGTCTTAGTACATAAAAACAACACGAATATAACAAAAAAAAAAAAAACT
The DNA here is from genome assembly GCA_036172215.1 of Camellia granthamiana. Taxonomy (NCBI): domain Eukaryota; kingdom Viridiplantae; phylum Streptophyta; class Magnoliopsida; order Ericales; family Theaceae; genus Camellia; species Camellia granthamiana. The sequence goes on along the minus strand of CM069914.1, from coordinate 6,252,140 downwards.
AGAAACTTAGAAAAATGGTTCATGGATCTTGGGCACTTTTCAAGCTAACCAAGGCTGAGTGTCGCCTTGCAAGGCCTCAGTGTTTCCTTCGGTTTCTTCGGTACCTGGCATAAAACACCAGGGCAACGGGAATGCTAGTGAGCGACGAGCTCAATAAGATACTACAACCCGAAAATACCCACTCTGATAATAATACTCACAATTTATGAATAATGTGTAGTAACAGAATAACAAGTAACATTTAGTAAGCAAAAAAAAAGGAATGTTATCAGTTGAAATAATAACAATAGATAATAATAAATCAAATAAAAAAAATATAACAAACGGAATCAATATTTCATCATGAGCAATATGCCCACCTTTCTTTTTAAATTTTCATAGATTTAGTTTATCAGATAAATTTAAGTAACTCCCCGCGGAGCACTATTTTCACTCAACCACTAAGCAATGGCCACGGGCAATTCTGACTCCCTATTGGTCAAATGTTCAAATGTTACTTACTATAACTACCAATGATGCTCACACACCAGGGTTACATACCCGAGTTGTGACATCACGGTGTACCCCAATGGAACAGTCTATGTTGTGACACCCACACCACCAACCTTATATCGCCTACACTAATAAGAGCCGAAATACCTTCCCGTGCCATGTTAGGGTTCGCAACTCACTTGCGCAAGATTCTAAGTCGGGCTCACCCCATCACTTTTAAATTTTAATGTATCATTGGTTACATTTCGTGTTTCTTTACTTATTGAGATATTCACAATAATTCAACATTTAATTATCAATAATATTATACTAACTCATTAAAATTCCCAACATAAAATATTACACATGTCGCACAATAGTAAACAAATGTACATAATTTAAATAAACAATTTATTTAAACCATGGTATGAAATAATAATTTAGATACCAATAAATCATAGTTACACACATGCATGAAATTTTAATCTACAAGATTAGACTAGCACAATATTAAATTTTTAGTCCAAATAAACGATTGGAGAGATAATTTTTGATTCCTCCTGAATCTGCCAGAATTTTCAGAATGCTTAACTCGTAATTAAAATTATAAATAAATTACTTATACAACTCTGAAATTCATATAAATCTATAGAATACTCAATAAACATGTTATGGTCATGTTTCAGAAAGATTTTTCCAAAAATAAATTATAAATAATTCTGAAAAATTCCAAGAAAATTTATGACACAGATTTATCACATTTTCTTAAATTAATTCCATACTTAAATTTATAAATCAATTCCATAATATAAAAGTTTATTATGAAATTAGACTTCTCAAATTTCATTTTTTGTTTAGAAATTACCAGATTGGTTTAATACAAAATTTTTAATGATTTTTCAAATACATTGTGAAATCTGCCTATAGCTTCAGATTTGGTTAAAAATCTGTATAATTTCGTACAAAACTTCATAATTGTTACAAAAATTCAGGAATGAAGTAGACATCATTATAAATCACTTTGTAGAAGAAATCATCTTCAAATTTTGAGTATAAAATTGTCTAAAAATTCGTACAAATTTTCTGGCAGATTCAAGAACCAAATAAAATTTTCAATCCTCTCTTTATTGGTATAAACTACACATGCAAGCCTATTTCCACAATAATACCATGACTTTAAGACTATTAATATCTTCAAATATTTGATATACACATCACAAAATTTACATACATATATATCAAATTTCTATCTATAAATTAGTCATTTTCTCATATGAATATAATCTGAAAATTTCAACAATTAAAAAAAATGAGAGGGTTGAGAGGGTTTTCTTACTTAATAATAGAATGGTGAAACGGTGGAAAATTGTAACTTCCTTAATCTCCCGCTCTTCTTCCTCTCCTACTCAACTTAGCTACACCACAGATTTCTTTTGTTTTGTTTTTTTTGTTTTTTTTCCTTTCTTCACCAAATGCTTGCATGCATATCTATATACAATGAATGCTTGCATGCATATATATATACAATGCTTGCTGAGCCCCCCCCCTCTCTCTCTCTCACATCATTCTCTCTTCATTCTATGAGTTCACTTTCTCTCAATTCCAAGAGTATAATGGGCTCTCCTTCCCTATAATAACATGCAATCCAATATGTGGAAAGTTGCCACCAAAAAACTGCAAGGTTTGATTCTCTCTGTTTTTTTTTTTTTTTTTTTTGTGTGGATTTCTTAAAATTGATACACTAAGATTTTTAACTAAGGTATTTAGTAAGAATAATTATCTTAATGAATCCTAATTAAAATAATTTATAAACAACAATTATTGAACACCTACAAAATTATTATTCTTAATAATGTCTTTGTTAGTGATTGAATTGGATTAATTTAAAACTAACTTTTACACTAATATATATTTTCAGATAGACTCTAGATAAAATTAATTAATTAATTAATTTATTTATTTTCTTTTAAGAATAATTAAATGTGGGTTTTCACACAAGCTGCCTCAGCGTTGCAGTTCTAGGTAGCGGAACCACGTGGTGGCCGAGTTGTAGACGGTTCGGCTACAATCGTTGAGACAAATGGTCCATGGGATCGCGATGTATAGCCGAGATGACGAACCGCGCACCTCACCGACTCCAGGTGATGCGGTTAAGGCTTCAACCGTATCATACTTCCTCTAGAAGATCAGTTAGTCTTAACGCAACGTGAAGGTGATAAAAATTATGCTTGTGGTTCACAAGTAATAGCTCGGTCCAATATTCTATGTGGACCAATAACAAGAAGAGAGGAATCCACTCCTAGTACGCGTCAATACCGTTTGGTGGTGTGACAAATACTGTTTGGTAGTTTTGGTCTCTACACGTGTAAGAAATGTAGAGGGGAGCACAGCCGCCTATTCAGAGAAGGACAGCAGAGGTAGTGCGCCCACAATCTCTGAGACTGCATGGCCAGTCTTGAAAAGGAGGAGCATGGAGACGTTGGAGGTAAGCAATTTTGAAGTGCTCTGCTTTCTCTCTTTTCCAAGAAAGCTAAGTTGACTGTCTGAGGGGTTTTCCAGCAAACCCACCAGCCGGGTAGCTCACCTTCATTTTGTCTACAGTGTGACGGAGTCCTAACGGAGTGCGACGAGCTTGGAAGCAAGGAGGTACGAAATGACGTGAATATTTCTCTTCCTTATAGTTGGCATCGTCTGTGGGAAGTTCTTCGACCGAAAAACCTTGTTTTACAAGCTTTTTTGGCTGTTTTCCATGGCGAACATTGACGAAACACCATTGTCTGTTGTTGACGGTATCACTCTAGAGTCAGTCCGAAGAAGAGATGGCCCTTCCGCCGTTCCGACCATGGCGGGCCTATAGACCTCCTCTAGAGGGCTATCCAGAGACGCGTGAGACAAACGCACGAGGAGCACTGACCATTCGCAGAGTCCCGAGGGGTGCCGGTGGCGAGGAGAATCACATGCTCAACGCTTAGAGCACAAGCTCAGAGACCAGGACGCCCTCATTCGGAAGATGACGGTTGAGATGGAGACGTTGAAGAAACAAATCAAAAAGAAGGGTGTTGTTGGAGTGGGAAACCACAGTGAGTGCACCCAACCCTGCCGCTCAGGCAACCAGCACCAACGGGAGACACCTTTCCTCTCCATCACCAGGAGCTACGGCCTTGGAGATTCCGACCCATCGATGGAGAGATTGTACATGCGCGACAGTAGCTATCGTCCCTCGTGTCTGTCAACGACGTCGAGATACTCTAAGTCTGCCGTTCGGAGGACTTGAGGGACGTCTTAGAGGAACGTGCATGATGCAGAGAGGCCCAAAGAGTGTCAACGTTGCAAAGGCTGAGCCCCAGAATCCGCTGCAGTGAGGAAGTGGCCATGCCGCCCCCCAGAATGGTGGTTCTAGCACCGGTGGATAGAGACTTGGCAAGACTCACCGCCACCTTGCTGTCTCTTGAGATTGAGAGCACACCCCTCCCTACCAGATTCAATCAACCTAAGTTTATGCTGTATGATGACAGGACGGATCTGTACATGCACGTTAGCCATTACTGGCAAGTAATGGCATGCCATCAGAGCAACGATGCCTTAATGTGTCTTATATTCCAAGCAAGTTTGGGAGAGTTAGACCTGAAGCGCTTTGAAAGGCTCCCAGAGGGCAGTATCGAGCGGTGGTAGCAGCTAGCGGAAGCCTTCATCACTAGATTTAAGACCAATACCAAAACACCAGAGGAGGTTGACCACCTCCTGTGCATCAAGATGGAATCGGACCATTTTTTGAAGGGGTACAATGCCAAGTATTGGGAGACCTACAATGAGATCCTCGATTGCCCCACTAATTTGGCAATTGCCCAATACAAGCGAGGCCTACCAGTCAAACATAGATTGTGAGACTCGCTTACAATGCACTAACCCATAACCATGGAATCGTTGATGCAGTGGATTAATGAACACATCCGAGTTGAAGATGATGCCACCACCGCCACCGCCACCGCCACCGCAATCGAGAAGGCAAATCTAGTTGCGGGGGACAAACATGTGGCTGGGAAGGTTCACTCGGTGGGGCAGGAGGAAAATTTCCCTAATAACTGAGCTGGAGAACAACATCGCGGTGCTAGCCGTAATGACAGAAACAAAGACTGTGGGCATGACCGGGCTAATGCTCTTTACAATGAAGAGGAAGATGCCAAGAGAGAACTGATGGCACGGATCGGCATCACCACCGTTTTTAAGATTCCAATTTGTCACGTCCTCCGTGAAATCTAAGGTGAGCCATATGTCCGTTGGCCAGCAAAATTGGGGAATGCACAGAGGGGCTTCAACTTAAGGTACCGCTGCACTTTTCATGAAGAAAAGGGGCACCGCATGGAGGACTGCATGTCGTTGAAGCAACACTTAGAAGAGTTGGCTGCGGCTGGGCACTTGGACCAGTACATAGACGGAGGTATGAGGGCTGCTCCACAAGGACAAGCCGAGCCAAATGGGCTAGCCGTCCTGGATGCAGCACCTCAAGGAGTCATCAATATTATTCACAGTATCATAGAACCGCCTTGAGTATGCGAGCTCAGAGGGATGATTAAGAAGGCTAAGCACATGAGGGAAGTGCTCTCTGTTCAACTTATCGTGAAGAAGGGGAAGACTGAGATAAAAGACATCATGACCTTTTCAAGTAAGGACTTGGAAAGAATTCAAACCCCTCACAATGACGCCTTAGTTATAACACTTCGCGTCAAGGACTTTGACATCAAAAGAATACTGATTGACTAGGGGAGTTCGGTTGAAATTATGTACTGTGATGCATTCAAACAGATAAAGTTGGAGGACAAGGACTTGGCTTCAACAACATATCCTTTGGTCGGCTTCAACTCTCAACCGGAATGGCTGATCGGGAAGATCATATTGCCCGTCAAAGTGGGGTTAGTAAAAATGCAGGACGAGTTCTGGGTACTGAAGGTTCAATCAACGTACAACCTGATCTTGGGGAGAAGCTGGTTACACGCCATGTAAGCAGTGACTTCTACCTATCATCAGGTTATGCGCTTTTCTGCCCCAACCGGGCAAATCTAAGAAATTTGGGAGACCATGTAATGGCCAAACAATGCTTCATCGTAGTAAATGGCAGCGGAGCTGCTATAGGTTTTGTCTAGATGATAGAAGGACCAGAAGGAAAAGAAGTCCTGGAAGATGTGGGAAAAACGACTGAGGAAAAATTGGTGGACTTTTGGATTGATGAGAATGATCTGAACAAATTCTTTCTCTTGGTTTCATCTCTGACCAGCTCTGAGCGGCTAGATTATGTAAACTTTTTGGTTTCCAACATTGAAGTCTTCATGTGGACGCCTCACGATATGCCTGGTGTCGACCCTAGCTTCATTTGCCACCAATTGAGTGTCTTTTCCAACGCACAGCTGGTCATTCAAAGAACTAGGCGCTCAGCTTTATACCATGCTGAGGTAGTGGCCAAAGAGGTCAAAAACTTGTTGGAAGTTGTGGCAATTGAAGAGGTACACTACCCTAGATAGATCTCAAATAGGGTTGTGGTGCTGATTAAAAATGAAAAATGGCAGGTATGCGTCGATTACAAGACGGTCAACCACGTTTGCCCCAAGGATAGCTTTTCCCTCCCAAGAATTGACCAGTTGGTGGATCTTACTACCGGATACCGAAGGTTTAGCTTCCTTGACGCGTACCGCGTCAATCACCAAATAGCCATGTATGAACCAGACTGAGAGATCACATCTTTCACCATGCCGAGAGGCCTGTATTGCTATAAGGTCATGCCCTTTGGCCTTAAGAACACCGAGGTAACATTCCAAAGGATGGCGACAAAAATGTTTGCTCCTTTACATAGCTGCACCGTGGAGGCCTACATCAACGATATGGTAGTCAAGAGTAAGGAAGAATCTTAGCACCTTGGTGACCTAACTGATATGTTCGCCATCCTCAAGTGCCACAAGTTGTGGTTGAATGCTTCTAAGTGTGAGTGGGAACTAGAAAATTTTTGGGCTTTTTGGTCACCAACTAAGGAATTAAAGCTGACCTTTCACAGATCAAGGCAATCCAAGAGCTGGAACGACCAAATTCCACAAAGGATGCACAACATCTTGCTAGAATGGCAGCCGCGCTGAACAGGCTCATTAGCCGGCCATTAGATCGTTGCAGGCCCTTTTTCAAGACTTTGAAAGCCAAGTTTTTCTGGGATACAGAATCCGACCGCACTTTGGCGGACCTAAAGGCATATCTCTTTTTCGCCCCAATCTTGGTCACTCCATAACCAGGCGAAGATCTCTATCTGTACTTGGCCATTTCTCGGTACGCGGTGAGCACAGTGCTCGTCTGAGCTAAGGGGATTTAGCAGCTTCTTATTTTCTATGTCAGCAAAACACTACTTCCAGCCGAATCAAGATATCTTCCGCTTGAGAAATTAGCTCTAGGTCTCATGATGGCCTCTAGAAAGTTGGCACACTGCTTCCACCCACACACAATAGTAGTGCTAACCAAATTTCCACTGAAGGTGCTCTTTGAGAAGGCTGATTTTACGGGCAGAATTTTGAAGTGGGCGGCAGAGATGGGACAGTACGACATCAAGTTCCAGCTGTGAACATCCATCAAGGCACAAGCCCTGGCCAACTTTATGGTAGAATTTTCCCCTGGCACTCACCCTGTCTGTGCTATTTGTTTATCTAGTGCAGACTTGGTATAGCCCGCAGTTTCAATGCCACAAAAGGAGGGTGATGTACAAGCAATAGAAAGGCAAAATAGTACTAGGCGAACAGATAAAGAGCTGGCCGACCCACTGAATGACAAGCTAGATGACCATGTAGAAAAGTGGCTTGCAGAGTCAACCTATGCCTTAGATTTAAGGAATTCTCAAAACCCATCCGATTGCTGGAAATTGTTCATTGGCGAGATGTGGAAGCTCTTTGTTGATGGAGCCTCTAACAGACATGGCGCCGACCTGGGAGCTATATTGACCTCATCAGATGGACTAACCATTGAGCATGCTATCAAGCTTGGGTTCCCAACGTCCAACAATGAGGCAAATATGAAGCCCTCCTTGTCGGCCTGAAGAGCACTCTGCAAATGAAGGCATCAGAGCTTATGGTATTCAACGACTCCAAACTAGTGGTCAATTAGATCTCTAGGGAATATGAGGCCAACGATGAAAGGATAGCCAAGTATCAAGCATTGATACGCGCTGAAATCAAAAAATTTGCCGCAATAAGAATGGAGCAAATCGGCTGCGGTGAGAATAGTCAAGCAGATGAATTGGCCGGCCTGGCATCTATGCAAACCACCTTTCCCAATCCTTTGATGATCGAGTTTTTACCTCGGCCTCGCATCGAAGAACCAAAGATGCCCGAAGTGCTCTGTGCCGAACTGGGACCATCCAAGATGGATCCTACCATCACCTTTCTAAAAGATTGAATCCTGCTCGTCGAAAAGAAAGAAGCCAACAAGATAAGGGTTAAGTCAGAGCGGTTTTGGATCTCTCCGTCTGGTACCTTGTATAAAAAGTCCTTTACCGAGCCATTTTTGAAATACGTCCATCCCAACAAGGTTGAAGCTCTTCTCTTTGAAATTCATGAAGGCATATGTGGCAGCCACATTGGGGGCAGATCACTGGCTTACCGAGCTATTTCTCAAGGCTATTGGTGGTCGTGCATGCAGGCCAACGTGGAGAAATATGTTTGCAAATGCGAAAACTGTGAAAAATTTGCCCACCAGATCCACCAGTCGGCCAAAGAGTTGCTCTCTTTCACGAGCCTTTGGCCATTTGCACTTTGGGGGCTGGACATTGTGGGATCACTTCCAACTGCTCCAGGTAATCGCAAATTTTTCATTGCCGCTAACGACTACTTCACCAAATGGGTGGAAGTCGAGCCATTGGCTACCATCAAGGAGAACGATGTAAAGAAGTTTGTCTGGCATAATGTTATTACCTGGTTCGGTGTCCTAAAGGCCCTTATCTCGGATAACGATACACAGTTTGATGGGAAACTCTTTCGCAGATTTTGTGAAAAGTTGAAGATTGAGTTCTATAATTCTACTTCGGCCTACCCCCAATCAAATGGCCAAGTTGAAGCTTTAAACAAAACTATCTTGGACGGGCTGAAAAAACGGCTGAAGAAAGCCAAAGAGAGGTGGGCTGAGGAACTCCCCAACGTGCTTTGGGCATACCGAACTACCCCAAGACGCTCAACTGGAGAAACTCCATTCGCTTTTGCTTATGGCATAGAAGCGGTCATACATCTAGAGATCGGCATGCCAACCATCCGGTCCGAGAACTTTGAGCTAGACTTGAAGAACGAAGCTATTGCCTTGGATATAGACCTTGCTGAAGAAAGAAGGGAAAGGGCGCTAGTTCATATCGTGGCCTATCAACACGAGCTCTCCAAGAAGTACAACAAGACCGTGCATCCAAGACTATTCAAAGTTGGGGACTGGGTCCTGAGGAAGGTAATGGGCAATACACTGGTCACTGGAGAAAGAAAACTGGGCGCAATTGGGAAGGGCCATACAAGATAATTGGCCTGGCTAGCAAAGGGGAATACCGTCTGGAGGATTTGGACGACAAATGTAACGACCCAGAAATTCTTTCCTCCGCTCGAGCGGAGGAGTGGCCGCTCGAGCGGACTTTTGGGGTTCCCAGCAAATTTGGCAGACAGCTTTAGATTCTGGGAGTTGTGATTTCCCGCTCGAGCGGGGGAGTTTACGCTCGAGCGGACGTCTTTGTTGGTCTTCGCGCTCGAGTGCAGGGTTGGGCGCTCGAGCGGGTCTCCAGGTTGAGTTGTATTTTGAGGCATGTAGGCTCATTTTTGATATCTTATTAGCATATTGGAACATTCTTATTTTATTTTGGGATATTGGTTGAGGTGGTAATGTGATGGTAAAGTAAGATTGGACCAAAAACCTTAATTTGAATAATTCGTTTACGACCAGCCGTCACTCATTTGCCCTTTTCTTTTTCCACACTTTGAATATGGATGTGAGGTTAGGACCATTGGAAAGCTTAGTTCCGGGGCTTCAATTTGGACACAAGAACGACCTAAAACGGAGTCCGGATGGTGGAGTTATACCTGTTCAAAGTTTCGACATCTGTGCTGGAACAGGTCCGCTCGAGCGGGAATCTGGACGCTCGAGCGGGAATTACGGGACAGCAACTCTAAAAACGGGATTTTGAGATCTTTTTCCCCATTTTTCTTTCCCCTCTCTTCCTTCCTCTTCTCCTAAGTCTGAAACCCTCCGAAACCCTAGCCTCAAACCCTTGATTCCCTCTATTTTGAGCAACAATCCACCATGGTTTGGACATCAAGGATGGAGAATAAGAAAAGATCAATGCTTTTAACCGATTGGAACTTGGATTTGCGAAGGTTTCTTCTCAAGCTTGCTCCTTTGTTGATTCTTGAGGTAAGGGTTCTAATATTCTTTAAGATTTACATTAAGAGCTGGAGTGGTGGTAGTTCCATTGTATTAATGTATAAATTTGCATTTTTGGAGCATATGGAGTAACTTATAAGATTTGGGCATTTCGGATTTGAAGCATGGAGGGGCCAATTGATGGATTTAAATGATGGATTATGAATCCTAGATGTTTAATCAATGGAAAAATTAGAATAAAAAGTGTTGGGTTAATAAGTTAATTATTTCTTGAAATTTCAATATTTTCTTGGAACCCTAGGTTGGTTAAGGATGATAACCAAAGAGTTGGCCCAAATTGAATGTAGAATAACGAAATTGGGGTATTGAATTAGGTATATACAAGTTTAATTGGAATTTAGTGATACTTGGAAATTATGTTTAAATTTACGAATGAACTTTGTTATGAGTGTTGTGAATCATGTTTTAATGAGAAAGGAAATTGGGAAGAAAGGTTTGTTGATGATGTGGATGAAGTAAACTTGGCTTTGGAATGTTGAATTGAGCCTTAACAATTTAAATAGAATTATGTGGAATTATAGTTGGTGGTATTGAGTTAAATAATGTTAAATAGTGTGGATTATATTAATTGGTGATGCTTATGTGAGCTTATGATGATTATGTTGGGTTGTGTTAAATGTTGCTGAATTGACTTGTGTAGGGATAACTACAGCAGCGGACCTAGCATCTAACCACTGTGAGTAATAGTACGAAGATATATGATTTATTTATCATTGATAATTATTATCACTAATGCTCTGTTACTTGTAAGTGTTACACGAACATGTTATACGAACATTTATGATGATTGAAAGTCAAGGTGAACGTTGAAAGATTAGTCTACATTGGTATGGCTTTGGAATGACCTTGTTTTATTAATAACGAATAATAATTCCTTATTATCTATAAGTAAATGACGTCGTTCCTAGTGCATGAATGGAATCATGTTCATCGTTAAGCCAAGTATTTGTCTCAAATTGAGATTATTCTATGGTGTTACTTATGGACCCGAGGTCGTTAAGAACCTATGACATGCATGTAAATGTTTACCATTATTATGTGATCCTCCCAAGGATGTGAATTATTCTATCTTTGACAAGTATGTCCTATTTCAAGTATGGTTCTAAGTATATACAAGTTTAAGTATGTTACAAGTTTTCAAGTTCATGTCTGTTACAAGTTCATGTCTATTACAAGTTCAAGCATATTACAGGTTCATGTCTATTACAAGCTCAAGCATGTTACAAGTACATGCATGGTACAAGTTCAGGTATATTACAAATCTATGCATGGTATAAGCTTAAGTATGGTACGAGTTTATATATGCTAGGTAAATGTTATGCAATCATGTTAATGTCTCAAGCATATAAGGTACTTATGTTAATGGTTAAAGTATGTTAAAGTTAAAGAATGTAAGGTGAACCATTTACAAGGGCGACATGCCATTACAAGTTACAAGGGCCTTAGTGCCAATATGTTACAAGGGCTTTATGCCACAAGTTTCAAGGGCCTCGTGCCATATGTTCCAAGGGCCTCGTGCCACACGTTTCAAGGGCTCTATGCCATTTTCAAGGGCCTCGTGCCATTTTCAAGGGCCATAGTGCCAACATGTTTACAAGGGCTCTATGCCATTTTCAAGGGCCTCGTGCCATTTTCAAGGGCCTCGCGCCATTTTCAAGGGCTTATGCCATTTACAAGGGCTTTAAGGCCATCAAGTTACAAGGGCCACAGTGCCAAAATGTTTACAAGAATGTTATGCCACCATTTCCAAGGGCTTTTAGCCACCAAGTTATGTTACAAGATTAGGCCTAAGGCCATCATGTACGTAATACAGAATCAGACTAATGTATTGATATGTAATCTGTTTAAGTTAAGCAATGTTTTATTTATATACTACTATTCACTGAGCTTGACTCACTTGTGTTATGTCTGTTTCTGTAGGCACTCCACCTGGAGGTCAGTTTTAACTCTTGGCATCCGTGCCTCTTTTGTCAACCCCAGAGTGTCCAAACACTTAAGTGAAGGCAGCTCTTCTTGCTAAGCTTTTGGATTTTACACTTTGATTGTCTACTTAAAGTTGATGTATATATAATCCCTTTACCTGTCCATGTCGTTTTACGCCCAATTCTAAGGGCTGGGTCTGTATGTATATATATGTATATAGCTAATTTTCTTATGCACGTCACTGTATGTTATTTGCTTAATGTTCTGTATGTGATCCTGGCATGATAGTGGTCGCTCAATGGATGCAGTTCTTTTATTTTTGTTAATTTATATTGGTAAATGCTTCCGTTCAGGCCCCGTAAGATATATATGACAGGTTTAGTGTCCGTTTTCGAATGGGTCATGCCCAAACTTTTAGGGGCGGGTTTGGGGCGTGACAGGTGGTATCAGAGCACGAGTTGCCATCTCACACACGAATCCATTGAGCTTTAGGATGTCTAGAAAAACTTAGGCATCATGCATGACATCCTTAGTGCATACGAAAAGATTGATGGCAACGTTAAATGTAATCTGTTAACGCTAACAAATATGCTTCATGTTTCTTGAATATTCCTCGTATATATTGTAATTGCTTGTTGATCAGATCATGGCAAGAATAAGGACAGAGGATCCAGAGGATCCTACCTCTGTCTGGTTAGACAGAATGAAAAGGTAAAATGATTGGTAAGGCAATTTTTATGCAACTGATTAAGCAAGATATATGTTATCGGTAGTTATTTTTGGATTGATAGTTATCTCCCATCTGTTTAGATGAATTGTTTAGATACTAAGTATGGAATATGCCTAAGATCAAAGAAAATGATATATGTGGTACTCTAACTTTTATGATATAGTGATGTCTTTCTTGTCATGGTATTGTTTGGACCTATGATTTGAAAAGTTATCGTGATATGTATTTTGATAAGTTGTATTTTGTATAATGGTTGAATCATGTTGCGTATGGCCGGCTGCAAGAAAAAGTTATGTATACAGTGACCCATGTAAGAAGTGAATTATTCTATTTTGTTAAGTGCACGATAATGACATGATATGACAAGCAATGCTTTCTTTCCTGATATGTTATGTTACGAATTAAGGAATGGTGATCCATGTGTGTAAAAGTATTAATGGCCCTTGCCCAGGGGTAATAATACCGTGGTTTAAGTATGTTACAAGTTTCCGGTACCGGAGGTTCCTTAGGGGACTAACAAGTATGTTCCATATTGGTTTGTTAGCGGTATTAGATGATACCACCGACGGTCTATGAACGGGTGGATTATGTTTTGCCATCGACGGTCTTGTACGGATGGTACCACCGACGGTTTTGTACGGGTGGATTATGATCAAGTATAAATTCTGATTTTGTTTCTAATTCAAGTATAAATAAGAATCTGTATGTATATGCTTCTATTTATCCGTTCAGTTCATGCTATGTCATAACGTGATGTGACTTAATAGTGTCGAATGAGTTCAATTTATGTGTAACCATGTAAATGTTAGATATTGTGAAATTGTCCTCTATCACCCATATGGAAGTTATGATGTGAACTGTTCTGTATGATATCGAGGATTTCAATGAAAACAAATGAACATGGGGGTATTCCATTTTACTATCACAGTGAATTAACCCTATCAAGAATTACGTCTTATTAAGAATTATGAACCTTGATGTTACGAAATCAAATTATTCCTTTGCCATACATGGTTACTGATTTATGATCCTATGAATGAACTTGGTAGAATCTACGTACGAGGAATAACTGGAAGCTCTATGTATGTTAACTAACCGGGCCAGATAGTTGGTCTCTAATTTCTGTATGACTGTTTTCTAATCCACTATAATTACAAGTTGTAAAGACGGAACCATGTAAGTGACTTTGTGTCCTCCAGTCAGAAAATAAAGAATCGTTGAATAGTGGAAAAAGGGAGCCAAATTAATTTGTGCCATAATAAGAAAAGTGTTAGTAAAGGAAAATGTTATACTTCATGATTATGACTGTTCAGATTTTGGCAAGAATTAGAGAGGGTGGTTTAAAATCCACATAATGATATGATTTGATATGTTTTTGTAAATGGAAGATATGGTACCTCTTAGGCAGAACCTTGTTTGGTAGGTACTAAGATCTGATTCAATGATGCAGAAGCGGATTTAAATCTAACCGCGTAATTAAGTTACTTGGGAACTACGTAATGGTCAGGGACCACTGAGTAAACTGCATTAGAAGATAAGTTCGAACATGTACTCTCGAATCAAAATTTCGTATGAACTATTACAGCTGGGCTGATTTAGTTAGAGACTTCGTGGAAGGTAATTTTATTATGATTGAACTTAATGCATGCTGTGGGAATTTATTTCGCATAACTGAATAAGAAATTGGAAACCTTAAAGGTTTAATTATCTGAAATTGATTATGTATCTGTAACCAGCATAATTCTTTATGTAATCTTAGGTATGTTTATGAGATTTCAATTTCGGAATGAGTAAACGATTGGATTTTTGTTCTATATAGTTTTATGTGTGACCATCTATATATATGTCTAAGTCTTTTTATGTATAGAAAGAAATAAGGATGGAAAAGAAGAGCATAGATCTTCAAGGAAGTAAGGGAGGAAGTGAAAAAGGTTGTAGAGATTTCAAAGCTTAAGGTATGTTTGATCTTTTGATTGACCTCTCTTGAAGTTGAGTAGGAACTTCTCTATGTAAGTGGCTTTAAGAAGTGATTGTATAATGGCCTTCATGGTCCTTTTGTTAGTGGTAAATAGAATAGAGAGTGGTGATGCCGTTAATTGAAGTGCAAATGAAATTTTGGTGTGAAACCGAACAATGTGAATTGTCTTTGACATTGAGAAGTTGTTATGGGCCTTGGGATTATAACTGGTTAGTGTTGTTCCTTGCCCGTTGAAATTTTGATGCGTATATGTTGATCGGAAGTATTTGTGATCCTTTCCTATCCCAAGTGTAGATCTAGTTTTGGAACATTACAGGGTATGTTTCTGTTTATGTTTGACCTGTTTTCTATTTGGTTTTCTCAAATTTCGAGGACGAAATTTTGTAAGGAGGGAAGGATGTAACGACCCAGAAATTCTTTCCTCCGCTCGAGCGGAGGAGTGGCCGCTCGAGCGGACTTTTGGGGTTCCCAGCAAATTTGGCAGACAGCTTTAGATTCTGGGAGTTGTGATTTCCCGCTCGAGCGGGGGAGTTTACGCTCGAGCGGACGTCTTTGTTGGTCTTCGCGCTCGAGTGCAGGGTTGGGCGCTCGAGTGGGTCTCCAGGTTGAGTTGTATTTTGAGGCATGTAGGCTCATTTTTGATATCTTATTAGCATATTGGAACATTCTTATTTTATTTTGGGATATTGGTTGAGGTGGTAATGTGATGGTAAAGTAAGATTGGACCAAAAACCTTAATTTGAATAATTCGTTTACGACCAGCCGTCACTCATTTGCCCTTTTCTTTTTCCACACTTTGAATATGGATGTGAGGTTAGGACCATTGGAAAGCTTAGTTCCGGGGCTTCAATTTGGACACAAGAACGACCTAAAACGGAGTCCGGATGGTGGAGTTATACCTGTTCAAAGTTTCGACATCTGTGCTGGAACAGGTCCGCTCGAGCGGGAATCTGGACGCTCGAGCGGGAATTACGGGACAGCAACTCTAAAAACGGGATTTTGAGATCTTTTTCCCCATTTTTCTTTCCCCTCTCTTCCTTCCTCTTCTCCTAAGTCTGAAACCCTCCGAAACCCTAGCCTCAAACCCTTGATTCCCTCTATTTTGAGCAACAATCCACCATGGTTTGGACATCAAGGATGGAGAATAAGAAAAGATCAATGCTTTTAACCGATTGGAACTTGGATTTGCGAAGGTTTCTTCTCAAGCTTGCTCCTTTGTTGATTCTTGAGGTAAGGGTTCTAATATTCTTCAAGATTTACATTAAGAGCTGGAGTGGTGGTAGTTCCATTGTATTAATGTATAAATTTGCATTTTTGGAGCATATGGAGTAACTTATAAGATTTGGGCATTTCGGATTTGAAGCATGGAGGGGCCAATTGATGGATTTAAATGATGGATTATGAATCCTAGATGTTTAATCAATGGAAAAATTAGAATAAAAAGTGTTGGGTTAATAAGTTAATTATTTCTTGAAATTTCAATATTTTCTTGGAACCCTAGGTTGGTTAAGGATGATAACCAAAGAGTTGGCCCAAATTGAATGTAGAATAACGAAATTGGGGTATTGAATTAGGTATATACAAGTTTAATTGGAATTTAGTGATACTTGGAAATTATGTTTAAATTTACGAATGAACTTTGTTATGAGTGTTGTGAATCATGTTTTAATGAGAAAGGAAATTGGGAAGAAAGGTTTGTTGATGATGTGGATGAAGTAAACTTGGCTTTGGAATGTTGAATTGAGCCTTAACAATTTAAATAGAATTATGTGGAATTATAGTTGGTGGTATTGAGTTAAATAATGTTAAATAGTGTGGATTATATTAATTGGTGATGCTTATGTGAGCTTATGATGATTATGTTGGGTTGTGTTAAATGTTGCTGAATTGACTTGTGTAGGGATAACTACAGCAGCGGACCTAGCATCTAACCACTGTGAGTAATAGTACGAAGATATATGATTTATTTATCATTGATAATTATTATCACTAATGCTCTGTTACTTGTAAGTGTTACACGAACATGTTATACGAACATTTATGATGATTGAAAGTCAAGGTGAACGTTGAAAGATTAGTCTACATTGGTATGGCTTTGGAATGACCTTGTTTTATTAATAACGAATAATAATTCCTTATTATCTATAAGTAAATGACGTCGTTCCTAGTGCATGAATGGAATCATGTTCATCGTTAAGCCAAGTATTTGTCTCAAATTGAGATTATTCTATGGTGTTACTTATGGACCCGAGGTCGTTAAGAACCTATGACATGCATGTAAATGTTTACCATTATTATGTGATCCTCCCAAGGATGTGAATTATTCTATCTTTGACAAGTATGTCCTATTTCAAGTATGGTTCTAAGTATATACAAGTTTAAATATGTTACAAGTTTTCAAGTTCATGTCTGTTACAAGTTCATGTCTATTACAAGTTCAAGCATATTACAGGTTCATGTCTATTACAAGCTCAAGCATGTTACAAGTACATGCATGGTACAAGTTCAGGTATATTACAAATCTATGCATGGTATAAGCTTAAGTATGGTACGAGTTTATATATGCTAGGTAAATGTTATGCAATCATGTTAATGTCTCAAGCATATAAGGTACTTATGTTAATGGTTAAAGTATGTTAAAGTTAAAGAATGTAAGGTGAACCATTTACAAGGGCGACATGCCATTACAAGTTACAAGGGCCTTAGTGCCAATATGTTACAAGGGCTTTATGCCACAAGTTTCAAGGGCCTCGTGCCATATGTTCCAAGGGCCTCGTGCCACACGTTTCAAGGGCTCTATGCCATTTTCAAGGGCCTCGTGCCATTTTCAAGAGCCTCGCGCCATTTTCAAGGGCTTATGCCATTTACAAGGGCTTTAAGGCCATCAAGTTACAAGGGCCACAGTGCCAAAATGTTTACAAGAATGTTATGCCACCATTTCCAAGGGCTTTTAGCCACCAAGTTATGTTACAAGATTAGGCCTAAGGCCATCATGTACGTAATACAGAATCAGACTAATGTATTGATATGTAATCTGTTTAAGTTAAGCAATGTTTTATTTATATACTACTATTCACTGAGCTTGACTCACTTGTGTTATGTCTGTTTCTGTAGGCACTCCACCTGGAGGTCAGTTTTAACTCTTGGCATCCGTGCCTCTTTTGTCAACCCCAGAGTGTCCAAACACTTAAGTGAAGGCAGCTCTTCTTGCTAAGCTTTTGGATTTTACACTTTGATTGTCTACTTAAAGTTGATGTATATATAATCCCTTTACCTGTCCATGTCGTTTTACGCCCAATTCTAAGGGCTGGGTCTGTATGTATATATATGTATATAGCTAATTTTCTTATGCACGTCACTGTATGTTATTTGCTTAATGTTCTGTATGTGATCCTGGCATGATAGTGGTCGCTCAATGGATGCAGTTCTTTTATTTTTGTTAATTTATATTGGTAAATGCTTCCGTTCAGGCCCCGTAAGATATATATGACAGGTTTAGTGTCCGTTTTCGAATGGGTCATGCCCAAACTTTTAGGGGCGGGTTTGGGGCGTGACAACAAAGCTATCCCAAGACCATGGAATGCGGCCAACCTCAAACTGTATTACTTCTGAAATGTAATCCTTTTTCCTCATTCTAACTTAGCCTTTCGGTGTTGCATGTAATGTTTAATGAGCAATGAAAAGAAATGTTTTATTCCTCTTTGTATTTTGGCATTTTATGTAACCTTTTTTATTAAAGCCTGACTTGATGTGTCCTGCCGTTCAGAAAGTTAGGTGAAATAACGCCCAGCTTGGGGCTTAAGACTGAGTTGATTTTGCTCAACCCTAGGATTGATTTTTCCTGCCATGCTAATAGTTGGTGTCATCCCCAATTGTTCTGAGTTGACTTTGCTCGTCCTTCCTAAGCTAGTTTCGTTCGTTGTAAGGGAAATTGGTGTTGTCCTCAATTTTGTCCATGCAAACCAAGCTGACTTTGCTCGTCACCCCGAGGTGATCTTGTTCGTCTTCCCGAGCTGGTTTTGCTCTCTTGGAAGCAAGTTGGTGTGCTGTCCAACTTAGGATTTGAAACGAGTTGGTTTTGCTTGTTGTCTCGAGCTGAATTTTTGCTCATTGGGGAGGCAGTTAACGTAGTTCCCAACCCCAACCAAGCTGACTTTTGCTCGGGGATGTTGTGTTTCCCAAGATTGATAGATTATTTTGCATTTGCAAACATTTGAAAAAGTTATTCGAGCAGAAATTAGCTTGGCAAGATAAAGTGCATGTCTGCACGCTACGAGCAAATTTAACACGACGGAGTTGAGCTGAGCAGTTTTATCTCGGCCATTATAAAAGATAGCATTACAATCATTTAGACAAAGCAGTAAAATTGAAGACGAGTGCATTGGGCAAGCAAAAAGTTGATGATTTTCATTCCTAATATAGATCAGTTACAAAAGTGGGGTTCATAGCCTAGTTACATACACAAAAATGAAAACGCAATAGCCTATCTATGCCCTAATCCACATTTATAGCATCTTCCAGGTCAGCCACTTCCTCTTCAGCGACATTTTGTGTAGTCTCAGCACTGAAATCTAGCCCTTGGTCAGCATTTAGATTGGCTTGGTCACTGCTGGGAGACGTCTCTTCAGAAATGGCCGCCAGCACGGTGTTGTTCGTTGCCTAGGGAGCTAGCTCCTCTGCCGCGCTAGCCGTTTGAGCCTCCTGAGTTAGCATTTGCTGCATGGATGCAACGTATGCCCGCATGCACAAAGGAATGAAGGTAGGTGGGGGGTTGTTGAAGACATTAGACTCTGGCGTCTAGCCAAGTTTCTCCGTGGTTGCTTTCCAGCCACACTGGAAGAAAATATCTTTCATGCCCTCCACCTACTGTTTGTAAACCTTTTCACCTTCTGTGAAGCCATGGTCCTCTGCATCTTGAATCTTTTTTTTTTAGCTCGGCTTTGTGAGCAACATGATGTTTTTGTAGCTCGATAAGATACTTTGCCTTCTTGGCTTGAATTGCCTTTTGCTTATCCTCCTCTGCCCTAGAAAGTTTTTCGGTCATTTGGTCCCGCTCGGCCATCAACGCCTCGTGCGCGGCTTTCAGTTTCTCCAGGTCGACCGTCTTGGTCTTATTGTCGACAACGGCCTCCCACTTTCGCAACCCAAACCGCCTCTATACGTTTAGCATCGTAACTGGCCAATAATCCTTGGATTACCAAAGACCTCTAATCTGAATATCATAAAATGTAAGGGGTTGCAGCAGTAAATGTACAAAATACAATGTCCATAGAGCTGTGTAGACATATATGGGGATAAAAAATTTAAAACTTATATAATATATATGTTGTCAAACTTCCATATGTCAAGCATCACCATATAGATAGCATCATAAGGGACTTATCCCTATGTACATATATCCAAAAGCAAAAACAAATAAAGACCAAAAAATCCTTAACATAAGCCACAACAAAACTTGACGTCTTCCAACGGAAACATCCTCGGGAGGTACAAAAGGCTGGCTCACAAAATTCAACTCAAGGCCATCAACTCAAGGCCTGGTCATGTGCTTGATCACCTACATACATAATATAAATAGTGAGTAGAAGCCCACTGAATAATAATAGAGTAAAGGGGTTAAATGAATGATGTCCTATATCAGATTTAGAAAATAGACTTCATAACAGAAATAGATTCATAATCATATTCTTATTCAAATCTTATACAGACATCAAAGTTCGTGCTTAATCATACATGGTACATGCATTAACGCTTACAGAACAAACACAGAGCACAAAGGGTCATGCTTGCTAGTTTTAATAAGGAACCTCCGGTACTAGGAACTTGTAACATACTTGGGCCACGATATTGTTACCCCCGGGCAAGGGCCATGAGACCACGGTATTTTTACCCCCAAGCAAGGGCGATGAAACCATGTTATTATTACCCCCAAGCAAGGGCCTTGTGCTCATAGACCACGGTATTGTTACCCCCGGGCTAGGGCCTTGTGCTATGGATGCCATGAATACTTTTCAATATATGGACAATCATTTATTGATATAGAACATAGCATTTCAAAAAATAGATCATTTCTTGTCATATCAGATAGGAAAATACTTCAACGTGAACATAGCTTTATAAAGTTATTACTCATAGATAGTTGCACAGATAGCTTGATAGCAACCAATGGATCAATAGCTTACGGCGTGTGACACACACAAACATAGCAGATACACATACTGAAACACATGCTCGGATTGTACTTAGCTTACTTCATTGCATTCTTTGTGTTTTTCTAAGTCTTAGCCTCATTATTATGTCTTAATCTTGGCTTTGGAATGCCTTGGATGTAATGAGGTTGCTAAAATGCACTTGGAGACACTTAGTCAAATATGCTGAAAACAGGGGCCTCGCTCGAGTGCAACTTCCTTCACTCGAGCGGACATCTAAACATGTGAGTGGTTACTCGAGCGCAACTTCCTTCACTCGAGTGGTCTGTAAACTTTGCAAAAGTACTGGTTGTTTGATTTTTTCGCTCAATGCACGCTCGACGGTCGCTCAAGTATGTGACTGAGGTCTTCGCTCGAGCGCAACTCTTATTGCTCGAGCCGTTTGCAAAACATGAAAACTTATGGGAGCATCCAATTTATGCTCGAGCCAACTTTTGGTCACTCGAGCAGAGGTGCAAAACACAGAATGGTTGCTCAAATGCAGGATCTGCCGCTCGAGCGGAGGAGCAGAATTCTGACATTTCCAGATTTGCTTCCAAGCTTCAAAACTTGAATTCAAACCAATAAATCATGTTCTTTTGGGCTAAAAGCTCAAGGAAACTTGTGTAAACTTGGAAAACATAATGAATTCAAAACCATTTCACCAAATCAATGCTCAAAGGCTTGAGAATTGTGTAAAATCAAACTTGGTATATCATAAACATAACATGTATGAAGTATCTTGGCTTCAAAGCTTTCAAAACTTGTTTAAATGAGATGTTAAGCACAAAAACATGTTGAACTCTTAAAACAAAGACAATGGGAGTACATGCATGTGAGAATTCTTTGAAATCAAACTCAAAATGTGGTGAAATGAACATGCATGCATGATATGATCTAAATTCTCTTAATTCTAGCTCAATTCTCATATCAATCCATCTCTTTCACTTGAATTCTTACATGAACTAACTCAATTACACAACTAGGAGTTTGATTTCTTACCTTAGATGCTTAACTGTGTTCTAGAGGTTTAATTGCTTGAGTTTCGAAGTCCAAACCTTCAATTCTCTACAATTCTTCCACTATCCCTTGAACTCAAACTCTCTCTAGGCTTCTCTCTCTCACTCCCACGTTTTTGCTCTCAAAGAAATGAAATGAGAGTGTTGAAAATGTATTCTAGAGCCCACTTGTGCCTTATATAGGCTCAATTAAGAAGGCTTAATTAAACTTGGCTTAAACTAAGCAAATGGGTATTATTTATTCTAATTAATTCACTCTGAATCAACTTTCAATTAAACCTACTATAATGTTCTAAAAATTCCAACTAATACATAATTCAAGTCAATTTCGTGATCGGATGCTGATGAGGCCTTCAGTTAGCAGAACAAAATAGAAACACAAACAGATGTTCCTGCAACTGGCATATATAAGCACAAATAATGCAATGCACGTGTAATTGACTCAGGATTTCATCTTAATTACTTATTAGGCATACTTAATCATGGCTTAATCATGGTTTAATAGTTAATCATGGGTTGGGGTTGTTACAGTCTTCCCCCCTTAAAAAGTTTGGTCCTCCAAACTCGAATTACCTTCATTTTGGAAGAACATCGGGTCCAAAGGAAACAAATCATGGTATCTTTTCATCATATCTTCTTCCGTCTCCTAAGTTGCATAGGTCCCTCCGTGGTTCTGCCAATCAACTTTTACCAATGGTATTTCTTTGTTCCTCAATCTCTTAATTATGTGATTTACAATCTAAATTAGCTTATCTTCGTACGTATAGTCATCTTTCAGAAATACGTGAGTCGGTTCAATCACATGGAGTGAATCTCGTAAATATTCCCGAAGCATCAAAACATGAAAAACATTATGTATATATTCCATAACCGGAGGTAAAGCTACCGGATACGTCACTGGATTGATCTTCTCAAGGATTTCATGGGGCCCAACATATCTCGGTGCCAATTTGCCTTTTACTGTAAACCGCGTTTGCCCTTTCATAGGAGTTACTTTAATGAACACATGGCCCTCAACTTCATATTCTCGATCTCTTCTTTGGACATCCGCATAACTCTTTTGGCGGCTTTGTGCAGTTTTCAATCTTTGTTGAATCAATTTCACATTTTCAGTTGGGCTTACTACAGTTCGGACTCAAATGTCACGGTTCTGAATCTAATCCCGCAAAGTACAATGTGAGACCGATAAATCACTAAAGAGTCCAAATCCGGCAAATCATTTTGAAAAACATATTTTTAGAAAGAAGTGCCAAACATGGACTGCTTTGCCAGATACAGAGTCGCCACCTAAATATTTTATTTTGGGGGGAATTTAGGAAACCTTGACTCGTGCCTAAGACCACGTGTCCGTCATCACCAAAGTTGCCTCGGCTCGGGAACTTGGGTACGATTGGGAAAGGTCAGCTATGAGCACCCCCGCTCGCCCGATCAAAGATCGGCCACTACTAAACATGATATCGAGTTTTTGAAAACACATGTGCTCTTATTCCAGTTTATTAGCCTAGAGTTACTATGTGATGTGCACAGTATACAAGTATAGACTAGATTGCCTAAGTTGGGACAAAACATTGCATGTTCATTTGTTTGAAAACGGTTTGCTACTCGCAAGTAGGCTAAAAATGCAGATTTTGCCACCCTCAAGTGGGCTTAAAACTCGCAACCGATGAATTGTTCCAACTCAAGTAATCCCACCTTCACCCACAGGCATTCAGGCAGTTATATCACATAAGCACATAGCCTCATGGTAAGCATGCTATCATGGCAGTCACTCACATGTACGCAAGGATGCTAAAGCATAAACATTTACCGAGTACTCCGAGCCAAAGAAAGAAGCTAATTAGAAATCATGCATGAATCCTAACTATGCTAAGAATGCCTAATGCAACACGTGCAAAAATACAACTACAATAGGCTCGGCTATTCTAAGATGGCATATGAGATGCAACAATCGATACATGTATTCAACTTGGAATTGAAATACAATGCAGTTAGCATGATGCGCCGAGCCCGGTGCATGCAAAACAGATGAATGAATGCAAACATGCGAACATATAGATGCTAATTGAAACATGTCCTAAAACTAACCATCATAAGCTGGTAGATAAAAGGGAGAAAGACGTGGGGTTGGAAGACATACATCACACACACGCACACTTATTACAACATTGCCCTCTCTCGGAGGGTCCGAATAAATAATACAAACCGAATAATAGATCAACTACCCTGACTAATTAATTATTACAAACCCATAATTAATTAACAAATTAATTACAAAACAATCTAAATATGAAATTAAAAGAGGTCGCCTCAGCTCCGCCTCGGAATGCTTGAATGATGCATGCTCGATCGCCTCGCTCGGAAACCCGTTGCCATGCCACTGTTGCCTCTGTTTGCATTGTTTTGCACCTCTAAGAACTGTGAAAATCCTTGGGATGCTCCTGAATCCCCTCATAGTCATGCTGAGAAGTCACCGGCCAGAATAAAAGGTCACCGGCCACAGGGAAATGGTCACCGACCAGGAATGGGGATATCGGCCAATAATTAATGGCCGGTCGACATTAAAGATGGTCGACCGACCATCTATTCCTGCAGAACCCTGTTTTTGCTGCAGCAGAGGACAGACAGTGCATGGCAAGGCATTTACAAGACAATGTGTGCACGGTCATTCTCCCTATCATGCTATGAACTCAAGAGAGTATGGCTCTAGGCCCTCGTGCCACCAGTCACGCATTCCGATGTATGATGGCCAAAGGTGTCAAGTGTGCAAATCAATATAAATGAATGCAACAAAACAAATGAATGCTACACACTTTATCACGTTGAATCAAGAGTGTCGGCGACCAAAGATTAAGATACATTTCGTCACTCCAAGTACGAACGTCCCTCATTCTTCATGTTTGGTTTGACATCCCAAACCAAACGTAATGCAATGTATGCATGCCACATACAATGCAAAGCATGCAACCAATGCAATGCAATATGACATGAGTGTGCCAAGTGTAATGCAATGCAACCTATCATGCAAACAACATTGTAATGCAACAAGTATATAATACTACAATGCAACCTAGATATGCAAATGCACAAAGTGATAGGCATGCAACAATGACACCAATCATAAGGATGCAACAACACGTAATGCGATAAGCATACAACAGTACACAAACACACAATCCATGGACTTACACTAAGGACGGATAGGCCTCAGCCGTACCGAAACAGTGGCCAAAGTATCAAAAAAAAAAAAAAAAAGGACAAAACACACTCAAACGTGCACATGTGAAGGTCTGACACTTAGGCATGAAAAGAGTCAACTCTCAAGCACATTAAGAAGAGACAAATATGGACAAATCGCAAGCTTGGAAAGCTCTGAAAATGCATAAAGGATGATGCCAAATTAACCAAGCCATGCAAGTAAGGCATGCCACAAAGCCCAAAATTCAAGACTAACAAAGGGGTTCAAACCATGGCCATATCAACCAAGCCCCAAAGAGCCAAGATGACTTAAAATAGCCTCGGGGCAAATCAAAATAAGGCTAAAACATGCATGGAACAAGGCCAAAAACATGTTGAGAAAAGGGCTCAAAACAAAGGGCATTCAAGACCACAAAAAGAACACTCCACTACAACTACCTCGACCACACACGACAAGGATTATTCAAAGAAAAACAGAGCTATAATATGCCAAAAAGAGCCCCAAGACCCACTGATATGGCAGCCTAAGGACTTAAACAAAGAGGCATGCACAATGACCTATTTTAAGGTACAAAAGAACAACTCTTCAACTCATTGAAAGGATGGTAGATGCAAGCATACAAGCATGGAGCATGGACTGAAATAGTATGATAAGTGATTCCAAATCACTGAAATAACCCAAATAAAGCATGCTCATGACTCACACACTCAAAGCTAACAAGCTAGGATGTATGGTGGCTATACAAAATATGGCAAACATGATTGAATCAACACCAAACAGAGCTTAAACATGTTACAACATGGCTAAAAGCTTCATGAAGTCAAGCTAAAACATGCAAGCATGATGGTCTAAATGCATGGTCCATGTTATGACAATATGGTACATGTTATTACTTACCCAAAAAATAGAGGGGATTATAAAGCAAGTGCATGATGCATGCAATAGGCCATCGAACCAATATGAAATAGAGGTCTAACATGATAAACTAACACCAAATACCCTCTGAAATGGAGCCAAATAAAGTTATGCAAACATGCTACCTTTATGAGCCCTAAATGCAAACAAATAAGTCACAAGGGGAGAGGGGTGTCGCTCCCCTATTCAAGACCTCAAAACCACTTCTCCACTACTGAAAATCCTCTGGATTTTAGTGGTGAGAAGGTCGAAATAAAAGGGTTCCAAAGCTCAAGAAGAAGGTCACAAAAAGGGGCCAAACAAGGCCTAAGAGGGGGTAGACAACCCCCAACACCAAAATGACCTTAAACAACTATAACAAGCATGAAAATACAGAACTTTTATCAGTTATACACTAAGCTCGAAACAATATACAAATAGGTCTAAAACCTTAAGCAAAAATGGGGAATAAAAGGATAAGTTCTCACCCTTGAAGAACACTTCAAGGACACCAGGTCCAACACCTCCTTTTGATCAAAAACCAACTCAAAACTCTGAAATCAACCCCTTAAAACCTCAGCAACCAAAGTATAGTGTAACACTAGGTGTCTTAGTGCAAAACTAAGAACAAAAACCCCTTTAGAACACTACTACACACACAAATATAGAGAGAGAGGGATATATAAGTTATATATCAGATGAATCAACCTCTGGAAAGGGAGGGGAGGCCCTCCTCTTATAGGCAATGCAAATCCAAGCTTCCAAAGGAAGCTAAGTGTAAGGATGAAATCCCTCCATATGGAGGGCAGGATTTGTGCTGACCAGCTGGCACAGCTGGCATGCACAATGCCTGAAAAAGGCAAAGAAAAGGTCTCGGCCAGAAAATATGGCCGATCGACTAAATCAATGGCCGGCCGACCAACTATAGTGCCGATCGGCCAAAACTATTGGCCGGTAGCAATAAAACAAGGCCGGCGACCTCAGACCACGGCCGGTGGGTTGAGGAAATAGCAAACAAGCCACCCTCTTCCCTCAAAAAGAAAAAAAAAAAAAAATCACACACACAAATGCTTGGTCCACAACCAAGCACAAAACAGTCAAGTTGAGAGGTCTTGAGGCGAGGCGCGTGGCCGAGACCTCCGAGAACTCAAAACGAACACAAACATGGATGATCACCGAGTGTTCAAACGGTGACGTCCAAGTCTTGAGGACGGTCAAAAATGGGGTGTTTACACACACATTCTGAGCATATCCTCTAAAGTCTGTATCATTCTTTCTGATTGACCTTTTGTTTGTGGATGATAAGCACTGCTTAGTCTCAGTTCGGTCCCCAAAGCCTATTGTAAACTCTGCCAGAATCTCGAAGTAAACTTGGGACCTCTGTTAGATACAATAGATACCGGCACAACATGTACTCTCACAATCTCATTAACATACACGTTGGCCAACTTATCCGCATTATACAAAAATTTGATAGGCAAAAAGTGGACAGATTTAGTTAAACGATCAACGATGACCCAAATAGAATCCATACCTCGGATAGAGCGAGGCAATCCCATAATTAAGTCTATGGTAATATGCTTTCATTTCCATTCCGGTATTAAAAGCGGTTGAAGTAGTCCAGCTAGTCGTTGATGTTCAGCTTTAACTTGTTGGCAATGCAAAGATCTGGCTACAAAATCAGCAATGCTTTTCTTTATGCCAGGTCACCAGGAATTCTATTTTAAATCCTTGTACATTTTTGTGCTACCCGGATGCATAGCGAATTTCGAACTGTGAGCTTCAATCATGACACGTTTCCTCAAGTCAGCACAATTCGGTACACAAAGTCTATTATGAAATCTCAACACATTATCATCATACACAAATCCCAGCCTCGGTTTTGAGTCAAGGTCATCAACAATCTTCTTCAAAAACTCATTGTCAAGCTATTTCTCCTTAATTTCTTCAATGATTGCAGGTTGAACAAAAATGGCGGCTATGATCCCACCTTGTTCACGCAATAAAATTTAAATCTCATTCTTTTCCAAGTCATACAACAACTCTTTTTGATCGGTGAGCAAACATGACAAATTCCCGATTGATTTTATGCTCAATGCATTCGCAACAGTATTGACTTTCCCCGAATGGTACATAATCTGCAAATCATAATCCTTTATCAATTCCAGCTATCTTCTCTATCTCATGTTCAGTTCTTTTTTGGGTAAAGAGATATTTCAAGCTTTTGTGATCAATGTACATCTCACAAGTCACTCTATACAGGTAATGGCGCCAGATTTTTAGAGCGAAAACCACTGCTGCAAGTTCAAGGTCGTGGGTCGGATAGTTCTTTTCATGTGGTTGAAGTTGCCGAGAAGCATAAGCAATCACCTTCCCATTTTGCATTAGCACAAACCCCAAACCTTTGTATGAAGCGTCACTGTAAATTTGAAATCCATCTGTACCATTAGGCAAAGTCAAAATTGGTGCTGTTACTAACCTGGTCTTCGACTCTTGGAAGGCAAATTCTTTGATCATTCCAATCAAATAATACATTTTTCTGTGTTAAGTGTGTCAATGGCATGGGAAGTTTAGAGAATTCTTTTACAAATCTGAGGTAGTAGCCAGCAAGTCCTAGAAAGCTTCTAATTTCTGTCACATCGGTTGGTCTTGGCCAGTCTACAATGGCCTCAATTTTTTGTGGATCCACTAATATGCCGTCTTTGTTAATTACATGTCCCAGAAAGGCTACACTGTCAAGCCAAAACTCATATTTGGAAAGTTTTGCATACAACTTCTTCTCTCTCAAAATCTATAAGGCAGCTCAGATGGCTTTCTTGTTCCTCCCTGCTTTTGGAGTAAATCTATATATCATCAATAAATACAATGACAAATTCATCAAGAAATTGTTTGAAAACCCGATTCATTAGGTCCATAAACGCCACAGGCACATTTGTTACCCCAAATGGCATTACCAAAAACTCATAGTGCCCTTATCTAGTTCTGAATGCAGTTTTCTCTATGTCTTCTGCCTTGACTTTTAACTGGTGATACCTAGATCGAAGGTCTATCTTAGAGAACATTTGTGCTCCCTGCAGTTGGTCAAATAGGTCATCTATTCAAGGTAGTGGGTATTTATTCTTGATAGTCACTTTGTTCAACTCCCGATAGTCTATACACAACCTCAAAGATCCATTTTTCTTTTGACAAACAAAACTGGAGTACCCCATGGTGAAGTGCTCAGGCAAATAAACTTCTTGTCTAACAATTCTTGAAGTTGAGTTTTCAATTCTTTCAGTTCAGAAGTCGACATTCTATATGGGATTTTGGAAATCAGTTGTGTTCCCCGTACAACATCAATAGCAAACTCAATTTACCTATCATTTAAGTCTCCAGGCGAATCATTTGGAAATACATCAGCAAATTCATTTATTACGGAGATGTTCTCTACAATAGGACTATCAGAGGTCATAGTCAGAACACAACACATATACCCTCTAAATCCCTTCTTAAGTAGTTTAACAGCTTTCATGGCAAAAATCAAGCATGGGGAAGGAACTATCCCATTCCCAATAAGCACAAACTTAGGTAACCAGGTGGACGGAATATAACAGACTTATTCACACAGTTAATAGTTGCACAGTACTTCATTAACCAGTCCATACCCAATATGCAGTCAAAATGATCAATTCCCAAAGGCAATAAATCAACATACAACGTCACATTGCTGATCACAATATCACATGTTGGATAAACATATGCACATATCATAGAACCCCCAGATGGCGTAGATACAGACAACAAATAATTTATAAGTTCCAGTGGTCTAGTTAATTTCTAGGAAAAAGCATGCGATACAAAGGAATGTGTGGAATCAGAGTCTATCAACACGTACGCATTCTAAGCACAAATAGAAATTATACCTGACACCACTGATTCTGTATTCTGCACATCGCCAGGCATTAGTGTAAATACTCGGCCTTGCCTTGGAGTTTCTCTCTCGGTATTGGCTCTCACATTTGTTTTTGGTACAGGGGTGGATTCAACTAAACTTGCCGTAGGATGGGTAGCATTGTCGAATCTCATCGGACAATCTCTAATCATGTGGCCAGTCTTGCCATAGTGAAAACAAGCACCAGATGCATGGTGACACGTGTCTTTATGCTTCTTTCCACATTCTGAACAAACTAGCATAGACCCACTACTTTGGCTTGAACTGCTTGAGGATCTAGTATTTTGCTTTTTGTTAGTAAAGAAAGAACGGCCCTTCCGAAAATTAGTTCCAGGTCTTTTACTCCTCCATTCTGTTGTTGGTGCTTTGGCTTGTTTCATTGTTGCTAGGGTGGCCTCTGCTATCAACGTTCTGTCCAGTACCTCTACATATGTAGGCATTTTTAGGACGCCTACTCGATCAAATATATCCAAGTCTAAGCCCTCTTCAAATTTTTGAGCCTTTTTGTAATCTGTGTCGACCATGTGAGGAGCAAATCTGGCCAACTCGGTAAACTTAGCCTCATACTCGGCTATAGACATCTTGCCTTACTTAAGTTCTTGAAATTCTAACACCTTTTGGTCCCGGAAGTACTGAGGAAAGTACTTGTCATAGAAGATCTCATTGAATTGAGTCCTTGTCATGTTTCCATTATTAGTTCGAATTAATAACCACCATCTTCGAGCTTCATTTTTAGATTATAGATGGCCAATAGAACTTTCTGAGTCTCGGAGTAGGGAAACACTTCAAATAATTTCTCCACTTCTAATAACCATGTCTCTGCCTTTAAGGGTTCAATACCACCCAAGAAAGTCGGCGGTTTCATCTTCATGAACTTCTGAGTTAAGTTTATAATATCATTGTGATCCGGCTCAACTTGGACTAGAGGAGGCGGAGGAGGTGGAGGTTGTTGTCTTTGTTGCTGTATCATTGCCTCAGTTAGGGTTGTGAGCATTTGTTCCATTCGGCTCATCCGAGCCTCAGAAGATTCAGCTGTTTCATCACTTCTTGTATTTTTCATTGCTATAGGTAAACAGGAGAATAATAAACATAGGCATAATAGTCTTGTTCTCAGTGTTCAATTCCAAATCAATTTGCCTCACATTAATTCATATGTGTTCACATCAATTCAGTTTAGTTCATGTATGTTCTCATAGTTCACACACCCACACATGCAGATGGAATGGCCCTAATTCCTTTCTAGGACATCCAATAGCTCATATGGACTTGTGCATGTGGTAGAACACGTGCTCTGATATCACTCTGTCACGACCCAAACCCGGCCCTATAGGTTAAGAATCGTAACCGGCCAGTAATCCTGGGATTACTAAAGGCCTCTGATCTGAATATCATAAAATGTAAGGGGCTACGGAAGCAAATGTACAAAATACAATGTCCATAGAGCTATGTAGACATACATGGGGACAAAAAATTTAAAACTTATATAATATATATGTCGTTAAACTTCCATACGTCAAGCATCACCATATAGATAGCATCATAAGGGACTTAGCCCTATGTACATATATCCAAAAGCAAAAACAAATAAAGACCAAAACATCTTTAACATAAGCCACAACAAAACTTGACGTCTTCCAACGGGAACCTCCTTGGGAAGCACAAAAGGCTGGCTCACAAAACTCAACTCGAGGCCATCAACTCAGGGCCTGGTCACGTGCCTAATCACCTACATATATAATATAAATAGTGAGTAGAAGCCCAGTGAATAATAACAAAGTAAAGGGGTTAAATGAATGATGCCCATATCAGATTTAGAAAACAAACTTCATGAAAGAAACAGATTCACAATCATATTTTTATTCAAATCTTATACAGACATCAGAGTTCATACTTAATCATACATGGTACATCCATTACCACTTACAAATCAAATACAGAGCGTAAAGGGCCAGGCTTGCCAGTTCTAATGAGGAACCACCAGTACAGGGAACTTGTAACATACTTGGGCCAAGGTATTGTTAACCCCAGGCAAGGGCCATGAGACCATGGTATTATTACCCAAGGCAAGGGCTTTAAGCTCATAGACCACGGTATTGTTACCCCCTGGCTATGGCCTTGTACTATGGATGACAGGAATACTTTTCAATATATGGATGATCATTTATTAATACAGAACATAGCATTTCAGAAAACAGATCATTTCTTGTCATATCAAATAGGAAAATACCTAAACGTGAACATAGATTTACAAAGTTATTACTCATAGATAGTTGCACAGATAGCTTGATAGCAACCAATGGATCAACAGCTTACGGTGCGTGATGTACACAAACATAACAGATACACGTACTGAAACACACTCTTGGATTGTACTTAACTTATGTCATTTCATTCTTCGTGTTTTTCTAAGTCTTAGCCTCATTATTATATCTTAATCTTAGCCTAGGAATGCCTTGGATGCAATGAGGATGCTAAAATGTACTTGGAGACACTTAGTCAAATTTTGTGAAAACAAGGGCCTCGCTTGAGCGTAACTTCCTTCGCTCAAGTGGACGTCTAAAGATGTGAGTGGTTGCTCGAGCGCAACTTCCTTCGCTCGAGTGGTCTGTAAACTTTGCAAAAGTACTGGTTGCTTGATTTTTCCACTCGACGGTCGCTTGAGCGTGAGGTCTTCGCTCGAGCACAACTCTTGTCACTCGAGCGGTCTAAAAAACATGGAAACTTCTGGGAGCATGCAATTTACGCTCGAGCCAACTTTTGGTCGCTTGAGCGGAGGTGCAAAACACAGAGTGGTCGCTCGAGCGAAAGAGCAGAATTCTGGAATTTCCAGATTTATTTCCAAGCTTCAAAACTTGAATTCAAACCAATAAATCATGTTCTTTTGGGCCAAAAGCTCAAGGAAACTTGCATAAACTTGGAAAACAACTTGAATTCAAAACCACTTTGCTAAATCAAGGCTCAAAAGCTTGAGAATTGTTAAAATCAAACTTGGTATATCATAAACATAACATGTATGAAGTATCTTGGCTTGGAAGCTTTCAAAACTTGTTCAAATGAGATGTTAAGCACAAAAACATGTTGAACTCTTAAAACAAAGACAATGAGAGTACATGCATGTGAGAATTCTTTGAAATCAAACTCAAAATGTGGTGAAATGAACATGCATGCATGATATGATCTAAATTCTCTTAATTCTAGCTCAATTCTCATATCAATCCATCTCTTTCACTTGAATTCTTACATGAACTAACTCAATTACACAACTAGGAGTTGATTTCTTACCTTAGATGCTTAACTGTGTTCTAAAGGTTCAATTGCTTGAGTTTCGAAGTCCAAACCTTCAATTCTCTACAATTCTTCCACTATCCCTTGAACTCAAACTCTCTCTAGGCTTCTCTCTCTCACTCCCACGTTTTTGCTCCCAAGGAAATGAAATGAGAGTGTTAAAAATGTATTCTAGAGCCCACTTATGCCTTATATAGGCTCAATTAAGAAGGCTGAATTAAACTTGGCTTAAACTATGCAAATGGGTACTATTTATTCTAATTAATTCACTCCGAATTGAATTTCAATTAAACCTACTATAATGTTCTAAAAATTCCAACTAACACATAATTCAAGTCAATTTCGTGATCGGATGCCGATGAGGCCTTCAGTTTGCAAAACAAAATAGAAACACAAACAGATATTCCCATAGCAGTCATATATATGCACAAATAATGCAATGCATATGTAATTGACTCAGGATTTCATCTTAATTACTTATTAGGCATAATTAATCATGTCTTAATCATGGTTTAACAGTTAATCATGTGTCAGGGTTGTTACAGCCGCAGACTCTGCTGCATAGAAATCATGCGTTCGTGGACAATGTAGTTTTTCTGCACGGCTGCAATGAATAATAAATTGGTGCATTGAAACCGAGCAGTAACTTTGTAATAGACAGGTTTGGTTACTTACCAGAAAAATAGACTTCACAGCTGACTTGAGGACCTTCAAGTTAGAACGTTCTTCGTGTTTCTTCATATCCGCTGGAAGGAGCAGACCCTTGTTCCTGTTGAATCCAAGGGAGTAATCCTTGTCAGCATAGACAGAATCAGTTGCAGTCATTGCTCTGCCCTTATACTTTAGCTCGGGTGAGCAGACCAAAGGGGCAGTGGAGCGAGTGGACTGGTCGGCCAAGGGTTGTTTAGTCTGCTCCCCCTGATCAGCAGACAACAACTCGGCTATAGATTCATCAACCAAACACTGCTTGGTCGAAGTTCGCCTAGGCCTCTTCTTCAACTGGCCAGCGTCTTGTTCGCTGGCCAGAGCCAGCACCGGGCCAGACTGTTGTGCGACTTGCTGGGAAGACTGGCCTCCTGCCGTTTCCATCGACTGAGAATCACTCGGCTCGCCAGTGATCATGGATTTGATGGCACGAATTTTATCCATTTCCTGCATGGTCATTAATGGGACAAGTTTGATTGGCGGAAGGGTTGGATTTAGCTCTAGAGAGGGGGCACGAAGAAAATCAGTGACCCTATTTTTGCGCAGTGCAGTATACCGGTAACTCAGTTGGTATCCGAGCAGCTTTTTGGGCTCTCATTCCTCGGGCGGATACCGCAGAGCTACTTTGATGGCCTCCTGATTGGCTCAAGAATAATCCTCCACCAAACTTGTGTAATCTACACAAAAAATTCCAAGCGTTAGATTGGCAAAACAGATCAAATGAAAAATGTAAACCGCGATAGGTTGCTCACCAACGCGCCAGAAATTTTTGCTTATGTACCAACCCGGTATGGGCACCTCTGTGTCCTCATAATTGCCGGACACCTATAGAAAATCTTCGTCGTTTAATTCTTTGTCCGAGTTACCTTCTATAAGTTTTGCTCGGCCCTTCCTAAACTTGAGGGCCTAGCAAAAGCCTACCTTATTTTTGCTAAGTATATACTGGTGGAATATCTTAGCAAGGCCGAGGTTCAAACTAAGGATGTGGTTCATCGTGACCACGCCATTTATTATCTTGTATGTGTTTTGGAGACCTGGGTTGCGCACAACCTAGTCTACCTCAAAAGCTCGCAGACTAGGGGCTGGACCGGGAAGCGAAGGCCACCCTCGACTGTAGACACCATGGTGATGGGACATGCATCCAATTTGCCCCAGGGAGTGTCTCCTTTTTTGGCTGGCTCTAAGTGGACGTTGTCTGGAATGTTGAACTTCCTACAGAACTCGGCAATGGTGCCTAGTGAACTAACCATAAATCGGTATTTTCCCATTTACCTCAGTCTTATTTTTTATGAGAAAATAGCTAGGCAATAGGCCCTGGTGATTATCTGCTCGATCTTTGAGCTTCATCGATTATGATGTTGATGTGTGCCTGGTCGGTCCTAGTTTATTCTGCATTATTAAAATTAAGTGCAATTGTTAGCATGACATCAAGTTTGCGGCTCTCAAAATATGCCTAGCTCAGCAAAAATTATGCTACGCTCTCAGTCTTAACTCGGTTTTCGTTTTAGTTAGGTGGTAGAGCCTAAGATGTTAGGCTGGTTTTAGGCCTTCATCCTAACCACTTGGCGCTTATCTCGGCTAGATGTCCCTACAAGCTTCTAGCACGGTCACAGTCACTTGGAGGGACCACAAACTAGTTTCAGCTCGACTCAATCCTATTTTTGGATCTAAAATTAGGATTTTGCTCGGTTTTATCTAGGATTTGTGTTCTTTATCCTAAATATGAAGTTTATAAGATAGAACTGAGGGGAATGAGGGGCACGGTGGCCACACTTATGTTTTCTGTTCTGGTTTTGCCTAATATCCACAAATATCTATCAGTTTTACCCCACAAGAGGGGCATCAGCAGTGTATCAACAGTCCCAAATAAAGAAAAATGAAGAACATGAAGAACAATGGTGCAAAGATGAAAGAGACAAGAAGAACTTACAGATTCGAGAGGCAAGTCGAGGTCTAATCAATCTTGACCTCTGGTGCGATGTCCTGGACGATTGAAAGCACTGGAAACGATGCGAACGGCGACAATGATGGTGATGACGATGGCGATGGCATAGGCTCCGAGGAAACTAGGGTTTTCACTTGAGAAGGAGATGAACAGTTAAGAGATTGGGGGTGTAAAATAGGCTATTTATGGGGAGAAATCCAATAGGCGAAAACTTTTCAAATTTTTGGTATGATGATGATAGCTACGAGGACTACGTGGAACCTCTAGGGAAACGCTATGTGGCATGGAGGTGACAGGTTGTTAGTACAACTGATGAACTGATAGTGCGGCTGACTGATTGATGATAAGACAACCGACACAAGTCTCTACATCCGACCAAAGTGGATAGCTTAGTTAGAAAAGGTAATCCCACTCACGCTCAGCTCAGATGGGATTAAGGGGCAATTGTGAGGGAAACTTATATCGACCATTGGCCAAATTGGTTCCGCACGGAATGTGGCACTGGGCCAGACTAAGTTTGTCTAGGGTGTTGAGGGCCGAGTTGGCCCTGCACAAAATATGGTGCTGGGCCGAACTGGACCCTCACGGAATACTGCGTCAGGCCAAACTAGGCGGGCCGAGCTGCCTTAGTGTTGCTGTTCTAAGTAGCAGAATCACGTGGCGATTGAGCTGTAGACGGTTTGGCTACAATCATTGAGACAGATGGTTTGTGGGATCACGGTGTGTAGTCGAGATGACGACCTGCGCGCCCCATCGACTCTAGGTGATACGGTTAAGGCTTCGACTGCATCATACTTCCTCTGGAAGATCGGTTAGTCTCAACACAACATGAAGGTGATAAAAATTATGCTTATGCTTTACAAGTAATAGCTCGATTCAATATTCCACGTGGACCAATAACAAGAAGAGAGGAATCCACTCCTGGTATGCGTCAATACCATTTGGCCGTCTAACAAATACTGCTCGGTAGTTTTGGTCTCTACATGTGTAAGAAATGTAGAGGGGAGCATAGTTGTTTGTCCAGAGAAGGACAACAGAGGTAGTGCACCCACAATCTCTGAGACTGCATGGCCAGCCTTGAAAAAGAGGAGCATGCAGACGTTGGAGGTAAACAATTTTGTGCAACTCTCTCTCTCTACAGTGCTCTGCCTTCTCTTTTCTCCAAGAAAGCTAACTTGATTGTCGGAGGGGTTTTCCGGCAAACCCACTCGCCGGGTAGCTTACATTCATTTTGTTTACAGTGCGACGAAGTCCTAACGGAGTGCGACGAGCTTGAAAGCAAAGAGGTGCAGAACGAGGTGAATATTTCTCTCCCGTACAAGATGTAAAAAATTATGTTATCATATCTTTTACATTGAAATGTATATTTTACTTTATATACAAAGGCTTAGTGAAATATATATGTATATATATAAGAACCGCTTAGCTGCTTGAGGTTCATATTTCTTTCTGATTTTACCATTTAATTTTGAATAATTTACTAATGGTGACCTATATGTTGTGGGAAGGTTTTTTCGTAATTACATAAACAATCTTCGTCAAATATGTAACAGGCTTTTTCGTAATTACGTAAACATTATTGGTCAATTATGGAGCAGGTTATTTTTTATATATATATATTTTTTTGTAATTACGCAAACATTCTTGGTCAATTACAAAAAATAAATCTTTTTTTTTTTTTTTCATATTACAAATACACCCATAAGATTCATTTAAAATATGAATCGATCCTATAATACTATAAATTACAACTATCGTTTGTTATAAAATTTAATTTAACACTATACTTAGGGGGAAAAAAATTATTCTTCTATGCAATCATAAATTATCAAAAATTTTTATTGAAAAATATTTTTCATATCATTAAAAACTGTTAATTGACTTAATAATTTATTTATTAACAAAATGGTTACCTGAATTTTTTTTTCATATCATTAAAAATTATTAATTTACTTAATGATTTACTTATTAATAAAATTGGTCATTTGCTATGCGAGTATGATTGCTATGCGAGTATGATTTATATATTAATAAAATTAGTCATTTGTATATATATATACACATATATTTTGTTCTTTTTCTTTATTAGTTTAGTGAATTATCTTAGTAATTTTTTTAGATGAGAGAATTATATTAGTATTTTTTTAATATATTTACCTGTTGAGAAAAATTACATACCATAATTTTTTTTTTATAAATATATTCGGAGGAAAAGTTAAAGACTCATAAATTCACCCAAAACGATATAGTAATAGAATTGGAGTCTACATCATTGGGTGTATAATAAATCAAAAAATGATACATATCATACCACATAATTCTATCATATATATGTAATGATTTATTCTATTCAATTTCATAAAATAATATTTTAATTTAAAAAAATTATCAAAATACAAAACTTAAACATATTATAATAATAGCTCGTGCCTTGCATGCGCCTTTCTAAACTAGTATATATACAAGAGATGCTTTGCTGCTTGTGGCTTCTTTTTTTGTTTTTTTTTTCTCCTTATTTTGCTCTTAGCTTGTTCTGAACGTGCTAATTTCCTTTTAGTTTGGTTGGTGAAACAATTTGGATGGTGGCCTTTTGGAAATTATGTAATAAATTTTGGTTGCTTTTGTTGAGAATGTTTGTTTGGGGTTGCCTATTTTGGGTAATTCTATTTCCACACACTAATTCCACTCAGTTCACACATTTATTAATGAAAAATTTCAATAATACAATTTTGTCCTAGAATAAAAATACCATAATACTCTCATTTTCCTCTACTCAAACCCTATTTTCTAAAACGCTACAACCATCCTCTATCGCCAGCACCACGACACCTCTCTCATCTACAATCCCCTCCCATCGCTCATTTTCTTATCCGACTGTGATCACTTCTTGCCATGAACCATACACTCCCACAAGTCTCTCACCACGAATCACTCAATGTTGACTGTGGATGTCTAGGATGAAGAGGAATGAGCTAGAAGTGGCGACGGTTGCGACGATGGATGGTTGAAAGTGACGACAATGACAGTAAAAGATAAGTGGATGCATGGGGGGTGGGGGAAAGGACTCTGTTTGATATAGTTTTAGAATATGTTTTCAAAAATAAATTTAAAAAAAAAAAAAAAAAACTTCTTATTTCAATATGGTTTTATCTTTTTAGGGCAAAAAAATTTAACATTTAATAAATATTTTTTCGGTATTTATTTTTGTCAAATTAATTTATATTTTTCTCATAAAAATTTCAAAAAAATTGATTCAAAAATTGAAACCAAACATAGCCTTAGGGTTTTAAAATTGAAAATGAGGGTAATATTGGAATATATAGATGTGTACTGAGAATTTCTATTTTTATAATGTGTGTATTAAGAAAGTGCTCATTAAGTGTCTGTACTAAGGGTAATTAGTGTGTGGAAATAGAATTGCTGGCCTATTTTGCCTTTGACTTGTTTTTGAATTTCCTATTTTACCCTTTTATTTTGTCAAATTTACTAATGGTGTACTAATTTGAGTGAAGTTTTTTTTTCATAAATACGCAAACAGTCTTGGTCAATTATGAAACATAAATTTTTTATTTTTTAACAAATTACAAATACACCCATAAGGTTTGTTTAAAATATGAATTAGTCTTATAATATTACAAATTACAACTATCGTTTGTTATAAATTTTAATTTAACACAATAATCAGAAAAAAATAAATAAATAACTACTCTCTTATGCAATAATAAATTATCAAAATTGTTTATTGAAAAATATTTCTCATATTATTAAAAACTGTTAATTGACTTAATACTTTATTTATTAACAAAATGATTAACTGAAAGACATTTTTCATATCATTAAAAATTGTTAATTGAATTAATAATTTATTTATTAATAAAATTAGTCATTTATTATGCGAGTATAATTTATTTATTAATAAAATGAGTCATTTGTATATAAATGTATTTTCTTCTGCTACTTTATTAGTTCAGGTTTTTTCTTTCTTTCTTTTTATTTTTTTTTATTTTTTAGATGGGGGAATTATCTTATCTCTTTTATACTAAAATGTATATTTTATTTTGTTTATCTTTTTATCTTCACAACTTATGCAATAATTTCGATCATTTTAGTCTTACTAAAAAGAAAAAGATTATAATTATGTTAAAATGATAGGACTTATTATATTTTTTCTAATGCAATTTATATAACTCTATCATATATCTAATGATTTATTCTATTCAATTTTTTAAAATTATCAAAATAAAACTAATATATATATATATATTTCATTGACTATAGGCTTCATTAGTAAAAGTTGTAAATAAACTCTCAAAATTTATTTTTGATAAAAGAAAAGGTCAATTTTACATAAAATAAATAATTAATGAATATTATTTAAATATATATATATATATAAAAACCTCCATTAGGATTTTGCTTAGGGTTGGGTCGCCCTGCTAAAATATTGAAAGTATAGTTTTCGGCAGGAGTTTTTTTAAGGCTCATCCAAAGTAATTGGAGAATATGATTCCAAGGGAAATGTCCACCATTAAAAAGTCTTACTAATTTACTCATAATAACATGGTAGTATAGATATCAATTTTTAATTTATCACACACTTAAAAACTCCTTTACTATATTACCGTGGATGAATTTATAATTTTAAAATTATAAGTTTCTAATAAATTGTTGTCATTTCCAAAAATACTACTTCTAATTATGTGAATACGATAGGGGATACAATTTAGGATAGGGGACAGAAGAAAAGGGACAAGATATCTATGTAGACACTCCATTTTGACTAATCCTAAGATTTCGGGCGCTTTCAAGCCTCGAAATGATGAAATGATACCTACTTCATCTTTAGAATGTTTAAGGTTGTTTAGAATTGTTGTATAAGCTTATTTTGGTCAAAAATCAACATTTTACAAAAATTGACCCCTAGATTGGTTTTTAGCCAAAAATCAGCTTCATAACCTTGGGAAGCTCAGTTGTGTTCTAATTGATCGTATTTTCCAAAATTAGTGATCAATTTTATCAAAAACATTGATAAGAATGCAATTCGAGTTTACTTGTGCCACAAGTAGGCCAAGAGCATAGGGCCACGTACTTGTGCATGCATGCATGGCCCATTTACCAAGACAAAATGAGCATGCACACATTAGATGTGAGTGCGCATGTTGTTTGTACATGTGCACCATCGTTGCATGTGCGCACATTGAAGCATCACAGAGTTATTTTTGGTAAATCAATTTTGGTACAAAGTTGGTGGGAACGGCGAAGGGGGAAGTTATGAAACCCTAAAAGGGTTCGAGAGGCTTCCCCCAGCTCTATAAGTAGAGCCCCTCTTCCTTTCTTTGAAGGGGTTAAGAACTTGGAGCCTTTTTTCACACTTTGAAGGCAAACACCATCCCTTTCTCTCTCCCACTGCCTTAGCCACAAAAATGCCTTACCTACAATAGCTCAAAACACTAAAAAACACCTAAGGACTAAAAACAACAACCCTAACTTGGAATTGAAGCTTGAGGGAGGCTTGTAGGCAAAGAACTCGGTTTTTCTTGCTCCTTTTCGCATTTGTTCTTCGATTTCTCAAAACCAAAAGGTAACTCTCTGTTCTTTTCATATTTTAGTCCCCTTTTTTGCTTTCATTTTGGTATCCAAGCATGCTAGGTTGTTAGTTTGTCAATCTATCATTCCTCTCACTTTCTCACCTCCCTTTGCATATTTTCTTTCTTTTAATCAAAACAGCATGTTGTTAGGTTTTATTTAATCATGTAAAGGTCATGCATAAGTCCAATTTGATCATCATGCAATATGAGTTTATTTTTTCTTTGGTAGCTCCCTTCCTCGTCAGTCTAGTCAATGGTGAGGTTAATCTAGAGAAGTCCTTTGCAAATCGATGGTAATACCCGACTAACCCCAAGAAATTACGGATTTTTTTTTTTAAAAAATTCGGTAAGTACCCCGTACAAGTACATGTTTGTCAACTGGGCTTAGGATTGCATCTTGTATGTTTAGTTGCATATTTTAAGACATATTTACTTTATATATTGCATGTAAAATGCGTGAAGTGGGCGATTAGGTAAGTCTTTGCATCATTCTTGGCATGTGCTTGTGGTTACCATTGTCTTTCAAATAATGCAAGTTTCTATGCTCTTCTATGCAAAGTTGTATGTTTTGTATGCTTGTTGTGAATATTGTGTATCTTAGTTTATATTTAAGGCCATGGATTGTCAAAAATCCAATTTTTTTTAACAATATAAGAAAATTATATTTATTATTATCATTATTTATTTATTTTTATAAATATAGCCTTATTCATTTAATGTAAAATACATGATATTTACTTTTTCTTCAAATCACATTGTTTAGGTTAGTAAATGATTTTTAGGTCTAAAATGAATTTATGTGAATAATTAACCACTAAAATCATAAAATAAAGAGTGAGTAGAGGCTAATCTTCAGATTGGGCAAAACGGGGGTGCTCCCACGTAAATGGCCTTC
This sequence comes from Camellia granthamiana, assembly GCA_036172215.1. NCBI lineage: Eukaryota > Viridiplantae > Streptophyta > Magnoliopsida > Ericales > Theaceae > Camellia > Camellia granthamiana. The sequence continues at coordinate 6,209,957 of CM069914.1, read as the reverse complement.
CCCTTTTGTACCTAAGCTCCCGAACTCGGAATATTCTTGGTTATGATGGACTAGGCCTTAACTTAGTTTTCATTGTTAAAGGTTTCTTAATTACTCTTTAAACATTAAGAGGTGACTCTATCAGTAAAGCAAGTTGGTATGGGAAGCAATGCCTTAAATTCGAAAACGGCACGACACTCACAATCTGGTATATAAAGTAGATGAAGTTAAAGGTGGCCTTTTTTTTTTTTTTTTTCTTTTTTTTTGTGGGGAGAGGGGAACTATAGAACTTACAGCTACCAGGCTGTGTTTAAGAAAGAACAAGAGCTTGAATAAAAGACAGAACATCCACTATCCAAACCCTTACACCTTCAAAATGAATTGACATTCGAGCTAAACAATAAGCCACTTGGTTAACCTCACAACGAACATGCAAGACCTGGTGAGACAAAAAACTACCCAACACATGCCTTATTTTTTGAAACAAAATGCCCATAGGAAGATAACTCACACTCAACACCATTAATTTCCCGAACCACATAAAAGCAATACGCTTCTAGATGGATGACATTGAGACCCAACTCATGAGCAAAAACCAGCCCACGAAGAACTGGTGCTGCCTCTAAGCATTCCACATCAGTCATAAATGGAACACACTCAGAAGCCATCATCATACCCTGATCATTCCGTACAACCACACCGAAGCTAGAAAATCCACCAACCTTGAAAATTGCCCTGTCACAATTCAGTTTGTAACATCCAACCGCATGGGGGGTTCCACCGAGCTGCCAAGCTAGGGCTCTCACTCGGCTTCACCTTTCTTTGAATGTTGACAAATTCAGTAAGGCAACTTATTGCCGAAGATGCAACCTCAAAAGGCGACTTATGTTGTCCCCTAAACACACATTGATTCCTGTGAAGCCATAATCCCCAACAAATTGAAAAGATCATGCCCATGGCATTAGCCTCTTGTTGATTAAACAATCTCCAAACCCAATCAAAAAAATCAACAGCTTCTACCACATTCCCATAAATTACTTAGACCAGCTTCCATCCAAACTTCCTCCTCAAAATCACACTCAAATAAGTAGTGCCGAATTGTCTCCATCCCATTGGCACACAAGTCACATGCACTTGAGAGTTGAGCTCTTTTATTATTATTATTATTATTATTATTATTATTATTATTATTATTATTATTATTATTATTATTATTATTAAGTTGGCATTCACCAGTGTAGACACCCTATTTTGGTTGGCCCTAAGACTTTAATGCCTCTATTAATCACTTGATAATGAAAACCAAGAATGCACAAGACTTCGATATCTTCAACAAAAGCCATGTCTGAGAGCGGATTCCAACCTTACACCCATTTTGGCCAACTATTTTTAAACATTAAAACCATTTTCAAAATGTTTTTAAGCTTATAGAATCCAGTCATTCTGTGATGTTCAAGCTCGCATTTTAATCAAATCTTTGTACTTTTTGAAATCAAGCAAAGACAGAGTCAAAACGAATGTAAAGGAGGAGAATCCTTTTGAAATACCCTGTTTGCACCACATTTTGACCTTGGATATACAAAGCATGACCAACCATACAATTTTAGTGCATGCCATACAAATTTGGCATGATAGCACACTAAAGGTTTGGCCGGACATATTTTTATTGGCTGGACAACTGTGGCGACAAATAGAGCAGTTTTCTAGAAGATGGTTCCCTAAGCATGTGGGAAGGTGCCACCTCTGCAATTCTCAGGGGAATTACGGAAGGCACCTCATGGCCTAAAAATACACCTCTCTTTCTATGAAATCCCGTATTTTTGAGGTATTAATATTTTAGTGAGAGGTATTGGTAGTAGTTTGGTGGTGAGATTTTTAGATGAGAATCTAACTTATTTTTCTCTATCTAACTTATTTTTCTCTATTTATTTTCTCTCTTTTTCTCTCTACCTCATTATTATTAATCTCCTTTGTTTTCTAATATATTTTTTTTTTATTATTCTTGGGCACCAAGTAAATTTTATTTTATTATTTTTTCATAATTTCCTTGCTTACCAAGAAACCATTATATATTTATATATACACTTGTACCTTAAAATCTTTTTTTTACATTATATTTTACAATTTCCAAGATTTGTACAAAAAAAATATATATATATATATAAAACAAGTCCATCAATTCACCATCACGTGGCTAACCATCATACCTCCTAGGCTATAATCATTGTAGTTTAGTACAAACAAATCTCTTTCTTGCTCACAAAGTAAAGTTCCTTTCTTTGGCCCCAAGTCTTTCTTTTCTTTTGTCCCAAGCATCTTTGCCTATAAATTGAGCTCACCTCTTAACTTCTTTCTATGGTTCTTCTCTCTCTCTCTCTCTCTCTCTCTCTCTCTCTCTCCATTTGTTATATAGATTTAGAGTTTAGATTAAGAGTGTTTAGAGTGAGAGTAAGCATTTTCATATTTGAGGAGAGTTGTAGATTTTGTGAAATCTTATATACCTTATGGCTTAGAATTTGGAGATCCATGGAGAAATATCGAGATTCGAGTGCTGGCGACGAAGGAGATTGATTTGAGGTAATTCGGGTGGTATACAATATGATTCCTTTAAATCTCTTTGCAAAGAGTGTTTATTTTAATTACCGTAAATTTGTACTCCTCTTGATTATTCTGATCATTTGGTAAATTCTGTGGAATTATTTGTTGTTGATTCATTTGATTACTCTGGTCATTTGATAAATTCTATAAGGTTGTTTTGTGTAGTTAGTGTTGATTTGTCTGGCTACATGACATGGAAATGCTCCGTACATGGATCGAGTAGACCTTGCCAATAGCTTGCACCAATAGCCCGGATAAGCGGTTGTGCTTGGGTGAGGTGGGTGAGGCCGGTCACTGGTCATGTACCGAGTAGGACCGGGTATTTGGTTCTGCATAAATTATCATATGTCGAGTTGACTTGTTTGTGCAATTTGGTAAATTGCTTGATTATCGAATCTAATCAGTTGTGTAATTGTTGGATCTCTGTTGATTTATTTTCTGTCAGAGCCTTGTTATTCCTGTTGTATTGTAAACTTCCCGAATTAATTTATTTTTCAGGTGTGGAGCAAATTTAGTGGCGATTGGAGTTGAAGCACCTAAAGAGATTATTTGGGTTGGAGTTTTTTTAGTCCACAACTTCATATTATTTTTGGAGATGTGTATAATTTATGTTTCGGAGACATGTGAGTTAATTATTTTGGAGACGATTTGTATATTTGAGATTATGAGTTATCTACAATTATACATTTGAGATTGATTTGATTTATTAACGGCTCGGAAGTTGGGGTGTTACACTTTCATTAGATTAAGAGGTTGGAAGAATTACAAGAGCATAAAGACACCTAATTGATGTTAAAGTACTTGAATTCTCTCTCTCTCTCTCTCTCTCTCTCTCTATATATATATATATATATATACACACACATACATATACTTACAAACTCCATTGAAGAGCATAGATTTAAGCTTTTGCTAGAGATTGAAGATTGGATTAAGAGACTTGAGGGTGACTAGAGTGAGCATTGCCAATCAACCTTTGCTAGAGGTAATCTCATGAACTTTCTCAACGCTGTCTCTTCTACTTTCTTTTCCTTTCTCTCTTGCTAAACACTCTATAACTCTGAATTCTCTATTGTTTAAGACATGATTAGACCTGTGGATAGTGGAGGGGATTTGCCACCCCTCCATAGAAATTGTTGGATTACCTAAATTCTTGTTTTCTTGCACTTTCTCACCTCTCAAACACTCTATTTTCTGAGTTTCTTTGAATGTTTTGAATAAATATGGACTTGTATAGAGGGTATTTGACTGAGGCTGAAATGTTCAAGGCTAATAATTAATATTTCTTAACCCTTTTCCTTGTATAACCTGATACATTTTCCAAGTATTCCATCTGAATTAGGTTGGGTGAGCCACAAATACAAAAATGACTTAAAAAGTGGAACCGCAGCCAAAAAACACTCATCGCACATGTAAAGGAACTTTCCCGCATGTGCTTCACTGCTACCCTAAAGCTGCCTTCACTGTCTTGATTCGCATGTGTGGAGGGTCATTTCTGCAGGTGTAGTGCCAACCTCTGCATATGCGGCCCACCTTGGGACATGTATGCAACTTTTTGGAAATTATTTCTAGTGTCTGCAAGGATAAATGGGAGAAAGAAAAGCTGTTTGAGGGTTCAAATATTTTTCTAAAGAACAAGAAAGAGTTTAGTGTTTTGGAGCTTTGAACTTGAAGGATTGGAGGTCTTCCACGGCGACGTCATCTTCTTCCTCTTCTCATGCCTCCATGAGTGGCTAGTCCTCATTTTTCTAGGGTTTTGATGAAACTCTAGCTAAGTAAATGGGGATTTTCCCTAGAGTTTGATTTGTGTAGTAGTTTGAACAAGTTGTAAGGATGTTTTAGAAAATATCATTTCTTTGTATGTCTTTAAGTATTTTGCTTTCTATGATTGTTGAATACTTTCCATGCAATTGTTTTCTTTGTGTTCGTGTTCAAAGTATAAGACGAGTCATGCTACAAGAGATGAGTCGTGTTACTACCGTAGTTTAGAGTGAACGATTCGTACTACTTGAAATGATTCATACTACTTAAGATGATTCATACTTGTACATTGAACACAACAATCCTCTTGATCAATGTTTCTGGCTTGCAGTTGTGAAACATTTGGTGGTTCAAACTATATCACAATTCATTTTCGATTTTACACCTTATTTATGTAATTAGTGGTGGATTCATTGCCCTAGGATTTCTCCAAATCAATTTCACCAACATTAATATTTATTATCAATTTGATTTCTCAATTTCAATTTAATTCTTGTTTCAATATCATATCCAACAATCTTTTTATCAAATTAATTTAGGAATCTTGCGATTTAAATTGGTTTAATTTCACATTAGTCCTTGTGGATTGATACGTAGACTTGCCATTATTCAATGGAATTTTGGTACAATTTAGTCTTTATTTTTGGTGTGCTTAAAGACCCATCAAATTTTGGCGCCGTTGTCGGGGATTTATGACTAAATTAATTAATTTAAAGTTAGATTCTTATTTTAATTTTTTGTTTAGGATTTTACTTTAACTGTCAATCTTCTTATGTTGATAACTATGTAGAACAAGAGCAAGCAGAGCAAACGCTAAAGTGCAACCGAGCTTAGAATAAAAAAAAAATAGTACCAAAGTACTAAAAGCAAACATCCATAAGCAAAACACCAAAGTGGTAAAAGCGAGAACACAGGGAGAGATTGGTGACAATGGTCTACACGTCAAGCATTCGCGAGGTGAGTAAAGAGTATTCGTTAATTGCCGTAAGTATCCATTTTTTCCTTGGCATTTTGTTAAATCAGATAACGCACAAGAGTCAAAACTTGGTGTGTGTGTGTGTGTGTGAGAGAGAGAGAGAGAGTGGTGTATACACGAACGATGTTTTTGTTGCCCCAAACTGTGGAGTTTAGACCTTAAACTAGAAAAGTCTCTTAGGAACCTTAGAGCCTTTTCCTGTGTCCTTAGGCTTGAATATCTATATCTAGATCCAATAGAATTAGGTGAACTGAATCCCATACCGAATGGGCAAAACTGGACCCTTAAGGATTACTTCACACCTACTACATACACATCACTATCATGCATTCAGTTACTGGGCACCATTGCTGCCCATTATGAGATCAAGTCCAACACCATTCAAATGATTCCATCATTTCATGGACATGCTCATAATGATCCATACAAACATCTACACGAATTTCTAGAAATTTGCTCTACAATGAAGATCTAGAATTTCATTAATGAGGCCCTTAGGTTGAGACTATTCCCATTTTCACTCAAGCATAAGGCCAAGCATTGGTTAAACTCCTTGACTGTAATTCTATCACAACTTGGGACCAATTACAACAGAACTTCTAGGGAAGTACTTTACCATTGGTAAGACCAATCAATTGAGGTAAGCCCTCACAAATTTCACTCAAAATGATGGTGAGCAATTTTACAAGACATGGGAGAGACTTCAAGACCTTCTCCAATAGTGTCCTCACTATCAAGTGCTCGATTGGCAACTTGTTCAGACCTTCTATCATGGCTTAACTGAGTCTTACTGCCAAATGGTGGATTCATCATGTGGTGGGATATTTATAGCGAAGAGTGATACGAATGCATGACAATTATTTGAAAACCTTAGTGATAATTCTCTTCACCATGCTTCCGCAGCTCAGCGAGTCCTGCAACCCTTGTATAGAGCCCCAAAAAGAGGTGACATTTATGAGGTCAAACACAATGTTGAGTTTGCCCAACAAGTAGAGGCGTTGTCCCGCAAAATGGACCAGTTGCTTGCTTTAGGGCATGCTTCAGCACAAGTACAACCTCAATTCAATGAGGCTTATGCTATTTGTACAAGCCCTGCTCATGACTTGAGTGAGTGCCCTTCAGCACCACAATTTCCAAAGTTAGTCCAAGAGCAAGTGAATGTCGCTTAAGGATTCTCCAAACTCGGTACTCTAACACATAAAACCCATGATTTCATAGAGACCCGCATCACAAGGTACACTTCTCCACCACCAATGTAGAATTTTAATAATTTTTCCAATTAATCATCTTACTACCTAGCGTACCGACAACCAGCAACCTCACCTGCTTCTCAACGAATTATGCCTTTGAGACCTAGATATTGGAAGTTCTATCAGAGCTTAAGGGGCTAGGACTAGTAGTTCATTACCACACTCACTCCATTGCCAAGCTTGAGGCCTAATTGGGTCAAATGGCTAACAACATGAACAGGAGAGAGGAAAGGAAATTCCCAAGACAAACTATTGCCAACCCTAAGGAATAGTATGGGGTAGATGTGTCTTGTGGGAGTGGTAAACATAGTGAACAAGTGCAAGTAGTAATTAGACTTTAAAGTGGGAGGGAGTTAGAACCTTGGCTAGTTGCATCTGATGCAACTAAGGCTAAGAAGGGTGACCACAATGGGAAACCCGATGAGACCAAGGGTGAAGGAGAAACACCAAAAGGGGATGACTTGTCCCTTAGTACTTTAAGTGAGCCTAAGGCACCCTTTCCCCAATGCCTTGTTGACACTCCATCTACTTTTGATAAGAGAGCGACATCTATGGAGGCAGGTTTCCAAACAAGTTAAAATCGACCTCCCTTAGTTGGAGGCGATTAAACAAGCCTATGCCAAATTCTTGAAGGACCTATGTGCACAAAAGCATAAATCTAGGACACAAGTGTCCCAAAAGATCTTACTCATGAAGCAAATAAGCTTCATTCTGTTAGGTGACACACCCTCAAAGCGTAAAGACTCGAGTGCCCCAACCATTGCATGCATCATAGGGAACCATTTCATTGAAAGGGCTTTGCCGGCTTTGGGGGTGAATGTATATTTGCTGTCGTACTCTGTGTACGAGGAATTTGAGCTTGGTGAGTTGAAGCCCACAACTGTCACAGTCTAGTTAGCTTAACCGATTTGTCAAAGTGCCTTGTGGCATGATTGATGATTTTCTTGTAAAGGTGGATATGTTTCATTTTCCTATAGACTTTTTGGTTTTAGATATGGAAACGGTAGCTAGCACAAGGAAGCAAATCCTGGGGATCCAGGGTCAAGCTTTCTTGACTACGGCCAATGCATGTATAAATCGTCGTGCCGGGGTCATGGATGTTTCCTTTAGGAATATGCAAGTTAAATTAAATGTTATTCAAGCATCCCAATAAGCCCCTGAGGGAGATGAATGCTTATTTGTAGATGTGATAAGTGAGATAGTGAAAGAAGCTTTGCCCTCTATTCTCACAGAGGACCCTTTAAAGGCGTGTCTAGCTCTTTTTGAGATAGACTATTTCAATATTGAGGGGTATGTAGGTACCTCATTTTGACCGACCATTAAGACTTAGACACTTGAAATGCTTCCTGATGGTGAAAGGTATCATAATTTCAATCTTGGAGATGCTTGAAATTGTTAGCGTTGTAGTATTACCATTTTCGTGCCAAAAACTATTTTTGTCAAAATTACTATTTGTTGGTTCATCTTGAGGGCCTAGTTTCAACTTGAGAAAAGTTGAAATTTGAAAATGTGTATTTCACACAAAATTATAGCCTTTTGAGTTAGCTTTCCAACGCCACTTTATTCACTACAATCTAATGTCGGATGGGAGAGATATGCCCCAAATACAAAAGTGTCACGGAGATGTGTAGCCACACATTCCGTAGGTGCGGCCGCACCTTCTCCCAATAGCCAAAATTCAAAATTTAAGTACGATTTTATGGGGATTCTGTGATTGCCAAACATTGCATAACACATTCATGCTTCCATTTATGCTAGGAAATTATTATATTACATGTGCATAATGCATATGATATGTTTGTTATGATAGGAATTGGGTTTTGTTGAGTTTGAGTAGAAAATCTTAGTAGATTTGGAGAACTTGAATATGAAGCCCAATGGTAGGAAACTAGGAAACAATGAAAAGTTAGGGAAAATGTTTGAATTGGATTATTAAATGTCTAGGTAACTTAGAAAGTCTTAAGTAAAGAGCTTAATGAACTTAGTCTAATGAGTAGAGCCTAATGAATACTTAATTAAAAAATTAAGTAGGATTAGCATAAGTTAAACAAGATTAGCTTAAGCCTAAGTAAGGTTAACAGGACTAACCAATATTAGAACTTAAACAAGGTTAATTAGAACTAAGCCTAATTAACTAACCTAATGAGGTAATTAGTGAACAAATCTAATTCTATCCTACAAAAGTTAGAAACTAGAGAAATATAGAGAAGCTTGGACAGAGTTGAGAGTTCTTTAGCCAAAGGAAGAACAATGAGAAAAGAAAAGGAAAATAAAAAGAAATTCAAGGATTCAACCTAAAATGAAAGGAAAATACTACTAGGTAAGGTATTCAATCCCCTTCCATGTTTTTTTTTTTTTATTATAACCAAGTTAGAAACCCATTTGATATAAGTTTTGGAAAGATTCAAATAAAAGAAAATAGGGAAAGTTTGAAAACAATAAAAAGGTTTGAAGAATTGATTGAAAAGTCATGTTTTGAAATGGTTTTATGTTAGATTTGAGCCATACAATTGTTATGCTATGAACCTACACCCTTTGTTTACACATAGGAACCTTGGAACCTTGCTTTTGAAGGATTGAAACTTGTGAATAAAAGAAAGTTTAGAAAAGATTTGAAACATAGATTAAATCCTATCTTTTGTTTGTTTAATCCTTAAACTATGTATACAAATAAGTTTTTTATTGATTCTACATTATATATATGCATATTAGGATGTTAAAAATCTTGTTTTGAACCTTAAAAGTGTGGAAAATGGATTGAAAACCTCAAGAACTGCGAAGAACAAGTTGCGGCAAGCTACCCGGATTGTGCGACATGAAGAACCACATGGTCCCTGCATGTGCAGTAACCCCTACCTAGAAACCAATTTGAGACTGCATTAATTGCATGTGCAATCCTATACCCTGCACATGCGGTTTGTAGGGCTTTTGCCTGTTTTGTTTTATTTTCGTTTTCTTCGACCCTCGGACACCTTTATATGCATTTTGAACATATTTGGATGTTGAGTACACCTAGAAACGAATCTAAATCAAGTTTAGTTAAGAAAGAAAAACTAAAATTAAGTTAGTTCGAAAAGCTAAAATTAAGCTAGTTCGATTGTTATACTTTTATTTCATCGGCATTCATATTCTGTTGTGTAGGTTAAGACTAAGGAATTTTGTTGACATGAGCCATCTATGAGTAATATTATTGTAATGTCATGTTTAAAAATATTTTTTGGAAATCTAATGATATAACATGATTTATGAAATCCTTGTTTTGATTATGAATGAATGAATGTCCAGTATTTTATTAAAGTTATCAATGTCATCCTCAGATTATTCCTAAGTCATGAGGGATGACAACACGGTCCATGACCTATTTGAGATCTATTTAGCCACCAGAGGATGTGGTGTCGTTTAGCTGGTATCCGGGTTGGTTATTCCATGAAAGAAGTTCTAATGGATGTACCATGTATCATGCTTTATTTATGAAATGTTTGAATGTAATGTGAATTGAACCTTTGTTATGAGCTTGTAATTCATTGATTACCACCTTACCATAATATTATTCATTAGGCTTGGCTCCTTCTTTTAAGTATATATATGTAGGTGATCAGGAAGAGGAGCATTCTTAGAGATCATGGACTTATTATGAGAAGTCTTTTATTTTATTTTCTTCTTTTGTTTTTATTCTCTTGGAAGGATTGTAACAAGTTTTTGTACCTATGGACATAAATATTATACTATTCTTTTGTTTATGTATATGATGTAAACTATTCAAAAGATAACCAATGAAAGGATGTATGTTCATTCCATATTACTTATGAACTGCTCTATAGACTTAATTATTTAACGATGATGTTCTACTGTTTAGCCTTATATATATTTAGTTCTTTTGAGATTTATTTAGGCAGGTCTTTGGTAATCAGGGATTATTGGCTGGCCATCACCTATCCTATAGGGGCTGGTTGGGGTCGTGACAAAGTCGTAATGGGGAAGCAATGCTCAATCCTAAGACACCCTTTTGGCTTGTTTCCCAAGATTTCTAAGCCTATAAATACAACTCTTACCACCCTCTTTCAAGAGGTTGAACTTTTTGAGCAAAATTGAGTTTTTGAGTGAAATTCCTTGCCTCATCTTCTCTCAAACCTTAGGCTTCAGAAATACACCCTCCCACAGCAACTCTAACAACTAAAAATCATCTAAGTCTTGAAGAACTTGAACATAATCAGAACCTAAGCCTAAGGGAAGCAATTAAGCAAGAAAACTTGGCTTTTCTTGATGTTTTCTTCGGTTTATTGCAAACCAGCAAGTAAGCTCTTTTTTCTTTCAATTTTTAGTTGCTTCTACTTTATTTTTCATCATGTAATCATGGCTAGGATGATAGGTTGCATGCTTGTTCATCTAGGTTAGCTATTTCATTAATTTTTTGCTTTATTTCACATGCTTTGTTTATGTTATTTAAGTAGTATGTTTAGACTAGTTTAATCATGTAATATTCATGCATATAGCCCGGTTTGATCATCATCTAGTTTCAACTTATTTTTCTTTTTTTTTATTTTGTTAGTTGCTTTGTTTGCATTAAATCATGTTAGTAGCCATTAAACTGGGCTTAGATTTGCATTGTGTGTTTAGTTGCATGGTTAAGCTCATGTGTATTTTATTTAATTATACTTTTCATGGTAAGACGCTTGAAGTGGGCATCCACGTAGGCCTTCTTGTCCTTCATAACATGTATGCTTGTTTTGGTGGCATTGCTTTTCCATAATCCAAGTTAATGTATTTTTTCATACAAAATTATTTGTTTTGAATGTTTCATACACATTGTCAAGTTTATGGCCATGAATCATAAAAGTCAAATTTTGTTGAAAAATTATTATTTCAAAAAAGATGGCTTGATTCTTTAATCTAAAATAAATGATGTTTATCTTTTATTCAAATTACAAAGTTGTAGGGTAATAAAAGTTTTAGGCTTAAAATGGACTTGTTTGAAATAATAAATCTCTAAAATCATAAAATAGAAAGTTAGTAGAGGCCAATCTTCGGATTGGCTAAAGGGGGTGCATCATCCCATGACCTTCTCCTTTTGTACCTTAACTCTTGAATCGATGACTCTATGGTTATGATGGAGTAGGTTCTTAGCTTAGTTTTCATCGCTAAAGGTTTCTTAATTCCCCTTAAAATTAAGTGGCCACTCTTTTGATGTGGGATAAAGAAGATTGGCACAATATAGTGTGAAAATGGGCCTAATAACCAAAAAGGCGTGTCCAGTGTTGGCAACTCTACTGGGGAATTAAGTTATCTTGACTTGAAAATCTCTATTTTATGAGATTAGTGTTTTAATTATTTAAGTTCATTGCATTATTATGGGCTCCAAAAAACCACTTCGTTATTTAATATCTCGGATGACTTGCCACTCGCAGGCTATGTTGATGTCAATAAGCAAGGGTTAGAATTTGATTATTAGTACCATTTGATCATCCCCTTGCACTTCCAAAGTGGCATGAGAGGTATATTGATATTCATAGCTAACGTACCTTTTTGACTAAACCTACCCCTGCATATGGAAAGCTTTAACACCTTTCAAAATAGGACAAGGCACTTCCTTTTTAGGATTGCATTGTTGCCTTGTTGAATGATTTAGTGAATCCTTATATCTTCTTTCCAAAGTTGGACAGGGCAACCCTAACCCAAATAGGCATGAATGCAAATTATATACTTGTTTCTACCCTTCTTGGCAAAAATTGCCATGTGGCAATTCCCTAAATTATTAATGCCATGTGGCAATGGAAAATGAAGAGATAAAGATTTTATGGGACCCACTACCAAGGATAAGTGAAGTGGACGCTGTGCAAAGGGGAATTATTTTGTTATTTAATTAACTAAGTCGTTTGGTTGATCAATTAATTAAGTAATTATTTAAGAATAATAGAACCTCAACCGTTCCTAAAGATTAGGAGGTTGTTGAGGCTTATCTCCTAAATGGCGGCTTATCCCCCTAGTTTGTTGCTAAATGGTTGCTATGGATGAATATTACATGGGATTTGAAGATTTGACAAAATTAACAACAAAGCTACAATATAGGAATCAAATTCCCCAAATAATGCAAGATCGGGATTGAGGGTTTATATGGATAAGCACACATGAAAAATGAAAAGGCATATGATCAATCCAAATGAGCCTTTTCCCTAAATTGTGCAAAATAAATTCAAATTTGATTCTTGAAGACACATGGTGGCCTATAAGAACTTAGTGGACTAAGTAAAAGTTACAAAGATATGCACTGCCTATGGAGGATCAAAGTTGTTCCACTCTTGGGGGATAAAGCTTAGTATCAAGGACACATGTCACCAAAAAGGGCTGCCACGTTCTTGGTAGTTGAGTAGAAATACGGCCTTTCCCAACACTATATAAAGGGCTCTAAGTGCAACATTCAAAGGGTCCCCGACCAACAACTCAACCAAGAGTCTTTCAATACGTTTTGCTTCATAGCTTTACTGATCTTAGCTTCATAGCTTTACCTACCTTAGCTTCATAGCTGTAACTTAGCTCAATTAGATTATTCAGTAGTACTTCATTTGTTAGTGAATGAAAATGCAATTATAGTTTAGCCTATCTTTAGCACCTAGCAAATTAGTTAAAGTCCTCTTCATTAGGGTAAGATCCGAACCAGCGACGATTCCTCTTAGCCACACACAGTCATTTCTCTATGTTAAAAGTTAGAAATGGTCAAACATTCCTACACCTTGAACTAGATTCACAAGTTCTAGCACACCCGTATTCAATTCAATCAACAGCTTATGCTTTTACATCCGTAGGAGTTTCTAAGGTGGTAAACAATTTTGGCATGCCCGTGGGATGTTAGGTACCATTTTTATCAAACATTCATCAGGGTTGGTTAAAGAAGAGGAAAATGTGTCGTGGGTCAATTAGGAGTACTGTTGACTCCTAACAGTCTAGGATCAAGCGACTCCAGGCCATCAGCAGCACAACACACTTTTGAAGGATTCCAAGATATGATAGTAAATCTGAGACATTGCCTTCTCACGATCAATAGGGAGCTTTCTATGGAACTCTCTCATTCTTTGGCCATTCCGCTACATGAAATGAGGCAATCTTAGACTGATCTGATGCAAGCAATTGCCAATATCTCGGTAACTTTGGAAGACAAGCTTTTTTTAGCCCTTCTACCAGCTCCAGTTCTGCCCACAACAAGAATTTTCAATGCCATTGCAAAGTAGAATCCTTAGAGCAGGCCAGTTATCGCTGAACTGCCGCCTCTAGGAGCTTTTCAGGCCTTTTCTTCCAACAACCCTATTCTTGGAGGCATGGAGGACAAAGCATTGAACGAGGGGAGCAAGGAGTTGAGACTAGGGGTAACTTCTTGTGTTTTGCCCATTCAAAATTAGGGATGATAGCCAGAATCCTCAGAACCCTTATAACCCGTAGAATCTACAACATCATGACTCTCTAAACCAGAGCTTCCACAACTAGAACCTTCAAAACTAGAATCTGCAAAATGTCTAAGGAGTTGCTCCTAGGCCTATACAGTGCGATCAACCTTAGTTCCAATGAGGTTGGTCAGAAGTTAACCATTTATTCGTTGTTCCAAAACATAGAGAATTGAATTACACTTCGATTTCAAAACTGAGAGGGCAGAACTTTGCTTTGATTCTTGAACAAAGAGGGAATCCCTATGCTCCAATTCCAAAACTGAGAGGGTAGAACTTTTCTTTGATTCTTGAAAAAAGACTGTATAACTTTATTTCGATTCTAGATCAGAGAAACTAGAATTAAGTTTCGATTCTTGAACTGTCACGACCCGAAGCCGCCGCTAGAGGTCTAGATCATGACTAGCTAGTAATCATAGATTACCTACAACCTCAAAGACAAATTAGCTACATAATTATATGCGGGGCTTAGCAAAAGCAATAACAATAGAGAAATAAGTTCATTAAGCGATGCTTATAAGATAATCTTTCAAAGGAAACATGAGCTTCATTCATATTCACAAAATAATGTTTACAATGAACTTAAACTTAAACTTCAACTTCTTCAACATACATATTATAGGTTCTTCAAATAACAAAACGAAAGACTAAACAAGGGATTGACAAAAGCTTGTCTCCGTCGCAGACCAAGCGACGCCTCATCACAGAGGCACTTCTTGTTCGAATTCACAAAAGAGGGTGGACTCCTAAAGCAACTCTAAACTTGATGATCCACATGCTCCCCTATATATATAAAGGAGAGGGATGAGCTGGAGCCCAGTGAGTAACATCAATATAAAGGGTTAATGAATGAATTTCAATATTTCATAAAACATAGCTTTCAATTTCTAAAGCATTTTAAATATTCAATCGTATCACCAAAACATTTCATATAACCAATGATATCAACCCCTACTGTTAGAAATATCCTTTCGAATCATTATACATGGTAACACCCAACAGAGTAACAATATAACAATATGTTGAACCCAATGGGACCGTCGTGGTCAATTCAATGGGACCACAATAAGTCAAAGAATAGAATCACAATGGGTTATTTAATGTGGACTACTAGGGTCTAACATCAGAGATCTCTGTGTTTCAATTAATCAATGGGCCATGGTATTATGTCCCCCAGGCAAGGGCCTCCTTAAAGGATGCAACAAATACATTCACAAAATGGACATTCATTCATTTATACAAAATAAGATTTCAAAAACATCATTCTTGAAACAATTACAAAATACATTTCAAACATATCTTTATACATATATTACTCACAGTGGGCTTGTACTGATGTTAAGCTTCGGGTGACCAACCTATACGAAACATATAACAAAGATACAATGAAATCTACCACTCAACAATTAATTGATCCAATCCTATTTCGATTCAATTCAATTCCTTAAGTTGGTTTGTAGCTTATTCCTTATTTAATGATGCCTAAATAATGCCCAAGAATGCCTACACCTGTAACACCCCTTTCAGCTCCAATCCTACACCTGTAAGAGATCTTCAAACCCAGTCAACACCTGCTGACCCCTCTGTCAATACTTCCAGGACTGGTAACCACACCTTTAATCCCCTTTACATGACCTTGTCCAAACCTCTCCAAATCCTCATAGGATAAGGCCATCTCATACCCCTTGATTCTCAGCCTCTCCCTAATCGCTTTCTTGCCAGTCATGATGCTGCCAAGTATTGCTGCTTTCATCAGCAACCCGGCCATGGCACTGACTATTGTTTTCATCTTCGCCATGAAGTACAAGATCTGATTGACAACAAGGTCATTGGCCCACTAGGTCCTACAAAGTCTATCGGTGCTGGATTAATGAACTTGGGGGATAATGTGACTGGTTTTGCGATTGAGGATGAACCACCTACTGATAGCAATCATTTTACCCAAACATGGTGGATGGCACACACTAATTTCAGCAATTTGAAAATGTTGTTTATTTTACTTTCTGACCTGGGTGTTGAGTCAGTCTTGTTGTGTCAAAGTTTGGTGATTTCGGAGCTGTTAACTCAAACATCATTGTCTTGTTTTGTTTGTCTTTTTCACTCTTTCTTTTGAGTCTGTTTCTATCATTGAGCTAGTTGAGCTAGAAGTTCTAAATGAAACTGCAGTATTTTTCACCTACTTCTCTGTGCCTTTAAATCATTGCATTGAGCAAAGTTTTTCAAAACTTTTTCCAAAATAGAGATGAAAAAAAAGAGGAAGGAATTCCTCGGGATTTTCAAAATTGATCGGCTAAGAGGAAGAGAGGCATGCTAATCCCTTAATGAATGAGATCATGTTTGTTAATATGGGTACTGAGAAGGATCCTGGCTTGGTCCAGATTGGTTCTACATTGTCTTCAAAGGAGCACGGGTGAAGCGTCGCTTTATTAAAAGATTTCAAAAAATATTTTTGCGTGGTCACACGAAGACATGCCTGGAATTGATCTTGAGATTGTACTACATAGGATCACTCTCAACCTCAAGACTCAACCCTTTTGCTTTCAAACCTTGATTTAGAATGTTCAACGATCAATCACAATATGAAGCTTGCATGGTCAGATTGGAAGCAGGCCTTGAACTAGGGGCAATAAGGTCAGATGAGATCAAAGGAAGCTTGCATAGCTGGATGAGAAGCAGCCCTTAAACTAGGGGAAGAAGGTCAGATGCGATCGAAGATTCAAAACTGGGTCATTTCTTAAGATAACGGAGACGAGCAAGAAAGCCAAATCACAGAATCTAAGAGAAGAAAACTTATTGTTGAAGGAGAATTGAGTTCCTATCCACGACACTAGGGGCAAACTTAGACCCAATTGAATGGGCCCTTACATCATCAAAGACTATTTGGTTAGGAACAATGGCCATTTTTGTGGATTTGGATGGCTTAGAGATCTCACAGCCGAATCAACATGGACAAGTTAAATTTTTCTATCCTTGAGAGGCTCGCTGGGTCAAAAACCTGGAAGGGCGACCCAAGCAAAAAACATTAGAGCAAGAAAAAGCAAAAAAAAGAAAAAAGAAAAAATAAAAAAGAAAAAAGAAAAAAGAAAAAGAAAAATAAAAAGAAAGAAAGATATGAAAAAGCTCACAAGGTTGAAAACTCGGAAGGGCGTCTTTGGAAAAAGTTAGAGCGCAAAAGGAGAGTGTTAATACCCGAGTGCACCTTAACCCGGGAACTAGTTAAGGCCTGATTCCCTTCTTTGGGATACGTAGGCAACTTCATCCTGAAGTTCGGCCCCAACCATTTTCAGTCTGCTTGTCTCATCCATGTAGATTGGCTGATCCTTATTCAACTTGGCTATCTTAGCCATATCCAATTGGCTCATCTTTGTTCAAATTCAGCTGTCCTATTCCGTTAAAAGATTCAGTTGCATGACAAATCAAGTTTAGATTTAAGATTGTGCATCTCAAGAGTTAATTCCACGTTGGTAAGGTAGTGGCCACTTGCAAAAAATAGTTTTGAGGATTTTTAGTGAAGATGACTACTTTTCTCAGAAATTATTCCATTTTCCCAAAATCAGACCACTTCTTGGACCCAAAAAGGAAAATTTTCAGTGCTCACAGTTTGACTTACATGATTTCAAAGTAGAAAGTCAAACTAGCATGTTAATCTAAACTCTCATGTTGGTCAAAACTGTTTTAGCCGAATGCCAAAAACAAAAATATGGTCGAAGTAATGAACTTGGGACACAGTCGAGTTAGGCTTTCTGTCTTTTCCCCATTATCAACACACTTGCTAGAAAGGGCACAACTGAAGCTAGCCGTAGGGGCCAAAAACTCTCTCCTCCTCCTACAAGTGAGATATCAAGCCAAGTGCGAAGCACAAACTAGAAATAGAGCTGGATATTCAACTTCCTCATACGGTCCACAACTTCTAGCTTATCCATCAACCACACCTGGGAAGGGATGAAAAAATAAGAGAGATTAGAGAATAGAGAGATATGCGCTGAGAGAAAAAGTAAGGAAAGGGCTTTTCAGAGAAAATAGAGATTGAATGCCAGACTGATATGAGAATCATAATTAAGAAAGGGTAGGAAACAATACTTGGAGAAGCAGTGGGCTTCCCGTGAACTGAGAGGTCTCCTGTCAGTGGAAAGCAAACATCCAAGTCTTGTGTTTGTTATTATTGTTTGTTTTGAGTCATTTCAATTTCTGTTAGGTCATTTTTACGTTGTTTTTTCTTTGTTGAGCCATTTTGTACTTTGGTCAGTCGTAGGCTCAACACCCGGTTAGGAACTCATTCCCAATTTAACTCGTTTTTGTGCTCAGAGTGTCATGCCATTCCCAACATGATGCGCAAAACATAATTTTTCTTTCATAAACTTTAGGGTCCAATGTCGATCAAAAGAGAGAGCAACAGAACTAGGGCCTATCTAAAGTTGCATAGGTTTTGGACTACAAAGCAAAAGAGAAAAGGGAAAATCAGAGCATCTGAGTTTGTTTCAACTTTAGTAAATTTCAAGATTGCATTCCGGATGCACCTTCGTGGGCCTCATCATTTCTCCAGAGTATGAGTGTACATCAAGCTCAAGCCTGCTTTGGTGATCAAAAGTGCTCTCTCTGAACACCTTTTCCTACTAGAGGCATCTTGGCTGTGTTTGTAATGAGTTCCTAGAAGACTAATTGCAACAGGGGAAACTAGAGTTCGAATGGCGATTCCTAGAACGCAAAGGTTTGGAATTTCTGAAATTAAAGTCTGGTTTAAATACCCAAGGGTGCATCCTCAAATTGAAATCTGTACGGCAGCCCCATAGGTTGAGGTAGCTTGTATGCACCTCAATTCTGGATACTGAATCAACCTAGTCTATCACCACATTGGAGAATAGAGAAAGTTTTACGTATGATCAGTGAGAAAAGCTGCATCTGTGGTTTTCGCGTGTAGATTTTATCCTTTGTCAGCATTTGAGGGCCTTTGAATTGTGTGTTCAAGGTGGACGTTTAAGAAACACAAGAGGGACATCCCCGTCAGAATAGAGCGGTTCATCGTTACTCAGCCCATGAGGTGCTTTTTAAAAGCATTGCTTTGTTTGTTTACTGCATTTCCTAAACATCATCCATTACATCGCTTGTCAAACATACCACATCATACATCTATTGCACAATCCAAACTGCCATTGTGCATCTATCGCACGATCCATACCGCCATCGTGCATGTCACGCAATCAAATCACTTTGGTGCATTTATCGTATAATCAAATTGCTATCGTGCATTTATCGCACGATCAGACCATTCATGTGCATCTATTGCACAATCTCATCATACTCTTTGCATCTATCGCATCATCACAGTTCATCTTCTCACGATTTCAGCATGCTTAGAGTATCTCAAGGCGTGCAGGAACGCGACCCTTAGTTGTTTTCTCAGGATGTGTGAGACGCGTTCCCAAGCCATTTTTATCTTAGGGCGTGTAGGAACACGACCCTGAGCAGTTCAAGACATTTTCTCACGATTTTAGCGTGGTTAGAGTATCTCAGGGCGTGCAGGAACGCGACCCTAAGCGGTTTTCTCAAGATGCATGAGACGCGTTCCCGAGCGGTTTTTATCTTAGGGAGTGCATGAACACGACCCTGAGTGGTTCAGAACCTTTTCTCCTGATTTTAGCATGGTTAGACTGTTCTTTCTCCTCTCACAATGTCAGCATGGTTGGAGTCTCTTCCTCTTCTCACGATTTTAGCGTGGTTAGAGTGTGTCATTCTTCACTTGTTCTTCCTCCTTTCACGATGCCAGCGTGGTTGGAGTCTCTTCCTCTTCTCAAGATTTCAGCATGGCTAGAGTGTGTCATTCTTCATTTGTTCTTCCTCCTCTCACGATGCTAGCATGGTTGGAGTCTCTTCATCTTCTCATGATTTCAACATGGTTAGAGTGTGTCATTCCTCACTTGTTGTTCCTCCTCTCACAATGCCAACGTGGTTGGAGTCTCTTCCTCTTCTCACGATTTCAACGTGGTTAGAGTGTGTCATTCCTCACTTGTTCTTCCTTCTCTCACGATTCTAGTGTGGTTGGAGTATGTTACCATATCCATTGCATTCATTGCATCGTACTCTATCCTGTTGCATTAATCCTTTTTGCTTAAATGCGTTTAAGATCATCATCATCCCATTGCATTGTTATTTCCCAATAGATCATTACCCGACAGATCATTCCTCACCTATATCATAGCACCCAACCACTTGTACTCTTTTTACGAAAGACATAGTTCTACATGTGTACACACCTATTCTACAAGAATTGTGGTTTGAGGTTGTCGACACCTTTTCTGTGTTAAAGCGTAGCTTGATTTGCATTTCCATTCCTTTATGATATTTGTGTGGTAAACACTGCTCGTGGTTTAGATTGTTGCTTTGCATTGTGTATCATTTGCATCCTATCCCTAAACTACACTGGTTTGATTTCTTGCAAAGGGATACGTAGGCAACCCTCGGGTTCAACCAATTGCATTCACATTTTGTTTGTTTGCCCAAGTCTTACAGCCTCGTCAAATGGGTTGTCTTCGGACTTTGACATTCACTCATGTCATTTCTTGACTTCGAGCTTTGTCAAAGAGGGCAACTGTAGACACCCCATTTTGACTGCCCCTAATACTTGGATGCTTTAATTCGAACACTCGATGATGAAACGTTATACTATGTAATCGTTTGAATCTTCAGCAAAAGAGTTTAGTTTTGAGCTTCAAACCCAAACCTTGCACCCCATTTGGACCATACCCTACTTTTCTAGCTTTTTTTTTTGGGTGAATAACTTTTCTAGCTTGACCACTCAAAGAGTGGCAAAACAAAAAATGACCAGCGGGCCACATTGTGTTGGCCAGCCAGCCATCCTCTTGGCCGGCTGACCATGTTCAACGAAGCAAGTATTTTGCAGTAGGTAGCTACTCCCATGCATGAGATTTGAACCCGCTATCTCTTTTGCAGATATTTATGTTGAAAGGCGCTGGAAACTCTATAAAAAAGACCACTTTTCCTCATGGTTTAGGGTTAAAACATTTTCCTAAAGGCTTAGAAAAATACCAAAAGCTTTCCTCCACCCTCTTGATATAGATACACTATAGATACACCATTGAAACATTGAACTTGAAGCTTTTTGCTGAGATTTTGAACACAAATTCAGATACTAGAGAGTGTTTGGATTGGAGTTTGTAAACCAAGAAGTTCTTCCACTTCCTTAGAGGTTGATCTTTCAACTCTTTTCATTACTTAATTTTTGTTCTTCATTTCAATACTATTTTCAGATTATTTTGGCTTTTAAAATGTGATTTGAAATCTTGTTCAAAGCTGGAAGGGTTAGCCACCCTTCCATAGGCTTGTTCTTTAGCTTTGCTCTCTTATTGTTCTTCATATTTAGGCTTCATTTCCTTTATTTCCAGCACTATTTTGGTTATATTTTGATTGAATATAACCTTTATATATGTGTTCAAAGCTTACATAGATAGTTTGATTCTTGTCTTATATCTCTCTTCTTTGAAGATATTGCATAGCTCTCTTCTAGTTCCCTTTTTGTAGCACGGAACTAGATGTTTCATCAATGTTCCATGAGTAGGAAGATGAGCTTGCAATCATCTATCCATAGCTTTCATTTTTTGTTTTTACTTAGTCTAATTTTGTCTTTGTTTTAAAGCTATATAAGTGCTCTTCATCAAGACCATTAGAGGCTCTCTTCTATTTCCTTTGAAGCATGGAAATGGAGGTTTTAATCCATCTTCCATGAGTAGGAAGATGAGTTTCATTGGTCTTCTTAATGATGGAATCTCTTGTGTATGTACTTTGCCTTAAAAAATGATTTCTTTTAAACCTATTATCTCTAAGCTTGAGTATTCACTTGTTCTTGTTTTCTGTGAGATTCAGTAGGTTTTGACCATGTCTTTGATTGTATCTTTCATAGTTAGCCTTAGTTAGCTTTGCTTCCATTAATTGCTATCTCTTTGCTTCACTCATCATCATTTAAAAACCCTTGGGATGTTTGATGATTTGTGAAGCAAACCTACTCTCTCCTTAAGAAATTTTCATGACAGGAGAGAGAAGGAAGGATGAACATCCTTTGTAAACCCTCTATTTTTGCTCTATTCCAGTTCTGTCATAGCAAGTATTTCGCCAACAATAGTGGTCGGCCGACCACCATCTTGTACGGTCCACCATTTATCAAGGTTGGCCGGCCACCCCCTTTGTATGACAAAGGGTGCTTTTCAGTGAAACAGAGAAGATCCTAAGGTCCAAAACATAGTCATTTTCAGACTGTGAACAAAGCAGCTTCTGGCAGTGAGCAGTGGGGGTTTCCGGAGGATGTTCTTGCTCATGTGCATGTGATTCCCCGTCTCTCATTGAAGTCCATTAGATCAGTAGAATTGATATTTTTATTTTGTAATAATTAGTTAATTAATTGATTCATTCAGTTGGTGTTGTAATAATTAGTTAATTATGATATTCATTCAGACCCTCTTGTACGAGGGCAAACTTATAATATTTGTATGTCTTCCAACCCCCATTTCATTCTCCTTTTTATTTACATGCATACTGTGGTTGCATATAGTGTCATCTTTTCGTTTCATATCATTACCATGCTTTGTATCTATTTTTTCATACATAAGGTTCGGTTCATCATTCTTGAATATCATTGTCATTTCCTATTTACTTGATTATGTGCGCCACCACATGCTTTAAGTTGATCCATATGACATGTTAACAAGCTGAACCTAGTAGTTGTATTTTTGCATGCGTTGCATTAGCCACTTGCATATTTAGGAGCATGCATTTTTCTAACTATTTTCTTTTTCTTTGGCTTGCCTCAATTAAGTATTAGGTGAGCATTTTTTCTTTAGCATATTGCATGTGTGTTTATGTTGCCATATCAAGCATACTACCATGAGGCTAAGTGCTTATTTGAAATATCTCCTCGAATGCCTGTGGATAAAGGTTATTTTGCTTAAGTTGGGATGACTTTGATAAATGTACATACGAGCTTACTTTTTAAGTAGCACGTATTCAAAACTCTTTTCAAGCAAATATATGGTCAAAGCATTCCAAAGTGGGTGACATTGTATATGCTTGTGTGCCTCACATAGTAAGTTAGCATAATAATCAAAACATGAGTACATATTGTTCATAAAAATCACATCATGATTAGTAGAGGCTGATCTTTGATCGGGTGTATGGAGTGCTCAATTTATGACCTTCCCCTCTCATACCTAAGTTCCCGAGCCAAAACACTTTGGTTATGACAGACAAGTGGCCTTCGGTACGAGTCACGGGCTTCCTAAATTTCTCAAAAAATTTTAGGTGGCGCTCTAATACAGTCCATTTTTGGCATCTCTGATGATTAATGGATTTTCTAAGATTTGCTAGACTTGGACTCTCATTCTTTTCTCTATTTCGCATTGCACTTGTGAAACCAAATTCAAAACCACGGGAATTTGAACTGTAGGGCTATTGTACTCAAGGAGGCTAACCCCTCCGAGGAGTGGAAAAAACCAGCTACACATATGTTGTGTGGTTGTGAGTGGGCTAAAAAGCCTTCTGGTTTGGTAGTGAGATTGGTATGGTTTTTTCGGATGATTTTTCATCGATTTCTATGTGGATGTGCAATATCCCAACATTAACCAAAAGTCCCTCATTGAGGCTGCTTAAGTTACATTTATAGTCTTTGAATTTTGTTTATTTGGTGGAGATAATGTGTTTTGTACACTTGTACAGATTTGGTAGGCAACATGCAAATTTAAGCAAAAAGTGGCGCAAAAGCAAATGCTCTGTGCGAGTAGTGAAAATTCTCAGCTTACCATCTCACCGCACATGTGGCCAGGCTCCACTACATGTGTGGCCCACCACTGCTCGAGCAGAAATTAGGGGCGTTCGAATAGCCCACCTAGGGTTGCGTGCGCAAAAATTTAAGCATGTTCTGTTGGGAATAAAAAAAAGAAAAGAGGTTGCAATTAGGGTTCGACAATATTGGAGAGAAAATGAGGGCTAGGGTTTGGAAAGAGATTTCTCAAGCTTCAAGGGCAATTTTCATAGAGGCTTTTTCTTCTTCTACTTCGTCTCATGCCTTCATGAGTGGCTAGGCTTCTATTTCTAGGGTTTTGATGAAACCCTAGCCAAGTAAATAGGTCTTCTTTTTTATTTTCTTTTATATAATGGTTTGAACAGTTGTATGATTTTCAAGAAGTTTTCAAATATAATTCTCCATTATTTCTTCAATTATTATTCTTTCTGTGATTGTTGAATGCTTTCCATACAATGGTTTTCTATT
The DNA here is from genome assembly GCA_036172215.1 of Camellia granthamiana. Lineage (NCBI taxonomy): Eukaryota > Viridiplantae > Streptophyta > Magnoliopsida > Ericales > Theaceae > Camellia > Camellia granthamiana. Next base: position 6,185,687 of record CM069914.1, on the reverse strand, counting down.
CTTACATGTTCAAGGTATGAGATGAGCCATACTACGAGGGATGAGTTGTGTTGTTACCCTAGTTTAGAGCGAACAACTCATACTACTTGAGGTGGTTCGCGCCTATACATTGAACGTGTTGATTCTCTTAATAAATGTTTCGAGCTCGTAGTTGCAAAATATTATTTAGTTCGAACTATAACATAATTGAGTCTCAAATTGAAGCCTTATTTATGTAACTAGTGGTTAATTTATTACCCTAGGTTTTTCTCAAAATCAGTAACTTCATCTTTACTTCTAATTGCTAGTTTATTCGCTTTGTTTAATTTAATTATCATTAGGTTATGAACAACAATCTCTTTCATCAAAATTAATTTAGGAATTTAATAATTAAATTAGTTTAATTTCCCGTTTGCCCCTGTGGATCGATACCTAAACTTACCGTTATTCTAAGGAATTTGATATAGTATATTGTTTATTTTTGGTGTGTGATCAATAACCTCATTGGATACCAATGTTTCATTGTTGACATCAGTTCAAACAAGTCCCTTATATGTTTCACACATCATCACAAACTTTGCAATTGCAATATATTGTTTACAAACATTATTTAGCAGAAATATACATCATAAAATTGCAGAAACATAGCACATATAGAACAGTAAAAAACTGGGTATGGTTGAAAATAATAGAAGGGATGGAGCAGGTAATCAGTCTTGAAGGGTGTGTTTGGATCTTAAATCTGTGGATGGAAAAGAAAAAGAAAGGTATCCCTACACAAATTCAAGATCTAAACACAAAGTCTCAAGGCCTTTATTCATCACCTTCATCAAAGAAGCAAATTTGGGAAATCAGTGCTCTAATTCTTCTTCATCTGTAGTAATTGCTGTACCCCATTCAAGATGATGGCCTTTCAATGAGCTGCTCTTCTTCATCATCATCAATACCTACTTTCTGTCTCTTGCCATGAGAGAGAGAGAGAGAGAGAGAGAGAGAGAGAGAGAGAGAGAGAGAAGCAAATTAAAGAACCACTGTGTGACCAAGCAAGGCAAATGGGTATAGGGAGGACAAGGCCATTGGATTCCAACAATGGCTGAATAGCATTGGGATATGTAAATGAGAGAGAAAGAGAGAATATAGAATTCTGATCACTGGCATTTGAGCAGATATGCAGAGACTTGCACAGCTTATTACAAAGAAAGAAAGAGAAGATATGAGCCAGAGGAAGAGCAAACAACAGTAGTATTGAGAGTCTATGATTGTGGCCATTGTTTTTGAGGTTGCTTCTAGTTTGAGCAATATTGGCTTCCCTTCATAATGCCTTATATGGACAACTTACAAAGCTCACAAGACCCTTTGTTCTCAAAATTTATTTTTACCTATCTTCAATGTATTTTTAACCATATGATCATGTTTCCAAAATTTTGTGTGTTTAGATTCTATTCACAACATACAATTAAAAATACATTAATAATATAAGATAAAAAATTCAAAATAAAACACCCAGCCATGAATTTTAATAATTGTGAATATAAATATATTGTGTCAGTTTGTGTTCTATTCGTGAATATCGTGGCTTTGTAGTTTAACATATCCATCACCCACGGCATATTTTTTAAGCTCGAAGGGACTTATCTTTTTTATGATGCATGCCCTTCTAAATTTGCCATACTACAAATGTAAAGAAGTTTATAATTATAAATTAAATTCCTAAATGATTGTCATGTTTGAGAGTACCACTAGTTGGGGTAGTTCTAACTGCACCACAAAAATTAAGTTGGGCATCTCATTTTTTAAAACACCCTAATTTAAAATTTAAATATTTATTTATTTGTTTGGACACCTAAATAATACTATAAACCTAAAAATCAAAAAAACCTTAGAAATTCTACTTTTTACACCTCAAGTCTAGTATGTATTATATATGTGGGGAAACTTAATTCGAAACCTATGAAGTTTATTCGGATACTCAGCTTTGAAAAATAAAAAATTAATTGTAGTATTGTCATCTAGATACTCAGTGCCGAATAGATTATATATGTCTGGATACTTAATTCGAACATATGAAATTTTTTCTAATGCTCAGTGTCGAAATCTCTGTATATATTATTAACTCAAGTAAGAAAAAAGTCTTTAGAACATTTTGTGAGTTATGACGCTTTCCCACCTCCAGAATCTCCTTGTTTACTTCTTAAACTGCTTAAAAGCGCTTGTGTAATACTGATTTTGATTTTGATTTTGATTTTGATTTTATTAAAAATCTATTTCAATTATTATTATTATTATTATTATTATTATTATTATTATTATTATTATTATTATTATCAAAATTAAAAAATAATAATCTTGTTTATTTAGTTTTGACATTAAAATTAAATTGTTGCCTTACGGACAATATAAAAATAATGTTCATTAAAACAAGATCAGTATTAGACTAAAACTTGAATAACATGACCAGAAAATATAAAACAAGCCTAAATTACCTCTCCTTTTGATAGGCTTTTATTATGGATTTGGGGTGGTTGCTGTGAGGTGGGGCACAACAGTCACTACTTGGCAGTCAAATGGACCCATTTCGGGGCTCATTTCGATAATCTGAACCATTTACATTTTAGAATATATCAAGTAGAACATACTTACAAAAAATCAAATTAATCGAATATCGTTTATCCTTTCATCCACTCACATTTGTATCTACAAAAATAAATAACAATCGTGATTTAAAGTATTAAAATAAATACAAATGTGAGTGGATGAAAGGGTAAATGATATTCAATTTACTTGATTTTTTTATAAGTGTGTTCTACTTAATATATTCTAAAATGTAAATAGTTCAAATTATCAAAATGAACCCCAAAATAAGTATATTTGACTACACAATAATAACTGATGTGAACCACACACAACAACTACCCCAAATCATTTTTATATTATCTGCGATCACATGGCATTTCATGTGACAATTATTATTAAAACAATTAGTGTGATTTTGAATTTTTTTTGGGTCTGCTCTCATTTAATGATTTTGGTTCGTTGCAATGATTGATTATGATAATAATTTTATATTTATTAAAAAGGAAAATGTTTAATATTCACATAAAATCTTTTATAATATGATCTATAATGACGTGATAAGACATATATTAATTTTTAATTTAAAGAAAATTACATGTAGGTGAAAAAAAAAAAAAAAACAACAACATATGAGGAGACAGCCTTTCAATTTGTCTTCTATCAAAGGTACACTTACACTCTTCACGTGTTAATAATTTTTTTTTTCCTCTTCTCTCACTTATATGAAATTTTGTCTTTAATTTATCATGATTTTATTACGACAATGTTACGTAGCTCAAATTTTGTGGCTCAAAAGTGGCTCAAATGGCCAAAACGACGTCGTTTTGAGTACAGAACAATATAAAAATGGCCAAAACGACGTCGTTTTGATCATTTGAGCCACTTTTGAGCCACAAAATTTGAATTACGAGACATTTTTCATTTTATTATGTAGGACTTATTTCTCTTTTCATATCATTATGAGTCAAATAAAAAACCCAAAATATGAATTTACAACACTTGCTCTTTATATAAAACTTGAGGTGGGTATGGGTTTGATCATGGTTGGGCGTACCTACCCCATTAACTGTTCGTAGTGATGCGCAAATTCGTTACTCCACTTTCAACGTGTGCCGCGTGCTGCTGCTGCTACTGCAGCTGAGCCTGACCTGAGTGTACCATATGATCGCTTAAGGTCTCAAAATTATTTAGTGATACAACGCATGTATTTGCTGGACTGTAACGACACCGACTTTTGTATTATTTTTATATATTATTTTATTTGACATAATGTATATAATCATGCGTTTATTTGATATTTATTTGTTTATTTTTGAATTATTCATTTAATTGTTGACTTAAAATTTGAAATTGAGAGTCCAAACGAATTCAACAATCAAAATTGATTAATTCAATTGGTTAGGTGGAATATTTAGAAGTATATGATAAATTTAATTAAAATTTAATTCGAATCAAAATAATTAGAATAAAATAATAATACTTGATTAGCCTTAAGTCCGATTGATTAGTCTTAATCATATATAATTAGTTAAGCCTAATTAACATATATATATACATATATATAAAAATTAGATTCAAAGCTCTAATTTTGGAGCTCTAAAGAGAGCTCTAGTGATGTGGCAATTAGTGGAATCCACATGCGATGTGATGTGTGTACCTATATTTTTGTTTTATTTTTTTATTTTTTTTTCTCTGGTCATATCACTAGAGCACTCTTTAGAACTCTAAAATTAGAGTTCTCTATCATTATTGATATATATATATATGTTAATTGAGCCTAGGAGTTCATTTTCTTTAACCCTTTGTGTTGAAAATTTAGAGTTAGAGAGAGAACTCAACATTGTAGAGAGAGAAAAAGGGAATTCAAGGGAGTTTGAGGAGATTAAGCTAATTTAAGGCTAAATTCAAGTTTTAGGTATGCTCTTTACTCATAATTCATGAAGATAATCCATGTAAGAAGATGAATTCACTAAGTTGTAAGATTATTTGCATCTATTTGAAAGGAATGAGCATGAATCATCAAGAATTTTGTGAGTTTGGGTGAATTGTGTACAGACATGCATAATTCTTCACTTTTGAACTTGGTTTTCTAGAAATTCATACATACATGGGACTTACATGAGTTACTTCTTAAGGTCCTTCATGGTTTTGCATTCAACATCTCATATAAACATATTTTGTAAAGAAAAGAGTTAGATTTCCTACATGTTGTCAAGAACATGGTGTTTTGAGCTTTGATTTGAAGAATTGAAAGATGATTTGAGATCATGGCTTTATATTTTCCAATCATTTATAAAGTGTTTCTCAGCTTTTCAAACCAATCATGCAAGCTTTGAACTTGAAAGAAGTGATTTTGAACTTCAAACACAAAACTGGAAAACCCAGAATTTATCTAGTTTGCTTGAGTGAAGAATCTGTCGCTCGAGCGAAAAACGAAGGCATCTAGTATTTTTACAGACATTTGGTCGTTGGCTAGAGTGACCAAGTGTGCGCTCAAGCGAACCTACTTTTGTTCAGCACTTGGCTCGAGCGACCATCGAACGTAAAATTTGAGCATCCAGTACTTTTGTTGACAGGCCACACAGCTCGAGCGACCAAGCGTGCGCCCGAGTGAAGACCCTATTTTCAACAAGTTTTGCCTAACACTAATGCCCTTTAAGGCATTCTTTTGCATCATTTGAACATCCTTAATCATAGGATAAGGTAGAAACACACGTGGGAGAATTAAATTAAGATCCGTTACTTGTTTTGAATGTGTGTTCAAGTGTATTTGTGTTATATGATTTGTGTAGGTGGTCAACAGAAGTTTATCATCAGTACCAGCCCATTGTGAGTAGCATCTTTGTAAAGATGTGTTATTAAAATATATTTTGATTTGCCGCAAGAGTACTACTCTGAAATGTTATTTGGTTGTGAATGAATGATTACCTTTTTTGAAATGTAATTGTGGCATCCTTAGTGTGGCCCTCGCCTGGGGGAACTAATATCATGGCCCTTTGTTATAAGACCCTCACTCGGGGGTAATAATACCATGGCCTTTTGTTATAAGACCCTTGACTGGGGGAAAGAATATCGTGGCCCTTTGCTATGTGATCCTCACCTAGAGGTAACAATATTGTGGCCCTTCATTATATGTGCACAAAGATCTCTGATGTTGACCTAAGTGGTCCCTTCATTTGACCTATATGGTCCCTTCATCAGACCCATGTGGTCCCTTCGTTATTCCTTCGGGTTCTTCGTTGCACTATTGGATGTACCACATATGAATATGATTTGTGAATTTTTATACGACAAGTACTCATATATGATTTGATTCGAACTCATGTGATATGATTTTGTACAATGATAGACATCATTCATTTAACCTCTTTATACTGATATTACTCACTAGGCTTTAGGTCACCCCCTTCCCTTATATATGTAGGTGAGCAAATGGAGCATTAAGTTTAGAACAACCTCGAAAGTCCACCCTTTTGTCAGCCATTTTTGAGTGCCTCTGTGATGGGGCAACCTTGGACTCATGCGGAGCCAAGTTCTGTCAACTATGTGGATCAAGTTACTTTCTTTTGTTTTCTTTTATTTTTTGGGAACTTGTTGTGTATGGATAATTTGTACAAATGTTAAGATGTTTTGACATACCGTGTGTTTATATCTATGAGAAGGTTGAAGTTTAAATTTCATACGAACTTTCATATATGCACTGCTCGATGGACATGTTAATATTTTAATATTGCTTCCGCAAGGCCCCATTATTATTATTAATGTAGACGTCCCCGAACGTCCCAAGAGAAATCCCGTTTTGTTCATTGGGCTTACTACAGTTCGGACTCAAATATCACGGTTCTGAATCTAATCCCGCAAAGTGCAATGCGAGACCGATAAATCACCAAAGAGTCCAAATCCGGCAAATCGTTTTGAAAAATAGATTTTTAGAAAGAAGTGCCAAACATGGACTGCTTTGCCAGATACAGAGTCGCCACCTAAATATTTTATTTTGGGGGAATTTAGGAAACCCTGACTCATGCCTAAGGCCACGTGTCCGTCATCACCAAAGTTGCCTCGGCTCGAGAACTTGGGTACGATTGGGGAAGGTCAGCTATGAGCACCGCCGCTCGCCCGATCAAAGATTGGTCACTACTAAACATGATATCGAGTTTTTGAAAACATATGTGCTCTTATTCCAGTTTATTAGCCTAGAATTACTATGTGATGCACACAACATACAAGTATAGATTAAATCGCCTGAGTTGGAACAAAACATTTCATGTTTGTTTATTTGAAAATGGTTTGATGGTGCTAATCGCAAGTAGGCTAAGACGTGGATTTGCCACCCTCAAGTGGGCTTAAAACTCGCAATCGATGAATTGTTCCAATTCAAGTAATCCAACATTCACCCACAGGCATTCAGACAGTTATATCACATAAGCACATAGCCTCATGGTAAGCATGCTATCATGGCAACACTCACACACATGCAAGGATGCTGAAGCGTAAACACTTACCGAGTACTCCGAGCCAAAACAAAAACTAGTTAGTAATCAATGCGTGATCCTAGTTCATGTTAAGATGGCTAATGCAACACATACAAAAATGCAACTACAATAGGCTCGGCTATTCTACGATGGCATACGAAATGCAACAATTGATACATGTATTCAACTTGGAATTGAAACACAATGCAGTTAGTATGATGTGCCGAGCCCGATGCATGCAAGACAGATGAATGGATGCAAACATGCGTGCATAAGGATGCTAATTGAAACGTGCCCTAAAACTAACCATCATAAGCTGGTAAATAAAATGGAGAAAGACGTGGGGTTGGAAGACATGCATCACACACACGCACATTTATTACAACAGTTGTGCCCTCTCTCGGAGGCTCCGAAAGAATAGTACAAACCAAATAAATAATTAACTACTCTAGCTAATTAATTATTACAGACCTTTAATTAATTAAACAAATTAATTACAAAATAAACTAAGTATGAAATTCAAAAGGCCGCCGCAGCTCCGCCTCGAAATAATTGGATGATGCATGCTCGATTCGCCTTGCTCGGAAACCCGTTGCCATGCTACATGTTGCCTCTGTTTGCACTGTTCTGCACCTTTGAGAATTGTGAAAATCCTAAGGTTGCTTCTGAACCACTCCCTGAGAATTTTGGGATGCCACCGGCCAAGAGAAAACACCACTGGCCATGGAAATATGGTCATCGACCAAAAATGGGATCACCGGCTTAACATTTGTAGCCGACCGGCACTCTAGATGGCCGACCGGCCAAACTTTCCTGCAAAATGCTTGTCATGACCCGAACCCACCCCGTGGGTTAAGGACATAACCGACTAGTAGTCGTGAGACTACCTACGGCCTCAAACCAAACCATACGTGTTTTAACAGAGTTAATGGGGGCCAACCGGAAGCAATTTAAAAAAAACTTTGTCCTTAGAGCTGTGCTTACATGGCACGTCAAACAAGTTATACATATAAACATTAATAACTCACAACAGAATTAAAGTATCAAAAAGTTCTGTACAGACAGGATCATCCAAAACTAAGTCAACCCATGGAACTATATACAGACATATACAAAACTTCGCCAACATGACAAAATATAAATACATAACAAAAGGGCGAAGATGGGTCTCGTGCGTGAGACACGAGGGCTGACTTTCCAAAACCTATGTTGATCCACTTAGGCTTTACTGGGGCTGGGTCTGGACCTCTCTTGGCTCACCTACAAACACATGAATGAGCGTGAGCGAAAGCCCAGTGAATAATATCAAGTAAGGGAAATGCATTGAAACATTATACAACAGACGGCCTTAGGCCCAATTCATTCATGTCAACTGGCCTTTGGCCTTTTCAAACTTTCATATCAGACTGGCTCTTAGGCCTGTATATCAGATTGGCTTTTAGGCCTTTATATCAGACTGACTCTTAGGCCCTTATATCAGACTGGCTCTTAGGCCCTTATATCAGACTGGCTCTTAGGCCTTTCAAACTTTTTAGATCAAACTGGCTCATAGGCCTTTCAAACTTTCATATCAAACTGGCACATAGGCCTTTCAGGCGTTCAGATCAAACTGGCTCATAGGCCTTTCAGACTTCCATATCAAACTGGCACATAGGCCTTTCAGACATTCAGATCAAACGGCTCATAGGCCTTTCAGACTTTCAGATCAAACTATGTCCACCATTCAAATTAATGAACTTCACAAAACTTACATAGAAGTAGCAATTGGACAATAACATATGTCAGATATTACTCACAGTGATCGGCTTATGGAGTTGCCCTGGAGCTTGACCCTACATATCACGTAACACATATGGGTCACAAATAATTCAATCCGTTCTTTAATTCACATATTCCTCTTTAGGCTTCCTTCTTATCTCTTTAACTCAATTACAATGCTCAATGCATGCCTAAGAGTGCTTACAAGTGAAAGAGAACGGAAAACGAAACACAGAACGAGCATACAAAATTTCAGAAAACAGGGTCCCCGCTCGAGCGTGGACTTCCCTGCTCGAGCGGACCCTTGAGGCCTGCTAAAGTACTGGATAGGTGAAACTTACGCTCGAGCGTTCATTCTGGCGCTCGAGCGGAAGGCCTCTCAACATGGCTCCCCGTTCTAGCGGACGCTATGTCTGCAAAAAGTACTGGATACCTCATTTTTACGCTCGAGCGTTAACTATGACGCTCGAGCAGAAGTTCATCCCACATCGATCCCTGCTCGAGCGTGAACTTTCCCGCTCGAGCGGACACCAAGCCTGCAAGAAAATACTGGGAGCTCGAAATCTCCGCTCGAGCGGCGGTTCTGCCGCTCAAGCGGACATCAAAATTCTGGGAATCCCAGATTGTATTCTTGAGCTCCATTTCGACTTTCAACTAACAGCTCATGCATTTTATAGCTCCAATTCCACACATACTTGTACTAACATGGTATAAACACCAAAACACATCATCATGGAGCCCAATTTCAAAGATTTAACACATGCATGGCTCAAATTGACACCAACTCAATTCTAACATACACAATCATGCATTCAAAGTTCCTATCTTTATAGATTGTACATGCATGTGATATCTAGTTCTCATTCTCAACTTAGATGACACCAATGGTGATTATACATGAGCTTCAACTACAAATTTACATGGATCATGCAATTCAAGCTCAATTATGCAAATTCCGAACAATTACATACATGCATGCATATATAGACTTCCAATTCAACAAAACAATTTTCAAAACATGCTCTTGACCATTAATTAGCTTTGAACACACAAGATTACACCTTAAACTCATGAATTCAAGAATCAATGCTTACCTAGAAGCCCAATCTATGGTTAATTCTTGAACTAGGCTTCAAATTCCCAAGCTTGAGTCAAAAATTACACAATTCTCTCCCTCTCTCTCTCTAACAGCCGGCCCCTCTCTCTTGCTTAGAGTTTGATCAGCCCAAGTGAAGATACAAGAGGGAATGGGAGGTGTAGTGCTCTTACCCAACAAATCCCACTAACCAAAATTACAAATATTAACAATTTGAGCATAAGGCCATTAAATAAATCAATTTAATCTGACCTGAATCAATTTTCAATTAAATTTCACCGTAGGCTCTAAAAATTACGCTAATCACAATGGCGCAATCAATTTCGGGTTCTATGGCCGATAAGGCCTTCAATTTAATTTCCAAAGTAGATAATTAAACAGATACTCCTACGGTGAACAGATAGAAATTCAAAACCACATATTTTCACATAATGGCACGCAAAATCATATTAGACACATAATCATACTCATATTAAGGACCAATTAACAAATTACGGAACAGGGGTATCACAATGCTGTTTTGCTACAGCAGAGGACAAACAGGGCATGGCAATCATTTTCAAGACAATGTGTGCACAATCACCCTCCTTATCATGTTTAAGACTTAAAGGAGTATGGTCCTCAACCCTCGGGCCACCAATCACGCATTTCGATGCATGATGGCCAAAGGTGTCGAATGTGCATTTAATATCAAATGAAATGCACACAACACAAGAGGGGTCCCCAACCTCTATCATGGTTGATCAAAAGGCAAGGGATGCAAACATGCAAGCAAAACTAATTCAACGTGAGCATGTTAATGGCAATGCCATTCAAGGCTAATAGTAACAAGCATGCCAAATGCAATGCAACCTAAACAAGCATGCAAACATGCAAGGCATGTGACAACATTCAAGCATGTAACAACATGTGAGGCATACATGCAACAACATTTTAGTTAACTTAACAAGAGATGCATGCCAAATGCAATACCACTTAAACATGCAACAACATGTTAATAAGCCAAGTATGTAACAACATGCAAGGCAAGCATGCAACAACATGCAAACGATGGACTTAAACCAATATGAGCAGCTCTCAAATAGGCCTAAATCAGTGGCCAATCATGATGAAAATGAGGCAACAACACATGCACAAACATGCAAGGTGCAATGGCTCCGAGTCTAGGGCACAAAGCACAATTCTACAAGAGCATTGGAAAGATGAAATATGGCATTCAATAGCACAAGTTCCAGCTCTGAAATGGCATACAAGATGGTCCCGAATCATGCAAACAACTCACACCATGCATGTTGGATGGCTCAAATACCGAAACTAGTGAAGTACATTACACTAGAGGTATGCAAAGCAATGCACAAATGACCAAACCAGCCCCAAATAGTCCCTATGTAGGCCCAAAACAGTGGCAAAATGGACTAAGACGATGTCTTGAAGTGAGCAAAAATAAAGCTCATGCAATGGCTCATAAATGGGGCATACAAGCACAACTCTCAAATGTGCTTAAAGAGTGATAAACATGGGAAGATGGCGAATGAATAAGCTCTGAAATATCATATACAATGATACTAAAACATGCAAACACCTCAATATAAGCATGCAATAGGCTTCAAAACTCAAAGCTAGGCATGGCTACTACACTACAAGCATACATGGCAAACATCATTCGACCATGGGACCTCAAAACAGAGCTAAGGCAGCCCAAATTATGAATAAAATCAGTTTGGAGTGTGGCCAAAAGGTGCTAGAATAGAGAGCCAAAACAACATGCAATGTGAGCTAGTAAGTATGATTTACACTACAAGCCTATGAAGCATGTGAGGGGCCACCAAACCAGCCAAAAATAGAATCATGGCATGCCAAAATATGACTAAAAACCCACTGAAACATGGTCAATACATGCAAGAATGATATGCTCCTTTGATAAGCTATGAATAGGATTGTTCTACACATGTAAGAAGAAAACAAAAGGTGGCCAAAAAAACTATGGACAGAGCCTAGGCAGGTCTCAAAAATCACCAAAAAGTGCCTGAACCAAGGCTTGGAATTATGAAAATATGGGCTCCTGTGAAAGGCCAAATATGCAAACAAACAAGGCCAAAAGAGAGAGGGTCACCCCTCTCTGATTTTGGCCCTCAAAACCACAAAACCACCACTAAAAATCCATTGGATTTCAGTGGTAAGAAGGCCAAGCAAAGACTATCTCGAATGCCTTATGGAATGGCACAAAACAAGGCCAAAAAAAGCATGCAAGAGGGTAGATGACCCCCAACACCAAAATGATCTTAAACAAACATGAAAAAAACTTAAATATGAAGCTTTTTTCAGTTGACAAAAAAGCTCAAATATGTATGCAAATAAGGCTAAGAGAAGGATCAAGATAATGCTTAAAAGAGGGGAAATGAGTTACCCTTGTAGCTCAGCAAAGACAGCAGCTTCTTGGATCAAAAACCAGCCCTTTCAGACCTCTCAAGACCCTCCAAGAACCTTAGAACAATGGTGGAGGTGTGTGCTTAAGAGTTGTGGTGCAAAGGGGTCAAGAACCAACACTTTCTACGCCTAAATATAGAGATATAGACAGAGAGATACAACCCTTGTGCCTTAGACAATTTTTTTCAACCTCTCTAAAGGAGAGGGAGGGCCTCTCTTATAGAGAAACAAGAGGGTTCAAGCTTCTTAGAGAAGCTAGGGCAAAGGTTCAAGCTTCCTCAAGAAGCTAAAACAAGGGTTCAAAAGGTTCAATCTTCCTCAAGAAGCTAAAACAAGGGTTCAAAAGGTTCAAGCTTCCTCAAGAAGCTAAAGCAAGGGTTCAAAAGGTTCAAGCTTCCTCAAGAAGCCAAAAAAATGGTGCGAATCCTCCATACACGTTGGAGGGCAGGGTCTGTGCTTACCAGCTGGCACAGCTGGTATGCATAATGCCTGAAAAAGGCAAATAAAAGGTCTCGGCCAGAAAAAGTGGCCGATCGACCAAAACAATGGTCGGCCGACCAAAAACATTGCCGATCGGCCAACACCTTTGGCCGGTAGTAAGAAAACAGGGCCGGTGGCCTCAAGCCATGGCCGGTGAGGTGTGGGAATGGCCAACAAGCCATTCCCTACCCTTAGAAACAAAAACACAAGTGTTTGGTCCACAACCAAGCACAAAACAAACAAGTCGAGAGGTCTTGAGGCAAGGCGTGCAACTGAGACCTTCGAGAACTCAAAACGAACACAAACATGGATGATCATCAAGTGTTCAAACGATGACGTCCAAGTCTTGAGGACGGTCAAAAATGGGGTGTCTACAATTAATTATCAGCTTTGTCTTTGAGGTTAGAGGCAATTTGGGATTACTGGCCAATCACGACCTAAACCTCTAAGGGCGAGTTCAAGTTGTGGTATCAGAGTACGAGTTATATCTCATTCAGTAGTCTTTTGAGTAATAAGGTGTCTAGAAAAGACTTAACGATTGCATTCATTTGCATTTGAATATCAATATGAGATAACTTTTAAAATGTGTATATGTGAATGTGTGCATACAATGTATTTGTTATATAATACAAGTTTCATATAGATAATAGTGATAACAAGATGTGATGAATTGGAGGAGTCTACCTCCAACCGTCTTGATCGGATGGAAAGAATGATGCATGATATGGCCGAGAGCCTAAAACAACAACAGAAATGGCAACAATAGCAACCACCACCCCATCTCCGATGCCCGTACCACCAATTCAAGATCATTAAACAGATGACCAAACCATTGCTCTCACTGGAGATTTCAAAAAGAAAAAGCCACCCTTGTTTCATGGGGGAATTGATTCGCTAAAGGCTAAGGCCTAGGTATTGGGAATCGAGAAACTATTTGAAGTGTTTCCATGCACATAGACACAAAAGGTACAACTACCCACCTTTACTCTTGAAGATAAAGCAAGAAAGTGGTGGATATTAGTGCGAGATACTAACAAGGGAATTAGCTGGGTTCAGTTCTTAGACATTTTCAATGAGAAGTACTTCCCACATTGTGTTCGGGGATATGAAAGTAATAGAGTTTGAACAGTTGAAACAATCAAATAAATCAATGGCAAAGTATGAGGCCTAGCTTACTAAACTAGCACAGTTTGCATCGCACATGGTCAACACAGACTATAAAAAGGTCCAGAAATTTGAAGGAGGTCTCCATGATGCAATTCTTCACAAAATTAATGTATTAAAGCTACCTAAATATGTTGATGTGTTAGATAGGGCTCTCATGGTAGAGACAAATCTGGCTACCCATAACCAAAATTTTGAGTGGAAAGGTAAAAGACAAAATTGGAATGTGAACAAAGGGGCAACCTCAACAACAACTAAGAAAGCACAGTCGAGAAATTTAGGCAGTTCAAGTCAGAGTGGCAATTCAACACCTGTTTGTTCGGATTGTAAAAGAAAGCCAGGGCGTGTGTTATCGGACTACTGCGGCTTGTTTCCAATGTGGGAAAATAGGACATATAGCAAGGGAATGTTCGCAATCACGGCAACATGATAATTAGGGTGCTACAAGTTCAACCGCATCGATACCACATTTGAGGGCCAATGTAATCCCGACTACTACGAGGGATAATAAGAGACAAGGAAGGGTTTTTGCTCTACCGGGGGACACTCAAAATGAAGAAACTATCGTCTCAGGTACACTATCTATTTGTGGACAGTATGCGTATGTTTTGATTTATTCAGGATCTACCCACTCTTTTGTTTCTATGCAATTTGTCCCTAGATTGAATATGCCATTGGAAACTTTGAGATATATATTATGTGTACCATCACCATTAGGAGGATCTATGTTATTTTCAACTGTTTACCCTGCATGTGAAATCTTACTTGAGAATGCTACATTATATGTTGATTTGTTACCCTTAGACATGACTTATTTTGACATTATCTTGAATATGGACTGGTTATCTAAATATTATGCAATCATTGATTGTACATCTAAATGTGTGATATTCCGACCTCCAGGACAGAATGAATTTTATTTATAAGTTATTTTTATAATTATATTTTTTAAATTATTTGTTTAAAAATTTAAAATAAATTATTAATTTTTAATATTATATGGACAATAATTAAACATATTTTATTAAATACGTTGTAACAAAGCTTTTTTGTTGTGTAAATGTTTAAATGGTCATATATGGTACACACCGTAAAATGCAAGTTATGACATTTGTGATGTTCATGACCATAAATGTCATAACTAAATTCTTTTTCGTCATAACTAAAAATAAATAAAAGAGTTATAATTAAACATAACATAAAGCATAATAAAAGATCTTTTGAATCATAATCAAAATAATATCATAACCAAAATCACAATGAATCATAACTAACTTTCATAATGAACTCATAACTAATATGTAATGCCCCGACTTTTATTACTCGAATAACATTACCATATCCGTTATCAAGTCCATTTTCATAACAATAAAGATGCAGAAGCAATAAGGAATTGAATAAATTACAAAGTTCTCTCTCATTTACATACAATAAAATTACAATGAGTGCCCTTAGGCTTACATTAGAGAAAATAGATAAACAAAATAACAAAAAAAATTAACTCTCTTTACAACACATGTGCTTTATGCTGTAGCTGGCTTTTTGTGCTCCTCAGAGGAGTTTAGTCTCCTCGAGTACAATAGATCTATAGTTCGGACTCTTGTGGTTCTGAATCTAGTTTCACAAGTGCAATGTGAAATAGAAAAAACAAATGAAAGTCCAAATCCGACAAATCCTAGAAAATCCATTAATCATCAAATATGCTAAAAATGGACTACATTGCCAGATTTCAAAGTCGCTACCTAAATATTTTTGGAAAATTTAAGAAACCGGTGACTCGTGCCAAAGGCCACTTGTCCGTCGTAACCAAAGTTGTCTCAATTTGGGAACTTAGGTATGAGAGGAGAAGGTCATAAATTGAGCACTCCCTCACCCGATCAAAGGCCGGCCTCTACTAATCATGATGTGAATTTTATCAACATTACATGCTCTTGTTCTGATTTATTTATGTTAACTTACTATGTGAGACACACAAGTATAGACTGTTTCGCTTGCTTTGGAAATGACTTAATTTTTTGTGATTTTTTTTTTAAAGAGTTTTGAGTGCACACAACTCAAAAGGAAAGAAATGAGCTCGTACATACATTTGACCAAAATCATCCCTAATGCAAGTAAAATAACCTTCATCCACAGGCATTCAAACAGTTCATTTCGAGTAAACATGTAGCCTCATGGTAAGATGTTAAGCATGGCAACAATCACACATATAAATATGCTAAAGCAAAAAATCTCATCTAGTACTCCGATGTAGGCCAAAGAAAAAGAAAGCAATTAGAAAAATGCATGACCCTAACAATGAACATGACTAATGAACACAGACAAGAATGCAACTATTAGGTTCGGCTTATTATGTCATATGGATTAACTCAAAGCATGCAATAACACACGTATTCAAGCAAGTAGGAAATGACAATGATATTCCAAAAATGATGAATCGAACCTTAATGCATGCAAAAATGGATGCAAAGCATGACAATAATATGAAATGAAAACATGATACTACATACAACCATAGTAAGCATGTAAATAAAATGGAGAAAGAAATGGTGGTTGGAAGACATACATCACATATTACAAATTTGCCTTCGCACAAGAGGGTCCGAATGGCCTAATTAACTAATTATTACAAATACTAATGAATGAACTAATTAATTAACTAATTATTAGAAAATAAATATCAAAGCTACTAATCTAATGGACTTGAATGAGTGGTGAGCTGCATGCGCACAAGCGAGAACATCCTTTGGACACCTCTCTGTTTGTTGCCAGAAGTTACCCTGTTAGTAGTCAAAAAATAGTTCTATTTTGGCATCAAAATCTGCTCTATTTTACTGGAAAATTACCATTGCCGTACAAAATTCTTAGCCGGTTGGCTTGATCAGGTGGTTCGGCCGTACATAATAATGGCCAGTCGGACACTATTTCTGAGGAATACCCTGCTGCAACAGAACTAGAACAAAGCAAAACAGAGTGTTTCCAAAAGCTGTTCATCTTCCCTGCTTTCCACTGTCATGAAGATTTTCAAGGAGGAAGTAGGTTTGCTTCCTAAATCATCAATCATGGCCAAATTTGTTGCATGATGATCTTTAAAAGCAAAAGGGAAAGACTTGGCTAAACACAAAAACAAAGCTATTCTCCTTGCCTCCTTCTTATTATGAAATGTATTCAGGAAAGAGGTAGACATGCTTCATAAATCATCAAACATCACAAGATAGTATGTGATGATCATAGAGCACTAAAATGGAAAATAACAACAATTTAAGAATTATTGTTAACTCCTCTCCCTGCTCGTGAAATAAGGATGAAACATCCATTTCCATTCTTCAAAGTGGAACTAAGAGAGAGTTTTCAACACTTCTCAATAAAGTGCTCTCTAGGAGCAACAAAGCAAGTAAGAGGAAAAATCAAGGAGCAAGTTATCTATTAAAGCTTAAACACAGAACTTGCTAAAGTTGTTGACAACTCCTCTTTTTCATGGAACAAGGATGAGACATCCATTTCCATATTTCGAAAATGATCGAGATGAAAGTTTTTCAACACTTTGAACATGGAAGCTACTACCTAGGTTCAAGGTAGACAACAATTGTGAAAGCAAGAAATTTAACATTAGTTAATCAAACTTGTGGCGGGGTGGCTAAGCCTAAGCTCTAAGCCTCCCATGACCACAAGGTTCTAAGAGATATAATGAAAGCTATAACAAAGTGAAAACGATTAATTCAAACGGATTGACCGCTATATCCTAAACACACCAAATCTAAGAGGACTTGCAACAACACAAATATGATATTCACAGCATAGGAAATAAGAGCACATGTAGCAGGGGGGCCTAGAACCCTTTTATAAGCCCATATTCAATTCATATCATACAAAAACAATCTAAAAATAGTGCTAAAAGGTACTAAAATTTAACCAAATGAAGTGAAAAGAAAGCCAAAAAAAAAAATGACAGAAAACAAAATGCAGCACAACTAGTGGGCTAGCCAATGAAACGGGGGCTAGCTCACTCACTTTTAACAAAGTTTTAATCACATTTTAAGCTTAAAATAGCTCTGAAATTAGTATGTAAAGGCAAAGAAAAGTGAGAGGAAATATGGTGAAAGAGTTCAAAATTCACCTCGTAAAAGAGATTATGAGCTTCTTAGTTAACAAACATCACTCTCAACACACTTAAATATCTGAAATTATGTTCAAGAACCTTAAAAAAAGCTTGAAGTTTAAGCTTGTATGGTGTATCTATTGTGTATTTATATTGCAAGAGAGGAGAGAAGTGTGTTGGACAAGTTATAAACTCTTCGAGATTTTTTCTAACACTAAACCGTGAGGGAGGTGTTGTATTTATAGAAAAATAGCTTGTCACATCAAAAACATCTATTAAAGAGACACCTGGTCCAAAGCATGTGCATGGGAGCAGCTGATTGCTGCAAAATATCTGCTGCACTGAACATGATCGGCCGGCCATCAGGATGTACAGCCGATCCAATGAAAATGGCCTGCCGGCCATTTGCTGGCCAGCTGTTATCTGAGTGGTTAAGCTAGAAGAAAATAAGTTTTTTTGTCAAAATGGGGTGCAAGGTTTAGGTTTGAAAGCTCAAAACTGTATCATTTTGCTGAAGATTCAAATGATTGCACAACGTAACATTTCATCATCGAGTGTTCAAAGTGAAACGGTCAAGTCTTAAGGGCGGCCAAAATGAGGCGTCTACAGTTGCCTCTCTTTGACAGAGCTTGAAGTCATTTCATGACGTGAGTGAATGTCAAAGCCCCAAAACGACCCATTCGAGTTCAAACAAACGAAATATAAATGCAATTGGTTGAACTCGAAAGTTGCCTACATATTCCTTTGCAAGGAATCAAACCAGCAGAGTTCAAGGGTAGGATACAAATGATATTCAAATACAATGCAACAATTGAAACAACAAATGAGAATATCGCCCAAAAATCGTGAAGATGAGATCAATGCAATGCAACAATTGAAACCCCAAACGAGCATATCGCCCGAATATCATAAAGATGAGATGAGGGACAAGCCAAACTACGTATCATGTAGAAATGGTGAACAGATACAAGCCAAACCATGCTTTGCATAGAAAGGGTAAAAGGGGTACAAGCCAAACTACGCTTTGTGCAAAAAGGGTAAAAGGGGTACAAGCAAAACTACGCTTCAGCCAGAAAGGGTAAAAGCTCCATTCCAAACTACGCTTTCCACAAAAAATGGAGGGTGCAAGCCAAACTACGCTTCGCGCAGAAAGGGTAAAAGCTGCATGCCAAACTACGCTTTGCGTAGAAAGGATAAAAGCTCCAGGCCAAACTGCGCTTTGCATAGAAAGGGTAGAGGGTGCAAGCCAAACTACACTTCATGCAAAAAGGGTAAAAACTCTTTGCCAAACTACGCTTCGCAGAAAGGATGGATGGTGCAAGCCAAACTACGCTTCGCACATAAATGATAAGGGGAATGCAATCCTAACTACATGTCACGTAGAGAGGAAATGTACCAACCAAACTATGTTTCATGTAGAGAGGGTGTGAGAAATGCAATCCTAACTATGTTTCACGTAGAGAGAGAGAGAGAGAGAGAGAGAGATGCGAACCAAACTACATTTCATGCAGAGAGGGTGTGAGAAATGTAATCCTAACTACATTTCACATAGAAAGGGAGAGAGGTGAAAACCAAACTACGTTTCACGCAAAGAGGGCAAAAGCTCCATGCCAAACTATGCTTCGCACAGAAAGGATGAAAATGAGCCAAATTAGACCGTCGGGTGATAAAGGTGGATACAATGAGATGAATGTATATGAATGCAACATACAATGCAGTGCATGTTCCATGCAACATAGCATGTAACATAATAGAAAAGATAAAGAGTTTTACAAACCTCTCATCCTCTCGATCAATCAAATCTTTCAAAATCAGAGGAATTCCTTCCTCATCGTTTTTATTAAAGTTTTGAAAGTCATGATCAATGCAATAATACACAAGTGGCATAGAAAAGTACTCGGAAACAATAGTGGTACAATTCTCATTCACAACTTCCAGTTCTTCTAATTCCTCAGTTACAACCGACTCAAAAGAAAAGGAAAAAGACGACCTGGACAAAACACCGGCATCCGGGTTATCAACCCCAGGAATACCGGACTCTAGCTCAAAAGAACTAGAATCTGATTTTGACTTCACAGACTCTGTGGAATCAGATTCCGGTTCACTGCCTGATTCAGAACTGCTGGACAAAAAGCCCTCCTCGAACTGCCAAAAGAGGGAGGGTGCGATAGATGCATCCAGAATGCTGGAAGAAGGGTCCACAGCTAATTGATCTCCAATAATGGAAACAGAGAAGTCATCCCCCAAGCTCTCCGGTGTGATCTGAGGATCTGAAAGGAGACGAACCAGCACTGCTCCTATCTCAAGTTCTATGCCATCGGACTCAACCTCTATACACTGCTCAGCCTTAGCTGGCAGGTCAGTCTGCTCTTCTGCAACTTCATTCCCTTGCAGTTATAGATCGAAGAAGATCTCGAAGCCGGGCAAATGCCGCTTCTCAGAGTTTAGCCATGGCTCAGGAAAGCCGTAAAATGGGAAATCTTTCTCTTCCCGGACAAAGCGGCCGTTTAGGGTTCCTTGAATGGGTCTACGCACCAACTCATAGTGCTTCCCAGTTTGTTTAGCTTTGGTCCTTCCTGCTATTTCTTTTCCCTTTCTTACCCAATCCTCTTTGGTAGGTGTGTAACCTAAACCAAAGGTATGAGGGTTGTGTGGCACTTCGGCCAACATAGTAACGCCCTTCCGACTGCTCCTTTCCAATCCCATTTCGGGCACATGTTACAGCTTATTCATGAGGTAAACGGATTGAGCACTGACATACAACCCCTCATTAATAGCCAGAATATCTTGCACTACTCAAGCCTCAGCCAAGGTAAATCCAGACAAAAAGACATCCTCCTCGCCATGTATAATTTCTAGTACCGGTGTAGTGACTTCCGATGGAGGATGCATGGAAGAGTTCCCAGAAACAATAGCTACCTCCTTCCCGTGGGGGTACTTCAGCATCTGATGCAGAGTGGAAGAGACAGCTCTCACTTGGTGTAGCCACGACCGTCCAAGGAGTAAATTAAAGGTGGCTGGAACATCCAGGACGTAAAACTCGATGTCCTGTTGTGCCGGGCCAACCTGAGTTCTGATCCCAATTGTCCCAATCACTTCCCGACTTGTATTGTCATAAGCCCAAATCACCTGGGCCATCGGTACAAAGTCTACCGGCTTCAAACCGATAGCATAGGCCGTGCGTGACGGACACACATTAATTGCAGACCCAGTATCAACCAAGACAACTAGTATCCACTTCTCTTTACATTCCATAGAGATGTATAGTGGCTTATTGTGCTCGGAGCCCTCAGGTGGCAATTCTTTATCTGTAAAGGTTAAAGTCGGTGAGGCGCCTCCCGTGAAAACCAGCTCCACTAACTACTCAAGGGTTGTGTCGATAGAGAGCTTAGCCTTATCCATTGCTAATAGGACGGCTTGTCTATGCACCCGTGAAGCCATGAGCAATCCCTAAATGGAGATGTCTGCTTGAATCTTCTTCAGCTGCTTCAGTATAGCTTCCTCCTCTAACAATTTATCTTTCTGTTTCTCAGCTTCCTTATCTTTCCCTGATGCTTCTGGTTGGTCCAAGTGTGGGGGCTTAAAGTACTGCCCACTCCGAGTCATGTGATCAACTTCCTCGGCATACCATGTATCATCTAGCAAATTCTGTCCCTAATCTTCATCCGTATGGGCGAGATGCAAATCATCATCTTCCCACCATATTCTTTCAGCAACCGATAAGCAACTGTCTAGTTCCGTTGTAAGTACTCCTGTATCCGCAACACAGTCAGTCCCTGCAGGACCTTTGGCTTTTCTAGCCTTCTGATCAGTCTCAATTTTTTCCTGTTCGAACCGCTTCAGCGCGGCCTCCTATTTTGTATCAGTTGTACAAATACTACCCAATTCTTGAGCAAAATTCTTAGTACCAATGCTCTCCGGCAACTTCCCCTTGTTGTTGATCATTCTGGCCGTTGCAGCAATCCCTGTTTCCAACTGTTCTTGCTTCGATTGAGACCCCTCATCTACATCTGGTTCACCACTGAGCCACCCTGTATTATCCGTTGATCCGTTCATATCAAACTAACCAATCTGTACATTCCCCAGATCCTGTTCATCAAAGAACTGTAGATTACTGATGTCCTCTTCAAGCTCAACTAAGTCATCCAGTCCCTGGCTTGGCCCATCCTCCCAGACTACATTAACCTCCATCCCTGTTGGCATTTCTACCCCTGGTCTGGCCTGGCTAGTTGGCACAATGTAATGGAACGGGTTGTATGCCTCTTCAGTTAAGCTCACAGGGCCCTCAGGCATGCCTTCTTTTACCACAACCACCACCACAGGTTCAGGTTGGGATATGGACGCACTCATCATGCACAAGTCTGTGCTTTCCGAGATGGACAGCGCCGGGTTAGGCAGGTGGGAGGGGGTGATGTATATGTTGGGGTCGTATAGGATGACCATTGTTTGGATAAGGTTTACTTGGCTGGATGGAGGAGGGGGTTGGTTATGTGGTGGGAGAGGATTTGTAGTGATGTTAGGCTTCTCAAGAGGCGCTATCACTTTGTTGTCAATGAGATCCTGAATCTCATGACGGAGTCTAAAGCATAGGTTGGTGTCATGACCATGCTGCTGGTGGAAGGCACAATACTTGGCCGAGTTGTGTGTAGGAGGGAGGGGATTAGGCAATGGGTGCGGCTCTAGGGGTTTCAGATGCCCCTTTCTGATCAGGACCCTCAAGGCTGCAGATAGAGACATGTAGAGTGGGGTGAAAACCCTCTGGCCTCGAGGTTGGTACTTTGCAGGTTGTGGGGTAATTCCGGATGTACTGGTAAAAGGGGTGGCTGTTTTCGGTGTGGTGGTGACCATACCAACATCAGAAGTCCTTGCAGTTGTGTTACTACTCGTAGCCTCATTTGAACTGCGTATAAAAGCCCTCTTGGGCTGCTCTTTTTCATGGTCAATCAGACCCTGTTTCATCGCATCCTCTATATGCACCCCTATCTCATGAAGGCCAACAAATGTAGGTAGAGGTAGGACTATCATCTTTTGTAGCAGCCTCGGTTGCAGATTACGAACGACCATTCTTATCTGGTCCTTTTTAGCTGGTCGGGTTGTCATCATGAAGGCCTTGGCCCTTTACTGAGCGACGAAATTGGAGAAGCCCTCCTTCGACTCTTGACGAGTAACCTCGAGATCACAAGTTGTGACCTCGATTTGAGTGTTATAGGAATATTGGGCGATAAAGGCCTCAACCATCTCTTCCCAGCTCCTTTTCACAAAATCTTCCAGTTCAGCATACCAAATAGCCGCAATACCCGACAAGGTCGGGCCGAAGAGGGATAGCTTTTGCAGTCTGGATAGGCCGATTGGCCACAGAATATCTGAAAATACTCGCAAGTGGACCATATGATCACCCGAGCCGTCAAAGCGGTCTATGTGTGGCATTTTAAATCTATTTGGCAATGTCACTGCCGAATCTGTATAGCCGTCCTCTATATCTGGGATCAAATTGACACCCTGAGCTCGTTTGAAAAGCTTCTCAAGCTTGTTCACTTTCAGAGCGGTAGGGTCGACCTCAAACTCAAATGATGCCTCCGTTGGGTAGACCGGTGCTTTGGAAGTCTGAGGTGGGACCGGCCCTGCCGGAATGTCCGTATTCTCCTGGATATTAGTTGTATCCCTGGTATTGGAACCCTGACTGGGGGGGGGATGCGAAGCAGAAGCTGCTACTTGTTGTGGTTGTTGTTGCTGTTGAAACCTATCAATCAGTTCAGCTTGCTGGGTTACAATCTTTGTTTGGCGAGTGATAACTTCCGCTTGGCGAGCAGCGTCCAGCTGCATGGCCTCAAAGGTTTGTTGAAGTTGGCACATCATATCCTCCATATTGTCTGAGGGATGCTGTCAGAACCGGTGTATACTCTCTTTCTGAGGTGGAAGCAGAAAACTGGGCCCAACTGCGCACAGGTGACATAGATAGTGAATGCTGAATTGGCGACTGCTGAACCGGTGATCTATGCCTGACTGTCCTTCGTCTCGTAATCAGGGGTAGCAAAGCAAACACTAGTTGACCTCCAATAAGATCCTCAGATCGGTAAATCCTCCTAACTCTGGTCCAGAGTGCTCGGGAGGTAACTGCCTCGTCTGAAGCAATTGTGAAATACTACCTCCTGAAAAAAGAAAATAAAGCAAAAAAAGAAACAACAATCAGTAAAAGCACAGCACCTCGGCTTAGACAAGGACAACACACAATTGAAATCATAAGCTGGACAATCTGTACTCAAACACTAATTTCTGTCCCAAATTTTTGCCTCAAAACTGATACCCTCAAACTGATACCCAGACTTGCAACTAATACATACATTCCTGTAGAGTCAAACTCTAAAAACACATATCAAGCAAGTGAGAGCCAAAACACTCCTATGGTGGGGTAGGGTTACCCTGTCCTAGTTTCGTCAGGAACTAGGGATTCGCTATGCAAGCAAGTGGTTTCAAATAAACCTACATTCGGGTGAGCAACATGTCCTAGTTTGGAATAGTCTCTAAGCCTTTCGATATGCAACTAGGTCAATTGGTCAAAAAGGGTGCCTCAGCAAGACCACCTAATATACCTCTTACTCCTAACACCGAGAAGTGAAAGGAGGATCAAATGGTGCAGCGGTAGTCCAGATCCAAGGTTTGTGTTCCCATCGTGGCAAAGCCCGCAACCGGTCAGCCTTATGGCACGCTTTTCTAAGTGAGCCTCCGGTAAACCACTCAGGAATAGCAGGTGGCAAACACTATGACTTAGGCGCACCAATGCAAATGTAATGCAAAGAAACACATAAGTGTAGATAAAACAACATATCACAAGTTCGAGTCAAGTTCTCTAAATCCCCAGCAGAGTCGCCAGAAACTGTAGCTCAACTTTCTTCGTGCCCGCTTTTGGAGAGCTCGAATTGGTCTTACAATTCGAACTCATGTCACGGTTCTGAATCTAATCTCACAAAGTGCAATGTGAAACTGATAAACACCAAAGAGTCCAATCTGGCAAATCATTTTGGAAAATCAGATTTTAGATCAAATAATGCCAAAACTGGCCTGCTTTGCTAGATTACAGAGTCACTACCTAAATATTTTATTTTTGGGAAATTTAGGAAACTCTGACTCGTGCCAAAGGCCACGCGTTCGTCATCACCAAAGTTACCTCGGCTCGGGAACTTGGGTACAAGAGGGGAATGTCCTGAAATAAGCACCCTCGCTCGCCCGATCAAAAGATCGGCCTCTACTATCATGATATGTTGTTTTATAAACACATGTGTTCTTATTCCAGTTGTTGGCTAACTTTACTATGTGACGCACACAAGCAAATATAGACTAAAATTGCAAGATTTGAAACGAATTCAACTCATATTTGTTTTCGAAAATGGTCTGAATTTGCAACCCTCAAGTGGGCAAAAGCATGGATTTGCCATCAAACATGATGGGCTTAAAACATGATTTGCCACTTCGCAAAGTGGGCTTAAAATTCACACTCGCTGAATTGTTCCAATTCAAACAACAAAGCCTTCATCCACAGGCATTCATGCAGTTAATCACTTAATCAAATAGCCTCATGGCAAGCATGCTATCATGGCAACATACACATCTCATGCAGTATGCTAAAGCGTAAAAGCTTACCGAGTACTCCAAGGCAAAACAAAAGCTAGTTAGAAACAATGCATGATCCTAACTATGTTAAGATGCCTAATGCAACACATGCAACATGAAATTAATAGGCTCGGCTACTAAGATGGCATATGAATGCAACAATTTGATAACATGTTTTGAAACACGAATTCAAATAAGTATTGAAATACGATGCAGTTTGAATGATGGGTTGAGCCTTGGTGCATGCAAGACAAATGAATGGATGCAAACATGCGAGCATAAGGTATGCTAATTGAAACATGATCCCTAATCTAACCATCAAAAGCATTTAAGTAAAAGGGAGAAAGACGTGGGGTTGGAAGACATGCACACATGCAAGCACACTTATTACAACATTGCGCCCTCTCGAAGGAGGATCCGAATGAATCAGCTAAGCTACATTAAGCTAAGCTAATTATTACAAAACAACTAATTAACTAACTTAGCTAATTAATTTCAAACTGAATTATTTAATCAAACACTTAACTAATTAATTACAAAAAACAACTAAGCTAATGAACTAATTAGCTAGAAAATTTAAATGAACGGCCTTGGGAAACGAGGGATGCTTGCATGCTCGGTTTGCTTCCTCCCAGGAATCCATTACCTTGCCTTTGGATGCCTCTGTTTGCACTCGTTTGATCTCTGAAAATTGTGCTAACTCCCAGAATGCCTTTGCTCCAATTCAGGAACATACTGATGCAAAATTCATTTCTGGCCGGTCGGCTACCAATGGTGGCTGTTGGTTACCAATGGTGGCTGTTGGCTACCATTGGTGGCCGGTCGACTGCTTCAACTAGTCGGTCGGCTACTGCTTTCCTGGATTTCCTATTTTGCTCTTGAAGCACAGTACAAAACAGTCACAATTCTGAGCTAAAACCACTCTTAGGAGCTCAAACTACGCCTTAAAGAACCTCAGCTCCAAGATAAGGATGTTTGGTTAAGGGACTTTGTGCAAAAGTGTAGAGAAAATCAACTATCAAGCATAAAACAAGAGGAGAGAGAGAATTCTAGAGAGAGGGGGAGAAATTTGCTCAAAATTGTGTAACCTTCCAAAATGAGGGAGAGACCCCACTATATATAGAAAATCAAGCTAAAGGCTTGTATTCATCCCTCCATACACGTGTATGGAGATGAGTATCAGTGAACAACAGCTGGCACAGTTGGCAAATAAATATCTGAAAAAGGAGAAAAAAGGCCGTCGGCCATCATCAGTGGCCGACCAGCCATCAATGTAGCTGACCGGCCATAAACAAAGCCGACCGGCCACCACTGGTGGCCGACAAGCACAAGTCATAGCCGGCAGGCTAGGGGGATGGCTGATAGGCCACCTTCTTCTCTAGAAGTGAAGCAACAAGCTCTTGGTCCACAACCAAGCACAAAACAGACAAGATTAGAGGCTCCAAGGCAACGTGCTCAGCCGAGACCTTCAGGGACTCAAAACGAACATGAGCAAGCACAATCATCGGGTGTTCAAACGATGATGTCCAAATTTTGGGGATGGTCAAAAATGGAGTGCCTACACCAATTCAATTGTGTCATTTACTACAAGTTAGATTCAACCTTTGTGGTATTGATTACAAGTTGGATTTAACAGCATTGGCTATCCTACATAATTAGAACTTTAGGCTTATGTTTTTGTTTCCATTATAAATATATTCTCATGATCTGTCTACTTCAATAAATCAAATTCAATGTTCTCTATGAGATTTATATAACTTGTAATAGATTTACACTTTTTTCCCAGAAAGAGTCATTACCTTTCTTTTCCTCCCCTAATTTTGAGCAACTGACCATACAAAATCCACATCCCAGGTAGCTCCCAATCCCCTCTGTGTAAAATCAATTTTACTTTGTAATCAAATCAAACAACTTTAATGCAAAAATATATATATTGAAAAAATATAATCAAAACCCAATTCAATAAAATCGAATTAGAACACAAATTCCCCACACAAAAAAACAAAACAAAATACAACCCAACCCAACCCAACCCAACCCAACCCAATTTGTAAACAAATCAGCAACTCATTATAACAAAGAATGAACTTCATGCACACAAATTCCAAAAATATAATGAAAACCCAATTCAATAAAATTGAAATTAGCTCAATACAAACAAAGCCAACACAAAATTCCTCCATAAACAAACAAAAGAAAACATAACCCAGTTCAGAAAACTTGAAAATTTTATCAAAAATCAAACAAGAAATGGCATAGGAAGAACAAAGAGACAAGGAAGGGGTGTACTTCAGTGAAAGTGTCATTGAAAGAAATGCGATGGCCGTCTTTCTCTGTATCAATGAGCACGCCGTCGCAGTCGAAGAGGAGAGCAGAGGGAAGAACAGAAGAAGAAGAAGCCAAGCACGTGAGTCCTTCTCCATTTCGATAGCTCTTCTTACTTAATGCTCTGTTTGTGCTTAATGACTCTAAATAGAGAGTAAAGCAACACAACACTATCGTCTTAGCATAAGCAAATACATATATATATAACAATCTGTAAAATATATTAATGCCAGATTTAAACAAAATAAAGATTGATTCAAACCAGAGTTTGGAGGTAATAAACAAATCCTCGCGCTTCACAATACCATCTTCAAACCCTAGAAATCTTAGAAAGAGAAAGACAGAGAGAGCAAAAGAGACTGGGGAGAAAGAGAAAGAACCTATTTGTATTGCGGAGGTGGCGGTAGTGATTTATAGCGGTGGCGATGTGCAACAGACGTGAGCAACGGTGGTGAGGGACTTCGGTGAAAATGTGAGGTTCTCTGAGAGAAAGAGAGAGAGAGAGAGAGAGAGAGAGAGAGAGAGAGAGGAAAGAGAATCAAATCTGGGCGCCTAAATCTAGGTGCCTAAAATATGTTCCCACTAAATATTAACTCTTTTAGTGACTAAAACGTTTTTTAGTCACCATAAGTTCACTATTTGGTAACTAATTGTACTTTTGTTGGAAAAAATTAAGTATACCGTGACTAAATATTTTTTAGTCGCCAAAGCATATGTAAGCTATTATTTGGAAAAATTTCCCCCCCCAAAAATTGAAAAACTTTCCCTCTAAAAAATTTGTTATCATTGCCGACTAAATTCAGATTTTAGTCGCCAATTGTATCACTATTGGCAACTAAATAATTTTTTAGTCGCTGAAAATAATGTTTTGACTATTAAACTTGTGGTTGCCAAAGATAAAAAGTAAATTTTTGTTTTTCATTCGGCGACTAAATAATTTTAGTAGCCAAAAGAAACTATACAGCGACTGAAATTGTTTTGGTTGCCAATTATGGCATATTTAGCGACTAAATATTTTTTTAGTCGCCAATTGTGGCATTTTTAGCAACTAAAATTTTTTTAGTCGCCAATAATTAATATACCCCGACTAAAAAAAATTAGTAGCCAAATCTTGTACTTTTGCCGACTAATATAATTTTTTGGTCGCCAATTCCACAACTTTTGGCGACCAAATTTTTTTTAGTCGCCAAATTTGGTCACCAAAAGTGTAATTTCCTGTAGTGTCACTTCCATAAGCTTCTGTAATGTCATTTCAACTTGGGTTGAATGAAATTCAGGTTAAATCCGGATCACTCTCATGTTTTTTTTTTTGTTTTTTATGTTAAGATGGGTCGATTGATTCGCCATCACAAAATCATTAATTAGGATAACAAAAAAAAATAATTGTAAACTTAGATTTCAAATAAGTAATTTGAAGATTCCACCTCTTATCAATGATTTGCTAATTATTTAGTATCTCTTCAATATTTGATAAGTTACAATCAATTAACATATTATTATAAGATTCATTCACTTGGCCTACACACCAAAACATACATTTCTCTCCCTAACTATATAAATCATAACTAACGTATGCCAAAATTGAATAAATTTTCTTAATCACCAAGTGTAAATTGTATACTTTAAACTAATCAAATAACACCTTTTATCCCTCTACTTTGAAGTTGTCAATATTTATCATTAAAATTAAGAAATTTTTTATAAGTTATAATTTTTGTTGTAAAACTATTTCTAATTCTAATGATAAATACTAGCAACATTAACTATGGAATCACTATGACACAATTAAGATGTTAGAGATTAAAAAAATGCAATTAACCCATGAAAAAAAATTAACAATGACTCGGTGACTAAAAGCACTGAAGAACAAGCCATGTTAATCCAAAAATCTTTAATTAGGTGCATAAAGCACTTTAACTTAATCTCTGCACAAACAAACACGTGCAAATTGATCACCAAACCTGTCTCTTTCACTTCTCTTTTTTCTTCTTTTGCACTTTTAAAGGATCATGGTTGCTCCAACTACGTCATATTCATTCACTTTCATTAAGTAATTAATTAATCAAATAGGAATTAAAATTAGTGGTGTCTGTACACCTGATAGGTGCATTGTTAAAATTGAAAGAAAGTACAAAATTTGATTTAGAATTTTTTGTGATTAATTAAAAGAAGTTACAAAAAGACAAATTTTTACAAATTGTGATATAACTTTATTGAATGTTCTGAACTATAGTACAGAACACACCCCATGAACACCTAAACAATATGACTTTAATCCTGTTGTAGATAGGGAGCATGAAATTGAAGGGGTGGGGGGAAAGGAGAATGGCATATCCAATCTTACTTTGTTTGGAGCTTTCTTTTGTTTAAAATATTTGTTTGTTGTTCATTAGTGACTAATTAAAAGGAGATCTTGTCCATGGGAAAGAAAACAACAATGGTGGGTTAGCACCCTTTGGTAGTCTTGTCCAATGTGGATGTTTGGTTTGGTGCGAAAAAATAACATGACAAACAAAAATACTGCTGGCTTTAATGCAACCAGTTTAGTTTGGAGGTGTTAGTTTCACATATGGAAAAACTATCTGATGATTGTATTTTCAATGGGAGTCAGCCTAATCTTAAGGATCTGAGTGTTAATGTCAAATGGAGAGTGGCTCTGTGGGCCAAATCCAGCCTCCCAGGTTTCTCTTACTCTAGGCATGATATTGTTCACTACCTTAGTCAGCTCATGTTCTGTTGTTAAGTGTGTTTGCCCCATATTTCTGTTTGTTTCTTTGGTGTTGTTGTGCTATATTCTGTTGTTCTGGTGTATATGTTGTTACCTGGTGCATCTGTTAATCTGGTAATCTATGTTGAGGCTGCTCTTATGTTCTGTTGTTAAGTGTGTTTGCCCCTATTTCTGTTTGTTGCTTTGGTGTAGCTGTGCTATATTCTGTTGTTCTGGTGTATATGTTGTTACCTGGTGCATCTGTTAATCTAGTAATCTGTGTTGGGGCTACTTGTGTCTGGTGAATATTATCACTTTGGTGTCTTTTACCTTGGTGCTTACTCTGGTGCACCTGCTCCGGTGCTGATTGTTCTGCTACAACACTGCTGTCTTCATAGCTATGTTGTACTGTATCTGTATTTGGAGCAATTTAAGGTCTGCAGTTGAGGGCTACTAACTAGTTGGCACCTTAGTGTGCTACCATTTGCTGTGACCTGTTTTGTCATTAGCTGGTTGTTGTTTTGGTGTTTTGGGTGGCTTTTGGAGTCTACTGGTGTGCTGGTTTGCTGGCTTTGGTATTACCTGCTCCAGTGCTGGCTGTGTATCTATCTGTCTCAGTGCTAGTTTGCTAGTTTGGGCAACACCTGCCTCAGTCCTGGCTATGTTTCTATCTATCCATCTTGGTTTGCTGGTTTGGGTAACATCTTCTAGTCTGCCACCATTGGCTGGGAGCAAACTCTGCTTCACTTTGTGCGTTTATGCTGTGTATCTACTAGATCTACTGTCTAATTTTTGTGTATTTGTTGGTCCCTCACCTATTTAGCTGTAATTTTTTTTTTTTGGTCATTGTTCTTTGTGATTTGTGCATAACAACCAAATTAATGTATAAAGTAATTATTTTATTTTTTTCAATGTTTCAAAACTTTAAAATTTCATTACTTTTGTTTTGCACATCTGATTTCATAAAATTTATGTTTACAAAATGTATTTGCTGAGATCTATAAAACTACAGTCTATATTGAATATCAAATTTAATTTCCCTCTTTGAGGGTTACATTGATATCTCTCCCTCTAAGATGACTTCATGTAGAATTGTTCATCTATGTGACATTTGAGTATGAATAAATGCCAAGTTACTAGTCAAATTATCCAACTATATGCAATCGACAAATAGGCAAAACATCCCGATCGGTTATTATTATTTTGTTTACTTAAAAAAGCAATGATAATCGAACTCCTAAACTTACTTAAGCTCTCTTCCATTACAGAGTATTTTTCCATATGCTGTCCATTCCCATGTTCATCTTTGCTTGATGTGTAGGGTTCGAATAATGGACAAGAGTTGGATGATGATAAAAGACAGGCTAAAAAGTAAAGAGTATCAAGAAGGTGTTAAGTCATTTATTGAGTTTGCTACAAAGAATTTAGGGCCACAGGATGAAATTTGTTGTCTGTTTGTTTATTGCTTGAACGACACAAAATTTAGTCAACAAGTTGTACGGTTGCACTTGATTCGAAGAGGAATCGCATGTTCTTATCGTACTTGGGTGCACCACGGGGAACATGTTCCCATGTCTCGTGATCATCCTACTATACGAAACGATGATACTGAAAGTAACAAAGCTGGAATGACAGCCAATCACGAAAATTTGGGTGAACTTCCTACCATGTTAGAAGAGATTTACATGAGTGGTCTTATAGATGATCATATCGACGAAGATCGTACTAGTTCGGAGAGGCACAATTTGTTGAAGTTCATGAAGTTGTTTGATGATGCTCAACGCAAAGTATATCCAGAGTGTGAAAATTTCTCCATCTTGTCCTTCGTTATTAAGATACTTTACGTCAAGGTGTACAATAAATAGAGCAACAAATCTTTCGATATGGTTATGCAAGTTTTCAAAGACATTCTACCAAAGTGTGATGAAACTGTTCCATGCACACTTTATAAAGCGAAAAAGTTCTTATGTGAATTGGGTTTGGGATACGAGGCCATTCATGCATGCAAGAATGATTGTACTTTATTTTGGAAGGACAACGTGACATTAGAGAATTGCCTTACATGTACGGAGTCCAGATACAATTTGAACGATAAGAGGGGTAAAAAAATTCCACACAAAATATTGAGGTACTTTCCTTTGACACCGAGGTTGAAGAGATTGTACATGTCGAAAAAAATAGCCGCATATATGAGATGGCACAAAGATAAGCGTATGGATGATGGAGTACTAC
Organism: Camellia granthamiana; assembly: GCA_036172215.1. NCBI lineage: Eukaryota > Viridiplantae > Streptophyta > Magnoliopsida > Ericales > Theaceae > Camellia > Camellia granthamiana. The sequence goes on along the minus strand of CM069914.1, from coordinate 6,152,769 downwards.
GACATCCAGTTGATGGTGAGGCATGAAAGGACTTTGATAGGTTGTATCCTACGTTCTCTGCGGATCGTAGAATGTAAGGCTAGGGCTTGCGATGGATGGTTCCAATCCATTTGGAAATATGAGTATATCGTATAGCATGTGGTCCGTAATCCTAATGCCTTACAATCTACCCCCATGGAAGTGTATGAAAGATCCATTTGTCATGATGTCATTGCTTATTCCCAGACTATCTGCACCTAGAAGAGATATCGATGTTTACTTGCAACCATTAGTAGAGGAGTTAACCAATCTGTGGGAGCATGGTGTGCAAACGTATGATGCCTCAAACGGCCAAATATTTACAATGCATGCAGTAATCTTGTGGACCATCAATGGCTTCCCTGCATATGGTCACTTGTATGGTTGGAGTACAAAAGGTTACTTGGCCTAATCTAATTGTAACATGGATGCATCATCTCAGAGTTTGCAAAGTAAGATAGGGTATATGGGTGCTCGGCGGTACTTACCTGAGAACCATAATTGGCAAAGAAGTAAGCTCTTCAACGATGAAATTGAGAATTGGTCCAAACCTGTGGAGTTATCGAGAGAACAAATACTGGAGCAAATTAATTTGGGGACGTACAGGCCGTATGGAAAGCATCCAAAATATAGGGACTTTGTTGATGTTGATTATTGCAGGAGAGTGGTAGGTAACTTTAGTAGTGATATTAACATTCTAGACATGGTGAAATTTAGTAATAGAATGGCATACACAATGACTTTAATACATACAAAAGCAAAAAGCATGTGTTGAAGTTTGAAATATTGATGATGACATATGTATGATACCTATATTTTGATATCGACACATAATCAATTCCATGACTTGTTAAGAGTTTTAATCTAGAGAGTTCAGACATTTGGAATTAGCTTTTAGAAGATGAAATTAATGTAGTCGTAATATGTGGTTTTTCAATATATGTTTCCTTGTTGCAACTCATTGCTGTGATGGAAATATGAATAGGTTGAGCTTTGTTATAGCATTATTCAATTCAAGTTTTATTTGGTTGTGTTCTTTGTGCATGTTGGCAAAAGAAAATTTTACCATTATATTTTTATCTACCTCAATCTGCAATATGTTGTTTGAAAATCTGTGTAGTCATTTAATTGGCTTGTACACATACGTGAATGTGAATCTGTTAGAGATTTTTTTCGATGTCCGAACTCATCGAATGAATTCAATTCAACTGCTTATGTGATCGTTGATATTGAGGTTTCAGTTGTTCGATCTTCATGAGTCAAAGATCCAAAAAAATGATAATAACAATAAATAAAATTTAAAAAAATCTTGATGACATATTTTTAAAATGACATATGTTACATGGAGTTGTGTGCATGGACTTGGGCAAGCAAGTGCAGGTACCATTACTTGTGCGCAATTTAGTGTTTATGGTTTTGTTGTAAATAGGGTAGACTACTTTTTTAAGGTTCGAGAAAAGAACAATGGTGTACTTTTTTCTTTTTTTCTTCTTCATGCTTTTTTCTCCCTGTTTTGTGTGTGTGTGTGGTTGTTAAAGACCGATGAAAACCTAAAAAGCATGGACACTTCATAAAACACTTTTTGAACCCTCCAAACTCAACTTATGTGATGAATCTCTTCATAGTAACAATGTGTACTATGTATGTTTCGAAACATTTATCAGATAAATACATTATGTGTAATTTAATGTTCTACAATTGTTTTGCTTTCTTTAAAAGCAATTGTTATGTGAATGATATCTTAATGTTAAGTTATGGTATATATGACTTTTTAACTGTAGTTAGTGTTATGTTTCTTTTCTTTTTCTTTTTTTTTTCTTCTTTAGTACATTTGAATAAACTATTCATATGTTGGACATATAATAAATTTATAAAATATAAAATTTTAATGTGTCTCAAGCTTATTGTGTCCTCATTTTTTTGAAAATTGTCGTGTCACTATTTTATGTCATGTGTTTGTGCTACTTAGATGAAAACCAATCTATTCATGGCTCCACTAGTTGAGGCATGTTATGATATGATTCTACAACTGGGAGAGACACTTTCAAGTTGATTTAGGCTATCTCACGTTTAGATTGAAACCTCAAGAAGAAAGAGTGGATAGAGCAAGCTAGAGACATATTTCATTGGGTTAGTTGCCAATAAGGTGAGCTATACCCATTGAGGGAGATAAACCTTTGCCAAATTGCCTATGTGCCTGCAGCTACTTTCATTCTGCATGATAGTTATTGAATACTAGGTTCAATAGAAGAGGCCTATGTCGTGAAAATTCAAAGCAGCCCCCAAACCACTCTATGGATGCCATGGGTAGCTTCCTCATGTCAAATAAGCCCTGTGGGGATAGACAGGATGTAATTAGCACCCGTAGGTTGGGAGTTGGTATGAAAAACGCCATAAACTTAGCTGAAAGAGTCCTTTCGAGGGTGAAAATTCAAAGCAGCCCCTGAACCACTCTATGGATGCCATGGGTAGCTTCCTCATGACAAATAGGACCAGTGGGGACAGACGGGATGTAATTAGCACGCGTAGGTTGGGAGTTGGTGTGAAAAACGCCATAAACTTAGTTGAAAAAGGCCTTTCAGAGCCAAAAATTCAAAGTAGCCCGTGAACCACTCTATGGATGCCACAAGTAGCTTCCTTGTGACAAATAGGACATGTAGGGATAGATAGGATGTAATTAGCACGCGTAGGTTGGGAGTGGGCCTCAAAAACACCATAAACTTAGCCGAAAAAGGCCTTTCGGGGCTAAAAATTCAAAGCAGCCCCTGAACCACTCTATGGATGCCACGGGTAGCTTCTTTGTGTCAAATTGGACCTATGGGGTCAAACAGAATGTAATTAGATCGTGTAGGTTGGGAGTTGGCATCAAAAACGCCATAAACTTAGGGAAAAAAGGCCTTTTGGGGCCAAAAATTCAAAGCAGCCCCCGAACCCCTATACGGATACCACAGGTAGCTTCCTCGTGTCAAATAGGACCTGTGGGGACAGACAGGATGTAATTAGCACTCATAGGTTGGGAGTTGACTTCAAAAACGCCATAAACTTAGCCGAAAAAGGCCTCTCAGGGTCGAAAATTCAAAGCAGCCCCCGAACGACTCTGTGGATGCTACGAGTAGCTTTCTCGTGTTAAATAGGACCTATGGGGCCAATGGAATGTAATTAGCACACGTAGGTTGGGAGTTGGCGTCAAAAATGCCATAAACTTTGCCGAAAAAGGCCTTTCGGGGCTGAAAATTCAAAGCAGCCCCCAAACCACTTTATGGATGCCATGAGTAGCTTCCTCATGTCAAATAGGACCTATGTGGACAAACGGGATGTAATTAGCACGCGTAGGTTGGGAGTTGGTGTGAAAAAGGCCATAAACTTAGCCGAAAAAGGCCTTTCAGAGCTAAAAATTCAAAGCATCCCCCAAACCACTCTATGGATTCCATGAGTAGCTTCCTCATGACAAATTGGACATTTGGGGACAGATAGGATGTAATTAGCACGCGTAAGTTGGGAGTTGGCGTGAAAAATGTCATAAACTTAGCTGAAAAAGTCCTTTCGGGGCTGAAAATTCAAAGCAGCCCCCGAACCACTCTATGGATGCCACGGGCAGCTTGCTCGTGACAAGTAGGACCTGTGGGGATAGACGGGCTATAATTAGCACGCGTAGGTTGGGAATTGGCGTAAAAAATGCCATAAACTTAGCCAAAAAAGGCCTTCGGGGCCGAAAATTCAAAGCAACCCCCAAACCACTCTATGGATGCCACAGGTAGCTTCATCATGTCAAATAGGACCTATGGGGATAGATAGGATGAAGTTAGAACGCATAGGTTGGGAGTTGGCGTAAAGAACGCCATAAACTTAGCCAAAAAAGGCCTTTTGGGGCCGAAAATTCAAATTAACCCCCCGAACCACTCTATGGATGCCATGGGTAGCTTCCTCGTGTCAAATAGGACTTTTGGGGTCAGACGAGATGTAATTAGCATGCGTACATTGGGAGTTGGCGTCAAAAACGCCATAAACTTAGCCGAAAAAGGCTTTGCGGGCCGAAACTTCAAAGCAGCCCCTGAACCACTCTGTGGATGCCACGGGTAGCTTCCTTGTGTCAAATAGGACCTGTGGGGATGGGATGTAATTAGCACGCGTAGGTTGGGAGTTGGCGTCAAAAACACCATAAACATAGTCGAAAAAGGCCTTTTGGGGCTGACTATGTTGCACAACCTTACATTGATTGTAATTTTGTAGGGGCTACATGTTTTTTTGTCACTCCTGAATATGCTGCACAACCTTAAATTGAATGTCATTTTTTAGGGGCTACATTTTTCCTTCTAGCTGTTGAATATATATGCTACACAACTTTACATTGATTGTCATTTTTTGGGTTAATGCTGTGCACTTTGCGTTGTTTTGGTTCCTGATATTTCAATAATGTTAATTTCATTTTCAAAATATTATGATTAAGGGATGAAACCACCTCAGCCAAAAAATAAAAATACAAAACGAAAAAAAATCCCTTTACAAGTCTATTAACATTTTTTTGCGTGGTCTTATGTTGAAATGTTATATGGAACTAATGGGTGTAATTTTTGTTTTGTAGATGGCTTTTGGCATTGACATGTGGATCTTCCATTTTTTTGTACAGAGGATAATTTACACTTTTGAACAGTTGGGAATTTTTTTGTCGTCCTCTACTTTTTGTGTGGAATTTGGATGAATTGTACATATAATTTTTGGCGGGGTAAGTAATACTTTTGACATGGAACTTGTATTTGTTGCCATGGTATATAGCTTACCTTTTGTCATGATACATATTACCATGGTAATTTGTACCATGCCAAATGGTCATTACAATGCATAGAAGTAAAAATATTTTTGTGTACGAAGGACATTGTTTTGGTAATGTATTTGTTATGTATGATGTTATTTTTGTAATTGGAATATATATAGTTGGTTTGTATATAAGTTTACATTAAAAGGTATTCTTTTTTGTTTGATGGTTGTAAGTGAAATATGCGTTATGGAATAGGTGATAATATATCCATATTGTTTTGTTTGCATACCTATTACAAGTTGCAGTGGATACATATAGGTTGTGGAAAAATTTATCAAAATGAAAAAAAAAAAATAAAAACATAAAATGATGTTTTTGGCGACAAAACAATTGGTAGCAAAAAATGGAGTGAAATATTTTTAGTGACTAAAAAGTTAGTAGCGGAAAAAGAATTAAATCTTTTGGCAACTAAATATTTAGTAGCCAAAAAGAATTAAAAACAGTTTAGGCAACTAATTATTTAGTAGCAAAAAAAAACCAATTTTGGCAACTAAATATTTTAGTTGCCAAAAACATAATAATTATATCATAGGCGACAAAACCTTTGGTAGCTAAAAAAAAATTAGACTTTGGCTGACTAACCTATGTAGTGGCTAAACAAGAAATTGGACTTTCGACGACTGAACATTCAGTAACTAAAACAATGTAGATGCACAAGAAAAATATTGGTGACTAAAACTTTGGTCGCCGTAGATACTTTTGGCGACAAAAAAATTTAGTAGCTGAAGATGTAATTTAAATTAAATTAGTATCATTTGAGCGACTAACAGATTAGTCGCCAATTTGCCTCATCAGTGACTAAAGTTATTTTGTCGCCAATACCTTTTACTTTTACTTACTAAAACATTAGTCGCCATTTGATAGGACTTTTGGCGACTAAATATTTTTTAGTCGCTAATACCTTCCCCGACAATCTTCCCGTGACAAATCCAGTGACCAAAATATTTAGTCGGGAAACTATTTCGGCGGCTAAAAACCTTACTTTTGGCGACTAAAAATTTAGTCGCCAAAAGTGCAATTTCTTGTAGTGTATCATCATTATTAATATTTCGTTCATCTCTTTCTTTCTTTTTTAAATATAGATTTTTCTATCATATTTACCATCTTTGTTCCTTACTGAGCAAAACAAAACAAAACAAAACCCAAAAAGAAAAAGAAAATAAAAAAGAAGAAGGAAAAACGTAATCGGCAAGCCCAAAAGGGTTTCCTTGCTTCTCCATGTCATGACTATGCCTTCCCTTCTTTTCAATCTTTTCATTTTTGTTTATTTATTTGTTTATTTACTTTACTTGCTCTCCAAACAAATCTCAATTTTTCCTTATATATATATCATCAAAATTGAAGTAGACATTTACTTCTTCAATCTGTCTTTTTTTCTCCTTTTTAGTCCCATGCTCTCTTTTTTTGGGTAAGTAACTCTCATGCTCTCTCTTTCATCATCCTCGCATATTGTGATACAAACTTTGAATTTAAATTGGGTGTTTTTAGAATGAGAGTTGTCAATTTCATAAAAGAGGAGAATTGTAATTTTTGTCAAAACTTGCATACCTTTTGCCTTAAAATTTTAAATACCTTTTGCCTTAGAATTTTAAATCTTCCATTTTTGGAGATCCATGGTAATATAATAGATGATTAAAGTGTTGGTGATGGAGGAGATTTTTTTGAGGTAATTTGGGTGGTATACAATATGCTCTCCCTTAAATCTCTTTACGAAGAGTCTTATTTTAATTATCTCCAATTTGTACTCCATTTGTTATACTTGTCATTTGATAAATTGTGTGAAATCATCCTATATTTATACGTTTGATTGTTGTGGTCTTGTGATAAAATTCTGTGAAGTTATTTTGTGTTGACTATATTGATTTGTCTGACTAAATGACGTAAAAATACTCCGTTATGGATCAAGTGGACCTTGCCAATAGCTTGCACCAATACGCCCGGATAAGCGGTTATGCCTGGCTGAGGTGAGTGAGGCAAGTCACCAATCATGTACTCAGTACAATCGGGTATTTGGTCTTGGGTAAGTTATCATATGTTGAGTTAATTTGTGTAAATTAAAGTATAACACAGCGGGTAAAAATTTTAGATCATACCTTAATGACAGAACCTGAAACGAAGAATCTCATGGGTAAATCACATGCTTCAAGAATGCGAACAACGAACCCAGCAGTGAAGTGATACCACAATATGAGTATCACCCACACAAGTTACAGTGCAAAAAGCTTGATTGTTGTTTAATGGGATAGAGCCAGTATGAGAAAAACATACGTTGTTTCATTATTCCATATCCCATATATCATATCAGATATATAGGATAACTATATCATCTATCCATATCAGTTGATATGATAGATATATAGATATCATGAGTGGTTATCCAAATAAGTTTTGAATTCAAATTCAAACTTATATGGATAAGGTTCAAAAGGTTCATGGGTCATGCCACATGGGCGCCCAATTTCTAACACCTCCCACTCGCACATGAGTTGGCATGACACTGCCACATCTCTATCTCAATCTCCTAAAAAATGAACAATCTCATACTAGCCAATGCACCATGCGACTGCTGAGAACACCTGCATGTGGGAGCTCTATACTAGAAACTCAAGATGAGTCAGCATAGAGACATCAACCCAAAATGAACAGAAATAGTGTCTTATGTACCCAGACCCATCTAGCTACATCGGTCCAAAAACATCTCTAATCCCTCAAAGAGCATATTTGACTCTCCTAGATCCCGCATTATGTTCACACCCAATCAGTATCCCATAAAGAGTGATGTAAGTTATCGATAGTGAATATAGAGCAGAGATGTAGAATTAGATGATCTTCCCTTCACCCTCATATCATTTAATTTGAAATTGACCGCTTTCCCAGTAATGTCCCTTAAAGCCGAATCATATATGATCGCAGGCAACATACCAAAGTAGCTTAACATCAACTCCTCATCTTATGACATAGTCAAAGGTCACAAAAGGCACAAAGTGAAGTCCTTTAAGAAAAATGACTTTTAGGACTCACACGGTGAAGAAGCAAGGATCTATTCTTTCACCTCGCTAACGGGTCGATAAGCACATGCAGTACGAATGCATGTTATAGTGGAGTAACTCTTCCAAAGAGTAATGTTAAACTCACACACCATACAGATCTTAGTCTAGTCGCTCTTAAGCTCACAAGTCACTTCCTAGCGTCTAACTCGAATTCTCTATTTGCTCGCCTCTCAGGCATCAAATGAGATCTCGCATTTGGCTATCCATAACAGGCACATCATGGAAAAAATGGGTACCGTCATATCCATGGTCAGTCTCTAACAAGACCTTATCTTGGCTCCAACCAAGGCGACATAGCAAATGGATAATTTAAGCCTCTCTTGACTCCAAATAAAAATAAACCACTAGTCTCATCCTTGCTCGCTCCCAAGCGCCAAGGGCAATTGCTCGTGTGAGTGAGCCAATCTTGCCTGCTGACATCATCATCTGCTAATCATTATGACACAAACCATAATAGTGTCAACATCCCATCATCTCACAACAAATAAGTGATCGATTTTAAAAAAATACGACTACAGCTTGCTCAATTCTAGATTCCAAACATAAGCCTTATCAGCACCTCTTGCGATAAGTATATACAACGGAACCCACCATGTGCGCCTCACATGAAGTGATTCAAGATCACTACCTCTTGCGCAATAACCTCTCTAAAGATATTTTGGTGACCAATCTGTGTCCATTCAAGATGTGCCCAACTAGTGCATTGAATCTTACAAGGAGCAAATTAATATACTACTAGTAAAGCATTCTATCCACAATCTAATGAGCAAGGTCAATGTGTAAACAACTCAGTTGACCATTTACCAAAGATAACACTTATCATGCGGAATACGACCACATAGCGTACTTCAGGCTCCCACAAAAAAAAAAAAAAAAAAAAAACAGGAATATAGGTCATCTATTTCTCCCAAAGACAATCCGAGGATTCACTCAATAGCTAAGGCTTTGACTTTTACCAATAGGTAAGTCAATGGGTTTGCAATTTTGCATCTAGAATCATTCTAGGAATGTAAGTCATTAAAGACAAACCAGGAATTCTCCCAAAACAATCCCTAAGGATCGTACATCCGAGCATATAAATTACATCACCCATGTCCATCATATCTAAAACAGAGGACTGCCCACCCTAGATGGCGGCAACCTTATAAATTCCTGGCTCATAATGACTAAGTAAGGAAAAACTTCTTTTGGACCATTGATTGCCTTAATGGTCTTCATCGATCATCGTTGGCTTATCATGGCTTGACGAAAATCTAAGAACTACTATTTGGATAACTATTTTAGGCTGTAAAAGATTTATTGGAACTAGCAACCTTTTTGTGCTCCTAACTTTTCACCATAAAAGTAGAAGGTAAATCCCTACGGATCTACTTATCCAATCCTCCAACAAGAAGTTGGGTCACAATGTCCACAAATCAATGTTTCGAACTTATGTCAATCATAGCCTAAGTCAAAATAACCTCACTCCTCAGGAGGAAGTCTTCTCATGCCTACACTTTTTTCAATGGTGCGACTTTTCGGTATGTAGCGAGCCTTATGCCTAAATAATGGCTATCCAAAATGCGCATAACTTTAGAATAGTTTCGCGTCTTAATGGAAAGTCAACCAAATTATAGAAATGGTTAATCCTCAAAGACTTTGTCTTCAACTGTGCAACATTGATCCACTTTCTAAAAACATGGGACTAGAGCCTTTGGCATTATCCTAGGCTCTTTATCATCTTGTGGAGCAATCATGAATGTTTCCCTCTCAATCACCCAGTGATGATGGAGAAAATTTTCACATTCGCTACCACGCAACTAAGAATGTAGAGTATTCTTCTCTAATGGAGTAATCCATTAGTAGGCACACCGCTCCCACTGTCCCTAGGATATTGGAAATTTCTTTCCATTCTCAACTAGGCTACATAAAAGCGCTATGCTTAGAATTCTCTATCTTATAGAGTTTCAAAACTCTATTCACGTCACCTTTACTAAGAAAACTTTATGTGACTTAGTTACACTACCACAAAGCTGCTTACCTATATGCACATGACCCGGAGGGTTTACATGACAGCATACAATAATGCACCACATGACCCTATGTGTTTACAAGATAGCATACAATAATGCGCTATAGAACCCTAGGTCTTAACTTCGCAACCTTATGAAAAGTTAAAATAAAGATAAGCTGCTTAACGGTTACAGATCGCCCATAGATGGCTCTCCGCTAACCCATTACTCAAATAGAGTGTAAAATCTGATATGGAGGGCACTTAGTGAGGGATATAGGCAACAAACTAAAGTGCAATTCCCAATTGGAAAACATTTTGCGTCATCATCCACCTAACATTAACAATACTTAATTCATTATCTCTACTACAGTCTTGTGTTGCTGAGTACTAGGAATAATCAATTTTCTAAGCATCCATTTCTCTTCACAGAGCTTTCTAAAAAATAACTCAAATAGATACTCGCCACTTTGGTCAAAACTAAAAGCATGAAAGCTCTTATCTAATTGATCTCGACCTCATATGTGCAATGTAAAAAATCATTTCAAAACTTTTTGACTTATGGGAGATCAAATAGTCTTGACTAAGATGCGTATTGTAATCTATAAATGTGTCGAGATTTGGGGCTAGCTATCATACCCTTACACATATCCAGTCACAAATATCATAGTGGACTAAATGTGCCGATACAAATGCCCTTCTGCGGCTTTCCTACTTATATGTGCGCAACCATTGCGAACAAAATTACACATTCACATGAGAGCAGGATGTCATAAGCGAATGGGCCCGAGAGGGCCAAATCAAACCATCCATGTCATCTTCTCATTAATGTGATTAAGTATAATAAGCCACCAGCTCATGACCAATGTCATAAACTAACACTACAACAAAACTGACTTTTTATGGCACCACATCAACGGCATACAATATATGCATGTCATAGTTTCTCACTTTTACGACTTGCTTTTTTGCACGTCGTAAATACTTTTCCAACCACGGCGTGTCTATTGCGTAGGCTGTGAATGGTAATAACGATGATTTTTTTACGGCTTGCAATGCACCTCATAAATAATAAAACTTTCTACGACGTGCATATGGAATGTCGTTAATACATTAATTATACACGACACACATACGCCAGTCGTGAAAAGTGAATACTTTTCACGGCGCACATAACGCTCGCCGTTAAAAGTATTACACTTTTTACGACGCACACATCGCCTGCCGTTAAAAATATTACCTTTTTACGGCGCACAATACATGTCGTGAATTGTATGATATTAAAAAAAAAAAAAAAAAAAAGGCACAAAAATGAAATTTTGTGGCGCCAATTCACCAAAATATACATATATATCTTAGAAAAATAACATATACATCTTCAGCCCCAACATTAATGAAAGCAACTGTGATATCCCTATTCCGCAATATGTTAATTAGTCCTTAATATGAGCATGATTATGCGTTTAATATGATTTTGTGTGCCATTATGTGAAAATATGTGGTTTTGAATTTCTATCTGTTCACCGTAGGAATATCTGTTTGATTATCTGCTTTGGAAATTAAATTGAAGACCTTATCAGCCACAGAACCCGAAATTGATTACGCCATTTTGATTAGCATAATTTTTAGAACCTATGGTGAAATTTAATTGGAAATTGATTCGGATCAAATTAATTAGATTAAATTAACGAATTAAGTGCCCAATTGTTTTATATTAATAAATTGGAATTAGTGGGACTTATGTAAGGAAAGGCACTGCACCCAATTTACTCACTTGATCTCAAAAATCAGAATTTGTGTCTTAGAAAAGAGAGAGAGCCGACCTTGAGAGGGAAAGGAGGCATCTTGGTGTATTTTGGCTTATAATTTGTGAATTGGGAAGGCTAGGTGCAAGACTTGGCCACAATTGTGAGAATCAAGGCTCCTAGGTGAGTAATCAACCATTGACTCATGGATTTTTGTTTGTAAATTGTGAATTCAAGTTTGATTAATGGTCAAGAACATGAGTTAGTTTGATCATAAGGAAATTGGGTTGATTTCGTTATATTTGAAGTCAATAGATGCATGCATATAGGAAATTACTATGAATTTCCATATTTGAACACAATGTGTATAATCTATGTTGAATCTTGTTTGAAATCCACGTATTTGATCATCTCTTCACCAATTAAGTTGATATGAATTAATATTTCTCACATACAAGAGTAGATTATGGAGGTATGAGCTTTGCATGTTTGAATTTGATGTGTTGGTGATGAGTTTGGGTTAATTTGAGGCATGCATGTAAGTAATTCAAAAAATTGAGCTTCATTGTGTTGTAATTTGGTGTTGGTATCATGTTAGTATATGTATATGTGAAATTTGAGCCATGGCATGCAAGAAATGTTGGTTAGAGTGTTGAATTCGAGCTCAAGAACCATTCTAGAAAACCCAGAATTTTTGATGTCCGCTCAAGCGGGGGAACCGCCGCTCGAGCGGGGATTTTGAGCTCCCAGTATTTTCTTGCAGGCATGGTGTCCGCTCGAGTGGGGAAGTTCACGCTCGAGCGGGGAGCTATGTAGGATGAACTTCCGCTCGAGCGTCCGAGTTCACGCTCGAGCGTAAAAATGATACAACCAGCACTTTTGCAGACCTAATGGGTCCGCTGGAGCGGGGAATCCCACGCTCGAGCGGAGACCCTGTTTTCTGAAATTTTGAAAGTGTATTCTGTGTTTCGTTTTCCGTTCTCTTTCACTTGCAAGCACTCTTAGGCATGCATTAAGTATTGTAATTGAGTTAAAGAGATAAGAATGAAGCCTAAAGAGGAATATGTGAATTAAAGAACGGATTGAATCGTTTGTGACCCATATGTGCTATATGATGTGTAGGGTCAAGCTCCAAGGCAAATCCACAAGCCGATCACTGTGAGTAATATCTTAACAAGATATTTGAAATGCGTTGTTGTCCAATTGTTTACTCTATGTAAGTTTTGTAAGTTCATTAATTTGAATGGTGGACACCGATTGACATAAATGATTGGGCCGAAGGCCGATTGACATAAATGATTGGGCCGAAGGCCGATTGACATAAATGATTGGGCCGAAGGCCGATTAACATGAATGATTGGGCAGAAGGCCGATTGACATGAATGATTAGGCCCAAGGCCAATTGACATGAATGATTGGGCCGAAGGCCGATTGACATAAACGATTGGGCCGAAGGCCGATTGACATGAACGATTAGGCCGAAGGCCGATTGACATAAACGATTGGGCCGAAGGTCGATTGACATGAATGATTGGGCCGAAGGCTGATTGACATAAATGATTGGGCCGAAGGCCGACTGATACAAGTGATTGGGCGAAAGGCCGTCTGCTGTAACTGTTTCAAAGATTGCTTATGTATCTTCCTTATTTGATATTATTCGCTGGGCTTTCGCTTACGCTCATTCATGTACATGCAGGTGAGCCAAGGGATGTCCAGAATTAGCGTCGGTGAAATTGTGAGAAACAGTCAAAGTTTTGAGGAGTTAATCCAAACGTCTCACGCACGAGACTGTCTTCGCCTTTGTCCTTTGTTCATAGTTTTGTTATGTTGGCGAAAGCGTTGGACTATTTTTGTATATAAGTCTTGGGTTCGACTGATTTAAACTTGTATGATCCTATATGTACAGTGTTCTGTGTTAGTACATATTTTGATGTGAGTTATTAACATATAAATGTTTGGAACGTTATGGTGTGCATATAAGCACAGCTCTATGAATAAGGTTTTAAATTTGCTTCCGTTTGGCCCCTTTACTCTGATGAGTTTTGTTTTATTTGATTTGAGGCCGTAAATAATATCGTGATTACTGACTGGTTATGGCCTTAACCCATATGGGCGGGTTCGGATCGTGACATCAACTGATCACTGATGGAATAAAACTCTTACCATCGATGCTCCTCCATTGCCGATTTACATCCTCACCCTTCTCATCTTCGATCTGTCCCTCCCCCCTCAATCTTCCCAGCGTTGATCTACTTCACTTCACCATTTTGAGCCCTAATTTGAGATAAAATTCTTAGGAAAATGCCTCGTAGCTCGATTTTTAAGGCTCGAGTTTGGCTCGACAGCCCCAAACGACGTCGTTTTGGGCTGTCTTTTTTTTTTTTTTTTTTTTTTTTTCTTTTTCTTCTTTATTTCTTTCCCCTCTATTCTTTCCCCTCCATTCGAACACAGAGACGGAGAGGGAAGAGAAGAAGGTCGCCGATCGCCCAGCCGTCGCCCAGCCCGTCGCCGCCGATCTCCCAGCCCGTCGCCCAGCTCCGATCGTCGCAGCAGCCTCCTCCTCCTCCTTCCTCCTCCTCTTCCTCCTCCTTCCTCCTCCGCCCCGCCTCCTCCTCCTCCCCTGTGAATATGCCCCCTCCAGTCCTCCTCCTTCCTCCTCCTCCCTCTCTTCTCCTTCTCTTCTCCACCCTTCTTCTTCGTCTTTGGTGTCGAGCCACAGATTCGAGCCACTGTGTCGAGCTACGAATCGGAACCGAAATTCTTATTTGAAGAGAAAGAAAAAATGGCTTTCTCTCTCTCTCTCTCCAACTCCAAACCCATCGCCCTCTCTCTCTCTCTCTCTCTCTCTCTCTCAAAACCCCTCTCAAATCATCCACCTCCATCCTCTCTACAAGGCCCTTCGATTTCCCTCAAAGCTCCTCTCCCACCCCAATTTACAACGATTCGGATGTGAAGCCGAAGCCTCAAAAGTAACTCATCAAGAAGAACACGATGGCTGAGGAGAGCACACCTGATTTTGGAATCGGGGAAGAGGATGATGGGGAATAAGGGATTTTGTGAGGGGAGAGTCGGACTACGATGATTTCGGGGATGGAAAGAGGAAGAAGTTTGAGAAAGATGGTATTGGTAGTAGTAGGAAGAGGGACAGACATTGAGAAACACGTGTTCACTCTCTGCCCTCCTCGCTCTCTACCCTAGCTACTCCCTTTTCAGCGCCGCCGCCGAAGACACATGTTCACTCTATTATGTTTTTGTTTTTTTCAAACGAGAGTTGGTTCTAGATTTATTCATTTATTTATTGTAAGAAATCGAAATACTCTCATTTCCTCAATCCCCTTCAACCGCTCTCTAATCCTCTCAAATTTCGATGCTTATTCTATTCAATTTAAGCGAAACAAAGCTTCAAAAATCCGAGACCGAAATGGGAATTCCATCGACGATGAGGGACACTTGGGCAAACCGAAGATATTCGCCTTTGATTGCTTCACCGGCTGAGGATCAGAAGATTCTGAATTCACGCCGTTGCACTCAAGGTTTGTTTCTGACTAGTTTTTGAGTGTTTGGTTGATGAGAAAACCGGAAATTATGTATGGTTCATGGGTTTAGTTTGACCAATGCTATTATTTTTTTATAGATCATGGGTTGCTATTGAATGGTGTTTCTGGAATTTGCAGAGGGTGTTCGAGCAGTAATGAAGGCAGCTTCCATTGCTTGTGTTGGCAGTGCTGTGCCTACTGTATGTGATCTTTATCACTACTTTCTGTATTCACTGTGTATACAATTTCTGAATTTATTTGGGACATTTTACTGGTTTATCAGTACACTTTCAATGTGGGTATTTGGCATTCATAACTGTTCAATAACAAGATTGATTCACATAAAAACCACCTAATGGGTAGGTATCATTTGAGATAGAAAACAATCACTTGCTTTAGGGGGGCTGAGTGAGAATTTTTGTTGAGAGAGACAAAGTTATACACACAACTTTTTCCTATTTGACAATCTCATATTCATTATCTTAAATGAAGAAAATCCCAAATATATGTGGCCAATATGGAAATTCCCGGGGAGCAAGAACAAAATTTCATACAGGCAAATCAAGTGGAAAAGTTGAGGAAATCGAGCTTCCAGTTGCTCAAGTGGATATCATTATTTCAGAGTGGATGGGATATTTTTTTATTGTTCGAGAATATGTTAAATACAGTCCTTTATGCTCGTGATAAGTGACTTGTAAGTTACACTGCCCCTTTTTCTTTCTGAATAACCACTTTGATGCTATTGCTAATCTGGATGTATTAGTGCAATGTTTGGTGGTGGAGTTAGTTTGTTTTTCTTTCTTTTTTTGGTTTTGTTTTGTGTTTTATTTTTTTAATTTTTTATTTATTTTATCATGGAAGATGTTATTGGAGTTTAATTGGTCTTATCAGCTTGAATTGATTATAATCCGTTAGCCTTTATATTCTGAAAGTTCAACTCTTTGACTGGATCAGACGCCTCTTCTGCGATTTTCAGTGCTTTTGTTTAGAAACTTTATGGTGGTGGAAGCAAATTGATTAATTTAATTTTTATTGGATTTATATGCTCATAAAAGTTTCTGTTTGCTTATAATGGGTTTTCTGGTTAAAGTCATTTTATTCTAAGAGGTCTATCTTGAGTTGGGTTGTAATTTTTTTAAGTTACAATTTGATTCGTTTGTTTAGGAATTTTGTCTTGTTGGAGTTAAGTCTTAAATAGATTCTACATCAAGTGGGAAAATTTATTTTTTACTTTTTTTGTTCTTTAGGGTTTTCTAGCATCTTCATAATGGATATTGGATGTGAAATGAGATTTACACAAGTCCTCAATTGTTTTGGCCAATAGTAGTAGAGTTCAATGTCAGTTTTGTCTTGGTTAATGACCGACTCTGGAACAATGGAATTGGTTTGATTTGAGTGTGGTTTTTGGATGAACCATTGTTGAGCATGGCTATTTGTCACTAAAGATGACATCAAAGGCTTATCTTGCTTCTAGGTTAATTTGTTTCCTATCCCATATAGTTCTTTCAAGTTTTTCTTTCTTGGTTTTATGGTGATGAGGCTATTTTTATACCATTAAATCATGGTTGCTGACTTCCAGAATTGTATTGTACTTGTTGAGAATCAAGGTTACTTTTGACTGATGATCACTTTGAACTCCAGCTGCTAGCTAAAGAAATTGAGATTCATTTCATTCAATGATCATTACACAGGGTTCTAATGTATTATATACATGAGATACAATGCTTTAACCATAACCACTAACTTCCTAACCTAACCATAACTACTTGTAGTTAACTATAGTTCTAATAGACTAACAACTTGATCTGAGGAGGCTTCACACTACAGCTGTCATTTGTGGCTTGAGCTGTAGCTGCTGTGTCTTTGGCTAAGGCTGCAGCCTTGACTGTGCTGCTGCTCTATATCTGTTGTTTCTCTGTATCTGTGCTTAGCTCAGATATCTTATCACTAGCAACCACGTAAATTCTGTCATATTTCATCACAAAAAATATGCCAATATGGTTTAGCTATGTCATAAACTTCATATTAAAATTTGCACTCATACTATATTGCTATAGGGCCATGTCATAAACTGCATGGATTAGGATATATTGATCTTACCTTGTCAAGAATTTTGTGGTTAGTGCAGTAATGTTCTTGTTATTGGATGACATCTTCAGGCATTTACATCCAAGGGTTCACGTTATTGCTGTTGCTAGTTTGCAACATATGTAATTGTAATAATAGGTGGAAAACCTTTTATTTTCTTTATTTCTTTCTTCTTCTTTTGTTTGTTTGTTGTTTGCAGAGACAGATACTAGTCACACACTGATTATTCAAGTACGCTTATGTCAGGTATTATCCTCCTTTTTTCAATACAATTGTGTAATTTTTGTTGGTGCATGATTCTTATCAGGAAAAGAACAAAATTCTATGTGGAAATTATGCCAAGCAGTGTTGCGAAAAGGTTGAATTTGGTGTGGATCAGGTAAAGGCTTATATCAAATCTAATTGCTCTTAAATACTTGAACATGAGTTTAAATTTGATAAACTATTTAGAACTATGACTTTAAAACTTGGCCTATCAATCTTGAGGTTGTGGGTTCATACTTTGAAGCCAGCCACTTTCTGCAAATTATGCCATAAGGTTAGCTCTATATCTAATCTGTCTCTCCCGGAACCCATTTGATGGAGGAGCTAAACTGTACGCTTTTTTTTATATTTTTTTTATCACTTTTATTTGAATTGAAATTTGGGTTTCATCAGGTAGATTTGTGTATATGGTTCCAATTTAAGTGAATTATTTATATAGGAAAAATTTATCTTAGTATATTATATTACTTGAATTTAATTTATATGGGTTCCAGTTTGATCTATTTATAATCAAATTAGAATTATTTTATATTCGGGTTGGCTTTCAATCTTGGTTGTGCCCATTGGCAGTCTGGGAAGGATGTTTTGCCTTTGTTACTCCGACTAGTTTTCTACAAAACTGATATTTTTTCAAGTCTGAGATGCTTATATGGAATGTGAAGCTGCTTGTTGATGTTGACCATTCATTATTTTGTTAGTGACAAGTGCTTGATTATGGCCATAGCACTCTTGTGTTATAGGGAAGCCACAAGATTACTTATACATTTATTCACAACAGATTGATAAAGCCAGTGACCCTCTGAAAATCAAATTGGAAGCAGAGAAAAGAAAAGACACAGTATGCATCTCTGCCATAAATGGTGATGGACTTTTTTCTTTTTGGTGTTGGTCATGCAAAACAATATATACTATAGTAGTTTTTCTAGCTCTTTCAATCTAAGAAGTAATTTAATCAATTGGAATAACAATGAACCTCTAAGTCAAGCACATAAGGAAATTTTCTTCCCAACACTACATAAATTAATCTAGACGAGTTGGTTTCTTCTAAATAATAGTTTTTTATTTTTGTTTTTTATTTTATTTTTATTTATATTTTAATTTTATCTCTTTGTACTTTAGTTATTCATAAGCAATTGTCTCATTTGCTTTTATTATGCTTTTTGTGATTAATAATTTGAATTCAATTTTAGCTTATTTGGGATGGCATTTATATATAGGATTGCACATAGCTTGTAGGAATGGCAACGGGGCGGGGCGGAGCCGGGGATCACACTCCCCGTCCTCGATCCCTGATGCTCGAATTTTCCCTGGCCCCGGCCCCGGCCCCGATCCCCGACGGGGACTCATAGCCCGGTCCCATCCCCGCCCCCGATCGGGGATCGGGGATCCCCGACCCCGAAAAATCCCCGTTTTTTTTTTTTTTTTTTTTTTTTTTAAATCTATAAAAATCTGTAAACATGGATTAAAATATATTTGAGACAATGAAGACAATTAATATGGATTAAAATATATTTGTAAACCTGTAGCATTGCCATACAAAATAACCTGTAGCAATTTTAAAATATATTTGTCCAGCAGCATATATACAGTCAGTAAACCTATAGCATTACAATATATACAATCTGTCCAGCAGCATCTGTACATGTTTAAAAAATCCTATAACACACAACTTCCATACTATACTTAAAAAATTCAACATACTCTGCCAATATATACAATCTGTCCAGCAGCCCACACACACAAGAAAATTCAACAAGTAGCAAAGATAATAATTAATCCCAAGCACAACCCGCAAGGAATAGGTTCCCCAAAAATTGAAATTGAAAAAAAAAAAAAAAATATCCATTACGACATAAAAATCAAATCCATTGTTGGCACAGTATCCAGAGAGAGAGAGAGAGAGAGAAGGATTTTAAATAACTTCTTTGCACAATTGACAATTCACAAGCTATGATTAGAAGAAAGAGGAATGAAGTCTGCTAAAACATGTCACACACCTGCAGCTTATGGTTGTCACCAATAATAAGAAGCTGTTGATTTACACCTAAGAAGAATACACACGACAATTTGCAATACAAATTCGTTTTGCTGCTACAATGACATGAACCCGGTCACAATGTTCAACTCTTACAGCATGTAGAGAGGGAAAAAAACATATATAGAATACACATTCAGAGCCCAACAACCTGTACTTTAAGCTCCCCTAAAAGAATTGACATAATAATGGAAATATCATATATACTTCAGCACAACACAAAACCTAGAACTCAACAATATTTAGACACACTTCAGCGCAAACATCCCATTCTATATCAAGTAAACATCCCATTCTATATCAAGTAAATTTGTTATTACCATAATACGCAAGTTGTCCAAGTACCATAAATATAAAATGTCAAAACCATATATTCATTACAGCATATGGGAGAATAGAGGATAATTGCATGGCCAAAAAGTTGCCGCACAGAACCAAGTAAGCTAATGTCAAAACAGAGTGATATTAAGAATGCATAATGAAATGTAAAACGTAAAATAATTCAGCATACTCGTTCTCATTCTGCAGACATGGTCATGGCCAAAACTGAAAGTACATCTGCTAGTAAATACTGTGTTAAAAGGAAAATGTGTACTCATGTTATCAATGGATTTTTTTTATACTAGGAAAAAGGTTTTAGAATTAAATTTATCGATTTATCTTTTAAATTAGTCCTATTTGATCAACTTAATTGCCAAAAGAGGATAGAATGTCACATAAGGGTAAAACTGAATCAATTTCAGAAGTTAGAGAATTATTTGAATGAAATTAACAAATTAACAAATTTCAACTTTGAAATTTATTTCTTAAAAGAAGTGAATGATGTAAATTTAAAATTGATAAAAAATGTGAGTCAGGTTAGAATAACTGTGGTCCTACATATCATTTTCTTAGTAATTTTTCTACTATTAGGATTGTTGTTCTCTTGATAAGTAATATATAATCAAAATAACATCATCAAAATAATAATCACAACAGGTTATGACTAACAAATTAATCTTCAAAATTAACAAATTAACAAATTTCAACAAATTAATCTTCAAAATTATGACTAACAGGTTATGACTAACAAATTAATTTCAACAAATTTCAACAAATAACTAACAGGTTATGACTAACAAATTAACACCATCATCTTCAACATCAGAAATATATAAAATAATTCCTACATAGAAAAATTTGTTGAAATTTGTTAACATCATCAAATTAGCAGATATCTTCAACATCATCATCTTCAATAATGAACAATAATTAGGGGACATCTATATACTCATATTCAGATAAATTTAGAACAATGAACAATAATTAGGGGGGATCTATATACTCATATTCAGAGATCTATATATTCATCTTCAATAATGAACAATGAACTAATGAACAATGAACATCATCATCTACACAGAATAAATAAATTTAGAAAAAAAAACAGATCTATATACTCATATTCAGATATATATATAATCAGATATATTTATATATATATATAATAAATAAATTTAGAAAAAAAAAACACACACACACAGAGGTTGAAGAAACAGATCCATACACTCAGTCTCAGATATACAGATCTAAAATAAACAGATCTATATACTCATATATATATATATAATATACATATATGTAAATCCTAGATCCAAATCCCTAGAAAGAGAGAGAGAGATACCAGCGACGGAGGAGCGTCGGACCGTCGGTGAGGGAGGATCGGAGGATCGCCGGTGGTGAGGAGGGAGGCGCGGCGGTGACAGATGAAAGAGAGAGCGAGAGACCAGTGGCGAGCGAGAGAGAGAGAGGAGCGCCGTGTGTGAGTGAGAGGCTCGGTGGTGACGGAGGATCGCCGGTGAGGATGGAGGCGCGGCGGTGACCGATGAAAGAGAGAGGGAGAGACCAGTGGCGATAGCGAGCGAGAGAGAGAGAGAGGAGCGCCGTGTAAGTGAGAGGCAGAGGCTGTGTGTGTTTGTGTCTCTGTGTGTGAATCCCTAAACAAATATATATATCCAGGGACAGAACTGTAATTTCACCTCCGGGATTGAGCGGAGCGGGGCGGGGCGGGGTCGGGGTCGGGGGTCGAGGCCGGGGCCGGGTCTGAAACACCTATCCCCGTCCCCGGCCCGGATATCATCGGGGATGAATTTTTGAATACCATCCTCGGCCGTAGGGGATATTTTTCGGTGAATAACCACTGAATTCGGGATCGGGGGGTCGGGTCACCGTCGGGCCGGTTTCAGATTGTCATCTCTAATAGCTTGTGTATTGAATTGGATTAAAAGGTAAGTTTTTTTCAACTTAAGAATGTGCTTGATTCTTTGAAACCATATGTCTAATATTTTGTTTGTAATTTTTCTGTTTGTCCCTGAAGATGAACCCAACACACTCAAGATAATATATGATAGAGGCCTGATTGGCACCGTTCACAACTGGTATGAAATCGACTAGTTATTGTCATATTTATTATGAACTCGATCATATTTTTTCTTTCATCTCTAGTAGTATCATAGTTTGCCTGCTGGTCCCCAAGGACTCTTTATGGACCACAATATTAATTGTCAGTATTTCAAAATTTCAGTACTTAAAACGTCGTTAATTGTTTTTAAGCACCCATGCAAGGAGAAAGCTATACAATGTGTGGAGTGAAAGTACCAATTTAGAAGTTCGACAAATACATAAACCTACCAAATGATTCGAAGTGGCAGTTAATGATTTTTTGTTTCTGATTTATACAGTCCAAATGATATTTGTTTCTACCTTGGACTAATGTAACCTTTTTGACTTCCTTTAATTTGAGAATTTTTTATATTTAATGTGATTTTCAACCTTCTAGATAGCCTCACCGAAAAAGGGGTTCATTTCCTTTGTTCATGGAACTCATTGAAATTTGAACGTCCAGTGATTCTAACATATAATTTTTGCTTGATGACTTGCCTATAGGTGCAAAGCCTTGTCAACGTACCCCTGGACGTATGATCTACTTCATGCTTGGACTTTGTTTTTCCACATTGAAAAAAAAATACATTGAAGGGTGAACTTGTTATTAGACACAAAAAACTTTACTTGTAAATTTTTTTTTTTTTTTTTTTTGATACCCAGAACACTCACAAGGCAGACTTGTAAACTAAACTGAGTGCATAGTTAATTTGGTTGGATTTTCATGCAGACAAGAAATGCAACAGGGTTAGTTGCTTCAGCTATTGCCGCAGGTTTAGGTGCCTTAACACATGCATTGGGCACCCTCGTCCCTGTGATAGGAGCAGATGGATTTGCTATAGCTGCAGCTGCAACTGCTATAGGAATTGTTGTCGGTAGTTTTAGATAATCTCTTAATAGTTGTCGATATGTTTAGAAAGTTAGATATGCATAGTTTTAGATGGTTTAAACTTTTTGTACAGTTTAGAACTTAAGGATATAGTTTTCGAATGTTTGGAATTTATAAACAATTGTTAAATGTTTATAATTTAATAATATAGTTTCTTTTTTATGTTTCAAATAATATTTTGGTGGTTGATTGATGTTTTGTGATGCTTGTTTGTAATATTTGTTAGATTGTACAAAATTGGTCAAATAGAACTTGCTGAATTAAAAAAAAAAATAAAAAAAAAAAAATAAAAAATAAAATAAAATTGCATATTCTACAGCAGGCATAATAAGCCGTCGTATTACATATTTTACGGCGCGCAATCAATGTTGTTATTTGTCTCACCAATTAATAGCGTGCAAAAGTAGTCGTAGAAAAAGTAACGACGACGCACAAAATCTGTCGTTAAATAGTTTTTAACGGTGTACTATAGCACGTCGTAGAAAAAGTAATAACGACGCACAAAATATGCCGTTAAATAGTTTTTAACGGCATACGAAGCATGTGTTGAAAGTGAATGACTTTCCATGACTGGTCATAATATGACGCACACTGTACGTCGTAGAAGGGCTTTTACGGCGTGCATTGCGCGCCGTAAAAACCCTTTTTTGTTGTAGTGTAATTCCAATCATCCTAATGTGAGAGTTTTCGAAGACAAGTTTTAAAGGTTTAGACCCAACTAGGTAATGACTCACGACTAATTCATATTCACTAGATCATAAAAGGATGTCATGGAGATATCAAGTGCGCCTAAGTCGCAAATTTAACTAGTAAGTACTAATCCTCTGCACCTTCAAGTCAATTTTATTCTCTATACACTTTACTGCATCTAGTTGAAAGATGACGATGCTCCTTTTGCCATCTCTGTTTCTCGCTTCATAGTTACTTGCAATTAATTCTACTATCCACAAGAAGGAAAGAATAAGCTATCAATCTATGACAGCTCCTGAAGTAACTTAAGCGCGAATTAGGCTAAAGGGTCTAATTCAATACAATGCTCTCACGAGCCATGCGTCAAATTCTTAGAGTCATAACAACCTTGTCAGCCTTGACATTTTCATTACTATGCTGCAACGTTTGCACTTAGTGGTAAACGTTATTCAAAAAACATTAGCCTAGCTAAGGAACCATACAAAGAAGCACCTCCTCATGTCTCACACTCAAGTGTGGAAATAGTAAGTGTCCAGACTTAGACAAGTTGGCAATGCTAATAGATTTTGCAGCCACTTGGTGCTAATCTCTTCACTTAGTGTTAATAGATTTTTTTGCTACTAAGTGCTAATCTTTTAACTTCAAGTGATACTTTAATGCACACTATTATAGTGCATGAAATTTTGCTCCATCTACTCTCAACAGTTGGATAGAGAACAAAACACTGCTCATACTGGCTACTCATCTTACACTTAATGACTAATTCATTTAAGCTCGCATTTCTTGGATGACGTGACTCTTGAATGTTACTTCATCCAATGATGCAACATCATTACAAGTCAAATTACAAAGTCAATCTGCGCCGCTCAATAGTCAAGATCATATACAGATCTATTGAGGGCTTACTAATTTCATAACTCTAAAACTCGCCAACCAAAACTACGTAGCGTGCCGCTAATCATAGCGCACACATTATTTTTTATTGTGCTAAATAAGGCAACAAAACCACGCAACTTTGAGTCATGTTTTCTTACTTTGGCTCAATTAAGGTCTGACCTAAAGTCTTCAAGACTTTTGCTCATCTAAAGAATAGGATTATATTGTTCACATTTGAACATCTCTACTAAATTTAGATCAACCAAATTAACTTCCATAAGTTAAGTCAATTTAGAGAGAAATTCGCATTGGGATTAATTTGATTAGCATAACATAATTTTGCCACAAAAATCTAAATTAAATAGTGACAATATTACACAAGTCGCAAGATTGAAAATCCGCTATACTCGTAATCATCTCTTGCGCCACAGGTGACAATTATCCAAATTTTAATTTAATTTATACGCAAAATATTAATTTTCGAGAGTAAATCTACAAAGATTTCTCTCAACCAAATAACCTCCCAGTGACTATGGCATGTCTAAAAAACATGATAAAATAATCTAATTCCATACAATAGCATCTTAAAGTATGATAAAATAATCTAATTCTATACAATAGCATTTTAAAGTAGATTCACAATCAACTCATGCTATGTTACATTTAATAATGGAATTTAAATAAAAAACAATTAATCATGCTATTCTAATTACAACATATTAGAAACTCTAGGCCAAAAACAACAATATACTGTATTTAATATTCAGATTATGCCATAACAGAAAGTATATCACTTCTGAAATTTTCTGAAATTTTTTTGTATTTTAAATAATTAATAAACACACATGAAGTCATAAATAAATATTTCAGAATTTGGGAAAATGCAACAATCATACCAGTAAATAGTATACCATTACAATGGTCTACAGTAAAAATTTCAGCTCTAGAAACTTAATCATGCAACACCATAAGCATTTTAAAGCAGAAATAATGGATTATTATTTTAGGAAAAGTATTTTTTATTTTCATAAAATTTTGAAAATTTTACAGAAGATAGAAAATATAATTATGAGTCTAACAATACCAACCACGCTTAAAACAAAGCTATAACGAATTACTCATGACCATTTAACGCAATTCTAGATTTTAAAAAAACAAACAGACGCTTACACCCAGCCGTCAAAGCAGTCAAGTCGGCGCGGAAAACGGTGCGGTTCGGCTCGGCTCAGCGCACGGCACGCACGTGTGTAACGCGGACAACGCGCGTGGACATCGCGGCTAATGCGCGCGTGATGGCACGGATAGCGCGTGGAAGTGCGTGGGAGCCTCTGACGGACTCAGATGGCGTGTTCGGCCCACGCGCTACCTTCCAGGGTGTTTTCTGATCCAATTTTGATACTGTCGGACTCCATTTTTCAAAATAAAAAACATTTATGGTCTCAAAAATGACATTTAATAAACATAAAAATTAAGGTGTATTACACTCAATCTAATGAGAATGGAAGTGCAGAAACCCTACTCCTCATCTTCATCCTTTGTTAATTTTCATGCATATATCGTGTATATATATTTATATAAAATTATACACATATTTTAATACATAAAAATAAGCACGAAAATACTCATATTTGCTCTGATGCCAATGTAAATTAAAGTATAATGCAACGGATAAAAATTTCAGATCATACCTTAATGACAGAATCTGAAGCGAAGAATCTCGTGGGTAAATAACGTGCTTCAAGAATGTGAACAACGAACCCAGCAGTAGAGTGATACCACAATATGAGTATCACCCACACAAGTCACAGTGCAAAAAGCTTTATTGTTGTTTAATGAGAGAGAGTGAAAAACATATGTTGTTTCATTATTCCATATCCCATATATCGTATCAGATATAAAGGATAACTATATCATCTATCCATATCAGTTGATATGATAGATATATAGATATCATGAGTGGTTATCCAAATAAGTTTTGAATTAAAATTCAAACTTATATGGATAAGGTTCAAAAAGTTCATGGGTCATGCGACATGGGCGCCCAATTTCTAACAATTTGTTTGTGCAATTTGATAAATTACTTGACTACCTCAAATCGAATCGCTTATGTAATGTTGTAAATTGTTGGATCATTATTGATTTATTCTCTATCTGATCCTTGTTATTTATGTCATATTGTATACTTCCGGAGTTAATTTAGTTTACAGGTGTAGAGCAAATTTAGTGGCGATTGGAGTTGAAGCACTTAAAGATTTACTAAGTTGGATGTTTTGGGACCCACCACTTTATATTATTTTTGGAGACAAATGTATAAATTTTATGTTTAGACAAATTCATGTAAATATTTTGGACACAATTGGTATATTTGAGGTTATTAGTTATATGGAATTGTAAATTTAAGGTTTATTTAATTTATTAACGGTTCAGAAGTTGAGGCACTACATTACTTCTCAGTTTGTAGGATGGATACAAATGGTTGTTTAAATTAGAGCTAGCTCTTCCTCTTCTTCTTTAATGAATATGTGAATGTAAGATTGACTTCATTTGGATTCATAGAAATCAAACAAGGCTGAGACACTAACAATTAAATATGAAAAATGATTTACAGAAAAAATTACAATCCAATCACATCATTGTGTATCTAAGTTATGTATGTATTGTGTATCTAAGTTATGTATGTAAATTCTATTGTATTATCCATAAAATATATGGCATTTCAAGCACTTGTGCATAGTTTAATGGAAGTAGCAATGACATTTAGAATACTATTAGTGACCTAACAATGAAATCAACTTAGTTGGCTAAAAAAATGTTCATTTATTAGAGTATTCCATTTAACATAGAAGTCATAAATTCTCCAATTTGACATACAAATGAAGCCTTTCACGTAATATTATTGCGAACTAAAATGACTTTAATAACACCATGGTTTTTAAGTCACTGATTTTTTACCATTTCTTATCATAGTATTCATATATTTATGATGTTATTAATGGGAAAATATACAAACATCGATGCAACTTTTTAAGTGAGTATATATTAATGTTGTAATTTGCTCACTCCTCTATGTGACACCTTGCATTCATGTAGTCATTGGGAGCCCAACTTACAAAATTGTGAATGATGTGTTTGGTGTTTTGAGCATTTATTTCACTTATACTTGTTAGTTAAATGCACTACTATAAAAATAGTTAAAGATCACACTTTGATCACAAAAAAAAAAATCTCACTTTTATTGGAAGTGTGATAAAAAAAATTAGATTGATATTTTAATCACACATAATTTGATTGAGTGTGATAATATTCATTTTTTATGTCACTTTTCAATTAAGTGTGATTATATCTATATTTTTTTAATCACGCATTTTAATTAAAGTGTGATTATATATACACTACTACTTTTTAAGCACACTTTTTAAATAAGTGTGATTAGATATATATTTTTTAATCACACATTCTAATTAAAGTGTGATTATTTATATATTTTTTAATCACATCTTCTAATTAAAGTGTGATTATATATACACTACTACTTTTTAATCACACTTTTCAAATAAGTGTGATTATATATACATTACTACTTTTTAATCATAATGTTTAAATAAGTGTAATTACATATATATATATATTGAATCACACTTCACTACAAGAAAAAACATCTTTGGCAACTAAAAAAGCACATTTGGTCGCTGAAAGTATAGGTTTTGGCGACTAAAAAAACATTAGTAGCCAAAAGTAAAGATTTTTGGTGACTAAAAAAATTTAGTAGCCAAAAGTATAGGTTTTGACGACTAAAAATCTGTTTTGTTGCCCATATATGGCTTTTACCGACTAAAAAAATTTTAGTAGCCAAAAGTAAGGCTTTTTGGCGACTAAAAAAAAATTAGTAGCCAAAAGTGAGGTATTGGGTGACTAAAAAGATGTTTGGTTGCCAAAAGTGAGGCTTTTACCGACTAAAAAAATTTTAGTAGCCCAAAGTGAGATTTTTTGGCGATTAAAAAAATTTAGTAGCCAAAATTGAGGCATTGGGCGACTAAAAAGATGTTTAGTAGCCAAAAGTGAGGTTTTTTGACGACTAAAAAGAAGTTTAGTCGCCAAAAGTGATAATTTTAACCCGGGAATTAAATTTTTTAACGACTAAAAAATAATTAGTAGCTAAAAGTATAGAATTGGCGACTAAAATTATGTTTAGTCGCAAAAAGTGGTCTCTTTTTTTTTTTCTAGTAAATAATTTATTATGTTCTATAAAAAATAATTATCTTTATATATATACTTTTATATTAATACGGGTCTATATACTCTATAAATAATATATGTTGCATATACAATTATATGGTGTTATAGAGGTGTAGTGGAAGGAGTATCTTGTATAAGGTTTATGGTGTGAGAGAGTTGATGGCTCGAATCTTCACAAGAGCAAATGAGAAGCTAGTAAGTGTAATTTTTTTTTTTCTAATCTAAATGTTATTAATCACACTTAAAAGATGTAATCTAACTATTATTAATCACACTTAAAAGGTGTGATCTAAATATTATTAATCACATTTAAAAGTATGATCTAAATATTTTTAATTACACTTAAAATGTGTGATCTAAATGTTATTAATCACACTTAAAAGGTGTAATTAAAAATGACCCATTTTAATCACACTCCCAAAGATCACACTTTAATAAAACTTAAAAGGTGTGATTAAATAACATACATCATATAAAAAAAGTGTGATCTTTATCTATTTTTATAATAGTGATGGTACCTTATTAAATATAATTGCCCATTTAATGAATGCAAATTAAAGACTATAATAACCTTAACATAAGTTGTCTTTTCACCATTTTCATTTGTTCACGACATAATTTTCATATGAAGCTTATTAATTAATTTCACCGTGATTTCGAGAACAAGTTCAAGCAATTGGCTATTCTCATCATTAGAGCTAAGTAGAAAGATAACTACTCATACAATCTTTTTACGAAATTCTGAACATAATTTAAAAAATGTGTACACCACATTCCTTAGTGTTATAGGTGACACAATATTCTGAGGATAAACATTGTCCACACCTAAAAATTGTGCAAATAGTACATGTAGCATTGTTGATATGAATTGCCTATTTTTTTTTATTTTTTATTTTTAATTTGTTGTGTTTAGGGATGGAATAGGATGGGGGGTATTATTGGTTAATGCACTGTAAAATCAATGTATAATGGAAAAAATTAAAACCATTCATTTATTAAGAGAATCTGTTATTCAAGTGAACTAAATCTTTACATCTTTAATTCCCATCTCAACACTCACCGATAGTGCTTCCCAGTGTCAGTGTGTGGTTATAAATAGTTCATCCCTTAATCTTTTAAGCATGAACTGAGTTTAGTAGTTGTTGCTTATATAATCCTATGATTATTTTTTATTTTTTTTTCTTTTCTTGTTTTACCCATTGTTACATCTCCAACTAGTCCTTTTAGCGTCCATTAATTATTACTTCGCCACCATGCAAAGCGAGACAGCTTCTCCACAAACCACAATAACTTCTTCTTCTAATTCCGGGAATAATAATAAATGGGAGTACAAATGCATATTCTGCTCAAGAATTTTCAAGTCTGGAAGAGCATTGGGAGGTCATCAAAATGCTCATCGCTTCGAGCCAAGAGAGAGTAAAAGAACCCATCACCTTCGCATACCAAGACTAGATCGTTCTGCCCCTATTCATTTAGCTTCAACTTCCCAGATGAATGTCCAAGTACCTGCTAGTGATACTACTATTATTGATGCTACTAGCTTTGGAAATGTTGCAGCCATGCATGCAAACGGGTTCACCACTACCACAAATGGTCATGGAAACAAGTTTCTCATATCTTCGCAAGCAATGATGATGGCCCAACCTAGCCCTACAATGTATAACAATAATTTTAACTACAATTACAATCAGGTTTATGATCCCCCCATGCCGATGATTCTAGAAGATTTGCCATCACAACAACATGTGACAGAAGATCAGCATGAAGTGCAAGAATGGGAGACTCTGGTTTCTAGGGCTGGACAAGGCTTGCAATCTAATCCCAACATTGGGGCTGTTGTTGCCAATGGTGTTGCAGAACTGGACTTGGAACTGAAGCTCTATTTCTAAGAAGCCTCTTTTCTTTTCCTTTTTTTTTTCTATTTTTTTTTTTCTTTTGTGTATTTTTTTTCCCCCTAAAAAACAATAGGAAAAAAAAAAAAATAGAATTCCTATTCATTGTGAAAAAGGTTTTATGTTTCAGAAATTTCAACCATGGTGTTGAAGAAGTAGAGGTGAATACCAATTCATATGACTCTCTTTCTCTCTCTCAACCCTACCAAGTAGCCTGATATCTGTTGAAGAGTGTTATCTAGGTTTAACACTCCTATCTTAATTGTACAAGAAATATATATCCAGTTGTGCATTTCTTCTTTTTTTTATTAAATGCATATATTTTAACTAATTGTTGAGCGTTGTGGTGTCTTGTTAATGAGGCACTATTGGAATTTTGCATGCCACTAAATCCATCAAAACACCACAAAAAACATATCACAAATTTGTTTCATCTAATCTTTGAGTATCTAGCCACTGTCACAACATTTCAGAAATAGCGTTTTCGTCAAACACTGACTATGTAAATGCCATCTTATGTTTATAGTTGAGTGTTCAACCTTTTTTTTTTTTTTTCCAACTATGTATTGGTTTTGTCAAATGTATCTTTGTGATAACTAGCAACAATTCTGGCAACAGTTTCTATCTTGTTTGATGAAGAATGTTTTCTTCGATTTTTACTATTCTCCTACCAAAAAAGATCAAAATGATATATATATGTGTGTGTGTGCGCGCGTGTGTGTGTGAGATTGATTCATTTTGTGTCTATCTAGATTGATGGAATGGGGAAAAAAAATTCTTATTTTACTTCCAAGTTCCAATTGCAAAAAAAACTTTTTTCCTTGCAGCATGATGAGTAAAATAACAAAAACAAATATCCGAGAATCAATGAATTATGAACCACCAATCCATTAATTTATTTTTATATTTTGAGCTTACGAGTGATTAGTTGATCAATTCACTTATTTTTCTTAGTATCTCATAAAGGAAAACAGGTTGGTAGCACGAATATCATCCCTCATTTTGAAAAAAATGAAACAAAAATAATCCTCATTATGTGATGATATAAACAATTGGTTGTAGTAAATTTTTCCCCCCTGCTTAATAATAGAATAGAATATGTATTTGGCTTTGGCCTTTTCCCATCCAAAAATAAATAAATAAAATAAAAATAAACACATAATTTTTCCTAAAACACCCCCCCTAATCTCCCTAATTTCCATATCAAGTAAAAAAAAA
The DNA here is from genome assembly GCA_036172215.1 of Camellia granthamiana. Taxonomy (NCBI): domain Eukaryota; kingdom Viridiplantae; phylum Streptophyta; class Magnoliopsida; order Ericales; family Theaceae; genus Camellia; species Camellia granthamiana. Next base: position 6,121,005 of record CM069914.1, on the reverse strand, counting down.
AAAAGAAAAAAGAAGGAAACAGTTGCCCAAATTGGAAATTAGGGGGATTAGGGGGGTGTTTTTAGGGCTCCAAATCATTTTCTTTTTTCTTTATAATACCAAAACACATCAATAGCATATCCGATTTTGTAGTGATTGCCTTTACAATTACAAATTATCTGGGGTGATTAATGATAATATGATCAAAGTGATGCATTGAGAATTTTCAAAAATGTGTATTTAATTAATTTTGTCATATTCGTAGTCAAGATTGTTTAATTACTATTATGAGGTCAATAAAATTCAAAATGATGTCTTTTCCAGAAACCAACCTTAGAAAGGAAAAATAGAACCACTTTCATAAATTTCATAAATATAAGATCCTTATGCATTGAATGTTTTGGTACATAAGATTAAGAGGATTTTGCTCATTTAATTTCCATAAGGCAAAATGATTATTCCATTCAGTTAAGTTTTATAACGATGTACCTGCATGTTTTAAAGAGTATCAAAATTATTCATCCATCTAGTGGAATGGAGTGCAATATAGACATATTTATTGGTTCATATAAGCGTTATGATGTGCAAAGCAAGCCAATGTTTGGATGTAAAAGTCATTATAATTAAGGGCAAATTATACTAACAGTCCCTATAGTTTGGGACTCGTATCACTTTAGTCCTTGACTTTTTCAATTGTGACTCATTTGACCCTTAATTTTGAATCTTGTTCCAAATAAGGACAATTGAAGATATCATTGTTTAATTTCAAGAACAAAATCATCAATTTAATAAAATATAAATTAATTTGACAAAAATAAATGTGAAAAAATATTTTTAATTTTTAAAAAATATTTTTATCTACCAACGATAAAATTATGTAAAATTGATAAAAATTACATGATTAATTTTTAAAAATTAATTTTATATGATCATTATCCAAACACAGGTCCATCCATAACAAAAACAGAAGACTAAACAAAAAGGTTCAACAAAAGCTTGACTCATCTTGAGATCAACCAAATGCCTCAACACGAAGGCACTGCGCAATTGGCATGACAAAAAGGTAAACTCTCGAAAGCAAGGTAAACTCTCGAAAGCAACTCTAAGCTTGACCATCCAAATGCTCACCTACATATATATAAGGGAAGGGGGTGAGCTAAAGCCCAATAGTAATACCAAAATAAAGACATTAATGAATGAAGTCCACTATATTCAAAACATGCCTTATATTCCAAAACGAATCATATATCAAATTCAAACAAAGCATTTGCCATAACAAAGTCCATTATTAAGCATTATACGTGGTAACATCCAACACAATAACAAAGGGGCCCAAAGGCCTGATTCAAAGGGACCATCAATGTTTAAGCAAAGGAACTATGAAGGTCTAACGAAGGGACCACTCAGGTCCTACATCAGAGATCTCTGTAAATCCAATAATCAAAGAGCCATGGTATTATATCCCCCAGGTAGGGCCTCACTAAAGGATGCCACAAATACACTTAACAAAAAGGATCTTCATTCATTCATATAAAATAACATTTCATAAACATTATTCCTGATAATTTCAAAATATATTTTAAACATATCTTTATAGAGACTGTGCACTTGAACAAACGCTAGACTTCGGGTGTCCAACCTACACAAAACACATAACAAAAACACATTAAAAAAACACCATACAAACAAATACCTTCTCTTTAAGCCAAATCCTTAGGCAGGTTTGTAACTCATTATTACTTTAGTGAAGCTTAAACATGTCTAAGAATGCTCAAAAGAATATAAGAGTGAAAATATGCGCATAAGAGTATTTTTCAAAATTTGCTAAAAATAGGATGTTCACTCGAGCTATCTAGTCAGTCTGTAAAAGTACTGGATGGTCTCAAAGTAGGCTCAAGCAGACACTTAGTCGCTCGAGCTATGTACAAACAGAAACTGAGTTCGCTCGAGCAGCCTCTTAGTTGCTCGAGCAATATTCAATGCTCTGCAAAAATACTGGATGCTCACAATGTACGCTCAAGTGACGACTTCATCACTCGAGCGATGAGGTTGAATTCTGGGTTTCAAAAGTGGAAATTTAAGTTTCAAAACATGAGTTAAAAGTGTAAATGCTTGCATGGCTGGTTCAAACACACAAAAACACTTTGTAAATCATGAATATTTGATCAATTACAAGTCATTAGCCCAAAACCTCTACAATTCAAAAAACCAAACTCAAAAACTTCGTGAATTAGCTATGCATGTAAAGAATTCCAACTCTTTTTCTTTGAAAATGTTTAAACAAGAACTAATGAGTGATAATTCATGAGAATTTTTGAAAAATAAGTAGTATAAACTCACATGCATGCAAGGTTTCAAACCAAGCTAAAAAATGTTGAAATTCTAACTCAAATGGTTCAAATTCCTCAATTAAGCTCATGATCGACCATTATCTAGTTAAATCCTTAAATTACATGCATTTGATCTTAATAACCTATGGAATTCAACTCTTATGTAATTTAATTACAAGGTCTTGAGGTCATTTTTTTTTACCTGAAGCTTGAATTTGATGATAAATAAGACAATGCCCTTTAAATCTTCTTCTTCTTTACACAATTCCTCAAATTCTTGAACTTTTCTCTCTAAAACTCTCTCTCTCTCTCTCTCTCTCTCTCTCTCTCTCTCTCTCTCTCTCTCTCTATATATATATATATATATATGTACACTTCTCCAGCAAATAAGTATGAAAATGAACTCAAAGCTCTTCGATAGTCATATATATATAGTTGGGATTAGCTTAAGTTAATTAAGTATGATTAAGGCTAATTAATGACACTTATTACTAATTGATCATTCCTATTTATTTTTAATCTAAATTAAATTTTAATTAAAGTCCTTGAGAGGTTCTAAATATTAATTGAAACTAATTACAATCACCAATTCAATTTTTGAATTTATCTAGGCTTTCAATTTCTGATTTGAAAAAGACATTCTAACATATATTCCATAATTCAGGCAGATACATACAAATTAAGCACATATCACACATTTAAACATTCAAATTTCACATAATAATATAAATGCAATAATGATATGTATGTTGGGGTCATCACAAACTCTCCCCCTTGGAAAGTTTGGTCCTCCAAATTTGATTACCTTTATCCGCAAACAAATGTGGATATCGTTGTCTCATTTCTTCCTCTTTCTCCCATGTAGCTTCTTCACCATAGTGTTCTTTCCATTCCACATTCACCATATGAATTGATTTATTTATTAGTTACTTCACTTGATGATTAACAATTTGAATTGGCCACTCTTCGTCACATGAAACGGATCTTGAAGATAACCTCAAAGCATTGACACATGAAACACATTATGTACTAGTTCCATTCCTAGTGGTAAAGCTATTCTATAAGCAACTTGTCACGACCTGAACCCATCCCTAGAGGTTTAGGCCATGACCTGCTTGTAATCCCAGTTTACCTCTGGCCTCACAGACAAATCTGATATATAACAATAATAACAATAATAGACGGGCACTGCAGAAGCAATATTAAAATATAAATATGTCCATCGAGCGGTGCGTACATTAAAGTCATACAAATTTAAAACTTCAACTCCTTCATAGATGTAGATACAAAAATACATCATAGTATCTTGACACTTATACAGATTTTCCATCCATTCATGTTCCAAAACAAAAAAACTAGACAAAGAAACAAAATTCCGTGATTCAGAAGGTTGACACACTTGGTTCTGCATGTGACAAAGCTCGGCCTATCACAGAGGCACCAAAAGGGCTGATGAAAGGGTGGATTTCGGAGGTTGCTTTATGCCTAACGCTCCACTTGCTCACCTACATATATATAGGAAAAGGGGGTGAGCTAAAGCCCAGTGAGTAATACTAGCATAAGGAGGTTAAATGAATGATGTGTATCATTGTACAAAATCATATCATCAGCGATTACTTGTCATATCGAAGTTCACAAACCATATTCATATGTGGTACATCTAATAGTGCACGATGGGACTATATAGGTCTAACATACATAGGGACCCCTTGGGTCCACATCAAAGATCTCTGTAATGATGGGCCACGGTATTGTTACCCCCGGGCAAGGGCCATATAGCATAGGTCACGGTATTGTTACCCCCGAATGAGGGCCATATAGCATAGGCTACGGTATTGTTATGTCACACCCCTAACCTGCCCCTAAAAGTTTTGGGTATGACCTATTCAGAAACGGACACTTAACCTGTTATACATAGCATATGGGGCCTGAGCGGAAGTATTACCATTATAAAATAACATAAAACATCATCCATTGAGCTACCACTACCATGCCAGGACCGCACACATTGCATTAGGTACATAATACATAGAAACATACACCCGAACTTCGGTTACACACTTATACATTCATACTTAGACCCACAATTGGGTGTGTAACGAAAATATTAATGCAAGACAACCAAAGCATAAGCCAATAACCTAACAACACTTTACAAAATGCACGGCTTCAGGTAGGTGCCTGGACGCATCAAAGTTGACAAGAGAAAGATGAGCCTTAAAGGTTAGGACTGAACTCCTGGTTGATTACCTACAGAAATAGACAGACAAAATACAGAATGAGCGAACTCAGTGAATAATAGTACATAAATAATGTAATGTTTAACCTGGATAATAAAACATATAACTGCAGATACATATGATCAACTACATTCCGTAATTATTTCCAAAACAGCCATGGGTCCAGTTTCCGTGACAGAGTGGCTTTAAGCCCAGCATATACAGAACGACCATAGGCCTACAGATGCAGAATGACCATGGGTCCAGAAATATCAGAACGGCCATTGGCCTGGAAATATCAGAATGGCCATCAGCCCAGAAATAACAGAACGGCCATCGGCCCAGAAATAACAGAACGGCCATCGGCCCAGAAATAACAGAACAACTTAGCGGCCCAGAAATAACAGAACGGCTTAGCGGCCCAGAAATAACAGAATGGCCTAACGGCCCAGAAATAACAGAACGGCCTAGCGGCCCAAAAATAACATAAGTATGGACTCAAGAGATGGCTCGTACGGATTCTAGAGGTGGCTCCCACCAAAGTATAGCACTTAGTTCCGTACAGCACTTTGTTCCATACCAGAAATCAATAAGTCTCATCATGTCATAATATAAACAAAACGAACATCATAACGGAATAACGACGGATATCATCAGAACAGACTAGTCTTATAGTCATACAGAGGCACATAGATTATTCCAATCATTTACATGAGTTAACGTAGTTAGTTTACGTGTAACAGAATGCCAATGGTAATCATTAGCAATATGTATTACGTATCTCACAAATTGTACATGTGCCATCACAATGCTATTTGTAGGGACAAAATAATTATCTCATAACAGTCTTAAACCATCCTTGATAAAACTGAATAGTTCGGGATACGTAAGCATCATTGTTCCATTTGTTCACCATGAATCATTAAAGTTAATCTACGGATAACAGAACGTTAATAATGTCTTTTAATAGGAAATAAAACACACTACTATAGTATTATCCAATTCTGTTAATCCTCTTTAGACAGACATCTACGTCACAAGACATATGTTGAACCAAACAGATGGTAGGAGTCTTCGATAGAACTTTCAAGGTATTGTGTTCCCATTTCAAATATCAAGTTCCCGATAACCGAGATTACTTTCACAAACTTTTTCTGTTAACCATTCTCATGGTTTCATAGCTTGTATGCAGTTCTTATGCGGAATCATGGGTAATTTATAGATTATAGCACATTACCGATAACCATTAATCGTAGGCGGAATATAGAATAGTTTCAGAGTCATATCAATGGATGCCAAATCCTTCAATGTTCACCCCAATTCTCAAATACAAACATGTTAACGTAATTGCCATGGAAAAACAAAATGTTAATAATAATAATAATTATTAACGGTAATTGATGTACATTTATAGTACTATTACTCACAGTGGTAGGTCTCTGATAGCGGTGGAACGATGTCCTCGTCTTGACCTACAAACACAATGCACATAACAAAATATGAGGATAAAACCAATCTCTTTCTTATTCTTTAACCAATAGCCATGGTGGTTCTAGCTTCATTAGTCCTCCCTAGGTTATAATCCATGTTTCAGAAAATAGGAGAAATCGATGGGAAATGGTTTAGGTGAAGAAATGGTACAAAACCGGTTGACAGAAAGTGAACAGTCATCACTAATTTAGGCATAACTATTTCTGCATTTATAATTTGGGAGTGAGACCACCGCCATTGGAAACTAGACTTCCGGGGCTTGATTTTAGGCTCAAGAATCACTCAAAACGGAGTCCGGATGGAAAAGATATGCTTGTTCAAAGTTGGCTGGACAGAGCTGTCTCCGCACGTGCGGGGGAACAGTGCCGCACGTGCGGCCTGGACAGTTTGCAGTCCGAAAATAGCTGAAAATTTGGGACTTCTCATTTTCAAAATCAAACCTTAATTACATGTAAATCAAAGCCCAAAACCCTTTAATACATGACCAATTTCATATATTTAATCTCCATCAAACATCATAACCTCAAAATATTATTCGATTCTCAAACACAAGAGCACCAAATAGCCATAGTTGGGGTTCAAAGTTCACATCTTCCATATCAATCCTTGATTTCATGTAATTGATGCTTTAAACCTAAGGATTCAAGATAGATGATCATACCTTAGTTCCATCCTTGTCTTTCTCTTAGCTTTCTTTAATTTCTTCCAAGCTTCCCATGGATGATCTTCTTTTTCTTTCTTCAACCCCCTTCAAGCATCTTCAAAACCCCATGAGTGTTGATTAGAGGAGCTTGCCTCTTCTTCCCTCCCTCTCTCTCACGGTTCTCTTCTCTCTCCCCCAAATATTTTATTTGACTTCCAAATGATAAGTTCACCACTCACATAGCATAACCATATATACATATAACCAACACCTAAGCTTTTAACAATAGGAATAGCCAAACACGCCCTTATGAATCGCGAAAAATCAAATTTCAATTAAACGTCACAGATGACTATAAAAATTGTGCTGAGCATAAATATGTCCCCTGTTCTGGTTTCTGAAGCCTCTAGGGCCTTCAATTTGCAGTATAAAGTTAACCACCCAAACGTGCATTAACGAATCAGACAAAATAGATTTCCAATTAATTTTCCCAAATAGTTCTAAAATTCCCATTAACATACCCGAATACTCAATTTTGATTTTTGAACCCATAAAGGTCGGTAATTTCCATTTTAAGTCCGTAACTCAACTGATAATGCTTCAATTCTAATAGATATTAAATTAAACCACATCATTTCATAGGGAAATAAAGATGATTTCTTCTACGCATTTTGGGGTCATTACATGTTACCTTCAGGCGAGGGCTACACTAAGGATGCCACAATTACATTTCGAAAAAGACAATCATTCATTGTAACGAAATAGCATTTCAAAATAATAAACTTGCGATAAACCGAAGCACACTTTAATAACATATCTTTACAAAAGTACCACTCACAGTGGGCTAGTATTGACGATAGACCTTGGTTGACCACCTACACAAAGCACATAGCTCAAATACACATTGAACACACATTCGAAACAAGTAACATATCTTAATTCATTTCCTTTACATGTGTTTCTAGCTTATTTCATGATTAAGGTTATTCAAATAAGGCTTAAGAATGCCTAAATGGTTATGAGGATGCAAATATGAACTTAGAAGAGTTAGTAAAAAATTGCTGAAAACAAAGCCTTCATTCGAGCAAGCGCACACTTGGTCGCTTGAGCAGTTCAACACTATGAAAAGGGTTTGCTTGAGCACACACTTGGTTGCTCGAGCCATTTGTAAAGACTGCAAAAGTACTGGATGCTCAATTTTTATGCTCGACGGTCGGTCGATAGAAGTGCTAAATAAAAGTGGGTTCGCTCGAGCGCACACTTGGTTCCTCGAGCCAACGGCCAAACGTTTGCAAAAATACTGGATGCCTTCATTTTTTGCTCAAGCGACGGATTCTTCACTTAAGCAAATCAAATGAATTTTGAGTTTTGCAGATTTGTGTTTAAAGTTCAAAAACAATGCTCTTATGTTCAAACCTTGTATGGTTGGTCTCAATAGCTTAGAAACACTTTATAAAACGTGTATCTTTGGAAAATATGAAACCATGACTTCAAATTCCCTTTTCAATTCTTCAAAACAAAGCTCAAAACATCATGTTCTTAACATGCATGTGACGAACTCAACTCTTTTCTTTCCAAAACATGTTTATATGAGATGTTGAGTGCAAAACCATGAAGAACTTCAAGGAATAACTCAAGTAAGGTTCATACATGTATGAATTTGTAGAAAACCAAGTTCAAAAGTGAAGAATTATGCATGCATGTACACAATTCACTCAAACTCACTAAACACTTGATGATTCATGCTCAATTCTTTCACTTTCAGGCAAATGGTCTTACAGATTGGTGAATTCATCTCCCTACATGGATTAACTTCATGTCTTACAGGTGAAAATCATATCTAGAGCTTAAATTAGGCCTTAGTTAAGCTAATCTTCTTCAATCCTCCTTAAGCCTCTTAAATTTTCTTCTCTCTCTCTCTCTACAAATGTTGAACTCTCTCTCTAGCTCTCAAATTTTCAGCACAAGGTTGATGTAAAATGAAGTCTAAGCATGTTTAACAAATATATATAGGGTGGTTAAGGCCTTACCAATCACCTATGCTCAAGGCTAATCAAATGGGCTTAAATCTAATCAATTATGATTATTTTATTCTAATTATTTTGATCCAAATCAAATTTTAATCAAACTTACCATATGATTCTAAAAATTCCAACTAGCCTATTGAATTAACTATTTTTGGTTTATGAATCCATTTGGGCTTTCAATTTCAAATTTTAAGTCGGCAATTAAATAGCTAACTCACCAACAAACAGATAAATATCAAATAAACATATAACCATGCAAATTATGCCCAATAAATTGATATATAAAAATAGTACGAAGGTTGGGTTTGTCATAAATGCATGGAAACACCTCAAACAACTTCTCAATCCCCAATACCCAGGCCTTAGCCTTTAGCGGATCAATTCCCCCGTGAAACAAAGGCAATTTCATCTTTTTGAACTTGTTGGTGAGGACAATGGTTCTGTCTTCATTCTGATGGTCCAGTACTGGCAGTACAGGCATTGGAGGTGGGGGTGGTGGTCGTTGTTACTGCCATTATTTTTGTTGTCTTAGGCTTTCAACCATGTCATGAATCATTCTCTCCATTCGGTCAAGATGGTTGGAGGTAGACTCATGCAGTTCATCCCCTCTTGTTCTCATCATTATCTATATGAAACTTGTATAATAACGAATACATTGTATGCACACATATACATATGCACAATTTCAACATAGATACCTTATCTTGTTATTCAAATGCATATGAATGCAATCCTTAAGTCTTGCTAGACACCTTATTGCTCAATAGACTAGTGAGTGAGGTATAACTGGTGCTCTAATACCAAATTGTCACGACTCAAACCCACCCTTAGAGGTTTAGGCTGTGACCGACCAAAAATCCCAGATTACCTCTGGCCTCATAGAAAAATCTGATATATAATAATAATAAAGGGGCACTGTGGAAGCAATATTAAAATAGAAACACGTCCATCGAGTGGTGCATACATGAAAATCATACAAATTTAAAACTTCAACTCCTTTATAGATGTAGATACAAAGGTACATCTATGACAACCCCAACCTTCGTACAATTTTTATATATTATTTTATTAGGCATAATTTGCATGATTATACGTTTATTTGATACTTATTTGTTTAATTGCCAACTTAGAATTGGAAATTGAAAGCCCAATGGTTTTAGAAACCAAAATTGGTTAATTCAATAGGCTAGTTGGAATTTTTAGAATCATATGGTAAGTTTGATAAAAATTTGATTTAGATAAAAATAATTAGAATAAAATAATTATAAATGATTAGATTTAAGCCCACTTGATTAGACTTAAGCATAGGTGATTGGTAAGGCCTTCACCACCCTTTATATATTTGTTAAACATGCTTAGACTTCATTTTACATCAACCTTGTGCTGAAAATTTTAGAGCTAGAGAGAGAGTTCATCATTTGTAGAGAGAGAGAAGAGAATTCAAGAGGTTTAAGGGGACTTGAAGAGGATTAGTTTAACTAAGGAATAATTTAAGTTCCGAGTATGATTCTCACCTATAACACATGAAGTTAATTTGTGTAGGGAGATGAATTCACCAATTTGTAGGACCATTTGCATGTAATTGAAAGAATTAAGCATGAATCAGCAAGAGTTTAGTGAGTTTGATGAATTGTGTACATGCATACATAATTCTTCACTTTTGAACTTGGTCTTCTACAAATTCATAGATGCATGAACCTTACTTGAGTTATTCTTTGAAGTTCTTCATGGTTTTGTGCTCAACATCTCATATAAACATGTTTTGGAAAGAAAAGAGTTGAGTTTGTTACATGCATGTTAAGAAGATGATGTTTTGACCTTTGTTTTGAAGAATTGAAAAGGGAATTTGAAGTCATGGCAGAAGCTTTTTGGCAACAACAACAGGAACAACAACCACCACCACCGCCACCGCCACTAATGCCTGTGGCACCATCAGTAGTGCAAGACCACTAAGTTGAAGATCGAACCATTGCGTTTACAAAAGAATTCAAAAAGATGAAACAACCATTGTTCAAAAGAGGAATTGACCTACTAAAAACAGAGGCATGGGTGCTTGGCATTGAAAAATTATTTGAAGTCTTTCCATGTACTAAGGCATAGAAAGTACTACTTGTTGCCTTTACGCTAGAAGATGAAGCACGCCATTTATGGATGCTTATTAGAGATGAACATTAGGGAATGAATTGGGCTCAATTTTTAGAAGTCTTCTATGAAAAATACTTCCCACAATGTATCCGAGACAGGAAGGTGACAGAGTTTGAAAACTTGAAGGAAGGAAACAAAACTGTAGCAAAGTATGAGGCACAATTCGCTGAGTTAGCCCGTTTCACACCGCACATGATTGATACAGACTTCAAGAAGGAAAGGAAATTTGAGAGAGGACTTCGAGATTCTATTCCTGAGAAGATTAATGTTTTGAAGTTGCCGAAATATGTTGATGTATTAGATAGGGCCCTAATGTCTGAGGGTAACATGGCTAACCGCAACTGGTTCTCAGATTGAAAGGGTGAGAGGCAAGGTTCTAATGTGCATAAAGGGTTGGCATCCTCGCGAAACAAGAAACAAAATTTGGGAACTTCAAGTGCTTCTAGTTCTATCCCTAATTCAGCACGAACTTGCCCAAAGTGTGGAAAAAAAACATCGGGGAGTTTGTTGCCGAGAGACTGGGGCTCGCTTTAAGTGTGGGAACATAGGACATGTAGTGAGGAATTGCCCTTTGATTGAACAAAAAAATGTCAATAGGCCTACTGCTAGCTCAACCAGTTCCACTCCTGCAACGAAGACTACTACGAAACGTGCTTCTACTAGAGATAATGTCAAGCAAGGGAAAGTCTTTGCTCTGATTCCGAGTGATGTTCAGAATATAGAGGTTGTGGTCTCAGGTACACTCTCTATCAATGGCCAACCTGCTCATGTGTTACTTAATTTGGGTTCCACTCATTTCTTTGTTTCGAAAACATTTGCTCCTAAATCGAATAGACCTATGGAACCATTGAATTTTGTATTGTGTGTGTCTTTACCATCTGGGGGCTCTATGTTATGTGCTTCTATTTATCCTACATGTGATATTTTACTTGGGGATATTCAATTATATGCTAATTTGATGCCTCTTGATATGGTTCATTTTGATATAATTTTAAGATACCACGTGACCATGATTGTATGTCTAAACAAGTTATTTTCTGACCTCCTGGACAAAAAGAATTTACTTTTGTGGGACATGGGGTAGTTCCTCCACCCTATTTGATATTGGCTATGAAAGCTTGTAAATTACTTCAGAAGGGTTGTAAGGGTTATTTGTGTAGTATCCTTCCTGTACAGACAACAGATGTGAGTGTTAATAATATCCCAAATGTTTGAGAATTTCTGGATGTATTTCCTGAGGATTTTCTAGGGGACTTGATAGGCCGTGAGATTGAATTTGTTATTGATATTGTGTTGGATACTCAACCAATTTCAAAAGCTCCTTACAGAATGTCTATGGAAAAAATGAAGGAATTGAAAGTACAGTTGCAAGAGTTATTTGATAAAGGGTTCATCCGACTGAGTACATCGCTATTGGGCATACCAATTCTGTTTGTGAAAAAGAAAGATGGGACACTCCAGTTATGTATTGACTATTGGGAACTTAATAAGGTAACTGTAAAAAATAAATACCCTTTACCACATATTGATGATTTATTTGATCAATTATAGGGAGCACAGGTGTTTTCTAAAATTGATTTGAGATGCGAGTATCAGTAGTTGAAAGTCAAAGCAAAAGATGTTGAGAAGACCGCCTTTTGAACCAAGAACGGCCATTATGAATTTTTAATCATGTCATTTGGGGTTACGAATACACCAACAGTTTTTATGGATTTAATTAATTGAATTTTTAAACCGTATTTGGATGAGTTTGTGGTGGTATTCATTGATGATATCCTTACTTATTCGAAAAGTAGAGAGGAACATGAAAAGCACTTGAGATTAATTCTTCAAACACTTAGAGACAAGAAATTGTATGCTAAATTGAAGAAATGTGAATTTTGGTTGAATGAAGTTGTATTTTTAGGGCATGTGATTAATAAAGAGGGTGTGTCAGTTGATTCGCAAAAGATAGAAGCTATTATGAACTGGCCTACCCCTACTATTGTTACAAAAGTGCGCAGTTTTATGGGTTTAGTAGGTTACTAACAAAGATTTGTTAAGGATTTCTACAAGATTGCAGTACGGCTTACCCAATTGGCTCAAAAGAGTGTTCCATTCGAGTGGATAGAATAGAGGGAGTCTGTCTTCCAAGAATTGAAAACAAAGCTCACAACAGCACCAGTCCTTGCCTTACTGTCCAACACCGAAGGGTTTGTTATTTATAGTGATGCTTCTTATAAGGGATTGAGGTGTGTACTTATGCAAAATGGAAGAGTAATTGCATATCCATCTCACCAACTGAAGCTGCATGAAAAGAATTATCCCTCGCATGATTTGGAGTTAGCCGCAGTGGTGTTTGCATTGAATATATGACGACATTATCTTTATGGAGCAACATGTTAAGTCTACACCGATCACAAGAGTCTCAAGTATTTCTTTACTCCGAAGGAGCTTAATATGCGACAAAAACGATGGCTAGAACTCATCAAATATTATGACTTGCAAATTCATTACCATCCTGACAAAGCCAACATGGTAATGGATGCTCTTAGTAGGAAGTCCATAGGGAATCTAGCATGTTTGCTTACGGATTAGAATGAATTATTACTTGACTTGGAAAGAATCAAAGTGGAAATTGTGCTACATAAATAGGGTGGAATTTTAGCCGTAATGTCAACACAACCGGATATTATTGAAGAAACTAAACAAAGGCAATAAGAGGGTGAATTTCTCAAGAAAGTATGTGATGAGATGGAAATGAAGCCAAGACCGAGATTCTCTTTGGAAGCTCAAGTGTTGAAGTTTAAAGAAAGACTGTGTGTTCCAAATGTTCCAGAAGTTAAAGGAAGAGTTTTGGAAGAAGCCCACAAATCCAAATTTGCTATGCATCTTGGAAATACTAAAATGTATCAAGATCTCAAGCAAGCTTTTTAGTGGCCTAATATGAAGAGAGAAATTGCAGAGTTTATTTGAAGATGTCTTCAATGTCAGCAAATGAAAGTGGAGCATCAAAGACCAGCAGCCTCTCCCTATTCTGGAATGGAAGTGGGAGCACATAACTATGGATTTTGTTGTTGGCTTACCCCAAACACCCCGAGGTATGGATTCTATATGGGTTATCGTGGATAAATTGACTAAGTCTACTCACTTTTTGCCTGTGAAAACTGTTTATAATGCATCAGACTTGCTACTGTATACATCGATGGGATTACTCAATTGCATGCTGTTTCGGTTTCCATTATGTCAAATAGAGATTCTAAATTTGTGTCAAGATTTTGGAAAAGCTTACAGAAAGCATTGGAGACGGAATTAAGGTTCAATACCGTATTTCATCCACAAACTGATGAGCAGTTTGAAAGGACTATACAGACATTGGAGGACATGCTTCGAATGTGTGTTTTAGATTTCCATGAGAGTTGGGAAACTTATCTACCTTTGGCAGAATTTGCATATAACAACAGTTTCCACTCCAATATAGAAATGGCACCATATGAAGCGTTCTATGAGAGAAAATGTTGATCTCTAGTTTGTTGGACCGAAGTTGGAGATAGAACATTGATTGGGCCCGAAGTTGTGCAAATTACTATTGAGAAGATCAAGATCATCCAACAGATATTGAGAATTGCTCAAAGCCAACAAAAGAGTTATACGGACCAAAGAATGAGGGACTTAGAATTGGAGGTTGGGGATCATGTTTTTTTTATCAAAGTCAATTCGACGAAAGGGCAAACAAGATTTGGAAAAAAGGGAAAATTGTCACCCTAGCACATAGGGCCATTCCAAATTTTAGAAAGCTTAGGTTCAGTTGCCTATCGAATTGCTTTACCACCGGGCATGGAGCAAGTACATAATGTGTTTCACGTATCAATGTTGCGAGGCTATCTTCGGGATCCTTTTCATGTTATTGACTATCTTCAGATTACTCTAGATGACGAAATGGTTTATGAGGAAATGTTATTGACTATCCCTATGGTAAAAGTCGAATGATGGAGCATTACTAAAAAGAAGCCACATGGGAATGGGAAGAAGAAATGAGGCAACGATATCCAGAATTATTTTCGACTTGAGGTAAACAAGTTTGGAGAACCAAACTTCCTAAAGTTGGGAAGATTGTGATAACCTAACCTGTATTAAGCTTAATTGTGCTTGTGATTATGCGTTTGATATGGATTTGCATGTTTAATTATGTGATTTTGAAATTATATCTATTACTTGTAGGAAAATCTGTTGCAATTACAAGTTTGAATTGAAAATTGAAAGTCTTAGAGCCGCCAAAAACCAAAACCGACTTCATATCTATGTTTAGCATTGATTTTTAGAGCTTATTGTGAAATTTTGTAAAATTACGATTCGTAATGAATTAATTGAGTTTATTTAGCCTAAGTTATATATGTATATAGATATCTTGAGATCATCTATGATGAACACACTTTAGCTAGAGAGTTAGAGAGAGAGAGAGAGGGAGAGAGAGAGAGAGAGAGAGTAGAAAAGAAACAAGAGGAGTGAAAGATTCAAGGGAAAAGCTCAAGATTTGAGCTAAGGTATGAAAATCTATCTAGAATCCTTGTAAATAACTCATCTTTTTTTTTAAATCAAGAGGAAATTGGAGATTTTAACCTACATGAGTTAAGGTTTTTGGTTGTGATTATTTGAACTAAATTCAAGAAATTGAGCCTTAATCTCTTCAACTTTGTTTGATTTGAGTTCAATCTGTGAATAATTCATGAAATAAGTTCTAGATTGTTTATACAACAAAGAGTTGTCTAAAGATCATTCATGTATATATGTTTTGAACTTGATCATGTGATTCTTGAATTTAGGGAAAAGATGAGACCTTGATTTTGACATTGAACCAAGATTGATGTGTTTGACTTGAAATCACACTTGAATCATGTTAGTTTATCATGTTTTTGAGTTAGTTTTGCATGAATTTGGGCTTAATAATGAGTTTGGAAACTTGGGGTTTGAAGCTCATTTTCGGACTATCTGGTTTTGCCTAGACTACTCGTGCGACTGCGAGCTCCGCATGAGCGGAGCATGAACTAAAACAGAGGAGAACATTCTGCTCGCTCGAGCAGCCACCACTTCTATACGAGTGAAACCTGACCGCTCAAGCAATGAGGCCTGCCGCACAAGCGGCCAGCAAGGGAAAAATTATGCTTTCTTTTTGTTGACCTCTCTAACCTTCTAAAAGCATTCACGACCTTCTTTAAACCCTTTGGAAAGTGAAATGATGATTAGAAACCCATTGAAAAAGGTTTTGAATTATGAAAAGAAAAGTGTATGAAATGGAATGAATTATTTATCGAATGTGTTTGTGTGAAATGTTGTGTGGGTCGTGTACCAGAGGGAACGCCGCAAGACCAAACGCACTATGAGTAATAGTATTGTAAAGATATTTTCTTACTTAATTATTTTGATCCATGAATGGTGATTTGTTCCAAAATTGTGTTTTGATCGAAATAAATGAGTTTCATGAATGTTATATGACATATGCAATGTGGACCTAAGGTCGTTCCATTTATACTATGATATGTTTGGGCCTGAGGCCGTTCTAAACTATGTGGGCCCAAAGCCATTCTGTTAATGATATGATAACATGTGATTGGACCTAAGGTTGTTCTGAACAACTGTTAATGTGTGGGCCCAAGGCCGTTTTGTACTATGTTTGGACCCGAGGCCGTTCTACACTATATGTGGACTTGAGGCCATTCCGATAAATGTTGGGCCTAAGGCCACTCTTTAATATTAATAAACCCGAGGTCGTTCTGTAATTATGATCATGGAAACATTACAAATTTATGATGTTGTATTTACTTTGATGATGGGCTCATTCATTTAAAGCTCTTTACTATATTATTACTCATTGAGTTTTGCTCACTCTATATTACGTATGTATATGTAGGTGATCAACAACGTGGAGCCTAACCTTAGAGTTTGCTTCAGTAATTATTTTTGTGAACTCGATTGGTCGAGTCTCCAAGATGGAGCTTTTGTTTTTGACTCATATTATGTCATGACTATTGTTTTGACTTTTCTATAATGGTTTTGAGTTATGTAACTAAAGTATGGAGTTTTCTATGGTACGTAAGTTTTGCATGGACATGTAAATATATGAATGTGCTATGATGTAAGCAAAGTATATTTTGATCATATTGGCACAGCTCAATGGACTTTCATCGTTGTTATATGCTTCCGCTTGTGGCCCCATTATTATAATTATTCTGTATGTTTGTCTGAGGCTATAGGTAATCAAGTGATTACTGGCCGGTTATGGTTATTCTTGATTTTTACGCTCGATGATTGCTCGAGCAAAGTACTGAGCAAAAGTGGGTTCGCTCGAGCGCACACTTGGTCGCTTGAGCTAACTGTGAAATGTCTAAAAAAGTACTGGATGCCTTCAAAGTTCGCTTGAGCCATGGTTCCATTGCTCGAGCGAACTGTGCGAATTCCGGGTTTTCCAGATTTGAGTTTGAAGTCCAAAAACAATGTTTTCATGAACAAAACTCTTATGGTTGGTCTCAAACACTTGGAAACACTTTATAAAACATGTACCTTTGGAAAGTATGATACCATGACTTCAAATTCTCTTTCAATTCTTCAAAACAAAGCTCAAAACATCATGTTCTTAACATGCATGGAATTTACTCAACTCTTTTCTTTCAAAACCCATAAATATATGGAATATTGAGTGCAAAACTTGAAGAACTCTAAGAAATAAGTTGAGTGAGGCTCATGCATGTGTGAATTTGGAAAAACCAAGTTCAAAAGACGAAAGATTATGCATGCATGTACACATTTCACTTGAATTCACTAAACTCTTGATGATTCGTGCTCATATCTTTTATTTACATGAAATTGGCCCTACAAAGTGGTGAATTCATCTTCTTACATGGATTAACTTCTTGAATTAAGGATAAGAATCTTACCTAGGGCTTGAATTTGGCTTTGACTAAGCTTATTCTCTACAATCTCTCTTGGTTTCTCTTGAATTCTTCTCTTCTATCTCTATCATGTTGAATTCTCTTTCTAACTCTCAAATTTTCAGCACATGTTTGATACCAAAAAGAAATCTAAGTGTGATTAGCACACACACACACACACATATATATATATATAAGGCAATTAAGGCTTCCCCAATCACATATGATTAAGACTAATCAAGTGGGCTTAAATCTAACAATTATGATTATTTATTCTAATTATTTTGATCTGAATCAAATTTTAATCAAACTTACCATATGATCCTAAAAATTCCAACTAGTCTATTGAATTAACCAATTTTGGTTTCTAAATCCATTTGGGCTTTCAATTCGCATTCTAAGTCAGCAATTGCGCAGATAACTCATAAACAAACAGATCAGTGTCAAATAAACACATAATTATGCAATTTATGTCCACTAACATGTTATGGAATGGAAGTGACCAAACAATGGGTTAGAGTGAGAGGCTCCTCATTCCCTCTAAAAACTTTTGTTTCTAGGGTTTTTTTTTTTTTGCATTCAATACTTATTGACCTGTGGGTACTTCTCGAAATGGAAACAAAAGATTTGGTGTCGGATATTTTGGGATCTGATGAAAATACTAGTTCATGTATACTAAATGAAGGGAGAGGTAATGAGTAATGTGGCTTGAGTGGGTCTTACGGTGCGTTTAGCCCTAAGAGTCTGAAACTTTCTGAACAAGAGTTAGAAACCCTAGTTGTGCTTGCAAAAAATTGTGAGACAAAAGTGAAAGGGGTCGCGGCGAAATCTATTCAAGAGATTTCTGACCGTCTTGAGGCTATTAAGGCTAGATCTGCAATGGAAGAAGTTCATCAGACCAGTCGTCCCTTTGTTAGTTCCACACTTGCAAACATATCGACATCGTTGATTCAATCAACAAAATGGTCAGATAGGGTTGAAGGAGATCAGCGATCAAAGTTTCTGGATCTTCTAGATAGTGTTGAGGTTACCAAAACCCGTGGTATTGCTCATCAGCATGGAGTTATTGTAAAAACAATGGAGGAGTTAACTACTTCCCCTTTTATTTCAAAGGAGATAGGGATTCCTGATATGGAAGATCAAGTTTTGGGTGCTGATAGATCTGGTTATAATAGGATTAGAAATCTTGTCACCAAAAAAGTGTCTGTAGCACAATACCAAATTCTTGCTAGGAAGGTTACTGAAAAGGAGATCATTGATGCTTTCAGATCTCTAAAAGCTAACAAGGCCCCTGGCCCTGATGGTTATTCGGCGGATTTTTTTCTTAAAGCCTGGGATGTTGTGGGGAGAGAGATTGTTGAAGCGATCAAATCTTTTTTTACATCGGGTAAGTTGCTCCAGGAAGTGAATAGCACCTCCATTGCTCTTATTCCTAAGATTCCCAATGCTGAAAAAGTGGGGGATTTTAGACCAATTTCCTATTGCAACACTATGTACAAATGTATATCTAAGATTATAACTGATAAGATTAAAATTGTC
Source organism: Camellia granthamiana (assembly GCA_036172215.1). NCBI lineage: Eukaryota > Viridiplantae > Streptophyta > Magnoliopsida > Ericales > Theaceae > Camellia > Camellia granthamiana. The sequence goes on along the minus strand of CM069914.1, from coordinate 6,101,727 downwards.
TTTCATGATATCATTGATTCTATCCAATCAGCTTTTGTCCCTGGAAGGAGAATTGCTGATAATATTTTCCTTTCACAAGAGCTTATGAGAGGCTATCACAAATCATTGCCTTCTCCCAGGTGTACTATGAAAGTGGATATTATGAAAGCATATGATAATGTTAGATGGGATTTTGTTCTAGATGTCCTAAGAGCAATGGGTTTTTCCCCTAATATTATCAATTGGATAAAAGCATGCATGACCAGCCCCTCTTTTTCCATTTGCATTAATGGGAGTCTGCATGGTTATTTTAAGGGGGAGAGAGGTTTGAGGCAAGGCGACCCCATGTCTCCTTATCTCTTTGTTATTGTCATGGAAATTTTATCTAGAATTTTGGCTGAGAAGGCTTCTCATCCAGAATTCAAATTCCATTGGAGATGTGAAAAAACAAAGATTGTTAATTTATGCTTTGCAGATGATTTGATGATCTTCTGTAAGAGAGATGTGTTCACTGTTCAATCCATTAAAAATGGGTTGGAAGAATTTAAAAACTTGTATGGGCTGTCTCCTATCCCTAACAAGAGTCACATTTTCTTTTCTGGATGTGATAAGAAACTGAGAGAGGAGATCCTCCGGGTGTGTAAATTCAATGAAGGTACTTTGCCTGTGAGGTACTTAGGGGTTCCCTTAGTGTCTACAAAACTTAAGGCCACTGACTGTGACCAACTTGTGGAGAGAATAACAAAGAGAATTAAGAGCTGGACAAATAAGTGTCTCACTTATGCTGGCAGAGCCCAACTGATCCAATCTGTGTTATTCTCTATGCAAGTGTACTGGACCTCTTTATTTATTCTTCCCAAGAGGATCATTAAATCCATTGAGAGTCTGTTTAGAGCTTTCTTTTGGTCTGGATGTGAGCTGAAGAAGTATGGGGCTAAGGTTTCTTGGGATAGAGGGGGACTGGGGTTTAAATCCCTCACTGTGTGGAACAAGGCTGCTATTGCTAAACATGTCTGGTTCCTTTTCTCTGGGAGTGTTCAATCTATATGGTGTCTTTGGGTGAAGGTTTACATCCTCAAAGGTAGAAGCTTTTGGAGAGTTAGGGTGCCAAATGACCCTTCCTGGGTTTGGAGGAAAATTCTTTCTCTTAGACCTATTATCTACCCTTTAATTAAACACAGAGTGGGTGATGGTTCTAGGATATCTTTATGGTTTGATAATTGGCACCCTATGGGGTCTCTGTGGGATAGATTTGGGGCTAGAATTGCCTATGATTCTACACTGGGTATAAATGCTAAGGTTAGTGAGATTGTGGAGGGTACAACTTGGAGATGGCCTTTCCCCTCTTCATGGGAGCTTATGGACCTTATTGACAATACTCCTTCCACCTTTCTCCCTACTGGTGGTTCTGATGCTGCTAATTGGTGTCCTGCTGCTAATGGCCAATTCACTATCCAGTCCACTTGGAATTCCCTAAGACAACATTTTGATAAAGTAAATTGGTCTAAAATTATTTGGGGACCTCATAATATCCCTAAAGTTAGTTTGTGGTTTGGATGGCTATTCTTGGCAGATTGAACACACGTGAAAGATTGAAAATTTTTGGTGTGGCTCAATCTGCTGAGTGTGTTTTCTGTCAACATCCGTGTGAAGATCATAACCACCTTTTCTTTGAGTGTCCATTCTCTGAAAGAGTGTGGACCTGCATAAAAGGTAAAATTAATGTTGATTGGCCATCCACTCAATGGAATGATTTGATCCAGATTATTGCCAAATCTGTGAAAGGGAAGTCTTTAGGTTCTGTTATTATTAAGCTTGCATTTACTTGTACTGTGTACCAGTTGTGGACTGCAAGGAATAACAGAATTTTAAGTAAGGATATGTTACCTAAAGAGGTGGTTATAAAGTGTATTGTTGATATGGTAAGATTCAAGGTAATGCATATTACCAATATGAACTCTCACCATACTGACAGATGGTACTTAAACTCATGGAGGTTACCTCATACCACGTTGAAGTCTGCTGCAGCTGGAATGAGGGATGTGAGTTCACAAAATGAGGGTTGAGTGATGGCTAGCATAAACATTATGGGGTTTCCTAATGTTTGTTTTTGTTATAGGTACTTGGACCACAGTGGAGCAGAATTTGAGTGTGTGATTATTACTATGAGGGTTGAGTATAGTGTGAGGAATAAACAAGTACCTAACCCAAAATCACTAGCCATATTGAGTGAAGCTAACATGTTTGTTTTATATATCTCTTGTATCTATTTCTTTTGTAGGTATATGGAGCATTGTTTTCCGAGTGATGTGAGCATATATAATTATGGGTTGAGTGTAGCGAGTATCTATATGAGTGATTTATAGTGCAAGTTGATTTTGCAACTAAAATGTTACTTGATTGTGGATCGATTAATCATGTTTTGGTATCTACTGGTGACAGGGTTTACTATAATGTCTAAGCTCTGTTTTGGGATGCATGGGGATGGCAGCAAAATTCCTTCCTGGGTGGTTGCTGTTTGGTTTGGCAAACAGTCCTGGACCCTTCAAGTTTGGGAGCAGGTTGCTTTCGTGGTGATGGCTGCTAGAGGCACCTCTTGTGTGAAAAAAGCTTCTTTTTATTTGGTTTTAAATCACTGTGTTTGGTTCTTATTAGATGCTTTGATTTTGGGTGTTTTTTCTTTAGTTTGCCTACCTGTGCGGGATGTGCATGGAAGTACAAAGCAGTGTGTTTGCATCTTGTGATTTGCTGATTAGCTATTGGTTGTGTTCATGCTCCTCATCCAAACTGCATGCGGCCCATGAACACATTTTTGGGTTAAAAATTGCTACTCTGTTTTGGATTCTCTAGTTTTATTTTGTTTTGTATCTATTTTCTTTTTTATTTGTCCTCTTTATTTTGTTTTAATTTGGTTATATTGGTTTCGGCTAGGCTTTTGTTGTATTGTTTTAATTTTGGTTTTTTAGTTTGCTTTCTTGTATAACGCTTGGCTAGGGCCTGGGGTATGCCCCTTGTAGTGGTGTAAGTTTTTGTCTTTTATTTTATGACTTATTCACCCAAAAAAAAAAAAAACATGTTATGGAAAAACAGTACGAAGGTCGGGATCATTACAAGTTCAAGAGGCTAATTAAAATATTTAGAACCATATGGTAAGTTTGATTAAAATTTGATTCGGATCAAAATAATTAGAATAAATTGATTAAGATTAGTTAGACTTAAGCCTAGTTAATTAAGCCTAATCTCACTTAATTAGCCTAATTTAATCAAGCCTATAAATATGGGATATAGGCTTATTGAGTTCATATTCTTCAACTAAGTGGCTAAAATTAGAGAGCGAGTTGAGAGCTCAACACTTTAGAGAGAGAAAGGGGGAATTCCAGAGAATTGAAGGGAGATTAAAGGGATTAAGCTAGATTATCACCAAATTCAAGCTCTAGGTATGGAATTCATCAATAATTCTTGTAGATAATTAATGTAGAAATTGAATTCACCAAGTTATAGGATCATTTGCATGTAATTGGAAAGAAAATGTTAAAAACAACTTAAATATGGTAGAAATGAGCTAATTGATTACATGCATGCATAATTCTCCATTTTTTACCTTAATTTTCTACAAAATCCATACATGCATGGGACTTACACTTGTTGTTTCTTGAGGTTCTTCACAATTTTACACTTCTCATCCCATATGTTCATGTTTTGAAAGAGGAGAACTTAAATTCATTACATGCATGACTAAAGTATGGAGTTTTGAGTTTAATTTTGAGAATTGACAATGGTTTTGAGCAATTGGTTTCAAATTAGTTATGTTTATATGTTATTCAAAGAGTTTCCATCTTTTTAGTCCATCCATGCTAGCTTTTTAACTTTGAATTGGTGTTTTGAACTTCAAATGCAATTCTGGAAATTCTAGAATTTTGCCTCACTACCAAGCAAGCAATCTGTCGCTCGAGCGCACTTTGTATGCTCTTAGTATTTTTGCAAACACATTGCTCATGGCTCGAACGACTGAATGACCGCTCGAGCGAACTGACCTTTTATTCCATATGGCTCAAGTGACCATTGAGCACACATTTCAAGCATCCAATACTTTTGCAGATAGGCCACACCACTCGAGCAACCAAAGGTGTGCTTGAGCAAATTGCCCTATTTTTTGCATTTTTGAAACACACTCCTAAGTGCATATTTGCATCCTCATGCCCTTTTAGGCATTCTTTAGCATCATTTGGACATTCTTAGCCATGGAATAAGCTAGGAACTCATGTAAGAGAATTGAATTATGATACGCTATCTATTAAGAATGTGTGTTTCAATGTGTATCTATGTTATGTATTTGTGTAGGTGGTTATCCAAGGTCCAACACCAGTGTCAGCGCACTGTAAGTAGTATCCTTGTAAAGATATATTGAAATATGTTTTTGAATTACTGCAAGAATATTATTTTGAAATGTTATTTTGATAAGAATGAATGATTGTTTCTTTTCAAAAGTAATTGTGGCATCCATAGTGTAGCCCACGCCTAGGAGTAACATAATGCCCCCAAATTAATTAAATTAAAACATTTTCTCATAACTTGATTAATTCCAAATCTTTCCAAACCAAACAATAAAATTAATCTCTAAAGTTCTCTTTTCCATTGAATACGAATCAAATATTAAAATTTTCATATTTTTATCTTAGTAATAATAACATTTACATAGTTCAAAAAAATAAAGAATAAAAATAATAATGCTTTAATGGCTACAAACATCAAGGTAAGGCCTTGTTACAACAAAATGGACACGCGGTCCCAAACGCATACGCTCAAAGCTTCCACATAACACATCCATGAGCCTTCACGCCCTGACAAAACAAAGAAGTCCACCTCCTTCTCATAGAGGTGATTGCACATCATCAATTCCTAAAATTGTTAGATAGGAATAAGCTAGATGCCCAGTAGAAATATTTTTCACAAAGTATCTAATTATTTGAAAATCCATATGGCATTATCACAACCAAAACACTTTCTTGTTCAACTCATGTTAGGAGTTTAAGCAACATAACTTAGATATTATAATTTCCATGAAAATTACATTTCAACACCGGGAGATAAATACACCAAGAAGTCCCTAAAGAGAGTCCCAATACATACGTATACAAGTTTGTAAAGAAACCATCCCCACATTTACCGACTACAATACGGCAAGACGTGGGTACCCAAAATCATCTGTTTTTTCACTTTTGTCGACTACAATACGGCAGCATCAGTGGCCACCCAAAAATATTTTCCCACATTCGTTCGACAATAAGCTCAAGACAGGGCAATTGGGCACCTTGACGTCTCGCGCCGGTACCAACAACAAACAACTCTTTTCAAAAAAAAAAAAAACCAACTCCCTAACCAAACTCCCATGTTATTTACCAACCCCTTAAACAACTTTTCCAAGATTTCCACAAATTCCAAGTATTTATACATCCATGAGAACAAAGGCAATATCACAATTCAAATAATTGAGCTATTAGGGAGACACAATCTTTATATTTCCAAGAAAAATCTCAAAAGCTTTTTAATTTCACAAGTTTCAAATTAGAATGCATCTCAATCTCATAATTCAATCATAAATTTAAAGAATTGAATGTTAATTCCACTTGAGTATATCATTGTTCAATTTAAAAAATTAGGGTTTTCATTAAATTTGGGACTTTTGCCCCTCCATAATGTAAAACGCTATTTTTCAATTAAAGTTTTCATAATCCACAAACATCAATATACATTTTAGAAAATATAGGAGAAATTCAATTTTGAAATAAAAACCCAATTTTTGTAACCTCAAACATTACTCATGAAACCAATGTCACAATAATACCAAATAAACATCCTCAAAGTAAAGAGATACAAAGTTTAAAGTAATCCTACCTACAAGATGAGAGTAGAGATGCTAGATTAAGAGGATTCTATCAAAAATCCAAAATCCAATCTATTAAAAAATGTTGATCTCCACTTGTTCTTCATCTTTGATGCAAGGTCCATGGTGGATTGTTGGTGAAAAATGGATGAAATCAAGGTTTGGAGGTCAAGGGTTTCGGGCATGGAGGAAAGGGAGAGAAGAGAGGAAGAAAGAATAATGAATTTGGGCCAAAACTCATTTAAAAGTACTTAATATCGAATAGATCGCTCGAGCAGTCAAAGCTTGACTCAAGCGACGAAAAGAAGCTCTCAGAATCCTTGAAAATCGTGCAGATCACTCGAGCGGTCAAAAGTTCGCTCGAGCAGACTTGCTTCCAGCACAGATACTCAAATTTCAAACAGCCATAACTCTTTCATCCGGACTCCATTTTAGGTTCTTCTTGTGTCCAAATCGAAGCCCTAGAAACAAGCTTTCCAATGGTTCTAACCTCACACCCAAATTCAAAGTGTGGAAAGAAAAAAGGGCAAAAGATTGAAGACTACTCATGGAACAATTATTTAAATCAATGTTTTTGGTCCAATCTTACTTTACCGTCATGATACCACCTCAATCAATATTCCAAAATGAACCAAAGAGACTGCAAATACAATAAATAGAGTGTCAAGAGCAAACCCACTAGTCCAATAAGTACAGGTGTTACAATCTCCCCACCTTAGGAAATTTCATCCCCAAAATTAAACAGTTCAAAATCTAAAGTTTAGATAAATCTAAATGAAACAGAGATTGAACTAACATTCCCACCAAGTAACCACGAATGACGTTTACTCAACAACAAGTTCCTAGATGATTACCCCAATGCAAAAGACTTCACGTGAAGAACAAGAAACAAGTCCCATGAAAGAAAATATGGCAACCCAATGATATAAGGGGTAGAACAATTCCCAATGAAATTACAATCACCACTCCAGAATCTAGTTCAAAATCTAAGGTTAACTTTCATATTTTCAGGTTCCACATTAATATTCAGACCCACCCCATATGATACGAATAACAACACTCAAGTGGTGAGTCTTTCCTTTAACTCATCCAAAGGATTATTAAGGCCTACTCAACCTAGACAAACGACTCCTATTACGTACGAGTCCTCATTTAGCAGGATTAAACAAAATGTTCACGAGTATCTCCAACAAGCCACAAGAACTTATCAATTCCACGAAACTAAAGGTCAAGGGTATAGGTCTCACTAACATACCCTACAGTACTCCTGCCTCAAACAGATCAAACTCAAGAGGATAACTCTCGGTTATCTAATAACCTAAAATTTTAGAAAGGTAAACTCTCACATCACATTCACAGCCCCAGGAAATAACTACCTGTTGTCGGCAACCAAATTTTCAAACGATTACTTCACACTACTGCACAAGTCCTCAATCTCGTTTCGTGAGAGGAAAATATTCTAATAAAAGTTCCTTCCGCCAATCATGGCCTTCGACAAACACAACCCAATAAAACCAAAGTACCACAAACTACATTCTTATAACACAGCTAGTATTCCATGTCCACACAATTATTCAATTGCGTTATCTTTACAAAAGTACTACTCACAGTGGGCTAGTACTAACGATAGACCTTGGTTGACCACCTACACAAAGCACATAGCACAAATACACATTGAACACACATTCGAAACAAGTAAAGTATCTTAATTCATTTCTTTTACGTGTGTTTCTATCTTATTCCATGATTATGGATGTTCAAATGAGGCTTAAGAATGCCTAAATGGTATGAGGATGCAAATATGAACTTAGAAGAGTTAGTAAAAAATTGTTGAAAACAGGGCCTTCGCTCGAGCGTACACTTGGTCACTCAAGCGATTCAACAATATGCAAAGGGTTTGCTCGAGTGCACACTTGGTCGTTTGAGCCGTCTGTAAAGACTGCAGAAGTACTGGATGCTCAATTTTTACGCTCAACGATCGCTCAATAATCGCTCGAGCCAAGTGCTGAATAAAAGTGGGTTCACTCAAGTGCACACTTGGTCGCTCGAGCCAACGGCCAAACCTCTGCAAAAATACTGGATGCCTTTGTTTTTCACTCGAGTGACAAATCCTACACTCGAGTGCATTGGATGAATTCTGGGTTGTCCAAATTTGTGTTTGAAGTTCAAAAACAATGCTCTCATGTTCAAACCTTGTATGGTTGGTCTCAAAAGCTTAGAAACATTTTATAAAACATGTATCTTTGGAAAATATGAAATTTTGAAATACTTAAGAACCAAAAACACCAGAAAAAAAATATTTCCTAACTTTTGAAATAAAAAATAAAAAAATATTCTTGGTAGAAAACTTTATACATAATATATATATATATTTTAGATGCATACAAGTGATTTGTAAAAGTGAAAAGTTTGGAGAAGAAATTTATTTATTTATCTATTTACTTTGAAGTAGTTATGGGTTGTACACATCATAAAACTCCATACGCCCCTTTTTATGGCTATTTCTCCTTTACTCATAGGTTTATCCATAACGATAAATTCTCAATTTTGGCAGAAACAAGGTCATGCTCAATGAGAGAACTCCGTTCTCAACTCTTTCCTCAAACATATTTCAACATGTGACTCTCAAACGTCACCGAACCAATGATCCCATCACTATAGTGATGCCACATTCCATTTACAATTATTCAATCAATAACCACACATAACAACCAATATAATAAGGTTAAATAAAACAAACAGATAGACTAAACGTCACAAGTCTGGGAAGTCACATCCAATTTACAACCACTACTTCAATCCATCAATTACTCATTATTCATCTTATGTTTGCATCACAATTTTCACAATTAACTCCATTTTGGAGATCACACACAATCCACTAGAAACTATCACCAACTAACTTGTAGGACTTGTCACTCCCTTGAGTGACACACACACACTAACCAAACAATCAATTTCCATTCACACACCTCATTTTTAAAATTCAAATAAGTTCTGAGGTGATTCCCTATCAACCTATGCAAATGCTACAATCATAATTAACACACTACCTAAGGAAACCTTCCATGCTTGCATCATCTACCTATACTCGCGCAACATACTACATTCCTTGAAATCAAAGCCATGATACTAATTCTAAAGATGTAACACGACTCCACACCACACTAAGATTATGACGTCCCACAAAATCAAACCTGAATTCAATACCTTTTGATAACACGAACTTACACATCGTTAATAAATAAATTAATCTCATATTACAATAAAATCTCTCCAATCCAAATTCAATATACGTCTCTCACCAAGATAATACTATTTCTCTAATACAAAATCCTAACAAAATCATATTTTCAGTACTTCAATCCAATCACTACTAAAGCTGCTCCACCCCTGAAAAATAATTTAACTCAAGAAGTCATTCACCACAACTTACCAAATGAAAATAAAATCTAAGTCTCACAACTGCTCAGGGCACAAAACAACAACCAACTACCATATCAAACCCACCACAAAAGCCTACACATCTCAAGACACATGGTTATACCCACAAATGCTCATAGTGGCAGTTATTTTGAAATCTCCTCCGAAGTCTCTAATCAGTTCACTTGTACTCAAACTCTAAAGTTACTACCACAAGCTATAATGCCACTTATTCACTCAAAGAGATTTTCTCTATCAACAATGATCATTCCAAAACAATCTCCAAACACATAACAAAAGTACTTCGTACCAATTTATTAGGCAAACGAAATATATTTTAATTAGGAAAAGCACTTACCACTCAAGGTTAAACACACCCAAATTAAACCCAATAATAATATTATATCAACATACCAACAACATAAATTCACACCACTCTTATAGCAAAATGAAGGATCAATATAAGGGGTTCACAACTCTCACACCAAAGATACAAACAATTTTATAGCTAAAGGACAAGGGATACAAAATCAATTTCCATTTTAGTTCTCTGAACCGTACCATCACAACACACATCAAACTTAACCCAACACAATCAAGTGTACTCCCAGTTTACATAATTTTTGACATTTAGCTAATGGTAACTACAAAAATTAACGTTAATCTTTCATGGTGGATCAAGCATAAATTTCTGTAAAAATACTCAAATCACAGTCATGTCAACCAGCTCAAGGCACCTAATCATAATCTCCATAAAATCACAACATTCTCACAAGATCATTTCAAAAACTTCTCTAAACACATTTGTTTGCTAATACAATTCCCGAGACACCAATCACATCATATCCCTAAACATTCATATATTGCACTTGAATACATCAACGACCAACTCTGAGAATTGACTCCACCAAACTTGAAAACATTCAAAACTTGGTTACACATTCCAAAATGTCAACTCACAAGCCAATATTTTCATTATTAGAAATTCCACCAAATGGCGCAATCTCCATCAATTTTAATCTCATCCCAATCTATTCCAAAATTCTTTACCTAATTCGCTCACTTATGATTTACAACAAAATTCTGAATAAAACAAACTCTCTAAAAAACACATCCCTTACTACACTGTACAATTTCTAACATGCCAAGACTACGTTCATTCCCCAAATACGTACCAAAATAATTGGCGTAAGGCCTAGAATTAACCTCACAAGTGATCAATCAAGCAAGTAAATCAACCTAACTATAAGTAACTTCAGCTATTCCAAGAAAATTTGCACATCAAAATATTTCCTTTTACGACACTCTGATAATCATTTAGGTCTTAACCAACCCATACTACTATAACAAGTTTAATTTCTAACCTACTCTACTTCCAAGGTTCTTCATCTAGCCTACTTCCACAGATTAATATAAGACTTCAGAAATAGTCGCTTCACATACTGACAAACCATTTACTATGCATCATAGTCTTTACCATTTCAAGATTACACTTACACCCCTAATTCTATAAAATCATTTACCTTATGATTCAACTCAAATTCTAAAACCACTTGACCCATCTATCCATCCCCATTAGTCCATCCTACCATTTTTCCTAGGGAAAGACATTTTCAAGGTAGAGACAAGATTAACTCAATGTTTAATACTCCACACAAGTTCCCACACGTCGCACGCGAGTTAAACATACACCTATACATATATCTATACCACATAAGGCAAACCAAGTAAGCACATAGTCACATAGAGCACATAAGAGTTACTCTCCTAAGATATCGACTAGTCCCATGATGCTCAAGGACCTCCAATTGGAAAAAACATTGATCAAGTGCCTTTCCAAAAGGATTTCAATGAATGCAATGGATGCTAGTCATATCCTAGAAGCTTAACCCCATACCCACATAGCTACATAAACACACACAAAGCATACAAAGCACATAAGCGCCCCATCCTAGCCTAGTAAACCTATTGTGACCAAAATCAATTCCCACGAGCCTAAGATATTCAAACCTGGTTAGCTTTAATACCAATTTGTAACACCCCCAAATTAATTAAATTAAAACATTTTCTCATAACCTGATTAATCCGAAATATTTCTAAACCAAACAATAACATTAATCTCAAAAGTCCTCTTTTTCCGTTGAATTACATATCAAATATTAAAATTTTCATATTCTTGTCTTAGTAATAATAACATTTACATAGTTCAAGAAATTAAAGAATAAAAATAATAATGCCTTAATGGCGTACAAACATCAAGGCAAGGCCTTGTTAGAACAAAGTGGACACGCGGTCCCAAACACATATGCTCGAAGCTTCCACATAACACATCCATGAGCCTTCGTGCCCGAACAAAATAAAGAAGTACACGTCCTTCTCATAGGGGTGATTGCACATCATCAATTCCTAAAATTGTTAGATAGGAATGTGCTAGATGCCTAGTAGAAATACTTTTAACAAAGTATCTAATTATTTGAAAATCTATATGGCATTATCACAACCAAAACACTTTTTTGTTCAACTCATGTTAGGAGTTTAAGCAACAAAACTTAGATATTATAATTTCCATGAAAATCACATTTCAACACCGGGGGGTAAATACACCATGAAGTCCTTAAAGAGAGTCTCAATACATACATATACAAGTTTGTAATGAAACTATCCCTACATTTACTGACTACAATATGGCAGGACGTAGGCACCCAAAATCATCCATTTTTCCACTTTTGCCGACTATAATACTGCAGGACTAGTGGACACCCAAAAACATTTTTCCACATTCGTTCGGCAATAAGCTCAAGACAAGGTAATTGGGTACCTTTACTCTCTGAGCGGGTACCAACAACACACAACTCTTTTCAAAAAACCGACTCCCTACCCAGACTCCCATGCTATTTACCAACCCCTTAAACAACTTTTCTAGGATTTCCACAAATTCCAAGTATTTATACATCCATGAGAACGAAGGTAATATCACTATTCAAATAATTGAGCTATTAGGGAGACACAATCTTTATATTTCCAAGAAAAATCCCGAAAGCTTTTTAATTTCACAAGTCTCAAATCAAAATGCATCTCAATCTCATAATTCAATCATAAATTTAAAGAATTGAAAGTTAATTCCACTTGAGCATATCATTGTTCAATTTCAAGAATTAGGGTTTTCATTAAATTTGGGGCTCTTGCCCCTCCAAAATGTAAAATTCTATTTTTCAACTAAAGTTTTCATAATCCACTAACATTAATATAAATTTTGAGAAAATATAGGAGAAATTCCATTTTGAAATCAAAACCCAATTTTTGTAACCTCAAACATCAATCATGAACCCAACGCCATAATAATACCAAATAAACATCCTCAAAGTAAAAAGATACAAAGTTAAAAGTAATCCTACCTCTAAAATGAGAGTAAAGATGCTAGATCACGAGGATTCTTTCAAAAATCCAAAATCCAAAATCCAATCAGTTAAAAAATATTGATCTTCACTTGTGCTTCATCTTTGATGGAAGGTCCATGGTGGATTGTTGGTGAAAAATGGTTGAAATCAAGGTTTGGAGGTCAAGGGTTTCGAGCATGGAGGAAAGGGAGAGAAGAGAGGAAGAAAGAATAAAGATTTTGGGCCAAAAACTCATTTTAAAGTACCTGGTATCAAACAGATCGCTCAAGCTGTCAAAGCTTGGCTCGAACGATGAAAAGAAGCTCACAGAATCTCTAAAATTCGTGCAAACTGCTCAAGTGGTCAAAAGTTCGCTCGAGTGGACTTGCTTCCAGCACAGATACTTAAATTTCAAACAAGCATAACTCTCTCGTTTGGACTTTGTTTTAGGTCATTTTTGTGTCCAAATTGACACCCCGGAAGCAGGCTTTCCAATGGTTATAACCTAACATCCAAATTCAAAGTGTGGAAAGAGAAAAGGGCAAAATTTTGAAGACTACTCATGAGACAATTATCTGATTCAATATTTTCGGTCCAATCTTACTTTACCATCTTGATACCACCTCAATCAATATTCCAAAATGAGCCAAAGAGACTACAAGTACAATAAATAAAGTGTCAAGAGCAAACCCACTAGTCCAATAAGTACAGGTGTTACAATCTCTCCACCTTAGGAAATTTTGTCCTCGAAATTAAATAGTTCAAGATCTAAAGTTTAGATAAATCCAAATGAAATAGAGATTGAACTAACACTCCCACCAAGGAACCACGAATGACTTCTACTCAACAATAAGTTCCTAGATGATTCCTCCAACGCAAAAGACTTCGCATGATGAACAAGAAACAAGTCCCATGAAAGAAGATAAGTCAACCCAATGATATAAGGGGTAGAACAGAAATTACAATCACTACTCCAGAATCTAGTTCAAAATCTAAGGTTAACTCTAATATTTTCAGGTTCCACATTAATATTCAGACCCACCCCATACGATACGAATAACAAAACTCAAGTGGTGAGCCTTTCCTTTGACTCATCCACAAGGATTATCAAGGCCTATTCAACCCAGATAGGCGACTCCCATTACGTAAGGACCCCCATTTAGCAGGATTAAACAAAATGTTCATGAGTACCTTTAACAAGCCACAAAACTTATTGATTCCACGAAACTAAAGGTCAAGGGTAAAGGTCTCACTAACATACCTTACAGTACTCCTACCTCAAACAGATCAAACTCAAGGGGATAACTCTCGGTTATCTAGCAACCTAAAATTTTAGAAAGATAAACTCCCACATCACATTCACACCCCCAAGAATCAACTACCAGTTGTCGGCAACCAAATTTTCAAATGATTACCTTACACTACTACACGAGTCCTCAATCCCTTTTTAGAGAAACAAAGATTCTAATAAGAGTTCCATCCGCAAATCATGGCCTTCGACAAACACAACCCAATAAAACAAAAGTACCATGAACTGCATTCTAATAACACAGCTAGTATTCCATGCCCACACATTTATTCAATTACGTTTTTGAAATACTTAAGAACCAAAAACACCCGAAAATAATATTTCCTGGCTTTTGAAATTATAAAAATATATATATATATATTCTTGGTAGAAAACTTTTTTATATATAAAATATATATATATTAGATGCGTACAAGTGATTATAAAAGTGAAAAGTTTGAAAAAGAAATTTATTTATTTATCTATTTACTTTGAAGTAGTTATGGGTTATACACATCATACAACTCCATACACCCCTTTTTATGACTATTTATCCTTTACTCACAGGTTCATCCATAATGATAAATTCTCAATTTCTACAAAAACAAGGTCGTGCTCATGGGGTGAACTCTGTTCTCAACTCTTTTCTCAAACATATTTCAACCAGTGACTCTCAAACGTCACCCAACCAATGATCCCATCAGTATAGTGATACCACAATCCATTTACAGTTATTCAAGCAACAACAACCACTATAATAAGGTTAAATAAAACAAACAAATAGACTAAACATCATAAGTTTGAGAAGTCACATCCCATTTACGACGACTACTACAATCCATCAATTACTTGTTATTCATCTTATGTTTGCATCATAATTTTCACAATTAACCCCATTTTGGGAATCAATCCACTAGAAACTATTACCAAGCAATTTGCATGACTTGTCACTCTCTTGAGTAGCACACACTCACCAAACTATCAATTTCCATTCACAATTTTTAAAATTCAAATAAGTTCTGAGGTGATTCCCTGTCAACTTATCCTAATGCTACAACAATAATTAACACACTACCTAAGGAAACCTTTCACACTTGCATCATCTACCTATACTCACACAACATACTACATTCCTTGAAATCAAAGCCATGATACTAATTCTGAAGATGTAACATGACTCCACGACACTCTAAGATTATGATGTCCCACAAAATCAAACCTGAATTCAATACCTTTTGATAGCACGAACTTACACATCGTTAATAAATAAATTAATCTCATATTACAATAAAATCTCTCCAACCCAAATTCAATATGCATCTCTCACGAAGATAAAACTACTCCTCTAATACAAAATCCAAACAAAAATCATATTTTTAGTACTTCAATCCAATCACTACTAAAGCTGATTCACCCTTGGAAAAATAATTTAACTCGTGAAGTCATTCACCACAGCTTATCAAATAAACATAAAATCTAAGTCTCACCACTACTCAAGGCACAAAACAACATCAACTACCATATCAAACCCACCACAAAAGCCTACACAACACTCATAGTGGTAGTTATTTTGAAATCTCCTTCGAAGTCTCTAATCAGTTCACTTGTGTTCAAACTCTAAAGCTACTACCACAAGCTATAATGCCACTTATTCACTCAAAGAGATTTTCTCTATCAACAATGATCATTCCAAAACAATCTCCAACCACATAACAAAAGTACTTTGTACTAATTTATTTCTTGATGAGGAGTTCGCTAAATAACTTCTTATAAGATGATACCATCACAAAACATCGTAGAACAAAATTAAAATAAGGAATCACCCATTATTAGGCAAACTAAATATATTTTAATTAGGAAAACCACTTACCACACAAGGTCAAATACACCCAAATTAAATGCAATAATAATATTAGATCAACATACCAAAACATAAATTCTCACCATTCGTATAGCAAAACGAAGGATCAATATAAGGGGTTCACAACTCTCACACCAAGGATACAAACAATTTTATAGCTAAAGGACAAGGGATACAAAATAAATCTCCATTTTAGTTCTCTGAACCGCACCATCATAACACACATCAAACTTAACCCAATACAATCAGGCGTCCCAGTTTACATAATTTTTGACATATAGCTAAGGGTAACTACAAAAATTAACACTAATCACTCACGATGGATCAAGCATAAATTTCTATAAAAATACTCAAATCACAATCATGTCAACCATCTAAAGGCACCTAATCATAATCTCCGTAAAATCACGACATTCTCACAAGATCATTTCAAAAACTTCACTAAACACATTTGTTTGCTAATACAATTCCCGAGACACCAATCACATCATATCTCTAAACATTCATATATTGCACTTGAGTACATCAACGACCAATCTATTCCATCGTTCACTTATGATTTACAACAAAATTCTAAATAGAACAAACTCTCTAAGAAACACATCCCTTACTACACTGTATAATTTTTGACATGCCAAGACTACGTTCATTCCCCAAATACATACCAAAATAATTAGCATAAGGCCCAACATTAACCTCACAATTGATCAATCAAGCAAGTAAATCAACCTAACTATAAGTAACTTCGGCTATTCCAAGAAAATTTACACTTCAAAATATTTCCTTTCACGACACTCTGATAGTCATTTAGGTCTCAACCAACCCATACTACTATAACAAGTTTAATTTCTAACTTACTCTATTTCCAAGGTTCTTCAACTAGCCCACTTCCATAGTTTGATTTAAGACTTCAGAAATAGTCGTTCCTCATACTAACAAACCATTTACTATGCATCATAGTATTTACCATTTAAAGATTACACTTATACCCATAACTTTACAAAACCTTTTAGCTTATGATTCAACACCAATTCTAAAACCACTTGACCCATCTGTCCATCCCCAATAGTCTATCCTACCATTTTTCCTAAGAAGAGATTTTTCAAGATAGATACAAGATTAATTCATAGTTTAATAGTCCGCATAAGTTCCCATACATCACACGCAAGTTAAACATACACCTATACATATACCTATACCACATAATGTAAAGCAAGTAAGCACATAGTCACATAAAGCACATACGAGTTACTATACTAAGATACTGACTAGTCCCATGACGCTCAAGGACGTCCAAGTGGAAAAAACATTGATCAAGTACATTTCCAAAAGGATTTCAATGAATGAAATGGATACTTGTCATATCCTAGAAGCTTAACCCCATACCCACATAACTACATAAACACACAAAAAGCATGCAAAGAACATAAGTGCCCCATACTAGCCTAGTAAACCTATTGTGACAAATGTCACTTCCCCCAAGCCCAAGTTATTCAAACCTGGTTAGCTATGATACCAATTTGTAATGCCCCCAAATTAATTGAATTAAAACATTTTCTCATAACCTGAATAATCCGAAATCTTTCCAAACCAAACAATAACATTAGTCTCAAAATTTCTCTTTTCCATTGGATTACATATCAAATATTAAAATTTTCATGTTCTTGTCTTAGTAATAATAACATTTACATAGTTCAAGAAACTAAAGAATAAAAATAATAATGCCTTAATGGCGTACAAACATCAAGGCAAGGCCTTGTTACAACAAAATGGACACGCGGTCCCAAATATATACGCTCGAAGCTTCCACATAACACATCCATGAGCCTTTGTGCCCCAACAAAACAGAGAAGTCCACCTCCTTCTCATAGAGGTGATTGCACATCACCAATTCCTGAAACTGTTAGATAGGAATGAGCTAGATGCCCAGTAAAAATACTTTTAACAAGGCATCCAATTATTTGAAAATCCATATGGCATTATCACAACCATAACACTTTCTTGTTCAACTTATGTTAGGAGTTTAAGCAACAAAACTTAGATATTATAATTTCCCTGAAAATCGCATTTCAACACCGGGGGGGTAAATACACCATGATGTCCCTAAAGAGAGCCCCAATACATACATATACAAGTGTGTAAAGAAACTATTCCCACATTTACTGACTACAATACGGCAGGATCTGGGCACCGAAAATCATCCCTTTTTTCACCTTTGCCGACTACAATACGGCAGGACCAATGGACACCCGAAAACATTTTCCCACATTCGTCTGGTGATAAGCTCAAGAAACGTTTTCGATCTAGGCACCTCAACTTCCCGCGTAGGTACCAACAACACACAACTCTTTTCAAAAAACTGACTCCCTACCTAGACTCCTATGCTATTTACTACCCCCTTAAACAACCTTTCTAGGATTTCCACAAATTCTATTTATACATCCATGAGAACAAAGGTAATATCACCATTCAAATAGTTGAGCTATTATCGAGACACAATCTTTATATTTCCAAGAAAAATCTCAAAAGCTTTTTAATTTCACAAGTCTCAAATCAAAATGCATCTTAATCTCATAATTCAATCATAAATTTAAAGAATTGGAAGTTAATTCCACTTGAGCATATCATTGTTCAATTTCAAGAATTAGGGTTTTCATTAAATTTTGGGCTTTTGCCCCTCCATAATGTAAAATGCTATTTTTCAACTAAAGTTTTCATAATCCACAAACATTAATATAAATTTTGAGAAAATATAAGATAAATTCCATTTGGAAATCAAAACCCAATTTTTGTAACCTCAAACATCAATCATGAAACCAATGTCACAATAATACCAAATAAACATCCTCAAAGTAAAGAGATACAAAGTTAAAAGTAATCCTACCCCCAAGATGAGAGTAGAGATGCTAGATCAAGAGGATTCTTTCAAAAATCCAAAATCTAATCGGTTAAAAAATGTTGATCTTCACTTGTTCTTCATCTTTGATACAAAGTCAATGGTGGATTTTTGGTGAAAAATGGATGAAATCAAGGTTTGCAGTTCAAGGGTTTCGAGCATGAAGGAAAGGGAGAGAAGAGAGGAAGAAAGAATAAAGATTTTGAGCCAAAAACTCATTTTAATGTACCTAATATCGAACAGATCACTCAAGCAATCAAAGCTTGTCTCGAGCGATGAAAAGAAGCTCCCAGAATCTCTAAAATTCGTACAGACCGCTCAAGTGGTTAGAAGTTCGCTCAAGCGGACTTGCTTGCAGCACAGATACTCAAATTTCAAATAGACATAACTCTTTCGTCCAGACTCCGTTTTAGGTCGTTCTTGTGTCCAAATCGAAGCCCCAGAAACAAGCTTTCCAATGGTTCTAACTTCACATCCAAATTCAATGTGTGGAAAGAGAAAAAATCAAAAGAGTGAAGACTACTCATGGGACAGTTATCTGAATCAATGTTTTTGGTCCAATCTTACTTTACCATCATAATGCCACCTTAATCAATATTACAAAATGAACCAAAGAGACTCTAAGTATAATAAATAGAGTGTCAAGAGCAAACCCACTAGTCCAATAAGTACAGGTGTTACAAGTAACAATACCATGGCCCTTTGCTATAAGGCCCTCGCCCGAGGGAAACAACACCGCGACCCTTCATTATAAGACTCTCGCCCGGGGAAAACAATACTGTGGCCCTTTGTTATATGTGCACAGAGATCTCTGATGTTGACCCGAGTGGTCTCTTTGCTTAACCTATATGCTCCTTTTGTTAGACTTTTGTGGTCCCTTTGTTATGCCTTCGAGCACTTTGTTTTACGCTAATGGATGTACCACATATGAAATATGGTTTATGAACTTGATGTGTCAAGTGCTTATTTATGATTTTTTTCGAAACTCATGACATATGTTTTGAACTACATCATTCATTTAACCTCTTTATACTGATATTACTCACTGGACTTTAGCTCACCCCTTCTTCTCTATATATGTAGGTGAGCATTTAGAGCGTCAAGTTTAGTACAGCCTCAGAAGTCCACCCTTTTGTGAAGCTACTTTGAAGTTCCTCCATGATGGGGTGTGCTTGGACTCAAGAGGAGCCAAGCAATGTGAACCCTTTTGTTTAGTTTTCTTTTGTTATTTGAAAACTTTTTCTGTATGGATCTTTTGAATAAGTGTATAAGATATTGCAATGTATCTATGTACTTACATCTTTGTAAAGAGGTTGAAGTTTTTAATATCATGGAATTTGCATATATGCACCGCTCGATGGACACAGTTATGTTTTTATATTGCTTCCGCAATGCCCAAATTTATTATTATTAATTATCTATTTTGTCTTTGAGGCTAGGTTATCTAGGATTACTGGCTAGTCATGACCTAAATCTCCAGGGGCGGGTTCAGGTATTGACAAATATAAGTCAAGAAGTCCATTTTCATCTCCAATTTGTAGAATTAGCATATCACTTCCAGAACTTGAGTATTTTTCAAAAATACTAAACTCTCTCAAACCACTCAATCATTTTTTGTCAAATAAACTTTGTTAGAAAAAG
Organism: Camellia granthamiana; assembly: GCA_036172215.1. Classification (NCBI taxonomy): domain Eukaryota; kingdom Viridiplantae; phylum Streptophyta; class Magnoliopsida; order Ericales; family Theaceae; genus Camellia; species Camellia granthamiana. The sequence continues at coordinate 6,081,378 of CM069914.1, read as the reverse complement.
AAAAGAGAACTCAAAAATATAAATTTTGGCATAGAAACCAATAGGAGAGGGATTTTTCTGGAATTTTATAAAAATTTAAGAAGGTGGCTATTTTTTTTTTTTTTAAACTTTGGGCTAGTGCTACCAAAACACTTATTTAGGTTCCACCATCAAAGATCTCCTAATAAAAATAGGTTTGTAGTTCATGAAGATTTGATATTTTTTTCAAATTAGGGAAAAGTACTAGCTATGTAGGAAGAAGAAGAAGAAGAAGAAGAAGGAAAGCCAAACTCTATTTTCATGCAAACCCCCAACACCCAACACATTTGCCATGCATATCATCGTATTACATACATTTAAAGACATGTTGGAAGATAGAACAAGAAGGAGGAAAGAGGTTGAAGAAGGGAAGAGAGTGAGTGTGACTTACCTTTTGTTGCTAGATTTCTAACTTTCTCTTTGCTCTCATGTCCTTCACTTTTTCTTTTTCTTTTTTCCTTAACTCTCAAACTCTCTTTCGCTTCTCTATAGTTAGCCAAGAAGATGTAAAAATGAAAGGATGTTGTTACTATTTATAGAGGATGGATTGAGGGTGAATTGCCAAAAGTGCCATTGGTTGGAATTGAATTGAATTGGTTATGATTTAATTGAAAAGAAATTGAATGGAGGTAGATTAATGGACTAAGCTAGATTAATTAGACATCTAGTTTGCTTAGAATAATAAATTAGCGACAAAGGGACAAGAATCCCCTAATTTAGGGGTACAACCTTGACTTGTATTTGCTATTCTTTTTTTATTATTTTTTAATTATTAAAAAATATCCATCAACCCATCACTATAGCTAGCCAAGCCATGCCTTCTAGGTAAATATAAAATAATAGAAGTACTTTATATATTAATATATTAATATTAGGGTCAAAATTCAATAAAACCAAAGGCAAAGGACCAAATTTGATTTATGAAGTAAAAACACTTATTATTGATATATAATTAAAATAATATAGCTAGGAAAAACAATCCGTGTCCCGCTGGACCAATTCGCAAAGAAAGCAAAAAATGGGACAAAAATGGTGTTACCTAAGAACTAAGAGTGACGCCGAACTATGTTGGTCTAATCCTCTCAAAGAGGTACCTAAGGCGCCTCGACCACATCTCTCTCTTTCTATTACTATTTTATTTTGCATTTTGGTCCAAGCATTATAGCCTACCCAAAATGCTTTGTCTTTAGGCTTGGACATTCACTCATGTTCACACTATATGTTACCAGAGTTCTGTCAAAATGGGATATTTTTAGACTCCCCATTTTAACTGATGATAATGCTTGGCCCTACTTAAGCAGCGTCACCCTATATTGTACTTAGAATAATTGGATTTCTTGATTTGTTAGCTCTACTCTGGATCTAAATGCACTAAGACTAGCCTTGATTAATCCTAACACCCTAAAAACCCAATCATAAACAATTAGAGCATTATTGCGCCACTAAGACCAAATTTCTTTATATTCTCTCATGACCTTGCACAAGATCGAAAATAGGTACTATGCCAATCTGTAGCATTTTCAAAGAGCCTTCCAATGATATAAAATCTGATTTCAAATGAAGTTTTAGTAGACATTTTTCGATTGCTCGTCAATTTTCAACGAGAGGATAAAATGGTCATTTTACAAAAGTTGCAAGCCAGACACAGACCGGAATTTTTCTATTTTATTTTGGGCCTATTTTATTATTGAAATTGGATTATTTTTTAGGAAAATTGGCAGATCAAGCCCAAAATCCATTTTGAAACACATTTTCTAAATCTATGGTTAGCAAAAAAAACACAGAATATGCGCATAACCCAACATGGCCGGAGCAGCCATGGGTTGATTTTCCTAGGCCAAGGAATGGCTATATCGGCCCTCTCTTATGGTCAAGCCAACTTTGGTTGTTGGTTTTTTGCAACAGCAACTTTTACTCTTTTTCCCTTTGCCTGCACAGTTGAGCTTTTCGGTATTCAATTTTGTACAATCCGACATCATTTTTCTACCTCAAAATCACTCCCTCAAAGTCCTATAGAAACCCCCCATTGGCTTCATTATTTTTCGATCAAGATTTGAGTTCAAGAAAGAGATTACTCTAGCATCTATAGAAATCTCGGCTATCTAGCACCTTTATGCATTAAGTTGGCCGTTCTAGCTCAAAGTTATTATGTTGAGTCTAGTCTTGGGTGTATTCATCCGAAGGAAAGTCGGGAGTTATTCTAAGCAAGGAGAACCTGAGGGTAGCATAGCATTCCCTATTGCAGTTATGCTTTTCAAAAGGTTAGTATTTTTTTATTTTTCATTATTTTTAGTCATATAAGGCATATGACCCGTATACGATAAAGCCACTGTTGGTTTGGATGCATATAGATTAGCCATTCATAATTTATTTATTTATTTTATTTATTCCCTTATGCATGTCCCCTATTGTTGTCAATCCGTTTCTATTTTATTTTCATTTCACTCCTTATATTCGTCTCCTACTTTTGGCTCTCCCATTATTTATTTATTGTTACCTATCATGCATAAATCTTACCAATTTTAAATTTAAAATTATCAAGATGATCAGTGGAGGTCGATCTTGTGTCGGGCAAGGTAGGTGTATAAAACCTTTCCATCTCATACCTAAGTCCCAGATCTAGTTCTTCTGGTGATAATTGATCAGTTATTTTTATGAGGTCATTTTATGGTTTTTGATCTTTAAAACCAAGTGGCAGCTTCGAGTTTTTGATTTTTATTTATTTGGCCTATAATAGGAAAAAGATAAAAAATTCTGACATTCCTTTTAGAAGGTTAAAACAATTAAATTAATATAAATGGCGTTTAAACACAGATAATAAATGTTAAAATATACATTCTATATTCACCCAAAACAAATATACATTTTAATATAAAAGAGACAATAATATTTTTCTATTCATATAACTAACGAATGAATGATGAAAAAAGAATTTTTTGTGTAATGTGAATGATAACATTTGGAGAACACAATGTAATTATATCAAATTTATAAGGCTCGATGTATTTTTAAATCTCTAGGGAGATTAGGTTAATTTTTTGTTGGTCATACCAAAGGATGTTAGTGGGTTAGATGAGTTAGATTACAACAAAATGGCTGCAGTCGCTCCATCGACTCGAACCTTGAACCTCTGACATTTTCACTATCCCAAAAGACATAATGTAGACACCTCATTTTGACCGACTCTAAGAATTGGGGGCTTTCTTTTGATTACCCAGTGATGAAAACAAGAATGTATTTCAAAATTCTCAGTAAGAAAGATAGAATTTGTGCTTCATTTCCAAACCTAAACCTATTTTGGCGAAGTGTTCAAATCTCATTCAAAACTCTCTTTCAAAATCTTCCTTTTGCACTTTGTTCTGAATATTTCCGTGGTGTTCTGAGGCTCAGCTTTAAACTTCCAAATGAAACATTTTCTTACGAAATCGAGCAAAGAATAGTGTAGAAATAGGAGGAAAGAATGATAATTCTGTCGAAAAATCCTGTTTCATGCAAAATAGTCAGCCACGGCCAAATAATTGGCCAGCCAGCCAGCCAATAAGTTGGCCGGCCAGCCACCTTAATTGGCCATCTAGTCAACAAATTGGCCGATTGGCAAACCAATGTTTTTTGGCCGGCTGGCTAATTTGCCTAGGAGCAGGGCAATTTCGGCAAAATTCTAGTGAAATGTGAGTGGGTCATGTCATTTCAGATCTTTTGTTGATATATTTATGCATATGGTACACATCCACCCCCTCCATGGCCCTCTAGTAGCCTCCATTGTCAAAAAAGAGATTGTTATCTTCCCAAAAGGTGGCATCCATTTTCAACCACCCTTGTCACCCAATCATCCTTGTCTCCCACCTTCTCCTTGACTCAGCAGCCTTCCTTGATTGCTTATAGAGATACAGAGGATCAGAATGTAAGAAGAATGAATGAAAAGAGGAAATGAATTAAGAGAAGAGAGTTAGAGAGAAAAAAGAAAGAAGCCTTAAGCTTTGAGCCAAAACACTTCCCTACACTAATATACAATATTTCCATACACGAAAACCATCCTAGAAATTCTGTGAGAGCCACATTCTTGAGCCTTATTCCAAAAGAGAGTAAGTGTTGTTGAAATTGAGAAAATCAAAGAGTTGTAACTCTCTCTCTCTCTTTCTTTCTCCCCCCCCCCCCCCCCACACACACACTATTAAACCACCCAAAAAACACCATTCCAACAATAATTTCAAATTTTCAAACTGAGAATTGAGAACACACTTCTTAAGCTTGAGGGTAATCAAAAGGAAGTTTAGAAATCAAATCCTTCTTTGGAAGGTGAATTTTGCGCACTTTTTATTTTCTTTTACTTTCTTGCATATTTTTTTTTTATATTTGTTTTTCTTGCTTCAATTTCATGTTATAAACCTGTCATAAGCTAACTGGAAGTGGTTAGTTAAGCCACTCGCATATTTTTTGTTTGTTTTCTAGTGTTTGTGTAAAACAGAGTTTTAGGTCTGGCCTGATTGGCCAGCCGGCCACTTTTTTAGCCGCCTGGCCAACTTTTTGGGCAGCCAGCTCATCTTTTGGCTAGCCAGCCACTTTCTCGTAGACAGAACCCAGCAGTTTCCTGGATGTCGAACAGAACACTTTCCAACAGTCTCCAAGGCCCCCTGAAGCTTTAGTTTTTGTTTTAATTAGAGAGTTTGTGAGGATTTAATTTTGTTGTAATATTTTTATTCCTCTCCTCCCTTATTCTGATTTGTAATATTCAAAGTTATAATAATTTCCTTGCCTAATTCTTTCTATCCCGTTCTTTATTTTGCTTTCTAATATCTGTAAGTATGCATGTTATTTTGCTTGTCATCATCTCCATGTCTTGTATCCAATGTTTCATGCCTTAAGATTCAGTTAAATTTGCATCTGTGAGTTCAATCGATTATTATATGATTTTGTGTGCTACCTTATGTTTTGAGATGATTCACATGTCGTATATGAGCAACTAGATATGTAGTTGCATTTCATGAGCAAATTGCATTAAGATCTTATATATAGGATCATGCATGGTCTTACTAACTTTGTTTTGTACTTATTTGCGGGACGTCAGTAAATATGTAAATTTTGGTGCTTTAGCATCCCGCTTGTATGTGATTTTCATGCTATGTTTAGCATTCTACCATGTGGCTATGTGCTTATTTGATATAACTCTATGTGTCCCAATGGGTGAAGGTTGTGTTATTTAATTTGGAATAAAATTAATTTTCATGATTTGCACTATTCAAAACATTTTTGAAGTAATGAAATCAAATTGTTACAAAATAAACGACACAATCTATATTTGTTTACTTCGCATAGTAAATTTTATGATTTATTAAATAATTGGAATATGAACATATAAAGTCAATAAAAATCATATCATGGCTGAGTAAAGGCCGATCTTTTGATCAGGTGAGTAGAGGTGCACAATTAATGACCTTCCCTCCTCATACCTAAGGTTCTGAGCCAAGCATACTTGGTTACGACGAACAGTGGCCTTGGCACGAGTCACAAGTTTCCTAATTTTTTCAAAATATTAGATGGAACTCTAAGATCTGATGATGCAGTCCATTTCTGACAAATGTTTTGCAATAAAATGGATTTTCTATAAAAGTTGCCAAATTTGGACTCTTATCTACGTTTCACATTGCACTCATGAGACTAGATCGAATAAATCGAGGATCTAAACTATTTAACACGCGTGGGTACCCCCTCGTGGTGTTACAGTTTCTAGCGACTCTGCTGGAGATATTAAGAAAACCTTGACTCAAAATTCATGATATGACTTTTACTTTCAATTATATGTTCATTGCTGTAATGCCCCAAAATAATTACAAAGATCTATCCACAATATCAGTAGATGACAACAACAATAAAGTAATTATATTCCATTAAATCCAATTGAGTTTACAAAAGAGAAACATATGCGGTATACATTCATAATACCTGGCCCTGAATCTATAGCATATGTTGCGAACAAAAGAAAAAAAAATGGAAGTTAAACAGATAAGGAATGCCCTGAGGGCTTACAGCTCTTCAAGACAATGCTTGGTTACAACAAAAGTGGACTTACGCCTAATACAGTTAAAGCCCTTGGCTTGTACAAAAATAAATTCAATAAATACACAAAAAGAAGCTCTTGCTCCAAGTCCTCCCAAGCTATTGCCTTGGCGGAGGCATATCATCAGCACCTAAAATGTTTTTCCCACGTAGGGTGAACTAAAGCCTAATAAAAATAATCCAATACAGTATATGAATCTTAACAAAGCTATAAGGTGGATACATATGCAATGCTCGTGCAAAAACATTTTTATATACCTCTTTCTAAAACTATGCAATGCCAAGGTAATGCCTCGATTCATAAAATCATTTCCATTACAATAGAAAATAAGATAGTGAATCACACTCTGGGAATTTCAAAACAATCAAACCTTTCCCTAAAATTTTGTCCGGAGGAAACCGTAAGCCAGGACCCATGTAAACATAGACTATAAAAGCACTACTATTGCCATTTCACAAAAATTTTGTCCGCAAGATCGACACCCATGTCTACGCGCGATTTTTGAGACTTTCACCCTAGACACTCAGGCTAACTTAGTTCAACAATACAATTCATGTTTCCCAATTTCACCCTTTTTCTCAAAACAATAAACATTTTCAATGTATAAATATGAGATAATGCTCAATGCAAATGAATAAGAAAATAGTTTTAATTCTCCTAATTCACATGCAATTTCTACAACACTCACAGTTATCCTCCACCGATAGCCCAAAATAGATATTTCTAAATAGATAATTTATGTTCCATAAAGATACACTTTCCAAATTTCAAGAGGTGAGTGATAATACATATCCAACTCTACCATCCTCATCAATACCAATCCAGTTTCATAATTTCAATATCAATTTCATTATTTATACAAAACCAACATTTAAGGCATTTAGGACAAAATTCTTACTCTTTTTAAAATCAACCCCAAGTATCAAAATCAACCATTTCCGCCTAACTCAATATTATTTGCAACATCAAACTCATTTCCAATAACCTATTTGAAAAACCTCTCTTTTGATTTTTTATCCAAAACCCTAGATTTGTTCAAAATCTTCCAAATTTGCAATATGGTTTAGAAATGACAAATAACTAAGTTAAAACTCATAAAAAGTGTGGAAAGTATCCCTACCTCAAGCTAGAACGCGAGAGAGAGAGAGAGAGAGAGAGAGAGAACCCAAAGACGCCAAAAACCAACTTTGCTCCGATTAGAACGAAGCCCACGTTGAGCTCTAACTTTTTAACAAAGGCACACGGGTGAAAAGATCAACGGATCTAGGTGTATTTGACGGAAATAGGTGAGTTTTAGAGAGAGAGTGAAAAATATTAGGGTTTTGAAATGTTTAGAGAGAGATGAAAAAGTGACTTAAAATGGGCTGTTTATGAACTAATAAACGTACAGTTCGCTCGAGCGCAAGATGTGTCGCTCGAGCGACTAGACACAATAAGTTTTACCGCTCAAGCACATAATACAAACTCCTAGTAGTTTTGCAGATAGAGGTCGTCGCTCGAGCGCAAGAAGCTTCGCTCAAGCAAAGAATACAAACTCTCAGTATTTTTGCAGACCTGCAAAAGTACAGGAGGTTCACCAAGACCGCCCGAGTGCAAGAAGCTTCGCTCTAGCGAAGGGACAAAAATCTAGGCAACAAAAGTTTGAAAAACAAGCTACCAACATGTCCCAAACACAATCAACACATCCCAAAAGCCAAACTCAAAGAGATATTAGGGGAAACAAGACATGGATAACTATATAGGACAATGAAACCTGGATCTGAAACATCAAACGAGTTGGGGTCTGAACCATAAACGCTATAATTGCATTTCATGCATTGGTGCGCCTAAGTCTCGTACTCGTCACCTGTTATCCTGGACGGCTAGTCAGCCTTGGGCAGATAGATGGTCATGGGCTCTTATATGGTGGGAGCACAAGCCTTGGAATCGGGATCACCATGTACCGCTTGATCCGTCGGATTGGGCAGGTATATTGGTGTCTTGCTGAGACACCCTTTTTGACCAAAACTGACCTGGTGCATGTAGTAAGCTTTGGCAACTTCCAACTTAGGGTAGAATGCTACCTCATTCTAGGATATATGATGCCACTTGTGTGAATAGTGAAACCCTAGATCATGTCAAAGCTAGGACAGGATAACCCTACCCTCCATGGGGGTCTTTGTTCTCTTTCCTGCTATGTGCAATGTATGGGATCTGGGGTTCTCAAATCTGATCAATGGGTCAGGTATACCATTCTGAGGGGTTGGGTTCAGTGTGCATAATAATCAGTTGAACTGAAATGCTGCCGAAATTCTGATTGGGAGTTCCGTTTTGTTTTTGTTAGGTAGTCATAGCACTATAGCTTCAGAACAGTCTAATATCCCCTAAGTTTTGTGGACTCATGCTGGTAGACTTAGGGGTTGTTTGGGAAGTGGGATTTTAGCCCAATTTAGGCTAAAATTCATAAAAAAAACAAAATATGCTAAAATAGCTAATAAGACAAAATGTCACATCAAATTCATAATCATTTTACTTTTTCTTTCACAAACATCACATCTAACTAGGAAAAAATCCAAACATCTTCCCAAACAAAAAAAAAATAGTTTACTAAAATAGCCAAAAACTAAAATAGTCTACGAAAATAGCAACTTCCCAAACACCCACTTAGGAGAACTGTAGATTTGGTTTAAGGACAGCCAGTGTTAGTTTCTCTGCTGCCAGTTACAAGTAGGAAGGTTAAAACCTCATTGTCAGAACCTCACCAACCAAAATTTCTAGGATCTATGACAGACCCACTTCTAGTGGTGATGGCCAACCTCCAATAGTGATGAACCCACCTCCAGTAACAACGGACCAACCTCCAATAGTGACAGACCCACCTCCAGTAGTAACGGACTAACCTCTAGTAGTAATGGACCAACTTCCGATAGATATAGCAAACATGCTTTTGGCCCTTTAACAAAGCATAGATGCTATTACTAACAAGGTTGCCGCCAATCATGAGGCTCTTGCCGAATTACAATGCCTATATAGGACATCCACATCTCATCTAGCTCCAGTTGATCATCAAGTTTTAGACCCACCTCCACCAATTGAGGAGCTTCATGAACCTAATCTAGAAATGGGAGGACTTTTCTCCACAGATATTGATGAAGTTAACCCGGCTATGCTGAAAAGATCCAAATTAAAGGAAATGTTCAACAAATCACAATGGATCAACTCTGTTCTAGACATCGAGGATGGGTTTATGAAAACTACTATGAGATTACCGAAATGGTTTAAAACGCCACACATTGACAGGTTTGATAGAGCTAGTAAGCCTATAGTCCATATTTGCCTCTTCTCGAATGTCCTAAAACCGATGGGCCTAACTCGGCCTCAGAAGCTTTTCTTGTTTGGGAGAACTTTATCTGGTGTAGCTTCCATCTGGTATGCTAAATTAGAAGACTCAGTAAAACAGAGTTGGAAGGAGTTGGCCAAGGCTTTCATCACCCAATATTCTTGCAACACCCAAATTGAGGTAACCACCCGGGACCTAGAGGTGACCCGACAAGAACCTAATAAGAGTTTTGTGGCTTTCATCACCAGGTGGAGGGAAAAAAAAGCCATGATGACAAGCCGACCCTTGGAAAAAGATCAAGTCTATATGATGGTCAAAAATCTGCATGGAAGATTACTGTAGAAAATGATAGTTCTTCTCCTCTTGAACTTCAAGGACCTCCTTGATATTGGGGTTCAAATTGAGGATGCTATCAGACAAGAGATCATTACGGAAGGAAATGAGCCCGTAAGAAAGATATTCACTCACAGTTCTAATGCTACTCCCAGTAGTAGCACAGTTGCCAATGCCACACCCTCAAAAATTAACACTGTCACCATTGCTAAAATAGCCAATCCCTCCGGCAACCCAGCCCAAACCTCAACTAGAGCATTCACCACTCTCTATATGTCCCTTACCACAGCCATGAGGATCTTGATAGAAAGTGGGTATTTCAAACCTCTTGACCCTCGACCACTTTCGGATCCACTACCAACTAAACATGACCTTGCCAAACACTGTGCCTTCCACCAGCATCCTGGACATGACATTGATTGTTGCTATCGCCTTCGTCATGAGATTCAAGATCTCATTGACAACAAAACAATAGCTCCACCTTAAAAGCCTAATGTCACCACAAACCCATTGCCACCCCATGACAGAATACCACCCATTCCCAACCTCAACCTTATCCACACACTACCACCCACCTTCAACACCAGCATATACATCACACCTTCCCATTTGCCTAAGCCCAAGGTTCTTATTCCAAAGAACACTGACCTATTCATGATAGGTACACCTCGATCCCAACCAAAACCCCAAAGCTCCGTGGTGACAAATGATCTGGACCCAAAGTAGGATATTGGCAGATATTCTCAAGGGCATGCACTTCCCTCCTTATGGTTTTCTTGAGCCATGGATTGATCATGCAGAAAAGAAGCAATAAAGAAAATCGGGGTCTGACACTGGTTGAATTTGTGACAAATCTTGAGACTAGTGCGGCACTAGTAAATTCAAGGGATATTGTGATCATTTTTGTGATCGGGGATGGACAACTTGCTAATTGCACACATATCGTTCCAGACGTGGTGGATGATACACAATGTTTTAGCAATTTGAGAATGTTTTCATTTTACTTTATGAATTGAGTGTTGAGTCTAAGTTTGATTCCACCAAGTTTGTAGAGTAGGGATCAAGCTCGAGTCATTCTAGCATGTCTAAGTTTAGTGATTTTGGGAGTGATAACTTAGACATCATTGTTTTATCTGTGTCTATCTTTTCATTCTTTCTTTCGAGTATGTTTCTACCATTGAGCCAGGAGTTCTGAATAAAAATGCAATAAGTTTCGCATATTTCTCTATGCCTTCAAATCATTGCATTGACCTAAATTTTCAAAACTATGATAAAAATGAAGAGGAAGGAATTCCTCAAGACTTGCAAATTTGATCGACTGAGAGGAAGAGATGTGTGCTAAGCCCTTAATAAATGAGATCATTGTTGTTAAGGTGGGTACTAAGAAGGATTCTGTCTTGGTCCAGATTGGTTCTATATATTCTTTAGAGGAGCACTGGTGACTAGTCACTTCATTCAAAGATTTCAAAAAATGTTTTTGCGTGGTACTATGAAGACATGCCTGGAATTGATCCTGAGATTGTACAATATAGGATCCCTCTCGACCTTGGGACTCGACCCGCCTAGCTTTCTAACCTTGATTCAATATGTTCAATGATCAACCAAAGTGCGAGGTTTGCATAGCCGGATTGGAAGTAACCCTCGAACTAGGGGCAATAAGGTCAGATATGATTGATAGAAGGCTTGCATAACCAGATTTGAAGTAGCTCTCGAACTAAGGGCAAAAATGTCAGATGCGATCAAAGATTCAAATTGGATCATTTCTCAAGCTAATGCATACCAGAAAAAAAGTCAAATTTCGGAATATGAGAAAAGAAGATTTATTATTGAAGGACAATTGGGTTCCTATCTATGACCCTAAGGGCAAATTCACACCCAATTAGATGGATCCCTACATCATCATCAATACTATTTGGTCAAAGGTAACAGTTATTCTCATGGATTTAGATGTTCTAGAGATCTCACATCCAATCAACATGGACAAACTATAAAGTATTATCCTTGAGAGGCTCACTGGGCCAAAAACCCAGAAGGGCAACCCAAGCAAAAGTTAGAGCAGAAAAACAAAAACAAAAAACTAAAAAATAAAACATGAAGAAATAGAAAAATAAAAATGAAAAAACAATGAAAGAGCTCACAATGTCAAAAACCCATAAGGGCAGCTTTTGCAAAAGTTAGAACACAAAAGGAGAATGTTAATACCCGAGTGACCCTTTACCCGTGAACTATGTAAGGCCTGATTCCTATCTTTGAGATACGTAGGCAGCTTCATCCTGAAGTTTGGCCCCCAACCATTTTCAACTCACTCGTCCCGTCCATGTTTGATTGGTATATTGTTTTTACTTGACTCGGTTATCTTGTCCATGTTCAATTGGGTTAACTTTAGTTGGTTTGATTGTCCTACCTCTTCTTTACAGTATATTCAGCTGCAAGGTAGATCCAATTCAGATTTGAGTTTGTCCATCTTAGAAGTTTTGATGATTTTTAATGAAGCCGACTAATTTTCTCAAAAATTATTCCATTTTTCCAAAACCAAACCATTCTTTGGAACAAAAGGAAAATTTTCAATGCTCACCACTTGACTTACATGATGTCAAAACAGAGAGTGGAACAAGTATACTAGTCTAACTCTCGTGTTGATTAAAATCTTTTTACTAGAAAATAAAAAAAGAAAAGTCAAAGCAATGAACTAGGGACATAGTTGAGTCAGGAATTCTGTCTTCTTCCCGCACTCTCGAGTCTCGTGTTCATATTTCAACTGGCTAGCGAACAATTCAATCGGTTGTCCAAGTTGTTAGCTTACTCTAGGTGCTTCTTATCTGTTTCAGTCGGCCAGCCACTTGTTTAGCCGACCGACCAATTTTCCAGCCAGTTCATCAGTTCATTCAGTTGGCCGTTAATGAATTAGCCAGCCTACCAATTTTTCATTTGGTTGGACAACAAATCAGCTGGCTCGCCGATCAATTAACTGGCCGAACAATTTTTGAATCCATAATGAAAAATTACAGGAGTTGCGTATGCTTAATGGTGTGTCTTTTCGAGTCATGTTTTGAGTGTCTTTCATTCTAGTAAGTATAAATAGGTGTGTTTGGATTGCTTTTGCTTTATTTTTCTTTCATTAAGTCATTTTTTGATTCCTGGTTAGTTGAGGGCTCAATATCCACTTCAGAGTTCATTACAATTCAAACATTCTCAGATTCAAGTTCAAACAAAATGTTTTCACGCTCAAGTGCTGCTTCTTTTCCAGCCTGCGATGAAGATTACAAACTGACTTCATTTGCAGACAACTTCATCGCTCGACACTGCCTCGCTGCATCTTCACTCTCGGGAAGCCTTTGAAGACTCTACCTCGACATTGGCAGTGCTTCTGTAAGAGATTACTCTCCGCTGGCCATCAAATGAGGAGTATAAAGGAACTCCAAATCGGGCCATGGAGGTGGCCTATCGTTTCAACTTTCTTCTTCAAATTGATGATCACTTCTTCAGCATCCTTGTATAGACGTTGGAGCAGAGAAAGTTGTGTGTTTAACCGATATACCTCACTTGTCATGTTCTGTAGCCGATGGGACAAATTGGAGACCGCAGTCACCATCTCCACACAAGACTTCAATGTAAAGTGGTTAGCATCGATATCAGACTGTCTTGCCATTGTTTGCTTGACTAACATTGCAAGGAAGCTGAGAACAAGGGCAGGAGCAAGGGCACTCTGCCAAGGCTCAGAGATGCTAGCCTCAGCATTGTCGATTGGAGATCGTTAAGGTTATGGGAGAGAGTGAGAGGATGGTGAGATGAGGCCATATCAGAGGAATATAATGCCAAGAAGAGAGATTGGCAGAGTAATGGCAAGGGGAGTTTGTAGCTTTCTGCTCTATCTCTCTCGCAAGCCTCTGTTTAAGAAGAAGATAATGGAGAAGAAGAAGAGGCCAAGATAAGAGGGATTGTCAAGGCAATCTTTGACAAACGAGGCCGGTCCAGCTACTGCCGGTCAGGCATGTCGTAATTGATGAAATCGTGTGCCAGACAGAGCGCTTAACAAAGACGAATAGGGAAGAGAGAGAGAGAGAGAGAGAGAGACAAAACAGGGGAAAGAGAGAAATATATATATATATAATATGTATGTATCCATATGTGCGTATTTGTATGTTTGTATATATTGTGTATGTATCCGTATGTCTGTGTGTATACTGTATATATATCTATATGTCTGTATGTGTCCATATATGTGTGTGTGTATCGTATATGTATCTATATGTGTGTTCGCATATACATGTATGTGTATCTGTATCTGTATATGTATCTAGTTTGTCTATTTGTATATGTATGTAATATGTATTTTTGTATATCATTTGTATCCATATACGTGTATATGGTATGTATATAAATTTTCAAAATTTAAAAAAATCAAAAAAACAAAAATAAATTCAAAAATAAATTTTGGAGGAAAGAAATAGAAAAACAACAAATCAAAAAAATGAAAAAGAAAAAGAAAAAGAAAAAAAAAAAGAAAATTTTCAAAAACAAAGGGAAAAAAAAGAAAAAAGAAATTTCAGGAAAAAAAAGAAGAAAAAATTTTGAAAAAAAAAAATCATTTGTGTATTCATCTGTTGTGCATTCATCATATTATTATTTTGCATTCATCATTGCATATTGTATGTCTCACATTGCCCCTTCGTGTTTTTGCATTCACCATCACACTTGCACTGTTTATTTCATCTGTTATGCATGGTTACAATCCATTCACATCACTTCAAACTTTTTGGTTACAACTTTTCTCCTTTACCCGGTTGAAACCATCGCCATATTTCGTATTGAGGTACGGTCTAGGTCTTTTATATTGGTTAAGACCCATTTCATCCTTTACCCGGTTGAAACCACCGCTCTATTTCATATTGAGGTATGGTCTAGGTCTTATATATTGGTTAAGACCCCTTTCTCTTTTACTCGGTTAAAACCATCGCCCTATTTCGTATTGAGATACGGTCTAGGTCTTGTATATTGGTTAAGACCCTTTTTTCTCTTTATCCAGTTGAAATCAATCCCCTATTTCGTATTGAGGTAAGGTCTAGGTCTCACTGTTTGATTAAAACCTTCTTTTCTCCTCTCATGTGAGTGTGTTTGGATTGTACCTCTTTGTTTTGCATTATTTGTGTGAGGCTTGCCTCACCATATATTTCATCTTGCATTGCATAAATCATGCATTTTCAAAAAAGAAAAAAGAATTCAACTTTCAATTGCATTAGCATATCATTTGCATGGTTACAACTATCACTGTTGCATTACTTGGCTACAATCTCTTCACATCAACATTTCATTACAACCTTTTTTTCATCAGTTAATGCTGGCCCCCCTCTTTTGGGTTGTAGGTTCAAACCACTCGATTAATACTGTTTCTTTTTTTAGATGACGATACTATCCCTTTCTCGGGTTGACAGTTCAAACAACTAATGGATAATACCTCCTTTTTCTTGGGTTGTTAGTTGAGACTATCCATCGGCTAATACCTCCTATGTTTTGGGTTGTAGGCTAAAACTATTCATCGGTTACATTGCCTTCTCTGATGTGAGTGTGTTTGGATTATATCCCTTGTTATGCTTCGTATCCTTTGCACAAGGCTTGCCTCACCATATATTACATGTTGCATTGCATTGTAGAATATGAATTTTCAAAACAAACGGCTTCGTGAAGCATATAAGTCCAATTTTCATTTGTATTTCAAGTGTGTCATTTGCATTCTGACCCTGAACAATAATGGTTTGATTCCTTGCAAAGAGATACGTAGGTAACCCTTAGGTTTAACTAATTGCATTTGCATCTTATTTGTTTGCCCAAGTCTTACAACCTTGTCAAAAGCGCCGTCTTCGGGCTTTGACCTTCACTCACGTCAAGAAATGACTTCGAGTTTTGTCAAAGAGGGGCAATTGTAAACACCTCATTTGACTTGCCTTAAGACTTGGGCGCTTCCTTTTGATTACCCAATGATGAAAACAAGAATGTGTTTCTTGCAAAATTCTCAGTAAAAATGGTAGAATTTGTTTGTATTTCATTTCCAAACCTAAGCCGGTTTTGACCAAGTGTTCAAATCCCATTCAAAATTCTCTTTCGAAATCTTCTTTTCGTGCTTTGTTCTGAATATTTCTGTGGTATTATGAGGCTCACATTTAAACTTCAAAATAAAACATTTGCTCAGGAAATTGAGCAAGGAACAGTGTGGAAATAGGAGGAAAAGATGATAATTTTGTCTAAAAGTCCTGTTTTGTGCAAAATAGTCAGCCACGGCCAAATTTTTTGGCTGGCCAGCCAACTTAATTGGCTGTCCAGCCAAGGTTTCATCCACTAGCTGCACACCAACCCCCTCCATGGTCCTTTATTAGCTTCCATTGTCAAAAGGGAGATTGTCATCTTCCCAAAAGGTGACATTTATTTTCAACCACCCTTGTTACCATATCATCCTTGTCTTCCACCTTTTCCTTGACTTAATAGCCTTTCCTGATTGCTTATAGAGATAGAGAGGATCAGAATGTAAGAAGAATGAATGAAAAGAGGGAATGAATTAAGAGTAGAGAGAAAAAAGAAAAAAGCCTTAAGCTTTGAGCCAAAACACTTCCATACATTGATATACCATATTTCTATACACCAAAACCATCCCAAAAATTATGTGAGAGTGAATGTTGTTGAAATTTCGAAAAACAGAGAGTTGTAACTCTCTCCCCACACACATTGTTAAACCACCTAAAAAACATTATTCCAACAATAATTTCGAATTTTCAAATTAAGAATTGAGAACACGTTTCGAAAGTTTGAGGGTGATCAAAAGGAAGTTTAGAGATCAAATCCTTCCTTGGGAGGTGAATTTTGCACATTTCTCATTTTCTTTTACTTTCTTATATATATATTTTTATTTTTTTTATTTTTGGCTTCAATTTCATGTTATAAACCTATTGTAAGCTAACTGGAAGTGGTTAGTTGAGCCATTCGCATATTTTTCATTTATTTTTAGGAATTTGAGCAAATCAAAGTTTTCAGCCTGGCTTGATTGGTAGGCCGGCCTCTTTTTTGGCCAGCCAGGTCATCTTTTGGCCAGCTAGCCACTTTCTCCTAGACAGAACCCAACAATCTCTCGGATGTCGAGCAAAACAGTCTCCAACGGTCTCTGAGGCCCCCTGAAGTTTTTTGTTTTTTGTTTTAGAGAGTCTATGAGGATTTAATTTTGTTGTAATATTTTTATTCCTCTCCTCCCTTATTCGGATTTGTAATATTCAAAGTTGTAATAATTCCCCGCCCTGCTTCTTTCAATCTAATTCTTAGTTTTGCTTTCTATATTATGTAAATATGTATGTTATTTTGCTTGTCATCATATCTGTACCTTGCATCTATATTTCATGCCTTAAGATTCGACTAAATTTACATTTGTGAGTTCAATCGATTATTATATGATTTTGTGCGCTACCTCATGTTTTGAGATGATTCACATGTTATATATTAGAAGTCGGATCAATAGTTGCATTTCATGAGTGAATTGCATTAGGATCTTGTATATAAGATCATGCATGGTTTTACTAACTTTGTTTTGTACCTACTTGCAGGACTTTAGTAAATAGTAAGTTTTATACTTTAGCATCCTGCTTATGTGTAATTTTCTTATTATGTTTAGCATCCTACCATGTGGTTATGTGCGTATTTGATATAACTCTATGCATGCCAGTTGGCGAAAGTTGTGTTATTTAATTTGGAATAAAATTGATTTTCATGATTTGCATTATTCAAAACATTTTCAAAGTAATGAAATCAAATTGCTCCAAAATGAACGACACAGTTTATATTTGTTTGCTTCGCATAGTATATTTTAGGATATATTAAATAATTAGAATATGAACACATAAAGTCAATCAGAATCGTATCATGGCTTAGTAAAGACCGATCTTTTGATCGGGTGAGTGAGGGTACTCAATTAATGACGTTCCCTAAGATTCTGAGCCAAGCATCCTTGTTTACAATGAACAGTGGCCTTGGCGTGAGTCATGGGTTTCCTAATTTTTTGAAAATATTAAGTGTTGATTCTGAGATCTGATGACGCAGTCCATTTCTAGCAAATGTTTTGCAATAAAATAGATTTTCTATAAAATTTTCTAAATCTGGACTCTCATCTACGTTTCACATTACACTCATGCGACTAGATCAGAGAAATCAAGGGTCCGAACTGTTTAACGCGTGTGGGTACTCCCAAGCGATGTTATACATACATGGACCACCAAGCTAACTACCTTGTCCATGAAATTAGTTTAATATACCCTTTATTTTTTTAGTTATATTGTGACATTATTTAAATGTAATCCATGTGGCTTATTTACATAGTTCTCCAAATTAATAACATAGCGAAAAAATTTATGAATGAGACATAGTGACTCACATTTGTTAAGTAGTTGAGAGATAATTAATGATTTACTTAGTGTATTGCAATTTCTTATTTGTTGGAAGTATCTTGTAAATAATAACACATGATACACTGGGACTATCTAATGAATTTTTTGGGACAAGTAGTTATTGGATAGTCTCGGAACATCAAGACAATGTGGCATTCCCAGCCTACATGTTCCAAACAAATGGTGCGGCAAAAATTTTTATGGAGGGATATGATGACTCATTTTTGTTAGGTAGTTCGGAGATAAGCGATGACCTACTTAGTGTGAGTTGCAATTTTTCAATTGTCAAGAGTACCACATAAACAATATCATTGTCTAATAATTTTCCCTTTCCCTCGAGATTATCTAATAGCTTTCCCTAAAAGATCAGAAATTATCATATGTGAAAAATCTAGAAATCCCCTAGATATTGATTTGTGATTATGTATCAATTTTAAGTAGTATATAACAATCCCAATCAAACAATCAAGACAAATCGACACAATAATTTTACGTGGAAAAACCACAACACCTCCAACTGTGATTAAAAAACCACGGGCAACAGCTACAAATCAATCCACTAAGAAGATTTAAAGGAATTACACAGGTATACTCTCAATTACCTAGCGAATCCACGCCTAATTGAACCAACTTCTATGTGCCTCTTCCAACCCCGTCTTCACCTCGGAATTGTCTTTACGATGAGCCACTCCAGAATCCATCGAAGCTTCAGGCTCGAATTCTTCAGAATCCACCGAAGAACAACTCTCTCTCTCTTGTGTATAACAAACAAAACTTTTGATGTACTCTCTTTAAACCATGAGTTGAATACTCAATAAAACATCAAAGAAAACTAACAAAATATCCCCAGATATAAACCTTAAGAACCAAAAAGAAGATCTGGAGGAATTAATTTAGTTTTGGGAGAAAACCAACTATTTATAGAAAACCAAAGTAATCCTAATTTTGGAAGAAAACCAATTCCTTATAGAAATCCAAAGTAATCCTAATTTTGGAAGAAAACCAACTTCTTATAGAAATCCTTGTCAAACGGGATTGCCAAGAATAAAACCTAACAATCTCCCCCTTTGGCAATGCCTTGACAAAACACACCTAACAAATAAAATCCTAATCACCCCAACCCATAACAGCCAACAAAAGCCAACTTCTATCTCAAGGTCATGATCTGCAAAACAGTTATTAGTGCCACAATCTCCAAAACAACTATTAGTGCCACAAGAGTGTATGAAAAAAATAATAAACATATGACAAGATTATCTTGAAGCATGAAATGGAAAACATGAATAGATGCGACTTGGAGATATTAAGAACATGTAGCATGAAAACATGAATAACACCTTTTTGTCACGAATTGACAAAGGAAGCTCAATCAACTAAAGCATGATCATAAACCACACAAGCAATGATATGATGATGTAAATATCAGGAGCATGCAAGAATGCAAAGCAACATGCAAAACAACTAAAGCCAATCTTCCTTACCAAACAAATCAAAGTGATCATGCGAACAAACTTTTGTAACAATAAACCAAACTCTCCCTCACTAAAAACAACCACACACACTGAAAACAGTGAACAAGAAGAAAAAGACAAAAAATAATATGGTGGAGCAGACAAGGAATTTCATATTAGTACCTTAATACACACAAGACTATCCAAGAAGCACAATTACTTGAAAACACAATGTGCACAGCCTCTAGAAAATTCCTCAGAAAAGAAAGTGATGCATTATGTGAAAAGCATAGATCCCATGATAAAAGTGTGTGTGTGACTCTTAGGATTCGACAAACACTAGATTCAAATCCTGGTAGTGATATAAAAGCTGGACCACCAACAAGAGAATCTAAGCATAACTACGGAAAGTCAAACCACTAGGAATCAAGGGGTATTTGGTAAGTAAAAGCGGAGGCTCCCCCTCAATCAATGAATCCTTTATTTTTTTTATTTTTTTTTTTCACATCTTTTTCTTTTCTTTCTTTTGCACATTTTTTTTTTCTTTTTCACATTTTTTTTTCTTTCTTTTGCACACTCATTGGCGGCTGACATGCTCAAGAGTATGGAAACCGAACCAAAGAAGCATGGATATAATAAGGATGGCCTGGTTGGTGACTCTGAGGTAGCCTTTTTCTCATGGTTGGACTACAAAGAATAGAGGGGAAAGCCATGGAGATGCAAAAAGATGGAAGATGGTTAAGAGACTCAACATCACCCATGATATGCTAGTATAGGTCAATTCCTCTAGAAAAGCAAAAGATGCAATGCCAGAAGTCCATAGAAAAAAAATGATCACTAAGATGGAAGACTCCAAAATTTGCTAATCCAAGAGTGTGTACAGAATGAGACATACTAATCAAAAACACACACTCCAAAATGAGTAATGACCACAGAAAGTACACACATGGTAACATGTAATGGATATTCTCATCGATTCCAATATGCACCAAGGACCACTCAAACATTTCAAGTTTGCAAAACCATACTAAGAAAATCTTTTTGGATTTTTTTTTATTTTTAAAATTTTTTTTCTTAACCAAAGCAAGACAAAAAAACGAACATGCACACATTTTTTTTTTTTTAAAACAAAACAAGTCAGAAAACGAACAAGCACACATAAACCCAAAAACTAAAACAAATAAACAGATTAACACAAGTCAAGTTTTCTCACCCAAATCGTTTTAGTATAAACAAAGTTGTGAGAATTGCGGTTTTTGGGTGGTGTCTTGACGTTATGGTTCCCTTCCCCTTCAATGAGAACCCGTCTTGACATGGTTTTCAACTTCCTATTCCTAGGTCTAGGTAAACACAACCTCTGTTCATGTTTGGTCTCAAGCAAATCAAAATAGCAAGGTTTATTATGACCCTTAACCTCCTTATGACCAATGAAGTGTCTCCTACCCCTTGAGATATTAGAATTTCTTCCATTTCTATGAGACATTCTCCCATGCAATTCATAAAAATAAGGGCGAATATGACCATGCATACCACAATGATGACAAATAAAAACAGAGTGTACCTTCTTTTCTTTGGCCTTACCAGCTCTAGGAAGTTTGAGAAGTCTATCCTCATGTTGAATTTTTTGTTCTCCCTTTCCTTGAGTTCTTGTATCACAAAATGTGGAAGCCTTCTGTTTTTGCTCTTTCTTACCACCAAAGCCAATGCCACTCTTGTCAGAACAAATTTGTTGAGACCCAATGATATTGTCTAAAGTCTTTGATCTTCTGTTCCAAAGACCAATGGTAGCCATAGCACACTTGAGTTCTTCCTCTTTCTTGATCATTAGTTCTTCCAAAGCAACTTGAGACATCTCGAGAGCTTCAATCTTTTCTTCATATGTTGCATAAATTTGCTGTAGCTCATTCCTCTCTGTCTCACAAGTCAAGAGTTTTGCACAAAAAGCTTGTCGATCATTAGAAATCTTAAGGGCATCATTCCTAGCCTCGGAAATCTTATTTTTTAACTTGACATTCTCACTTTCACATGTTTTGAGTTTCTTTGTGAGTTTGTCATTCAATTTGAATAAGTTAACAGACTCCTTATACAACTTTTGATATGCTTGCTGAAGTTCTTCATCTTCACTCCCCGAGGATTCGTCAAGTAGGGGTGGTCGAACCATAGAATTTCCCTCACGAATTGAATCCATTATCACAAATCAAACAAGATCTCGTTCTAAAAGAATTTTTTTAAAAAAATAGAATGACCTGCTCTGATACCAATTGAAAAATCTAGAAATCCCCTAGATATTGATTTGTGATTATGTATCAATTTTAAGCAGTATATAACAATCCCAATCAAACAATCAAGACAAATTGACACAATAATTTTACGTGGAAAAACCACAATACCTCCAACTGTGATTAAAAAACCACGGCAACAGCCACAAAACAATCCACTAAGAAGATTTAAAGGAATTACACAGGTATACTCTCAATTACCTAGCGAATCCACGCCTAATTGAACCAACCTCTATGTGCCTCTTCCAACCCCGTCTTCACCTCGGAATTGTCTTTACGATGAGCCACTCCAGAATTCACCGAAGCTTCAGGCTCGAATTATTCAGAATCCACCGAAGAACAACTCTCTCTCTCTTGTGTATAACAAATAAAACCTTTGATGTACTCTCTTTAAACCATGAGTTGAATACTCAATAAAAAAACTAACAAAATATCCCAAGATATAAACCTTAAGAACCAAAAAGAAGATCTGGAGGAATTAATTTAGTTTTGGGAGAAAACCAACTATTTATAGAAAACCAAAGTAATCCTAATTTTGGAAAAAAACCAATTCATTATAGAAATCCAAAGTAATCCTAATTTTGGAAGAAAACCAACTTCTTATAGAAATCCTTGTCAAACGGGATTGCCAAAAATAAAATCTAACAATATGGTTTAGAAAAACCTACGTAGTCGTATGCCCATATAATAATATCCTCTTATTTCTTCATTATCTCTTTGTTTATAGAGCTATGTAATTTTTTAGGTTTCATGCTATTCATTACACACACTACCAACATAAAAATTCCAAAACACAATAATTATTACTAGAAAATAAAGCAGACACATCAAGTGAGAGCCCATCAAGTGACTTATTTTATCATTTTGAACTAAAACATCATCAAGTGATTTATATTTTTAAAAAAATTAATGCCACATTGCTCTTGTCAAAAAAAAATTGTATCCAATTTTTAAATTTTTTTTTTATGAGTATTATTCTTTAAAAATTTGTATAATTTTTTCATACAAAATCATATGATTTAATTTTAAAATAGAACACCCATTAAAAATTTTATTTATAAAAATAGTATAGTCATATTACTCTTAAATTTTATATAAAAATTCACTTTTTCCATTGTATCAGTAAACAAAAATTTCGTATCCTACAATTAAGACGCGAAATAAATGCACAAATAATTAATTTTATTTGATTATAATAAATGGGTATAATCCTCTGTAATTTGCTTTATTACAAAAGAGTGGATCCTCTGATTCGATCTCCAAAATGGGTGCAATCCAATGGCTGTAAAAGCTTGTTGTTAAATTAGACAAGTTGATGAATTTTTTCAAGTCTTTGAATGGAGAAACTCGGAGAAGAAAGGCTTGATTGAGGATTTGAACTGCTTGATCTCGAACGAGTCTTGAAATGATCTCTTTGAAAAGAGAGACTGAATTTATATTTGTAACTTGAAAGGATTGGCACAAGTTTAGAGTGCTTGATAATATTTTCTTTTAAGTTTGAGGAACTTTAGAGAGAATTTTAAGAAGAGAATTTGGCAAAGTCTTGAGATTGCTTAGGAGCTTGCAAGACCATTAGCCAAAAAAATGTGTCCATTTTTCCCCCTAATGAGAGCCTCTATTTATAGGCTTACGAGGGGAGGATTAATTTTGAAAACTTCAAAATTGATTCTAATTTTCAAAAAAGCAAGCAATTTATTTCTTATTTTATGGACATGATTTGCATTCAAATTTAAATTTAAGTTTGAATTATTCCACTAAATTTTGACAAAATATTTTGTAGGCCCCACATTTTTTGGGTTGACCCAATTATCAAAATAAGTTTACTTTTCTTTTAGCATAACCCATAACTTAAAATGGGTTGAGATCCGTAATTTTAGTAGGACCCATATCCATTTGAAAATTTTGACCATCTTAATTTTAGCCAATCAAGAAAATTTATTTGCCTTGATTAATCAGACGGTGATCAAGACACGTGAAAATTTAAGTGTCTACAGTATCCATCTTTTTTAACTGTGTGATGGTAATATGCCATCTCACTCCTGGGCATTTTATTCTGTATTAATTTTATTTAAACTTTTGTTTGCCATTTATTTATTTATTTATATATCACTTTTCATTTTTAAATTTTATATTATTGATTTATATATATAGCCTTGCTTAGATTTTAGAATAATCATAGTTAAAGAGTCAAACTTCCTTCTTGAAAAAATAATATATTATGAAAAATCTTATAAATGCAGAAAGGATTATATAGAAAATACACTTAGAATACTATATTAATAATATTTTTTGAAATTATGAGAAAAATCGTGAGTGTTTCAATTGAAAATTAAAAAAAAAAATTATAAAAACTTTATATAAAAAAGGACAAATTACATTAAAGATCCCTATAGTTTCTATCGAGTTTCATTTTGATCCTTGATATTTTAATTTGAACTTATTTGTCCTCCAAATTTTGTTTTTGTGATGATCACATGCATTGAACATGACCAACTTCTAGGGGCAAAAATAAAAATAGACACTTCACTTTGAGTCACTTATTGAGTTGACTCACCTTGGTTATCTAGCAATCCGATATCACCAGATTGACCACTTCACATGGCAACACACAACCAGCAAACACTCATTCTTCCATCTCCTTCACTTACAACCTCATTTTCCACTCTCTTCCTTTCCGAGATCAAACTATCGTCTAACATTTTGTTTTCACTCTTGCTCAAACCACCATTCTTCTCTTCCTTGCACAAATCACCTTACCCATCCCCTTGCGTAGACCACCCCTCTTTAAGCCAACACATTACGCTAAAATTGGTCATTGTTGATGAGATAGAAATTTGGTTTGTAATCAATTGAGGTTATGAGATTGAGTATAAATGTAAATGTCTGTTGAAATAGAGAGGGAAAGATTTCAATTGCTCTCTTATTATCTTCACTGAGATCTTATCATCGGCCACCAAAACCCAATTGTTAAAGCTCTTATAAACTATTTTTTTATATCTAATTGCATAAAATCCATCATTCCAACCTACAAATTCAATTCAATTTATGTATATATAGGGTGGTGGGGTGGAGAGTTTGGTGGTGATGCTTTGATGGTGGTTCAAGAGTGGTACGGGGTGGATTTTGGGATGGTAGAGCAACATGATTTTTTGTTGGTTTAAGGTCACTTTTGATGAAGTGATGGTGTGGCAAAGGAGGTGTTTTGGTGGTGGCTATGCATAGCGTGGTAATGTTTGGAGGTGGTTGCTAGTGGCTATGGGTGGTGATAGCAGAAGAAAGAAAGAAGATGAATTATAGAGATAGAATGATAAAAAGACTATTTTGTCCTTAAAAGATGGTCATGTGCAATGCACAGGGCCGGCCCTAGGCTAAGGCCGGTGAGGCCTGTGCCTAGGGTCTCGAAAATTAGGCCCCAAAAAAAGCCCCAAATTATTAATCTTGCACTATATTAAAAACTTAAAATGGTCTAATTTTGTTTAATTAATTTAGGCCATTTTAAAGGGGCCTCGAAAAATCTATTTGGCCCAATTAATAAAAGGCCCAATTAAAAAATATTTATAAGTGTTAGTTGTTAGTCCAATTAAAAAAATAAAATATAAAATATATGTATATGTATTAGTTGTTAGCCTAATTTTGTGTGGCCTATTTTTTTTTTTTTCTTTATGGACCAGTTATGTGTTTTTTAGTATTTTTTTAAAAAATATTTTACACAATTTTTATTTATTTATTTTGTAGATACATTTAATTTAGATACGCTTAAAAACTATAATATTTTTTTAAAAAAGTTACCAAATACAAAAAAAACATAAAAAAATACAAACTGCAAACTCAGATAATTATTTTTAAAAATTCTAAACCAAACATAATGATTTTTTTTTATTATTTATAAATATCTACAAAGGCCCGAAAAATTATTTCACCTTAGACCCCTGAAAATTCAAGACCGGCCCTGGCAATGCATGTGACCATTTTCCACCTGAAACTTAACTTCCATCCACAATTGTCCTAATTTGATACAAAAACAAAATTTGAAGGGCAAATGTGTTCAAATTAAAACATCATGAACCAAAATGAAACTTGAAGAAAATTATAAGGACCATTGGTATAATTTTCCCTATAAAAATTGTTTGAATATCATTACTCTAATGTTATAGGAAAGACCAAAACTAATGTATTTTTGAATCAATAATATTAAAAATCTAACAAATGTATCACTTAAATACAATTT
This sequence comes from Camellia granthamiana, assembly GCA_036172215.1. Lineage (NCBI taxonomy): Eukaryota > Viridiplantae > Streptophyta > Magnoliopsida > Ericales > Theaceae > Camellia > Camellia granthamiana. The sequence goes on along the minus strand of CM069914.1, from coordinate 6,055,275 downwards.
TAAATAGGTGACACGTTAAGTGGTTGAACTCAAATACTTGTAAATTTTTTTTGTTTTTAGTTATTGGTTAGTGTTTGTAGCTCATTCTTGTAATTTGAGTGCAAATTTATGACAATAATAGCTATGGACATTTTTAACAAGTATATACAATATCATCAACAAGATTACAAATCTAGAATTATATATCTAGACTTTACTTAAAAATAAAAATTAATGGTTAAAATTCATTTCACTACATTATATTTCATTAGTTTAATCTCCATTTCACATATTCATTCTGAGTAAATTCTAGAATCCTAATTCTAGAACCCTAGCTTTTTGGATAATATCATAAATATAGATGGATTTTGTTTACGAGAGGATGAAGACGACAATGCTTTAAAGGCTAATTTACGTCAACAGAAGTTAGACGTGCCCTTTGACCCACAAATCACATTGGGATCATGTGATTGTCTCAAATGACAACAAATTATATATGTACAAGAACTAAACAACACCCTGTTTTCCGTCCACCAAAAAAAAAAAAACTACACCCTGTTTGACGGCATATTTTTTAATAGTAAATTATAAATATATCTCTTGAAATTTGTTTAAAATAAGTAATTTTAAAAATTATATTATACCTCTTGATGTTTCAAATAACAATTGACCTCTTTTATTTGTTTATTTTTTACAATTATTGATTTAACAGATTATTTGTAGATAATAAGTAGATTTCAACAAATATTAAAATTGAAAAAAAAAATGATAAGATACCTTGAAAAATTATGTATGAGTATAGTTGTAAATTTGATTAAGCAAATAATAAATAAATTTATAGATAACAAGGAGGACAACAAAAGTTATTAAAATTAAAAATAGATATTTAATTTTATTTGGGATCTTTCTTTCCAGTTGTCTCTCAAATTTTTTTCTCTTCATTTTTGATTTTTCATGATATATAAAAAGAAGTTATATTATAAGGTAAGGAAATTCCAAAATATTTTAAAATCAACAACAAAAAATAGATAGGATAGCTTGGAAGATTATGTATGGACAGCAAAGAATTTTCAATTTATTTGTTATATCAGAAAAGGTTCAGTTTATTTGTTTATTTTTTATATTTATTGATTAGCAAGATTCCAAAAAATATTAAAATTGAAAACAAAAAAAAAGAGATAAGATACCTTGAAAAATTATGCATGAATATAATTTTAAATTTGATTGAGCAAGTAAAAAATAAATTTATATATAGATAATAATGAGGATACCAAAAGTTATTAAAATTAAAAATAGATATTTAATTGTTTTCATAATCTTTCTCACAACATTATTTGAATTGTTCTTAAAAAAAAAAAAAAATTAAAAATATACTTGAATTTTTTTTTTATTTTAATATTATAATTTTTTTTTAAAATTACACAAATTGCCCCACCAATCGAGCGCTAATTTTAGAATTCTAAATGTGACAAGAGTAAGTAAAAAAAAAAAAAAAAAAAAAAAAAACAAAACAAAACAAAAACATAAATATAAGAAAAATATTTGGTGGCCACAAATTATGTGGCTCAAATGGCCCGAAACTGTCAAAACGACGTCATCGTATTGCACCCAAAACGACATCGTTTTGACAGTTTCGGACAATTTGAGTCACAGAATTTGTGACCACTTATCATTGCTGTAAATATAAACATAAACATTACAGCATGTAGACCCACTCTTTATCACATCATTAAAACTATCTTTAAAACGTCTCAATCTTTATTCGCGTGCACAGCAGCGAGTTCGTGAGCCCGAGTCCACATCGAGTATCCATTGTAGTCCGAGTTTCCGAGTCCACTAGCCCTATATTCCGTCTGCGTTAGCCGGTGTCGCAGGTTTGAGGGACCCTTTTTCATTTTATTTTTGTTTTGTGTCCTACTCCTCCAACTTCATTTTGCAAATTGCAGGCTCGATATGAGTATTGTATGATTATGAGAATATGAATATGAATATGAATAGGGCTGCTGCCAGACCAGCGCTACTTAACAACTCTCAGTCCAACCCTTTTAATGTCAGGGCCGCTCTCGCTCTCTTCCATTCGACTCCCCTCTTGGATCGCAGGAGACGCACCCATTGGGATTCTGTTAGTCTCTCTCTCTCTCTCTCTCTCTCCCCCTATATATGTATGTATGCATACATGTTTATGTCTATGTTTATTGGAATAATTTCCATGGCATGTGCTTTACAATTTGGTATTATATTGAATGAGGGTAATGGGTTCAGAGATATAATTAACAGTATCCTATGAAAGATTTGGGCTTTTTAGCCACCAAAAAAACCCTAACCTTTCTTTTTTCTACATAGCTAACCCATGAATTTTCGTTTGTTAGTGATTCTAAATTTAATGGAATGAAATGCTATTTATTTTACGACACTACTCATTTCTGTTGTGGACAAGCTAATGATTTTTCCCATTTTTGTAGGGCGGAGGTGCCTATAGAGATTCATCCAAGGTAGGATTTTTTTGTTAATGTTGTTGTTTTTGCTAGTTTATGATGGGTATAAATGGGGAGCTTCTATTTGCACACACTCATTCCACTATGTTCACACACTTAATGATAATTTTTTATTACAATTTTATTTCCAAGTGAAATTACTATTATGGACATCACACACAATTCAAATAAACATATTCGGAAGTTGAGCGTCGAAAAAATGAAAAAAATTCGGAATTTTATTGTCGAAAGAAATGATAATTTTCGAAATGCTAATTCCGAACAAGTTTATTTTTGGAATGCTACCTCCGAATAAGTTATTTATTGAGAAGGATGTGCATAGAGTGTAATGGGTGTGTGCAAATAGAAGCTCCCGTATAAATGTTACCAAGTATATAATAGTTTTTAATAAAGGCTTGTTCTTTGAAAAAAAGGCCTATTTTTGACAAAGAAATATGTATGCTTTTGTGGGATATTCTGAGCATCCTTATTAAAAATCTGATATACTTGTACTGCAACTAGTTGCTAAGGTTGAGGTACACACAACATATTTGTAAGATCACCTTTTTGTTGCATTAGTATTATTGACAATACCATTTTTTGCATGAGCATACACATTGTTTTTACTATTATGATAGCTTTAGTCTGAGCTGCAGTTCTTGATTTCTGTGTTAGAGAATTATGTACAAATTTGTTAGTAGATTGTGGAATTCACGCTAGTGGGAACATTGTACTCTTTGATACTCAGTAACTAGCTACTTCTTCCATTTTCGTTCACCATGGTGTTCCTTTGTGGACTCTAGTTTCATAACTTATTGATGATGCAAAAATTTGCAGCTTGGAATGAATTAAACATTCCATCGAGTTAAACAAGGGTGTAGTATCAAATAAATCTAAATAATTTGTGAGATTTGAATAGGTTATGAATCTTATGATCAAAGGTTTGTTGGTTCAAATTTTTTGCTTCTAACTGAACTGAAAAACCACCGTGTTTGGTTCTAACCTGTAATGTTTATGACATTTGGAGGTAAGAATTAACTTGGGGAAATATGGCACATTTTTCTTATGGATGGAAACATTAGGATTATTTGCTATTCAAACATATGTTGAACAATTGTTAATATGTCATTGATTGTAAAATACTGATTTTTTAAATTTATTTTAGATTTAAAAATAAAACGTGGTACACTTTGTAATATGTATCTTTAAACAAAGGTTTTAAGCAAGCTGAGCTTTGGGGTGTTCAAGCCCAGCTTGCTAAATATTATTTGAGCTCAAGATATACTTCAGCTCAGCTCTAGTCAACTTGACTACATAAACTGGCCAAGCTCACTCGAGCTTGAAAAGAAAATTCAAACCTAAATGAACATTCACATTTAAGGGAAAAATAAAGATTATGAGAAAAATATAAAAGAATGCTCATATTATTAATGTTTCATTAATCAAATAAGTGCATTTTACACAAACACCAAACACAAACCAATAAATAAAATAAATTAACGAAAATATATTTGAGATAAATAAATATTAATTTATATATTCTTGTTTTTATGAGACTATTTGAGGCTTAGGTCTACTTGAGTTCAACTTGATTAATAAACAACCCTAAAAATTTGGCTTCAGCTTGTTTATTTAACAAAGGAGCCGAGTTTGAGGTGTTCATGGGCAACTTGATTTGTTTGTAACCCTACTTTTAACCATACTTTTTGTCGTGTCAACTAAGTCTGCAACTCGTTGGCAAACAATGTTTATATGTTTGCACGGTTTCTAGTATTTTCCATTTTATTATTTTTCTTGTGTTAAGTTCTATCTTAATGTATTTTTCCATTAATTAAACACACCTTTGACAAATTCAATTTGTTTTCATTTTATTTATTTTTTCTTTTTCGATGTTGATTAAATGATTTCTACCTTTGGCTGTTGATTATCTACAGAGATCTAATCACTACTCAAAAAGGTTCAGAAAGCTGCATTCAAAACAAACATTGTTGCGCAACGTCAGTGCTTTTGCGGAGCACCTATTTCAGGTTATCATGATTTGACTCACTTATTTTATGAGTGGTAGAACAATATAAATTTTGTTTGGTTTCACATTTGGAGATTTCCTTGCTAATGGGAAAGATATTGGTGAAGGGTGGTTTGTTCAAAATATGGTGGTTTCTTCAAGGTACACAAATGTTGCATTTTAGAGAGAGTTTCATGGACAAAGCTATGGGTGGGCCAATGGGGGCCATGACCCCCGAAAGTGTCTGGAATTTTTTAAATTACCCCTCTAATTTATTAGTATTTTGATAATTTATATAGAAGACTCCCCTACATTTTTTAAAATTCGTTTTACCCTCAATGTTTTTACAATATATACGTCATGACTCCCACTATTTCATATACTACCTAATAACATCAATTCAATTGATTTGATATGTAAATGTCATTTGTTGTTTATTCGATTATAAAAATCATCGAGATACATTTTTTATTTATATAAATTATTCTAACTCCACCGGTCCCAGTCTCTAGTAAAGGAGGAGGGTTGTGTGTTAGGTAGCCAACAACCAACACGCAAAAGAGCTGCTCGGATCTCTTATGAAAATGAATCCTACTTTGAATCGATAAATGCTAGGTCGCTCTACTTAAGTGACGTGTTGCGCCTGCCTCCGAGTGTTTTGAAAAGTGAGCAAGGGGAGCTGCATTGACGCCTGGGCGGTGAAAAATGAGCAAAGGTTTTTGCGTTTTTTTGGACAAGCGTGGATAAAAAAGCTAGTCCAAGATTTTAGGTTTAGGGTAGCCACATGGAATGTAGGAACTTTAACTGGTAAGACTATGGAATTGATAGATGTCATGATTAGGAGAAGAGTTAGAATAGCTTGCATACAAGAAACTCAGTGGACAGATGAGAAAGCTAGGGAAATAGAGGATACCGATTTTAAACTGTATTATAGTGGCAAGGATAGACACAAGAATGGGGTAGGAATAATAGTTGCCAAGGGTCTTGTAAAAAATGTAGTTGCAATCATTAGGAAATGTGATAGAATTATGTTGGTTAAACTAGTTATTGGAGAGGATATAGTGAACGTTATTAGTGCATATGCCCCACAAGTAGGATTAGATGATTGGACTAAAAGAGATTTTTGAGACCAAATGGATGAGGTATTACAGGAGATACCTGTAGGAGAAAACCTAGTTATAGGGGTTGATTTCAACGGCCATGTAGGAATAGATAAACTAGGTTATGAAACGGGCATGGCAGGTATGGTTTTAGTGATAGAAATGAGGCTGGTAAGAGTATTTTAGATTTTGCATTGCCTTCTAACCTGGTGGTGGCCAATACTATGTATAAGAAGAGAGTGGAGCATTTAATAACCTTTAAGAGTGGGTTAATTAGGAGCCAAATAGATTACTTTCTAGTAAGAAAAGTGGACCATCTAAAATGCTTGGAGTGTAAGGTGATTCCTGGAGAGAGGCTGACGTCTCAACATAGGATTTTGGTACTAGATTTATGCTTTAAAGAGCAATACCAAGCTAAGAAGGATAGTGGGTCATAGGACAAGATGGTGGGATCTAAAAGAAGATAAATTAAAAATAGTGTTTTAAAAAGTGGTAGAATAATAGAATTGAGGAAAACTTTAAGAGTTACAAATTGGCTAATAAGGAGGTTAAAAAGTAGTGAGGGAGACTAAGTAGAAAGTCTATGATGACCTATACAGTAGACTATATACCAAGGAAGGAGAAAAGATGATATACAAACTTGCTAAGATAAAAGAGAGGAGAACAAGAGATTTTAATTAGGTTAAGTACATCAAGAGTGAGGACGCTAAGGTGTTGGTGAAGGATGAAGAGATTAAGGAGAGGTGGAAGAATTATTTTGAAAAGTTGCTAAATGAGGAACATGGAGGTAGGTCAAAAGGGGAGGAAGTAGACAGTAATAAGGAAAACTAGGATTATAGGTTCTATCGTAGGATTAGGAACTTTGAAATGGAGATTGTAATTAAGAAGATGAAATCGAATAAGGCTTTAAGACCCGATGATATCCCTATTGAAGTTTGGAAATGTTTAGGTAAGAAGGGGGTTGCTTGGTTGACTAGGTTATTTAGCAAGATCTCGTTGACTAGGAAAATGCCAGAGGAGTGGAGGAAGAGTATTTTAGTGCCAATCTATAAGAATAAAGGAGATGTCTAAAACTGCAACAACTATAGAGAAATCAAGTTGATGTATCATATAATGAAAGTGTGGGAGAGAGTAATGGGACGGTAATTGTGAGATATAATAGAGATGTCAGAGAATCAATTTGGATTTATGCCTGGTAGGTCAACCATGGAAGCAATCTATCTTTTGAGGAAAATAATAGAAAAGTATAGAGAAAAGAAAAAAAAAACATTAACATGGTTTTTATCGATCTTGAGAAAATATATGATAGAGTGCCCCGAGATATAATCTAGTGGGTGTTAGAGAAGAAAGGGATGACAAAATGTTACATTGATGTGATTAGGGATATATATATATAAAGGTGTAGTGACCACTATTAGATCGCTTGCTGGAGAGACAAGTGAATTTCCAATTATTGTAGGGTTACACCAAAGATCAACCTTAAGTCTTTATCTTTTTGCTTTAGTTATGAATGAGTTGATGAGAAATATTTAGGATGATGTGTCATGGTATATACTTTTTGCAGATGATATCATGTTAGTGGATGTGACTTGGAGACTTGGAGAGAAGCACTTGAACCTAAATGATTTAGGATAAGCAGAACTAAGACAAATTGTATGGAGTGTAATTTTAGTAATAGTATCAATGGAAGTAGAGGAGAAGTGAAGATTGAAAACCAAGAACTACTTAAGAGTGAGAATTTTCATTATTTAGGATCGATTATCACAATGGTTGGGGAGATTTGAGCGGATATGGTCTATAGAATTAAGGTGGAGTATATTAAGTGGATTTGGGGTATTGTACGATAAACGAGTACCTGCTAGACTAGAATGGAAGTTCTATAGAACGGCTATTAGACCACCTATGTTGTATGGGTTGAAATGTTAGGCAACTAAGAAACAATATGTAGATAAGATGAGTGCTGTTAAGATGAGGATGCTAAGGTTGTGTGGCAAGACTAGAAAAGATAGAGTTAGGAATGAGTATAATCGAGAATAGGTAGGAGTAGTAGCGATAGAAGATAAGTTGTGAGAGAATAAATTGAGATGGTTTTATCATTGTGAGAGCCAAATAAATGAAGCTCTATGACCATTGGGCCGTATAGGAACAAAGCCAAATGGGCATAACTTGGGCCGTATAGGAACAAAGCCAAATGGGCCATGACTAGGGCCTTATCGGAGCAAAGCCCAAATGGGCCATGAATAGGTTGCCGAATAGGCTCGAAGACCCATATACCACGTGCCATAAGCCGAAGCTGAGTAATCCAGGGGGGTCAGAAGGGCCCTATTGGATTATATTGCTGGTCCATCCCGGTGGAAAAGATTATAAAAGAAGGGGAGGAGCCTGAAGTAGAGGCATGCAAAAACAACACATAAATACTTGGACCACAATTTAAGAGAGAGAACATAAAAGACAAGTACAATGGAGTGAGCCATTGGAATGAAAGCTCCGGCATAGTAGACTGGAACCACATATCCAGTACAGAGGATATCCAAGTGATCTTGGAAGTCTACTTGGATCAAAGGAGTATTCCCAAAATTCAATTCCCCACAGTCATATACAACGGAGATCAACAGAAGCAGTAGTGAAGAGATGCGATATACTGATGGTAGATGGAAGTGCTAGGGGAAGGGACAGACCTACATTGACGTGGGTTAGTGTAATAAATAGAGATATGCATCTCCTTAATTTGACTAACGAAATGGCCTTGGATAGAGTCGAGTGGAGAAGAAAATTCATGTAACTGGACTCCATTTGATGGGACTTAAGGTTTGGTTTGATTTGGTTATAAATTATTCCAACTGATATATTATGTAATAATATCAATTCTACGATTTTATCATTTTTAAAATCATAGAGATAGCTTTTTAATCTGTATAAATTTTCGAATTATATAGCCAAAAGATTGCATAAAATAATTGAGACAAGTAATAAGAAATGACTTATATAGATTTGTCAATTTTCATGCTAATTTTTTTTCCACAAGTCTTATGTACTAAATAGCACGGACATGGATACGTGACATGACAAGGAGACCTCGATTTTTCAAAAATGCAAGACACAAGAAGTTTGAAACACGTTAAAATTTTATATTTTTATAAATTTATTATGTCATATATTTTGATAATTTATTCAAAGATAATGAAAAATATGTAACAACCATTAATTACATTAAAAAGCTATATATTTCATAAACTAGACCTTAAGATAACATTCACATAACATTACATTTTAAAGAATGCAAAACAATTATAGAATGTTGTAATACATATGATATATTTATTTTATAAAATGTTTCAAAGCATAATTAGAGTGCATAAGTTATGTTCTAAAGAATGCAGAATATAATTATTATGAAAAGATTCATCAAATAGTATAAAGTTTGTAGGGTTCAAGAAGTGTTTGCGAATTGTCGTTTAAGTGTCCGATATTATGAATTTTATTTTTTAGTTAAGACACATTGAAGAAGTGTTAGATATGCTTTTAGGAGTGTTCAACACACTTCCTCTGTAGGAGTGTCTGACACTTAGTTGCAGGAATCGTCCTAACAGGTGACGAATCTTCCTAAGAAACGCGATTCCGCGTTTCTTAGAAAGAAACGTGTAGGAATCGCGTTTCTGTAGAGAGAGAAACGCGATCCTAGCCAAGATGGGATTGTTGGTGAAGAAGAACAAAAACCCTAGGTGTCAGATACGGTGAGGAGAGAGAGACAGAGGAGAGAGTGTGTGAAGGAAGAGAGTGAGAAGACAAACCTTCGTCGATCTGTGTCGTCTTCCCCCTCCAGATCTGCTCGCGATCTGCTCGCGATCGCCTTCGATCGTCATCACCATGGCCATCGCGATCGTGCTCACCTCTTGCTTTTTCTTCTTCTTCTCTCTCTCTCTTTCTTGTCGATCTGTGTCGTCTTCCCCCTCGCGATCTGCTCGCGATCGCCTTCGATCGTCATCGCCATGGCCATCGCGGCTCACCTCCTGCTTCTTCTTCTTCTTCTTCTTCTTCTTCTTCTCTCTCTCTCTCTCTCTCTCTCTTTCTTGTCGATCTGTGTCTTTCCCCTCCCGTTTCTAACATATAACAAATATAATAAATAATATAATTTGTTATATAATAATAATAATATAATAATATAATAAATAATATAATTTGTTATATAAATAATATAATTTGTTATATAATAATATAATAATCTAATTAAATCAAACATAATAAAAAAAATTTAATAAGATTATAAAATAAATCATTATTTTACTATTTTTTATTATTTTACTATTTTTTAACATATTTTATTATTTTACTATTTTTTATTTATAATATATATCAATTAAAAATTAAAAAATATATATAAATAAATTAAAAATATTATCTATAAAAATAATATCTAAGATAAAAATAATAAATATATTTAAAAATAATTATTTAACTCACCTTTATATAATAAATATATTTTAGAAATGACTATTAAAAATATATATATATATTATCGCTTCCCGAGGCGCTCCCAACCTAAGAACCTTCTAACAGCTCACGCTTCCCCGCTCCCGCTCCCGCCCCCGCTCCCGCTCCCGCTCCCGCTCCCGCTTCGTGCAACTAAGGTCTGACATGCTTCCTCTGTGGGAGTGTCCATGCTCTTATGTAAGTAATAATCAGTTTCCAAAAGATAACTTATTATTTTTGCTACACTTGCCTCAATCCCCCCGCAAACGATATTTTTCTCTTCGTCCTTAATTGAGAGGTAGTGAACTTGTCACAACCCCACCCCACCCGAAACAGGGTGGTAGCTATGATCAGCCAGTAGTGTTTGACTACCAAAGGCCTGTCAAGACAAAACAAGACTGAACTATAACCTTGGAGCTTATGCGGAATAATCTGTTAATTATATTAATCCAAAATCCATTCAGAGCAAGTGCATAAGTAAGAGATGACAAACAAAACAAGCATATTTCTTATTTATTTGCCTTGGTAATTACATGTCCAAACAAGAAAATAAAAGAGTACAACATCAAAAGATGTCTTTACAAAAACTAACAGCATATAGACAAAACACAGGTTTCAAGGTTACAACTCCTCAAAAAGACAAAATTAAAGAAAAAGGGGTCTAGTGCAACTCTTTCTTGTGTCCTTGTTCTTCTTCTTCATCTTCATCTTCACCTACATACATATAAGGAAGAGGGGTGAGCCATTGGCCAGTGAATAGTAATAAAGTAAGGCGGTAAATGAATGAACATTGAAAGCTTTAAACATTTCTTCAAAATACTCATATAAGTTTGTACAAGACAAAACATAGCTTGGTTTGCGAACAAAATACATAATGATGAGCATTTCAAGGATTACAAGGAGTTTAACTAGCCCGCATACCGGCTAAACGTAACAAGATGAGCTTGGCCATAACACAAGATTGGATATTCCCCCAATTGTGGTATATGATCCAAGAAAGCCATCTAAGTACATAATAAAAGAGTATAAATGTTCATTCAAAGCAAAATACATCAAAGCTTGTAGACAAAATCAAGATTTGCGTTGGGAAAATAATTGATTAACATAGCGTTACTAAATCACTACTCACAAATAGCTTGGTTTGACAAGGGGTTGCTTCCTTCCAAAGCTTGACCTACATCAAACAATAACACAACATTGAAATACCAACCCTATTCGAATAAGCTTACAAACTGAATACATAAACGTTGCTTAATGTTTTCTTAAATTCTTCTATGTAATATTGTTTTGAGTCTAGTTCAAGCCTTAACTAGGTGTCAAATGCATACAAGAAGTGTCCCAAACAAAAAGGGTTGCAAAAGAAAACCATATGTGGAATAAGGATGTTCCGCATGTGCAGGACCAAAACCGCACGGGCCAAGGTAGGTGTGGCCAAAGGTGCAATTTTTTCAGAATTGACTAGTGAACAGGGAATGGCTGGCCGCAAGTGCAACCATGACACCCACACGTGCAGAAATGGCTGTTTGAGTGCGATTGTTTTAGGTCCGTAAATGGTTTCTCTTCTCCCTCCTTTTCCAAGCTTCCTAGGGCTATGAAGCACGGACACGGACATGGGACACGTCAATTTTTAAAAAATGGGGACACGGACACGGCAGGGGACATGGCAGATTTTTTAATTTTTTTATAAATATTTTTATTTTTATACATATTAATTATTTTATTTATTTATTATATTTTTTAAGTAATATCTTCTAATTAATTTTTTTATTTTATTTTATATACATGTCTATTTATTTTTATTAATATGCATAAGTATATATAATATAATAGTTATATAATAATAATAGTTATCTATATAAATAATAAGTATAATATGAATCCAGATAAATAATATAATAATAGTTATATATATAATATAATAATAATCCAGCAGATAAATAATTATTTATTATTATATAAATAATATAATAATAGTTATATATTATATACATATATGAATCCAGCAGATCAAAGGAGATAAAGACGCGACTGAGAGAGAGAGAGAGGAAGAAGCGATCAATCGCGATCGCGAGGGAGAGAGAGAAGGTGAGAGAGAGAGCTCGTCGAAGTCGAAGGGCGACTGGATCGTTGAAGTCGAAGGGGATGGAGGTCGCCGGCGAGTCGACTGGACTGGATCGAAGTCAGGTTTGTACTCTTCTCCTTTCCTCTTCTGTTTTGCTCTCAACTGTCATAACCATACTAGTGGTCACTGTACTCTTCTCCTTTCCTCTTCTGTTTTGCTCTCTGTGTCCAGATTTGGACACGCATGTCCAGATTTGGTGGACACGTGTGTCTCCGCCGTGTCTCCACCGTGTCCCCTGCAAAAAAATAATTAAATTAAAGGGACATGCCACCCGGCGTGTCCCGTACATGTCCCCGGCGTGTCCCCGTGTCAGACACTGCCACGGCATGAAATCTGCCGTGTCCATGCTTCATAGTCCTAGGGTTCAAAGGCATGAATTTTAGCTTTCAAACTACCTGAAAAACATAAGAAAAGAAGCACCCTCACTTCTTTTTAAATCAAAATATCAAAACAAAAACCAAATCTTCAAGTTTCTATCTTTTGGCTTCCTTTTCATTTCATTCTCAAACTTCTTCTTCCAAACATGGATTCAAGTATGTAAACCTTGGAAATTACACAAACATGTGAACATAAGAACCTACTTACATCAAATATATCAAAATTCCAACCAAAGTGGTGAAATCCTAAGCTATATACCTAGTTTTTCACCGTAACCTATCCTTCTTCATTCTTGCTTCCATTTCTTCCTTTCTGAACCAAATTAATCATAGTTCTTCTTGATTTTAGAGGTTAGGGATGATTACTACAAGTTTTTGGGTAGGAATCTTACCTTAGATTTACTAAAAGTTGTGTCATGACCTAAACCCGCCCCTAGAGGTTTAGGCCATGATCGACTTGTAATCAAGCCTCAATGACAAAATTTCGAAAATATTTAATTAATATCGGGGCTTGAAGTGGAAGCAAAACAAAATACTATAGTCCATTGAATTGTGCATACATGATAAACTGAAAAATTTAAAACATTTATAATACATATACAAAGGCAAGTCTTGTACATCTCACAGTACATGTAAGACTTAACGAAAGTACAAATCTTAACAACCTTGACAAAAAAAAAACTAAAGCCACAACACGGAAACCCTTCTTGGGTGGCTTGACAAAAGGGTGGACTCTGAGGCAAACTCTATTGCCGATCTTCCAGTTGCTCACCTACATATATATGAGGGAGAGGGGTAAGCTAAAGCCCAGTAAGTAATACCAAAATAAAGAGGTTAATGAATGAAGTCCATAGCAATTTAAAAGCATCTCTTACAATTTTCAAATCGAATCTTATATCATTTTCAAAATAAAGTATTTTCCATACTTTTGCATTTTCAAATATCATATAACATCATTTCCAAAGCGAATATTTATCATATCAGAATCTATACATTTTCAAATGAAGTATATATCAAAATCGAACAGAGCATTTTCCATATCGAATCCATTAACAAATCATTATACGTGGTACATCCAATCCAATACGAAGGGCTCGAAGGCATAATCAAAGGGACCATGAAAGTCAACAAAAGGACCACTCAGGTTACTTTTAGAGATCTCTGTGCACATATAACAAAAGGCCTTGGTATTGTTTTCCCTAGGCAAAGGCTTTATCAAACGAAAGGCCATGGTATTGTTTCCCCCAGGCGAGGGCCTTATTAACGAAGGGCCAGGGTATTGTTTTCTTCGGGCGAGGGCCTGATTAATGGATGCCACAAATACATTTCGAAAAGGGACATTCATTCATTCATAAAAATTAGCATTTCATAAACATGATTCATATAACGATTTTCCAAAACATATTTCGAACATATCTTTATGGAGATATTATTCACAGTGAGTGTGACTCAAATGTAACTCCTCAGATGTCCAACCTACACAGCATATAAACGAGCACATTGAAACACCATATTACTCTCTTGATCAAATTCTACTTCTCTTATCTTTCTTCCTAAATAAACCGAATCCTTACTTTACTTCCTCTTTCTTAATCAATTACTTAATCAATGACTTATTCTTTAACCAATTAATTTATGTTGGTTCCTAGCTTATTAGTCCTTGATGAATCATAATTCATGCCTAGGAATGTTTAGGAAGAGATGAGGATGAAAATACAATCAAGATGTAATTTTCTAAAAATATGTTGAAATGGCCTGACCACTTGAGCCACCACTTGATCGCTCGAGCGGACTGTACTCTGCAAAACTACTGGGAGCTCGTGAGGTGCACTCGAGCGGTGACTATACCGCTCGAGCGGTCTGAAAAAATTCTAGATTTTGAAAATCAACAAAATAGTTTCTAAACACATTTTCAAAACTTGGGGTCTTGCGGGGCTTAATTATAAACATGAAAACACTTAAGAAAATCTAAATTTTTGATCAATTTCAAATCATTTACATTAAAATTCCTTTAATTTCAAAATTATACTTAAAATGTTCATAAACTTATGATTTTCAAAACTTTGTTCTTCCTTTAAAATATGAATTAAATCTTCAAAACTTTTGAAAACCTATGATATATGTAAAGATGGAATCCAATTTCATGAAAATAATAAAAATCAAACTTAAATGATAAATTACAAAATCAATCTCTTAGAATTTGAATTTAACTCAATTTTTTAACCCAAAAAATTAATTTATAATCATACATGTTCCAAAATATGTTTAATCTGAGTAAAACTCTTAAATTACATTAAATGCATGGATTAAAAATCAAAATCAAACTAATTTCTAATTCTCATTATAAAATCAAAACCTTATCTAACTTTAGGATTAATTCCAAATTTCCATAAACTCGATTTTTATAAAACCGTTCCTTTTTCTCTTCAAAATATGAAATTGAATAGCTCAAATTCTTCAAAATATATGATGCATGTAAATATAAGACTGAAA
Source organism: Camellia granthamiana (assembly GCA_036172215.1). Classification (NCBI taxonomy): domain Eukaryota; kingdom Viridiplantae; phylum Streptophyta; class Magnoliopsida; order Ericales; family Theaceae; genus Camellia; species Camellia granthamiana. The sequence continues at coordinate 6,040,255 of CM069914.1, read as the reverse complement.
TACTTATATAATTCACTCATGCATGTAACAATGGAACTTAATTTCATGCAAGACTACAAAAATGAAATCCAAAATAATTAATTTTCAAATTAATTTTCATAACCACGAACCTAACGTAATTTCTTACTCAAAACCCAATTTCTTACAAAATCCATGAGATTGATTCCATAATTTTCTTAATTTCAAGTGTGATATGAAGATTCTACATAAATTGAACATAAATTCCATACCTTAAGTTTTAATTTCAGGAATTATAATTGATTTCCCCCTTGAGCCTTCCTATTCCTTTATTCCTCTTCAAAAACTTGGGTTTCTTTCTCTCTAGGCTTTCTTGTGATCCTTCTCCAGCACAACCCAGGAATGAACTCTCTCTCTCTCTCTCTCTCTCTCTCTCACGGGTTTCTCAGCACAATGCAAATGAGACCGACTCTTGACTCCTTAACATATACACACAGAATTTCTCTGCACACCCACACCCACATACACCTTCAAATTCTAGACCATTCCACAATTCCATTTATCATTAAGATTAACTTAATTAAGCAACACTTAGTCTTAATAAATCTTGATTAGCATATAATTTAATTAACCATAACTAATCACAAATCCCATATAATTTAATTAGTCTAATTGACTTCAATTAAGGTCCAATTAATTATATTTAATTTTTACCAATCTGAATTAGATTTTTAATCAAACTCCCAAAAGACCTCAAATATCAAATTAAACTTGTTGCCATCATCAATTTTGGTTTCTCAAATCACTAAGGCCTTCAATTTCAAATCAAATTCAAAATCTCCGTCAACAAATTACATACTCAAATTGGATACCTCATAAGTAAATCTAATTCACAATAATCTTAATTTCCAATCCTCATAACTTGATTAACTCCAATTTGGACCCAATTAATCAACTCTTAATTTTACTACACTGAATCGAATATTTAATTAAACTCCCTTATGGTCTAATACTTGAAATTAAACTGATTTAACTCATCAATTTCACCTCATTAAGCCATTTAGGCTTTCAATTTCTAATTCCAAAATAAATCATTAATAGAATCATATATAAATCAGACTCCAGAACTCTCATAAATCCCTAATTAAATCAGAATAATGATTAATTAAAATCCAAATCTCCTTAATTAATTATATGCAAAATATTATACGTGGTGGGGTCGTCACAAATTGAGTTTTGGATGCGATCCTTGAGCCTTTCTTTTTTCTCTCTTCTTTCTTTCCTTCTCCTTTTCTCTAGCTTCTTCCAAATTTTTCTAGAAGATTTTCCTTTGGTTTGTTTGATTTTGATGACTTAAATATAGGACAAAAAGAGTGGAGACAAAAGGGGGAGGTATGTGATTGCTTGGTTTGGAAAATCCTACTTAGCTAACTTAATTAATCAATGTTTGTGCTAACGAATCCAAGTTTACCCTAATCTTGCTTAACTTAATTAATCCTAATTAGCAAAACATCAAATAACATGAAATGAATTAGTTCATTAGACTAAAGTTTTAAGCTCCTCAATTAAATTATAGGGACATCCTATGATTTCACATTCCAATCTAAATCATTCCCTAACTTAAAGCGTGAAACAAGCAATTCTCTAGACTTAAAGTCCTAACTAACTTTCCTTCTCTTATAATCTCTATCATGCACTAGTTCAAACAAGTAGACATATAACACAAGTTTAATATGCATGAATAACATAATATGCTTTATGCATGAACGGTTGGCTGTCATAGAACTGCCAGATCTTCCTTAGTCTATGTTATTCTTCTAAGAGGCATGAACGTAAACACATAACATGACAATGATACGTGGATACACAAATTTTCACAAAATGCAAGACATGACACACGGGAGACGTGCAAAATACATAATTTTATAAATTTATTATGTCACGTACTTGAATATTATATATTTTTCTATGTCAAATATTTATTTCCATCAAATTCATCAACCTTGGGTATGCTACTCTAGTGACAAATAAATACATAAATTTGGACACAAGTCTCCAACATTTCCCCAGCATGTCCCCTATGTGTTTCCAACGTGTCTGTCTTGTGTCCCCAATATGTCCCAACATGTCCATTGCATGTCTAAGTGAAACAGGGACACTTCCTTCAGTGTGTCCAGCATGTGTCCGGAACTTGCACATGTCAGACGCCGGTATGTGACCTTTGGAGAGGTGTCCGTGCTTTATATCTATTCTCTATATTGGTGATGAAGAGCATGCTTTGAGATGGATGAGACTGAGATCTAGAGCATTCAAGGTGAAATCTTAGTAGGATAGAGGGATTCTTCCTTCACATGGAAAGGTATTTGTGTTTCAAAGGCACCATTAAAGGTTTCCTTTGTTGGTTGGGTGGTAAGATAGGAAAGATATTTACCATTGATAACGTAATTAGTAGGCAGAATTTTTTTGTTAAATAGTGTTGAATGTGCAAGGAAGATGAGGAATCTGTTAATCACCTTCTGATGTAGAACGATTAGGGCAGCAGCAAATCTGGGCTTTTGGGGCTGATTTTAATTGGATTTTATGGCTGAAATTGCAATGAAAGTATAGGAGACAAGTAGTGTTTGTTTAGGGTAAATAATGGGTAAGAGTTTAAACATGAAAAGATGGGATTTTGGCACTGTTTAGGGGCTGTGAACAGCATCCGTGAACAGTGTTTTTGGGCTATTAAAAGTGCAGAAAATAAAAGAGGGAAAGGAGAATAAGAAGATAGATCTAGGAATCACTCCTGAAATCACTATAGATCTAGCATCACACTTAGGGTTTGATTGCATCACCCAATCTATAAAGAACTTTAAAAGCTCTAAAATTCTCTAAAATATCAACTCTATTAAATTATAAGCATTACATGACTTTACATAAAATTAGGAGACCTCCTACACCAATTATAACTAAAAAAGGAAATTATTATAATATATTTGATTTCTAAAACTAATTTAAGAGCAACTAATAAACATAAATAAAAACTAATTAAATAACTTGATCCATAAGACAATCCATGTGTGACCCACGAACTCATATTCAGAAATTTTCAAATCACCAAAATACCCCCAAACTTAAAATCCTAGAAAACATAAATATAATTATAAAATAAGACTAATAATATTAGAAACATGATTATAGAAGATTTCTATCAGTTTCTTTATGAAATCATGCCAATGTCTAAATATCATCGCTTCTTTAAATTTAGTCTGCCTTAAACTTCTTATACTCTGTGCATCACCTTCTTATTTAGACTCTTGGGATATTTAGGTTTGTCCAATGTTCCCTAGGACCATATGAGCTCTTGTTCATTTTTGGGTGTGGGTGTGGGTTAGAGTGGGGAGAAAAGAAAGAAGGCTTGGCTAGTGCCTTTGTGTTTGATGTGGATTATTTGGGAAAAGTGCAATCGAAGGGCTTTTGATGGGATAGAGGCCCTTTAATTTGAATAGTAGATTGTTGTCCCTTTTGTATTATCTGGTTTTGTTGATTCATTTTTGAAACAGATTTTAGGTTTTGTTCTCTTTTAAGTAGATTGGATGTGTAGGGGGTTTGGTGTTTTGTTTCGATATCATTATGTGTATGCGGGTGGCACCCCTTGGTGCTCTGGTTATGTATTTTATATTATCTTTACTTGTCAAAATATAGAAGTTGGCTTTTATTTCAAAAGTGGAAGCAATAGTGCTCATTATCGGCTGATAAGCAAAAGATTCAACAGTTTCTTTACCTCTTTTTATTATTTATTTATTTATTTATTTATTTTTTGAGGTTTCAGAGCTGGCATAATGGTTTTGATGAATATGATCCATCTTCAAGTCAAGGCAGCTCAACGTTTAGACGTGAATACGGGGCTAAGGTTCCCAAAGGGGGCAGGACTGGCACCAAAGGATCCCATTCTTCAGGTACAAGCTAGTGCACCATGATTTTATACAATTAATTTCTAATCCATTAATGACCCTTGTATTGTGGAACTAGTTGTAGAGGTATCTGTTGACATATTACAAGAAAGTGAACATTTTGGGTTAATTCATTAAAATAGTGGAGGCGCGAGTCTTATGGATGGTCCCAAACTAGCATATTGTTTGATAGTGACTATTTTGGTGTTAATCTTGGTGTCATTAGTCTCCCATTGAGCCATATCATATGAAAATCCTACATCCTCTGACCTATAATGTGATGCTGTTCTTGATTTTCTTCCAAATGGGAGTTTCAGATTCCCCTCATTTCAGAAACAATTTGCAACTAAACTTTTTTATTTTATATTATTATTATTATTATTATAGAAGTAGACTCTCACCAAAACCTTTGCTTAATTATACATGACTTTTGACTCATCAGGAAACTTTCACTTCTGCAAAGATGATATTGACGTTGAGACCATTTTTCGATCTTCATTTGGTGGAAACCGACACTTCTATTGGTCCTTTGTTGATGAAGACTTTTCTCGATGGAGGAGTTCATCAGGCTACTCTAATAACTATAGGACCTCTTGGAACTGGAGACATGGGGATGAAGAGGATTATGACTCCTCAACAGAGTCAGACAGTTCAGAGTCAGATTTGGCATCAGACCGACTGGCCCTTGGTTTGAGTGCTTATGGTCCATTAAAGCTGGAAGATGTTAAAAATGCGTGAGTTCTGATGAATTTCCCTTTTCCTAGCTTCTTTATCTGTTCTAAAAGGGGCTTAGAGTTTTCCATTTACTAGTGTTTTTAACTCAATTGAATTATGTTATTCCTTTGTTATTTGAATTCCATCTACTGTTTCCTTTATAGATATCGAGTGTGTGCACTGAAATGGCATCCAGATCGTCACCAAGGCTCTTCCAAGGTATGAATGCTTTGCGATTATTGGTCAGGGGTTCAAATATTGAGGCTTCGCTGTTTAGTGAGAGTTCTAGAGTTTGACTCGTTTAATATGAAGTGAACCCCATACAGAAAGGGGATGCAATTATTGATGACCAAAAGTGAACCTGTACAGAAAGAGGGGATACAATTAATAATAACAAACTTTTTCTTTTTCTTTCCTTCTTTTCCTCAAAATTCAAGTCTTCAATATTTTCATTTTTGATAACCACTGTGGGAGCCATTATTGTTGCTGTGTTATTTTGCTACCAACTTTGGGAGCCATTTTTCCACATTTATAGCACATTCTGTTGATTCTTTTCTTTGGTTATTGGTTTCTTGTTTATATAGTGTAGTGGTGAGCTTGAATTGTGAACCTATGACCAGTGATTGTAATGGTTATTGACATCAACAAGTTGATATACATGGACAGGCTGTTGCCGAGGAAAAGTTCAAGGCTTGCAGTGCAGCTTATCAATCATTATGTGATAAGCTGCTGGTTGTAAATTAACAATTCTTCACAGCATGCTGGTCTGAATACTGGATCCATTCATCTCTCCTAGTTTTTTTCGCGCTGTCCTGGTAATTCAGTTGAATTCTGTACTCAATCTAGTTTAGGAAAATCGTGCTGGGATCACACATGATTTTTTCAGGGCACCAACAATCCTATGTAGGCAATAACAAATGCCGTTTTTGCATTATAAAGATGTAACTGTTCTTTCGTATTAAATATTTCTTCTTGAGGATCTGTATCATATTGGAACTGCAGTTTGTTTTTGCTTTTCAGAACTTGAATCCCAACCCAAATTGAAGGAGAAGTATTGAAGGTCTTCGCTCAATCTGGAATCTCAACTTTTGAAGTATTTTTGGGCTTACATCTGATTGATCTTTTTGCACACCAAAAATAAACTAAGCTACCCCCCTCATGATGCAGGACAGTGTTGTTAGGGTGAAAATAGAGGCTCTTTGACAGTCTAAACAGTGCAAGTTTTAAGGGTTAAATTGAAGACTAATAGGTAGAGAAAGGGATTATGATTGATTTGGGGGTGATTGGATAGGGTTTTTGAGGTTCTAAAATGCACTTTTAGAGGGCATTGAACAGTAATTTGAGAATAATAAATTGAAACAGAAAATAAAAAGAAGAGGAGAAGATTGATTTTAGAGTTACTCTTAGAATTCCTTGAGCATCACACCTAGGGTTAGGGTTGCATCACACAATCCATAAGAAACCTTTAAAGCTTTTCAAAATTTTCTAAAATATCAATTTCATTAAATTATAAGCATTATATGATTTTATTTAGGATTAGGAAACTTTAAACTAACTAGAACCAAAAAAGGAAATTAATAAAATATATTTTATTTCTGAAACTAATTTAAGACCAAATAAAAAATATAAATAAAAATTAGTTAAATAAATTCACCAAAAAGACAATCCATGGATGACGGAAAATTTAATTTCCACACACCTACTTATCTCGGTACACATTATTACTCAATGCACACATTTATTAATTTGGTTATAGATTTTTTTTCTCATTCCATACACTTCATGTTCCAATTATACCGCACCTTTTATCCTTGTACACACCACCTAATCCCTCCTTCCACACATCTGATTTTCAAATGTTTGAAACCCTCCTTCAACACATTGATGTTCAAACATTTATATCTGAAATCTGATGATCTCGGTGATCCAATAATCAATTAACAAAGAAGAAGATGGTGATGAAGATTATGATGTGAGTAGAATTAGGCTTGGAGGGAGAGGCATCGGGATGATCATGAGCTTTGACATCTGGATCGGCGTGGGAAGATTGACGGAGAGATAGGGGCTTGTCCCAGTGATAGTAACAGGAGAAGATGCCAGTCAATCTAAAGGATAAATTTTAACAAAGCTCCATGGATTAAGACTTCCAAATTGTTGAGTGTTGTAGATGATATCAACAGAAGCTGCAAGTTTTTGTTTGCCACTAACTGCGGCCTAGTTTTGGTTCTAACACTGCCTTTATCAAATTAACAAAATTGTTTCGACATGGAATCCATTTTTTTAATCACAATCCCCACCAAACCAACCCCCTCCGCCCCCGTTAAAAAAAAAAAATAAAAAAAAATAAAAAAAAATTCATACATATATCAATGACAATGAGTAACAGGCTTTAATGCTTGTATTAATAGAAATTAATTTTAATCTATTTTTTACAAGTAACAAAGATGTGGAATTTCAATGGAGGTTGTATTCAATCACTCGTCTTTCATGGCTTGCCAGTGGAGAGAGTGAAGGAGGATGAGTGTATAGAGAATATTTTAATGTAATATTATGGGTGTTATGGTTATTTTATTTTAGGGTATAATTGTTCTTAAAATAATATTTCATTAAGTGTGTACACCGAGATAAGTAAGTGTGGAAATAGAATTTCTCATGGACAACTCTTGCAGCTCATGTCAGCAAATATAAAATTATCAAAATACTCCACCTAAAAATCCTACAAACATAAAAATAATCATAAAATGAGACTATAATGATACTAGAAACATGATTATGTATTGTTTCTATTGATTCCTTTTTGAAACAATATATTTACACTAGGTTAGCTTAGGGCTCTAATTGAAGCTTAAGTTAATTAATTATGTTTAACTTAACTTAATCAAAACTTAATATTTCTAAACTGAATCAAATTTTAATCAAATTTCTCATTAGACTCTAAAAATTACGTAATCGCAATAAACTACTCGATTTCGGCTTCTGACGCCATTAAGGTTTTCAATTTTCAGACTATGACATAAATCATAATAGATATTCGTATGATCACCAGATATGAAGTCAAAACCACATTAGTCACATAATTAACATTCAAATTCACACCTAGCACATAATCACATGCATAATTAAAGAATTAAAAACATAGTATGTGACAGGGTTCCCTTTTTCTTCCTTTCCTTCACCACCCAGGCTTTCTCTCATTCTCTCATCTCCTCTTAGTTGTGGGGTGTATGTATGTGGTGTACGAGTGTGTTGTGTTTTCCAAAATGTGGAGGGAAGTGATGTATTTATAGAGAATTTGGCATGAAATGCCCAAAATGCCCTTTGTTCCAATTCAATTTAACATTCTTTGATTTAGTTAGGATGAAATGAAATGTAGGGTGCTTAGAGCCCTTAATTATATCTCTAATCTCGATCTAGTTGGTGATTTGTTGGGCTTGGACCAAGCTAGTTGCATGCATATATATATATATATATTTACAAAGCTTTCTCCACAATCTTTCAAAGCTTCTACAATCTTAGCTATATGTCCAAAGTGTACACAACACTCTTTAACTCCCTAGGGATGGCTGGTCATAGGAGGTGAGTTAGAGAGATTTTTTGATTTTTTATGTGTACAAAATGTAAATTTTAGAAGATATTTATGTACAAATATGTTTATTTAAAGAAAGTACAAGTTCAAACATATATATATATATTATGGTACTACTTGGGGTCCAAATATAATTCAACTAAATTATGAGGGCTAGGGTTTAATTTTAGGATTTGGAAAATTTTGTTTAAGCGTGAAATTTAATAAAATTAAGGTTCTAGGAATTTAACTCAGTTAATGTTTCTTCTTTTCGATTTAAACGGCAATTAACCGAATGTAACGTGAAAAAAAAAAAAAAAATCTAGGGTTTTGAGTTATAAATCCTTAATTAGGGAGTTAAATTATTTAGCGTTAGGGCTTTGGAAATGATTTCTAGGTTCCCGAGTTTGATTAGGATTTACGAGTTTTCGATTGTCGCACGTTTTCGATTCTAGAGTTAAAATTGCAATCAAATAAGAAATCAAGAGTTTTTATTGAAATAATTCTAAAATAAGGGTCTAAAAAGAAAATTACAAAAGTCAGAGGCCTCACACTTATCCAAGGTGATTTAATAGCGTTTATACTCTTAGTATAATACTCCTCATTCTACAGTATGCTTATTAGCTATTTATCAATTTGAAGTAGATAACAATTAGTGAGAAAGATGTATGACTCATTTCGGGAATGGAACTATGTAGTAGATGCACAGTATACTTTTGTAATATTTGTAAAGATCCACTTATTTGATTAATAGTCTTTATGTTACAATTAAATAGAAGCTCCAATGAATATTTTGGTACCTTATTTAATTAATTATTTCTGCATGCATTTAATTATTTAATTGTTCTGCAATCGACCTTAGGTAATCATAGTTATTGGCCGGTTGCGATGCCAAACCCCTAGATACCGGAAGCGGATACTATAAGTTCCAACAATATCATCTAGAAGATATTTGCAGTTTAACTATTAACATAGACTATCTAGTATTGACATGAATCATCTCACGACATAACTCGTCTCTACCACCATAGGTTATTTTAACCGAGCAAAAATAAATCAATAAAAACCATTATATAAACATGCAATTAGAATCATAGAAACTAAAAATATGCAGTGTGCAGGATGATCCAAAATACATTAAATAAATAAAAATCTTTAATCTTATACAACTGTTGAACTGATAATAAAAATCCTGGACTAAATACAAAATATTGTTACTTGATTAAAATTTCATCCAAACCCTAAGAGAAGCTCTTTAACTGCACATGTCGTCGTATCCTCCTCTTTTTTTCTTCTCTCTCTCTCTCTCTCTCTCTCTCTCTCTCTCTCTCTTTCTCTAAAATTATGAACAACCCGAATAATGAATATGGTCATGTATTTATAGACATAGGAGTTATTTAAGTAACACTCAAGAGGCTAGAATTTTCCAAAATAAAAAGAAAATTTGGATAGAATTATTCCCAACTTTTTGGTCTCACCTTCAGGGTCTGTTTTGCCTTAATAAATGCCAGATTTGGAAAGTTCTTATTTCACACAAATCGTATTGCTTTAAGTTAACTTTCCAATGCCGCTTGAATCACTTCAATCTGATATCGGATGAGAGAAATACGTCCAAAATACTGAAGGTTGTACAGAATGAATCCTATAGCGGGCTTGCAACAAATCAAACTTTTCTTTCTGCAAACCTAATGGGTTGGTGTAGACTCCCCATTTTGGCCGGTCCTAAGATTTGGGCGCTTTCTTTTGATTATCTAATGATGAAAATAAGAATGTGTTTCTCACAAAATTCTTAGTAAAAAAAAAAATGGAATTTAAGCTTTGTTCACAACCCTAAGCCTGCTTTGGCCAAGTGTTTAAGCCTATCGGACAACCAGAGTGAAGCTAGATTGAAACGAAGCAAAACGACAAAATTCTCTCTGGCCGGTCAACCGCCTAAGGAAAGTGCAGACAGGTTTTGTTATTGGTTCGGGTGGGGCACTTTACAACCCCATTTTCTAACCCATGTTTGCACCAATTGCATGTATACTCAATTTCCATTGCCTAGTGCTTGATCTATTGAATGTAATGCTCTATTTTTTTTCTTCTATTAACTTCATTTGAGCTCTATTAGCTCTATTATCTTCCTTAAATGCTCCATTAGTTCTCTACTTTGTTTTCTACCATTGCTTCACTTGCATTGCCTATATAAGGAAAGCTCAAGTCTTGAATTTGAGAAGATGAATTTGATAGAAAAAGTGTAGAGAGAATGATGAGTTTGAAAACAAGAGTGTTGTCTTACAAAAATATAGAAGTTGTCTGGCCTTCATATAGATCTCATCTTTCATTACAAAAACCTCCCAAGAAACTCATTGAAACCAAGTCCTAGAGCTTTGATGAAGGAAAGAGTAATCCTTGCCAAGTTTAGGAAGATTAGAGTGATCATCTCCTTGTCCAAAGACATCATTCTAGCTCAAATTCCAAGCTTTCGAATTGAGGATTGTGAACGTAATTCACAATCTTGAGGGTGATCAAAAGGAAGTTTGGAAATCAAGAAGTTTAATTTTTCTTTGCAAAGTGAATTTCCAATTCTTCTATTTTCTTGTATTTTCTATCTTATACTTGTTTTCTTGCTTTAATTTTATATTACTTTTGTTGTAATCTAACTGGAAGTAATTAGTTGAGCCATCTACGTATTCTTTATTTGTTCTTTCTTCGGTATTGTAACAAGACATGTTTTGCTAGGCCTAGTTGGCTAGCCTGCTAACTTAGAACAAAGCAGTCGTCCTGCGTTGAGCATGATATTTTTCGACGATCCTTGAGACACATGAAACTTCTATTTTGTTTTCATTTTAGTGTTTTGTGAGGTTTTTTTCATTTTTTTTTATTTTATTGTAATATTTTCTTCATCTCTCTTTCATTCGGTTTGTAATTATTTATTCAAAGTGTTGTAATAATTTCTCAGCCTGTTTCTTTCTATCCTTTTTTTTTTTTTTTTTTACTTTCTTTGCTTATTTGTACATAAGCATCATATTTTGTCTTGTCATCATATACATGCTTTGTATCTATGTTTTATACATCTTGATTCGGCTAAATTTGCATCCATGGATTATCAATTCTTATGTGATTATGTGCGCTACCTCATGTTCTTGAGATTATTTACATGTCATATATTAGAAGCCGGATCTTTAGTTGTATTTCATGAGTGAATTAAGATTTTGTATATAAGATCATGCATATTTCGCTAACTTTGTTTTGTAGTTGTTCGCGGACCGTCGATAAATATGTAAGTTTTATGCTTTTGCATTTGTGTGTTTTTCTTACTAAGCATCCTATCATGTGGCTATTTGTTTATTTGATATATCTCTATGAATGCCGGTAGATGGAGGTTTTGTTACTGAATTTTGAATGATGTTGATTTTCATGTTTGTAAACTCAATTTTTTAAAGTTGTACATCTTCAAAACTCTTTCAAAATACATGAAATTAAGTTGTTTCAAAATGAATGGCATAGTTTATACTTGTTTGCTTCACATAGTAATTTTTAGGATTTATTAAATAATTGGATTATGAACATATAAAAGAAATAAAACTCATGTCATGGTTTAGTAAAGGCCGATATCTTTGATTGGCCGAGCGGGAGGTGTTCAATTAATGACCTTCTTCCCCTATACCTAAGGTTCTGAACCAAGCATCCTTGGTTACGACGAACAGTGGCCTTGGCATGAATCACATGTTTCTTAATTTTCCAAAATATTAGGTGCCAACTCTAGGATCTAGTGATGCAATTCATTTCTGGCAATGGTTTTGGAATAAAATGGATTTTCTATAAAAGTTGTCAAATCTGGACTCTCATCTATGCTTCACGTTGCAGTCATGAGACTAGATCAAAGAAATTGAGGATCCGAACTGTTTAACGCGCACGGGTACCCTCCTAGGCAATGTTACAGTTGGGATTTTATTGCTTAATTCAAATTATTTACATCTTCCGAGCTTTTAAAATTGGATTAGACCTTGTTTCTCGAGTTTCAAATACTTCAAATTAAGGACAATTTCATTTGACAAGCCTGAATAACCTACACATATACAAACTCATTCAAATCATCAAGTAACATTAATCGAGAAAAACAACTATATTTTAATTTTAAGAGACGTAAATGTGTACATTTTGACTATTGGGGAATTTTCAAAATGGGTTTTCAAATTTATAGTTTATTTTTGGGTGTTTTCAAAACCTTTTATGTTTTCTTTGGAAAGTATGAAATAAGCTTGGAGCTTTGTCCCACATCGGAAAGAGAGGAAAACATGGAGCACTTAATAAAGTACTACATGGAATATTCCTTTGAATATGGATATATGAGGTGAAAGCTAGTGTGCATGCACCCACATCATAAGACCATCCACACACGGACAGCCGCGTGCTATCGTGGCATGGGCAGTGGGCTGTGTTGCTTTTGATGGCGCACTTTGCACTTTATACAGACGCATCGGTGTAAGGCACCATGAGGGCGCTTTTCTATTTTCATCAGACAGGTTGGAGCGATGACGTAGATCCAGTGTGGCATGGGTGATGTGGAATACAATCAGCTCCACGTGGCAGTGACGTGTTGTTCGTTGGTGATGAGTCAACCAACTGATCAAACGGTTGTGTGTTCAATTTGGAGCAGGTTGATCATAGTCGTTGATTGGAGATGTGCGCGATCGTATGAATGAGATGGTACCCGATCGTGATTAGGTGTGATTAGTCAAGGTGTCTATTTGGTGTGAGAATGATCTGCACCGTTGATCGTCGATCCAACGGTCAGATCTGATCGGATGTGATCAAAGGACATGACCATTCGATCAGGTGCATCAAGGCCTATAAATAGGCTGCAAAATCAGCAATTTCATTCCATTCAAAACATTCAGAAGCATTCTTGCTATTCTCTGTCTCCCTCTCCCTCTCCCTCTTGATTTTAAGTTTTCGATCAAGAGTTTCTTAAGCAAATTTATGCTTTTCTTACTAGCAATCAAGTTTTGTAGATTTGATTATCAGTGCCTTGGTTTTCTTGATTATATCAAAAGTATTCTGATCTACTTCCGTCAGCGCAGATGTCGGTAGACTTGATCTTTAGATCAGGTTTCACTGTATCTTGAAGGCAAATTTGCTGTAACCCCCCTGTACACCTTTTGGTGGGTGCAAATATTGTCTTTAGGAAAGTGACCCAAGTAACGCGACTTGAAGCATCATTTTTATGTTCTACATAGACGAGTTCATTGCCAAATTTTGAAGATTCGAAGACCACCAATTGAAGAATTCAAGAAGAATTGTTCCAACAATCTAAAGACAATAATTAGATATGGCGATGTCTATTCAGAAAATGACTCAAGATTTCATGAAGCTTGATCATTTTGATGGAGGAAATTTCTGACACTGGCAAAAGAAGATGCACTTTTTGCTCACCGCTCTCAAAGTGGTCTATGTGCTAATTACCCCCTGTCCTGCGGAGCAAGAAGAGGAGACTGTGGAGCAAACCTGTACCAGAACCAAATGGGAGAATGAGGACTACATTTGTTAAGGACACATTCTGAATGTGCTATCAGACTCGTTGTTTGATGTGTATCAACATCTGGAAATGGCAAAGCAACTATGGGACATATTACAGTCAAAGTACCTCACCGAGGATGCCACCGGTAAGAAATTTTTTGTTAGTAATTTTATGCGTTTTACTATGATTGATACAAAGCCCATTATGGAACAATTCCATAAGATCCAACATATTCTAAGTCAATTTCGACAAAAGAATATGAACATGGATGATTCTATTGTGGTTTCATCTATAATAGAGAAACTGTCATCTTCTTGGAAGGATTTTAAGAAAACTCAGAAACACAAAAAGGAAGATTTTGCTTTAGAGGAATTGGCTTAACAACTTTGAGTTGAGGAAGAGTCAAGACTTCTTGAATGTAAAGATAACCAATTGGCTTAGACTTCCAAGATCCACATGGTGGATAATGGCAAGAGGTTTAACAAAAAGAAGCGTAAGCATGAACCCCAACCCGAGAAAGATGCTAATAAGCTGAAAGGCACTTACTGGTACTGTGGCAAGCCAGGGCACTTTAGAAATGAATGTCGGTCATACAAGAAGAAGCCAAAAGCATCAAATGCCAAGAACAAGTTCGTGGTTGTTATATCCGAACTGAACATGCTCGAAGATGCTGGTGACTGGTGGATTGACTCAAGAGCAATAAGGCATGTCTGCAATAACCAGAGCCATTTCACGACTTATGTACAAGTGAGTGATGGAACAGTTCTCTACATGGGCAACTCTTCAACTGCTGCTATCAAAGGCAAAGGGACGGTGGATTTAGAGTTCACATATGGAAAATTATTAAGTCTGAGTGATGTTTATCATGCACCTGATGTCAGGAAAAATCTTGTATCTGGAAGCTTGCTTAATAAGCATGGTTTCAAGTTAGTATTTGAGTTGGACAAATTTGTCCTATCTAAGGGTGGGATTTTTGTTGGGAAGGGCTACATGTATCAAAGAATGTTAAACTTAACGTTATCAATAATACATCTGTTTCTGCTTATATTGTTGATTCTCTTTCTTTATGGCATGCTCGTTTAGGTCATGTTAATACTAGGAAAATACATGATATGATTAATTTAGATTTAATTCCTGAGTATGACATTGATATGTTTGAAAAATGTAAATTTTGTGTTAATAAAAAATAACTCGCATTCCATTTCCTAAAGTAGATAAAACCACATCTCTGCTTGAACTTGTGTATAGCGATGTATATGACATGCATAGTACCCCAACTAGAGGTGGTAAGAAATATTTTGTAACATTCGCTGATGATTTTTCTAAGTACTGTCATATCTATCTTTTGCATTTAAAAGATGAGGTGCTTGATAAATTCTAGATTTTTAAGACAGAAGTGGAAAATCAGTGTAATGTCAAAATAAAGAGACTTAGATCTGATAGAGGCGGTGAATACCATTTTCCAGAATATTGTGAAAATGTTGGTATTATTCATGAGAAGTCTGCACCCTACACACCACAACAAAATGGAGTAGCTGAAAGAAATAATAGGACATTAACGGAAATGATTAATGTTATGCTTTCTTACTCCAATTTAAGTTTTGGTTTTTGGGGTGAAGCCTTGCTCACTGCCTGCCACATATTCAATAGAATTCCTCTCAAAGGAAGAAATGTTACTCCTTATGAACTTTGGAAAAACAAGAAAACGAATCTAGGTTACTTGAAAACATGGGGCTGTAGAGCAATAGTCAGATTGCCTGAACCTAAAAGGAAGAAATTAGGTGAAAAATGAATTGAATGCATATTCCTTGGCTATGCTATACATAGCAAACCATATAGGTTTCTGGTAGTAGAGCCCAATGGTTCAGTGGAAACAAATACCATCATTGAATCATGTGATGCAGTATTTTATGAGAATCGTTTCACAACCATTCCAAGGTTAGATTCTAAACAAGAAAACGAATCAACTCCTTTGATGTCTACAGAGAAAAGTGAACGACATGAACACATTGAGTCTAATGAACCAAATGAGCTAGTTTAGCTAAGAAGGAGTAAGAGGGCTAGGACTGAGAAGTCATTTGGCCCTGATTTCATTGTTTACCTTATAGAAGGAACTAGGAAAGCTTATTGTAAGCAAACAATGATTACTTTGAATATGGGTTCAGATAAATTAACATCTGAGGAGGCTATGAAGTCTGAAGATGTTGTTTTCTGGAAAGAAGTAATAAACGATGAGATGGATTCTATCATGGGTAATAATACCTGGATACTTGTTGATTTGCCACCTAGATCCAATCCAATTGGTTGTAAATGGATTTTCAAAAGGAAAATGAAAGTTAATGGCACAATTGACAAGTTCAAAGCAAGATTAGTTGCTAAGGGTTTTACTCAAAATAAGGGTATCGATTATTTTGATACATATGCTCCAGTGGCTAGAATCGCCACCATTCGAGTGTTGATTGCCTTAGCCTTAATCTACAAGCTTGAAATCCGTTAAATGGGTGTTAAGACCGCTTTCCTAAATGGAGAGTTAGATGAGGAAATCTACATGCAACAATCGGAAGGATTTGTTGTACAAGGTCAAGAACACAAAGTGTGTAAACTCGTGAAGTCACTATATGGAGTGAAACAAGCTCCAAAGTAGTGGCATGAGAAATTTGACAAAGTAATAGTGTCAAATAGTTTTAGGATACATGAATCTGATAAGTGTGTGTATAGTAAGTTTACTGGCAATAGAGGTGTAATCATATGCCTATATGTAGACGACATGCTTATTTTTGGTACTTATAATGATGTCATTAAAAGTACTAAAAGTTTCTTGTCGTCTAGCTTTAGTATGAAAGACATGGGCTTGGTTGATGTAATTCTGGGTATTAAGATCAAACAAGAGGACAATAATTTGATTTTTACCTAGCCGCACTATATCGAGAAAATTCTTAAGAAATTAATCAATATAATTGTACACCAATGTCGACACCGTTTGATTCAAATTTGAAATTGTATCCTAATACTGGAAGAGCTATTGATCAGCTAGAATATTCAAAAGTGATAGGTAGCCTGATGTATGCCATGACCTGCACTAGACCTGATATTGCATTTACAGTGGAAAACTTAGTAGATACACTAGTGTACGGGAAAGAAATATATCTTCTCGTATAATCCTGTTGATCAAGTCTGCGTTCCTCTGTACGACGTCGCTTTATCACCTGAAAACACAAACGTGAGCTAGCCGGCGGGTGGGTGCCGGAAACCTCTCCGATGCCTAAGTCAGAACGATTATCAAATAGGCAAAAGCTCTGTGTATTCAGAAAGCAAAAGTTGCATTACCTCCCCCAAGGTGATGTTTGTGAGCTTTTATAGATTTCGCGTGGCACAATCCTGGTAGGACTCTTACTCCTCCATGTAGAGTCCTCTTAGGATTCATACTCCTGGAAGATAATGCTTATCCTCCAACACCCTCCCTCACTGCTTAAACCAAGTGAGATGGTTTTACCACGGCCAGACTCCAATATGGCCGAAGTAACCTCTAGTTTGGCCCTTACTTCTCTTTCTCTTACCTCAGTTTCCCATACTAAGACCGAGCTAACCATAAGAGAGTTGAGCCGAACTATTTTTACGACCAAGCCCACCCAAGGACTTAACATACCTCGGTTTTCATGCGCTATGACCGAACTAATCACTGAAGACCGAACGACTGTTACCTCGGCTCTGCTTCCCTTTCTCCTACCTCGGCCTCGCATGCAAAGGCCGAGCTATCCATAGAAGAATTAAGCCGAGCTACCATTTACTCAGGTCTTAAAGCAAGCCCAATATACCTCGGTTCGGAACAACATGACCGATCTAACCCAAACAACCTGCGACCGAACTAAACATAAGTACTTACTCCGGTGGAAATCCTTTACTTCGGACCGGACTAACACTTGTCCGGGGCCCATCTTCTCAACCTTTTCAATATGGACCATAGATCGGCCCACTATCCTAGCTCGGCCCAATTTAAACATAAATTACCCTCTCAACTAGTAATCCTAGCAGTGTGTATTGGCATGTTGTTAACTGAGTACTTAGGTACTTGAGAAAAACAATAAACTATGGAATAGTCTATAATGGTTATCCAGCAGTGCTGGAAGGATTCACGGATGCTAGTTGGATAACTGACCGTGAAAGATCACTCGTCCACGAGTGGTTGGATTTTTACTCTTGGAGGAGGAGCTATCTCCTGGAGTTTTAAGAAGCAAACATGCATAACAGACTCAACCATGGCATCAAAGTTTGTAGCATTGGCTTCTTGTAGTAAAGAGGCAGAGTGGCTAAGGAATCTCTTGTTAGAGATTAAGATATGGCCAAAACCAATGCCACCAATATCTTTGCATTATGATAGTGAAGCAACTCTATCACAGGCTTATAGCCATGTCTATAATGGAAAGTCCAGGCATATAGGACTGAGACATAGTTGTGTTAGGCAATAATCACAAAAGGTGTGATTACCATTAGTTATGTAAAGTCAAGTGAAAACTTGGCTGACCCCTTAACAAAGGGACTTGCAAGGGATTTGGTGTGGAAAACATCAAAGGGGATGGGTCTTAAGCCCACTTAACATAATTACTCCTGGTGGAAACTCAACTCAACGCTTGAAACATCAAGTCTTGAGTTCAATGAGCCCAAGTACACCATATGTAGTGATTGCAAGCACTTAGTTTTATTTCATTGTTATCCCAAGGTTGAAGTGCTTGGTACCTGTAATGTGAAAAGAAGAGGATGAGTTAACAAACTCTTAATAAGCTTACAATTGAGTTGTTAGGGTATTATTGTAAATTATAGGGGTACTCTTAGTAAGCTTACCTATGTGAGTGTAGAAGGTGGTGCCGCTTCCTATGAGTCCAAGGGCTTGACTCTAGAGCCCTCATGAAACAGGATATAGACACATGGCCAATCCACGTGTCGGTTTGTTTGAATACTTGACGTAACCTGTACTGTGCGTGAGACATGTCCGGTTAGTCGTATAAGATCGCTAGTTCAAAGACAAGTCTACTATGCCATCTTGACCAACTTTGAGACGTCTTCATTAAGTGAATGATTCAAATCGTAAGGTATCTTCACCTATACATAAGGCTACCAAGTGAACCAAGTATCATCATCTGATATTTTGAAAATGGCGGGGGAATGTTGGGGAATTTTCAAAATGGGTTTTCAAATTTATAATTTATTTTTGGGTGTTTTCAAAACCTTTCATGTTTTTCTTTGGAAAGCATGAAATAAGTCTAGGGCTTTTGTCCCACATCGGAAAGAGAGGAAAACATGGAGCACTTAATAAAGTGCTACATGGAATATTCCTTTGAATATGGAATTATGAGGTGAAAGCTAGTGTGCATGCACCCACACCGCAAGGATGGTGCTTTGCACCATCCGCACACGCACATGCGCGCGCGTGGCGTGGGCAGTGGGCTATGTGGCGTTTGATGGCGCACTTTGCATTTAGCACGGATGCGTCAGCACAAGGTGCCATGAGGGCGCTTTCCTATTTGCATCGGACAGGTTGGAGCGATGATGTGGATCCAACGTGGCATGGGTGATGTGGAATACAGTCAGCTCCATGTGGCAGTGACATGCTATCTGTTGGCGATGAGTTAACCAACTGATCAAACCGTTGTGTGTCCAATCTGGAGTAGGTTGATCATAGCCGTTGATTGGGGATGTGTGTGAGCGTACGGATGAGATGACACCCGATCGTGATTAGGTGTGATTAGTCAAGGCGTCTATTCGGTGTGAGTGATCTGCACCGTCGATCGTCGATCCAACGGTCGGATGTGATCAAGGGACATGACCATTTGATTAGTGCATCAAGGCCTATAAATAGGCTGCGAAATCAGCCACTTCATTCCATCCAAAACATTCAGCATTCTTGCTATTCTCTCTCGCTCTCTCTCTCGCTCTTGATTTTGAGTTTTCAATCAAGAGTTTCTTAAGTAAATTTCTGCTTTTCTCACTGGCAATCAAGTTCTGCAGATTTGTTTATCAATGTCTTGGTTTTCTTGATTATATCAAGAGTATTCTGATTTACTGTTTTCAGTGCAGACGTCGGTAGATTTGATCTTTAGATCGGACTTCATTGTATCCTGGAGGCAAATTTGCTGTAACCCCATGTATACCTTTTTGTGGGTGCAAATATTGTTTTTAGGAATGCAACTAAGTAATGCGACTTGAAGCATCATTTTTCTTTTCTACATGGACAAGTTCATTGTCAAATTTTGAAGACTCGAAGAACACCAATTAAAAAATTCAAAATGAATTGTTCCAACATTGACACCTATTAATAGTCTTGTAATTTGTTAACCATCTTTCCAACTTAGTGTTACTTTCACAACAATGCACAAAACCGTTTTATGTAATAGTTTCATAGACATTTCACAACATAGAAATATTATACAAACAAAAAAAATTATAAATTTGATATATCTGAATTTTGTCCTTTTCACTTATAACAAAATATCTATCAAGATTAAAGGTCATACCCTATATAGGGCTCTGGGTCTAGGAGGTACACAATCTATTTATTTTTTTGGGCGGAGACATTGATTTTGTAACTTGAACAATTGTCACAATGTTGGGTGGATAATACTCATCACCACATCATGGTCATGATCTCAAAAAATACCTGCAGAGCTGCCTTTTTCATATCATTCTGAATTAAAGAAAAGAGTTATGTTAGAGAGTGAAATAAATTATTGAATTTTTTTATTAAATTTTTCACGTCTGGGACCTACACATATATAATTTGTGTAAGTCCCATATCCATATAAGAGATTTGATAAAAAATTTGATAATTTATTTAGATCCATAACATTTTCCTAAAGAGAATTCCCCTAAATTAACCAATTGATGTAAGAATCTGTAACAGTCCTACAAGATTAAACTCGCTAGTATGCGGACATCAGTTAGTATAAAATGCATTTACATTAAACCCAAGTTTTCTGATTCAGTTTTCAATGATCTTGCCAATAATTTCATAAATGTTATAAAAATAAAATGCAAAATTTATTTTACTTTATTGGTTTCATGCTGTAGCACTTTATTCCTATGTGGTTTAAATATAATCAGAAAGTCTCATATGATTTTGGACTAAAGTGTCACCGTTAATTTTTTCACCAACCTAACGAAAGGTGTATATCACACACACTTAAAGTGAACTTGGTTGTTTGAAAAAATAAAGTCAAATTCACATAACAAAAAATAATTTTACCCTCATCTTATCAAAACTTAAAATTAGATTAAACTCTTAATTAAAATTAAATTAAATTAAAATATAATTAAGGATTGATCAAAAATATAAAATATAATTATGAATTGATTTAAAGTATAATTAAATAAAAGTATAAAATAAATAATCATTAAGAATTGATATAAAAAATAATTAAACTAAAATTAGATCAAGATATTAGAAATTACAATAAATAATTAAAGATTTAGGATTAATTGTGATCTAAAATATAATTATATTAAAATTAGATTAAAAAAGTTAGGAAATACAATAAATAATTAAGAATTTATGATTAATTATGATTTAATTGAATTGATGTTAAAAATTAAAAATTATGTATATGAGAGAAAATTGAAAGAAAATAATAAAATAATATATAAGATTTAAAGGTATAATACTCATTTCACATCTGTATAGTTAACCGAGTTAACGATTGTACTTTAATCCAAAATCATATAAGGACTATTTGTTTACATTTAAATCATAAGAGGATAAAGTACTCTCGTCTCAAATCATGAAATTTGTCTTAAAAATATATATATATAATAGAAAAAAAAATAAAATTAGCATATCGACTCTGACCAAAAATTTGCATGACTGTTATGAAGTGTTAAGTGCTTGAACCATGGTTACAAACGGATGGGAAAATATGAAACAATTACAATTACAGTTACACGAGAGAGGTTATAGAACTGCAATAAGTATATAGCATATTAATTAGGATACAGCTTAGAATGTAAATCCTAAGGCCAAACTTCTGCACCAATATGTATGTCATTTTAAAATCAGAATACAACACAGACAATACAAATTCTTTTGTAACTGAGCATATATATGTATGTATATGTAACCCCAAATGCATAGTTTCTTGTTTCAGAGTTCCCTCAAATGAGGGCCAACCTGTCAAATATTCCCAGTGGGTACAACTCACCACTCAAGCACTACAAGAAGGCAATCCTACTGATCATCCTAATCTTAGTTGTCGCCATCTTAATCCTCCCCGTTGATCATCTGCGAGGCAATTTGCCATTTTTATCGCAGTCTCAAGAGCTTAATGGTAACGTTGATGTTTCAGTCCCTCTCTATCAAGAAAACAATGATGAAGTTAATCCCAGGGAGTCCAAGAATAGAGTTAATAGGTTAGAGAAAGAATGTAGTAACTTATTTAGTGGGAAATGGGTTCCATATCCACAAGGGCCTCTGTACACAAACAAAAGTGGATGTGTGATTGATGATGGAGAAAACTGCATCAAGTTTGGAAGACCAGACACACAGTTCATGAAGTGGAGGTGGAAACCAGATGGATGTGAGCTACCGGTCTTCGATGCTGCTCAATTCTTGGAGATTGTCAGAGGGAAGTCCATGGCCTTTGTTGGGGACTCCGTCGCAAGAAATCAAGCGCAGTCACTGCTTTGCCTATTGACTAGTGTAAGTTATCCACTTACTCCAAATCTGCTGTAAACTAGTACACCATTTCATCTCATTTCGCTGTAAGTCTTAGCCAAATGATACATCAGGTTGCTCGAGTACTGACAAAAAAAAAAAAAAAAAAGGCTGGAGACAAATCTAACCTTTGTTATTATTTCTCTATCAGGTTGCTCGCCCTGTAGATGAATCGAGTACAAACGATACAACATTTAGACGCTGGGTTTATACTGACTACAATTTCACATTAGAACTTTTATTGACCACTCATCTGGTTAAAGCCCATGGTGTTGATGCTTTCTCCTTGATCCCCATAGATCTGTATTTAGACGAGGCTGATGAGACTTGGGCAACAAAGGTTGAAAATCTCGACTACGTGCTCATATCAACTGGACATTGGTTCTCTAGGCCAATAACGTACCATGAAAAGCATAAGGTTGTTGGGTGCAACATGTGCAGTAAAAAGAACATGACAGACCTTACGAGGTACTATGGATTCAGGAAGGCCTTCCAAACTGCATTTAGGACATTTCTGGATCTTCAGAACTTTAAAGGGATAGTTTTTTTAAGGACAATCACGCCAACACACTTTGAGACTGAGGAATGGGAAGGAAGAGGGAATTGCGTGAGGAGGAGGCCATTTACTAAGCAAGAAATGAAGTTGGATTGGTATCTTTCAATGTTTTACACGATTCAAATGGATGAGTTTTGGGCAGCGAAAAGGGAAGGGAAGGAAAGGGGGTTGAAATTTAGGTTGTTGGATATCACAGAAACTATGAGGCTGAGACCAGATGGTCACCCAAACCAATATGGTCACCCACCAAAGAAGAAGAAACGTTTTGCTGATTGTCTGCATTGGTGCTTGCCAGGACCCATTGATACATGGAATGAGCTTTTGCTTCAAATGTTGAAGACAGAAGGTGTTGAAGGATCAATTGATGGGAAATTTCTTCAATAAAACATCTTCCTGGTCATATTAAAATAGGAAAAATTATTGTGTACACAATTAGTTGGCGTGGCGCCCTCTATTTAGCGACAAGCTTTACATATCCACTGCAAATTTATAATTATATTAAATTAAGTAAATGTCATTACATCTATTCTTGGATAATATAATTGGGTCTCTCCATTACAAATATGCAATGGACAATATCACAATTCATATTGTATGGCTCTAGCGTGTGTTGGAGCATGTGTGAAGGTAAAGTCTCATATCGGATAAAGAGTAAAATAGATAAGTCTTAATATACATTAGATGAGACCACTTATAGCCTTAAGCTTCTAAGTGGGTATGAGTTCCAAATAATGTATGTTGGGTCTTGATATGACGTTTGTGGACTCTAAAGTTTCTCCTTAATGGATTGGGCCGGTATTGTTGTGCGCATGTGAGCTCCCTAATTCCCTAACAACTAATATCAGAACCAATGGCCAGCGATCTATGGGCAGGCTCTCCTAAAGCATTAAGGTTGTTGACCTTGGGTTTGTACAGAGCCTCTCAATGGAGCAAAAAAAATCAATGACAGCTCTTGATGGAGCAAAGAAAATTCCTAATGCACATGGCAAGGTTGGACCGCGACAAAGTGGCTCTTAATGGAGATTGGTGGCTCACGATGGAGTGTGTGTAGGTGGCCAAGTTAGACTTGATGTTAGAGAGTTATAGATCAAGATTAAAGGGAGTGCTTATGATCCATGATAATAAACCTGTTGATGATAGATCAGAGTTGAGAGGGAGTACGGTGAGGTCCAATGTTGAGGGGGAGTAATGCGAGGCCTAATGTTTTGTTCACACATGAAGGGGAGATTGTTGGAGCATGTGTGAAGGTAGAGTCCCACATCGGCTCTCCTAAAGCATTAAGGTTGTTGGCCTTGGGTTTGCAAGGAGCCTCTCAATGGAGTAAGAAAAATTCATGATAACTCTTGATGGAGCAAAGAAAATTTCTAATGCACGTGGCAAGGTTAGACTGCAACAAGGTGGCTCTCAATGGAGATTGGTGGCTCACGATGGAGTGTGTGCGGGTGACCCAAGTTAGACTCGATGTTGGACAGTTATAAATCAAGATTAAAGGGAGTGCTTATGACCTATGATAATAAACCTGTTGATGATAGATCAAACTTGAGGGGGAGCAAGGTGAGGCCCAATGTTGAGGAGGAGTAAGGTGAGGCCCAATGTTTGGTTCACACATGAGGGAGAGATTGTTGGAGCATGTATAAAGGTAGAGTCCAACCTCAGCTGTCATGAAACATTGAGGTTGTTGGCTTTAGGTTTGCACAGGGCCTCTCAATGGAGCAAGAAAAATCCATGACAACTCTTGATGGAGCAAGGAAAATTCTTGGTGCACGTGGCAAGGTTGGACCATGACCAAGTGGCTCTCAATGGAGATTGGTGGCTCGCGATGGAGTGTGTGTGGGTGACCCAAGTTAGATTTGATGTTAGAGAGTTAATGTGGTAATGTGGTTTGGAAATACTCTTGAATCCTGATGGACGTTCCCGATCCTCCGATTGCCACTTGAAAAAGGGATTAACATTCCGCTCGGGGGTGCCGGAATTAAGTTAGTATATGTTTCTCGTTTGCTTGTGTCTTAAGTTTCTTTAGTCTATTCTCACATACCTCTCTTTGGTTGATGCTCCTCTCTTTTATACTTTTTCATAATCTCGGGAGTCGGGCCCACTTTCAATCCAGCGCACAATTGCTCACTCAGTCATTCAGTCATGTGCCTATCCGTACTCGGCTTCAGGATTTAAGTATTCGACTTCAGGATCACCCAGGATGGAGCCGAATAGCGTATATATCCTGATTTTCTTCAAATTCATTTGGCTTTCCTCCATGAATCGATATTCGGCTCCTATAATTGCCCTCCAAACATCCTATTAACGCTAGTTAGTCGGCATGTTTGGTTTCGCACTTGGAAAGTCAAAAATACGGCAGTTAACCTCATTTCAACACAAGTGTCAGAATGTCTACGCCTTTTAGGCATCATTACAATTTGCTGCCCCTTCGTACACTTCATTCATTTAATGCGATTGTTGTCTCTTTGAATGTATGTTTTTTGAATACGCAAAGCTTCTTGTTTGCCTTTCAGTATACCTCATTCATTCCAGGACCTCTGCAACTTCCTCCCGTTTGTTATTGTCTTCTCTGCTTCTTGTAAGTTTTCTTCTCCTTCATTTTGACTCCCATTTCCTTGTTTGTTTTTAGTTTAGCATACCTCCTAAACTGGCTAGGATGGCAAAACATTTGAAAGCCCTTCTTTCTGCGGATCGAGTTTCTAGTTTTCGACGCCATTTTTCCATTCCGGACGACGTCCATCTGTTACTCGTGGCAGAGAGCGTAATTGATATGGAGAGGACTGATGAGAGTACAATTATCTTTCCTCTCCTATCAATCGCTGAGGGCGGAGTCCGTTTCCCCCTTCACCCATTTTAAGGGCCGTCCTTCGCCACTGGGGTCTAATCCCTTCTCAGCCTAACATAAATTTTTACCAAATCATAATAGAAATCGTAGAGTTAAACCGACACCTTAGGCTTAATCTTGGTATCCCTGCTATTCGGCATTGTTATGCCTTGACCAAATCCTCTGGCCGGTAGGGGCGCTATTTTCTCAGGGCTAAGGACACCGACCATCATTTAGTGACTATGCTTGCCAGCTCTAGCAAGCATGTTGATGATATCATGGTCATTGTCCGAGGCAACTGGGAATTCGGCGAGGGCGAAGATCGCCTAGATCCTGTGCCTAGACGAAAAGGAAATCTAGGTAGCCATTTAGTTCCTTATGTGTATTTGTTATATATTTACTCGGCTTATATTCTATGCACTTATCATTTCATTTATGCAGGCAACGATCTGAAAAAAATTCTCATCTCGGCCAACGACGCTGTACTTGCGCACATCAAAACCGCGATCTAGTTCTTCGGTTATCGAAACCTCCAAAAGAAAAGGAGGGTGGCCCACATACTTTTGAGATACGAGCCGACTTACGCCACATTTTCAGTCGGAGACAACATTCCGATTCCAAAGGGCAAACAACAGCTTATTTTCTCGAACTTCAGAAATCTTAGAGAGATTGGTCTCGAAGCTGCAGATTCAGAGCTGGCGGACGAAGAAGTAGTCGAAGAAGTTGCTGAGCAGCCAAATCAGCCCGTCTTGGACAAATCCGATAGTCTCGGGGAGGAGGTTGACGCAGCTCTAAATTTGGCTTTCGAGGAAGCTGACTTCAACCCTCTATCCACTTCAGGCCGAGCAGAGGTCTCATTCGAAGATATTTTCACTGACTAAGAGACTTTCCCGACGCATATCCTGAGAACATGGCTGGGGAGTCGCTCACGCAAATGGCCAGGAAAAAAAATGCAGAGAGGATGGCGGCCCGGAGGAAAGCCGAAGCCGACTGATCTGAACCTCCACCTACTGTTGAATCTTCTCCGCCTACTCCTGTTGAAGAAGCGGCTCATATCGATACAGCCGAAATGGAGCTCATTGTCGACCAACCGGACAATGAAGAGGCTGAGCACAGGGGGGAAAACGTTCCATCGAGCACGAGGCTGACTCTCAAGAAAATCTAACTGATAAACGGCCCCGGATAGAGGAGATGAACTTGGTTATGCAGTTTATTGTACAACCAAAGATAAAGAATGTGCCAGTTGCTTCTAATACATCGACTATCAAAGACGCTGCAGTGTCCTTGAGCATGGCCTCTTCTATTTCTCTACCAGTTGATAGAGCAACCTTTTGCACAGAGCCAGATTTGATGAACATAGCATTAGCTGCTCAATTGGCGATATTGGTACCTGACTTGAGCCTTGATTGCAGTTTTGCGTCTATATCTATATATATATATATTTTTTTTAGCTGCCTTACTGAGTCCTTGCTTTGCAGGCGGCGGGCAGGATTGCTGAGATTGGCCGCCGTCAACATGACGCTATAGAACAAATCGGCTTTCTCACAGCCGAAGTTGAAAATGAAAAAAGCAAGGCTACGAAGGCCTCTCTCAGAGTCAAGTCAGAGGCGATCAAGGCGGCAGAAGAACGAGCTCGGGTCGATGCCGAAGTAGAAAAAGCCCAGAGTTCCGACCAACTAAGGTTGGCCGCCGAAGAGAGGGCGAACGCGAGCGATGACGCACTCAAGTTAGCCAAGGAGGTGATTGCCAAACTGGAGGCGGATTTGGAAGCATCGAAGAAGGCAAAGGAAATCATCGACTTCGAGATTTCCAAAGCATTCCAAGCTGGGAAGGACGCTGCCTTAGAAAGTTACGTGGAGGAAGTATCCAAGTTCGAGAATCGGAGCTTCAAACACGGCTGGCTCAAAGCCCTCACTGCTGCTAATGTGACGTTGGAACAGCCGATTCCATATGAGCAGGTGGACGTTAAGTCGCTGGAGTCTGATCCCGAAGATTGACTAGGGTTGAAGTAATTGTGATTTTTTGTTTTCTTTGGTATCTTGTGTGCGTAGTTTTTGTAGATTTTTGTTTATTTATTTTGGTTAGAAGTTAGATGTAGAGTGATTTTCATGTGTAAAATGACTACTGTTTGTACTTAATTTATTAATGAAAATTGCCTTTGCCTTTCTGTTTGCTGCACGTGCTTGTTAATTGCCAAGTAAGATGTAAAATCATGAAATGAGTAAATGAATTTGACGCTAAAATAACTGTACATAGCTTTACGATTCAGCGGAATGGATTAATGAATCTGCTCTTGCTTCAGTTGATTCATGACCGCAAACGCCGAATATCGGTTGTTCATTGATTGGCTGGGGCGCATCCACTTGGCAGCGTAAAGCTTTGGAATTTAGTCGACTAGATTAATGAATCTGCCCTTGCCCCAGTTGATTCATGAGCAGAAATGCAGAATATTGGTTGTTCATGGATTGGTTGGGGCACGTCCACTTGGCGGTGCAAAGCTTTGGAATTTAGCCGACTAGATTAATGAATCTGCCCTTACCCTAGTTGATTTATGAGTGAAAACGCCGAATATCGGTTGTTCATGGATTGGCTGGGGCACATCCACTTGGCGGCGCAAAGCTTTGGAATTTAGCCGACTAGATTAATGAATTTTCCCTTGCCCCAGTTGATTCATGAGCGGAAACGCCAAATATCGGTTGTTCATGGATTGGCTAGGGCACATCCACTTGGCGGCGCAAAGCTTTGGAATTTAGCCGACTAGATTAATGAATCTGGCCTTGCTCCAATTGATTCATGAGTGGAAACGCCGAATATCGGTAGTTCATGAATTGGCGGAAAATATTGAAGGGATCGCTTCGGAAATGCTGCACCTGTAATTAATAAGTGGGGTGGGGGCTGCGTTTGCGTAGGCTCCATTGTTTTTTTCAAATTCAACAAAGTGCCAGAGGGAAAAGAGCATTGTGTCGAATCAAGCTGGACGAACTTTGATGTTGAGAAGACTATTATTTAACAGCAGATGGGAGGGTAGGACACTTGCTGAGCTGGACTCATAGATGAATTGAGGTGGCGAACCTATGCGCACTGGGAGTAGGACGTCGGGGGAGCGTGAGAGGCGTCACTCTCCACATCATCGAAGTAGGTCACCCAGGAAGAAGAAGCAGCAACGAGGTAACTCCCCCCGCTTGCGAGGCAAGACGGGTGGGGCACCGCACCCGTTGAGTTTTTCAGTCTTTGTTGGAACAAACCGATGACGGAAGCGGATTCAATTATCCGCAATCCAAACATGGCAGTCGAGTTTGCTCGACATATTTTTCCGCCAGAAGTCCAGCAGTCGATGGTCGGCCGACTTGATTTCAAAGTTTTTCGGGAAAGAGTCCATGGAGCAGTACAGGGGCTATCTCTTATGAAATCAGCATGCGTCTTCGTGTCACGTGAAGAGAGATAGAACAGAAGGAAGGTCGCAAGTTTGCTTTAATGATAAAATTTGCGCAAGTGTGTGGAATTCCAGGGACGCGGCCAACTTCTTCCATTCATGTCTTTGGGCCAATATGCCCCTATCCCTGCAATTGAGTCAATCTGATAGAAGCCGTCCCAGTTAGGACCTAACTTTCCGTCAGCGAGATTTCTAGCAACGGGAAGCACTTTCTTGAGGACCAATTCTCCTGGTGTATAACGTCGTAGCTGTACACGTTGATGATATAATTTAGCGAGCTGTTGCTGGTACCATGCCATGGAAACAAGGGCACGATCTTGGCATTCTTCAATTAGAGTGAAGTCCAAGACCAACATCATGTCATTTTGGCCCATGTCAAAAACCTTCGATTTCAAAGTTGGAAGGCCGATCTCCAGGGGGATAATTCCATGGGTTCCAAAGCATAGAGCAAACGGCGTTTTCCTAGTGGATCACCTTGGCGTAGTGCGATGAGCCCACAGCACGCTGGGCAACTCTTCGACCCATCTGCCTTTAGCTTTCTCTAGCCTTTTCTTAATGTCGTCCAGAATAACTTTGTTGGTGGTCTCCGCTTGACCATTACTTTGTGGGTAAGCCGGCAAGGAAAAGTAGGGCCGGATACCATAAGTGTTGCACAATTCTCGATATACGCCACAATCAAACTGGGTACCGTTGTCTGAAACAAGCGCTCTTGGTATGCCGAATCTCGTTATGATATTTTTCCATACAAAACGCTTAACGTCGACATCTCGAATATGTGTTAGTGCCTTCGCTTTGACCCATTTCGTGAAATAGTCCATCGCGACAATTAAGAATCGCTTGTTCCCAGGAGCCCGTGGTAATGGTCTGACGATATCAAGCCCCCATAGAGCGAACGGCCAAGGACTAGTGATAGAGTTTAACTCCTCGGCAGGTAGGTGAGTTAAGGGGGAAAACTTCTAGCATTGTTCACATTTCTTGACATAACACTCGGCCTCGGTTTGCGTGGACGGCCAATAGTGCCCCTGAGTTACAGCTCGATGTGCTAGAGAACGTCTACCTAAATGGGTACCACAACTGCCTTCATGTATTTCAGACAAGAGTTCCTCGACTTTATCGGGGTGAACACATTCTAAGCACGACCCTGAGAGAGATTTTTTGTAAAGCTTCCCCTGCGGATCCAAGTAGTATCGGAGGGCTTTGTTTCGTAGTTTGTGTGCCTCTTTCTTATCCATCGGGAACTGCTCCGAGGATAGGAATGTAGCGATAGGGTCCATCCAACTTGGACTTGGTTCAATAACGTTGATCTGAACTAATTCTAAAGAGGCAATGCTTAGCTCAGGGACGAATCCTACTTCGATTGTCTATTTAATTTTTGAGTTGATGGTAGAGGCTAGGCAAGCCAGGGCATCCGCATGCGTATTTTGATCTCGGGTTATTTGATTCAGTTCGTGGTGATCAAATTTCACGAGCAAAGAATTCGTCGTTTTCATATAAGCTGCCATGCGGTCATTTTTGGCTGCATATTCTCATTTCAACTAGTTGATTACTAGCTTTGAGTCACAGAAAACAAGCAGACGCCGTGCACCGAGGTGAAGTGCATTCCGTAAGCCGATTAACAATGCTTCGTATTCGGCCTCGTTGTTTGATGCATCGAAGCCCAGTTTGACAGCCTATTCTATTATCGCCCCTTCGGGGGTCATGATTACTACGCCAGCCCCACTGCCACGTTGGTTGGATGACTCATCACAATACATCTGCCAAACGTCTCCAACATACATTCTCCAGTTGGGCTTAGATTGGACTTGGTCAGACTTAAAGTCGGCAAGGGATCCTGTGAATTCAGCTACAAAGTCGGCAAGCACTTGCCCCTTGATGGAGGTTTTGGGTAGAAACTGGATATCATACTGGCGGAGTTCAAGAGCCCATTTCGAAATGCCCCCCGACGCTTCCACGCTGCGGAGCGCTGACCGGAGGGGATATTCCGTTGGTACCCCAATGGTATGCCCCTGAAAGTAGTGCATCAGTTTTCTTACAGCCATGACGAGAGCAATGATAAGCTTTTCTAATGGAAGGTAACGTGTTTCGGCGTCGGCCATTGCTTTGCTCACATAGTAGACTGGTCGCTGCTCTCCAAGTTCTTCCCTTAACAATATGGTGCTAACCGCCCGGTCGGATACTACTAGATACAAAATGAGCGGATCACCTGCCGCAGATGTTGCCAAGAGTGGTACTGATCGAAGATAAGACTTCAAGCCGTCCAAAATGGCCTGGCACTCGGGGGTCCATTCAAATGCTCTGCCTTGCCGAAGTGTGTAAAAGAATTGTCGGCAGCGATCTATGGAACGGCTGATAAACCTGTTCAGTGCGGCGGCCATTCCCATCAGCTTCTGAACCTCTTTGACTGACTGAGGGGATCCATCCTCTAAAATTTTCGTTATTTGCCTCGGATTGGCTTCGATTCCGTAGTGGTTAACAATGTAGCCAAGGAATTTGCTGGATTCAATACCGAATACACATTTCGGGACGTTCAATCTCATCTTGTACTTTCGAAGGATGCCGATGTTTCTGCCAAATCGGCTAGATGGGCGTGCTTTTCCCTTGATTTGACCACCATATCGTCGATGTATACTTCCATGGTACAGACGAGCTATTACTTGAACAAGGCAGTCATTAGTCTTTGGTAAGTTGCCTCGGCATTCTTCAGTCCAAAAGGCATGACCTTGTAGTAATAGGTTCCTCTTGGGGTGAGGAATGCGGTCTTTTCTTGGTCCTCCGGATGCATGGCGATTTGATGGCAGCCCCTGTAGGCATCCAAGAAGCTCATGCGTTGATGATGTGCCGTTGCATCTACGAGTTGGTTTATTCTGGGCAAGGGAAAACAGTCCTTAGGATAAGCTTTGTTTAAGTCTGTGAAATCCACACAAACTTTCCAAGAGCCATTCTTCTTCTTTACAACCACAATATTGGACAACCATATGGGATAGGTTACTTCGCGAATCGCCCCGGCCTCAAGTAACTGATCTATTTCTTCAACAACGGCCGAAGTATGCTCTAGGGCTGACCGCCGACTTCTCTAAATAATTGGCTTACATTTCGGATCAACGTTTAAGTGGTGTTGGGGACACAGATGGATTCACTCCTAGCATCTCGTATGGTGACCATGCAAACACATCAATATTGTCGAGTAAGAAGGAGACGAACTCCTACCTTTCAACTTTATCCAAGGAAGTGTCAATCATGAAGAACTTGTTAGGATTTTTGTCAATTTCAACCCGATCCAAGGCTTCGGTTGCTTTTACACTTGAGATCTTCCTAATGTCTTCGAGGCTCTCCCTATCCAGTACCTCAATTGAATGCACTTCCAGCTCCCTTGGTCTCTTTACGGCAAGAAGATAACATGCCTGTGCTGATTTCTGAGAGTCGTGAATTTGTTCGATACCATACTCAATCGGAAAACGAAGTAGTTGCAGGTAGGTGCTTGACACGACTTGCATTGTATGCAACGAAGTTCTTCCCATGATGAGATTACATGGCGAAGGAGGCTTTACGGCCAGAAATTCTACATCTACTGATCTGGTGCCTGCCCGTACTGGTAGTGTGATTTTTCCCAAAGGATACTCTGGGTTAGCATTGAAGCCGAATAACGGGTAATCAGCTGGGGATAGGTCCGAGTCGATGAAGCCAAGTTTGACAAAAGTTTTGTAATACATTATTTTCGAAGTGCTGTCCTGGTCAATGAGAACATGCTCAATGGTGAATTTGTTCATGCGTAGCTCGATGACGAGGGGATCAGTGTGGAGGTGAGTTACTCCAACTAAGTCACTATCATCGAAACTAATCCTTCCAGTTTCATGGGGCCGTTTCGCTGGCGTGATTGGGCTATGGGGGCTAGACTGCAATTGAATTGTATGCACCGTGTATATCATATGAATTACACCAAAAAGAGGTGACTCCGGCCGTAGAGCTACTGTATCTATTGGATTGTTCTTTTGAACGTATTGCGTAAGACGGCCGTCTTGCACCAACTCTTCCAAGTGATCCTTTGGTGCATAACAACTATCGGTGTCGTGACCGTGGTCTTTATGATACTCACACCGTATATCCTTCCTTCTTACATCGGGAGGTCCCATCATCTTGGGCGGCCACTTGAAGAACGGAAGGTGTTGCACTTTCGATAGAATCTTACTGATCGGCTTTGTTAGCTCCGTGTATTTCTTACCTAAGCACCTTGTGCGCTTGCTATCCACTTGATATTGTTCATTAGCTCGATGTGAACATCGATCACTTGATCGGTGCGAGTCACGCCTTTTGTCTTGTTTAGCTTGATTCCGCGGCTTGGGACTTCTTGATGGCACAACGGTAATTGGCTGAACAATTCCCGATGTGGCCGTCTCAACGGTTTTACGTCCGGCTTTGACTCGTAGGGCATCGTCTTCAACTTTGCAATATTCTTCGACCTTCTTCATTAACGCCCAGACTGTTTTGGGTGGCTGTCTAGTTAATGAACTGCGGAGAGAACTATCAGGATGCAATCCCATCTTAAAGGCGTTGATAGCCATGGGGTCATTGTAAGTATCATCTACCAGATCAAAGCACTCCCAATAGCAGATCGAATATTCACAAAGAGTTTTCTCCGGTTTAATTTGCATGGCCTAGAGAGAATTAGCTTGCTTCGGCTGGATCTCATTAGTGATGAATCTCACCCTGAATGACTTTTGGAGTTGGTGGAAGCTCTTAATCGATGCCGGCTCTAGTCTACAATACCACCTGACGGCCAATGGTCCCAGACTACTTGGAAATATTCGACACATGAGGGCTTCGTCGTCAGTATGGAGCGTCATTGCTTGCTTATAATGACGAATGTGATCAGTGGGGTCCGATTTTCTGTCGTAAAGGGTGAATGACGGTGCCTTGAACTTTTTGGATAGCACAACCCTTGCAATTCGTCGCACGAAAGGGTCGTGTTTATCTTCCTCATCTGAATCATAGCTTTCTCCCTCGTTTATGCCGTACATATGAACTTCCTTCAGATAGGCTAGATACATCAACACGCCCTTTCTTTTTGGGTTCCAGGGATGATGAGTCAGAATCACTATCATTATCGCGTTTCCGGAGTCGATGTCGTTGATCATCCTTTTTTTCCAAAGATCGACCCTGGTCTTGGCAAGCGGCATGTTAAGATTTTGCCACCTTCAAGGCCAAATCCTGACGCAAGCGCTTGTTCTTAGCCATCATGTTCTCCAGCCGCTGCTCATTTTGCTTTGCTTGATCCATAATCGTCTGCATTGTCTCATGCACTGAAGTTGAGGGTGTGGTCTGAGCTACTGAGTCGAAATTTAAGGCCTGTCGTGCGGCGATGTTTTCCGGTCCAAGTATGTCTCTTGGCATAGTTTCATCAGCGACTATCGGAGGATCTTCTATTACGCCCGCCATGGATGTATTTGAGTATTTCCACAGACGGCGCCAATTGT
This sequence comes from Camellia granthamiana, assembly GCA_036172215.1. Classification (NCBI taxonomy): domain Eukaryota; kingdom Viridiplantae; phylum Streptophyta; class Magnoliopsida; order Ericales; family Theaceae; genus Camellia; species Camellia granthamiana. Next base: position 6,005,607 of record CM069914.1, on the reverse strand, counting down.
GGTAATGTGGTTTGGAAATACTCTTGAATCCTGATGGACGTTCTCGATCCTCTGATTGCCACTTGAAAAAGGGATTAACATTCCGGTCGGGGGTGTCGGAATTAGCACTTCGACGGACAAGTTAGTATATATTTCTCGTTTGCTTGTGTCTTAAGTTTCTTTAGTCTATTCTCACATACCTCTCTTTCGTTGATGCTCCTCTCTTTTATACTTTTTCGTAATCTCGAGAGTCGGGCCCACTTTCAATCCAGCGCACGATTGCTTACTCGGCCATTCAGTCATGTGCCTATCTGTACTCGGCTTCAGGATTTGTGTATTCGGCTTCAGGATCGCCCAGGATGGAGCCGAATAGCGTATATATCCTGATTTTCTTCAAATTCATTTGGCTTTCCTCCGTGAACTGATATTCGGCTCCCACAGTTACAAAACAAGATTAAAGGGAGTGCTTATGATCTATGATAATAAACCTGTTGATGATAGATCAAACTTGAAGGGAAGCAAGGTGAGGCCCAATATTAGGAGGAAAAAGGTGAGGCCCAATGTTTGGTTTACACATGAGGGGGAGATTGTTAGAGTATATGTGAAGGTAGAATCCCACATCTGTTCTCCTGAAGCATTGAAGTTGTTGGCCTTGGGTTTGCATAGGGCCTCTCAATGGAGCAAGAAAAATCTATGACAACTCTTGATGTAGCAAAGAAAATTCTTGGTGCACATGGCAAGGTTGGACCGTGACTAGGTGGCTCTCAATGGAGATTGGTGGCTCACGATGGAGTGTTGTAGGTAGCCCAAGTTAGACTCGATATTGGAGAGTTATAGATCACGACTAAAGGGAATGCTTATGATCTATGATAATAAACTTGTTGATGATATATCAGACTTGAGGGGGAGTAAGGTGAGGCCCAATGTTGAGGAGGAGTAAGATGGGGCTTAATGTCTGGTTCACATATGAGGGAGAGATCGTTGGAGCAGGTGTGAAGGTAGAATCTCATATCGGATAAATAGTAAAAGAGAGGAGTCTTTATATTATATGTGTTCACCATTTATAAGCTTAACTTTTTAAGTAAGTATGAGTTCCAAATAATGTATATTGAACCTTGATATGATGTTTATGGACTCTAGAATTTCCCTTTAATGACTTGAGGCGATATTGTTGTGTGATTATGGGCTCCCTAATTCCCTAAGAACATGCATATCATGAAAGAACAATATTTTTCTCTGCTAAAATCAAGACGATATGAGCATATATCTAGCAAGAACATGTTATCATTTAAATATTTAAATCAATTAATAGGATGCCATTAGACCATATGGGTATCGATAACTATCATAAAACCTCATTTACTAGGTTAAAATTAGATGACATTTTGAATAAGCTTATAAACCTTTTCAAATTCTCAATTTGTGGAGCTGGTAAGAGGCATTTGATTGCGAATACAGTGTCCATGAACGTAAAAAATTTAGCAGATAATCATATAGATATTTTGGTTTGTTTATCATTAATTGTCTTTGTTGCTATGCATTACCAGACATATTTTAGAGTAAATTTTATTTATTTATTTTTATTTATTTATTTTTTGGGGGAAGGGATTTTCAAAATCTTCTTATAATAAAATTTTAATGCAGTAAGGACAAGCACAAAAGGCTTTTCTTAAAAAATTCAACAAATATTACTATTATTAAAATATTAAACTTTAAAATAATATAAATTTTGATATAGATGTCAGTTTTGAATAAAATTAATATTTTTAGGATTCTCTTATCAAGATCTATCAAATAAGATCTATATTGACTATGAAATTTTTTATAAAAAAAATTATTACTTTTGAAATTGATGTAAACAGTAATAGTAACATGTTCCTCTGTTTGACAGTAGCATGTTACTCTATTTCACAATAACATGTTACTCTGTTTGACAATTACTCTATTTGACAGTGACAAATTACTTTGTCTCACAGTAACATGTTACTCTATTTGCTAATAATATGTTAGTTTAGCAATATTGTCTAAGAAAGAAAAAAAATATAAAAAAAGAAAATATATTTTACTTTATCCTTACTCAATTATGTGCTTTCTTCGTAGAGAGTTTATGAAAAAAATAAATCAAGCTGTCGTTTTTATCAAATAAGGATCTAAAGGAGGGTTTTGACTAAATTTTTTTTTTTAGGTCTTTTACATAAGTCACACAGCAAATTTTGTCTGTACACAGCCCCGACTTTGGGCGCCGAAAAATTGAGCAAAGAAAAAAGGCCCTAATTTTTTTTAGCTATTATATTAGTCCACAACAATAACAACTAAAAAAATAAAAAATAAATAAAGAAAAAGAAAGAAAAAGAAAAGTCCACCTTAATTTGAAAATCCTTAATAAAGTTTGATGAAAATTCAAAACTAATAGTTAGTTGATGTGGTGAATTATTTAAAAGAAATGAATAATTGTTTTTATTGGCAAAAATAAAAAAGTTGATTGATATGGTGAATTATTTTAAATTAATGGATGGTTTTTTTTTTTCTTCTCAAATGCATGGATTACATATAGAACACAATTAATTATATCAGTTACATTTGTTTCTCAAGAACAAACTTATTAAATTTAAAATTGATTGAATTTTACCTCTGTCAATTATGTCACAGAAAAAATTGAACGTATAAGCAATTTAATCAATTAAAAATGATTAGTTAATAAATTGAATTATGCAAATTTTATTAGTAATTTTGTAGTTAAAAATACAAGAAAGTTGATGTTTGAGTATATTTTGTTTACTTTTTATTTAATACTTCAGTTTGAATTATTTTTATTTTTTATATTTAATGTAATTTTTTTTTGTATATTTAAATAAATTTTAATAATTATATGTATAATTAAAATTTAAATATTTAATCTTTTGATCACATTTTTTTTATTTTAGAGATTTATTTCAAAATAATCAATCAGGTAAAACACAATCAAAAGACGTCTCTCACGTCATCCAAGATGGAAAATTCCAAACAAGAAGCCAAGGCCTTCAAGAGTTGGAGTAAATTTCAACACACAATGTGCAACCTTGTTACAAAATCTCAACACATATTCAAATGATATAGAAAATAACACAGAACTAAAGACAGACAACGTCCTCAATAACCACAACATTTTGTGAACAAGCTTTCACTTCTGGTTAAGTATAAGGCTTGCAAGGCCCATTTTACCACTAATTGAAATCCCAATTACTTAAAGACAACTTGTCACGACCCTAACCCACCCCAAACATAATGGTGTACTGATCGGCCAGTAGCCCTTGACTACTGTGGGAAAGTATTTTGCGAATGATGCTACGTGGCCAAGATAGCCCCGAGATGTTGGCTAAGGTGCTATGTGGATGAGTCATGTTGCCGAGGTGATCACGACATTGCCGAGATGTTCTGCGGTAATGCCGGAATCCTGAAATATTCGGATAAGGGATAGGAGTCCTAGAACATAAGAGACTCTCAGTTTGGATAAGGATAAGACTCATAAAGAGTTTATCCCTATCTAGCTGAGAGTCCAGTATGAGCATTGAGCTTGAGTCCAATGAAGTGAGGCTTCTAGGGGACTAGGTCACTGCTAATCATAAAAGAAAGGTACCCTCGTGGGTCAGAAGTAAGTTTTTACTTGTGAGTTTAAGTATTGTTTTGATATTTGTGAGAGATAAGATTGACTGACTTGATCGTCGGAGTGCCCCCAGATGGACGAACCACCGTGGTATTCTCATCTTTTTGTTAGCAGGTAGTTGGCTCAATCTATTTTGCCGATGCTCTCCAGCTAAGTTCCCTGTTTAGTTATATGGTCAAAAGTCAACACCCACAATTTGGCGCCGTCTGTGGGAACTTAGTAGGATAGATGGCCAACAACGGACAATAAGCGAGAATTGGGAACGACATCCACAGTGAAGAGGAGGAACATATAGATCCTAACGCCGGAGGAGAGAACGATAATAAAGGAGTGCAGGAACCAAATCCTGGGGCGAATGATGTCGGCAAGGGGCGCAACGGCCCAAAGAAGAGAGGCCGAGATAAGTATTACAATGAAAGCAATATGCAGGTATGGAAGGATAGATGCTTGAGAAGAGATAAGGAGATGAAGGACTTAGTGAACAAGTTGACGGACCTGCAGACAATGGTCAACTTTGTGATGCAAAATAATATGATGCAACCATTGTTTCCATTGTAGGACATACGGGCACTAGCAGCCAAAACTAATGCCCAAAAAGGATGACAGAGAACAGTCCCAATTGTCCCACAATATGGCAAGGGACAGGGAAACTCACATCGGTAGTCACAGGATGTCAGCCAAACAGAGTCAGTGAGAGGTGAGTCACAGAGGACACTACGGACCAAGGGGACCTATGTCAAGGGATCTCGGCATATCCAAGGGTAAGGCCTCTATTTTGATGCAGTGGACGAAGGGAATTCCAAAAGAACACAAAATTATACCGGAAGCAGCACGCTGAAGAGACTGAAGTCTATTGATAGTTGAACTCTTGGTAGAACGAATGAGGACCTGAGAGATTACATCCAGAGAAAGAGACTCAACACCGAGATCACATCCAATGTCCAGCTAAAGACTCCATTCTCGGTGGAGTTGGATACGTTTGAAGCGCCGAAGAGATTCAACATGCCGAGGTTTCAGATCTACAACGGTAAGTCTGATCCAAACTTTCATGTAGGTTTGTATCTGAATTCAATGGCTTTGTGGAGCGGGAAGGAGCAACTGTTGTGCAAATTATTCCCATTATCCTTTGGGGAGATGCTTCGAATTGGTTCTATAAATTGCCAAAAGGAAGTGTAAAGAGTTGGGAAGGCCTGACCGAGATGTTTGTGGTCAGGTTTGTTACAAACAAGTCGCAGCCACTAAGGGTAGACTCCCTATTGGCTTTAAAGATTAGCGATTGCGAAGGCCTCAGGGCTTATGCCAAGAGATACTATGAGATTTAAAACCGAATCCCGATTTGTAGCTAGGAGTTGGCGGTCGTTTGGATGATGATTGCCTGCTTTGGCAATCACTTGCAAAAACCTTACCAAAGAGCATGGAAGAGCTCATGACACAAATTGACGAGTATGCCAAAGTAGAAGAAGACATAAAAGAAAGAAGACACCAAAACAAGAAAAAAGAATGGCTAGGCGAAGTGAGGCCGAGGTAATACCAACGTTGACAGGCCAGAAACAGGAATGAGGGCTATGCAGGCGGTCAACATGATATTCAGGATTCCAATCTATAAGGTTTTGGAGAGGATCAGGAACTAGTCATACTATAGAGCACCAGAGAAAGTTCCTGGCGGCAGGAACACTGGGAAGCATTGTGCCAACCAAAACGAAGATATGTACATGACTCAAGGATGCAGGGCTTTGAAGTCATATCTACAGGATTTGGTTAGACAGGGACACCTGAGAGACCTAGTAAATGAGGCGAAGACAAGAGAAGAGCACGCAAGGTTGCCTCAGGCACCAGCAGTACCACCTCCACCACCACCACCACCACCACCACTGCAGCAGCAGATGGATGGACCTCGGGTAATCAATGTTGATTCACTTAAAGATCAATGATAATGAAGTTCGAGGGGAGACCCAGAGAGTAAGACACCTGCGACATGTATATCAGGTCCTTTAGAAGAAGCCCAAAGCAAATGAATATCTGGGACCAATGATTTCTTTCACTGAGGCAGACTTGGACATGGTGCTGCATCTGCACAATGATGCCCTGGTGGTAACTCTGAAGATTAGAGATTGCCAGGTGAGACGAATACTAATTAATCAAGGCAGCTCTTATGACATCATGTATGTCAGATGTTACAAGGAGCTTGACCTCCACCAGGATGATTTAGAGCAATCTGACAACCCAATGGTTGGATTCAATTGGACGCCAACATGGTCCCAGGGAACCACGAGTCTGGAGGTGCAGGCATGGAGCAAAAAAGTAATTATGGAGTTTACTGTGATAGATACTCCCTTCCCATACAACATCATTCCGGGAAGACTGTGGTTGTATGCAATGAGGGTTGTTCCCTTAACGCTGCACCAACTGTTGTGATTCCCAACTGAATAAGGGATTGAAGAAGTAAAGGGAGACCAAGTACAAGCGAAAAATTGCTGCATAGCAGCAATAAAGTGCACCTGTAATGTAAGAGAAGAAGAGAGTGCAGAGATTGAAAGCAAAGACCATGAGGTCTCGGATGATGTCGGAAAAGAACCCGTCAACAAGAGCGAAGAAAAGGTTCTTGTGCAAGAAGGTGATGATGATCGATTCTTCCTCCTCAGCTCTAGCTTAGCTGAGGAAGAAGAAAGAGAACTAGAGGCTTTCTTGAGAGAGAACATAGAGGTGTTTTCCTAGACACCCTATGAGATGCCGGGGATCAACCCCAAGGACACCTGTCATAGACTTAACGTGGACAGGTCGGCTAAACCAATTGTCCAGAGAGCAAAGAGGCCAACATTGATACATGTGCAGGTAGTTGAGGAAGAAATAGATAAGCTACTAAAGGCACAGACCATCAGAGAAGTGAATTATCCCACCTGGTTGTCCAATACAGTGGTGGTAAAAAAGAAGAATGACAAGTGGAGAGTCTGCGTGGACTTCACAAGCTTGAACAAGGCTTGCCCCAAGGATAGCTTCCCATTGCCCAAGATTGATCACAGTTGGTAGATGCCATATCGGGGCATCGGAGGATGAGTTTTCTGGATGCATACAGGGGCTATTACTAGATAGCAATGTATGCCCCAGATGAAGAAAAAACCACATTCATCACCCCCAAAAGGACTCTATTGCTATAGAGTAATGCCCTTTGGGCTAAAGAATGCAGGAGCGACATACCAAAGATTGGTCACCAAGATGTTCAAACATCTTATTAGGAGGACACTAGAGGTCGACATTGACGATATGGTTGTTAAAACCAAGGAACCTGGGAATCATCTGGCCGACTTGAAAGAGGTCTTTGACATATTGAGAACATATCAGCTTCGACTCAATGCCTCGAAGTGTGCATTTGCAGTTGGATCCAGTAAGTTCTTAGGATATTTGGTAACCAAAAAGGAAATTGAAGCAAGCCTAGATCAGATCAAGGCCATCAATGATCTAAAAAACCTGACAACAATGAAACGGGTCCAGATTTTGACCGACAGGGCAGCAGCCCTGAACAGGTTCATTAGCTGAAGTTCGAATAAATGCAAACCATTTTTTCAGTTATTGAAGAAAGCCACAAACTTTCTGTGGACAAAAAAATACGAGGTCGTTTTGGCTGACTTGAAGAAATACTTGACAACCGAACTAGTGTTGTCAAACCCGATACCGGAAGAAGAATTGTTCTTGTATCTAGAAGTTTTAGACCAAGCCGTAAGTGTCGTGGTCATCCGAGAAGAAGAAGATGAGCAGAAGGCAGTGTACTATGTGTGAAAGACCCTGGCAAGTGTAAAAACCAGTTACTTGTCTCTGGGGAAGTTAACATTGGCCCTGGTAATGGCCTCGAAAAAGTTCAACCACTACTTTCAAGCCCACAAGATTGTGGTGCTAATCGAGCATCCACTAAAGTCCCTGTTGCAGCATGGGGACCTGACAGGCAAAATAGCTCGATGGGCTATAGTTCTAGGTCAGTATGACTTAGAATTCAGGCCAAGAACAACAATCAAGGGCCAAGTTTTAGCCAACTTTATGGAAAAATTCTCTCCTAGTGCGATCCCAAGGTGGGCACTGGTGAGCCACAGCCTAGGATGTCTAAGAGAGAAAGAGGAAAACCAATTGGGGCCACGGAACCCCACAGCGGCAAAACAAAAGAAAGGAGAAGAAAGGCTAAAACCCTACGATATTTACATTGGCGACTCCTTCCGCCTCTTTGTCGATGGCAGCTCAAACCGACTAGGAGCGGGGGCAGGAGTGGTTTTGGTATCGCTAGATGGGAGAATAATAGAACAGTTTATCCGTTTGGGGTTCAAGGAGTCAAATAAGGAATCAGAGTATGAGGCACTAATTGTTGGACTAAAACTAGTAGTAGCTATAGAAGCCGACAAGGTTGTAGTCTTCTGTGACTCCCAACTCATTATAAATCAGGCAATGGGTGAGTACGTAGCTGGGGATGAGAGGACGATAGCCTATGTCAAGGAGGTTGTCAAGATGTTAACACATTTCGAAAGCTGTCGGCTACAGTAGGTTAGTCGAGATGACAACAGCCACGCTGACGCCTGGCTAACCTCGCTAGCGCGATGAAATCAAGTGAGGCAAGGATGATAATGGTGGATTATCTGTCAGGCCCAAGTATAGAGCCCTTAATAACAAAATATGAAGTAATGTGCGTAGAGATGGGTCCAAGCTGGATGGACGCCATAGTTGTGTTCCTCAGAGATGATAGGTTGCCAATAGATAGAAATGAAGCACATAAGATCATATTGAAGTCGGCCAGGTTCTGCCTATCAGCAGAAGGCCATCTGTACAAGAGATCCTTCATTAGACGCCTTCTGCGATGTGTGCACCCATCCCAGATAAAAGGCTTTTTGTACCAGATCCATGAGGGAGTATGTGGAAGCCATGTTGGGGGCAGATCACTTGCTCACAGGGCTATATCTTAGGAAAATTGGTGGCCTTACATGCAGAAGGATGTTGAAGTCTACGTAAGAAAACGTGAGAAGTGTCAAAGGTTTGCACTTTTGATACATCAGCTAGCTGCAGATCTAAATCTAGTGTCTCGCCCTTGGCCATTTGCCCAATGGGGCATGGATCTGGTTGGGCAATTGCCCAGGTAACTAGTCAAAGAAAGTTTCTATTGGTAGCAACTAACTACTTCACAAAGTGGGTAGAGGCTGAACCTTTAGCCAAAATCCAAGATGTGGACACGAAGAATTTTATCTGGAAAAACATAATCACCAGATTTGGGATCCCAAGAGCCATAATAGCAGATAATGGCACTTAATTCGACAATAAGTTGATCAAAAAAATTTGTACAAAATACAAGATCAAGAACTATTATTCTACTTCTAACTTCCCCCAGAGCAATGGACAAGCAAAGGCATCCAACGAGATCATCTTGGATGGAATCAAGAAAAGGGCTGGAAGCTGCCAAGGGCAAGTGGGTGGATGAATTACCCAATTTCCTATGGGCATATCAAACTACGCCGAGAAGATCTATAGGAGATTCTCCTTTCGCCATGGCATATGGCACCGAAGCAGTCATTCCACTAGAGATCGGCATCTCTGGAATCAGAACCTAGGGAGTGGAGAATGGAACAAACGAGGCATTTCTTGCCCGAGATCTTGATCTGATAGAAGAAATAAGAAAAAGAGCAGCAATTCGGCTGGGGGCATACCAACAGTAGCTTGTTAGGGCATACAACAAGAAGGTTAATTCCAGGGAGTTTCAGATTGGGGACCTCATCCTAAGGAATGTTGTCTGCAATAAGACAGAAACCCCAGGAATGGAAAGCTTGGTGTAAACTGTGAAGGACCATATTGCATCATCTCAGTCGTAGGCAATGGCACTTATCAACTTGAGGACACTGATGACAAAGAATTGCCAAGACCCTGGAACATAAGAAATTTGAAGTTTTTCTACCATTATTTTATTTTTTTCGAGTTTATTTTATGTAACAGTTTATGAGCCGAAGTAGTAACGAAATACTAGCTTGATTTTGTTTTACAAAATGTTGTTGAAATTTATGCGATAAAACTGTAAAGTCTTAAGGCGATGTTCCTATGGTGAACATGAGGATTAACTTAGATTTACCGTGATAGTAGAGTTGAACTAAGTCAGCGATGTTTCGGCATGAAACATGACAATTAACTTAGACTTGCCATGAGGGTCGAGTTGAACTAAGTCAACAATGTTTCGACATGAGACATAACGATTAACTTAGACTTGCCATGATAGTAAAGGGGTGAGCCATCACCTAGTGAATAGTAATAAAGTAAGGCGGTAAATGAATGAACATCCATGAGCTTTAGAAATATAACATCTAACATAACTTGTTCATATCTTTAACTTGGACAAGGCAAAACATTATTGACTTGCAAACATTACATATTGATGAACATTCAAGGATTATAAAGTGCTTAACCAGCCTGGCTACCGGCTAAACATAAAGAAAAAGTGAGCTCGGCCATCATACATGATTGGATATTCACCCAATAGTGGGCCTGATTGGATATTCCCCTAATTATGGGCTAGATCCATGAATGTCGTCTAAATACATGATAAAAGAATATAGAGTGCTTATTCATAACAAAACATATCAAAGCTTGTAAACATAATCAAGTTTTGCATTGAAAACATAGTTTGACAAACATAGTGTTCCTGAATTACTACTCACAAATGGCTCCGTGAATGAGGGTATTTCTTCTTCAAAACTTAACCTACATGAAGCATGAACAATACACTGAAAACATATGGACTAGCAAGCTTATAAATTTATTTCAAGTGCCTAAACTTACCTTAATGTTTGTTATTTATTTTCTTAGATTGTTTAAAGTATTTCTAAACTTATTTCAAGTGCCTAGTGTTGTCGAACCCGGTCCTCAACCTTTTCTCGAACTCCAAAAATCGACGCTCCTTTTGTCATCACTAACCCTAGTGCAAACCTAGAGAGGCTAGTAAATGTGGTCTCAAACTGGGCCACTGGAGTGTTCAACTGTACCAGCTTGGAAATCTGATCTCTTAACTTCTCCCGAACTGTGAGAGGCAAGAACTTATCATGGAAGGCATTGACAAAAGCCTCTCAAGTCACTTCAATGCACCCACGCGCATACTTCCACCACTGACCCGCATCTTCCTTTAGTTGGAAGGATGCCAAGGTCACTTTCAACTGGTCATCCTCGATGCCAAGCTTCTCGAACGTCTTCATTATTTTCTCTAGCCACTCGTCTGCCTTCAGTGGCTTCTTGGGATCACTCGCAAACTCATCCGGATTCGACAAGAAAAACTCCCGCTTCAAGAAAGACGGCCCTGCCTCAGCCACTTGGGCCTAGACTTGATTCTCAGCTCTGAGAATGTCCATTGACTCTCACAAAGCTCCGACCATCTCGTGGGTTAAGGCGCTCATGGCCTGCTGACCAATTGGCTCGGGCACATTGGCCTGACCAATCCTTTCTTCCTGTGCCGGAATCTCATCCGATAAAGGCACCTCATGCCTTCTAGGCCTACCACGCGTACCACCACCACGTCTATGTCCTGACATCCTAATGAAGGTAACAAAAGAGATAAGCACGTTTACAAATGTGGCGAAGCTAACTCACTTGCATCCTAATGCGGTGGATAATAGTAATTCACTCCACATAAGCACGTAGTCACGTAAACATATATGAATTTCATTCCCGGATATTGACCGTCCCGTGGCGTTGCCAGAGCTCTAATTAGAGCAGCAGTGATCAAGTGCCTTTCTAATAGGACTCCTAGAAACTTGTAGACTCGATCAACATCCTTGAAATTAAATCCTATACTCATATAATCACATAAACATGTTATCAACATTGCAAACATATAAACATCTCTGTCAAACAAGATAAATCCATTGTGGTACTAACCACTTCCCACATACCCAAAGTATTCAAGCCCGGTACACTTTGATACTCAGTTGTAACGCCCCTAAAATAATTACAGTAATTCAACTCCTAACACTGGTGCAATGTGATATAAATAAAATAAGAAGCTTTCATTCATCAGAGTTAATGTACAAAAGATAACACATGTGATATACATTCATAAATCGTTCATCCTGAATCTACAGCATGTGTTACAAGATGAAATAAAGAATAGAAGCTAAACCAGTATTCATATACCCTAATGGCTTACATCTTTCTAAAACCGTGCTTGGTTACAACAAAATGAGTCATCAGTTGAATACAAATAAAGCCTTAGGCTTGTACAAAAGATAAATACAAAGTAGACAAAAGTGAGCCTTCAGCTCCACAATCCTCCTAAGCTAAGTCTTTTGTGGAAGCATATCACCCGCACCTGAAAATGGTTTTTCCCAAGTAGGGTGAGCCAAAACCCAGTAGAAACAATCTAAAACAATACATGAATCTTAACAAAGATATAAGTATGATATGCATATACAATGCCCATGATAAAAATCATTCGTATTCTTGCAAGATCATAAAATGCCAAGTTTCATATTTCTAGCCATTTTATCTTAATTCATTTCATGACAATTCATTTCACCTCAATTCCTGAGTCAAGTCCGTTTTTATCCAGCCAACGCAACTAAGGCTATAACTTAGTGGTTCTTTAACCAATACAATCATTACATAAACACTTCAAATTTTCCATTTTACGAAAATTTCATTCGCGGGAATTGGCACCCATGTATATGCACGGTTTTCGGGACTTTTACCCTGAACGCACAGGCCAACTTAATTTACTGGAGTCCATCCTCTTTCTCCTCCCAAACATCATATATATACAATGTATAACACACCATCATGTTCAATGACAATCAATAGAGATTAGTTTCAATTCACCTAATCTTTATGCAATTTCAATAACAATCATAGCTATCCTCCATCGATAGCTCAAAGCATATATTTCTAAACAGATATACAATCTTCAAAATAGATAAATTATCCAAATTTCCAAAGATGGAAGATAACAAGTATCCAACTCCACCATTTATATAAACATCCATCCAATTTTATATTCCTAATAGTAATTTCATTATTTATACAGAATAATTGTTTGAAACATTTTAGGACAAAACTTCATTTTCTCCCAAATCCAACCCATGTGACAAAATCAACGAATTTAACACAACACACCCTCATATCTACACCCATAACCATTTTCAATACCTTCATTTGAAAACCCCTCTTTTGATTTTAAACCAAAACCCTAGGTTTGTCTAAAATCCTTTAAATCCCAACATTATTTACACAATCAACAACTAACTAAGTTAAAAATCATAGAAGAGTGTAAAAAGTCCCTACCTCAAGCTTAGAAGACCAAAGTAACAACGGAGGAACCTCAAAGACGCCGAAACCAAATCTTGTTCGGACCAAAACGAAGCTCTCGAGACGCTTTACCCTTTTAACAAAGGCACACGGGTAGAGAAACCATTGGATCTAGGTGAAAAGGTAGAGAGAAGGTAGGTTTTAGAGAGAGAGAGAGGCTCTAGATCTAGGGTTTTTGAAAAGTAGAGAGAGAGATGTGAAAAAGTGATGTAAAATGTCACTTTTACAGAAAAATATGCACAGTCCGCTCGAGCGTCAGACACAATAAGTTGTTCCGCTCGAGTGCAAGAAGTGATGCTCGAGTACAAAATGCACACTTCTAGTAGTTTTGCAGACAATAGACCAACGATTGAGCGCAAGAAAGGCCGCTTGAGCACAGAAAGAACCGGTTGAGCGCAGAAAGAACCGCTCAAGCGTAGAATACACTCTCCCAGTAGTTTTGCAGACCTGCAAAAGTACTGAGAGTTTGCAAAGCCCGCTCAAGCGCAAGAAGTGCCGCTCGAGTGGAGGGGCAAAAACCTGGGCAACAAAAATTTGGAAACTAAGCAACCAACCTGTCCCAAGCACAACCACAACAATCCAATAGCCAAATTTAAGGAGATACAATAGAAGCAAGATGTGAACAACAATATGAAACCATGAAACCCGAGTTCGTGACATAACAAGTGCCGGTTCAAAAATCGGAATCGCTATAACATGAACTCATTTTTCAGCCATCAGTGGGATGTACAGGTAAACCAAAGATGTCACGACCTGAACTCGCCCCTATAGGTTTAGGTCATGACTGGCCAATAATCCCGGATTACCTTTGGCCTCAATGACAAAATCCATTATAATATAAGAATGGGGCCTAGCGGAAACAATAATATAATATAAAAAAAAAGAACATTGAGTAGTGCATACATGCCAAATTCATAAATAATAAAAACTCTAAACTTCATACAAACTTATATACAATACTCCAAAGTCGGACTTCTCAAATATCATCCTTCTTAACAAATCCCAAAATATCAAAAGAAACAAAACAAAACAAAAGATGGGTAACAAAGCTTGACTCCTCTTGAGTCCAAGCACGCTCTTTCATGGAGGCACTCCAAAACGACTTCACGGGGTAGACACTGAGGCGACCTTAAACTTGACATCCCGCTTGCTCACTTAGATATATATAAGGGAGACGGGTGAGCTGAAACCCAGTGAGTAATATCAGTATAAAGGTTTTATATAAATGAAGTTCAGCATATTACAAACGTATCTTTCGTTTCTGAAACAATTCATGTAAATAAGCAAACCATTAGAATAACAATCATATCAATATCTTATTTGCAATAACAATAATCAATCAATCAATCAATCAATCAATTTACGTGGTACATCCAATTGAGTTTCAATGAGAAAATGTGCTAAAGCCAATAGGACCATAAGGGTCAATCCAATTGGACCATTATAGGTCATTCAATAATTCATAATTCAATGTGGATCATTAAGGTCTAACATCAGAGATCTCTGCATTTCAATTAATCCAATGGGCCATGGTATTGTTTCCTCCAAGCAAGGGCCTATTAATCAACGGGCCACAGTATTGTTTCCTCCGAGCGAGGGTCTTACTAATGGATGTCACGATTACAATTCAAAAAGGGACATTCATTCATAGATAACAAAACATAATTCAAAACACTGATCTTAAAATATTTCACAATACATTACGAACATATCTTTATAAAGATATTACTCATAGTGGGTTATATCAATTTTAGGCCTCGGGCGTCCACCTACACAATACACATATTGAAACACAATCTCAATGAAACGTTATGTAATTCAATTTCCTTTTAAGGCGTTTCTAGTTCATTTCCTTAATAAAGATGCCTAAACAATGCCCAAGGATGAAAGCTGCACATGGGAGTGTGTTTTCAAAATGCCGAAAACAAGGCAGTTCGCTCGAGCGCACCTTTGGTCGCTCGAGCAGTCTGGTCTATCTGCAAAAGTACTAGATTCCTAAAATGTGCACTCGATGGTCGCTCGAGCCATGTGGAATAAAAGAGTGAGTTCGCTCGAGCGGTAATTCGGATCGCTCGAGCCATGTGCATCGTGTTTGCAAAAATACTAAGAGCATGCAAGGTGTGCTCGAGCAACAAATAGTTCGCTCAAGCGGTGAGACAGAATTCTGGAATTTCCAGAACAAAGTTCAAGTTCAAAAAGCATAATTCCAAGTTGTAAAGCTTGCATGGCTGTACCTAAAAGCACCAAAACTTTTTGGGAAACATATAAATACAACCCATTTGAAATCACAAGTTCAAAACCTTTGTCAATTTCCAAAAATTTAATCCAAAACATTGTAATTCAACCATGAATGGATGAAATTCAATTCTTTTTCCTCAAAACATGAACATATGAAGTGAAAACACCAATTGAGGCAACTCAACGCAACTTAGTTGTTGATATTTACAAATACAAAACAAAGTGAAAAATTATTGAGAATTGGCCTTAACGTTTTCCTTAAGGAAAAAAGATGCTGTAAACACCCCATTTTGACTGACTCTAAGATTTCAGGTGCTTGTAAGCCTCCTGATGATGAAACAATAATTACTTCATCTTTAGTCAATAATTACCCTAAGTCTAGGAAATGTCACTAATGAGTGCTTTGGTCTATAACCATGTAAGATCCTAGGAAAGATTGGAGGAGTCAATATTGCTTTCATTCAAAGTCCAATGTACTTAGGTAGCAAGGCCACTTTTTTGACAAGGTATTAACACAAGGCCTATATAAGTTGACAGAAATTAAGGATAGGTTACAAAAGATATGTATAGATATAGTAAAATAATAATTCGAAGAGATAAGTTTTAATTACATCAAGAATTTAAACGTTACAATTCCAAACAGGATTCAAAAAAACTAATTCCTAATTCTGCTAAGATAGTTATACATCTTCAAATGCTCAAACTTCATCTTCGACCAGGTAATAGTCTTCAATACTTGGCATAAACCGCCATGAGTTTGGAATACCTAATAAATGCACACACTTCCCGTCCCTTTTTCCCAATCCAATACACGATCACAATAATAATAAACAAGTGATGAAGCATGACATTCAAGTAAACAAGCAAAGGTTTACAAAGTATGATGTTAGTAATCTAGAAAATTCCCTAAAGAGATTTTATCCTCTCAACCGCAAGAATTGGACTCAGATTATTCGGAATGTAGTTGTTGTTGCTTTGCAGGCCTTACTCTGAATGCCTACAATGATTACATACCGCGTAGCACCAACCGAGGACCTTAAAAGAGACGGTAAAAATAAGGGCCAAGCCCATAAACTCCTCTAACTTTACCCATCATAAACACCTAGGGTCCGAATACAATCGATCCATTCAAGGGTTCCGAAACAACTATTTGCGCAAGACTTAATCTTCAATTAGGGAACACACCCCATCAATCTATGCTTGAAGTTAACATATTATTATCCACCCAAAAAAAAGTTAACATATTATCATTTCATCATTACTCAAGTGATCAAAAACCCAATACCACCCCAATTTAGTTTCCTTTTGAGTTAGATATTTTAAGTTAAGGTTATAACAAGTTATTTAGACAATAATTTCTATACACGTATGAGCATCAACAAAGCACCATAGTAAAGAAATATTAACATAACAATGAAAAAATCATACTAAGGCCCAAACAAGTGATAAGAAGCACATTCATGGAATTTAAAGTATGAAATCATCAACAAACATAAATTTTCCAATTAGATACACTTTAAAGATCACAATCTAAGAGACATTTTAAATTTTTCCGAAACTCAGCCTTTCTATGGCTTGTAGAGAATTTTATTTAATTTGTAGATTATCTTTCGAAAATGGGATAGCTTTCCTAAATTTTTAATTATTAAAGAAATACTTCAGCACTGCCCAAATTCGTCAACTGTTACAAAAATTGAATTCTCTTAAACCACTCATTCATTTTTAATGAAACCGTTTTTTTTTTTTTAAGGCTTATACTTTAAGGAAAGTTTTGATATAAAAATGAGGTCATGAAGATTTTTCTGCATTTGTGTAGAATTTTGGAAATTGGGCTGAAAATATTGGTCTTTCTTGCACAAAGCTTGAAATAAGAAGAGTAATAAAAAAACAGAACAACCATGAGTAAGTTTCCACTTCTCCTATGATGAAAACATGCTAAATAAATAATGTGAGAAGTGGATAGAAAAAGATAGTTATTAAGTGAAAATATAAGTAAGGAAATAAACAAGGCTCTAATTATTTTATTCAAACACAAAAACACTATGAATACACATGAAAATGATACATTAAATCTCGAAGATCATCTATTTGAATGAGAAAATAAAAGGAAATTACACTTTACATAAAATCTCATTTTGGTATGTTATTTTTTTAATTATAATAATTAATTTTTTGCAATTTTAATTTGCAATGTCAATTTTCTGTTAATTTCATTTTAAATTGTCTAACCAAAATTGTCATTTGACTTTCACATAAGGCATCTTTAAAGAAAAAATATAGCCTTTTATTTATTTTATTTTTCACATTTCTATTATATTTTTTAAAAATCAAATTTTATATAAAATGCAGGATGCAATGCAAAGTGTAGTTTGCTCTACAAATAATTACGTTACATGCGTCTACAAATTTAACTGTTGACAATTAATTCTAGAAAAAAAAAAAATACCATTAGAAAGGCTATTTTTATTTTTATTTTTATTTTTACAATTGATTGGAGAGTAATTACAAATATGAAAAATATTTACATTATCAAATAGACTGCTAACCCATATTAACTAGAAACTCAACAAAACCTAATAAAATCAATATACCAAGCCCAAAGCCAAGCCCAACAACCAAATAAACCATCACCACAACCCCCCATAATGGGGAAGAATAATCAACCAGTACAAAAAGTATCAAACTCCTTTCTGTAAAAGTTCAACTCGAAATCTCACGCTACAAAAGAGTGCTACATGATCATCAAGACAAATGCCCTAATTAAAAAGAAAAATTAGCTTGGAGATGCAAAATAAGTCAACTTTAGTTTTGATAACGTAGTGCTTCTTTGCACAAAATAAAATTTGGTCTTGAAAAATTTGCCAAACGCGTACTTGACTCAAAAGATTAATTTTTAGCACAACATATTTGGACTTGATTAAAGTACCTCTTCTTTGGTATGAGATTTCAATTTAAACTTTTATAAAGAGTTTGATACTCTTTATATTGTGGTGATTTATTTTTCTCCCATTACGAGAGTTGATTGTGTGTAATTGTTGGATTTGGGCTTGGTGGGTGGTGGGTGGTGGGTTTCGGTTATTAGTTGTTGGATTTTCTAATTATTATGAACTAGTGATCTGTTTGATTATGTAAATATTTCTCATGATTGCAATTCTTATTTATAAATAAAAGAAGAAAAAAAAAAAAAAACTCTTCGCTTTTGGGGGGTTTTTTTTTTTTTTTTTGGTCTCAATCTAAAAGTGTCATTGGTAATCATTCTTGTACAAAGTTTGCTTCCAAACACAATTATTTATTTATTAATATATTTTGTGTGTCACAGCCACTTAAATTATAATATTTAAACAACACAATTATTTAGATTTTTTTTTTCTTCCTTTAGTCATACGATAGAATGTCAGTAGGTTAATAAGTTAAATTATAACGAACAGGGCAAATATTGACTTGAATCCTAAACCTTTGACTTTCAAAATCCCGAAAACAGTATAAATGGAACATTGGATTAGGGTTTAGATCATTTTGAGTGAACTTCTATATTATTTTCCTTACATGAAAAGTAGAAATACAAAATTCAAAACTCCGGCCAGGAAAGGCTTTCATCCTCTGGTTACACGATCACTAAGACAAATACCCTAATTAAAAGAAAAATTAGCTTGGAGATGCAAAATAAGTTAACTTTTAGTTTTGATAACGTAGTGCTTCTTTGCACAAAATGAAATTTGGTCTTGAAAAATTTGCCAAACGCGTACTTGACTCAAAAGATTAATTTTTAGCACAACATATTTGGACTTGATTAAAGTACCTCTTCTTTACCTAGGGTATGTGGCCTAATGTTTATGTAACACAATTTATGGTACGAGGTTTTGATTTAAACTTTTATGAAGAAGAGTTTGATACTCTTTATATTGTGGTGGTTTATTTTTCCCCCATTACGAGAATTGATTGTGTGTAATTGTTGGATTTGGGCTTGGTGGGTGGTGGATTTCGGTTATTAATTGTTGGTTTGGTGGGTGGTGCGTTTCGGTTATTAGTTGTTGGATTTTCTAATTATTATGAAATAGTGATCTGTTCTATTATGTAAATATTTATCATGATTGCAATTACGCTCCTATCTATAAATAAAAGAAAAAAAAAAAAAAGACAAACTCTTCGTTTTTAGAGGTTGTTTTTTTTTTTTGGTCTCAATCTAAAAGTGTCATTGGTAATCATTCTTGTACAAAGTTTGCTTCCAAACACAATTATTTATTTATTAATATATTTGTGTGCCACAGCCACTTAAATTACAATATTTAAACAACACAATTATTTAGATTTTTTTTTTGTTCTTCCTTTAGTCATACAATAGAATGTCAGTAGGTTAGTAAGTTAAATTATAACGAACGACAAATATGGACTTGAATCCTAAACCTTTCACGTTCAAAATCCCAAAGAACAGTATACATGGAACATTGCATCAGGGATTAAATCACTTTTGAGTGAACTTTTATATTATTTTCCATACATGAAAGGTGGAAATACAAAATTCAAAACTCCGGCCAGGAAAGGCTTTCATCCTCTGGTTATACAAGTCATAGTCAATGATCCAGCTATATATAGATTGATAAAACCAAAAAGTTAAATGATGTTGATCCTCAAAAACTTCATCGGCATCAATGTGGCAGCCTCACAACAAGAAATATAGTAACAACAAAAACAAAAGCAAAAGCACAAAAATAAATAAATAAATAATATTATCTAAAGAAAACATCGCCTTAAACTATCCAGCCAGCTAGGTTGATTGGATGCTCCGGCCGAATGTTTAGAATCACCCCGTTTGTTCCTGATCAAGCTCACCAGTAAAACTCAAGCGTACACACATATCTTCCAAATCAGTATGCCTATATGCGCAGGCCATTGAATGCATATCCATTATTTATGCTTTGCGTTTGGCTTATTCAATGAGCCAGCATTCTCTCCCGGTGTCTCCTAGCGTAGCATTCATTTGATTGCAGAATAAATAATATAGACTTTTCAATGACATCAAATAAGCTTGGCGGGCTTAAATTAACAAGACTAGCATTTTCTTTGCTGGTTGCAAAGAACCAAAAAATGTGTTAATGAACTTTCATCTCTAATGCTTTCCGGAATCCTGAAAGACTATAGCCCGCTTGGGTGAAAAGCTATGGAGTTACAACAGACAAAGGAGAAGAAGCTTCTATCTCGGCATTTTAGCCATGAACATCCGTTGGAACATACCAGTTCACCTCCAAAAGGTGACACCGCTGCCTGTTTTGGATGCAAGCTAAATATATTCTCTGGCAAGGAGTATTACAAATGCAAGATCTGTCCATTTTCTCTTCACAAAGTATGCCACAATATGCCCAAAAAAGTCCAGCATCCTGCTGATCCAGAGCATCATTTCACCCTCCGAGCCATGCCTCATTCATCATCTACCACAGCCTCCTTTAATTGTAAGGCTTGTGGCCTCCGCATCATTGGCTTCTACTATAACTGTGACAAATGTGGTGATTACTATCATATTTTATGCTCGGTAGTGCCACTTTTTGTCAAGATGCCTTCCCACATTCACCAGCTCAAACTAGAATTTTCGCCACCATACGACTTTCAATGTGATTTATGCAAAAAACCCAGTTACAATGGATGGCTTTATCGTTGTGGCTTATGTGAATTTGATGCCCATCTTTCATGTGCCATTACCAACAAAGGTACAGAGTGGCTTCAACATCAATCAGCACCACAAAGGTACATCGCCTTGCCCATTAACAAAAATTTGGATTGCAGCAATAAAGGTCATGAAATTATGGTAATAACACGAGGAATGAAGGGCACAGGGCAGAGCATTTGCGTGGAGATTGGTACAGATCGATCTCTTCCCCACGATCAATATAGCCTACTTTCTGAAGATTTGACAATCCCTAGTTATCAATTCAGCGATCTTTGTTTTTCATTAGATTTTGCTAAATCACTTCTGGGTGATGAATACATGGATCAAAAAACCAAGGAAGCTCATTGCCATGGGATAGATAATATTCCAGAAGTTAAAGCAAAAACAAGCCATGACTATGCTGCCTTGCCCAATGGGACCATGGATCATTTGAAGCATACTAATCTAGCGCCAACTCTTGCTAAAAAGCCAAGTTTTGATTTTCATAACGAAGGTCCAAATCCAAAGAATAGGTTAAACGGGCCATTTTCAACTGGCATGGCTGGTCATGTTTGGATGGAACTAGGACAAGAAAGTCAAAACAGAAAACCAAATGGAGCCAGAGGCAGGACAGATGATACAAAGAGCACAAAATCTGACACCGTAAGTTCAGTGATTAGAAGATTCTTTCTATGTTCACATACATTTGTTTTAATGAGACTTACAAGCTATATCTTTCACTAAAATTTTGATCTTGGTGGATTACTCAAATTTTTGCATTCTTTAGTTCCTAGTTCAACCAATTTTTTATTGCTGCTATAATTTTATAGACATTGCATCCTGTTAGGGAATCAGGAACTTTGCCTCCATAAGGAAATGTGTGAAGAGCCAAAAAAAGCTTCTAGGTCTGCTTGCTTTGAAATAAATCACAAAACAATACATAGAATGTACATGTTAATATACGGTGGAGTCAATCTTTTAAAAAAAAAAAAAACAAAGAAAAATAACATGAAAAAAAGTAACATGGGTGTTGTGATTTTGCCAAGCAAGAGATGAGTTGCTTTTTTGTTCAAAATCCCAAAGAACAGTATACATGGAACATTGCATCAGGGATTAAATCACTTTTGAGTGAACTTTTATATTATTTTCCATACATGAAAGGTGGAAATACAAAATTCAAAACTCCGGCCAGGAAAGGCTTTCATCCTCTGGTTATACAAGTCATAGTCAATGATCCAGCTATATATAGATTGATAAAACCAAAAAGTTAAATGATGTTGATCCTCAAAAACTTCATCGGCATCAATGTGGCAGCCTCACAACAAGAAATATAGTAACAACAAAAACAAAAGCAAAAGCACAAAAATAAATAAATAAATAATATTATCTAAAGAAAACATCGCCTTAAACTATCCAGCCAGCTAGGTTGATTGGATGCTCCGGCCGAATGTTTAGAATCAC
Organism: Camellia granthamiana; assembly: GCA_036172215.1. Lineage (NCBI taxonomy): Eukaryota > Viridiplantae > Streptophyta > Magnoliopsida > Ericales > Theaceae > Camellia > Camellia granthamiana. Next base: position 5,983,339 of record CM069914.1, on the reverse strand, counting down.
CCCGTTTGTTCCTGATCAAGCTCACCAGTAAAACTCAAGCGTACACACATATCTTCCAAATCAGTATGCCTATATGCGCAGGCCATTGAATGCATATCCATTATTTATGCTTTGCGTTTGGCTTATTCAATGAGCCAGCATTCTCTCCCGGTGTCTCCTAGCGTAGCATTCATTTGATTGCAGAATAAATAATATAGACTTTTCAATGACATCAAATAAGCTTGGCGGGCTTAAATTAACAAGACTAGCATTTTCTTTGCTGGTTGCAAAGAACCAAAAAATGTGTTAATGAACTTTCATCTCTAATGCTTTCCGGAATCCTGAAAGACTATAGCCCGCTTGGGTGAAAAGCTATGGAGTTACAACAGACAAAGGAGAAGAAGCTTCTATCTCGGCATTTTAGCCATGAACATCCGTTGGAACATACCAGTTCACCTCCAAAAGGTGACACCGCTGCCTGTTTTGGATGCAAGCTAAATATATTCTCTGGCAAGGAGTATTACAAATGCAAGATCTGTCCATTTTCTCTTCACAAAGTATGCCACAATATGCCCAAAAAAGTCCAGCATCCTGCTGATCCAGAGCATCATTTCACCCTCCGAGCCATGCCTCATTCATCATCTACCACAGCCTCCTTTAATTGTAAGGCTTGTGGCCTCCGCATCATTGGCTTCTACTATAACTGTGACAAATGTGGTGATTACTATCATATTTTATGCTCGGTAGTGCCACTTTTTGTCAAGATGCCTTCCCACATTCACCAGCTCAAACTAGAATTTTCGCCACCATACGACTTTCAATGTGATTTATGCAAAAAACCCAGTTACAATGGATGGCTTTATCGTTGTGGCTTATGTGAATTTGATGCCCATCTTTCATGTGCCATTACCAACAAAGGTACAGAGTGGCTTCAACATCAATCAGCACCACAAAGGTACATCGCCTTGCCCATTAACAAAAATTTGGATTGCAGCAATAAAGGTCATGAAATTATGGAGTTAATAACACGAGGAATGAAGGGCACAGGGCAGAGCATTTGCGTGGAGATTGGTACAGATCGATCTCTTCCCCACGATCAATATAGCCTACTTTCTGAAGATTTGACAATCCCTAGTTATCAATTCAGCGATCTTTGTTTTTCATTAGATTTTGCTAAATCACTTCTGGGTGATGAATACATGGATCAAAAAACCAAGGAAGCTCATTGCCATGGGATAGATAATATTCCAGAAGTTAAAGCAAAAACAAGCCATGACTATGCTGCCTTGCCCAATGGGACCATGGATCATTTGAAGCATACTAATCTAGCGCCAACTCTTGCTAAAAAGCCAAGTTTTGATTTTCATAACGAAGGTCCAAATCCAAAGAATAGGTTAAACGGGCCATTTTCAACTGGCATGGCTGGTCATGTTTGGATGGAACTAGGACAAGAAAGTCAAAACAGAAAACCAAATGGAGCCAGAGGCAGGACAGATGATACAAAGAGCACAAAATCTGACACCGTAAGTTCAGTGATTAGAAGATTCTTTCTATGTTCACATACATTTGTTTTAATGAGACTTACAAGCTATATCTTTCACTAAAATTTTGATCTTGGTGGATTACTCAAATTTTTGCATTCTTTAGTTCCTAGTTCAACAACCAATTTTTTATTGCTGCTATAATTTTATAGACATTGCATCCTGTTAGGGAATCAGGAACTTTGCCTCCATAAGGAAATGTGTGAAGAGCCAAAAAAAGCTTCTAGGTCTGCTTGCTTTGAAATAAATCACAAAACAATACATAGAATGTACATGTTAATATACGGTGGAGTCAATCTTTAAAAAAAAAAAAAACAAAGAAAAATAACATGAAAAAAAGTAACATGGGTGTTGTGATTTTGCCAAGCAAGAGATGAGTTGCTTTTTTGTTCTCCCCCCCCTCAATCCCAACACCCACACCCCCCCCCCCCCCCCCCCCCCAACACCACAAACCAAAGGTCAATCATACCATGTTGATATGTGCATTCTGGGTACTTTCTATGGTCTAATTTTGTATACCTACACTCACTCTAAATAAACAGACTATGAAGCAAAGCATTAGGGATTGAGACAAACCAAAGGTCAATCATACCATGTTGATATGTGCATTCTGGGTACTTTCTATGGTCTAATTTTGTATACCTACACTTACTCTAAATAAACGGACTATGAAGCAAAGCATTAGGGATTGAGTAGTGAACGATTAGACATGAATGAATGTGAAAAAAAAAATGTATTAAGGTATTTTTTTACCATCTTTGCAGGAAAGTTTGGGTTCATATATGTCTAGGCTTCTTTTATGCTTCTATTATCCGAGGAATAATGGCATAGGTAGTACATCTTTCAAGAATGGAAGGAAGTGAAAGTTCAATCCAGATTGGAGACCTAGCATGGAAAAGGCTCGAAATATCGATCCTTGGTCATTCTTTGCTCTTCAATTCATAATTTACTACTGAATGTCATTATTTTAGTGTTGTAATGTGAATAAACTTTCCACAATCACTAATATATTCATAATATGATCATTAGTTTTTTCCACATCTACATCCCAAAGAAGCTGTGTACTGTTGCAGCAATGTGTTGTTTGTTCATTATTTTTTGCATTGAATGGTTGAACATTTCTTGATGGTCTACAATCAATTTTGCCGACAAATCTTCATTTTCATTACATAGTTTTTAGAAAGTCAACTTAAAAGCAGCTTGTAGGGGGTCCAAAATGAATAGTAATAATAATATCACTTAGAGAGGCAAAGCTGTGCAAACAGTCAATAATGGCCCTGTTTGGTAGAGTTGTGGAAAAGTGATTATAACTTATAGCTTAACAATTTATAGCTTATAGCTGTGAGCGTAAACTGATTTTTGACTTATAAATTAAGCTTCTCCTCCCCCACTCAAAGAATAAGTTGATTTTTGACTTACAAAAAGCTATAAGCTGTATTATTAAGCTGAACCAAACACATCAAAATAGCTTAAATTAAGCTAAAAGCTAAAATAAACTAGAAATAAGTTCTACCAAATAGGGCCAATATACTGTTCTTTGGAATTTTGTCAATAATCTTTACAAAAATTCCATATTGCATTCATATACTCATCCGTAGATCTATCAATTTAAAATCCAACTGTTTAAAATAGTTTTTAAATATATACTTTGTATGTAGTGCTTTCAAGTTTTTAATTACCTAGTTAGACACACCCAACCTGTATCCATCCTTTGGAAACCACGAAATAACTTCTTTCCTGATATGATCAATTCATGTATATTATCTTGGTTAAATAATTGGTGCAAATTCATACAGGAGCTGTATATGTTACAAAATAGAATTCCATCAATAATAATAACACATGAGGTAGAGTGCATCAAAGCAGTTAATAAATATTATGAAAATTACCAATTCCTTGAGACATTTCGATTGTTAGAAACAAAAACTTGGGATGCTCGAGAAGACGGACAATTTTTAACAACCCAATATTGACTAGATCAGATTTGCACAATCCTAAAAAATCTAATTCAATGATAGCACCATAAGCAATTTTATAAAAAGGTCTAGACATAACTCCTTTCTTTTTGCTACTTTGCACAATACAGCTTGCACATAACCCATATGAATATATGAGAAAAGTAGTTAATTCAATCTCCGTGCAGAAAAATGTGTGTACTCATGCGATAAGACAAGAGTTTAAAATGTTGGGAAGTTACCAACTTCTACCAAAAAAAAAAAAAATAATAAAAACATAAACAGAGAAGGAAAAGAAATAAAAATGACCAAGAATCCTAAAAGAGAGCAACCAATAAATGTATGAAAACTGTAAAGAAAATAAAATAGTACGAGTTAAATCTCTTTTACCGTTAATTAGGAGTGCAACTTGGGTGGGTTTAATCTGAACAATTCGAACCCAGCCACAATTTTTCTAGGATCTGGATAAGATATTTTCAAATTCGGTACTGGCTTGGACAAGAATTTAGAAGTTTGAATTAAATTTGGGTGGGTTTGGACAAATACGTCAAACAACCTGAGTAACCCAAAACCCGAATTATATATATAAATATTTAATATATATATATAACTTATTAGTCATTACATGATATTAAAGTAATTTAAATTATTAAATCATATTGAATATAGATTATATATATAAATAACATAAAATCTTACTTTTTTTTTTTTATTTTCCCTCATAAATTGTAAAGACTACTATAGCCGCATCTCTCTTATAATATATAAATTATTTGTTTTGATGGTATTAATGATTTTCTATATAAAAAAAATGTAAATAGAGTCAAATTTTAATAATTTGATAATGTAACTGTAAAAAAAAAAAAAAAAAAAATGGAAAGAAGGAAAAAAAAAGAAAAGAAAAGAAATTTATTTACAATTCAGGCAATTCAAGTTTAACTAAGGTCGGGCTTGGGTAGGCAACTTCGAATTACAATTCAAGCCTGAGTGAGTTTAAGTAGGTCTTAATACAACTTAAATTGAACTTAGATAACCTCTCAACCCAACCCAGCTCGCCCAAGTTACACCCCCTACCTTTAATGAGATTCATTAAGGTCAATGTCCCAGCAATCCAACCACCAAAACAAAACATCAATCATGTATGCAAAAGTAGGATAGCCAATATCAGTTTTAATTATGCTCCTTTCTGCTTTTTAAATTCAATATCAGTGGTCTCCACCTTTTAAGGTACCAAGCTTTTAACAATGATGTCATTTCTAAACTTTCATAAAGTCAACAAAACTCTGGAAAAGATGGTTTCAAAAATAATTTTTTTAGATTGTGTTTAAATTATAAATTTTTATAGAAATTAAAAAAAAATATGGGTGAAATATAAATAAAATATGAGAAATTTAGTTAAAACCAGTGTTCAAAATGAGTCTAAACACTTGAATTAACCTATGTATATGCTTGACTAATCAAAAATGGCTAATCAAGGTTTAGTGCTAATTAATCAAGGCTCAAGTTTAATCGAATTTAATTTAATCATTTTGATCCGAATAAATTTTTAATTAAATTTCACCGTAAGCTTTAAAAATTATGCTAATCATAATGATATAGTCAATTTTGGTTTATGTCGCCTCTACGGCCCTCAATTTTAGTTTATTACCAAATACCAAACAGATTTTCCTACGATGAGCATATATGAATTAAAAAACATACATAATCACATGATTAGCATCTAAATTCACATTAAGCAAATAATTACAAGTATAATTACAACTTAATAGTATAATACAGAATGGGATTGTCACAGAAGGAAAGAGAGAATAAGGTTGTAAATGAGGTGTAGGTGTAAACAAAAATTTATAACCCTTTAGAATGAAGAGGGATGGTCATATTTATAGAGTTTTGAGGCAAAGAAAATATCCGAGAAACTTGCAGAGGAAGCTCAAAGGCAAAATATCTAAGATATTTGTGTAAAATTCGAAGAAAATGTCGAATTTCCCAAAACTGCTATATTACCCAGACAAATCATCCAGCCAGACAAAAGCATTGTTGGGCCAGACAAAAAATTATTTCGCTAGATAGTTTTTTAAAGGGGAAAACATGATTTTTTTTATTTTTTTTATTCAGAAAACTTTCATTCCTTCCACCAATTTTCACTTTTTCCTTTCTCAATTTACTAAGAGAATATAACACCTGAATTTTGAAAATGCGAGCCTTAAACTTTGTAGAAATGTTTGGATTCACACGAAAAAAGTATTTTGAAAAAGATTTATAAAAGGGTCTAAAATAGTTTAGCTTGAACTATTGAACCAGGTTAGGGTTAAAGCTTGAACCTGGCTCTCCTATTGAGGAATTCGTAAGATAGCACATTCCAACTTTCATTATCGGGTGTTCGGAAAAGAGTACCTAAGCCTTAGAGCCAGTCAAAATGGGGTGTTTATAGAAATCTAGGCTCGATGGTTACTCAAGCCAAGTGTAATAAAAATTGTGGTCGCTCGAGCAGACACTTTGTTGCTCAAGCGATGTGCAATGTTCTGCAAAAATACTGGAAACTCTCATTGTGCACTCGGGCAGTAAGTTCATCGCTTGAGCGATGAGGCCGAATTCTGAGTTTTCAAAACATGAAAGAAAATGCTCCAAACTCATTTCCAAAGCAAAAACTCTTGCTTGGCTTGTTCTAACCATGAAAACACTTTCATAAACATGAGTATATAGTCAATTTCAAACCCGTAGCTCAAAACTTCAAGAATTCTTCAAAATTAAAACTCAAATCTTCATGCATGTATGAATTAGTTTCAAACTCTTTTCCATAACTTCCAAATCATGAAATTAAGCTTTAAAACGTTGTAAATCAAAGATGCATGTATAAATCAACTTCCAAATTCAACTTTAACCCTGGCTCTCCTATTGAGGAATTCGTAAGATAGCACATTCCAACTTTCATTATCGGGTGTTCGGAAAAGAGTACCTAAGCCTTAGAGCCAGTCAAAATGGCGTGTCTACAGAAATCTAGGCTCGATGGTTACTCAAGCCAAGTGTAATAAAAATTGTGGTCGCTCGAGCAGACACTTTGTTGCTCAAGCGATGTGCAATGTTCTGCAAAAATACTGGAAACTCTCATTGTGCACTCGGGCAGTAAGTTCATCGCTTGAGCGATGAGGCCGAATTCTGAGTTTTCAAAACATGAAAGAAAATGCTCCAAACTCATTTCCAAAGCAAAAACTCTTGCTTGGCTTGTTCTAACCATGAAAACACTTTCATAAACATGAGTATATAGTCAATTTCAAACCCGTAGCTCAAAACTTCAAGAATTCTTCAAAATTAAAACTCAAATCTTCATGCATGTATGAATTAGTTTCAAACTCTTTTCCGTAACTTCCAAATCATGAAATTAAGCTTTAAAACGTTGTAAATCAAAGATGCATGTATAATTCAACTTCCAAATTCAACTTCCAAATTCAACTTAGATAACATGAATCATGCTTAAAATGATGAAACTTCACAAAATTATGCATGTATGTATGCCTAGCTTCAAATTCGTCATCTTTAAACTCATTTCTTCCAAATTACTTGTATTAATCACAAATCATCCATGAATTCATTAGCTAGGTGACTTGATTCCATGAATTAAAGGTCAAACTCTTACCTGGAGTCTTGAATTTAGCTTGTTCTAGCAAAATCTTGAGTTTCTCTTCTCAATTCGCCAATCTCCTAGCAATTCTCTAAGCTTTCGAGCTTCTCTCTCCCTAATATGAACTCACTCTCTCTCCAAGTTAGCTCCAGCAGATTTTGAGCTCAAAATAAGCCAATTCTCCTCTTCTTATCATGTATATATTAGCTTAATACACTAATTAAACATTAGGCTAATTAATTAAGGCTTAAGGCTAATTAATCAAAACTTAGTTTTACTAAACTGAATAAATTTTTAATCAAACTTCCCAATATGCTCTAAAAATTATGGCAACCTAGTTAAACTCATCAATTTCGGTTTCTGAAGTCATTAAGGCTTTCAATTTGAATTTCAAAACAAAAAATCACAACAACTAATTTACAAATTAGATAGATACACACAAATTAAACACAAAGCACATAATCACAATTCGAAAGTTAAATAAATATAAGTATGTTACGTTGTGGTTATCACATTACCGCTCGAGCGCACTTTGTGAATATTCAGTATTTTTGTAGAATTTTTCCCAAGGCTCGAGTTACCAAAAGTCCACTTGAGCTAACTCAGTTTTCCTTGCGTTTCACTTAAGCGATAAAGTTTTTGCTCGAGCCTACTTTGAAACCATCCAGTACTTTTGCAAACCATGCAGACCGCTCGAGCGAACCCCTTGTTTTCAACAACTTTTAAAGAACACTCTCATGTGCATATTTTTACTTCCATATTCTTTTGGGGCATTCTTAGGCATTGTTTAAGCTTCATTAAGGAAATAAGAAGCTAAGAACCCAACTGAGGAATTGGATTAAGAAAAAGTATTTGTTTGAACGTTATGTTTGAATGAGTATTTGTTATGTGTTTTGTGTAGGTTGGACACTGGAAGTCCAACACTCATTCAAGCCCACAACGAGTAATATATGTATATAGATATGTTCGAAATGTGTTTTGAAAATTGTTATGTGAATGATATTATGAAATATTATTTCATATAAATGAGTGAAGATCCTTTTTGATAAATGTATTTGTGGCATCCTTTAGTGAGGCCCTACCTGGGAAAAAAATACCATGGCTCTTCGAATATTGGATTGACAGAGATCTCTGATGTTAGACCCAAATGGTCCCTTCATTAGACCTTTAACGTCCATTTGTTAGACCTTGAGAGTCCCTTTGATTTAGGCCTTTGGCCCCTTCGTTACTCTGTTGGATATGACCATGTATAATGGACTTTGATATGGCAAATGCTTTGTTTGAATTTGATATATGATATGCTTTGAAAATAGAAGACATGTTTTGATTATGTTGGACTTCATTCATTAACCTCTTTATATTAGTATTACTCATTGGGCTTTAGCTCACCCCTTTCCCTTATATATGTAGGTGAGCATTTGGAACATCAGACTTAGAGTTGCTTTGGGAGTCCACCTTTCGTGAAGCATGCTGTCGACTGCCTCTGTGATAGGGCGTTTGCTTGATCTCAAGAGGTGTCAAGTTTTTGATAAACCTTTTGTTCTCTTGTTTAGTCTTTGGTTTCGTTTTGATGAACATGTTTGTAAGTGTAAGAGTTACAGTTTAAACTATATGTGAATATTATGAGCATGGAGTGTAATGGTTTAATATATTGAAGGTTTTCATGTAAGCACGACTCAATGGACTTGTTTTATTTTCGATGATTGCTTTCGCTAAGCCCCATTTATTAATAAATGATTTGCTTTTGTCTTTGAGGCCGTAGGTAATCTATGATTACTAGCCGGTCATGACCTAGGCCTCTAGGGGTGGTGTGACGATCAAACCCTTTCATGCATTACGTACATTTAATTGTTCATGCATACATGTTATACATTATGTATTTCCATGATTTACGACTTGCTAGCATTAGAATAAGAAGGTGAGGAAGTTTGAAAGGCTATGTTAGAATTTGTTTGTTATGTGATTCAAGTTAGAGGATAGCTTAGAACTTGATTTGAGAACCATAGGGCATGCCTAAACCTTAAGTGAGGAGCTTAAAGACCTTAGTCTAACAAACCTGACTATTTCATGCTATTTGTTATTTTGCTAATTAGGATTAGTGATAATTAAGTATGATTAGTGAACTTTAATTAGGATTAATTAGGCTATGTATGATTAGGATAAGAGAGATGAATTAGTCCTAACCTAGATTAATTAAGCTCAAACAAGCAAGATTAGAGGTTTAATGATATTACAACTTTTGCCCTACCATATACAATGAAACCTTATGCTTCCCAAACCAACCAAATAAGAGTTTGCTGGAGAAAACAAGAACAAACGAGAAAGAGAAGGAAAAGAGAAGAAGAAAAGAGGGGAAAACGGAGAAAAGGAAGGAACCTCAAGAACTTCAACAAAAATTCAATCTAGAAGTGTTCCAAGGTAAGAATTCAACCCTAAATGTTGTAGTAAACCCTTTAAACATCTAAGGATAGAAAGAAATTAGAATCAAAATGAGTTAGAAATGAAGAACTTGAAAGAAATAGAAGAAAGGTTGAGCTAGGAAGGAAAATATGTTGGGAAGCTTAGGAATTCACTCTTTTGATTAAAGTATTGATGTTCTTGGTGCATATGAATTTCCACCTTTGTATATCCTTATGATTTCCAAGAGTTTTCATGATTAAATTCATGTTTTGGAATGAAAGAAAACAAAGGTTTTGGAAAAGATTTGAAAAAGAACTAAATCAAGGGATATGATCTTTTAAGCTTAGAATTTCATTATGTTTTGATGTTTTGATTTGGAAAGCAACTATAATTTTGTATTTCCTATTGATTTTGCATGTTTTTGGGAGTTCTAACTTGAACCCCAGACTTGATAATGGAAAAGAAAAAAAATGAGTTAGAACAAACAAGTTTTTTGGACAGCAGCCTTTAGCCTAAAGCTGCAAGTGCGGCGGGCCTTCTTGCACGTCTGGAAGAATTTCTCCTGGAATAAATGCACGTGCGGCCTACACGTGCCTCGACCTTCCCGCATGTGCTATTTTGGTTCCACACGTGCGAAAATCCCCTATTTTGTATGCTCTTTTGTTTTGCAACCCTCTTTCACATAAGACACTTCTTGGACCCATTTGATACATAAATAAGGTTTAAATTGGACCTAGAATGATATTAGGATACTCGAGAAAATTTAGGGAAATGCTTAATTAAGTTAGACAATTGATTTGTTATGTTAATTCTAAGGACATTCAATGCCTTGTTTTCGTTTTGTAGGTCAAGTCTTGAAGAAGTTTAACCTTGAGCATGGAGCCAATTGTGGCTAGTAGTGTAGTAAATTTATGTACTTTAAAATTATGATTTGAAATGCAAACTTATGATATATTTAAGAAGCTATGTTATTGTTTTGCTATGAATGAACATCTTATACTTTTATATTATGTATTAAGATGACATCTTGGAACTTCTTGTTATTGGGAATCATGCCAATAACTTTGTCCTAACTGAGCTCTTTGCCACCTGTTGTGGATAAGTTATTTGCAAAGTCTTGGAATTTTCATCGCTATGTATATGAATGCAAGTTAAGCTGTGATATCATATACAAATTATCCTACGTTGAAATGACCTTGTGATTGGTTTTAATAAAATTGATCAGTGTTCATTCATTTACCACTTTACTATGTTGCTATTCACTAGGCTTTAGCTCACCCATCTCCCCTATATGTATATAGGTGATGGCGAGGATCCTGTTGTGGATGAGAGATCGTGCTAGAAGTCTTTTTCTTTTGTTTTTCTACTTTTGGAAGTTGGAGCTTTCGGACGAAGACCTTGTCTTCGAGTTTTGGTTTTTGTTAGCTATATATTTGTAAATGTTGTACTTTTCTCTTTGGATGCTGAGTTTGTAAAGTTTAAAGATAAATAAATAAAGTTGCTTGTTTGTATCATATGATTACGCGCAGGCTCCGGATGGACTCTTAGTAATTAATGGACAATGTTGTTTTTCCGTACAAACCCCAATGTTTTAGTGCAATCTTGCTTTGTCTTGTTAGGCCTTTGGTAATAAAGCACTACTGGCCGGTCATAACTAGTATCCTGTTTGGTGTGGGATGGGCGGGCTCAGGTGTTGACAGAGTGGTATCAGAGCATGAGTTAATCTCTCACGCACTTGTCCATTTGAGTTATAAGGTGTTTAGAAAAGACATAAGATTTGCATTCATGATGCATTCTAGTACAAGTATGATATGAGTTCAGCATTCGTAAATGTGTATGTGTGTATGTACACTTTTGTGTTTATTATAATACGAGTTCAGATAGATCATGATGAGAACAAGAGTGGATGAACTGGAGAAGTCTTCTTCCTCTCGACTTGATAGAATGGAAAGAATAATACAAGACATGGCTGAAACTTTAAGGCAACAACAACAACAACCCCACCACCATCAATGCCTATTCCACCACTAGTACAAAATAATCAAGCAAATGATCAAACAATTGCTTTGATAAAGGATTTCAAAAAGATGAAACCACCATTGTTCTATAGGGGAGTGGATCCGTTAAAAGATAAAGCTTGGGTCCTTGGTATTGAAAAACTTTTTGAGGTATTTCCATGCACAGAGGCACAAAAAGCTTTATTGGTTGCATTCATTTTAGAAAACGAAACTAGAAGATGGTGGATATTGATCCGAGATGAAAACTAGGGCAATTAATTGAGCCTAGTTTTTAGAGATATTTTATGAGAAATATTTTCCGGTGCAGTCGGGATAGAAAAGTGTCTGAATTTGAGAGGCTTAGGTAAGGAAACAAGACAGCAGCAGGGTATGAAGCTCAGTTCACAGAGTTGGCAAGCTTTACGCCACACATGGTTAATACTGACTAAAAAAAAGCTAGGAAATTTGAGGGAGGACTTCGTGATTCTATCTAGGAAAGGATCAATGTTCTAAAATTGCCCAAGTATGTTGATGTTTTGGATAGGGCGTTGATGCCAGAGTCAAACATCGTTACTCACATCCGATTTTCTGAATGGAGAGGCAAGAGATAGAATTTTAATGTGAACAAAGGGGCAACATCTACAATGAATAAAACGACAAAGTTGAAAACTGTAATGCCCCGAAAACAACAACAATACACCATTCCACGATATTTAATAAATCTATATAATAAGACAGAAGGGTTTTTGAAAATGTCCAAAATGTATCAAAGATTCATTTGGTTTTAATGGTTTAGATACATTTAGTTCCCGCCCAAACACCCATCTCTCTCTCTCTCGTCTCTTACGTCTGTCCAAACATGTCTCTTCAACTCCCTCTCTACACGTTCTCTCTCACGTTCTCTCTTCAACTCTCTCTATGGTGGATCTCTCTCGTTCTCCCACGTCGGTAACGAAGAGATGAGTGTTGTGTTCTAGCCTAAGATCGACCAATAAAGAAAGAGTAGATGTCACCGTTCACCACCCCCACCGCTGCTCATCATCACCATCACCATCACCATTGATCAACATCAGTCTACTGCCATAGCAACTCTGCAACTGTCCAACACCATGGAAGAGAAAGACCATCAAATAGAAAAACCCAATTCAGCATCGACACCCACCTTACCTCTTTGCTACCAACGGTGCTCTCGAACTCGGCTCCCTTCGAACTCACTCTCGCAAGGTAAGATTGAGAATTGTTTCAGTATTTTTTTATGTTGTGTTTCACTCAATTTCTACCCCTCCCCTTCTCTCTTTGTTTTTGTTTTTGTGGCTGTGTCCGTTTTTGTGTTTCCCTTACTATAATTCAAACCCCAAAACAAAGGTATTTTACATCGTCTCTTTATTTCTCTCTCTAAAAATTTGCTATCTCCATTGGTTTTTCTTCAGTCTTCAGTTCTTTGTGGGTCATTGAGAATCCTGAGGCTTCAAGGTATGTACAAACTGTTATTATGGGTCATTTAGTTTTAATATTTTAGGGCAAATTTTTGAATCCATATGTTTGCATTCTCCATACTGTTATTATGGGTCATTTAGTTTAGATATTTTAGGGTGAATTTTTGAATCAATCTAATACATTTTATTTGAATTCCATTCTCCACAATTAATTACAACCCATCCTCCACAATTAATTAAACCCATCCAAGCACCAAGAACTTTGTTATCCACCCGACATATTTTATGCCTGAGTAATATTACAAAATTCAATTGAAATTTGATAACACAGTAGGTATGAACTGGTTTGTCTATATGGTTGCAATATCTATATGAACTGGTTTGAGGAAGATGGTTGTGGTTTCCAATTTTGTGTAGAACACCATTGAGTGTTATTCTCTATTTCTTTTCTTTTCTTTTTGTTGTCAAATTAGAGTTGGTTTTCTAATTTATTGTAAAAAATAAAAAAATGCACCATTGAGTGTTTATGTCGGTTGTTGATTTGTATTTTGTTTTTTTCGCCTCCTATTAGTCGGTATATATATATATTTTTTTTCTGAACTACATTAGTTAGTGTCATTTGGTTTTATTAGTTGATACTCCTTATTTTTATTGCTTTGTATCTTCAAGTGACTAACAGTTTTAATCGTGTTTTTATGAATTATAAGACAGGTGATAAATTTGTTTTAAATTAGGGTTGTTTGTTCAAAACTTCCCTAATTCAAAACTAACGTCCATCAAAATAGTAGGTATGGTTTAACTAATGTGTTTTTTTAGTTTGTTCTATTGTATTTTGAATTGTATTTTCCATTGTTTGTTTGTTCAATTGTATTTTTTCCATTGTTGATTATGAAATTGGAGTTGTTCGTTCCATTGTTCTTGGGAATGTTCCATTGTATTTTCAATTGCTGCAATTGCTGCAGAAACTAACCCCAAACACATTGAAAACAACAGGTATTGGGTTAGTTTTGGGTTTTTTTGTTTTTGTTTTTGTTTTTTTTTCCAGTTTAACTATTAAAACTTTCTTCTCATAGGTTCATGGATCTTATTATTTTGGAGTTCCACTTATGTGAAATTGGCAATCCTAGAGCCTTCCACCACTGCGGATAAATTGCTTCCCATCCCCTCTTGAATTATTCACAATGGGGAATAGAGTATTTTTTATTCACAATGGTGAATATAGTATTCCCACCCTTTTGCTTTAGTTTCCTTCATTATTGCTTATAAAATGGTTTCTAAATTGCTTCCCACCCTCTAGTATTATTCGCACATTGTGAATAGAGTATTTTTTATTCACAATGGTTAGAACCTGCTAAACATTCATCTGATGGGTGACTCTCAAATTTGACAGTATGACTCACAGTTAGAACCTACTAAACATTCATATGATGGGTGACTCTCAATCACATGGATCCTTCATATTCATAAAATAAATATGATGGGTTTTAAACAGTTTTTGCTGGGGTATATTTATCATAAAATAAATATTATGGGTTTGGAACAATTTTTGCTTATTTGATCACATTAAACAATTTTTTCTTTTGATGAAACAAAATGGGCTGGTGAATGTATATGTTTGTATTGCTTTAGTCGCCTTCATGAAATATTATTGGCTAATGAAACAGTTTTTGCTTTTCTTTATTTTTTTGGCATAAATTTATGTTTGGACATTATACCGGATTTTGATTTTGGTTTTAATTTCATCTCTCTAAAATTGAAGTCTGTTGGGAAATAGAATAGTTCAAATTTGGACAATTGTTGTGCTCCGATTTAATACTATTCATGTTGCTAGGGCTAATTTTAATTTTATCATTTTAATGTGATTGTTAAAATATATCATTGATGGGTCTAAAATTATACAATGGAACAAACATTTTTAGGTTGAAGTACAACAGTTATGGGCAATATCACTATTTTCGGTCTAGTAAGTTTTTTTTTCCTTCATATAAATTTTAGTACCTCTCTTATAATGTAACGCCTATTTTCTTCTAATAAATGCTTTTTTTTTTTCTCATACTTTATAAGTGGATAGAGACTTACACCGAACCGTAATATCAAGAAAGAAATGCTTTTTTCGTTATTTATGTGTATAAATTTTTATTTATCACTCTAAAGTTTTTGTATATATAGATTCAATTTCTTCAAGAAACAAATGTTAATGTTGTTGTCTGCGATGAGCGTGACCTTAAATACTATTCGCATTCGTGAGGTAAGCCTAAAAGTAACTTATATTTGTATTCATTTTCTTATCATTTTATAAATAATTTATAAATATATTCTACTTATTTTTTATAGGCAAAGGCAAAGGAAAAAGAAAAGTTAACCAAGTGAAAAAGAAAAGTTAGTTAAAAGGAAGAACAAATACATGATGAAAGGGAAGCAAGAGAGGGGATAATCTTTACATTTTTTTTACCTAATTATATAATATTCTTATTGTAGGCACAAAATGATAATGTGTTATCAAAAGCTGCATTGGCTCAACGTGCATGACGAGAACGTGAAAATAAAATAAAATAAAACCCATGTTCTGCATACCAATTAGGACAACGCATACGACGAGAGCAACAGAGATCAAAAGAATGTATTAACCCCAGACAACCTTCATTAACACCAAATTGGTAAACAACTGTATTTAATTCTTGAAATATATATTCTTACTATTACCACTTCATTATATAGATTTTAATTAGTTCATAATCCATTTCTGTAAGCCTGCTCCTACAACCCCATCTAGAAATGTTGGTGTGGTCATCCGTGATGAGCACGACCTTAATGTTATTCGTGTTCGTGTGTAAGTACAAAATAAAGTCAAACATTTTATGTATTTTATTTATATAAGATTTTTTTTAATCTTTTGAATATTTTATTTATATTTGTTAGGCAAAAAAAAAAATGTCAACCCAATGTCTAACAGAAAAGAAAGGTGGTTCCTTCTGACAAGAGAATGACAAATGCATGCCAAGTGGTATATACTCCTTTTAAAAAAATTGTAGAATGATTGCAATATATTTTCCTATAACTTGCTACTATTTATATGTGTTTTCTAAATTTATTTATTTTTATTTTGCATAGATACGTGTGAATTTATAATGTACCATCCATAAGTTGCTACTTATATGAAGAGAATAGGAAAAAAGAAACGAAGGAATAAAGAAAAAATATATAATGAAACGAAAAACTAAATAAGATAGGTTTTTAATTCTTATTTATTTTTTTAATAAAAAAAAATGCATGAAGAAAGGAAGAAATAAAGATAACACTATTAAAAGTATGAAACAAATAAAATAGAAAACAAAATTAAGAGAAAGTCCAAACAAACAAAAAGATATTTCATTTTAAGCACAAAATATTCATATATTTTCACCAATGACAAAATATTTTCATTTTAGGTACAAAATGATAATGTAATATCAAAAGTTACATTGACCCAACGTGCACAGCGAGAGCACAAAAAAATGAAAAGTCATACTTTGAATTTCAATGCTTGTAATGAGAAGAAGATGGATCAGAAGAATGTATTCAACACAACCTTCTTTAACACCAATTCGTCACAATCGCGCTGGCCTAGAATGGGAAACAATAATTAAAGATTTTCATTCGGCACAAAAATGAGCAATGGTTACCCATCATTCTACATGTTCATTTTCTATGCCAAACACATCTTTAGGCCCACAAAGGAATCGGTAAACTACCATGTCTAATCTTGAAATACATGCTCTTACTCATACCATTTTGTTTTCTAGAATTTTATTTATACACAAATATTCATAGCTCTACTCCTATAAATCAATTTCTTCAAGAAGATCTATGTACTGATGATGAATTAGAAAATATGCCTATGAATACATCAATTGACACCCGGGAACACAAAGATTCTTGCCACCATTATCTTGGAAAGATGGATGTATTATGTCCTTATTGTTTAGCCTTACATGGGATGGATGAAAAATTGATAAAATCATCTATGAAGCATCCCTTATTCAGAACTTGCTGTTTTGAAGGAAAGATTAGGCTACCTTTACTTATTACACCCCCTCCACCACTTCAGGCATTGTAGGATGGGAATAATGATCAATCTAAATCCTTTCAAAGTTATACTCGAGTGTAGAATGCAACCAATGCTTTTACGAGTCTTCGTACTACATTGGATCCTAGAGCACTTAGTGGAAGGAGCCCTACATCATTCACAATTCATGGGGAATTGCGACATCGAACAGGATCACTACAACCACAACTAGGGCAGGATGTGAGTTATGCTCAACGGTGTATCTATGACCCTGGTTCAGCGTTAGAAATTCATAATCATAGAAATCCTAACTTGAGAAGGGATGTTCTCAAAACTATTTAGGATGGTTTGTTCCAAGTCAATGCATTTGTAGTTACATTTCGCCAGGCTCATGCCATTTTACATCAATTTGACTTGGCAGGACACAATCTACCTACTCATCTTCATTACAATTCAACAACTGATCGACGTCGGTATAACCTACCAACTGCAGATGAGATTGTGATCATAATACCAGGTGATGGAACAGAGGTAAATGGAATGAGAGATATTATCTTACATTTCCAAGAAAATAATAAATGGATGCAAATTAATGATTGTCACCCAGCATACTTGTCATCACATTATGTTCTATTATTTCCATATGGTGAGCTTGGATGGGAACCTAAGTTGAAATTATGAAACATTCAGTATGATCGACCTTCAACTAATTGACTTACTCAAATGGATTTTTATAGCTCTCGTTTCTTTGAACGACCCACAGAGTATTCAACAATTTTAAGAGGAGGGAAACTATTTCAAGAGTTTTTGGTAGATGCTTGGGCTACAACTCAGCAAAATCAATTGACATACTACAAGCTTAATCAAGGAAAACTTCGGTTTGAGCTTTACCAAGAGTTGTCAGATATTGATCCAAATTATGTGCGACCTAGTCAAATTGGTCAAAGGTTTGTTTTGTCATCTTCATTTACTGGTAGTCCTAGACATATGTTTGAAATCTTTCAGGATTCAATGGCTATCACGCGATACAATCGACACCCAGATATTTTTCTTACCATGGTAGCAAATCCCAATTGGCTAGAAATTACTTCAGCATAATTACCACATCAAAAACCTATTGATCGTCCTGATTTAATTGCCCATGTTTTTGAGTTGAAGAGAAAGAGTTTGATGAAGGAGATAGAAACAAATAAAGTGTCTAGAAATAAAGTTGCACAAGTTTTTACAATTGAATTTTGAAAATGAGGCCTCCCTTATATGCATGCACTTTTATTTCTTAAATGTCCAGACAAAATTTAGACATGTGCTCAAGTAGACAAATTGGTCCGTGCAAAATTTCTAGACCCAAAAGATGATCCTATGCTTTTTGAAACCGTCAAATGTTGTATGCTACATAGACCATGTGGTGCTCAAAAGCCGCAAGCACCATGTATGGAAAATGGTAGATGCACTAAGAGATACCCTCAAGCTTTCACAGAAACAACAACTACGGATAAAGATGGATACCCTATTTATCGTCGTCACAATAATGGTCAAGTACATACTGTGAGGGGGCAAGAAGTTGATAATGGCGATGTCGTACCAGACAATGCATATCTTTCTAAACTTTTCAACTGTCATATAAATATGGAAGTTTGTGCCGGAATGAGATGTGCCAAGTATATACATAAGTACATTTATAAGGGTTATGATTGTATAACGATGGTGTTGGGATTGATAAATGAGATTCAACAATATCTCGATGCAAGATATATTGGACCTCCAGAAGTTGCTTGGTGAATATTTGGTCATCCTTTGCATGTAAAGATGCCAACAGTTGTACGATTGACACTTCATTTACTTGGAATGCATTGCGTTGTTTTTAACCTAGAAGAGTCATTAGAAACGATTCAATCCAGAGCTAGTCAACAAATGTCAACTCTTACTGACTTCTTTGCATATTGTATTGCAGTGAAGATGAATGTCCATTCATTTATCAAGAATTTGCATAGCATTTTGTTTGGCTTAAGTCAGAAAAGAGATGGAAATCAAGAGAAATGGGATATGCAATTGGTAGAATGTACTTTGCTAGCCCTAATTATGGTGAAAGATTTTATCTGCATTTGTTACTAATTGTTGTCAAAGGACCAAAGCCATTTTAGTCTTTACACATGGTCGATAATGTTGTGCATGATACATTTAAGTTAGCATGTGTTGTAAGGGGGCTTTCAGAAGATGATGAAGAATGGATACAATGCTTAAAAGAGGCTGCAGTTATGAAAACTGGATACCAATTGAGGAGATTGTTTAGTATTATTCTCACCAAGTGCTCTCCACTAAATCCATGTACATTATGGAATCAATTCTCAAAACATATATGTAATGATCTTGCACATAAGATTCGTACATTGTTTGCCATTTCTAACCCAACTGAGGCTCAAATTGAAGATTATGGTCTCCATCTTTTGAATGAAATGCTTCATGAATCAGGCAAAAGTTTAATTGACTTCCCACCTATGCCACAACTTATTGCAAATTGGAGTGCAGTAGTTGGTAATCAATTGATATTTGAACATAAACAACTATAGAATGAGGCACAACATGCAAATCCACAAATTACTATTGATTGTCTCACCAGTGGATAGCAGAATGTTTATAACACAATCACTTCTTTAGTTTTTTAAAATCAAGGAACTGTTTTCTTTCTGAATAAGGGTGCTGGAACAGGGAAAACAGTTATGTACAATACGATTGCATTAAAATGTCGCAACCTTGGGCATATTGTTGTTACTGTGGCTTCATCTGGAATTTCAACATTGTTATTGGTAAGAGGTTGCACTGTACATTCAACATTTTCCATTTTGTTAGTTGTCTTGGAAAATTCACTTTGTGGGTTTAGCAAACAATCATTACAAGCTGAGTTGTTTAGAGAAACAAAACTCATGATTTGGGATAAAGTTCCTATACAACATAGACATTATCTTGAGGCGGTTGATATATATTGAGGGATATTTGTGATAGTGAAAAGCCATTTGGGGGTATTACCGTTGTTCTTGGTGGAGACTTTCGACAAATCTTACCAGTTATACCCAAAGGAGTTCATGAGCAAATTGTGAATGGATCATTAAGACATTCTATTTTATGGAAGCATATACATATCTTAACTTTGGACTTGAATATGCGCTTGAATCATGGAGACCATGAAAATGCTAATTTTGCAAATTTCTTGATAAAGGTAACATTACTTTAACCTTTTTCTTTATTATGTAAATTATTTTAAATTAATAAATTATGTTTACACTCTTATTTATTTTATTTTTTTTATTGATTTCACTTTTTTTAGATTGGGACCAATCCTCAAGAAATTGTCAACTTTCCATCAACAATACACAAATGTGAAGATTTGAATAAATTACTCTCTACAGTTTACCCATAGTTGAATATGATAGAGATGACGACCCCAACATTTTTAACTGAATGCACAATTCTATCTGTGCGTAACGATGATGTTAGTCAGATTAATAATACTGCGTTGAATATCTTTCCAGAGAGATTATATACTTATCGTGCGGCAGATAAAATGTTTGAAGATAATGAAATTGATCTTACCATTACAAATAGATATCCTAATGAAAATTTAAATTCATTGGATCCTTCTAGGCTACCAACTTTTAAGTTAGAGTCGAAAGTAGGTTGTCCTATAATATTTTTAAGAAATATTGCACCAAAAGATGGACTATTTGATGGTATAAGATTGATGGTTACTAGGTGCGACACTCGTATAATTGAAGCTCAAATTTTAACTGGAGAAAATTTTGGCAATTTGGCATTCATACCAAGGATATCTTTGACACCATCGTCTTCAGAAATGCCTTTCCAAATGACAAGACATCAATTTCCAGTCCGATTAGCATATGCCTTGACTATTAATAAATCTCAAAGGTAATCTGTGAAATTTGTTGGGGTTGATTTGCGCATACCAGTGTTTAGCCATGGGTAATTATGTGTGGCATTGTCCAGATGTACATCCATTGATCGTATAAGTGTTCTCTTCTCTAAAGATAGTTTGGATTCTACTACAAATATTGTTTATCCTGAAGTGTTGTTGTAGTGTTCCATATAGATTAAATCACGTTTTATCAAAAGGTAACCATGTAGATTTATTTCTATTGATTATATAACTTTTTATAAAATTTCAATTTAATAATAATTGGAAATATGGATTTTTGTAGGATTGTATTGAAAAATCTATGGAGCTTAAAAGGAGAAATGCAAGTAGCTTGCTTCGATGGGGATGTAATAAGGTAAAATACAAGCAAAATTGTTTTGATATGTATATTTCCAACAAATGTACCAATCTATATTTTTTTTGTTTTCACAAATTACTAGATTGTTGTGCATGTTCCTTATTGGGGATAGATACAAGTTAATACAAAGACTTTTTGAAAAATAATGAGGAGGAAGTTTGGGCAAACACATGTTTGAGGACATGCTATTGACACATCTTTTGTAAAGCATACATATTTTGGAACGTTTTAACCCACTTTTTGTAAAGTTTTAACCCACTCTTTTACTGTATGACAATATAATGTTTGTTTTTCTTATGTAGTTATAATTTGACTGGTAGCAGTAGCACTAACTGATGTGTATTTTAATTTTAATTTTTTTAGATTGCAGAGCATTGGCTGGTGTGCATTATTTGATATTTAATTTTTAATTTTTATTTTTATATTTGATTTGTTTGGAATTGTAGAGTACAGGCTGGTATGCGTTAGTTGATGTTTAATTTTCAATTTAATTTGTTAAGATTATAAAGCACTTACTGATGTGCTTTATGCTTTATGTTTACAATTTTTTTTACTTGCTCTCATATTTTGATTTGCAATATTGGTGAACATTATAAATCTTATATGTTTGTTTCTTAATTTGCATTAAACCCGTGGGGGTGTTGTTAGTTTATTTGAGTTTCGTAAAGCATGTAACACAAGCAAAATTGTTATCAGTTCTCTAAAAAGAAAAATATCTCAATATATTTTTTTCAATATCTTTATCAAAAAATGACATAAACTTCACAAATTTCAACATTATACGTATAAATTACAATTACATTTTGATCCTAACATTACGGGCATACACTAGTAACAATACATTCCAAAATAAAAATCTTCCATTCATGTGAATTCATTGTACAAAAAGTGACATATGCGACTGTACATTTATAAGCCCTAATTGTGAATCTATAGCATATGCCACATGTGAAAGAAATGAAATAAAGGTTAAACAAATAAATTAATGCCTTGATGCCTACAACTTTCCAAGACGATGCTTAGGTACAACAAAAGTGAGTTTTAGATCAATACAATCAAAGCCCTAGGCTTGTACAAAATAATTACAACAAATAGCAAAAGGAAGCTCTCAGCTCCAAGTCCTTCCAAGCTATATCCTTGGCGGAGGCATATCATTAACACCTGAAAGTTGTTTCCCACATAGGGTGAGCCAAAGCCCAGTAGAGATACTCTAACACAGTTTATGAATCTTAACAAAGTTATAAGGTGAATGTATATGCAATGCCATGTGCCAAAAACCCTTTATATTTCTTTCCAAAAATCATGCAAATGCCAGGTTATAATTCAATTCACGAAAATAACTTTTAACATCAGAAAACAAGGCAATGATTACAAGCACTGGGAATCTCTAGGTACGTGTCTTCCAATAGGCTATACAAGCACTGTCAAAGCCATTTTATCGGTTGTAAATGGATTCTCGTGCTCCTCAGAGGAGTTTAGTCTCCTCGGATACGATAGTCCTACAGTTCGGACTCCCATGGTTCTAAATCTAGTTTCACAAGTGAAATGTGAAACAGAGAAACTCAAATGAGAGTCCAAATCTAGCAAATCTTTAGAAAATCCATTTATCATTAGAAATGCCAAAAATAGACTACATTGCCAGATTTCAGAGTTGCTACCTAAATATTTTTGGAAAAATTAGGAAACCCGTGAGTCATGTCAAAGGCCACTTGCCCGTCATAACCAAAGTGTCTCGGCTCGGGAACTTAGGTGTGAGAGGGAAAGGTTATGAATTGAGCACCCCACTCACCCGATCAGAGATCGGCCTCTACTAATCATGGTGTGATTTTTATGTACATTATATGCTTTTGTTCGGATTATTAATGCTAACTTATTATATGAGGCACACAAGTATAGACTAAGTCACCCACTTTGGAATGCTTTGTTTTCATGTTTGTTTGCAAAGAGCTTTGGATATGTGCTACTTGAAAAAATAAACTCATATGTCCATTAATCAAAGTCATCCCAATATAAGCAAAATAGCCTTCATCCACCGGCATTCAAAGAGGTATACCAAATAAGCACTCACCCTCATGGTAAATATGCTTGATATGGAAACACAAAAATGCATGCAATATGCTAAAGCAAGAAATGCTCACTTAATACTCAACTGAGGCAAGCCGAAATAGAAGATAATAGTTAGAAAAATGCATGCTCTAATATGCAAGTGACTAATGCAACACATACAAAATGCAACTACTAGGTTTGGTTTATTAACATGACATATGGCTCAACTCAAAGTATGCGATATCACACGTACTCAAGCAAGTAGGAAATGACTATGATGTTAGAATGATGGACCGAACCCGATGCATGCAAAAATGGATATTTACACATAGTAATGATATGAAACCAAAATATGATATTACATTCAACCATCATAAGCAAGTAAGTAAAAGGGAGAAAGAATGGGGGTTGAAAGACATACACAATATTACAAGTGTGCCTTCATACAAGAGAGTCCGAATGAATAACCTAATTAAGCTAATTATTATAACATAGTGGAATAAACTAAGCTAACTAATTATTACAAATTCGAATTAAGCTAACTAATTAATTACAACACATTAATATTAAACAACTAAATTGATGGAATGGAAGGTAAGGAGCCACAAGCGCACAACCAAGAACATTCTCCTGGAAACCTCTTTGTTTGTTGCCAGATTCTATTTTGTTTTGCAGTCAAAAAATTATTTTGGCTTGGCTGCCATTTCTGCTCTGTTCTGCCACAAAAATGCCACTGCCTGTACAAGAAATTGTGACCGGTGCTTTTGAAAGTGGTCGGCCGGCCACTATTTTTGGGAATTACCTTGCTATAACAGATCTAAAACAGAGCAAAATAGAGTGTTTCTAAGAGACGTTTATCCTTTCTGCTCTTCCGTATCATGAAGATGATCAAGAGAGGAGTAGATTCGATTTACAAATAATCAATTGTCACAAATTTATTGCGTAATGATCTATGAACCAATAGGACAAAAGCTCAATAAATGGAAATGAAAGACCGGAAAAACCTCCTCCCTATCATGGAGTTATCTCAAGGAAAGGGGTAGACATTGCTTCTTGAATCACTAAACATCACTAAAAAGTATGTAATGATTCAAGATGCAATGGGTTCAATATAACATCTGATTGAACCCAACTCAATTTTATTAACATATTTACCTCTTTTACACCAATTTTATTAGTCTCTTTTACATTACACCGCCATTTCTTATATTTTCTTCATTTTTGTCCAAAAGTGTAGATTATGTCCACTAGGTGCAAAAGGCGGTCAAGATAGGTATCAAACAAGAGATTGTCCTTTAGCATAAGAGAGATGTAATGCCTTGGTAATGAACCTCCGAAGAGATTAAACCATTAAGCATGGAAAGTCTCTTTCTTTTGCTTTGAACATCAATCTTTTGTTTGATTCAACTCTTTACCAGAATAAACAAAGAATGGGGGGAGGTTGTAGAGATGATTATGCAAAGGTGATGACTTACAAGTGAGACTATTTACATGAAAACTATGTAAGGAAAGCTATCAACTCAAATAGATTAGTGTCTATAGCCTAAACAACCAAATCTATGAGGACTTACAACAATACAAGCATAGTATTCAAAGCATGAATTAAATAAGCAATTAAAATAGCTCGAAAACTATAAAATAAAAAATAAAAAAAAAATAGTGCTGAAATCATTTTGAAAATGGGGAAAATATAGACAAAAATAGAAGAGAACAAAGCTAGGAAGCAAGCCTAAGGAAGGGTGGCTAACCCCTCCACTTTTTGAACCTTTAAATCACATATTTTAACCTCTGAAAACTCTGAAAAACAGTAGCTAAAATCAAAGAAACAAGTGGGAAGAACAAGGATATAAGCTATGGAATAAGGTTCATGAAAGGGTGGTCAACCCCTCCACCTTTGGTAGCTTCTAAATCACAAGTTTCAGCCCTTAAAAGCAGTCCAAAATTGTGTATAAACAACAAGAAAAAGAGAAGAGAAGAGAAGAGTAGTGTAAACAAGGAAAAAGATAGCAAATGTTATACCTCTTGAAGAGAAGATACTCTTGGTTAACCAAACCACAAGGTGAACGCTCTCAAGAGCTAAAATTTAGGGTCAAGAATCTCAGCAAGAGGCCTCAAGTTTTTGGTTTAGGAAGTGTATGGATAGTATATGTGTAATGCAAGAGAAAGAGAGAGAGATAATGTGTTGAACAAGTTTTGGCTCTTGGGAAAATTTTTTCTAACCCTAAACCATGAGATGAGGTCATGTATTTATAGAAAAACACGTCTCACGTTGGAAATATCTGTATTAAGCCAGTTGGTGCAAGACATGCACATGGGGACAGCTGGCAGTAGAAATATCTATCTGTCACTAGACATGGCCAGCTGGTCATGAAGATGGACGACCGGCCACCTAAAAATGGCCTACTGACCACCTATTGGCCAACAGGTCTTTGAGTGGTCAGGCAAGAAAAAAAATTAGGTTTTGATTCAAAGGGGGTGCGAGGTTTAGATTCTGAAGCTTGAAAACTGAAGCCTTTTACTGAAGAAATTGAACGATTTGCACAGCGTAATAATTCATCCTTGAGCATTCAACGTGAGGTGCCCAAGTCTTAAGGGTGGTCAAAATGGGGTGTCTACAGTTGCCTCTCTTTGACAGAGCTCAAAGTCATGAAATGACATTAGTGAATGTCAAAGTCCGAAGACGACCTATTTTGACAAGGCCGTAAGACTTGGTCAAGCAATCAACATGTAAATGCATTTCGGTTGAACTCGAAAGTTGCCTACATATCCCTTTATAAGGAATCAAACTAGCGTAGTTCAGGGGCAAGATAATATGCACAAAGAATATACTTTGAAAATTTGACTTACACACTTCGCCGGGCTGGTTATTTTGAAAATCCATGATCATGCAAGACAATGCAATAAACAATAATCAAGATGACAACATATGACTAAAACAAGCCGCAAGCTTAAATTAAAATAAACCTAACCATCTTTCACATGAAAAAGGTAAGCAAATAACAATTCCAAACATGTTTCACGTGAAAGGAGGAAAGACGGTGCAACCAACAGACGTATCTCTTTGTATTTCATACAGAGAGAGGGAAAGTTGTAACCAGGCAAAGCAACGTCCTTACATGTTTCATGCAAAAGGACGGGAGGGTGATGTAACCAACAGGCATATCTCAACATATTTCATACAGAGAAAGGGAAGGTTTTAACCAAAAAGAAAACAACATCTTGACGCGTTTCACGCGAAAGGTCTGAAGGGTGGTGTAACCAACAGGCATATCTCACTGTATTTCATACAGAGAGAGGGAAGGTTTTAACCGAAAGGAACAAGGATGGTGTAACCAACAGACGTATCTCACCATATTTCATATATAGAGAGAGAATGTTTTAACTAAGGGAAACAGAGGTGGTGTAACATACAGGCATATCTCACCATATTTCATACGGAGAGAGTGAAGGTTTTAACCAAGCAAAGCAAAGGTGGTGTAACCAACAGGTGCATCTCACCGTATTTCATACGAAGAAATGAAAGGTTTTAACCAAGGGAAACAGAGGTGGTGTAACCAACAGGTGTATCTCACCGTATTTCATACAGAGAGAGGAAAGGTTTTAACCAAGGGAAATAGGGGTGGTGTAACCCTCAAGTGTATCTCGTCGTGTTTCATACAGAGAAAGGGAAGGTTTTAACCAAGGGAAACAGGGGTGGTGTAACCAACAGGCGTATCTCATCGTATTTCACACGGAGAGAGGAAAAGTTTTAACTAAGGGAAACGGGGGTGGTGTAACCAAAAGGCATATCTCGTTGTATTTCACATGGAGAGAGGAAATGTTTTAACTAAGGGAAACATGGGTGGTGTAACCAATAGGCGTATCTCACCGTATTTCATATAGAGAGAGAGAAGGTTTTAACCAAGAGAAACAGGGATGGTGTAACAAACAGGCGTATCTCACCGTATTTCATACCGAGAGAGAGAAGGTTTTAACCGGGGAAATAGATACAAGCCAAACCACGCTTTGTGCCGAAAGGGAAAGAGGGCACGGGCCGAATCACACTCGTGTGAAAAGGGTGGATATAAAAAGAACAATGCACATGGATGTGACATAATTGCAATATAATTGCTGTAATTGGTGCGAAATATGATATGATGCATGTTCCATGCAACATAACATATAACATAATAAAAAAGATAAACAAAAAGTGTTATTTTGAAAACACCTCATAAAGATCTATGACTTACCGCTCAGAGGTCCTCAAATGCTCAAAAAAGGATACATCTTGCTCAAGCTTGAGATCAGAGCACTTTCCCATTTCAGAGAAATGACAGTACTTGAAATGGTGCATCCAGAATCATATTTTTGAATTTTCTGTAACCGAAACAAACCCAATTTCTTTAATTTTCCTTGTTAGAATGAACGCAAGATCCTCCATGCACAGAATAAGCAAGATCTCAGTCAAAATCCACTTTGGACCACTTGAGGAGTCAGCTGGCCACAAAAAAGGGACGGCTAGCCACCTGACTCTACAGCGGGGGATTTCAACCTATGGCCTATTTAAAACACAACAAGGGCTCACTAAAACGCATCTACACAATCCAAAAATCACATTCCTCTCTCTCTCTAGGGTCTCTTTCTCTCTCTAGATTTTCACTTTATTCGCATTACCCAACATCTCACGCAAACTTTTTTCGCAAAACCCTCTTGGCTGTCTACACTTTGAACTGATTGAATTTTGATTTGGTTCAATTTTGTGGTTTCTCAATGTTTTGGGCTTATTCTCACGGGTTTTTCTTAGTATTTAGCACTCTCTCCCGCGTGTTGACTTTTTTTCTCTCATTTTCCCTCTTCCAGGGTTTGATTTTGGCATTTTTTGCCTATTTCCCTCATTTTTCATCATTTTCTCTCACCACCCACTACTTTTTCCATAGCGGACGACATTCCACATGATGGGGCCTCTCCTGAGGCAACCAGTGCTTCCACTTGCTACAAAGGTTGATGAGCCCATGGTTGACGAGGCTAACGGGGCGGTGAAAGAGATTTGCCCTCCGGGGCCTGAGCTCGAGTTACTACCGTTAGGGGTGAGGCCATTTGACCCCGCCACCTACCATCCATGCACGCATGTGATGGCCCCTAGAGGCATGCTACGTTTTGAGGTCTTCACTTGGGGTGCACCCAAGGACTTTTTTTTGAGGTAGCATGCCTCTCATTTCTTCCACAATGCTACTAAGGTAAGAAACTTTGCTCTTTTTTTATACACTTTGCTTGCTTCAATATTTCATTACAATATTTCATCTACCATATACCTATCAAATTCCTCTTTCAACACAAGGTGATGTTCTCACCTGGAGAGGCTACGGGGCCATGAAGGCAAGGGATTGGTATCAGGAGCTCCCTACTCGAGTCAGAGAGCTGGTTGATAAGGTAGGCTTTGACCTATTCTGCTTAAAGCTTGCATGACTACAGGCCAGTCGAGCCCTACTTGGCACTTTGGTGAAGAGGTGGTGGACACCACTAACTCCTTCCACTTCTCCTCTACCAGGGAGATGATGATGACCCCCTATGACTTCTCCATGATCACAGGGTTGAGAGTACGGGTGATCCGATCCCCTTAGACATTGACATGGTCCAGTGGGAGGCAACTTGGATTTATCTACTTGGAGCACGCCCTACCTTGGGCAGGTAGGCCATGGTTAGATATAGCCAAAACTATGATCACTTCCATGGTAGCTAGCCTGAGACTTAGGAGGAGGTCGAGCAGTATACCTAGGGCTTTTTGATCTATCTCCTCGGTACCACCTTGTTTGCGAACATATGGAATACCGTAGGTTTGTATTTGCTCAACGCTTTAGTGGTCTTGCCCCGGGTACGGTTCTATGGTTAGGGTGGCCTCGCCACTTTTTATGGCTACATGAGCTCCAGTTCCCGCAAGAAGGGGAATGAGGTTGGGGGCTATTGGTGAGCCTAGGAGGTACACACTACACTTTCTGTTCATTTCTGCTTGCACATTATGCTTTCTAATTTACACTTTTTGCCTTTATTTCTATTTCTTTATGTTGACTCACAAACTAATCTTTTCTTGCAGCTCTAGGTATATGCATATTTCCCCACCCTTGCCCCAGTTCCACAAGATGAGGTAGAGGCTACTATGCCCTATTACTGGCGATACGATGGCAGGTGCCATCCCTGGCGCCGTGGTGATACTGTCTTCGCTTATTACCGTCGATTCTTTGATACAGTGGCAGCACGTGAGGTAACCTGAAACCCACATACACTTCTACTTCATTTCCATTGCTACTGCTTTGATCCATACTCTAACAACTAAGACAACTAACAACTGTGAATTTTTTGGTCGCAGGTTACGTGGCAGCCTTGGGTGGTGATGCCTGTCGAGATGCGGGACAAGTATGCCGGGTCTTAGGACACCTCCAAGCTGCAGATTTTGCTGGAGGGTATCTCGGGGTGTGGTTCGTGCATCAGACCCTAGGCCTACTTTCCCTTGTTGTTCATGCTCGTCCCCCTACATCGATGAGGACAGTCGATGGTCTACTAGTCGAGGCCATCGTGTAGTTCATGGCGGGGCAAGACGCTGACCTTTTTTGAGGGGTCGAGGACTATGCCAAATTTATTAGGACCCACCACATGCCACCCTTGACCAAAGCTCATGTGAGAGGTGGTACAGATGTGCCCGCTGCCAGAGGAGCTACTCACGCGACTGAGCCTGATGCTGGAGGGGTTCCCCTTGGTGTTCATGTGGTAGGTCTTCCTGTGATTCCAACTGTAATTATACATTGGCACCCAAGTGGGACTGCCTACCAGATTTCGATCGAGCAGTTGGATGAGGAGCATGAGTACGTTAAGGACCCCGACGTGCAACAAGTATGTTTTTCAATTCGTAGTTTGTATTTCACATTTCCTTTTCCGGATACTAATGTTCAAACTCATTTGCAGGTACCAGTGGGCAACGTAGATGGCCTTCTTTAGCTGGTCGCCTCTTTGGTCCACATGGTGCGGAGGAATGAGGCATTATTTACTCTCCACGTTATCAAGTAGCCTTCTCTGCTCATTTGACATGCACTGATTCTCTTTTTGCCATATTCATACTATTCTGCATTGATACTAACCTGATTTGGCATACTCATGCTGATTCTACACTAATATTGTTCTCACTTGCCATATTCATGCTGATTCTGCACTGATGCTGTTCTAATACTTTGTTTCTTGCTTTCAGCCTCCACCTACACCGGCGACACCGGCGGTACCTCCTCCAGCTGCGGAGATGAGAGGCAGACAGGCTCCTGGACATGGCAAGGACGAAAGTCGAGGACGGGACAGAGGTAAGGATGCCTAGAGTTAGAGCGGAGAGTGCCGGGCGCCGGGAGACTTCTTCATCCTCAGAGCCGATTTTGAGCAGAGATGATGCTGAGACCAATAACACTGAGGAGACAGTGAGCGGGTGCTCTGAGTTTGGGTGCGAGGATGATGATGATGGCTTTGGGTCAAGGAGCGGAGAGGATGATACCAGCTCTGCGTCCCACTCTTCTAATGATAGTGGTGCTGATGGTGATAGTGCCCCCGAGTCCCCTCATTGGAAGAGGATGGAGAAGGCCACTCAAGCTTGGCTCTGATTTTTGTATTTTCTTTTCCTTTCTCTTGATTTGGTAGTTTAAAACTTTGTATAGCTTCAGATAGGCCGTTACTTTTTGTTTTAAACACTTGTATTTTCTCTATTGTAACAACTATGATCGGGGTTGAACCCTGCAGTTTATAAAAGAAGGAGTTTTGTTTGTACAGTATCTCGAAAATGGCACCACACTTGCATAAAATTGGAACGGAATTTGAAACTAAAAATGCTTGTATTTGAATGATGTTCATAACCAGATAGTGAGCCTTCAATTGACCAAAATACAAAATACAACTCAATCAAGGAAAAACAATGTAAAAACAACCTAAACACACCTATTCACACTTACTAGCAACGAAGGACTCAAAACAAGACTTAAAAACAAAAAGGACCAAATGCAACATTGTTGTCCAGCTACCTAGCCAGTAAGCTTGGTTGGCCGACCATTGGAGTGGACGGCCGGCTGGGAAAGGTGGCCGGCTGGCCAGCCAAGACCAGTGGCTGGACAGCTGGCAATAGTTGTCAACCACCCACATAACCATATCTTCTATAAAGGTCTTCTCTTGCTCCTTCCTTCTACAGAACATTATCTTTTCTGCTGTTTTCTCTGGAAATAGAGATCTTTTTTACCGAAAGGATCAAGGATTGGATGGCCACTTTGGACGACATGGAAAAGGTAAATTTCTGCGGTTTTAGCATAAACACTCTTTTTCTGTTGAGCCGTACTTCACTTTGTTTTCCATTCCTTTATGCAGCTATCCGATGTTGGAATCCGGTTACACACGTGTTTTGCTTTGGATCACAAGAAATGTATCCAACTCTCGAAGAGTTTCAAGCCTTAATGGAGTCTCGACGCAATGAGGAGATCATGCCTCAACCCCATTTTGGCCATGCACGGGCTCTTGAACGGATGTGTAGTCTTACTTTACACGAGGCTCGGTCCTTGGCTCATGATAGGGAGTTGGACATATCCGGCTTGATTCATCAAATTTTTGGCATTGGAGACAAAGTGACCTTCTCTGGCGAGGTTATCGTCAACATGCCCTCTGCTTATGTTTATTTGCACACTTCTTACTTGCCCCTAGTTACAGCAAGCTAGCATTAGGTTGATCAAAGTGGCTCAATGCCTGGAGGAGGGTAAGAGCTGCATAAGTTTGGCATTGGCCGAGACTTTGACGGGTTTGGATGCGTTCCATCAACGAGTGACTTCTCGGTTTGCGAGGAGTCCACTGCTTCTTCAGGTATTATTTCCCACCCTCTCTTATTTATGATTTCTCATATCACTTGGCACTCACTCTCTATTTTCTCTCAAAACCCTTTCCTTACTTTTTCTCTCAATGTACATCTCTCTATTCTTTAATCTCTCTTATTTTTCATCCATTCCCAGGTATGGTTGATGGATAAGCTAAAGGTCATGGACCCTTGCCCCGAGTATTCTGCCAGATCCTACCTCGTTCGCCCGCAACTAGTGGACTTTCCCACAGAGGGACTGTGGTGTGATTGGATGTGCAGCAGATTTGTGACTAACATTGCTTAGCGTTGCCCCTAGTTGAACTTGGCCGAGATGAGTTACAGCATGTCTCGCCAACCGGGTCTACTGTTGATTGGCCTTGCACATTGTATTTTCTACTTCCTATTTTTGGTTTAGAAGCTAGTTCGGACGTGATCAAGCCTGTGATGCCCCAAATCTACACTAAGGGTTGTAGTCAAGAGAAAGTCACTAATAAGTCCTATGGCCAATAACCAAATAAGATCCCAGATTGCCGGAGGAGTCAAATTAGCCTCCCTTCTAAGTCCAGCTTTCTTAGGTAGCGCACTACCCTTTTGACAAATCTTATGAGGTATTGACACAAGGTCTCATAAGCAACGTAGGGAATTATATTGGTGCTGGAATATAAATACATAATAATAGGATAATTACAAATATTCTTATACAAAAGCTCGTTTCAGCAACATTACATTCAAAAGAAAATTTAAAGTTTCATATGGACTTTACAAAACGAGAAAAGAAAATCCTAACTTTCTAGGATAACCAAAAGTCGTCGAAGGTTTTTGGTTCATTATCTTCTGCTACGCGCTCCTCTTCGACACCTAGCATGATACGTCATGAGCTTTGAATGCCCAGTAAACACACACACACTCCATCTCTTTTTCCCAATTCAATACACAACAACATTTAAAAAAAAAAAAACAGAGGAAAGGATCATGGAACTTAAGTTCATAGCACAAATTATATGGTTAATTGTTAGTAGTCTAGAAATCCCCCAAAGCGATTTCGTCCTCCCAACTCGAAGAATTGGACGTGGATTATTCGGTATGCCCCCTCTTTTGCTGCTTTGTTGTAGACCTTACCTTGGATTCTTACCAACGGTTATAAACTATATAGCGCCAACTGTAGGCCTCAAAAGAGACGATAATGATGGGCCTTGCCCAAATCCCTCCTTACACCAAACTATCTAGGGTCCGAATACAAGGATTCCGAAACAAAGCAGATTCTTCCAAAGAACTGTTTCAGATTTTTCCCAAGACGGTAATGATGGGCCTTGGGCTCAAATCGGAATGGAGCCCAAAGACAGTAATGATGGGCCTTGAATGGAGCCCAGAGACAGTAATGATGGGCCTTGCCCAAAAATGCCCAAAGAACTATTTCAGATTTTTCCCAAATCCGGACTTCCTATGGTTCGTAGAGAATTTTATCTAGTTTTCAGAACATTTTTTAGAAATAGAATAGCTTTTCCAAATTTTTAGTTATTTCAGAAATACTCCAGCTCTTTCTAGATTCTTCGACTGTTACGAAAATCAGATTTTCTGACAAACTACTCACTCGTTTTTCATGAAACCAATTTTTATTGAAAGCTAACTCCTTAAGGAAGATTTTGACAAAAAAGGGAGTTTTAGAAGATTTTTATACATTTTTCTAGAATTTTGTAAGTTTGCTGTAAAATAGATTTTTCTGGCACAGTTCTTGAAAATAGAAATTTGGTGAGAAAAGAAGTCTACTAGGGAAAATTTTCCACTTCTCTTGTGATGAAAACATGCTAAATAATATATAATAAACTTAGAAATTTAAGGTGAAGGTGTGCCTTTGGAAATTTTAAGAGTTTGATATGGAAAAGTGTAGTCTTATACCAATTAAGAGAAATACAAGAAGGGTAGAATCAAGTCTCAACTCCTTTCATTTTTAGCACAAGAATGCCATCAAAACACTTCTGAAATGAATGTTTAAAACTTCTAAGAGTATGTATTTGAAACGAAAAGAAATAAGAGAGGGTTGTGTTGTGGCTTACTTGAGGGTTGTTGGAATTGCTAGCAACTTTTTCTTCCTCTCCACTCTTCTACCAAGCTCACCCTCCTTCCTTTCTTCTCTCTGAGCTGAATATAGTGTGTATGTGTGTGTTCTTACATGTAAAATGCTATGGGAGGGGTTTTTTTTATAATGAATTTGGTACAAAAGGTCATAAATGCCCATTGGTTGGAATTGGATTGGATAGTTTGGATTTAGTATGAATTCAATGAAATAGTAGAGGATTAGAGGCCTTAATTAGGTTCCTAAACATGATCTAGTCAGGGTTTTCCTCCTAATTAAACCAACCTAGTTGCATATATACTTATATATATATAAGTTGTACCAAGTCAAAGATTTTTTCCTTGAATTATGCAAGCTTGCCACCAAAAGTACACTCATATCATCTACAATGTGATGGCTTGCCATAGCTAGAGATTTGAGGCACTTTTATATATATATATATTGTGTACAATTGTTGGAATTTGTAAAATAAAATGTTTAAAAAAAGATTTTACGGTACAAGTGCATATATAAGTATATAATGGTACTTGTTTGGGGTCTTTGTGTTATTTAAAAAAACAATGTGAGGGTTTTGGGTTTAATTATGAATTGGAATATTTATTTTAGTGTAGAATTAAATTAAATTAGAGTTAGAGAGTCTAATTCGGTCTAGATTTCTTGTTTCAAATAAAAAGGTTATCTACCGACGAACAAAATGAGAATCGGAAAATCTAGGATTTTTGAGTGGTAATTCCACATTTAGTGAGTCAATTAATCAGTATTAGGGTATTAGAATTTATTCCTAAGTTACCGAAATCGATTAGGGTTTGTGTGGTTTTAGTTGGCGCATGCATTTTGGTCCTAGGGTTAGAATTGCAATTAATTAAGAAACTGAGAGACTTCAAAGAAATAATTTAACAGTAAGGGGCTTTTAAGAAAATAAAGTTTTCAGGGGCCTCACAACCTATCCCCCTTAAAACAATTTTGTCCTAGAAATTTAACTATACATTGTCTTCAAATAATTAGGGGTAGTTTGCCTTCATCCAATCCTTGCATTCCTAAGTAGACTCTTCGATTCCTCAATGACGCCAAAACACCTTTACTAGATAAACCAACTTGCCCCTAAGATTCTTCTCTCGACTATCTTGTATTGCTACAAGTTCTTTTTTAAAGGTGACATCCTTGTCGAGGATGGTTTCTTCCCAGTTGATGACATGTGATGGATCGGCAATGTCTTTTCACAACATTGATACATAAAAGACGTTGTGTATCCCTGCTAACTGCGGGAGTAGAGCTAGTCGATATGCCACTTCGCCTACCTTCTCCAATATCTCAAAAGGTCCGATATATCATGGCGATAGCTTCCCCTTTCTTCCAAAACGTACGATCCCACGCCTAAATTGCACCTTTAGGAATACTTGGTCGCCTACTTCAAACATCAATGGCCTTCTCCTCTAATCTGCGTAATTCTTTTGACGGTCTTGAGCAGTCTTTAACTGTTGTCGGATCAATTTGACCTTCTCAGTGGTCTCTAGGACAAGCTCGCGCCCTATTAGGTTTGCTTCACCTATTTAAGTCCAACAAATTGGCGATCTACAAGGTTGCCCAAATAATGCTTCAAAAGGCGCCATACCAATGCTAGCTTGAAAGCTGTTGTTATAGGCGAATTCAATTAAGGGTAGGTGTCATTCCCAACTTCCTTGAAAATCCATCACACAGGCTCTCAACATATCTTTGAGTGTCTGGATGGTGCGCTCAAATTGTCCATCCATTTGTGGGTTGAAAAGCGGTGCTGAAACATAACTCGGTACCCAGAGTTTCTTGCAGGCTTCCCCAAAATCGGGAGGTGAATCGTGGATTGCGATCTAACACAATGACACTGAAATTCTGTGAAGTCGAATGATTTCTCCAATATAGAGCCTGCACATAGACTTTAAAGTGTCAGCTATCTTATAAGGTAAGAAATGTGCTGACTTAGTGAGGCGATCCACTATTACCCATATAGCATTGCGCTGGGTGTCCTGGGCAACCCTGTCACAAAGTCCATTGTCACATCTTCCAACTTCCATTCGGCTACTGGCAGGGGTTGCAATATTCCTCCTAGTTTCTGATGTTCCGTCTTTACTTGTTGGCATGTTAGACATTTTGCTACAAATTTAGCCACATCCTTCTTCATTCCGTTCCACCAATATTGCCTATTCAAATCTTGATACATTTTAGTCCCTTCTGAATGTACCGCAAATACAGAGTGATGACATTCGTTAAGTACCTTTTCTCTAAGTAACTCGTTAGCTGGCACAAACAATCTAAATTAAGGCATCCATGACATTCCTTAAGTACCTTCTTGCACCAAGGTATAACTTCGTGTCTTGAGATTCTACCCGAATTCTAATTCATTGAGCGTCTTGACTATGTCCCATTACTTTACAGCTAATTTAGTTATCTCCCTCTACTCTTGCGACTCAGGGCATCTGCTACTATATTGGCTTTACCAGGATGATATGAAAGAGTGAACTAGAAGTCTTCAAGATACTCCATCCACCGTCTTTGTTTCAAGTTAAGATCCTTCTGTGTAAATAGACACTTCAAGCTCTTGTGATCTGTGAAAATCTCAAAATGTTCCCCATACAAGTAATGTTGCCATTGTTTTAAAGCAAAAACTACGGCCGCAAATTCCAAGTCATGCGTTGGGCAGTTTCGCTCATGTGTTGTAATAACCCGACCCTCTTATATGCTTTACATCCCTAGTTCTATGAGAAATTATATGTTTAATGTGAAATTCCAAGCAAAGTTATGCTTACATGTGTGAATTGTTTGACCATGTTTTTCAATCTGTTGATTATTGGAACACATCTATTAAAATTAAAATGTTAACTAGGTAATTTAAAGCCGTAGAGGCGTGATAAACTGAAATTGAGTATGTGAGCATGCTAGTGGGAATTTTTAAAGCTACTTGGGAGGTTTAATTGAAAATTTATTTTGTCTGATTCGCTAAGGCTTGTTTGGCAAGTCTAGAAGTTGAAGACTTATGTGTTATATAAGTCTCTTTATGAACTCATCTCCTTATATATATGGAGTGGGGAATTCTAGAGAACACCCAAGAAAGAGAAAGAAGAGGGAAGAAGAGGGGCTCATCAAGGGGGAAGACTGAAAGAATTAAAAAGGGCTTTGAGGCTAGATTTCAAGGTATGTACAATCTAACTAGAACATCCTAATCTCTCTCTCTATTTGATTTGGGAAGGAAATCTTTACATTCATGTAAGTTAGGGTTACAACAAGAGCCTTGCTTATGGAATTTGGTTGCTTTGGTAGATGATCCTTGGGATTGGGGGTTGTTTTGAGCTATGTTTCTTTGGTTCTACACATTTTAAGCTCACTCATACATCTTGATGTTTATAGAGATATATTGTGATAAACCAAGCATGGTTGAAATGTAAAGAATTTGAGATGTATATATATGAATTTAAGAAGAGAATAGATTGATTATGTTTATGATTCATGTTCCTTGTGATAGTATGCCATGATATTGAGCTAACTTGCCCTATCTTACACCTTGTAATGGGTTTGGTCAATTGAGTTTTGTCTAGGTTTCGGACTGCCAAAAAAGAGCAAATGACCGCACATGCAGGGCACATGGCTGCGCGTGCGGGAGGCACAGCCGCACGTTCGGGGCTCACAGCCGCGCGTGCGGAAAATAGAGAAAGAGGGTCGAACTACACTACTAAAAAGGCACGTGCGGCGAGGACTTCCGCACGTGCGGCCCAAGTTAGAAAATTCTAAAACTTTCTTTCGCTCTTCTCGACCCTCTGAATGTGTTGTTATGTCCGTTCGATGTTCCTATAATGTATTTAATTACATGAAACGTAACGAATCGAATAAGTGAGAACTGAAAGGAAACTAAGAATAGTGATGTGCTTACGATTTATGTGCTATGTGTGGGGCATCCACAGGAAGGAACCAGCGTTCACTCACATCACTATGAGTGATAATAGTGTGACATTATGCTCTGTTCACGTTTTGTGTTTATATATGTTCTTCAAGATCTTATTCACTTTTGTGAGTACCCTATGTTATATGCAATATGTCTGATACATGTTTGAGCTTGAACATGTGAGATATAGACCTGAGGTCGTTCTGCTTGCTAATACAGTGGGCCCCAAGCCATTTTGTTAACATGATGGGCCTAAGGCTGTTCTGTATTTGGTTGGGCCTAAGGCCGTTTTACTATTATAATGGGCCTAAGGCCGTTTTGTTTTTTGATATGCCTAAGGCCATTCTATATTCTATTGGGCCTAACGCCCTTCCGTCTTATGTAGGCCTGAGATTATTTAGGAAAGGAAAAACGAGGGAGATTATGAATTGTGAATATGCACTGTTAACCCATGTTCGTACTTTTAATTTATTTGTACTACTATCATTCACTAAGTCTTGCTCACTATACCTTCCTGAATGTTTTGTAGGTAACCAGCTCGCGGGTCAACCCTAGGTCAGCCCAGAAGCCTGTACCTAAACCCATTTTGTTGAGTCACCCGAAGTGACTCTTTGTTTTATTTTGGAAGCCCCTATGATGGCATGTTTTGTTAACTGGAAAAGTTACATATGTATGTACATGTTGTCAACACTAAACATTTTGGGTTGGTTCCCTTTTGCACTCAGTAATGTGAATGGTGCGTGGAATGCTATATGTGTATAGTAATGGCATTTAGACACAACTCAATGAATGTTTTATCTTTCTATTATTTTGCTTCCGTTTAGGCCCCGGTATTGAGTAAACTTTAAGATGTTTCTAAATTGAGGCCTAAGGTTAGGCCAATCATGTCCAAAATTCCAGGGGCAGGTTTGGGTCGTGACAGTTGGTATCAGAGCACGAGTTGCTATCTCACTCACGAGTTCATTGAGCTTTAGAGCGTCTAGTAAAGACTTAAGTTACACATGCATGTGACTTTCGGTGCATATACAATAATCAAGGATATATATACATTGGTAATGATTATGATCCATGCCTACTTGTGCATTTTGTATGTATTATAACTAATCATTATGTAGATCATGGTGAGAACCAGAACAGATGATCCGGAAGATTCTACTTCCGTACGATTGGATAGAATGGAAAGGATGATTATGGAGATGACAGAAACTCTGAGGCAACAACAGCAGCAACAACAACAACCACCTCCACCCATGCCTATACCACTGCCAGGGATTCAAGATTATCAAGCTGAGGATCGGACAATTACACTGATGAAGGAATTCAAAAAGATGAAGCTGCCTTCCTTCAAAGGAGGAATTGAACCAATGAAAGAAAAAGTGTGGGTGTTCGGTATAGAAAAGTTATTCGAGATTTTTCCTTGTACTGAAGCCCAAAAAGTGCAACTTGCTGCCTTCACTCTCGAAGACGAGGCACGGAGGTGGTGAATGGTCACGAGAACTGTACATCAAGGATTATCATGGGATAGATTTTTAGAGCTGTTTTACGACAAGTATTTTCCTCAAAGTATGCGAGATAAGAAGGTGATTGAATTTGAGACCTTGAGACAGGGGAACAGGACTGTTGTTGAGTATGAGGCTCAATTTGCTGAATTGGCCTGCTTCGCACCACATATGGTGGATACGGACTACAAGAAGGCAAGAAAGTTTGAAGGTGGGTTATGAACTTCTATTCTTGACCAGATCAATGTGTTGAAACTACCTACGTATGTCGATATGTTGGAAAGGGCAGTGATTGCTGAAGGTAATGTTGCCACTCAAAGCCGGGTCTCGAAATGGAGAGGGAAAAGACAGAATATTCAAACCTCAAGGGGCTCAGTGACATTGCAAAGTAAGAAGTTGAATTTAGGAACTACTAGTACATCCGCCTCTACCCGTGACTCTGCACCAATTTGTCCGGATTGTGGAAAGAGACACTGTAGGATTTGTTATCGGGTAACAGAGGCATGCTTCAAGTGTGGGAAGACAGGTCATTTGGCCAGAGAATGTCCGCAAAAGAATCGACAGAATGGGAATAAAACCACCGCAAGTTTAGTTGGATCAACCCCTACCCCAACTACAAAGGCAGCTACAAAACCCACTAACACTAAAGATACTGCCAAACAAGGAAGGGTGTTTGCGCTAATTCCGGGTGACATGCAAAATATCGAGGCTATGGTATCAGGTACGTTTTCTGTTAATGGTCACTCTGCACATGTATTATTTGATTCGGGCTCTACCCATTCCTTTGTATCAAAAGCATTTGCTAGTCACTTGAATAGGCCAATGGAACCACTACCTTATGTTTTGTGTGTGTCCTCACCAACGGGGGAGTCCACGGCCTATGCATCTATTTATTTTGCATGTGAAATCCTAATTGAGGATGTTTGGGTAGATGCCAACTTTTGCCTCTTGATATGGCTCATTTTGACATAATTTTAGGGATGGATTGGTTAAGCAAGTATCACGCAACTATAGATTGTGTATCGAAACAAGTTACTTTCCAACTCCTAGGACGATCTAAGTTTATTTTTAAGGGCCAGAGGATAGTTTCCCCACCCTACCTGATTTCTACAATAAAGGCGTGTAAGTTACTACAAAAGGGTAGTCAAGGGTATTTGTGTAGTATTTTGGATAAACAATCAGTGGATGGGGGGCATTGATGCAATTCCAGTTGTGTGGGATTTTCCAGATGTGTTTCCAGAAGAGTTACCAGGGGAGCTAATCGATCGTGAAATTGAGTTTAGAATTGATATTGTGCCAGGAACTCAACCTATTTTTAAAACCCCTTACAGAATGTCTCCCATTGAAATGAAGGAGTTGAAGATCCAATTGCAAGACCTTCTTGACAAAGGATTCATTCACCCGAGCACTTCCCCTTGGGGCGCACCAGTCCTTTTTGTGAAAAAGAAAGACGGAACCCTTCGGCTTTGCGTGGATTATAGAGAGCTCAATAAAGTAACTATAAAGAATAAATATCCTTTACCCAGGATCGATGATTTGTTTGACCAATTACAGGGTGCACAAGTCTTCTCTAAGATAGATTTACGGTCTGGGTACCATTAACAAAAGGTTAAAGCTAAAGATATCGAGAAAACTGCCTTCTGGACCCGTTACGGACATTATGAATTTTTAGTTATGCCATTTGGGGTCACTAATGCGCCAGCAGCCTTCATGGATCTGATGAACCAAGTTTTTAAGCCCTAGCTGGATGACTTTGTGGTTGTATTTATTGATGATATTTTGATTTACTCAACCAGCATGGAAGCTCATGTGAGTCATCTACGGTTAACTCTTCAGACTCTTCGGGATAAGAAATTATATGCAAAATTAAAGAAATGTGAATTTTGGTTACACGAAGTAGGATTTTTGGGACATGTGGTGACAAAGGAGGGTGTTGCCATTGATCTGCTCAAGATTGAAGCTATTGTGAATTGGCCGACGCCTACTAATGTGTCAGAAATGCGTAGTTTCTTGGGTTTGGTCGAATACTACTGCCGGTTTGTTAAAGACTTTTCCACAATTGTGGTACCACTTACTCAGTTAACCCAGAAAGGTGTTTCGTTTGAATGGTCGGAGCAACGGGAATATGCCTTTCAGGAATTGAAGACAAGTTTAACTATAGCACCTGTTCTGGCCTTACCATCCGATAACGAAGGATTTGAGATTTATAGTGACGCTTCTCACAAAGGTTTGGGCTATGTACTTATGCAAAATGGGAGGGTTATTGCATATGCCTCTTGTCAACTTAAACCCTATGAAAAGAACTACCTCACATATGACCTTGAGTTAGCTGCAATGGTTTTTGCTTTGAAAATATGGCGTCACTATCTGTATGGGGCTAGATGTGAGATTTATACCGATCATAAGAGTCTTAAGTACTTCTTCACTCAAAAAGAGTTGAACATGCGACAGAAACGGTGGTTGGAGCTCATTAAGGACTATGACCTACAAATCCATTATCACCCCAGTAAAGCTAACACAGTTGCAGATGCCCTTAACCGAAAACGTATAAGGAATTTAGCGAGTTTACTCACGAGGCAGAAAGGACTATTACATGATTTGGAAAGAATGAATATGGAAATTGTGTTTCATGGCCAAGATGTGGTACTGGCAATGATGTCAGCTCAACCAATACTTTTCGAGGAAATTAAACAACGACAACTGAAAGATACATTTCTACAGAAGATTTGTGATGAACTGGGAACAAAACCAATGCCCGAGTTCATAACTGAAAATTCAGTATTGAAATTCCAGGGTAGGTGGTGTGTTCCTGACGTGCCAAAACTCAAGAAGAGAATCATGGGGGAAGCGCATAGTTCTAAATTTGCGATGCATCCTGGTAGCACAAAAATGTACCACGACTTGAAGCAGAATTTTTGGTGGTCGGGTATGAAAAGAGAAATTGCAGAATATGTTTCAAAATGTTTGCAATGTTAGCAAGTTAAAGTGGAGCACCAAAGACCGGCAGGTCTACTTCAACCCCTTCCAATTCCAGAATGGAAATGGGAACATTTAACTATGGATTTTATTATGGGTTTACCGCGAACTCCTCGAGGCATGAACTCCATATGGATCATTGTTGATAGACTAACTAAGTCAGCTCACTTTCTACCTGTAAAGACTCAATACAATGCAGATATATATAGATGAAATTGTGCGATTACATGGCATACCGGTTTCAATTGTATCCGATAGCGATCCAAAATTTGTATCAAGATTTTGGCGGGAATAGAATTGAAATTCAGTACAGCCTTCCACCCTGAAATAGATGGTCAATCTGAAAGGACTATATATACACTGGAAAACATGCTTCGAATGTGTGCTTTGGACTTCAAGGGAAGCTGGGAAACTCATCTACCATTGGCGGAGTCCCATACAACAACAGTTACCTCTCGAGTATAGAAATGACGCCCTATGAAGCTCTATATGGAAGAAAATGTCACTCTCCTGTATGCTGGACTAAAGTCGGTGACAAATCGTTGATTGGGCTAGAGATTGTGCAATTGACAATAGAGGAAATTAAAACTATTCAAGAAAGATTAAAAA
Source organism: Camellia granthamiana (assembly GCA_036172215.1). Taxonomy (NCBI): domain Eukaryota; kingdom Viridiplantae; phylum Streptophyta; class Magnoliopsida; order Ericales; family Theaceae; genus Camellia; species Camellia granthamiana. The sequence goes on along the minus strand of CM069914.1, from coordinate 5,940,125 downwards.
CCGCACAGAGTAGACAAAAGAGCTATGCAAATCACCGACAAATGGACTTGGAGTTTGAACTGGGTAATTATGTTTTTGTAAAAGTCACACCAATAAAGGGACACTCAAGATTTGGTAAAAAATGTAAGTTAGCACCTCGATACGTAGGTCCGTTTCAAATCCTGGACAGGGTAAGTCCAGTAGCCTATCGTGTTGCTCTTCCGCCGAATATGGAGCAAGTGCATGACGTATTCCATGTCTCAATGCTACGAAGTTATTTGCAAGATCCATCCCATGTTACAGACTATCATCATATCACCTTGGATGATAAATTAATTTATGAGGAGAAACCCATTCAGATTCTGGACCGACAAATGAAACAATTACGAAGTAAAGTGATTCCTATGGTGAAAGTAGAATGGCAAGAGCATTATGGAAAAGAAGGTACCTGGGAACAAGAGGAGGAAATGAGACAATGGTACCTAAAGTTATTTTTGACCTAAGGTAAAACAAGTTTGGGGACCAAACTTATTTAAGGGGGGAAGAGTGTAATAACCCGACCCTCTTATATGCTTTACATCCCTAGTTCTATGAGAAATTACATGTTTAATGTGAAATTCCAAGCAAAGTTATGCTTACATGTGTGAATTGTTTGACCATGTTTTTCAATCTGTTGATTATTGGAACACATCTGTTAAAATTAAAATGTTAACTAGGAAATTTAAAGCCGTAGAGGCGCGATAAACTGAAATTGAGTATGTGAGCATGCTAGTGGAAATTTTTAAAGCTACTTGGGAGGTTTAATTGAAAACTTATTTTGTCTGATTCGCTAAGGCTTGTTTGGCAAGTCTAGAAGTTGAAGACTTACTTATGTGTTATATAAGTCTCTTTATGAACTCATCTCCTTATATATATGGAGTGGGGAATTCTAGAGAACACCCAAGAAAGAGAGAAAGAAGAGGGAAGAAGAGGGGCTCATCAAGGGGGAAGATTGAAAGAATTAAAAAGGGTTTTGAGGCTAGAGTTCAAGGTATGTACAACCTAACTAGAACATCCTAATCTCTCTCTCTATTTTATTTGGGAAGGAAATCTTTACATTCATGTAAGTTAGGGTTATAACAAGAGCCTTGCTTATGGAATTTGGTTGCTTTGGTAGATGATCCTTGGGATTGGGGGTCGTTTTGAGCTATGTTTCTTTGGTTCTACACATTTTAAGCTCACTCATACATCTTGATGTTTATAGAGATATATTGTGATAAACCAAGCATGGTTGAAATGTAAAGAATTTGAGATGTATACATATGAATTTAAGAAGAGAATAGATTGATTATGTTTGTGATTCATGTTCCTTGTGATAGTATGCCATGATATTGAGCTAATTTGCCCTATCTTATACCTTGTAATGGGTTTGGTGAATTGAGTTTTGTCTAGGTTTCAGACTGCCAAAACAGAGCAAACGACCGCACGTGCGGGGCCTATGGCGCACGTGCGAAAGGCACGGCCGTACATGTGGGGCTTACAGCCGCACGTGCGGAAAACAAGAGAGAAGGGTTGAACTACACTACAAAAAAGGCACGTGCGGCCCGCATGTGCGGCGAGGACTTCCGCACGTGCGGCCCAAGTTAGAAAATTTTGAAACTTTCTTTCGCTCTTCTCGACTCTTTGAATGTGTTGTTATGTCCGTTCGATGTTCCTATAATGTATTTAATTACATGAAATGTAACGAATCGAATAAGTGAGAACTGATAGGAAACTAAGAATAGTGATATGCTTACGATTTATGTGCTATGTGTAGGCCATCTGCAGGAGTGAACCAGCGTTCAACCTCATCACTGTGAGTGATAGTAGCATGACATTATGCTCTGTTCAAGTTTTGTGTTTATATATGTTCTTCAAGATCTTATTCACTTTTGTGAGTACCCTATATTTTATGCGATATGTCTGATATATGTTTGAGCTTGAACATGTGAGATATAAACCTAAGGTCGTTCTGCTTGCTAATACGGTGGGCCCCAAGCCGTTTTGTTAACATGATGGGCCTAAGGCCGTTTTGCTATTATAATGGGCCTAAGGCCATTCTGTATTCTATTGTGCCTAAGGTCGTTTTGTCTTATGTGGGCCCAAGGCCATTTAGAAAAGAAAAAACGAGTGAGATTATGAATTGTGAATATGCACTGTTAACCCATGTTCGTACTTTTAATTTGTTTGTACTACTATCATTCACTGAGTCTTGCTCACTATACCTTCCTGAATGTTTTGCAGGTAACCAGCTCGTGAGTCAAACCTAGGTCAGCCCAGAAGCCTGTAGTTGAATCCGTTTTGTTGAGTCACCCAAAGTGACTCTTTGTTTTATTTTGGAAGCCCCTATGATGGCATGTTTTGTTAACTGGGAAAGTTAGATATGTATGTAAATGTTGCCAACGCTAAACATTTTGGGTTGGTTCCCTTTTGCACTCAGTAATGTGAATGGTGTGTGGAATGCTATATGTGTATAGTAATGGTATTTACACACAACTCAATGAATGTTTTATCTTTCTATTATTTTGCTTTCGTTCAGGCCCCGGTATTGAGTAAACTTTAAGATGTTTCTAAATTGAGGCCTAAGGTTAGGTCGGTCATGTCCAAACTTCCAGGGGTAGGTTTAGGTCGTAACATGTGGTTTCAACTGCCTAGATCCATATGCGACCACCTTTCCATTTTGCATGAGCACGCAACCTAACCTTTTTTTAGACGCATCGCAATGCACAGTGTACCCCACCTCCCGTTCCGGGATGGTCGAAATTGGTGCACTAGTCAATCTTTTCTTTAGTTCTTGGAAGGATTTTTTGTAAGCTTCGTCCCACTCATACTTTACTCCTTTTTGTGTCAAACGAGTCATTGGTCTGGCTAGTTTGTAGAAATCTTGGATGAACCTTCGGTAGTAACTAGCCAATCCTAAGAAACTGCGAATTCCTGACACAGATTTTGGTTGTCTCCCATCTAAGATAGCTTCCACCTTGGTTAGATCCACCGCAATCCCATTCTCAGATACTACATGCCCTAAGAATTTCAATTTATTTAACCAGTACTCACATTTGTTTGCCTTGGCATACAACAGATTGTCCCTAAGAACTTGAAGGACAATCTTTAAATGTTACTCATGCTCTTCTTCAGACCTTGAATATACCAAGATGTCATCAATGAACACTACTACAAAATGGTCAAGATATGGTGTGAGTTAGGCTCATAAATATTGTCGGCGCATTGGTTAGTTCGAAGGGCATTACTACAAACTCGTAGTGGCCATATTTGGTTCAAAAGGTAGTTTTTGGTATATCCTCCTCCTTGACTCATAGTTGATGGTAGCCTGACCTAAGATCGATCTTTGAATAGTACCTTGAGCATCTAAGTTGATCAAAAAGATCATCAATCCTTGGGAGTGGGTATCGGTTCTTGATTGTGACTCGGTTAAGTTGACAATAATCGATGCATAGCCTTAACGACCCATCCTTCTTTTTAGTAAATAGCACGGGTGCTCTCCATAGTAAAGTACTTGGCCTCATGAATCCTTTTTCGAGCAACTCCTGCCATTGCGTCTTTAATTCTCGCAGTTTCGCTGGTGCCATACGATATGGGGCCATGGATATTGGAGTAGTTCCAGGTTGTAGCTCAATACTAAAGTCTACCTTCCGGGTTGGTGGCAATCCCAGTAATTCCTCAAGAAATACATCTACATATTCACATACTACTCATGGAAGTTCTAATTCTGCTTGGTCACCCTCATTTAAAATCAAACTTGTTATCTTACCCGCAAGTTGATCGTGCCACTGCGTCCTACGTTTTGTTGAAGTCATGGAGTCTAGTTTATCGCCCTTAAACTAAAAATGTGTTCCGTCAGGCGTGTGAGCTACTACTTTCCTTTGACAGCAATCGATCACTGCTCGGTGGGTAGACAACCAGTCCATGCCTAAAATGATATTGAAGTCTGACATTTCCATGACACAAAGGTCGCAAGTTAAACGTAGGTTCTGTAACACCCGCATCCTTTAATCTATTGGAGAGTGTATTTAATTCCCTTATTTTCACTTTTAGGAGTCTTTGGAGTTGTTGAATGTTGGTTTTGGAGGAGTATGATCCGATTTAAACTCGTTGGGTTTGTTTGTTTGCGCTTGTTCTTGTCAAAAAGTTCCTTGGGAACTTAGAAATTCTATTCTGGGGTCAACACTAGCCTTCCTAAGGGTCGACCCTTACTTGTAGGTGAAGTTTCTGGAGGTGTTGTTGGAATTTAAGGTCGACACCAGCCTTGGTGGTGTCGACACCTACCTCGTGTTGCTGTCCACAAGGGTCGACACTAGTTTGGGAAGGGTCGACAATTGTATATTGCAGAATCTGGGTATTAGTTGCTAGAATTTAGGGTTGACCCTTCCTGTCACGCCCCAAACCCGCCCCTAAAATTTTGGGCATGACCACCTCAAAAATTGGACATAAAACCTGATAAATATAACCTATGGGGCCTGAATGGAAGCATTAATATCATATAATATATCCATTGAGCTACCACTAACATGCCAGGATCACAAATAGAACATAATGCAGATAAATATACAGAGACGCACATGGAGATAGCTAAATACATATACATATACAGACCCAGCCCTTAAGATCGGGCATATAGCGAAAACATGGGAAGATATACCGATTACATACATATCAAGCTTAATAGACATTTAGGGTACAAATTAATAACTTAGTAAAACTCCATAACATGAGCGGTCATCTTCTAAGGGTTTGTATACTCAGGGATTGACAACTGGGTAACGGGAGCCACAGGCTAAGGCTGACCTCCAGGTTGAGTGCCTACAGAGACAGACATAAAATAAAGTGAGTCAAGCTCAGTGAATAATAGTACATAACAATTCAATATTCAACATGAATTATAATACATATTCGTGTATTTATCAATAAAGAGCACATATGGTTAACGACATCATGTAATTAAGTCTCAGACAGTCATGGGTCCAGTTTTCTTAACATAATGACTTTAAGTCCAGTAATAACAGAACGGCCTTAGGCCCAATAATAACAGAACGGCCTCGGGCCCAATAATAACAGAACGGCCTCGGGCCCAATAATATCAGAACGGCCTCGGGTCCAATAATAACAGAACGGCCTCGGGCCCAATAATATCAGAACGGCCTCGGGCCCAATAATAACAGAACGGCCTCAGGCCCAATAATATCAGAACGGCCTCGGGCCCAATAATAACAGAACGGCCTTAGGCCCAATAATATCAGAACGGCCTCGGGCCCAATAATAACAGAACGGCCTCAGGCCCAATAATAACAGAACGGCCTCGGGCCCAATAATAACAGAACGGCCTCGGGCCCAATAATAACAGAACGGCCTCAGGCCCAATAATAACAGAACGGCCTCAGGCCCAATAATAACAGAACGGCCTCGGGCCCAATAATAACAGAACGGCCTCAGGCCCAATAATATCAGAACGGCCTCGGGCCCAATAATAACAGAACGGCCTCAGGCCCAATAATAACAGAACGGCCTCGGGCCCAATAATAACAGAACGTACAATTATGTACGTATATCTTTACAACATTTCATTCTCATTGAGTTCCAATCAATACATATGCTAATATCGTAACTGACGGAAAGCAGAACGTTATTAACAGACATTATGTCACAAAACTTACATTAAGTCAAACAGAAGTTAATATCCTGTCATAGCATAGCATAACCGGAACAGTAATAGAAATAACTTGAGGCCACATATAACATTGCCATATGCTTAATAAGGACAGAGTAACGCACATTCTACGTGAGTCTCATCTTAATGTTAAACATTTGTATGCATGTCATAGGTTCTTAATGACCTCGGATTCACATGTACCACAACGGAATAATTCCAATTTCGTACAGATACTTGGTTTAAAGGTGAACATAATTCCATTTCTTTATTAAGCAATCACGCGGATTTACTTTTAGATAATAGAGAATTATCATTCGTCATTGACAGAACAAATTCATTTAAAGTCATACCGATGTAAGCCATTCTTTCCACGTTCACATTGACTTTCAATCAGTATAAATGTTCATGTGACATGTTCGTGTAACACTTACAAGAAACAGAGCGTTAGTGATAATAATTATCAGTGATAAATAAAATGTACATCTTCGTACTATTACTCACAGTGCATTGGTGGAGCATTTAGTCCTCCCGAAGCGTGTCCTACACACATATGAAGTCACTCATTAATTCCTTAAATCATTTCCCCTAATTTCCTTTATCATTTTAATATGATTTACGATGCCCATAACAAGGTTTATTCGTAATTTCTAACATTATTTCGAAACATCTCAGAAACCCAATTAAACTTGCACACATATAATTCAATCCACCACTTCCATGATTCTATTTTCAATTTGGGCAAACTCATTATTTATCATCACCAATTAATCTAGGGTTTCAAGAAAATGAGGATTTCTAACAAGAAATAAAACCTCTTAAATCATTACCTTTAATTCCAATTTCCCCAATGATTCTACATCTAGGATTCTCAATCCATCATTTAAATCTACCAATTTAACTCCCAACATCACAATCCCTAAACCCCCAATTCTCATACTAGATATTATATGCTCAAAAATAGAAATTTGTACATTTATACCAAGAAAATATCACAAATCTATCTATTGATAAAGGTATTGAAGAGAACTAGAACTCCTACCCCAAAAATCAAGCAAGGAGCAAAGCTTTGAGACGAATCCTCCAAAATCCCGAAATTCCAATCGGTTGAAAATGTTCACCTTCTTGCCTTCTTCATTTCTTGGTAGAAGATCTTGATCAAACTTAAGGGAAATGATGAGGATTTGGGATCAAAACCCTAGGGTTTTCGGACCTAAGGAGAGGGGAGTGAAGAGAGAAAAGAAAAATATCAAGAATGATCTAGAAATCCCGTTTTTAAAGCTGCTGTCCCGCAATTCCCGCTCGAGCGGACTGATTTCCGCTTGAGCGGACCTGCCCTCTGCACAGTTTTCGAAACTTTGAACAGGTATAACTCTCCCATCCGGACTCCGTTTTAGGTCGTTCTTGTGTCCAAATTGAAGCCCCGGAAATAAGCTTTCCAATGGTTCTTACCTCACATCCAAACTCAAAGTGTGGAAAAAGAAAAGGTCAATTGAGTGACGGTTGGTCGCAAATGAATTATTCAAACTAAAGTTTCTGATCCAATCTTACTCTATCATCATATTACCATCACAATCAATACCCCAAAATAAAATAAGGAGGTTCCAAATACATTATTAAAAATATCTCAGACGAACCCACGTGCCTCAAAATTCAAGCTCACCAAGCGACCCGCTCGAGCGCCCCATTTTGCGCTCGAGCGCTCAGACGAACAAAGACATCCGCTCGAGCGTTCACTTCTACGCTCGAGCGGGAATCTACAACCCTCAGAATCTCGGCAGTCTACAAAAATATACTGGAAGCTGCATAAGTCCGCTCGAGCGGCCACTCCTCCGCTCGAGCGGAGGGAGAAATTTCTGGGTCGTGACACTTCCTATCCAAGGGTTGACACCTTTGTTCCTGCCAGCATTGTCTTTTCTTGTTGAAGGGTTGACACCACCACACCAAGGGTCGACCCTTGCGTGTTTATTTTCAGATTGTGGGTCCAAATGGGCCCTACCTTTGGGGGGTTTTGGGCTTATTGGCTACTTTTTTACTACTAGAAATAGATCCTAACCACTTCTCTCCCATTATTTTTCCTCTCCTTTCTCTTCAAGGCCGTGAGTTCTCTTCTCTTGCTCAAAAACTCAAACTTTTTCACTTAGATCTTTAGATCTACTCACCTAGAGTGATCTTTTCATCTTGGTCCTTTGAGAAACATTGTAAACCTCGTCAATGGCATCCTTTTGGTCCGATTAGTTCGTGGTTTCATCGCCATTGATTTTTGGGTCGTCATCTCTTGGCTTCAAGAGGTAAGGGTTTCTAGTTCTCTTTCAATACCCTCATTTATAGATTGATTTGTGGTATTTTCTTTATATAAATACAAAATTTTATATTTTTATGCATATTGTGATGAATCATGAGATTGGGGGGCTAGGGTTTGAAGAGAGTTGGGTTTATTTATTGGGTTATGTTCTTGGATCATAAGTTTGGGTGTGAAAGTAATAGAAAGGGTTGGAATAAAATGTGTTTTTGTGAAAAGCTTTAATTTCTCTTAAAAACCCTAGTTTGGCTTATGAAGATAGATGATGGTTTTGCTTAAATTGATAGTAGAATCATGGAATTGAGGTGTTAAATTACACATGTACAAGTTTAATTGAATTTTTAAAGAGTTTGAAAATTTATGTAAAAGTTGCGATTGAGCCCTCATTGTGATATTTTAAATTATGTTATAATATGAACCAAACTTGGGGAAAATAAATTACTAATGGTAAGGATGATGTGAGAATTGTGATAAAATGATGAAGTGAATATTTAAGAATCTTATTGTGTTATGTTGAATTACATTGCATTGAGTTATGTTAAATTGTGTTAAGTCAAGGTTGGGTTAAGATGAGTGTGAGTAACAGCAAATGGGAGATTGTGAAATATGATGGTGTTACGTGAAGGAGTTGTATTGAAGAAATTAATGTTAGAGATTTAATTTATAGCTTGACATAGTAATTGATAATCGATGTGTTGTGAAAATTGAATTGGAAGACTTGATAATAATATGGAAGAGTAAAGAAATAGTTTGAACCCAAGAATTATGAACACATGAATGACTTGGAGGGTAATAGAAAAAGGTAGTGGAACATAATGTGTACTTGTTATGTAAATGGAATTTTAACATATGGTGGATGCGTTTTGAACTAATGTGTTACGGGAATATTGGATGATGTGTTGGCTTTGCCCACTAATCACAATGACGGATGACTTGATAAAATTTATGGAATGTAATGTTATTTCGAGGTCCGTTTCTCGCCGTATTTTGAGCTGGCAAAGCGTGGCACTTGAAATAGGTTCCGCCTTCTTTCTAGAGTAATGCTCGGTAAAGCGTGTGGTATGTTGGGATATGTAAAGGTTCCGCATTCCTTCCGGCTTGTGACCAGTAAAGCGTGAGATTCTGCGTTCCTTCCGGCTTGTGACTGGTAAAGCGTAAGGTTCCACCTTCCTTCCGGCTTGTGACCGGTAAAGCGTGTGACTCATGGAGATGACTTGTTAATGGACCCGGTGTTTGATATGACATTATTTGACAGAATGGAAAAAGAGATGGTAATTGGATTAGAGGTTGGTGATGATGGACTCATTGGATTGCTTGTGACTATAAGGGAAAATTATGAGTCTCGTTTTGTAAATAATTGAGACACTGTGTTAAAAAAGGTTTGTTATTCTTGTATTATGTTTGAACTCTAATAGATAATGCAAATGTGGATGTGATGTAGTTGTAATATGTTGGATTATAATTGATAATGCAAATGTAGATGCGATGTAGTTGTAATATGTTGGATTATAATTGATAATGCAAATGTAGATGTGATGTAATTGTTATTGAATATAGAGGAAATTTGGATTTCTACATTAACGAGTTACAGCAAATATGAATAGACTGGTGGGAATGGAGTGTGTGAGGGTTGTTTTGAGTATTAAGGGAAATTGAACTTGAGGTTATGGTGTTATAATTAATGTAATTAGTAAAAAGGAAAAACGGAAATAAAAAGGAGGAATGTTAAGATGGAAAATTAAATGAGGAATACTTTGGAATTGGTTAATAAATTTAAAATGATGTTATTCCTTAAGCATGTTTGTTTTCAAAAAGGATTTATGGCTTTCTGATAATAAGGGATAGTTTTTATGGCAGAAAGTTTTCCTTAATTGTTCAAATAACTTTTGAGAAAAAGGCACTCTACGTATCATATTTTGAAATTACAAAAATGCCACTTTACTATATGGTATCACCCTACATTCATGATCATTTCTATCTATAGGATGGTTATTGATTTTGAACTATGAGATTCCTACTGGGCAATTGTACTCACCCCTTGTTGTTTCATTTTTCTTACAGGAAGAGAATTCAAATTGATTGGTTAGAGGATTAAGAAGTTCACGTGTCTACTATGTGTAATTTCATAGTAGATGTGCAAGAATGAATTTTGTACATTGATGTTTGTAATTATTTATTTGTAACTCCGTAGCGGGAGCTTGGTATGTATTATTATTATTGCTGTATTCATCATGAGAGAGAACATGTAATATTATGTTTCTATTACTCAAGGGTAATAGATATTTGTAATTGAAAAAAAAAAGGACCTAAATTACAGGCTTTTGGTAATGTTTCCGAGTGATTAAAAATTGGGGCGTGTCAGGTTCAACACTCCTATTTTACAATCCTTACAGATTAACCCCATCCGAACGCACTCTCTCATAGGTGATATTACACTTACGGCAGTTTTTAAGGGTTCACATACAAGTTCTAATGACTTAGCACTGGCAGAGGATATAACAGAATGTAATGCACTAGTATCAAATAAAACATGCACCCAAGAATTATATAGCACTAGATTACCCTCAATTACAAATGGGTCTGTTTCTTCCTCTTGTAAGGCAAAGACTCTGCCGGTTGCCTTCTAGTTGCCACTGGTTCTAGCATTCTGAGTTCCTCCACTCTTCTGGTGATGTTGCCCAGTAGATCCTGTCTTGTTTGTCCAAGGCTTCTATCCACCCAATGCTTGGGCATTTGCTTCGGAACCTCCTCTCTGGTATCCTGATAGAGGGAGTTAGGGGCATTCACTCTTTTTGTGCCCTAACTGCTAGCAATGAAAGTACTGGAGTTGTCCTGCTGGCCTTGGTTGATAACAACCTCCCTTCTAGATTTGTTGTTGTAGTTATTACCGTTGCTGTTGTGGTTGTGGTCTTAAGTAGGGCTTCCGGGCCATATTTCCCTTCTGGTTCCTCTAAGGTCCTACAGACGTCTGACCCCCCTTTCCACTTGTTCCAAGTTTTCCTAGTGTCGGCTACTTGCCTTTTAGATTCTAATGTAGTTTCCAACACCTCGGCATATGAGTGGAGTCGTTGCAGGATAACTCTTTCCCTGATTGTATGGTCCAGCCTCCACTCAAACATCCTTGCTTTCTCTTCGTCATTTGCTACATATGTAATTGCATAACGGGCTAACTCTTCAAATTTTGCAGCATATTGAGTTACAGTCATATTTCCTTGCTCCAGGTTTTGGAATTCCCCGACTCGTTCTCGGCAAACTGTACTTGGAAAGTATTTATTCAGGAACAATTCTGTTATCCTAGGTAGGCAACCCAAGAAGGGAGGGGGGAGCGAATTGGGTTATTTAAAAAAATTTACAATATTAAAATTTATAAACACAATACTCAGAATTTTAACAAATAAAAAACAGAATAATAATTATCAATATAAAAGTAAGAGAGATAAGGAGAGAAAATCAAACACTGAGATTTATAGTGGTTCGGCAAGCCAGGCCTACGTCCACTCCCTAAGGAATCTCCTTGAGAATTTCTTTACTATCAAAATGAATTAATACACCACCAACTCTTCACTAAGATTGTGGATATTGCACAGGACTTACTCTTATCTATTGAGCCTCACTCAACAATAAATACCTCACCCTTACAAAAATCTCTCACAAAAATAATGAATAAAAATAAGTGGTACTTGAACCATCTTTTACAATAATTTTCCCACAAAGAGTAGATATGAGAGTGTAAGAACAACAGCTACACTTAGATCTGAAAGTGAAAGAGCAGAATACAATATACTCAAAATTTTGGAGCACACAGAAATTTTTTCTCTTCAAGTTCTTGATTTTTCTCTAGATACAACACTTCTATTTATACTCAAAAATATACCCATTGGAAGTAGGACACTCATTGCTGACGTCATGGATTACATGGGCAAGCTCCTTGATTTCAAATAGACAGCAAATGATAATGTTTGAAAAAATGATAAAAGTAAAACCATCTTTTCCCTTTTTTCTTTTCAAACATGGAGCCACCGTTTGGAGGCAAATTGAACATTATAAATAATATAATACAATTATCACATCTTTGAATTCAAACAAGCAAATGATTTTGCTCCATCTTTTTCTTCTTGTTTTATTATAGTATATATATATATATTTATTTGTGTGTGTGACATGATATAATCAATGTATTGTAAAAAATCTAGTTGCTCATGTGATGTATTCTACTTATATTATATGCATTATATATAATATTCTAATAAAATATTTGCATATACAGTCAAATCTCTTTATCTAATATTTATGATACATCTAAACATATATATCCTTTTTAAATTTCTATATATGTTGTAGAGATTTTAAAATAAATATAACCTATCACTCCATGTGGATATATCACTTTTGTCAAAAGAAGACAACTCATCAATATCAAATTTATCAAAATAATACAACCAATCAATATCAAATTTGTCAAAATATGAATACTGATCAACCTAATTTTTCAAAAAGTGAATAGTAGAGTTTTGAAAAATATTTTTATTTAAATAATATTTAACAAATATACATTTTAAACAGATAATATTTTATGTCAAATAATATAAAATATGTATATCATTTACAAATTTTCAATTAATATTTTAGACATCATCAAAATTAAACAACATGATTAACTATCTCCCCATTTTTTATGATGGCAATATTTGTATGGATTTGACACAAAATAAAAATCAACAAGTTATTTGATAATTTTGCAAAATAATTTTGCAATATAAGATATTTAAAGCACATGCATGCACAGCAATTCAAAATCATATTTTTTCTCCCTCTTTGACATCATCAAAATAAAATATGGAGATATGAAACAAACACATTTAATAAAATATTCTGAGATGCCAAAAATATAATAATGGTCATTGGGTCTTGCCGAGATCATTGTGGGGATTTTGGAGCATCTCTGGATCACAAAATGTTGACAAACAAAAGATTTAAGCAAATATGCATCGAGTATTAGATCGATGGAGTGTATAAAAAGTGATAAGAATGATAGGCAAAGATATGAACTTATCAAGTGTTAGAGAAAAAAATTTGTGTTCCCTTCTTGTGTAATCATGTTGTTCCTTACCTTAGCCATCAATGGTTCGGACATGCATGAGGTGCTTGTAATGCAAGCAAATGAGAGGTTACCAGTGATGCAAGCACACACTATTCTTGTAAATGAGAGTCGGAATGATATCGATGCTATTAATAACACTATGGCTTTGAGTAGACAGGTAATGACTGCAGTTTTCAATATGGCTCAACGATTACAAGCAAGAATACAAGAAAATCAACAATGGAGAGATGATATGTGCTTTGTAAAACAACAACTAGCTAATATTCTTAAGGAGAAGAGAGAGTTAGAAAGGAAAAATGCGTAGTTGGAGAATGCGATGCAATATAACGTAACGGTTATAATGCCAAGACTCACAGAAGTCGAAAATAGAGAGAGGCATGTAAAAGAGGCTCATGAAAAATTGTTGAGAGAAGTGAAATGAAAAAATCTGTGAAGCCTTCTGAAAACGTACATCTAATTGAATAATATTTTCTCTTTTTGAAATAAAATTGCAAGCATTTCTCCTCTTTATATATATATATAAATTCTATTTTTGCAACCAAAAAAAAAAATTTGTTGGTGCAGATAAGGAGTAGTGCAAATAAGGAGTAAAAAAGAAGTATATATACTCCCCCTAAAATTATGCACAGAATATACAAACGCCTCCTTTTTATTTATTTATTTTTTTTATATAATAATTGTTAATCTCAAAATATATGAATCTCCCCCTAAATTAATGCACTAAAAATTACATAAATTGGAAGAAATAAATTACCAATCTATAATACCAAGGGCCATTAAGATCCGGCCATAAACAACTACACCACGTGCACTAGCATAAAAAGAAAAAAATACTAATAAAAACAATTTCTTCAGGCAAGGTAGAAGCAATCATTATTAAATCCAAGAGAGTTTGGAGCACATACAACAGGATAAAAAATATAACACAGTACAAAAATAGTTTTAACATGTTGATCGGTGATGACCTTGATGATCGGAAAGAATGGAGAAGATTGTGTACATCGGTGATGAATTTTTGTAGATCGGTGATGGATCTTGGTGGATCAGTAACTAATCTTGACGGATCGGTAACTGATTTGGATGAATCGAAAATGATGTTGAAGATCGGTGATGGAAGTAGAGCCGTGATGGATCTTGGTAAGTCGATGAGGAATTGGACTGGAAGATGGTAGTGATGAAGGTGATGGATGATGTTGTGGATGGTGGAGCTGGTTGTGGACGATGGTGAGGATGAATGTCGTGACCCGAACCCGCCCCTATGGGTTAAGGACATAACCGGCCAGTAATCAAGGGATTACCTACGGCCTCAAACCAAACAAGACATATCGCATCAGAGTAAAGGGGCCAAACGGAAGCAAATTTAAAACTTTTGTCCATAGAGCTGTGTTTACATGGCACATCATAACAATCCATATATATATACCTGTTAATAACTCACATCAAAGGGATAATAACACAAAGTTCTGTACATACACAGGATCATTCAAGTCTAAGTCAGTCAAACCCAAGATTTATATACAAAGGAAATCTGCCGTTTTCGCCAATATAACAAAACTATATCAAAAGAACAAAAGAGGCGAAGACAAGTCTCGTGCGTGAGACGTTTGGGCTGACTCTCTAAAACCTTGACTGTTTCTCACACATTTCACCGAGGTTGGGTTTGGACGTCCCTCGGCTCACCTACATAGACATGAATGAGCGTGAGCGAAAGCCCAGTAAATAATATCAAATAAGGAAGATACATGAACAATCTTTGAAACAGTTACATCAGACGGCCTTGGGCCCAATTCATGTTTCTATTTAATGTATAAATCGACTAAAGTTCTAGACGTATCAAACGGCCTCGGGCCCAATTAGCTCATACCCGACGGCCTTTGGCCCAATCATTCAGATTCGACAGCCTTCGGCCCAATCGTTCATATCCGATGGCCTTTAGCCCACTCGCTCATACCAAACTATCATTCATGTCAGACGGCCTTTGGCCCAATCATTCATATGTCAGACTATCATTCATGTCAGACTATCAATCGTGTTAGACGGCCTTTGGCCCAATCATTTATATGTCAGACTATCATTCATGTCAGACTATCATTCGTGTCAGACGGCCTCTGGCCTAATCATTCATATGTCAGACTATCATTCGTGTCAGATGGCCTTTGGCCCAATCATTCATATATGTCAGACTATCATTCATGTCAAACTATCATTCGTGTCAAACGGCCTTTGGCCCAATCATTCATATGTCAGACTATCATTCGTGTCAGACGACCTTTGGCCCAATCATTCCTATGGCATAACAAATATTTGCCACCAATTCAATGTAACAAACTTACAAGACTTATATGAAAATAAGCAATTGGACAAATAACATACTTTAGATATCTTTATTAAGATATTACTCACAGTGATTTGCCGGTGGATTTGCCCTCGTGCTTGACCCTACACATTTCATGAACTTAATGGGTCACAAACGATTCATTCCGTTCTTAATTCATATATTCCTCTTAGGCTTCGTTCTTATCCTTTTAACTCATTTACAATGCTTAATGCATGCCTAAGAGCGCTTAGAGGTGGAAGAGAACGGAAAATGAAACTCAATTCAGCTTTCTAAAATTTCAGAAACAAGGTTCCCCACTCGAGCGTGAACGTCCCTGCTCGAGCAGACATCATTGACTGCAAAATTGTTGGGAGCTTGCATTTCACGCTCGAGCGGCACTTTCCCCACTTGAGCGGACATGCCAAATTCTGGGTTCCTAAATTGTTCTTAAGGCTCGAACTTGCATTCAAACTCAAATAACTTGCATACCACGACTTATACTTCACATGCAAACCTTCTAACATGATAGAAATGCTAGATTAGAACATTATGAAGCTTAATTTCCATGAATTACTTACATACACACACGATTCATATCAAACCCATCATCAATACTTCAATTTCATGCATCCAACACTCATGCTTCTATGAATTGCACTTGCATGTGAATTACAACTTCCATTTTCAACTTAGATGATACAAATGATGATCAAGAGCATGAACTTTAACAACAATTCTACATGGATCATATTTTTCATACTCAATTATACAACTTCATGGAAAATTCTTACATGCATGTACATATAAGCTTTAAATTCTTCAATTTCATTTCAATTTATGTTCTTGATTACCCAACTAGCTTGAATACACAAATTTACAAACTTATACTCATGAATCCATGCTCAAATGCTCACCTAGAGGTTCAAATCTTCCAAATTATAGCTAATTCTTGAGTTACACTCCAAGATCTTCAAGCTTCTTGAGCAATTCATCAGCTTAAACTCCCTCTCTCTCTAACCGGCACACTCTCTCTCTCTCTAGAGTGCAATTTCAGACTTGAGCTCAAAACCAAATGAATATAAGTGTAATAGAGTCCCTTTTATAGTCTCACACTTAATCAAATTGATTAAGGTTAATAATAGTGCCTAATTAATCGTTCTGAATCTAATTATTTTGATCCGAATAAATTTTCAATTAAATTTCACTGTAGGCTCTAAAAATTACGCTAATCACAATGGTGTAGTCAATTTCGGTTTCTGTGGCTGACAAGGGCTTCAATTTTCAGTTTATAACAGTAAGTTGTACAGATATTCCTACGGTGAACAGACAGAAATTCAAAACCACATATATTCATATAAATGGCACCCAAAATCATATCAAACACATAATCGCAATCACAATTAAGATCAATTAGCATAATATGGACCAGGGTTATCACAGTCTTCGCTCCTTTAGAAAGTTTGGTCCCCCAAACTTATTTTACCTTCGTCGGGAAACAAATGTGGATAGCGTAGTCGCATTTCATCCTCTTTTTCCCATGTGGCATCCATCACATAGTGTTCTTTCCATTCCACTTTCACCACTGGGATGGACTTGCTTCTCAATTGTTTCACTTGCCGGTCAATGATTCGTTCTGGCCATTCAGCGTACTCCATATTTTCATCAAGAGCTACCCGGTGGTAATCAATCACATGAAACGGATCTCGAAGATAGCCCCTCAACATTGATACATGAAACACGTTATGGATTTGTTCGAATCCCGGTGACAAAGCGACTCGATAAGCAACTGGACCAAGCCTTTCCAGAATTTGAAACGGCCCAATGTAACGGGGCGACAACTTACCCTTATTTTCAAACCTGACCTAGCCTTTCATCGGAGTCACACGGATAAACACATGGTCACCAACCTCATACTCGAGAGGTCTTCTTCGAACATCTGCATAATTCTTTTGTCGGTCCTGAGCTGTTTTCAGCCTTTGTTGAATAATTTTGATCTTCTCAGAAGTGTCTTGCACAATTTCAGGCACAAGAAGAGCTCTATCCCCGACTTCTGTCCAACAAATTGGTGATCTACACCTTCTACTATACAAAGCCTCGTATGGTGCCATACCGATGCTGGAGTGGAAGCTGTTATTGTATGCAAACCCTGCGAGTGGCAAATAATCTTCCCAACTCCCTTGAAAATCCAAGGCACACATCCTTAGCATATCTTCCAAAGTTTGTATTGTCCATTCTGATTGTCCGTCTGCCTGTAGGTGGAATGCGGAACTAAACCTCAATTCTGTCCCCATAGCCCTTTGCAAACTTTTCCACAATCTAGACACAAATTTCGGATCTCTATCCGAGACAATAGATACCGGAACTCCATGTAAACGAACAATCTCATCAACATATATAGTAGCCAGCCTATAAGCATCAAATGTAGTTCTAACAGGTAGAAAATGTACAGATTTAGTCAGTCTATCAACCACAACCCAAATAGAATCCATACCTCAAGGAGTCCGAGGTAGACCAACAACGAAATCCATAGTCACATGCTCCCACTTCCATTCAATAATAGGGAGAGGTTGAAGTAGACCGCTCGGTTTTTGATGTTCAGCTTTAACTTGCTAACATTGAAGACATTTGGACACATACTCTATAATTTCTTTCTTCATTTTAGGCCACCAATAGCTTTGTTTCAAATCCCGATACATTTTGTTATTGCCCGGATACATAGCAAATACTGACTTGTGAGCTTCATCCAAAACTCTTTTCTTTAGCTCCGGAATATCTGGGATACACATTCGGTTTTGAAATCTCAACACTTCGCCTTCAATGCTGAACTCTGCTTTCGGACTTGTCTCAAATTCATCAATGACTTTCTTAAGGAATTCATTCTCTTTTTGTTTCTGTTTAATCTTATCAATGATTACCGGTTCGGCTAAAATAGCAGCTATCAATCTGCCCTGTTCACACAGTACCATTTTAATTTCAGACTTCTCAAAATCTTGCGAGATCTCTTTCTGTTCAGTAAGCAAACAAGCCATACCCCCCATCGACTTTCTACTTAGGGCATCGGCAACTGTATTAGCTTTCCCGGGATGATATTGGATTTCAAGATCATAATCCTTTATCAGTTCAAGCCACCTCCTCTACTGCATATTTAGCTCTTTCTGTGTAAAGAAGTATTTCAGGCTGTTGTGATCTGTGTAGACTTCACATTTTGCCCCATACAAATGGTGCCGCCAGATTTTCAAAGCAAAAACAATTGCGGCCAATTCTAAATCATGTGTTGGGTAGTTCTTCTCATGTGGCCTCAACTGCCGAGAGGCGTAGGCAATTACCCTTCCGTTCTGCATTAGTACACAACCCAAACCTTTATAAGATGCATCATTGAAAATTACAAAGTTTTCCGTACCTGTGGGCAATGTCAATACTGGTGCAGTGGTCAGTCTCGTTTTCAGTTCATGAAAGGCAGATTTTGTTTCATCATTCCATTCAAATGGTTGCCCTTTGCGTGTCAGTTGGGTAAAAGGTACAGCTATCCTTGAAAAGTCTTTCACAAACCTCCTGTAATACCCGGCTAAGCCCATGAAACTGTGGACCTCTGTTACATTTGTCGGTGTAGGCCAATTCACAATTGCCCCTATTTTCTGTGGGTCCACTGAAATCCCCTCTTTGTTGATAACATGCCCTAACAAAATAACTTCATCTAACCAAAAATCACACTTCTTTAGTTTAGCAAATAATTTCTTTTCTCTAAGTGTTTGTAGGACAGTTCTCAAATGATGTTCATGTTCAAGTCTATTCTTGGAGTATATCAAAATGTCATCAATAAAAACCATAACAAATTCATTAAGGTAGGTTTTAAAAATTCGGTTCATTAAGTCCATAAACGCTGCCGAAGCATTAGTTACCCCAAATGGCATAATAATAAATTCATAATGGCCATACCTTGTTCGAAACGCGATTTTCTCAACATCTTCTGCTTTCATTTTCAACTGATGATACCCGGACCTCAAATCAATTTTGGAAAATATTTGTGATCCCTGCAACTGGTCAAACAGGTCATCAATACGGGGTAGGGGGTATTTATTCTTTATTGTTACCTTATTCAATTCTCGATAGTCGATGCACAAGTGCAAGGTTCCATCTTTCTTTTTCACAAACAACACTGGTGCACCCTATGGTGAAGTGCTAGGCCGGATAAACCCTTTGTCAAGCAGGTCTTGCAACTGTTCCTTCAGTTCTTTCATTTCAGCAGTAGCCATTCTGTAGGAAGTTTTAGAAATAGGCTAGGTGCCTGGCATAATTTCAATCGTAAACCAATTCCCCTGGTAATTCATTTGGAAACACATCTGGAAATTCTCTAACAATAGGGATACTATTCAATTCAACATTCACAGATTGTTCAGACAACACATAACACAAATAACCCTGGCATCCTTTCCTGATCAGTTTACATGCCTTCATTGCAGATATTAAATAAGGTGGAGGTACTACCCCGTTACCGACAAACACAATTTCTTCATGTTCTGGTGGTCTAAACACAACCCGTTTTGTCACACAATCAATGGTGTCACAATATTTAGTTAACCAATCCATGCCTAGAATTATATCAAAGTGCCTAAAGTTCAAGGGCAACAAATCCACATACATAATAGCATTCCTAATTCGCATGTCACAAAAACGATATATAGATTCACACAATACAGATTCCCCGGATGAAGTAGATACACATAGCAGATATGGCAATAATTCTAGGGGTCTACTAAGTCTAGATGCAAATACACATGTTACGAAAGAGTGTGTTGATCCGGAGTTGATTAACACAAAAGCATCCTGATTACATATAGAAATAGTACCTGAGACAACTGCGTTAGCATTCCGTGTATCGTCCGGAATAAGCGCGAAAACTCTCCCTTGCCTCACGGTACCTCCAGTGGTAGTAAATCTCATAGTATTTCCCGGTTTTGGAATTGATGTCGTTGAGCTGGCAGCTAATTTTCCACTATTCTTATTACAATCTCTGGCCATATGCCCTTGTTTACCACATTTAAAACAGGCTCCTGACACACGGTAACAAACCCCATGATGCCTTTTACTACAAATATTACACATTGGGGATGTATCTTAGGAAGAATTAGAAGTACTCGAGGAGCACGTATTCTGCTTCTTCAAAAATTTCTTCTTCGAAAAGAAGCCTTGTCTCTTACTACCTTTCCAGTCTGTCGTTGGTTTAGTCTGTCTAGCTATGTTAGCTTCTGACATTATGGCCCAGTCTAGCACCCCAATATAGGTTTCCAGCTTCATGACATTTACCCTTTCTAGAATATCACTTCGAAGCCCACTTTCAAAATGTCTCACTTTCTTGTAGTTGGTATCGATCACATGTGGTGCAAACCTGGCCAATTCAATGAATTTGGCCTCATACTCAACTACTGTCATGTTGTCTTGTTTAAGTTCCATGAACTCTGATACTTTCCTGTCACAGACACACTAAGGGAAGTACTTATCATAGAAGACTTCCAGGAATTTTGCCCAGCCAATGTCTTTATGATTCTCACGCATTAACATCCACCATCTTCTTGCTTCATCTTCTAGCATAAAGGTGGCCAAAAGTACTTTCTGTGTCTCTGAACAAGGAAACACCTCAAACAACTTTTCAATGTCGAGAACCCATGCTTCGGCCTTTAATGGATCTAATCCCCCATGAAACTGTGGTGGTTTCATTTTCTTAAACTCTTTGGTGAGAGCTATTATTCAGTCATCATTCTGATTATCTTGCACAGGTGGTACTAGAGGAGGAGGCGGAGGGTGTGGTTGTTGCCACTGTTGTTGCCACTTCTATTGTTGCCTTAATGTCTCTGTCATTTCCTGAATCAATCTTTCCATTCTATCCATTCTAGTAGTAGAAGACTCCTCTATCTCACCACCTCTTGTTCTCACCATCTGATTAGACTTGCATCACATTTTATACAAAAAAAAAAAAAAAAAAATCACAGGTATGCATATACTAAAGAGCATACATATTCAAATAATTCGCAATGCAAGCAAATCACAACTTATAACACATAATCGTTTGCATTAAAACATTTAAGCGTATTCTCGATGCTTTCAGATTCATACTTATCACATGAATGCATCCTAGATCTTTTCTAGACGCTTATTGCTCATTTGGACAAGTGTGTGAGTTATTAACTCATGCTCTGATACCACTCTGTCATGACCCGAACCCGCCCCTATGGGTTAAGGACATAATCGGCCAGTAATCAAGGGATTACCTACGGCCTCAAACCAAACAAGACATATCTCATCAAAGTAAAAGGGCCAAACGGAAGCAAATTTAAAACTTTTGTCCATAGAGCTGTGCTTACATGGCACATCATAACAATCCATATATATATACCTGTTAATAACTCACATCAAAGGGATAATAACACAAAGTTCTGTACATACACAGGATCATTCAAGTCTAAGTCAGTCAAACCCAAGATTTATATACAAAGGTAATCCGCTGTTTTCGCCAATATAACAAAACTATATCAAAAGAACAAAAGAGGCGAAGACAAGTCTCGTGCGTGAGACGTTTGGGCTGACTCTCCAAAACCTTGACTGTTTCTCACACATTTCACCGAGGCTGGGTTTGGACGTCCCTCGGCTCACCTACATAGACATGAATGAGCGTAAGCGAAAGCCCAGTGAATAATATCAAATAAGGAAGATACATAAACAATCTTTAAAACAGTTACATCAAACGGCCTTGGGCCCAATTCATGTTTCTATTTAATGTATCAATCAACTAAAGTTCTAGACGTATCAAACGGCCTCGGGCCCAATCAGCTCATACCCGACGGCCTTTGGCCCAATCGTTCAGATCCGACGGCCTTCGACCCAATCGTTCATATCTGACGGCCTTTAGCCCACTCGTTCATATCTGACGGCCTTTAGCCCACTCGTTCATACCAAACTATCATTCATGCCAGACAGCCTTTGGCCCAATCATTTATATGTCAGACTATCATTCATGTTAGACTATCAATCGTGTCAGACAGCCTTTGGCCCAATCATTTACATGTCAGGCTATCATTCATGTCAGACTATCATTCGTGTCAGATGGCCTTTGGCCCAATCATTCATATGTCAGACTATCATTCGTGTCAGACGGCCTTTGGTCCAATCATTCATATGTCAGACTATCATTCATGTCAGACTATCATTCGTGTCAGACGACCTTTGGCCCAATCATTCCTATGGCATAACAGATATTTGCCCCCAATTCAATGTAACAAACTTATAAGACTTATATGAAAGTAAGCAATTGGACAAATAACATACTTCAAATATCTTTATTAAGATATTACTCACAGTGATCTGCCGGTGGATTTGCCCTCGTGCTTGACCCTATACATTTCATGAACATAATGGGTCAAAAACGATTCATTCCATTCCTACTTCATATATTCCTCTTAGGCTTCGCTCTTATCCTTTTAACTCATTTACAATGCTTAATGCGTGCCTAAGAGCGCTTAGAGGTGGAAGAGAATGGAAAATGAAACTCAATTCAGCTTTACAAAATTTCAGAAACAGGGTTCCCCGCTCGAGCGAACATCACTGACTGCAAAACTGCTGGGAGCTTGCGTTTCACGCTTGAGCGGCACTTTCCCGCTCGAGCGGACATGCCAAATTCTAGGTTTTCCAGAACTGTTCTTGAGGCTCAAACTTGCATTCAAACTCAAATAACTTGCATACCACGACTTATACTTCACATGCAAACCTTCTAACATGATACAAATGCTAGATTACAATATTATGAAGCTTAATTTCCATGAATTACTTACATACACACACGATTCATATCAAACCCATCATCAATACTTCAATTTCATGCATCCAACACTCATGCTTCTATGAATTGCACTTGCATGTGAATTACAACTTCCATTTTCAACTTAGATGATACAAATGATGATCAAGAGCATGAACTTTAGCCACAATTCTACATGGATCATATTTTTCATGCTCAGTTATACAACTTCATGGCAAATTCTTACATGCATGTACATATAAGCTTTAAATTCTTCAATTTCATTTCAATTTATGTTCTTGATTACCCAACTAGCTTGAATACACAAATTTACAAACTTATACTCATGAATCCATGCTCAAATGCTCACCTAGAGGTTCAAATCTTCCAAATTATAGCTAATTCTTGAGTTACACTCCAAGATCTTCAAGCTTCTTGAGCAATTCATCACCTTGAGCTCCCTCTCTCTCTAACCGGCACACTCTCTCTCTCTCTCTCTCTCTAGAGTGCAATTTTAGACTTGAGCTCAAAACCAAATGAATATAAGTGTAATAGAGTCCATTTTATAGTCTCATACTTAATCAAATTGATTAAGGTTAATAATAGTGCCTAATTAATCGTTCTGAATCTAATTATTTTGATCCTAATAAATTTTCAATTAAATTTCACTGTAGGCTCTAAAAATTACGCTAATCACAATGTCGTAGTCAATTTCAGTTTCTGTGGCCGACTAAGCCTTCAATTTTCAGTTTATAACAGTAAGTTGAACAGATATTCCTACGGTGAACAGATAGAAATTCAAAACCACATATATTCATATAAATGGCACCCAAAATCATATCAAACACATAATCACAATCACAATTAAGATCAATTAGCATAATATGAACCAGGGTTATCATAATGAAGATGGTGTCGTCTCGGAATGAGAAGAAGAAAGGGAAAGGGAAAAAGCGAGAGAATGAGATAACAGAGAGTGAGAGAGAGAACGGATGAGAGATAGAGACAGAGTGGGTGTGAGAGAGAGAGAGTATATATATGTTTGTAATTTTATTATATATATATTTTTTTATAATAATTATTATTATAGTTATTTTATTTAATTATTTAATATTTTTTATTTATTTATAAAAAAAATTATTTTTATTATAAATATTACATTGGAGTATTCATCATACTAAATTCAGTTCTAATATAACAAAATTGTTCTTCATTTAAAGGCTTGGTAAATATGTCAGCTAATTGACGATTTGTAGGCACAAATTCGAGTTCAATGTCACCTTTGAGTACATGATCTCTTAGAAAATGATACCTTATTTCAATGTGTTTAGTGCGTGAGTGTTGAATAGGATTTTTTGAAAGATTAATGGTACTTGTGTTGTCACATTTTATAGGAATATGATCATAGTAAAGTCCAAAATCTTGAAGTTGTTGTTTCATCCAAAGTAATTGTGCACAACACCCAGCGGCGACAATGTATTCAGCTTCAGCAGTTGACAGAGCCATTGAGTTTTGTTTTTTGCAAAACCAAGAAGTAAGAGAGTGTCTAAGAAAATGACAAGTGCCACTAGTGCTTTTTCGGTCAAGTCTACATCCCGCAAAGTCGGCATCTGAGTAACCAAAAAGTTTAAAAGTGGTTCCTTTAGGATACCATAATCCCAAATTTGGAGTGCCAACAAGGTATTTGAAAATACGTTTGACTGTAGTAATGTGTGACTCTTTTGGTGCGGATTGAAAACGTGCATACATACAAACACTAAACATTATATCGGGTCTACTTGCAGTAAGATAGAGTAAGGAACCAATCATACCTCGATATTTCTTTTCATCTACAGGTTTACCTTGCTCATCTATGTCGATTTTTATTGATGTGCTCATTGGAGTTTGCTGTAGGCTTTGATGATTCCATTTCAAACCTTTTGAGTAGATCCTTGATATATTTCGTTTGATTTAAATGGATTCCGTCATTAGTTTATTTAATTTATAAACCAAGGAAGTAATTCAACTCCTCCATCATACTCATTTCAAATTCACCTTGCATAACTTTAGCAAACTCTTTGCATAAATTTTCATTAGTAGCACCAAAAAATGATATCATCAACATAAATTTGAACAATTAGCATATCTTCGTTTTCGATTTTTATAAAAAGTGTTGTATCAATTTTTCCTCTAGAAAAACCTTTGTCAAGTAGAAAATTACTCAATCTTTCATACCAAGCTCTAAGAGCTTGTTTTAAACTGTATAAGGCTTTTGAAAGTTTGAAAACATGGTTTGGGTATTTATGATTTTCAAAATCGGGAAGTTGTTCAACATAAACTTCCTTCGAAATGTACCCATTTAAAAAAGCACTTTTAACATCCATTTGATATAATTTAAAATCTTTAAAGCATGCAAAAGCAAGTAACATTCTAATAGCTTCAAGTCTAGCAACTGGTGCAAAAGTTTCATCAAAATAAATGTCCTCTTCTTAATTATAACCTTGAGCTACTAATCTAGCTTTATTTCTAGTAACAACTCCGGATTCATCCATTTTATTTTGAAAAACCCATTTTGTACCAATAACGGGATGATCCTTAGGTCGAGGAGTTAAAAACCAAACTTCATTCCTTTCAAATTGATTTAATTCTTCTTGCATTGCTAAAATCCAATTTTCAGCTTCTAAAAACAATTTTGGTTCAATTTGTGAAACAAATGCTAAGTTACCACAAACATTTTTATGAGAGGAACGAGTTTTTATACCTTCCGCCACATCACCTATGACGAGGTCTTTGGGGTGGCCATGAGCATACTTGCATTCTTTTGGTAGATTTGAGTCATTTTCTAGAAGAGCATATATTTCTTGAAGTTTCTCCATTGTCATTTCTTCTTCATGTTCACATAATGGATTTTCTTCATTTTCTTTTATGTAAATGCTCTCCATGCTTGGTTGATTTTCTACAATATCATTTCTTACGAGATTCTTGGAAATAATGTTATTAGATTCATCAAAAAACAATACGCACAGATTCTTCAACAAGTAGAGTTCTTTTATTGAATACTCTATAAGCTTTACTGGAAATAGAATAACCAAGAAATATAGCTTCATCCGATTTAGCATCAAATTTTCCTAAGTTATCTTTATTGTTATTCAATACAAAGCATTTACAACCAAATGCACGCAACTGACTAATATTAGGTTTTTTACCTTTCCAAATTTCATAAGGGGCTTTTTTAAGAATAGGTCTAATCATAGCTCAATTACAACATAGCATGCAGTGCTAACAGCTTCTGCCCAAAAATATTTAGGCAAATTATTTTCACAAAACATAGTAAGGGCCATTTCTTTAAGAGTTTTATTTTTTCTTTCAACTACCTCGTTTTGTTGAGGAGTTCTAGGGGCAGAAAAATTATGATCAATTTCAAACTCATCACAAAACATAATAAAATCATCATTTTCAAATTCTCTACCATGATCACTTCTAATACTACAAATATTAAGATTTTTTTTATTTTGAATTATTTTACAAAGTCTTGAAAAATTATAAAAAGCTTCATTTTTGTGTGCTAAAAATAATACCCATGTATATCTAGTATAATCATCAACACAAACAAGAGCACACGATTTTCCTCCTAAACTTAATGTTCTAGATGGTTCGAATAAATCAATATGCAAGAGTTGAAGCGGTTTAGTAGTTGAAACGATATTTTTGGATTTAAAAGAAATTCTAGTTTGTTTTCCAAATTAACATGTATCACAAAATTTGTCTTTTTCAAAAACAATTTTTGGTAAACCAATGACTAACTCATTTTTTGAAAGTTTGGAAATTAAATCAAAATGAGCATGTCCTAATCCTCCATGCCAAAGCCAACCATTATCATTTATAGCAGATAAACATTTAATATTAAAATAAGAAGATAAATTATGCAAATTAAACACATATACATTCTCATGTCTATAACCTACAAATAAAGTTTTGTTTTCTATGGTGTTCTTAATAGTGCAATGAGTTTTCTCAAAAATAACTCTATACCCTTTATCACATAATTGATTAATGTTAAGCAAGTTATGTTTTAAACCTTCAACAAGTAAAACATTTTCAACAATAGGAGAAGGATTTTTACTGATACTACCTACACCTATGATTTTATCCTTGTTATTGTCGCCGAAAGTCACATATCCACCATCCTTTGGTTGGAGTGTGGTGAACATAGCTTTATTTCCAGTCATGTGCCTCGAGCATTCATTGTCGAGAAACCATCTATCGTTACTGGATTTTGTCTTGAAACATACCTACAAAAATTTGATTTTTCTATTGGTACCCATATTTTCTTGGGTTCATAAAAGTTAGATTTTGATACTCTTGAAATATCTTTAGGAACCCATATCTTTTTTATTTTAGCAAAAGGATTTCTTTTAACAGGACATGAGGTGAAATATGACCTTTTGTACCACAAAAATGACATGTGAGATGAAAGTGACTAGAAGATGCATGCACAAAACCATTTTTGGTAGTTTTTACTTTTGAAAAAGGTTTATATCAATTTTTTTTTTTCTTTTTTTTTTTGATACCCAGAACACTCATAAGGCAGGACCCTTAGGATCCACCCTTACAAGCCAAACTGGGGGAAGCTAGCCGATCCACCTAAACCGTCGGACTTCCCCTTGAGTACTAGGGGATTCAAACCCTGGTCAGTAAGGAGATGAGCATACTCCCTTACCAACTAGGATGAATGCCATTTCCTCATCATCTTTCAAATCATTTTCCTCATCCTCTTGATGTTTCGAGGTGGATTTGAAGGCTATTCATTTCTTCTTCTTGTTGTCCTCCTCTTCTTTTCCTTCTTACATTATGAGCTAATGAGTTAAGAGAGATCTCATTAACTCATCTAGACTTAGCTTTGATGAATCATTGGCTTCAGTAATGGCAATGACTTTTGTCTTCCAACCTTTTGGGAATGACATAAGCACTTTTCTTATAATTTCAGCATTAGTATATATTTTGCCAAGAGAAGTTAAACCATTAATAATATCAGTAAAGCGAGTAAACATTTGAGGAATAGTTTCATTAGGCTTCATTTTAAAGAGTTCATAATTATGGACTAGTAAACTGACTCTAGATTCTTTAACTTGTTTGGTTCCCTCATAAGTCACTATAAGCTTATCCCAAATTTCTTTTATGGTTTTACATGTAGAAATTCTATTGAATTCGTTGGCATTTAGGGCGCAATACAACATGTTTGTGGCTCTGACATTAATTTGGGTCATTCTAGTATCTGATTCATTCAACTCATCTTCAGGTTTTGGTAGGAATTTTTGGACCATTGCAAATAATTTTCCAACATTCATAATCATTAGATTGAACATGTATGGTCATCTTAGTTTTCCAATAGCTAAAATTTGTGCTGCTAAACAATTGTGACCTATTGGATGCTTGTTCTTCAGGTAAGGAATAATTAGGGGTTGCCATGATCTACTCTAAGATGGTTAAGTCACACAAACTAGAGTTTAGGCTCTGATACCAATTGTTATCCCAGGTAGGCAACCCAAGAGTGGGGGTGAATTGGGTTATTTAAAAAATTTTACAATATTAAAATTTATAAACGCAATATTCAGAATTTTAATAAATAAAAAAATAGAATAATAATTGTCAATATAAAAGTAAGAGAGATAGGGAGAAAAAATCAAAGACTGAGATTTATAGTAGTTCGGCACGCCAAGCCTACGTCCACTCCCAAAGGAACCTCCTTGAGAATTTCTTTACTATCAAAATGAATTAATACACCACTAACTCTTCACCAAACTTGTGGATTTTGCACAGGACTTACTCTTATCTATTGAGCCCCACTCAGCAATAAATGCCTCACTCTTACAAAAATCTCTCACAAAAATAATGAATAAAAATAAGTGGTATTTAAACCCTCTTTTACAATAATTCCCTCACAAAGAGTAAATATGAGAGTGTAAGAACAACAGCTACACTTAGATCTGAAAGTGAAAGAGCAGAATACAATATACTCAAAATTTTGGAGCACACAGAAACTTTTTCTCTTCAAGTTCTTGATTTTTCTCCACACACAACACTTCTATTTATACCAAAAAAATATATCTGTTGGAAGTAGGACGCTCCTTGCTAACGTCATGGATTACATGGACAAGCTCCTTGATTTCAAATAGACAGCAAATGATAATATTTGAAAAAATGATAAAAGTAAAACCATCTTCCCTCCCCCCCCCCCTTTTCAAACATGGAGCCACCGTTTGAAGGCAAATTGAACATTATAAATAATATAATACAATTATCACATCTCTAAATTCAAACAAGCAAATGATTTTGCTCCATCTTTTTCTTCTTGTTTTATTATAATATATATATATATATATATGTGTGTGACATGATATAATCAATGTAGTGTAAAAAATCTAATTGCTCACGTGATGTATTCTACTTATATTATATGCATTATATATAATATTATAATCAAATATTTCCATATACAGTCAAATCTCTTTTAAGTAATATTTATGATAGATCTGAACATATATACCCTTTTTTTAAATTTCTTTATATGTTATAGAGATTTTAAAATAAATATAACCTACCACTCCATGTGGATATGTTACTTTTGTCAAAAGAAGACAACTCATCAATATCAAATTTATCAAAATAATACAACTAATCAATATCAAATTTGTCAAAATATGAATAGTGATCAGCCTAATTTTTCAAAAAGTGAATAGTAGAGTTTTCAAAAATATTTTTATTTAAATAATATTTAACAAATATATATTTTAAACAGATAATATTTTGTGTCAAATAATATAAAATATGTATATCATTTACAAATTTTCAATTAATATTTTAGACATCATCAAAATTAAACAACATGATTAACAAATTCCTTAAATTGGTTCCATGACATGTTTGTTACGTCATGCGTATTCTTGATTAGTTCCCACCAATGTTCTGCCTCATCATCAAGCTCGAACACAGCCAAGGCTATCCTATCAGCATCTTCGGTTATTCCCATAGTGTCCAGCTTCTTCTCTATCTGCCGAACCCAATTCTTAGCCACCTTCGGGTCTGGTACTCCTGTGAATTTTTGGGGCCTTTGTTTTCTAAACTTCGAAAAGAGTCGAGTCCTTTCGTTTTGCCAATTGCTCCTTAGTTGTCCTAACTCTTCCAGAATTTGATACCCAAGATTATTAGGGATACTGGCTCCTAGGGGTACGGGCCCATGCTGGTTTTTAGGACGGTTTCAGGCATTGTTGCTAGTTTTTGAATAGTCGTTAGCTCGCGTATCCACCATTCTGTTCATGGTACGGGGTAAGTTGGTTTCTAGATTTCTAGCTAAAGGTAATCTTTCTACGAGATTTGAAATTAAGGTTTAGTTTTCTTAGGGTGTGACTAATATTAAAACAACTAACAGTCAACAGATATAGAGCAAGTCATCATTTTATATAATTATATTAGGCATTAGTACAAAAAGCTTACATACCATAGTTTCACTTAAAAGCATTACACACACCATAGTCACAAAGTTACTGCATACATTTTAAAGACCCTTACCATGAGTGGATCTCACAAAAAGTTTAGCTTACTATCCCTAGATTAACTCTCATTCCCTGACCAATCGAAGTCTTCTTTGGGGTCCTCATCAGCTGAGTCGGTTTCTTGGCCAAGGGAACAGGGCGTGTATATCAGCGAAGGGTGGAAGTGTTTAGATGACACCTTAATTGGGAAGGCTAGAGTTGTTCCTGGTTGTACTGGTGGTTAATCTACCTCCATTGGCTGACTGTTGTTCTACCTAGGGTAGTGAGACTCGCTACTTTCCACTTGTAAGGGAAATTGGTGCAGTGCTTTTCCTGCTAAGACTCGATACATCAGAGAGTCCATTTTCTGGTCATCTTGCTCCTTTCGAATTGCACTTCTTGCTGCTCGACTTAGGTATTGTAGGCGTCGTCGAACCAAGGACCTTTTTTGTTCCCTCATGTAATAAGAGTAATCCGTTTCCACCTTTCGTATCTCTTTGATAATCATCTCCTCGGCGGTGAATTCATACCTTCGACAGCTAAAGTAGGTATTGAGGGATAGGGCCCTCTTGCCTTCTATGCGGAATGCTCCCCATATGTCAAGACTGATGTCGGTTGTCTGGCGGCTTTCTGATGACATCCTAGGGTGGAGGGAAAAGATTTTAATTATTAGTCTCTTTTAAATATGTTAGAAATTGGGCGCCCATGTGGCATGGCCCTTTGAGTCTTTTTGAACCTGAACCTCTTGAACCTTATCCATGTAAGTTTGAATTTTAATTCAAACTTATTTGGATAACCATTCAGGATATCTATATCTATCATATCAATAGATATGGATAGATGGATAGATAGATATTGGTTATATATCAGATTATATGGTTAATCTAATATATTGAATCAGATACGTATATCGGATACGTTATGGGTTTTTTACCTATAACCTTTTTTTTTCCCAGACTCTCCTCTCTCTCTGACTCTCTCCCATAAACAACGATCAAACCATTTGCACTGTGATTTGTGTGGGTGATATTCATTCTGTAATATCACTCCACTGCTGGGTTGGTTTATCAGATTCTGGAAGCACGTGATTTACCCACGAGGTTCTTCGCTAAAAGGTATGATCCTGACATTTTATCCGCTGCGTTATACTGCTTTATGATTTACATTGGTATCAGAGCCTTAAATATGGGTATTTTCGTGCTTATTTTTATGCATTAAAATATGTGTATATTTTTTATATAAATATATATACATGATATATGTATGAATATTAATGGAGGAGGAAGATGAAGTGCACGGTTTTTCGCATTTTAACTCCATTAGATTGAGAGAGTGATATACCTCATTTTTATGTTCTTTAAATGTCATTTTTAATGCCATAAATGTTTTTATTGTGAAAAATGGAGTCCGACAGTACAAAAATCGGACCAGAAAACACCCGGGAAGGCGGCGCGTGTGATTCACGCGCTGTATGACGCCGCCCAGCAGCGCCACGCGCCACCACGCGCCCTCACGCACTGTCACGCGCTAGGCGCGCTTCCCACGCGCCCCCACGCGCGAGCCGTCCGCTCCCTTCCACGCGCGCGCGTTAGCCACACCGCTTCAAGCCGCGCCACGTGCGCAGCCACGCGCGCGCCATGCGCCGCGCCGCGCCGCGTTGAGCCGCCTCGCGCTGAGCTGCGCTGCGATGAGCGGCGAGCCAAGCCGAGCCGTTTTTCCGCACTAGCTTGGCTCTAAGGCTCTGTTTGTTTTTTTTTTTTTAAATTCTGAATTGCGTTAATTGGCCATAATTTATTCGTTATAGCTTTGTTTTAAGCATGGTTGGTACCATCAGACTCAGAATTAAATTTTGTATCTTCTGTAAAATTTTGAAAATTTTACGAAAATAAAAAATATTTTTTATGTGTTAATAATTCATTTTTTATGCTTTAAAATGATTCTGGTATTGCATAAATAATTTTCTGGGGTTGAATTTTTTATTGTGGACTTCTGAAATGTTTTACTATCTACTGGTAATATTGTCTCAGTTTATCAGTTTCTGGATTTTTTTATTTCTAATTTTATGTGTGTTTATTAGTTATTTAAAATTCCAGAAAATTTCAGAAAATTCCAGAAAATTTCAAAATGATGTACACTTTAATTATGGCATAATTTGAATATTGAATACAACATATTTTTTGGATTTTTAATATGTTGAAATTAGAGGAGCATGATTATTTATTTTTTTATTTATTAGAATTCCATTATTAAATGAATATAGCATGAGTTATTTGTAAATTTACATTAAGATGCTATTGTATGGAATTTATCATGCTTTGTATATGCCATAGTCAGTGGGAGGTTATTCGGTTGAGAGAAATCTTTGTAGATTAACTCCCGAAAACCAATATTTTGCGCATAAATTAAATTAAATTTTGGATAATTGTCACCTGTGGCGCAAGAGATGATTACGAGCATAGCGGATTTTCGATCTTGCGACTTGTGTAATATTGTCACTATTTAATTTAGATTTTTGCGGCAAAATTATATTATGCTAATCAAATTAATCCTAATGCGAATTTCTCTCTAAATTAATTCAGCTTATGGAAGTTAATTTGGTTGACCTAGACTTAGTAGAGATGTTCAAATGTGAACAAACTAATCCCATTCTTTAGATGAGCAAAAGTCTTGGAGACTTTAGGTCAAACCTTAATTGGCCAAAGTAAGGAAACATGACTCAAAGTCGCCGTGGTTTTGTTGCCTTGTTTGGCACAATAAAACTAATGTGTGCGCTATGGTTAGCGGCATGCTACGTAGTTTTGGTTGGCGAGTTTTGGAGTTATGAAATTAGTAAGCCCTCAATAGATCTGTATATGATTTTGACTATTGAGCTGCGCGGATTGACTTTGTAATTTGACTTGTAAATAATGTTACATCATTGGATGAAGTAACATTCCAGAGTCACGTCATTCAAGAAATGCGAGCTTAAATAAATTAGTCATTAAGTGTAAGACGAGTAGCCAGTATGAGCAGTGTTTTGCTCTCTACCCAATTATTGGGAGTGGATGGAGCAAAATTTCATGCACTATAATAGTGTGCTTTGAAATATCACACTAAGTGAAAAGATTAGCGCTTAGAAGCTGCAAAAATCTATTTACACTAGGTGAAAAGATTAGCGCTTAGTGGCTGCAAAATCTATTAGCATTGCCAACTTGTCTAAATCTGGACACTTATTGTTTCCACACTTGAGTGTGAAACATGAGGAGGGGCTTCTTTGTATGATTCCTTAGCTAGGCTAACGTTTTTGAATAACGTTTACCACTAAGCGCAAACGTTGCAGCATAGTAATGAAAAGGTCAAGGCCGACAAGGTTGTTATGACTCTAAGAATTTGACGCATGGCTCGTGAGAGCATTGTGTTGAATTAGACTCTTTAGCCTAATTCGCGCTTAAGTTACTTCAGGAGCTGTCATAGTTGATAGCTTATTCTCTCCTTCTTGTGGATAGTAGAATTAATTGCAAGTAACTATGAAGCGAGAAATAGATATGGCAAGAGGAGTATCGTCATCTTTCAACTAGATGCATTAAAGTGTATGGAGAATAAAATTGACTTGAAGGTGCAGGGGATTAGCACTTACTAGTTAAATTTGCGACTTAGGCGCACTTGATATCTCCATGACATCCTTTTATGATCTAGTGAATATGAATTAGTCCTGAGTCATTACCTAGTTGGGCCTAAACCTTTTAAACTTATCTTTGAGAACTCACACATTAAGATGATTGGAATTAGTTTATGACATTGGTCATGAACCGGTGGCTTATTATACTTAATCACATTAATGAGATGATGACACGATGGTTTGAGTAGGCCTTCTCGGGCCCACTCGCTTATGACATCCTGCTCTCATGTGAATGTGTAACTTTGTTCGCAATGGGTGCGCACAAGTAAGTAGGAAAGCCGTAGAAGGTCATTTGTATTGGCGCATTTAGTCCACTATGATTTTTGTGACTAGATATGTGTAAGGGTATGATAGCTAAGCCTCAATCTCGACACATTTATAGATTACGATACGCATCTGAGTCAAGACTATTTGATCTCCCATAAGTCAAAAGTTTTGAGATGATTTTTGACATTGCACATATGAGGTTGAGATCAATTAGATAAGAGCTTTTGTGCTTTTAGTTTTGACCAAGGTGGCGAGTATCTATTTGAGTTATTTTAGAAAACTCTGTGAAGAGAAATGGATGCTTAGAAAATTGATTATTCTTAGTACTCAACAACACAATGGTGTAGTAGAGATAAGGAATTAAATATTGTTAATGTTAGGTGGATAATGGCGCAAATGTTTCCCAATTGGGAATTGCACTAGTTTATTGCCTATATCCCTAACTCAGTGCCCTCCATATCAGTTTTTACACTCCATTTTGAGTAATGGGTTAGCAGAGAGCCATCTATGGGCGATCTGTAACCGTTAAGCAGCTTATCTTTATTTTACTTCGCATAAGATTGCGAAGTTAAGACCTAGGGTTCTATACCGCATTATTGTATGCTGTCTTGTAAACACATAGGGTTGTGTGGCGCATTATTGTATGCGGTCATGTAAACCCTCCGAGTCGTGTGCATATAGGTAAGCAGCTTTGTGGTAGTGTAACTAAGTCACATAAAGTTTTCTTAGTAAAGGTGACGTGTATAGAGTTTTGGAACTCTATAAGATAGAGAGTTCTAAGCATAGCGCTTTTATGTAGCCTAGTTGAGAATGGAAAGAAATTTCCAATATCCTAGGGACAGTGGGAGCGATGTGCCTACTAATGGATCACTCCATTAGAGAAGAATTCTCTATATTCTTAGTTGCGTGGTAGCAAATGTGAAAATTTTCCACGTCATCACTGGGTGATTGAGAAGGAAACATTCATGATTGCTCCGCAAAATGATACAGAGCCTAGGATAATGCCAAAGGCTCTAGTCCCCTGTTTTTTAGAAAGTGGATTAATGTTGCGTAGTTTAAGACAAAGTCTTTGAGGATTAACCATTTCTATAATTTGGTTGACTTTCCATTATGACGCAAAACTATTCTAAAGTTATGCGTAATTTGGATAGTCATTGTTGAGGCACAAGGCTTACTAGATACCGAAAACTCGCACCATTGAGGAAGGTGTAGACCATGAGAAGACTTCCTCCTAGGGAGTGAGGTTATTTTGACTTAGGCTATGCTTGACATAAGTTCGGAACATTGATTTGTGGACATTGTGACCCAACTTCTCGTTGGAGAATTGGATAAGTAGATCCGTAGGGATTTACCTTCTGTTTTTATGGTAAAAAGTTAGGAGCGCAAAAAGGTTGCTAGTTCCAATAAATCTTTTACAACCTAAAACAGTTATCCAAATAGTGGTTCTTAGATTTCGTCAAGCCATGATAGGCTAACGATGATCGATGAAGACCACTGAGGCATGATCAATGGTCCAAAAAGAACTTTTTCCTTACTTAGTCATTATGAGCCAGGAATTTATAAGGTTGTCGCCACCTAGGGTGGGCAGTCCTCTATTTTAGATATGATGGACATGGGTGATGTAATTTATATGCTCGGATGTACGATCCTTAGGGATTGTTTTGGGAAAATTCTCGGTTTGTCTTCGATGACTTACATAAGGAATATCCTAAAATGATTCTAGATGCAAAATTGCAAACCCATTGACTTACCTATCGGTAAAAGCCAGAGCCTTAGCTATTGAGTGTATCCTCGGATTGTCTTTGGAAGAAACAGATGACCTATATTCCTTGATCTTTTCTTTGTTGTGGGAGCCTAAAGTACGCTATGTGGGCGTATTCGGCATGATAAGTGTTATCTTTGGTAAATGGTCAACTGAGTTGTTTAGACATTGACCTTGCTCATTAGATTGTGGATAAAATACTTTGCTAGTAGTATATTAATTTGCTCCTTGTAAGATTCAATGCGCTAGTTGGGCGCATCTGCGCTAGTTGGGCGCATCAAGAATGAACGCAAATTGGTCACCAAAACATCTTTAGAGAGGTAATTGCGCAATAGGTAGTGATCTTGAACCACTTCATGTGAGGCGCAAATGGTGGATTTCGTTGTATATGCTTATCGCAAGAGGTGCTGATAAGGCTTATGCTTGGAATCTATAATTGCGTAGACTGTGGTTGTTTTTTTGAAAAATCGATCACTTATTTGTTATGAGATGATGGGATGATGACACTATTATGATTTGTGTCATAATGATTAGCAGATGATGATGTCAACAGGCAAGATTGGCTCACTCACACGAGCAATCGCCCTTGGCGCTTGGGAGCGAGCAAGGATGAGACTAGTGGTTTATTTTTGTTTGGAACCAAGAGAGACTGAAATTATCCACTACGCATGTCGCCTTGGTTACAACCAAGATGAGGTCGTGTTAAGGACCAAACATGGATGTTCGTACCCACTTTCCATGTTGTGCCTGTTATGGTTAGCTAGATGCGAGATCTCATTTGGCACCTAGAAGGCGAGCAAATAGAGAATTCGGGTTAGGCGCTAGAAAGCGACTAGACTAATATCTGTACGGTGTATCAAGTATGACGTCACTCTTTTAGAAGAGTTAGTCCACCCTAACATGTATTCATACTACATGTGCTTGGCGATCGAGTAATGAGGTGAGAGAATGGATCCCTGTTTCCTCACCGTGTGAGTCTTACATGTCATTATTGATATGACTTTCATTTATGTACCCTTTTGTGACTTTTGACTATGTCATAAGGTAAGGGGTTGATGTTCTGCTACTTTGGTATGTTGCCTGCGGTCATGTATGATTCGGCCTTAAGGGACATCACTGGGAAAACGGTCAATCCTAAACTAAATGGCATGAGGGCAAAGGGAAGATCATCTAATATTACACCACTATTGTATATTCACTGCCGGCAACTCACATCGCTCTGTATGAGAGGCGGATTGAGTGTGAATATATTGCAAGAATTGAGAGGGTCAAACATGCTTTTTTTGAGGGATTAGAGATGTTTTTTGGACCGGTGTAATTAGATGGATCTGGGGTATATGAGACACTATTTCTGTTCTTTTTGGGTTGATGTTTCTATGCTGGCTCATTTTTGAGTTTCTAGTATAGAGCTCCCACATGCAGGTGTTCTCAGCAGTCGCACGGTGCATTGGCTAGTATGAGATTGTTCATTTTTGGGGAGATTGAGATAAAGATGTGGCAGTGTCATGCCAACTCATGTGCGAGTGGGAGATGTTAGAAATTGGGCGCCCATGTGGCATGGCCCTTTGAGTCTTTTTGAACCTGAACCTCTTGAACCTTATCCATGTAAGTTTGAATTTTAATTCAAACTTATTTGGATAACCATTCAGGATATCTATATCTATCATATCAATGGATATGGATAGATGGATAGATAGATATTGGTTATATATCAGATTATATGGTTAATCTAATATATTGAATCAGATACGTATATCAAATACGTTATGGGTTTTTTACCTATAACTTTTTTTTTTCCCAGACTCTCCTCTTTCTCTGACTCTCTCCCATAAACAACGATCAAGCCATTTGCACTGTGATTTGTGTGGGTGATATTCATTCTGTAATATCACTCCACTGCTGGGTTGGTTTATCAGATTCTGGAAGCACGTGATTTACCCACGAGGTTCTTCGCTAAAAGGTATGATCCTGACATTTTATCCGCTGCGTTATACTGCTTTATGATTTACAAAATAAATATAATAGTGTAATAGTAAAATACAATAATGTAAAGGCGTAAGGGCTTCTAGAGTCGCGTATTGGGTTTCACGGGCTAAAGGTTGAACCTAAGCTCTGATACCAAATTGTGACACCCCACATCTACACTAAGGGTTGTTATAGTTAAGGGAAAGTCACTAATGAGTCCTATGGCCAATAACCAAGTAAGATCCCAGATCGCCAGAGGAGTCAAATTAGCCTCCTTTCTAAGTCTAGCTTTCTTAGGTAGCGCACTACCCTTTTGACAGATATTAAGAGGCATTGACACAAGATTTGATAAGCAACGTAGGGAATTATATCGGTGCTGGAATATAAATACATAATAATAGGATAATTACAAATATCCTTAATACAAAAGCTCGTTCCAACAATATTACATTCAAAAGAAAATTTAAAGTTTCACATGGACTTTACAAAATGACAAAAGAAAATCCTAACTTTCTAGGATACCCAAAAGCCCTCGAAGGTTTCTGGTTCGTCGTCTTCTACTGCGCGCTCCTCTTCGACACCTGGCATGATATGCCGTGAGCTTTGAATGCCCAGTAAACGCACGCACAACCCATCTATTTTTCCCAGTTCAATACACAACAGCATTTATAAAAAAAAACAGAGGAAAGGATCATGGAATTTAAGTTCATAGCACATATTATATGGTTAATTGTTAGTAGTCTAGAAATGCCCCAAAGAGATTTCGTCCTCCTAACTCCAAGAATTGGACGTGGATTATTCCGTAAGCCATCTCTTTTGCTACTTTGTTGTAGACCTTACCTCAAATGCCTACCAACGGTTATATACCGCGTAGCGCCAACCGTAGGGCCTCAAAGGAGACGGTAATGATGGGCCTTGTCCAAATCCCTCCTTACACCAAACTACCTAGTGTCTGAATACAATCGCTCCATTTAAGGGTTCCGAAACAACCACTTGCGCAAGATTTAACTTACCAAAGGGAACACATCCCACTAACTAATAACTTCTTCTCATAATAATAATAATCAGGTGATTCAAACCCCATTAGCCACCCCCATTAAGTTTTCCGTTAGATTAATCATTGTAATTAATTAGTACAAGCGAGAAGGAAAAAAAATTTGCATAAGTGTAAGCATCATTAAAGGGAAAAAAAAAAAAAAAAAAAAAAACCATGACATTTATAATTTCATACCAAGACATGATTATATATAAGTAAGCACATTCATAAAGTCAAGAGCACAAAACATCAATGTAAACAGAATTTTCAGATTCAGAGTCACTTAAAGATCAAAATTAAAAGAACTATTTTAGATTTTTCCCAAATCCACGAAGAGAATTTTATCTAGTTTTCATAACATTTTTTAGAAATGTAATAGCTTTTCCAAATTTTTAGTTATTTCAGAAATACTCCAGCTCTGTTCAGATTTGTCGACCGTTACAAAAATTAGATTTTCTCACAAACCGCTCACTAGTTTTCCATGAAACCAATTTTCCTTGAAAGATAACTCCTTAAGGAAGATTTTGACATAAAATGGAGGTTCATAATACTTTTATAAATTTTTGTAAATTTGATGTAAAATAGATTTTTCTGGCACAGTTCTTGAAAATAGAAATTTGGTGAGAAAAGAAGTCAACTAGGGGAAATTTTCCACTTCTCTTGTGATGAAAACATGCTAGATAATATCTAATAAACTTAAAATTTTAAGGTGAAGGTGTGCCTTTGGGAATTTTGAGAGTTTGATCTGGAAAAAGGTAGTCTTATACGGATTAAGAGAAGTACAAGAAGGGTAGAATCAAGGCTCAACTCCTTTCATTTTTAACACAATAATGCCATCAAAACACTTCTGAAATGACTGTTTAAAACTTCTAAGAGTATGTATTTGAAAGGAAAAGAAATAAGAGAGAGTTGTGTTGTGGCTTACTTGAGGGTTATTGGAATTGCTAGCAACTTTTTCTTCCTCTTCTCTTTTCTACGAAGCTCACCCTCCTTCATGTCTTCTCTCTCATCTGAATATAGTGTGTATGTGTGTATTCTTGCACGTAAAATGCTATCGAAGGGGTTGTTTTTATAATGAATTTGGTGCAAAAGGTCATAAATGCCTATTGGTTGGAATTGGATTGGATAGTTTGGATTTAGTTTGAATTCAATGGAATTGTAGAGAATTAGAAGCCTTAATTAGGTTCCTAAACATGATCTAGTTAGGGTTTTCCTCCTAATCAAACCAACCTAGTTGCATATATATACATATATATATATAAGTTGTACCAAGTCAAAGATTTTTTTCTTGAATTATACAAGCTTGCCTTCAAAAGTACACTCATATCATCTACAATGTGATGGCCAACCATAGCTAGAGATTTGAGGGACTTTTTTATTTTATTTTTTTGTGTACAATTGTTGGAATTTGTAAAATAAAATGTTTTTTAAAAAAAAAGATTTTAGGGTACAAGTGTATATATAAGTATATAATGGTACTTGTTTGGGGTCTTTGTGTTATTTGATAAAAATGTGAGGGTTTTGGGTTTAATTATGAATTGGAATATTTATTTTAGTGTAAAATTAAATTAAATTAGAGTTAAAGAATTTAATTCGGTCTGAATTTCTTGTTTCAAATAAAAAGGTTACCTACCGACGAACAAAATGAAAACTGG
Source organism: Camellia granthamiana (assembly GCA_036172215.1). NCBI lineage: Eukaryota > Viridiplantae > Streptophyta > Magnoliopsida > Ericales > Theaceae > Camellia > Camellia granthamiana. Next base: position 5,899,103 of record CM069914.1, on the reverse strand, counting down.
AAAATCTAGGATTTTCAGGTTGTAATTTCACATTTAGGGAGTCAATTAATCAATAGTAGGATATTAGAATTTATTCCTAAGTTACCGAAATCGATTAGGGTTTGCGTGGTTTTAGTTGGCACATGCATTTCGGTCCTAGGGTTAGAATTACAATTAATTAAGAAATTAAGAGACTTCAAAGAAATAATTTAAAAGTAAGGGACTATTAAGAAAATAAAATTTTCAAGTGCCTCACAAGGCTCACCCAGATGAGGGGGTGGAATACCCTGCTCCATTTCCAGTTCGTGTTTCACACCTGGCTCTGTACCTCGTTGCTTGGAGGACGAGAGAGCATCTGGCCCCTACTACTAGCTTCAGTTACGTCCTTTCCAGCGAGTGCTTGGCTTGGCTTGGTTTGAGGACGAGGCATAGGTTAGACCATCCTTGGCTACAGAGACTTCTAATAGTGCGAGCAGGAGGTAGAGGATAATCACCCGACTCGTCTGTGCCCCTAGTTTATTGCTTTGACTTTTCTTTTCAAGTTTTTATGATGTAAAAGCAACTTTGATTTAACAAGAGAGTTGAAGAATCTACTTGTGTTGAAATCATGTAATTAAAGTTGTAAGCACTAAAAATTTTCGTTTTTGGTCCAAATAATGTTCTATGTTGAAAAAGGTAAAATTTTGAGAAAATCAGCTTCATTAAAACTTTTCAAAACAATTTCCGAAAACGGTCACTACCTGATACACAAATAATCAATCCTTAAGATGTACAGCCACAAATCGAAGAATCATAACTGCCCACAACTGCATTCACCATCATTGCTCTATCTTCCAACTGGCCATTCTACCCAAATGGAGGTAACACAACCAAGCTAACAGACGATGAAAGAAGATGGACTGATCAAACAAATGAATAGGATAGTTGAGTTGGAAAATGGTTATGGCTAAGCTTCGGGATGAAGTTGCTTACGTATCCCAAAGATGGGAATCAGGCTTTACGTAGTTCGGTTAGGGTTTGCTTGAGTATTTACTCTCTTCTTTTGTGCTCTAACTTTTGCCAAAGCTCTCCTTTCAGGTTTTCAACCTTGCGAGCTCTACTTTTCTTTATTTCTAATTTTTCATGCTTTAACTTTTGCCTATTGCGGACTCGCCTTTTTCTGCACCCCGCCTTTCGGAAAGGGTTGAAATGAAAGGCCTCACAGTTCGAACTCCCGCGGTTCTGAATCTAGTCTTACAAGTGCAATGTGAAACTGATAAACACCAAAGAGTCCAAATCCGACAAACCTTTTTGGAAAATCGATTTTAAATCAAATAATGCCAAAATTGGATTGCTTCGCTAGATACAGAGTTGCCACTTAAATATTTTATTTTTTGGAAAATTTAGGAAACCCTGACTCGTGCCGAAGGCCATGTGTCCATCATTACCAAAGTTACTTCAACTCAGGAACTCAGGAGCTTAGGTACGAGGGGGAAAGGTTATGAATTGAGCACCCCCGCTCGCCCGATCAAAGATCGGCCTGTACTAACCATGATATGATGTTTTATAAACATTATATTTTCTTGTTCTGATTATTAAACTAGCTTTACTATGTGAAGTGCACAAGCAAGTATAGACTAGTTTGCAAGACTTGGAACAATCCAACTCATGTTTATTTGCGAAAATGGTTTGAATTTGCCACCCTCAAGTGGGCTTAAAGATTCGATTTTGCCACTCAACAAAGTGGGCTTAAAACATACATTCGTTGAATCGTTCCAATTGAAACAAGCCTTTATCCATAGGCATTCATACAGTTTAGCACTTAAGCACATAGCCTCATGGCAAGCATGCGAATCATGGCAATATGGCAATCACACTCATGCAAGTATGCTAAAGCGTAAAAACTGACAGAGTACTCCAAGCCAAAACATAAACTAGTTAGAAAAATACATGATCCTAACTATGCAAGATGTCTAATGCAACACATACGAAGAATGCAATTAATAGGCTTGGCTACTAATATGGCATATGGATCAATTTGATAACATGCGGTTAAACACGTATTCAAAGAAGATATTGAAAAAAATGATGCATTTTGAATAATGCGCCGAGCCTCGGTACATGCAAGACAAATGAATGGATGCAAAAATACAAGCATAAGATATGCTAATTGAAAATGTCCCTAATCTAACCATCAAAAGCAAGTAAATAAAAGGGAGAAAGACGTGGGGTTGGAAGACATACACACACGCACGCAAACTTATTACAACATTACGCCCTCGTGAAGGAGGGCCCAAATGAATAAAAGCTAACCAACTAGCTACGCTAATTAAGCTAAGCTAATTATTACAACACAATATTTAACTAACTTCTCTAAGCTAATTAAATATTACAAATAAACTAACTAATTACAAAGCAATTAAGTTAATTAATTACAACATGAATTAAACAACTAACTAACTAGACAAGTTAACTAAACGGCCTCAGGAAACGATGGATGCATGCATGCTTGGTTGCTCCACCCGAAAAGCCACCGTTTTGCCGTTGCGAGCCTCTGTTTGCACATTTGAATACCAAAAATTCTGCCAACTTCCAGAATACCTCTGCTCCACCTTAGGAACACACTGTGCAAATTTCATTGGTAGTCGACAAGGTGGCCTATCGGCTACCTATGGTGGCCGGTCGGCCACTGATGACATGAACTTCACCTTTTGCTGCAACAGAGAGCAGACAGAGCAAAATAGTGTATTCTCACTGGTTTGTGTGTATTGTTTACACTCCTTATCATCAAACAAGCTCAAATGAGTGAAACTCTTGGCTCTCAAACCATCAATCAAGCAATTTTCATGCATGATGGCCAAAGAACCAAATCTGTACAAGTTTAATGAGTGCAAAACAAGACTCAAAAAGACCACCACCTTATCATGCATGATCAAGGGTGATGGTGACCAAGGAAAGTGGCACATTTCATCACTTTTGAGTATGAAATGTCCCATTTTCCTTATGTTTGAATTGACGTTCGATTCGAACACATGCAATGCAACATGAAAGATACTTATCTTGCCACTTTTACTTGTCCAATTTTGTTTACTCATTTTAATTACCAAAACGATTCTTTAATTGATTCGTCCATTAGTGAGTGCCCTCTAATAGAAGATGGCTCAAACAACAAGTTGTTTTGGGCATGAAAGAGGCATTACACTGTTGGTAATGAACCCATTAAGGGATTAAACCATTAGGTGCAACACCTTCATTTCACACTTAGGCAAACAAGAGGTTTAAAGCCACTTTCAAAGCAAATAAAAGAGTGAAGAATGGAGGGAGATTGCAGAGATTTTAAGTGATGAAATGAAGTGTAAAACAACACTAAAACATGCTATTAACTCAAAACAATGATGATCAAAGAATTAAAACATCAAACTAGTGAAGGAGATAACACTACAACTATGCAAAGCATGCCTCAACTAAACTAACCAGCCCAAAATAGAGCCAAAACAGGTTATTTCAGAGGCAAAAACATGCTGGACTTAAGCCATAAAAAGCTAAAATAATAAACTAACATGTGAGGCTAACTAGGCATGCAAACAAGACACAAGGAGGGGAGGCTAACCCCTCCAATTTTGGACTTCAAAACAAGGTTTTTACCACTGAAAAACCTCTAAAATTCAGTGGTTAAAAGGGCCAAAAAAGTTGATTTGAAAGTGATGAAAAATGGTATAAAAAGCTTAACAAACAAAGAAGCAAGAAGGGTGGACCACCCCCTAACTGAAAGAGACCTCAAACCAACACTTTTAAGTCACAAAAACATAGTTTTTGACAGTTCAAAATCAGCCCAAAAATAGTTGGAAAAGGTGACAAAACAAAGATACAAAATAAGCTTAAACAAGGTAAGTACTATACCTTTGAAGCAAAGCACAAATAGCCAACAATCCAAGCTCAAACTACCTTCTAGAGCTCACACAAGACTCAAAGTAATCTCAGCCCAAAGGTGAGAGTATTTGGTTAAGGGTTGATATGCAAAAGCTAAGGACTTATGAGCAAATGTGTAAAAAATATCAAGAGAGAGAGAATTCTAGAGAGAGAGAGAGAGATTTTTGCTCTAATTTTTCTAACCCTCCAAAATGGAGGAGGAACCCCCTTATATATAGAAAAACCACCCCTTAAGCTTAGAAATATCTCACCATACACGTGCATAGAGAAGCAGCTCAGTGTGCAACAGCTGGCACAGTTGTCAATAAATATTTGGAAAAAGGCACTGGTGGCCGACAGCCTTGGGTGGTGGCCGACAGGTCACCAAGAGGTCCAGACGCCAAGTTTTGGTCCAAAACAAGGCACAGAAAAAACAAGGTTCAAAGGCTCAAAGACAGGGCATTCTGCCAAGGACTTTGAGCACTCAAAACGAACACAAACACAAAATCATCGAGTGCACAAGCGATGACATCTGTCTTGAGGACGGTCAAAAATGGGGTGTCTATAGTTGCCCCTCTTTGACAAAACTCGGGAGTCATGAAATGATGGGAGTGAATGTCAAAGCCCAAAGACAACCCATTTTTGACAAGGCCGAAGACTTGGACAAGCAAACAAACAAGACAAAACAAATGGTTGTGCCCGCAGGCTGCCTACGTATCCCTTTGCAAGGAATCAAACCAGTGTAGTTCTGGGACAAGATGCAAATGCTACGCATGATACAGGAACATAACTTATGATCTTGCAATGAGGCTATAATGAAACATCTAGATACAAATGTCATGCAAAGAAATGCTACATTCATACAAACCGAAACAAGGTACAGCAATCTCATACACGAAAAGAAGTAACTAAATAAACACGCCACGCGTGGGAATCATAAGCCAAACCACATTTCATGCGAAAATGATGTGAAAATTATGCAAGCTTAACTACGCGATGCGCAAGAAAGACGAAGAGAAACACCACTGTCGGGCGCACCCGAGGTCTCAAGCAAGATTCCAACGCATTGCACGCGAAAAGAGAAAAGAGAAAAGAGAGGCATGAACACCGGGATGCACCCGAATGTTTCTAACCGAAGCATCCTAACATGTCGCACGCGAGAGGAGAAAGAGGTAATGAGAACACCGGGACGCACCCAAATTTCTCTAACCCAAAGCGTCGTAATGCGCCGCATGCGAAAGGAGAAAGAGAGTGGACACCGGGACGCACCTGCATGTTCCAAACCAAAGCATCTTAACGTGCCACACGCTAGAGGAGAAAGAGGGTGGTGTAAAGACTGGGCGTACCTGAATGTTTCTAACCGAAGCGTCGTAACGCGTTGCACGCGAAAGAAGAAAGAGGGTGAACACCGGGACGCACCTGCGTGTTCGAAACCAAATTGTCCTAACGCGCCGCACGCGAGAGGAAAAAGATGGTGGTGTAAACACCGGGCATACTCGAATGTTTCTAACCGGAGTGAGTATGTCGAAGGACACAAATGATTTCACCTGGAACTCCTTTGAAGGGATCGTACATACAATATCGTGCCTGCATAAGAAAGAGACTTAACAGGTACAGCGTAATAAGGGCGCATGTTCTATGCACAATAAACAAAGCATGTTCTATGCAAATGTAGTGACAACATGCTCTATGCATGATAATTGGAAACATATTCTATGCTATAATGGAGAAGTGCACGTTCTATGCAACAAATGATGAAAGATATGTTCTATGCATATTCTATGCAACAATGGAGAAATGTATATTCTATGCAACAATGGATTGAATAGCAACTACCGATTTACCTCTCGGAAAAGCTGCAACAAGTTAAAAAGGATACACTTCATTCGTGTTGAGTAATGATGAATCATCATGCACCGAAGACACGGTTTAGAGCTTCCACAAAGGCAATTTGAGCTTAAAAAGTGAACTTTCCTTGCACTTCTCGAGCACTGAGGACACCAAACAGTAGCAAAACACAAAGGAGGAGCACTAGAAGCTTGACGTCTATCAGGGAGGGATGTCGGCTACCTGTCGGCTAGCCCTAAGCATTGTCGGCCACCAGTGGTGGCTAACCGGCCATCGATGGCAGATTGCCCCATTTTGGACTTTTCACATTTGGGTTTTTAAGTATACACACCCAAACTTCATTTCCTCACTTCCTCTTGTTCGAAATTCATCCCTCTCTCACTCTAGACTTTCCTTCTCTCTAGATCCGTGCTTTATGCGCATTTTCCAATGCCCCACGTGAAGTTGATTCGCTAAAACCTCTTGATTTCCCTCGTTTTGAACTGATCGAAAACTGATTTCGGTGTTTTTTTCTTCATTTTCACTACTTGAGGCTTGTTCCCCTTGAGTTCGGCGCCTTTTCCTGGGCTTTGACATTTTCTTCCACTTTCTCTCTCCTAGGGTTTGACTTGAGTTGACTTTTGGCATTTTCCACATATTTTCCTCATTTCCTTCACTTTTCATCGACTCTTCATCTACATTCCAGATGACAGATGACTTTCCACATGATGGGGCTCCTTCGGAGGTGGAATTCAAGGCAGAGTTCAATTCTAATGCAGAGTCGGAGCCTTTACCACTGGGTGTGAGTCCTTTTGACGCAGCGAGGTATCATTCCCAGACACACATTTTGCCTGCTAGTGGCGTTAGGCACTTCACTGATTTCGCTGATGCACTGGCAGATCTCTTACTGAGGGAGCCAGATTCCCATCTTTCAATCGTTGCCGTTGAGGTACGAATTCTATACACTAGCACAACTGATGTTCTTTACTTGCATTTTTTGCACTAATCACACTCTTGCACAGTATTTACACTAATTCACCTGTCCTTTACCACAAGGTGACGCCCGCGCATACAGGGGCTATGGGGCCATGATGGCCAGAGATTGGTATGACGAGCTCCCTGTTGGAGTATGAGCTATTGTTGACGAGGCAGGCTTCGGCCCATTTTGCTCTAGATTGACTCGAGATTGTCAGGGTGGAGTACAAAAGGATATTTGGCTTGCCCCAATTGTAATAAGAATGCATCATCACAACGGTTAAGAAATAAGATAGGATACACTGGTGCTCACAGATACTTACCTCAAGACCATCCTTGGCGAAAAAGTAAGCTCTTTAATGGTAAGGCAGATGATCGAGCAAGACCGTTAGAGTTGTCAGGGGAACAAATATTAGATCAATTGGATTCAGGAACATTTAAACCATTTGGGAAGCATCCAAGTAATCAAAAAAGAAAAAGGGATGAAAATATAGTACTGAATTGGACAAAGAAAAGCATATTTTTTGAATTGCCATGCTGGAAGACACTCAAGTTACGGCATAATCTCGATGTTATGCACATAGAGAAGAACATATGTGACAATTTGATTGGGACTTTGTTGAGCATTGATGGAAAGAACAAAGACATGGAAAAAGCAAGCATGGATTTAGAGGATATGAAAATTAGGAAAGATTTGCACTTAAAGAGAAGCATGGATGGTTCCTTTGAAAAGCCCCTTGCATTGTACACATTGTCTTCAAAGGAAAGACAAGGTTTTTATGAGTTCTTAAAATTGATTAGGTATCCTAATGGATATGCAGCAAACATCTCTAGGTGTATGAACACTAAGGGCAACAAGTTATCCGGTTTGAAAAGTCATGATTGCCATGTCCTCATACAACGACTTCTTCCTATTGGGATGCGTGGGTATCTTCACAAGGACATTTCTATTGCATTGTTTGAGTTGGGAAATTATTTTCAAGAGTTATGTTCGAAAATAGTAAGGGTGAATGATTTGGAGAATTTATAAGAAAGCATAGTACTCATACTTTGCAAGTTAGAAAAAAATTTTCCACCTGCATTCTTTGATGTCATGGTCCACTTAGCTATTCACTTGCCTCGCAAAGCCATTCTTGGAGGGCCAGTGCAATATCGATGGATGTACCCTATTAAAAGGTATTATTATGCGCTTATTGTAAAATTATATTTTTTTTAATATTATAGTACCATATATGTGGTTTATACAGTAATTTCATGTTATTTGTTGAAGATTACTTGGGATTTTGAAAGGGTATGTAGCGAATCAAGCTTGCCCAGAAGGTTTGATTACAGAAGCTTACATTGTCAAAGAATGTCTCACTTTTTGCTCTATGTATCTTGGTGGGATTGAAACCGTATTTAACAGAGAGGAAAGAAACGAAGATGGTGGTGATGTTAGCATGGGGCATTCAGTTTTTTCATAAAAAGTCCGTACTTTTGGGCTAACTCAAAGGGCACTCGACGTGTCTGAGGATGAAACAAAAGTAGCTCATTGGTTTGTCTTGTACAATAGTCCTGAAATCAATAAGTATCTAGAGTATGTTCTCACTTAGTTAAGTATATGCATAACTTTTTCGTTATGATCGCACTCAAGTACTAATTATTAATATTTTTTTTGAATAGAGAACACAAGAATCAGTTACAGAATGCAAATGTACATGACATTACAAGACAACAACAAGAAGAATTTCCTAGATGGTTGAAAGAGTGGGTAAGATATATAGATAAATATGTAACAAACACCATAAACATAATTCGCTTCCTAGATTGATATTAACATCATACATGCTTGTCACATATTCATGTAGATAAATCAATTACGAGAAGCAACTGATGAGTTATGGTCATTAGCAAATGGTCCTGGGCCAATAGTGAATATTTATTTAGGTTGTATTTGTAATGGCATTCCATACCAAAGATTGAGACAACCGTTGTAAAAGTCAAAATAGTGGGTTGGTCGTTCAAGGGGATCATCAAGGTATGTCAATTGATTTCTATGGTCACTTAACTAAAGTTTGGGAAATAACATACATGTTCGGGCATTGAGTTGTGTTATTTCAATGCGAATGGTTTAACACTGGTAGCAACAGAACATTTCGCACTGAAACACATCTAACAACCATTGATGTAAGAAGTCGTTGGTATCAAAATGACCCATTTGTCTTGCCAAGTCAAGTGCAACAAGGTTTTTATGTCAATGATACCAAATTAGGTGAACATTGGAAAGTTGTAGAGCGACTTCAACGTCAAGGAATATTGAATGTGCCAGAGCTTGAGGATGTACATCCCAATGATAATGGATTACCTATTTCGAATGATGTGTGCCAACAGGATGAGACCACTGAAATTGTCCAAATCACCATTACAGACTCCATTAGCAACACTTTACGCAGGACTGATATTGCACCTGATATTATTCCAAGTCAAATGGTTTTGCAATCTGGTAGAGATGTATATGTAGAGGGTGCAAACAGAGATGATTTTATCTGTGATGATGATGATGATCAAAATTCAAGTAATCCTAGTGATGATGAAGATGAATTTCAAAGCCATAGTAACTCAAATACAAATCATGATATAGAGCCTTGATTGTAATGTCCATTACTTTTTACATTATGAAGTCATTTTGATTGTAATGGCATGCACTTGTTAATGAAGTCGAATTGTTAATGCACTTGTTATTCATAATTTCATTACTTGTAATGTAGTTCTAATATTAGACTATTAGCTTATCTTATAATTTCATGAATTGTCATGCATTTTAAATGTTTATTAATGTATTGCTTAAAATTCATTTGTTACATACACAGACTACACATATGCCACCTGGCCAAGTCAATAAGAGGAGATCGATGACTTCAATGTCTGAGGCAACCCCGACTGAGGTCCCAGCTCACGTGTCAACATCTCCATCTCTTGTGGATGCATCTCCATCTCTATCTCCTATGGATGCATCTCCATCTTCGCAGACAGTTGGTATTGGTAAGTGTTTCATCCTTTGTATACAACAGTTTGATTGTTACACCCATCATTGTAATCTATGTTGAGTACTTACTACATGCTTACTCTTTTTGGAGTGATTATGATTGACAATATTTAATTTGGTTGCCAAATCATGATTTGTAAATGGTATTTTAATTGTGAATTTTGCTAAACAACAGCCATCAAAGTGTATAAACACCAGCCATGAAAAGTGTATAAACAACAACCATCAAAGTATATAAAAAGCAATAGCCTATAAACAATTCTTTTATTTTCCTTATTCTTATTGTGGACATTTCTATGCATTGTTTATAACATATGGATTGAAAGAAATAATATGGTTTAATTTCGTGTTTATAATATAGGTTCAACGGTAAAGCAAGTACGAGGTCCGACAATGGGTAAGAACACTAGTAGACTTATCACCCAACATGGTGGCAAGAAGCTTTTTGTTGGAGTTTCTAGTGAGCAGAGAACATTTGTGGGGCATAATGCCACTAAGGCAGCTAATGAATTGGGGCACAAATTCGATTGCAAGCCCTATTGCAAGGAACAAAAAATTGGGAGGATGTTCCACCAGCCATTTGAGCAGCTATCATACAGTCCTTGCAGGTAATTTAATTTTTATTGTTGTTGATGTAAGTAGGTTAATATATATGATGTTTGATTACTTGTGTAATTATTTAATTGGGACAGGATAAGTTTGAAATTGAAGGATACGATGACGGCCCACTTGCACAAAAAGTTATTGACACAAAGTCCACAATTTTGTTCAAAGGCTGGCGATATCATATGAATCAAGATTACAAAGAGTTGGTGAAAGCAGGTACAGATCCTTATAGTGGCCCTGTTTGGTGCAGCTTAAAAGCTGCTTATTTCAGCTTTCAGCTTAATTTAAGCTATTTTGATGTATTTGGTTTGGCTTATAGCTTATAGTTTATAGCTTTTTGCAAGTTAGAAATCAGCTTATTCTTTGAGTGGGGCAAGAGATGCTTAATTTATAAGTCAGAAATCAGCTTATGTTCATAGTTATAAGCTATAAGCTGTTTAGGCATAAGCTATAAGCACTTTCCTACAGCTCTACCAAACAGGGCCAGTAAGCCATTTGTTGGAGTAGGCCAAGAAGATTGGAGGTACATGATTGATCATGTGTTTCTTGGTGACACATACAAGGTAAAACTTAACACTCATGGATGTTTCTTCTAGTTGCACTACAAATCACCATTATGCCTTCTTGTAATTGCACTACAAATCCATGGATGTTTAAATTTCTTATAACTCAACACTTGCTAAGTTTCTTTAAAATTCAAAGAATGGTTGTTCGATACATACAATTATATATGTATGTATATATATAATTTTACATGCATGTATATATAGAATGAATGAATGTGTGTTAATAATTCTATTACATTGTAGGAACGGTCAAAAAGGAACATAGACAATAGAAAAAAGTTACCCTATAATCACACCATGGGTTCGAGATCATTTTCAACAGCAATCTCAATTGAGGTAACATATTTTTTGTTTTAAGACTATTAGTTAATGCTGCATTTTTTTTTGATTAATAGTATTGCTAAGCTTGCATTTTATATGTTTAATATAGGGAATTGAAAATGGCAAGAGGCCTCACATCGTAGATTTTTACAAGACCTCACATTGGAGTAAGAAAAAAAATGATTGGATTGAACCAGTTTGTGGGGTATTATATGTAAGTATATCTTCACTATATTTGTTATTCACATTCCTATATAATGGTTAACTAGTTAGTGTACTTGAAAAATATACTAACTACTAGTGTTTTTTTTTTTTTTTAAAAAAAAAAACTGACAGGAGAAGATGGACGAACTTCGTGAGGAAGCTTCACAGCCTAGAGCAACCCCACTAACACAGGAGCAAATTTTTGTTCAAAGGTCAGTGTATTTGAAAGGTTTTGGGGTTGATCCAAAGCCGTCTTCCACTTTCAATTCTACAGCTAAGTCACAAGCACATGATGAAGAGGTTAAGGGCCTTAAAGAAGAGGTAGCATCATTGAAAGGGATAGTTCAATCATATGAAAGATGCTTCGAGCAATTCGAACATTTTATGAGACAAATGCAGGGCGATCATAGTGGATAGAACTCTTTTGATGAGTAAGTAATTTAAATTTATTACGTATATTAGTGGTTTTAAAATAGTAATATTTTATAACTAACCAATTTCACTTGTTCTCTTTATGCATGTTGTTGAAGTGACTATTAATATTTGTTCCATTATATTGATGGACTTTTTGTTTGAAGATGAGCAAAGAAAACACTTGTTCATTATCATTAAAACCCATTATCATCATCATCATAATATAAGGGGTGGTGTAACGCCCCAACTTCTAGGCCGTTAAATATGTACAATAATACAACACCAGTGAGATAGATAACCAAAACATGTTAATATACATATATAACCAGAGTTAATATCACAGATAATTCATTTATGCTCCATTACAGGATTACCAAAACATTACCAAACCAAAAGTCAAAAGGAAAAAAAACAACTAGTTTAAGTCTTCAAATGAACCACAGCTCCAACACTTCATCTTATTTACCTTCGAATTAACCTTTGCCATTGTAAACTGCTTCATCACCTGGCATGACACGCCATGAGCTTGGAATGCCCAATAAAAACACACACCCCCCCATATCTTTTATCAACCAATCAACCATACACAGAACAAATCGGGTAACATAACATACAACTTTACAATAAGGGTCTATGAATTAGTAGTTAGACTACACATCGAGAATCCCCCAAAGAGATCCTTCTACCCAACCACAAGGATTGAACACCGAACTATTCAGAACTCCCCCTTTTGCTGCTTTGCAGACCTTACCACCTATGCCCACCTTCCGATTATTTATCGGTCAGTGACATTGATGGACCTCAAAAGGGACGGCCAAACAAATGGGCTCGCTTACACCCAAATCGTGCATAAGGCTCGCTTACACCCTGTACATACCATACCAAATCGTGCCTAGGGCTCGCTAACACCCTGCACATACCATACCAAAGGGCTCGCTTAGACCGCTTGCGCAAGACTTAACTCATTTGGTTTAAATCCCATCATAATTCATGTCATTCATATGTATAAATTATTCCGAAACGCTAATGTGAACGTCAACCCATTGCCAACCCCTTATCATTTCCCGTTTATTAGATCTTTTGCTAAGCAAGTTAGTCACATTTGGTAAATCGGTAATATAAAAGAGCATGAGACAAACATAAGAGAGGAAATAAAACCCATGATAAGCATACATGAGTATGGTAAAGCAAGCAAACAACATTAGGAATGCTTTGAAACACTTAGAGACAAATAACACAATAAAACACAATTTCCAGCACTATTCAGTTCTGCAGGGCTAACAATAATGCCTTGGTAAAAATACTTCCATGTCAAATTAGGGACTCAAATTGCACAAAAACAATAATCAACCTGTCTAGTTTTAGTTCCAATTCTCAGAATTTGCACAACACCTCCAGAAATTCATCTACAAGCTATATTCGAAAACCTGTCCAGATTTGTCACCCTTTGGGAAAACTAGCTTTCCTCTCAATCTAATCAATGATTTTCACCCAAATAAATTTCATTGGAAAGAGGACTCAGAATTGTAAATTTTGAAAGAAGAACCAACAGGAGATGATTTTTTTGAAATTTTATAAAACTGAAAGAAGTGGACTGTTTTTCAGAGACTCGGGACAGATTTTTAAACAAAATATCCAAGCCCTAAAAACACACAATTAGGGGCTAATAAAATTATCATAAGCTCTAAACACACCAAATAGCCTACACTAAATTCAGATTTGAGAAATAAATAAATTTGATATTTCTTTTAAATTAGAGAAGTTACAGTAGTGCCTAATTTGACAAATTTGTAAGGCAAAGTCACTAAATCAAAGCCACACTTTCATACACATCGAAAATCCTATTTACCATTAATATGAAACACAAGAGGGTATCTAGACAATTGGATGAAATGGGTGAAAGAATTGGAGAAGACATGGAAGGGGTGTGTTCTTACCTTGACTCAAGAAGGCACATTTTCTTCCTTTTCTCTCTTTTCTTTCTTCTTCTTCTTTTTCTCTACTTCCCCCTAATGACATTCTCTTCTCTCACCCTCTTCCTAGGCTGCTGAAAATGTGGGTGTGGAATTGAGACAAGGCTCTCAATTTATAGGCCATGAATTTGGATTAAAAAAGACCATTCTACCATCTTGCTTAAAGACTAAGGAAAATAATAAATATTTAGATATTTTTTTCCACTAATTTGCTCAAATAAATAATAAAAATATTTATTTAAAGATATTTATTTGCTCAAATAAATAATAAAGTTGCAAAGAACTAATAAATATTCAAATAGGCTAAAGCAAATAAAATGTATGAATTAATGTAGAGACTAGGGGTTAAAATAAATAAAAACTAAGTGTTAGGGGTATTTTCAAATATAAAAATGGCATTCTAGGATTTAGTTATAATACAAAATAAACACAGAAAAATTATTCTTTCTTGGACCATTTTGTAAAATTTTATGAAATTTGGAACTAAAATGCAATTAAACTAAGGCTTAGGGTTTCAAGTGTAATTACCAAAAATTAGGGTCTCTACAGGTGGGGTGTATAGTTTTGCCTTTGGTTGCAACATATGCAATATGAGAATCATTGAAAGAATGCTTAGAACCTGCCTTTATATGAATTGCCTCAAAACAGAGAAAAAAAAAATATAGGACTTCCCTATCAAAATCCATGATGCAAACACATCCTTAAAGCTTTGGAGTAAACGGATTGATACTTGTAATTAAATAGGTCATTGGTGATGAGTTAGGCATTTTGTTGTGGATTGATAATTGTCATCTTCTTGAGGCCTCTCCATAAGAAATTTGCTGATAGAAATAGAGAAACAGAAAAATTCAAGAATTTGTGACAAGCAGTCCTACTAATTTCAGGCCTATGCCTAACACTGCTGAAACAGTGGTTTGGATTTTCTGTGTTGATGGGACATATGTTCGTCTACAACTGCCTGAGAAGCTATCTATATAATTCATTGGCCCAAAATTGTTTGGCTCCCTCAAAATATACATAAAAGTGCATTCTTCTTGGGGGAAAATTTGTGGTAAAATTTATAAGTGGCAAATTTATGATGTACACCATAAACTGAAAATGTTGTACTTTTTGTGGCGAATACGTTATAAATTTTTGTGATATTATTATGGACGTATCATATACATCCTTTTAAGAGTGCATATAGTAGATCCTATCATTTCCTTTCTATGACAGGTTTTACCTCTCGTAGTTAATTGGTTCATTTGCTAGCTTGCATCTTTTTGATGGGACAGGTAAAATTTAAGTTGTGTAGTTTGGCGATCATGCTACTTTTCTTTGATTTCTCTCTTGAGGTTGTGTAGTTTCAAGAAAAAAATCATGCTAGAGCATTTTTTAACAAATCTGTGTGTGAAGAAATTCCTACTCTGATCTTTTGTTATTTTGATACTTAAGTGACAATTGTTATGACATGGAGTTAGTAATATGCACATAATAAAAGGATATTACTCAATGTTGGTCCCAATCAGTCAAGGGTACTGCCAAGGGTACTTCTAATGGATGTTTCTTTTTTTTTTTTCTTTTCTTTTTTTTTTCCTTTCCAATATTAAATACAGTCCTATTTTTGCATTAATGTGCAAAACTGCAAATTTCGACTCATGAAAATAAATTAGTGTTAAAGGTAGAGAAACCCTAGTTCTAATAGGAAATAACTATAAGAATCCAATCCTAAGTGTAAGAACTCCAGTTAGTATTGACATTGGGAAAAATGCCTTCTAACTTTTTAAGTTGCTTGTGACTCATTTGAATATTTCTACATGTTTCCTGTCATGAAAATTAATAATTGTTTCTGAAAAACTTTGATGATAGTTGTCACTATCAATGAAGCATTCTCTAGTTAGATTAATTCCTTATTTTGTTTATTTTATTTTTTTGAACTGGGCAGTAAGGCTATGTGTGATCGCTAGTTTTGGAAATGGAATTAGATCCACAGATTTTTACCAAATTAAATAGAAATGTAAGCAAAAATATTATTATTAACAATGCTTTCTTCATTTCTTTATTGCAGGTAGCTAGCGGTGTAGTCATGCATATTTATGGACTTGAGTTTGTCGGTGCATTAATTATAAGTTGTGCTTATACATGGAGTTTTTGATATATTTTGTATCGGACAAATATGACACGCACTTGGATTTTTTGAAATCTTTGATGGTTTTGGTAAATATGTTTTTGATGTAAATTTGTTGAAAAGTAAACAAATGGATGGTTATTTTTGAACTTGTAATGTGTTCATGTTGACAGGTGGTAGTAATAGATAGATTAACTACTATTTGGACTTCTATAGTCGATGATTTTTTATTTTTAGATTGGATTGTTGATGGATTACTATATTGAAATTGATTGGATGGATATGAATTATGTGTTAATTGCAAATGTATTATTAGGTATTAAAAAAATTAGCATTAGATTTAGGAAAATAATTTTTGAAATTGAAAGCTCTTTTGCGACTAACAAAATTTTAGTCGTAGTAGGTCTTTGAGAAGCAACTGCTCTTTCAGAATTCATTTTATATATAGATGATGGAAGCTTCTTTCTCAACTAAGCGCACTTCTTAGCTTGGGAACATCATTATAAACAACTATTGGTGACCATGGACTGACTTTCCGCGACTAGTTTTTTGTCGCAAATGATCAACCAATTAGTGACCAAATATGTGGTCACAAATGATCAAACTTTTAGCGACCAAATATGTGGTCACAAATGATCAACCTCTTAGCGACCAAATATGTGGTCGCAAAAGATCCAACTTTTAGCGACCAAATATGTCATCACAAATTATCAACTTTTAGTGACCAAATATGTCGTCACAAATGATCAATCTTTTAGTGACCAAATATGTGGTCACAAATAATAACATTTAGCGACCAAAATAGGTGGTCGTAAATGTTAATTTTCAGCGACTAGTTTTTTGGTTGCAAAATGACCAACTTTCGACAAATTAAAATACTTTTCGCGACCAAGATATGTGGTCGCAAATTATAACTTTCAGCGACCAACTTCAGTTCTAGTCGCCAAAATCCTTCTGTGACGAGCTTTTGGCAACTAAATTGCGACCAACTTTTTTTGGTCGCAAAAAACTATTAACGACCAGATATGAACTTTTTGCGACCAAAGAGTTGGTTTCTAAAAGTGTGATTTCTTGTAGTGCTGCACAAAGCATAAACAAAGCGTTGATAACACTTAAACTAGTAAGCTTCTAAATTCATTCCAAGTGTTCTAACTTAGCTTAGTATTTTTTTTTTTCGAGGATAAGTCATAAATTAAATACAAAGAATGTACACATTTACAATGGACATATCCTAGGTAATACAACAGATCTAACTCCGCCCCCCAAAGAAGGAGAAAGAGTAAAACACTACAAAACTAACTATAACAAACCCACAATTGTGAGGGAGCCAATGAAAAACCACAACTAAACTTAGCTTAGTGTTTCTTAATCTTTTCTTAAATCATCTAGTGCCTTTCTAAGCTCAAATCCAAATCCAAGTCCTAATCAAGTGTTAATTGTCACACCCCACTTTTTATTACCCGCTTAGCATTACCAAAGCCATCATTATAGTCCATTTTCATTGATACAATACAGAACAAAATCCACTAACATCCATAAATACATAAAGATTCCATCAGTCGTATATCTATATTGAAATGCAAAATGAATTACAATTAATTAAATTGTCCGTAGGCTTACATTATTACATAAAAGAGAAAGGGTTCAACCCTTTTACAACAACGGTGTTCCACCAATCAAATAAAAGGGCCCATGGCCAAGAGATAAGAAGATCCCCAATCTTACGCCACTTCTCAACATACACTTGAAAAAGGATTAGCAACGTGGGATGAATATAAAATCCAGTAAGGATCCTAACATGATCCTAACAATAACAACGTATAGATAGTTATGGTCATAAATGCTTTATTTCATACTATATATAATGTGACACTTTATAATGTGACATCTTATAATCAAAGTATACTTATATAGATACTTTTTCCAAAATCATCCAATTTACTCAACAACATAAAATGTTCACTTTTCTTTCTCTTATCCCATTTCATAAATAACACACAATAACAACTGGTTTTCGAAAAACATGTTCACAAAACCCGATTACCTTCCATTCCTTACAGCCCCAACTCATCACATACACCCATTACTCATGTGTACCACATTCCCTAGCCACCCAAGGGAAAAAAAACACTTTCAGCAACTTGTTTGATGCACCAATGTGCGTACATATACAGTTAATTATGAAAAGAAAAGTAGCTTATGTGCAATGACTACTATACAAATTCATATAAGATAACCCGACCTCATCTAACCATAACCATTACCACGCATGATATACACAAATACACCGAGAGAAAATGAGAAATGAAACAATGATCTACCTGCCTTAAGCACGGTAGGCCAAGGATATACATTTTCCATAACGAATGCTAATTTATCAAACACAAGTTGGAAGGTAGTAGTACCGCTGCCAATTTCTCCAAGCGCTAGCTGGAAGGTAATAGTACATCTACCAATCCAATGATGACTGATGTTTAAGAAGGCAATGACAGAGTTGGACACCAACGACTAGGATGATGGTGACGGTGGGGTTTGATTTTATTTTGATATGTCTGGCTTTTTTTCCTTTTTTTATTTTTTCTAACCACATCTATTCACATTGATGGTTTTTTCAGAATCGCAACTGATTTTTTAAAGTATTTTGTAGTTTGTGTAGGGTTTCTTGTTTGGCCCATTAAATTTGTTATTTTTCTTTTTCTTATTTGGTATGGTATTAACTTTTATTTTAATATAACTGTGTTATAGTTTTTATTTTAATGTTTATAAAGTTGACAAATGGATGTCAATTTTTCAAAAATAGGAATACATTGGCACACAATTTAAAATAAAAATAAAAATAAAGGATGACTAATATGAACATGAATATTAACTTGCTCTTGTAAGAATCATGCTTCAAGTCATGTATGCATTGATTTTGAATGGTTATAGCATTACCAAATAATGTGAAAAAATTAATATTTTTAAATATATAGTATTTTCTATAAATAACAAAATAATGTACATATTTTAGAAAATTTCCCCAGGATAATGCCATTGGAAGATGCCCTAATTCGTGCATTTTATATATACAAGAATAATGTTCACTACAACAAATTAATGTTTACTATAAAAATAAAAAAAAATAAAAAAATAAAAGTAAGTAAGTAAAATAACGTGGTAGAGAGAAATTTAGATATGAAATATTTTAATTGTTACAAGTATATTGTTTTATTTTTAGTGAGAAAATTGGACATTTAGTGATGAAAAACTATCCTTTGGACCAAAAAATTTGTCTCCATAAATAAATATTTTTAGACAAAATTGTATTGTCATTAAAAATTCATTTATTAATAATATTTTCAAAATTTTGTCGCTTAAGGTAATTTTTTGGACTTTTCAAGACAACCTTTGGTGACAACTCTCGTGGCAATAGGAATTGATTTCTTAATATTTTTTGAAACGAAAATTTCACTTTTGAGGACAAAAAATTGATCTCAAAAACCCTTATATTGTAGGTTAATATAGAGCTTAAGTTTTATATTAAATTTTCATAAAACACATGCAATATATCATTTTATCATTTTCAAACAAATGACACAATCAAAATTAAAATAAATTAGATTAAAATCCTTATGACTTCACTTTGTTATGATCATTTCGTTCACATTTTGTTTTCCATTTTTTCCGTAATTTCTATGTAGGAGGTAGATCCCCTTCAATCTAAAATTTAGATTGGAGAACATTTTTTGGGCTAGTGGGGCTCATCATAGACTATGTTTTAATAATCCAAACCATTCATTTTGTTAGGCACTTTGTGTATTCATCAACAAAAAAATAAATAAATAAATAAAATTAAATCGATCCGATAAATGTAACTTGTTCAATTTATTGTGTTTTTCACCAAACAATGTATGATAGTTGTGCTTTTAAAAAATAAGTCATACATTCTTTTGATAACAAACGCAATAAATTGAACAAGTTATAATTATCAGATCAACTTAATTTTTTATTTTTTGGATGAAATATACGAAGTTTTGACAAAATAAGTAATTCGGATCATCAAAATAGGACCGGCGGCTCCACGGACCAAAGCAATCTCCTCCCATCTAGATTTTGGACTGAAGTGATCCTCCTCCTTTCTATGTATTCATATATGAAAAATACTAGGGATCATGAAAAAAATATCATAAAATGCTTCACGAAAATTTTTCATCCCTTAATTAGTTTTGTGGTGTTTTTTTGTATGTGTGATCTGACGGTGGAAAATCTTTCATAATTATTTTCATAATACTTTTTTCATAATACTAGAACCCATCTTATTTAAAAAACAACAATATTATATATATTCTTATTTTTTACTTATTTTTCTTACTTTATACACAATAATGAGATCCACATTCGTAAATAAATATGGAATTCTTCATTTGTGTCTTGAAAAAGAAAAAGATGTTAAAAAAAAAGAGATTATAGTTATCATTTTCATTTTTTTTTTTAAAGGTGAAACTTATCCCATCTCTTGCCACTAAGAAATCATATAGGAAGTGAAAAATCCTGGTAAAATATTTATTAAACTAATAACCTCCACTATTTACTTAGTCAGTTGATTTCAAAGCTCAAAAAAGAGTTCATATTTTTGTCTAAAATGCATGTGTGCGGTGGAAATTAAGGGGTTGTTTGGGATGTCCTAAATAAGTATATTTTTTGACTTTTTATGAAATATGAGTTGGGTTTGAAGTGATGTGGTAGAGGGGTGATGTGATTTAAATAAGACGATGTGATTTAAATAGGATAGTGACTTTTTAATTTTTTAACTTTTTCAAAGGATGCCAAACTTAGCTTAAATGAATGTATGAATCTGAATCACATATTAAAAATTTTGAATATATTTTTTGACTTTGTAGTATTACTTAGGCTTTGTTTGGTAACTACACATTATAATCTAAAAGTCAAAACGTGACTTAAAATATTAAAATGTCAACAAATACTAAACAGTTAAACATTATTTTTCATTTACTTTTGCACATTTATTTATTTTTTTGTAAAAAATTAAAAATTCATCTCAAATATATTAGTTTTTTTTATTTCACATTTTAGTTAAAAAAAAAAAAAAAAAATTCACTAAAAAAAGTCTGTTCCTAATCAACCCTTGTTTTGAAAATTGGTTAAAACAAAAAAAAAAAAAGAATGATTATTCTCTCAAATTTTCTACACACTTTTTTAAAAAATATATTAAGAAACTAATTAAAATAGTCTATTCCCAAGAACAACTCTAAACACATACAAAAACAAAAGCACATCACAGTATTGTAATCCGGAAACATACTAAAAAATAAAAATAAAAATTTTAAAAATGACATTATAGCACTTGATGAATCACAAACACAATTGTTGATCACCTAGAATTGAATCTCAACAAAACATAATAGTAATTGCACCAGGTCCATCCAGGTGTGTAAGTTAGAAAACATCAAACCTTGAGTTGCTTTTTCATTTAGGTACATGAAATAACACAGACTTGTCTTCTTCATATTCACAAAACACCGGTGTTTTTGTTATTATCAGGAGCAATTACAACTGAATTGCTTGTTTGGCCCAACAAGCTGCTTATTGATCTAGCTTTCACCGTACCAAGCTTCATTCTCTTCTTTGTTATCATCAATGGCTTCTTTTCATCATCAACATTATCATCATCCAACAATCTTTGCCCTAGTTGTTCCTCTTGCACCAATGACGAGTCCTCTTTCTTTGGTGCACTAGCAGTAGCAGTAGTAGCAATGGTAGCCACGGCACGACTTCGAACACTAGTGATGCTTCTAAGCCTTCCTTTACCCAAATGATGTTCACAAAGAGAATACCCAACAAGGGTCTGCTGGCAACACCTCCATCCCCTCCCATTCACACGACTGCACCGCGATCCCTCCATTATCATATTCCCTCTTTTCAGCTTCTTCACACCACCACCACTTCCACCTCCACCTCCACCTCCACCTCCACCTCCACCTCCACCAGTATTATTGACATTATTGTTTTCAATGCCCATTCCTTCACCTTGACCTTGTTCATCATCATCATCAGCATTTGGTTGCACACATTTCTTGTTCGTCTTCGAATTCATTTTTGCCTTCATCTTCCTCCCTTTCTCCATTATTATTATCGCATCTTTATCACCTCTCCTTTCAAAGGTCCCTCTTCTCTTCTTTAGTGGAACCACTTCATAATCTCCTTCACACCAACTCCCTACTAGTATACAGTGTGCAAGTGCACAACCAAACAACAATGACAACAAATCCTCTATCATCAGCTCTGCTAACTAATGATCTTGATGTATACAATTACGTACACATTTATAAACATATAGATATTTCTTAATTGTTGTTATAGAAAATAATATTTACCTTGATGAGAAGAAGCTGTTGTTGGTGGTAGTAACCCTGACCCAGTACCTACTTCTGCACCAAAGATGCTTCCTTTCCTAAAAATAAGAAAGACCCGGAAGATCCCACAACCACACATGACATGTATGCACAAGAATTAAAGTAAAAAAAACAAACATATAGAGAGAGTGCATATACAAAGCATGATGTATTGTAGCTGGGGACCAGCATATAATACTAATGTGCACACACAATGGGCATTTTTACATAGCCAAGATAAAAATAAAAATTAAAAATTAAAAAAAACAAAGAAAAAAAAGAAGAAGACTAGATAGAGATTAGATTGGATGGGATGGGATGGGAAGATGTGGTGGCTACCAAAGCTGATATAAAAACACCCTAAACAGTATTTCCACTTGCAGTATTTATTTTATTTATTTTTATTTTTTGTGTGTGGTTGTGGGGGTTAAATCAAGTTATATGGTCTCTCTTTCTCTCACTCTTTTTCACCTTTTACTAGAAGAATTCATGAAAGAATAGCACAACATTGGGAGTAACTTTTTCTCTTTTTTATTCTTACCTGGTATCATTACTCTTCTCTTCCTCTTCCCAGCTCTCTTCTTTGGCCTCTTCACCTTCCAACTCCTGCACAATCACAACATATACAAGATCTATACTTATATATTCTGGTTATCGGATGCAAATTGAGCATAGGATAGATAATATAGATAAAGGCCTCTTTTGGGCACATTGAAAGGCTAGTGCAGTTCTATTAAATACAACACACACACACACATACAGGCTTTGCACCAACCAATTAACACACCTTTTGCTTCACCTCCCGTGTCTTGCTGCTATCAGAGCAAACCCATCTAAACCTTGCAGTTCCGATCGTCGGGTGTTGATCGGAGGGCTGTGGGGAAGGCTGATTTGGAGGATCGGAAGGCTCATAACAAATGAGATTTCCATCCGGATGGGCTTGTGTGCCACCACCTCCTTGAAGGTGTTGTGGCACCACCGCCACAGGTGGCCGGTTGAGTTGGGGATCTGAAAGAGGCTGTGAGGAGGAGAGAGAAGACGAAGGAAAACGCTTCCTGATCCTCATCGTCTGAAGAAAAAGATTGTGCGATCAGCGATGTATATATTGTAGACCCAGAGAAGAAGGAGAGATGTTTGACGGGAAGCTCTAGACTTAGACCCAGACAGAGAACAAAAAATAAATAAATGCTTCTTTCAAGTCAGATTTTTAGAGAGAGAAAGAGAGAGTGCAAAACCCCTCACATACTGCAACCCCTCCCCCAACAAAATTTGTGCTTTAATAACTCTCTCTCTCTCTCTCTCTCTCTCTCCATCTGTTGTTTCTCTCTCTAGCTTTTATTTGTTGCACCACACAAAACACACATACATACAAGAGGAATGAATGGGTAATATTAAGGATTTTAAATATTTTCATTAAATATTTCTTTATGAATATACAAGTTATATGAGATTTATATAGTGTGAATTTTATATTTATATTTATATAAATAATGATAGAGACTTTTTTATTGGAGATTTTTATAATTTTTAAAGTAATTTATATCATTCATGATGTGGATTCTACACATACATGAGTGGTATAAATCACTTTAAAAACCGTGAAAGCCTCTAAAAAAAAAGATTTCACTCATTTTTTTAAAATATTTGATAAAAATACTAGTAGCCTAATATGTTTTTGAAAAGAACAGTGTATTTTGTGGTTCGCATGTGCGAGGGAGTGCATTACAGAAGGTGAGGCACGTGTGAGGGTGGAGCGGGGGTTGACCGGTTACCGGAATCGGGGAGGAGAAGGATAGGTACGGTCGATTGACAGAGTGGAAGGAGAGAGAGAATACAAAATGATGGGAGGGGTGGGTAGATTTATCGTTTATACTTTATAGAAAAAGATGGGCCCACTTTCAACAACGACCGAGATGCTGCTCGTTAACTTCTCTGTAAATAAATAAAGAAAAATGATTGGGACTTCTAATTTAGAGGTACCACTAGTGATGTGGCAGTGGGTCTCCCACTGCCACAGCCAATCAGGTGCCTTGAATTTTTTTTTTTTTTTTTTTTTTTTGCTTTTCCACCTCATTAGAGGTGGTTTAGTGATGCTATTTTAGAGGTCTCTAGCATAGTTGATAAATAAAGGGTAAATTACACTCCCACACTCTTGAAATTGAAATTTATGTTTATCACAGTTGTTTTTTTAAAAAAAAAATTATATCTTTTTTTTTAAAATTTAAAGTTTTATTATAAATTTTTTTTTTAGTAATTTAATTTTTTTAAATATCAATTTTATTCTCATTAGGCAAATTACATTGTCACCCCTCATATTTTAGAAATTACAATCCCCTCCTTAAAGTTTAAAGTAGCATTATCAATTTTCTCCTCAGTTAGTATTAGTTGAAAAAAAATTAATTAGAAAAAAAAATTAATTGAAAAAAAAATTGTTAGTGAAAATTTTAAATTTTTGTTAAAAACTAACGTAAACTCATTTTTTCCTTAAATTTACAAATTGAGACAATCATTTATAAACTAAAAAAATTATCAAACAACTTTTTATGACAGTTTTTAAAATTTTTGTAAATAGAAATTGAAAACTGAAAACGAAATAGTTACCAAACAGATTTCAGATGGTAAAAACGTCGTAAAATTAACAAATAATTAAATAAGTTACCAACATAAGAAATGACTTATCAAAAAATTCTAAGACTATGTATGGTTTGATTTTTAGAAAAATTTTTTAAAAATTTAAAATTAATTTGGTTAAGAAATAAAAATAAAAAATAATTATCATTTTTATATAATTTTTATCTTTCGAGTGGTTAAAAATAATTTTTTACAAATTAAATTAAAACAGTCATACGTATGTATATAACCTACCCAAAAATTAAAATGATAATTATTTTTTACCCTTAAATGATAATTATTTTTTATTTCTTATTTCTTAACCAAATTAATTTTTAATTTTTAAAAAAATTTTCTAAAAATCAAAACATACATAACTTAAGAATCTTTTAATAACTCATTTCTTACGTTGGTAACTTATTTAATTATTTGTTAATTTTACGACATTTTTACCATCTGAGGCCTGTTTGGTAACCATTTCGTTTTCAGTTTTCAATACATATTTACAAAAATTTTAAAAACTGTCACAAAAACTTGTTTGATAATTTTTTTTTGTTTATAATGGTTGTCTCAATTTGTAAATTTGAGAAAAAAATGTAAATTCAAAAAATGAGTTTACGTTGGTTTTTAAACAAAAATTTAAAAATTTTACTAACAAAATTTTTTTCAATTAATTTTTTTTCCAATTAATTTTTTTTCCAACTAATACTAACCGAGGGGGCAATTGGAATGTTACTTTAAACCTCAGGGAGGGGATTGTAATTTCTAAAATATAAGGGGTGTCAATGTAATTTACCTAGTGAAGGGAAAATTGGTATTTAAAAAAATTAAATTGCTCACGGGAGAATCTGTAATGAAACTTTAAACCTCAAGAGGGAGATGTAATTTTCAAAAAATGAGGGGAGAACTGTAATAAATATAAACTTTAGGAGGTGTCAGTGTAATTTACCCATAAATAAGTAGTTTATTATACTTTATATCTTTAGGACAGTTTGATTGACCAGATTAGAGTACAGAATTGGAATTATTAATTTATAAATTTAACAATTTTGTATTTATTTTTAAATTTTGTTTTAAGATTATTAATTTAATAGATAATTAATTTAATAAATTTATAGAATTATTAGTAATGGGATAGGGGTGGGATTATCTATTATGCAAAAATGTTAAAGACTTTAAAAATTCTATCAAAAAGATTCCAAAAATTCTATCAAATATCTCACATGTAGGACCCACATAATAATGTTCCACATGATTGTGGGACCCAAATAGGACTCACATTATGTGGGTCACACACCTATGTAATATATTTGGTAGAACTTTTAGTAGAATTTTTAAGTTCTCTAACGTTACTCTGGAGCTGAGAAATAAAATAAAACAGCTCTTTCACCCTTAACTAAAAATTAAAACACTTATTATTTTTATATAATTTTATATTTTAGAAGGCTAAAAATAATTTTAAAAAATTTAAAAATATTTTTTTATATTTATTTTATCAAATTAGTTTATATTTTTTTAAAAATAAAATAAAATAAAAAACAAACTAAACATGGCCTTCATGGCCTTTGTATTTTTTTTTTTTTTTTTTCTTTTATTTATTTATTTATAATCTTTTTTAAAACCACATTTATAAAGAAATTTTGATAAAGTAAAAATTGTGAAAAAATATCAATGGAAGGTAAGATTGAAAAAGAAGATAAATATAATTGCAATCATACATTCATACGTTTTCTTATCCAATGCAATTCAATCAATAGATAAGGGAATAATTTATCTTACTAATCTAATTGGATAGTGAATATCACACAAAATTGATTGGATTATTAATGCATTCACTAATTTGATGGGATTATTTATTTAATCTTTAAAATATTAATTAAATCTATTAAATTTTTAAAATTTATTTAATTCTTAAATTATTGATTAAATTTATAAAATATTTAATTTAAACTTATTCAATTTTTAAAAAATTACAAAAATAAAATATAAGTATATAACTAATATAAATTAGTAAAAGATAATATCTATTACAAATTTTATTTCAACAAAAATGAAATTATTATTCCATCTTTAAAAAGTGAGTAGTTCTTATGTTGAATTTTCTTTATAAGAGTAAAGGTAAATCTATAGTATTTTTTTTTTCTACCATACAAATCTATTGTTTTTATCTAATATTATATGTCAAATTTCATTTATAATTTATAATTGATTGTTCCTAAATTTTTCGTTCAATTCTTTTTATAACTTAACTAATATATTATTTTATTCTATTATTATTTGTAGCAAAATTTTATTATTTAAATTATCTAATGTTACTTATTCAGTATATCTACTACTCATAATTTTATTGGCAATATTGAGAAATCAAATTCTAATAGTAAATTAAACATACAACGAAATAAAATATTTTTTGAAGACAAAATAAAAGTTCAAGCTTTTTTTGTATTAAAATCTTAATGGGTAAACTATCAATAGATCCTAATAGTTAGATTTAATTCCGATTAAGCCTTATTGAAAATAAGTCATAATAAAATCATCGCTAAAAAAATAATGTGATGATTTTTTGCATTTGTAGTTAAAAATTGAAATTTAATGATTTTTTATCATGATTTTTATAAATTGTCGCTAAAACTTACAATTAATGAGATTTATCTGTGACAAATTTTTTAAATTGCCACTAAAAGTTAAAAATTCGTGACTTTTTTTGTGACAATTTTTTAAATTGTCGGTAAAACTTATAATTAGTGACATTTTTGTGATAAAATTTTTAAATTGCCGTTGAAAATTAACAATTAGTGACTTTTTTTATAGTGTTTGATGAAAATGCCATTAATTATCATAGGACCTACTGGACAATAAATCTGCCTATTATGGCCTATACATAAGTCCTTCAATCTTAATTAGCTAGGATCATTTACTAATTTATAATACTTATCAACATATATTTTATTTTTGTAATCATTTAAGGGATTAAATATGCTTGAATTAATGTTTTTTGAGACTTAATAGATTCCAATCGATAGTTTATGAACTAAATAGACTTTGATTTATATATTTTAGGAACTGAGCATATTCAATCGATAGTTCAGAGACTAAATATACAATTTGACAATAGTTTAGGAGTAAAAAGTATAATAAACCTATAAATAAATAAAGGTAAATTACAAGCAGATTTGCTTTAAATATGAATTGTCCCCTATAATTTTAGAAATTACATTATGTCCCTTAAAGTGTTTAATTTCATAATAAATTGTCCCTTTCAGTAATAAATGGTTAAGTCAATTAACATTTTTAATGACGTTAGAAATTTATTTCAATTAATAATTTGAGTAATTGTATTATTATATATGAGAGCAGTTAGAAATTTATTTATTTTAATTAATTCAATTAAATAAAAAATTCTAACAAGTATTTATAATTTTACAAACTACAGGGACAACATTATTTTAAATAAATCTCAGGAGTTGTATTAGTAATTTAACCAATAAATAAATATATATCTATCTATCATACTATCTATATTTATATATATAATAACACTGGGCAATTTTTAAAAATGTCTAAAAGATACAATTGGTTAGAATAGTGTGTATTGACCTAATTAAACATTAAATTGCTGAAATTGCTTGATTCGAAATAAACTTCCAGTCCAAACAATTGTTAACTTTTATTTTACACAATCTCACATCGGGAAAAGAAGGAAAAAGTGAGTTGTTTTCACTTTTATAAATTGAACCTTATGCTCCAATTTAATATTATACTGTTATGCATGTTTTAGTTTAAGACGGTTTAAATTTTAAAATAGAGTTTAAAAATTTTAATTAATTAATTTTTGTGTAAGTTGATTGGTCTTTTGACCGAGCCAATTAGGCTGAACTGTTTACGGATTGACTAATTTGTTGGTTTAACCACAATTTTAACAGTTTTATCAAAATATATTAATTAGATTTGTTTGATTCATAATAAACTTCTCACCTAAACAATTATTAGCTTTTACTTTACATAAACCCACATCGGGAAAATATTGATTAAGTGAGTTGCCTACCTTATTTAAAGTGAACCATATGCTCTCATTTAATATTGTAGTATTGTTTATACTTCAATTCAATACAATTTAAATTTTCAAAGTTTCAATTAATTAATTTTTGTGAGTTTGGTTGGTCTTCTAAGCCAATCAGATTGGCTTAATTGTTTTTTATTTGATTGATTGACTAGTTTAATTGCGATCTTCAGCTATTTTATCAAAATATATTATTGTTCTTTAGAAAAAAGAAAAAAAAATTAAGGGTTAGTCTCACCATAAAGAGAGACAGTTGACGGGCTATTCATTTGCTTGGCCGGTCCAGTCCGTTTTAATACATTGATACACACTATCATCACCACTGTTACCACTATCATTGTCTCTTATTTCTCTTCCACTGCACCCTTTCTTATTGCCATCATAATTTTTGCCTCCCCTCTTCCCTACACCCACCCTTATCACTAGAACTGTGATTATGTTTTTAGGTGTCAGTTAAATTTTGCGCGAAATGGTATGGTATTATGACATAATGAGTTATTTTGGTTTATTTAGCAACTTCAATTTTTGAGATTCACCCTAATAATTTCATGACGCTTTTACAATGGAGAGCTGGAATGTGCTACAATTAATTATTTAGTTGTTCCACCAATTATTACATGGATACCATTAATTTGTTTTGCTAACAAAGTTCAATTTAAGAGTGTCATAGGTATGAACAATTTTCTATTTAATTATTGTTGTGTAGTATCTTAAATTTTTTACACTCCAATTTTACTGATTTGAATTTGTCATCTTGTTAGATTGTCATGGAGAAATTTTATTGATGTTGATTCGTATAAGTTATAACTTTTAAAATTATAAATTTTATATTAGAATCTTGACGAATTTACTCAATTACATTAGATACAATGGTTGTATCATTTGAATTTTTATGCAATTATTTTTATAATTTGTATTATTATTGGAAAGAGAACGTTAGCTTTGGTCAGAATGAGCTCCAAGCTCCAAGATTCTCTCAAGTCGTTAACTTGGCAGAGGCACGCTACCAACACCTAAAAATGATTTTCACATAGGGTGAACCAAAAGACAGTAGAGATAATTTTAATAACATGTATGATGTTTAACAATGCCATATGGTGAATGCATATGCTATGATAAAACAAGAGTCTTTTTTCCTTTTGAAATGATGCTATGCAAGAGTTCCAAAACCACATATGACAACCCCGACCTCCATAATATTATATTACATTATTTCAATAAGCTTAATTGCATGATTGTGTGTTTAATTGTGTGATTACATACTTAATTTCATGATTGTCTGTTGATACATGGAATATTTGTTTACTTATTGACTTAGAATCAGAAATTGAAAGTCAAACGGCTTCAGAAATCGAAATTGGCTGGCCCAATAGACGAATTAGAATATTTAGAATTTTGTGGCAACTTTAATTGAAATTTGATTCGAATCAAAATAATTAAAATAAATTAATTAGAATTAATCAAAACTAGGCAGGATTAATTAGTCCTAAACTAGCTTAATTAGCCTAGGTAAATTGCACCTTATATAAGGCCTTAATCATGTCTTGAACTCACATTATACAACACATGGGCTGAAATTGTTGAGAGAGAGGGAGAGAAGTCAACTTAGAGAGAGAACAAGGAGAATTTGTAGGGGATTGGAGGAGACTTGGAGAATCAAGCTAAGATACACTTGAATTCACACAATAGGTATGAAATTCTCCCTTAATCTTTGTAGATAAAACATGTAGAAGTTGAATTCATCTAGTTTTTGAGTTTATTTGCATGAATTGTACAATGAACGCATGAATTATCTTGAATTGGAAGAATTGAGTTGAATTATATAAATGAATGCATGATCCTTCATTTTTTAGCAAAGATTTCTTGAATTTCATACATGCATGAGGTCTAGAAGACCAGACCTTGAACGTTTTTCATGGTTTTACACATTTCATGCCATCTGGTTATGTTTTGAAAAGAAGAGAACTCAAGTTAAGACATGCATGGTTTATAACTTAAAGTTTGAGTTCAAATTTGAGAAATGGACCATGATTTTGGATAAATGGTTTTAAATTGAAAGCATTTTCATGTTGTACAATGTTTTTCTAT
This sequence comes from Camellia granthamiana, assembly GCA_036172215.1. Lineage (NCBI taxonomy): Eukaryota > Viridiplantae > Streptophyta > Magnoliopsida > Ericales > Theaceae > Camellia > Camellia granthamiana. Next base: position 5,868,068 of record CM069914.1, on the reverse strand, counting down.
ATTTTGTACCAACCATGCAAATTTTGAACCATTGAATTGCAAGTTTGAGCTTTAAACACAATTCTGTAAATTCTAGAATTCGACCAGTTTACTCGAGCGAAGAAAGTGTGGCTCGAGCATAAATTTAAGCTCCCACAAGTTTTGTAGACAATTGCACAGTGGCTTGAGCGACAAAGTGTGCGCTCGAGCAAATCCACTTTTACTCAGTCTTTGGCTTGAGCGACCGTCGAGTGTAAAATTCAAGCAACCAGCACTTTTGCAAAGTTTTGCAGACCGCTCGAGCGACCAAAGTTGCGCTCGAGCGATGACTTTGTTTTCAGCAAATTTTGACTAGCTCTTTCAGGTGCATACTTGCATCCTCGTATCATTTCAAGTACTCTTATGCACCAATAGAACTCATATAATCATGGAATGAGTTAGAAACACATAAAAAGAGTTAAATTAAAGTGAAATGGTTATTGAATGGTGCTTCAATTGTGTATTTGTTATGTGCTTTGTTTAGGTGGACATCCGAGGCCTAAAAATCTTACAAAAGCAATGAGAAGGGAATTTAGAAGCATTTGGATAGGAAAATAATGAAAAACTTTCGAATTCAAATATATGTCCACGCATATTGATTAATTTGCATGTAATTATCTATGTATACAAAGATATTTTGTGGTCGATGGGCAAGTGGCCTCGTTTGCCATTGTTTATTTATTTTTACTTTTAGGGGGAAGGTGGTTGGAAGGAGGTTGGTTTGAGAGGAAAATTTAAATGATAATTTTTCTCCAAAATAACTACGTTATTCCTGCTCAAAATTTCTCTCTTTTTCTAAGGGAATTGGAAAAGGGAATTGTTCTAGTTAAGTTAAAAAAAAAGCTTTTTTTTTTTTTTTTTTTTGAACTAAGTTAAACAGAAGTATGACATTAGATATTTTGTGTCTGATTTGTTGTTTCTATGGACATTTTCTTGCAGGAATTTACCGTCACATCCTATTGTTTTCAGAGGTCATAGTGATACTATATCTGATTTTTTTTTGTGGGGACAAGATATGATTTAAATCGCCAAAAATAAGATTGGTCTTTCTTCTTTAGCTCGATCTGCAGATGAAGAACGTATACCAAAATGTTTTTATTCTTCTTTTTTTTCTTTTTTTTTTCTTTTCTTTTTTCACCTCTACCCCCATACTGTTTGCTCAGTATATTCTACTTGTATGACAATTATATATTTTTTTCTTTCCTTTGTCACCTCTACCCCCACATCACCACCATGTTTTCTCAATACATTAGAAGAGCCTTCCAACTCATGTTATGATATAGATCCCTAAATATGACTCAACAAGTCATTATCGCCTCTCCAGTTTTTTTTGGGGGAGATATATGCCCTTTATAGAGTTTTACATCACCTTGATTTGGAAGATCCAAAATCAAAGATAGTGGTATTCGCAACTAAAAATGAAAAAAGATTCTATAACCAACAATTACTTGCATGACAGTTACAAAATTAACCTTGACAGCTAATCAAGCAATGATTGTTCTGATTATAAGATATTGGGTTTATGAATCTTAGTATTTCATTGTCTGTTAACTACATTGCACCCATTCATCTCCTACAAAAGAATATCATTTGTGGGATGGATCTTCTAGTTCAATTTTGTTCTCAAGTATTCATAATCAATTGGAGGGCTAAGAGTTGGTTGACCTCATGTATGTTTCCCCCCTCTTGGTCTAGTTTAATATTTTTGACAAAATAGTTTTGTTATGTATCCAATTCAGGAGTTGTGATTAGTTTTTCACATCATTCGTTTGTTCATCTTACATATCCCCACAAAAAAAAAAAAATTCAATTGTTCATCATTCCTTCTTCCTTGCTCCCTCTTGTTTGAAAAAGAAAAAAAGAATAAATACAAAGGAAAAAGAAAAAGAAAAGCTAAGTCAAATTTGCATGTCATTGTTTCAATTCAATTGTTATTGTAACTTGTATATATATCTCTGAAAATGGCATGTGGCATGATAGGGAACATTGTATCACACCTCAATATCTTTATTTGGCAGATCATGGAGTAAGGAACATGTCGGTGTTGTCAAGTTTATGTATTTTTCCATTCTCACGACTGTTCCTTGTCGGAACGGAAGATGGTCATTTGAAAATATATTGTTAGATTGCCTTTAATGTCTATATGTAGTTTTGTTTTGTCATTTTGGAGATAGGTTTTTTCAAGGATTCTTGGTGGTGGCTTGCTTCTTTCATTTTGTATTGTATTATTTTGTCATTCATATATGCTTATCATTTGTTATGTCATGTTGTTATTAATGTAAAAATGCTTGATCAAGAATTGCAAGTTTTAAAGTCCCAAAGGAGGCTTGTTAATGTGCATCTATTCTAAGGTTTTGCTTTGAATTATAGTTTACTGAGGGACATATGAGATGTGAGGGTTTCAGAAAGCTGATTTTATTTTGTCAGTTAGGGTATCTAATGAGGACTAAATCTGATAGTCAAACAATTTGTTACATGGTTGAATTTTACCCAATACATTGAAATACTTGAATATTTGCTAGTCTAAGCAAAGCTATTGCATTTCTAGCAACATATATATTGACTATTTTAATTGAATTTTAAAGATATTTCTATATGAAAATATTGATATCTAAGGAAGAATTATAAATGAGTAGACGGTTTATTTTTCTATTTTCTGGCAAAAAAGTAAATTAAAGTCATTGAAATAAAAATACTCCTATATTCATCCTGGATACCAGAAATGGTTAAAACATAAATGGATGTTTTATTCAGATAAAACTTCTCCCAAAATGGTTGTCAATGAAAGATCATGAATAATGAAATAGTAGCATATTTCACTTGGCTTCCTATCCTTTGCAAGTTTATAGAGTGATGACTTGCTTTTGCCATAAAAAATTACCAAAACAACCACCCACAACTTCCAAAAAAATTTCACAATGAAAAAAAGTTCAATATAAAAGTGATACCAAGTCAATCGCTAATACATCTCATTAGAATTCAATAATCCTTCACAAGAAATAGTGAAACCCTACTATTCACAATTAATCATAGCAGGTCCACTATACAATCAACTCAACCTTCTAATCAGCAGCAAGATTTTCAAGCAAAAGGATTTTAGGAGAAGGGAAAAAACAAGCAAACAAACAAAAAGCTATCACACAATCCATGATCGATGCCAAGTGCCCCAACTGATGCTGTTTCCTGGACTTCAGCCAGTATCGCACTGTCATCAGAATCACTACGACTACATAATTGTATCTTTCATGTATTGTATGTTGGCCTCAGCTTTCTACTATGAAGATGATCCATTAGATTTTGGCCTAGTATACCACAGGTTAATTAACTTCTCCACCAACTTTTTCTCAGCTTCAGCCTGAAAACCCCAATAAGATGAGCAAATATAGATCAAACAACTAGGAACAAGAAGACTCATGCTAAATCATTCATACATACAAATGATTCTGTTGGTTATGTAATGCCCTTCCCTACGATCGCTTTAAAAACAAGCTTGTGGACGTAAGGTCAAATGCCATAAAAGACATGAGTAAAGCCCTCCCTAACATCAATTGATTTTAGGAGAGATGGTGAAACCTGGTACATTATTCAAATAGGCAACGCACAATTCCAAGTCAAATGGTTTATAGCTAAACACTGTAACGCTCTCAAAATAATACAAATAACCCAACTCATAAGAGAAATGAATATAACATAATTGGTACACTTTCACATAACAGAATTAGTATTACAAAAGGGGTTACATGCATTATACATTCATAAACATTCATTATGAATCTACAGTATGTAATGCAAATTAATAACAACAAATTAAATACCCTACGGGCTTACATCTTTCCAAGACATATCTTGGTTGTAATCAAAAGTGAGCTTCGCTCATTACATCTTAAGCCCTTGGCTTTATAAAAATATACAATCAAAACGAGAAGCCCGTGCTTCCAAAAGTTTCTCCAACGCTATTGCCTTGGTAGAGGCATACCATCATTACCTGAAAATGTTATTCCCAAGTACGGTGGGCCACAACCCTATTGCCTTGGTGGAGGCATACCATCATTACCTGAAAATGTTATTCCCAAGTAGGGTGGGCCACAGCCCAGTAGAAACCATCTAACACAGTATATGGAATTTAGCAATGGTATAAGTACACTATGCATATACAACATCAAAGATAAATGCGTCCACATTTTGTATAGTCTTAAATTACCAAACTCAATCATTAAGCCTTTTCCCTTTATTTCATTTAATTACATAAGCCAATTTCATCGTTTCTCAACAACCCAAATGAGATTACAATTCATTAGTTCTAAAACCACATTATCAACATGTAAGCACTTCAAACTTTTCTTTCACGGATATTTCATCCGCGAGCAACCATCAAATGGGGCCCATGTATTCTTTCACGGATATTTCATCCGCAGGAAGCCGTCAAACAGGACCCATGTAAACATAGGCTATACAAGCACTACAATTGCCATTTTACGGATATTTCGTCCGTGGGCTAGGCACCCATGTATAATTTCGGGACTTTCACCCAGGACACTCCAGCCAACTTAATTATAATGGAGCCCATCCTCTTTCTCCTCCCAAACAATCATTCATACATATGCTGTGTATTTAATCATAAACCCAAACAATGGAGAACATCCTCTTTCCACTCCCAAATGACCATACATATACAATGTATACAAATATAGTCATATTCAATGATAAGCACAAGTGATTAGTTTCAATTCACCTCATCCGCATGCAATTTCTACAATAATTATAGCTATCCTCCACCGATAGCTCAATGCAGTTATTTCTAAACAGATATAAAATCTCATAACAGATAGTTTATTCAAAACTACCAAAGAATGGAATAACACATAACCAATCCCATCATTCATATCAATACCCTTTCAATTTCACATTTTCAATGTCAATTTCCATTATTTATACAAAATAATAATTTGATTCAATTAGGGCGAATCCCCCATTTTCCCCCAAATATTAGCCAAGTGCCAAAATCATCAAATCATACACAATACAACATCATTTTCAAACCCCTCAAGCATTTATTTCACCTTCACCCAAAACCCCTCTTTCCATTTTATGCCCAAACCCTAGGGTTGCCTTAAACACTCCCAAATCACATCATTGTTACACAAGGTACAAATAACTAAGCTAAATATCGTATGAAAGTGTACAAAAGATCCCTACCTCAAGCTTAGAAGAGAGAGAATGGAAAAAAGCCCAAAAGTCAATGGCAACAAAACAACGAATTGTTCCGATCAAAACGAAGCCCTTGACAAGCCCTACACTTAATCTCAAAGGAACAAGGTGAGGAGATGCTTCAAGTGAGTAGATCTAAAGATCTTTGAGCAAAAGTGATTTTGAAGAGGAAGAGAGTGACTCACGGTTTGAAGAGGGGAGAAGAGAAGAAAAAGTAAAGAAAATGTTAAGTGAGGAACCTATTTATAGTGCTAGGTCAAAGTAAAATGAAGTCCCATAGTCAACCCAAAAGATCAAGTCAAAATCCCCAAAAAGTAGGGCCCAAATAGGATTGAAATCTAAAAAAAAGATTCGCAGGGGTCGACCCTGGTAGCAGAGGTGTCGACCTTTCAGACAAAAAAGCAAAGAGTGCAACAGGCAAGGTGTCGACCCTTGGACAGGAAGAGTCGACACTAAATTTTAGCAAGCAATTTCCAGATTCAGCAACATGCAAGGGTCAACCCTTCCCAGACTGGTGTCGACCCTTATAGACAATAACAAGAAGCAAGTGTCGACACCACTAAGGCTGGTGTCGACCCTAAATTCCGCAACACTTCCAGAAACTTCACCAACAAGTAAGGGTCGACCCTTAGGAAGGCTGGTGTTGACCCTAGAATAGAATTTCTAAGTTCCCAAACAACTTTTCAATGTAAACAAGCGTGAACAAACAATCCCAACATGTTTAAATCGATTTGTACTCTTCCAAAACCAAGACACAACAACACCAAAGGTTTCCAAAATAAAATAAAAGATTCAAATACACTTTGTAACACCCCAATTTTCATGCCCAAATGGTAATACAATAATCATGGCCCTTTAAAGTAAAACTGATAATAAATCCTCATACTTGCAGTACATGATGTAAATAGTCTTCATGCGATAATACAGTTAATCCAACAACAATTAATTAAACAACAAATACCCCCAAGGGTTTACAAGTTTCTAAGGCTTGAGCCTGGTTACACAAAACAGTTATTCAAATCCACGCATACCAAGCCCTTGGCTTACAATCAGAGTCACAGCAAATGAGCACATTATGCTCTCAGCACACACTTCCACGCCTTCAGTTAGGTGGAATCACCACATCTTTTACTGCACAAAAATCCCGTAGGGTGAGCATAAAGCCTAGTAGGAAATTCTTAACAAAGTATATACATTTTATACAAGTCTCGTGAGATGGAATGCTTATGCCATGTCATGCCTTTTTGAAAGTAAAACACACCTTCATTTTTTGAAAACCATCATGCTCAATGATGTCATGCAATTTCAACTGCTCAACATTTATCAAATTTTATTCAAGGGGCGGTAAATACAACTCCGTAAATCCCTAGGTCGGTATCTGTAAGTAGACTATACAAGTACTACCAATTTGTCATTTTTACCGGTATTAACCGGAAGGCTCGACATCTCTAATCTGTCATTTTTACCAGTATTAACTGGAAGGCTCGACACCTATAATCTACACCACATTTCAAGACTTACCACCGTATTTATCCCAAAACCATTTCATGAAAACTTGTTTCTCGGCATTCTTTTCTAAATGCAAAGTTTTCAAATCAAATTTCAAAGCTCTTCATTATCAAATGAATTGATATGCCAATGCAATGATTAATAATACAATGCAATATTTCTTCCACTTTCAATACTCCCACACAATGTTTCCATTGTGATCAAAATTCTCATTTCTCACTTCAATGCAATTTCACAAGATGAATAAATACTTTCAATTCATCCGAGAGATAACATAATTTCCACATTTCAAACATTTCCAACAACTTAGTCATTTCAAGACTATATCAACACTTTTAAAAAACAATTTCCAAAACTTCAACAATTCTCTTATTCCATGGAAAACCATCATTTATAAATAATAAATAAACAATTTTCAAACATCATTTATTTTGGCACACAAAATAAATATAGCAATATATTCTAAAGATTTTCAATATCTTTCTTAAAAATCTCTAATTTCTAGGTTTTCTCACCAAAAACCATTCATCTTCAAATATTTGAGAAGATCTCACCAAAAAATCTTTCGTTCATCAACATAGTTCAAAAACCCTTAATTTCTATTTTTAAAGGAAAAGGAAGTAAACCCACTCTCAAAATCACTCATCGTCTTGAATCAACAATCAATTTTCAAAAATACTAATCAAAGGATGATTTCGAAAATCATCTAGATCTTGCAAAAAACATATATATATCACTCAAAGAAAATCCCTACCTCAAGCTTAAAAGAGAAGATGAGCAAAACAAGGTTGAAACTCCAAAGTTGTCGAAACCAACTGCTACTTGGATCAAAACGAAACTCTTGATAAGCTCTACACTTAATCTCAAAGGAGCAAGGTAGGGAGATGCTTCCAAGTGAGTAGATCTAAAGATTTTTGAGCAAAAAGTGATTTTGGAGAGGGAGAGAGTGACTCACGGCTTGGAGAGAGAAAAAGAGAAGAAAAAGTAAAGAAAAGGTTAAGTGAGGGACCTATTTATAGTGCGAGGTCAAAGTAAAATGAAGTCTCAAAGTCAACCCAAAAGATCAAGTCAAAATCCCCAAAACATAGGCCCAAAACCAAACTGAAATCTGGAAAAAAAAGTCTGCAGGGGTCGACCCTTGCAACACAGGGGTCGACCCTATGAAGAAACTTATGTTTGACAGCATGTAAAGGGGGCCGACCCCCCCCCCCCACCCCCCCTCCCAGATTGGTGTGTACCCCAAATTCTAGCAAGCAATTTCAGAAATAAGGGGGTCGGACCCCCCAGATTGGTGTCGACCCCAAAACAAGATTTTTAAGTTCTCCAACAACTTTTCTACGTAACCAAGCATGAACGAGCAATCCCAACAAGTTTAAATCGATTTGTACTCTTCCAAAACTAAGATACAACAACATTAAAAATTTCCAAAATAAAATAAAGGATTCAAATACTTCCCCAAAAGCTTTGAAGGACACAAATGCTACACACTTCCCAAAAGCTTTGAAGGATATAGGTACTACAATCACCACCATGTAAAACCTAAATATCTATGAAATTGAAAATTAAGCTTAAGTATGCAGTGCATAAATAGTCATAGTGCTTGCTAATGGTGCGCACGCGCGCGCGCACACACACACACACACAGATATTAAACTATTTGGAATGTTACAAGCTAGTATCACATTTAGATTTGTCTTCAAAACTGTAAGAAAGATCACAGGTGAGTGCATAAAAACAAAGAATATTTGTATGAAAACTGTTAATTATGAATCAAAGTTTACTTAATCGATGAGCAATGTCAGATCCTGTGTTATCAGAAGATCCTCCAAGTATGTTAATAACACTCACAATATTGTTCTGTACATGACCACCAAATAATAAGATATGTTGATAACAATTACTTAATCTATGATCATAATGAAGATGGTGATTTGATGCCATTATGCAAGGACGGGAAGGCCATCAATGTAGGTGCTTTTATCCCTTATAATTCCTTCTTTGCTACCATTAAAATTTGTAAATAAGCAAATTGTGATTTTTGTCACAAAAATTGGTAGTTTTTGAAATGAATAATAGGGAAACTCTCCTAAATAAAACAACCAAGAAATTCATAAAACGATGGAAGCTTTCGTGAATATATAATTGTTAACTTACAGGCCGGGTAGGTGTAACAACATATAAGCGTCTAAATCTGGCAGAGTTGCAACCAATCCATGCATAGATCTATAGAAATAAAATAAAACAATTGTCATTAATCTAAATGATTCTTGATTTTTCAATTTTACAAACTCTAATCTAGTATCAATTTTACGAAACCCATTTGGTGATATAACCATACATACAATCCAATTATGTCAAGACATGATCTATGCAGCCTTACATGGCATAGAAAAACTGTATAATATCTAAATAATCACATAAGCTTGCATATTATTTTTCTTTTCCATTTTCTTTATTTTTTCTTGATAAGTAGCACTATTTTATTTTTCCGCAAGGAAACACTCCATCTCAATTAGAAAAAAAAAACAAAAAACAAAAACAAAGTAACGCCCCTTAACCAAAAAAAAAAAGAAAAATAAATAAAATAAAATAAAAGAAAAAGGACCAGACTTGTGCTAAAACAACTATCCCTAATCAGGTATTACAATCAGTCGAGAATAGAAAGCATTTTCACTTATCACAAAATCAACTGAGTATCAGCATTACATACATAGAAACATATTCCAGTTTTGTATTCCCAGTAGACTTTGAAAATTATGGCTTCTCACCTATAGCTACAATAAAAAATAAAAAATAAAAAATCCAACTTATCCCCTCTTAAATTTCATATATGCCCTTAAATCTTTTATAAGTCCCATTGTCTTTTTCATTTTTCAATAAAATCCTACAATTTGCCCCCCTTTAAATGTTTATTTTGCTAAAAAATTACTTACACAATTTCACATCCCTCCCATTGATGATAATATTTTTAAGCACCATAGGAATAATTAATACTAACTATTTAAATTACAAAATTGTGAACATAAAGAGTGACAAAACCTAACCTATTTGTGAAGACGTATGATCTGAAAATGAAAGGTAACATCCTCCAACACCTCAGTGAAGCACGTGACCTGCAAACCATCACCATCACCATTATGGGAGTTGATAACCTCGGAGCTTCCATCTGAAGATATTCCCCCTCCTTCGATTCCCAAACCACCTACTCCTTCCACCACCACATCAACCAACACTTTTTCTACTCCTGCCTCAGACCCACAACTATGCTTTGTCGACTCAACATCTAACCCTCCACTCCCCATTTTCAAACACACTTCACGAAATTCGGAGCTTTTAATTGAGATTTTTTTAATGCATAAACTCAAATTTCACTATGAGTTGGGATGAATTGAGCTAGGGTTTTGAGTTTATGTCCTTGTTGTAGAGTATAGAGAGACCGATATATTTAAGGTGGCTTATTGGAAAAGAAATGTACCCTGCAAAATTTTATTATTTTTTTTTCAAATAATGATATTAACATTTTTTTTTTATTATAATACTAATAAGAGTAAGAGCATCTCCAACAATTTAACTTTTTTTTTTTTAAAAAAAAAATCATATTGGAGTAAAAACTTCATTTGATATCAAATACTCCAACAAAGGATTTTGTGCTTTCATCAAAATATCGGTCAATCGGGCGAACGACTAGGCAGATGTCTAGCTAGTCGACCGCCTAGTGTATTTTTTTCACAAATTTTTGCCTAGAGGTGGTCATCTAGGGGACATCCGGGAGGACATCGGGTGGTGAAGAGGTTGTTTGGAAAGTGATAAATGAGTATATTTTTTTAACTTTTTACGAAAAAGCGTATAGAAAATATAGAGATTATGTGATCCAAAAAGGATAAAAAGATAAAAAGGTATATTCTTGTAGTATATGCCAAACAACCTCTTAGGGGTGTAGAGTTTTCGGCTAAAAAATAAAAAAAAAAAGTCACTATAAATTGTCATATCACTCTTTATTTTTCTGCACATCTTTTCATAAAAAATCAAAAAGCTAACTAGAATAACCAATTTCCAAATGGGGCCTAAATCATTACCCTTCTAATGAGGGTCGTAGGGATGGTCATTTTCCAGTGCTCCGTTCCGCACCCACATCCCGCGCCGCGTATAGATTTTCCCGCCCCGATTAAGAAATGGGACCTGGAATGGATTTTGCTTCCCCCACCCCATTCCACCCGAACCCCACCCCAATTGTATTATTAAACATATTTATATTTATATAATATATTTAGTTTTGATTATAATAAAGTTAAAATACTAAAATATTATACTTAATATTAATTTTTATTTATTATTTTCTATCTTATATAATATAATTTTCATTAAGTATAAATTATTATTCATAATATACTATATTATCTACAATTTTTATTAATATTTTTATTTTTTAACTTACAAAAATAATCTGCCTCCCACCCCGCACTTGTTTTGCTTCCGTTACCCTCTGATTTGTTCCGCTCCTGATATCATAAGAGGCAAAAGCGGATTTTTATAAACCCGCCCCAAACCCGACCTGTGACCATCCCTCAGGGTTGGCTTTAAAGCTACGGCTTTGAGCCTCAGAAATTATTTCAAAAACGGATTGCGAAATATTTTTAGGTATTATAATAATCTATACACAAAAATCATCTAAATTTAAAACACCCCAACAAAATTAAATAAATATTCAAAATTAATAAATGATTGATATAGTGAATTATTTAAAACTAATAAATGATTGTTTTTACTTGAAAAAAATTTAAAAATTCTATTGATACAATGAGTTATTTTAAATTAATAAATGGATGAATGTTTCCTAAATTTATAAATTATGTATAAAATACGATTAATTATATCAGTTATAATTGAAAAAAATTAGTGAAGTCTCTCTAATTTTGGATAGTCGGAGAGGCACAATATATATATATATATGTAGACACCCCATTTTTGACCGACCTTAAGACTCAGACGTCACCGATTGAGCGCTTGGTGATGTTGCATATTGTGCTCGTTCTGAGGTTGCGGAGTCCCGGCTGCGAGCCTTGCCTCTGGACTTCCGGACTCTTTTGTGCTTTGCCTCAATTTGCGAACCAGGCTCCGTTTTCTCTGTTTTCTCTTCCCGAAGGGAGGGAGAGGTCTCGTAGATCATCTCTCAGTGGCCGTAGGCTACGTTTTGTAGTCGTAGGCCATTTTTCCCGCTTGGAGCCCGGTTTCCGGTTTTTCAGAGCCGACGGCCGTGTGCCTCGGTTCGGGACCGCTTAACCACCTCCGTTTGCTCCGGTTTTTGGCACATACCTTATTTCCTCCCTTTTGAGGGACACTGTGGTCCGAGAGACCGACTTCGTGGTCGAACACCGCTTCCGGTGCCTAACAGTCAGTTTTTGGGGCCCCGGGCTGCGCGTTTTGGCCCCCGAGCCTTGCTTGCAAGCATTGTTGGGCTCCAACCCAAACTGTAAATAGTCATATTTTGAGCTCCTTTTCATGTTTGATTAAGGACCTTTTGCTGTTTGAGGTCTCCTACTATCACTTGCCTCTTTAACTCTCTTTTAGGCCTATTTTTGCATGGTATTTTAGGCTTACTTGTGAGCAGTTTTGGACTTGGTCATAAACTAAAAAATGTCTTTTTTTGAGCCCCTCTTCAACTTTGTTGAAGGGCTCTCTTCGGTTTGAGGCCAGCAGCTACCACTTGCCTCTTTATCTCACTTTTTGGCCTTTTTGGGGGGAAATTTGAATTTCAATTTCCCCCCCTTTTCCCCCACTCCTTTGCCTATAAAACACCCCCCCCCCAGCTCTGGTTTTAGGGGTTAGAAAATTTTGGTTTGGAGCTCTCACATTAAATCTCTCTCTCTCTCTCTCTCTCTCTCTCTCTCTCTCTCTCTCTCTCTACTCTAAGCCTTAAAAACCCCCTTGGTTCTTCACCAACCCATAGCCCCACCCTTCCATCCTCCATTCCAGCAGCTTGAGGTTGTTCTTCAGAGCCTAGGAGTGCTGCATTTTGGTCCAAAAGACTGTCAAAGATTAGTCTTCAAGGGTAAGTCCTCTTCTCCCCTTTTTGACCCTTTTCTTGGTTCATATTCTAGCTCCTTGTGCTTACTTTTTTTGAGCTCCGACCCTAACTGAGAATAGCATTTTTTTTAAGCTCTATTTCATGTTTGTTTAAGGGCCTCTCACTATTTGAGGCTTCCTTGTGGCACTTGCTTCTTTACCTTTCTTTTATGCCATTTCCTTGCATAGTATTTTAGGCCTATGTATAAACTGTTTTGAGGCATGTTGTAAACTGTAAAGTGGCTTATTTTGAGCCCTTCTTCAACATTTTTGAAGGGCTCCTCACTGTTTGAGGCTTCCATTTGCCACTTGCCTTTGTATCCCTCTTTTGGCCTTATTTTTGCATGATTTGTTTGCCCCTTGTGCTTCTGTTTTTGGGCTCTGGTCCGAACTTTAAATAGCCTTATTTTTAACCCCTCTTCATGTTTTATTAAGGGTCTTTTGCTGTTTGAGGCATCCTTTGTATACTTTGTGTTGAAGCCCTCTTTTGGGCCTTATCTTGCATAGTATTTTAGGCTTGCTTGTGCACTGTTTTGGGTTTGGTCACTAACTGTAAAATACCATATTTTGGGCCCCTATTCAACATTGTAGAAGGTTCCTTCTCTGTTTGAGGTCAGCAGCTGCAACTTACTTCATTATCTCGCTTTCGGGGCCATTTTTGCATGCTAGCTTAGCCCCATTTGTGTTCACTGTTTGGCCTTGCTTAAAACTGTAAATATGCTTTTTTTGGGTCTGTCTTGATTCTTTCTTCACACTTCATGTTCAAATAATGCATGCATTGCATAGCCATAGGTCATTCCATGCGCCTAATTTCATGTTTCGAGACTCATTTCATGCATCGGGTGTCATTTTGCCATCTTTCGGGGCTGTTTTGCATCACTTATTGCCTCTGAAATTTGCATGCTAGTATGCCATATTCCACGCTTCGCCATGTCTTGTTAGAGTGGCATTTCGTGCCTTAGGGTCGGTCCTCAGTTTGCGTGCACGTGTGCATGCATTTCGAGTGTCTCATTTTCATCCAATGGCTTCTTATGTGAGTGTGGCTGAGGTTCACTTGTGTTAGTGTAAGTCCATATCGCATTGTGTATGCCATTTCATTCCATAGCATTGCGTATGCTAGGTTGTATGTTAGCGCATTGTGTATGCCATGTTACCTCGTGCATCGTGTATGCCGTTTCATAGCATGTTGCATGTTAAGTTGTATCTTAGTTGCATTTCATGCATGTCATGCACATTGCATTGTGTTCGGGATAGGAGTTAGCCCGAGCACGGGAAACGAGGGGCGTTTCGTACTCCGAGTGACGGAACGTGTCTTAATTCCCAGTCACCTGCACTCTGAATTATCCATGATGGGGTTTCGGTATTGTTATGTTTACATGTGCATTCATTTCATATCGATTTGTGCAATTCGACTCCTCGGCCATCATACATCGAGATGCATGATTGGTGGCACGAGGATCGAGGCATGCATACATTTGTGAAAATACATTGCCATGCCCCTTTCCTGCTCTCTGTTGCAGCAAATCAAGAATCAGCAGTCTTCCGGGGCTTGGCACGCTTCAATAAATTATTGCAAAACAGAGGCTAATTGGGGCATCACAGTGGATTTCCGCGCAAAGGCAACCCGGATATGCATCATTCATCATCTGAAGAAGAGTCAAGGCAGTCCCTGGCTTGCATGCCAGTTTATTGTTTTCTTAGTTAATTTGGTAATTAATTAGGATTTTTGTACATATTTGGACTGTATTATTTATTTGGACTGTACTATTCGGGACTGTATATTATTCTTTCGGACCCTCTGCGCGAGGGCATAATTGTAATAAGTGTGCATGAGTGTGATGTATGTCTTCCAACCCCACGTCTTTCTTCCCTTTTATTGACCAGCTTATGATGGTTAGATTAGGGCATGTTTCAATTAGCATACAGTATGATAGCATGTTTGCATTCATTCATCTGTTTTGTATGCACCGGGCTCGGCACATCATACTAACTACATTTGTATTTCAATTCCAAGTTGAATACATGTTAGCTGTAGCATTCCATACGCCATGTTTAGAATAGCCGAGCCTACTATAGTTGCATTTTTGCATGTGTTGCATTAGGCATTTCTGTATATTTAGGATCATGCATGGATTTCTAATCGGTTTCTGTTTTGGCTTGGAGTACTCGGTAAGTTTTATGCTTTAGCATCCTTGCATGCGTGTGAGTGACTGCCATGAATAGCATGCTTACCATGAGGCTAACTGCTTATGTGATATAACTGCTTGAATGCCTGTGGGTGAAGGTTGGGTTAGTTGGATTGGAACAAATCATTGACGGTGTGTTTTAAGCCCACTAGATAGTGGCAAAATCATGTTTTCTAAGCCCACCCGAGGGTGGCAAATCCACGTCTTAGCCTACTTGCGAGTAGCACCATCAAACCATCTTTCAAATAAACAAACATGAAATGTTTTGTTCCAATTCAGGCGATCCAGTCTATACTTGTATGCTGTGCGCATCACATAGTCAATCTAGGCTAATAACCGGAATAAGAACACACAATGTTTTCAAAAATAGATATCATGGTTAGTAGAGGCCGATCTTTGATCGGGCGAGCGGGGGTGCTCACGAAGTGACCTTCCCCAATCGTACCCAAGTTCCCGAGCCGAGGCAACTTTGGTGATGACGGACACGTGGCCTTTGGCACCGAGTCAGGGTTTCCTAAATTTTCCAAAAATAAAATATTTAGGTGGCGACTCTGTATCTGGCAAAGCAATCCATGTTTGGCACTTCTTTCAAAAATCTGTTTTCTCAAAACGATTTGCCAGATTTGGACTCTTTGGTTCAGATTAAGAACCGTGACAAAGATCGAGTCCGAGCTGTAGCGATGTCCCCCGTGGGCTTGGTACAGTTTCTGGCGACTCTGCTGGGGATTTAGAGAACTTGACTCGAACTCATGATATCTGGTTTTGACTACTCTTGTGTGTCTCTTTGCATTGCATTTGCATTGGTGCGCTCAGGACACCGTGTTTGCCATCTGCTATTCCTGAACGGTTTGCCGGAGGCTTGTCTTGTCAAGGCATGACCATAAGGCTGACCGGTTACGGGCTCTGCCAGTATGGGAACACAAACCCCGGTTTTACCGGGGCACCCTTTTGACCATTCGACCTAGTGCATATTCGGATCCGTAGTGACCATTCCAAACTAGGACAGGTTGCTTACCCGATATAGGTTGTTTGAAACCGCTGCGTGCGTAGTGAAACCCTAGCTCCTGACAAAATAGGACAGGGAAACCCTACCCCTCCATAGGGGTGTTTTGGCTCTCACTTGCTTGTTATGTGCTTTTAGAGTGCGTCTCTATAGGAATGCATGTATCAGTTTGAAGGTTTGGACATCAGGCCTGCGGGCACCGGTTCAATATTTTGGGGTTCAGTTTTACCCAAGGGTATCAGATTTGAGGCAAAATTTTGGGGGCAAAATTCAGTAGAGGGCACAGTCATCCTGCTATGCTCGTATATGTTTTGGTGAAGTTGAGCTGAGGTGCTATCTGTTTTCTCTTTTGCTAGGTAGTCCTGGAACCATAGCTTCAGAAGGCTCCGATATCCCCCGAGGTTCATCGAACTTGTGCTGATAGACTTTGTCAGGTCAGAGATTCAGTTCAAGGGCCATCAGTGTTCCTTTGCCAGAGGCAGGGTAAAAGGGCCAGTCAAGCACAGATCACCAGTTACCAGATCAGTAGCCCTTATCCACCCCGCCAGTGAACAGTCAGGCTGAGGTCTCAGTTTCTACTGCAAGGATAGATACCAGTCAGTTAGATGGATCAGCAGAACACGTTAGGGATGGAGGCAATGATGCGTCAGATGCAAGAAAGTATGAAACTCATGCAACAAGACGCTGTCCACCAAGCGGAATTTTCCAAGCAGCAGGCTGCAATCATGGCTCAGTAGGCTGAGCTCATCACCAGGCTGCAACAGCAAAGCGGCGCGTCTGCTTCCCAACAAGTTCCTCCTCCAGCAGGAGCTCCCGCACCCGGGGAAACGACGAATGTTCAGAATACCCAGGAGGGTACAGACATTCCTACAGGGGCAGCTCTGCCCCCGATCTTACCCCAGCTGTCCAAAACACCTACCAATCTACTGGACTCACCCTTCGAGACTGAGGTCGACCCTACAGCGTTGAAATTGAGCAAGCTTGAGAAGTTGTTCAAGAAATCCCAGGGGGTAAAATCCATCCCGAACATTGAGGACGGGTACACCGACGCAATTGTGACACTGCCGGACAGGTTCAAGATGCCTCACATCGATCGTTTTGACGAGTCAGGAGATCCCATGGTCCACTTGAGTTTGTTTTCAGATGTTCTGCGCCCGATGGGCTTGACAAGATTACAAAAGCTCTCCCTTTTTGGCAGGACCCTATCAGGTGTTGCGGCCATCTGGTACGCCAAATTGGAGGATTCAGTGAAACGAAGCTGGGAGGAGATAGCCGAGGCCTTCGTCGCACAATATTCATACAATACCCAAATCGAGATCACGACCCGTGATCTTGAGACGACAAGGCAGGAGCCTAAGGAGAGCTTCTCAGAATTCGTGGCCCACTAGAGGGCCAAGGCCTCAATGATGACCATTAGGCCAACGGATAAGGATCAGATACGGATGGTTGTGCGCAACCTCCAGCCCAAACTAATGCAGAAAATGATCGTGCTCCCCTTCCCTACCTTTTCAGATTTGCATAAGATGGGAGTACAGATCGAGGACGCTATGAAGCAGGGCCTCATTGACCAGGAGAAGGAGCAGCCCAAGAGGGCGTTTACCCGCAGTTCGAATGCGACCACCAGCGGTGACGCAGCTGCAAGATCTTCCGAAGTGGGCATGGTCGCCACCACCACACCAAGAGCAGCCATCCCCTTTGTTGGTGCATCCACTTCAAACCCCCGAACTTCAGACTATCTACCCCGAGGCAAGAGGGTTTTCACCCCACTCTATATGTCTTTGTCTAAAGCCCTGGGGGTACTACTCAGGAAAGGACATCTGAAACCGTTAGAGCAACGGCCTCTACCCGATCCTCTCCCTCCAAAGCATGACCCGACTAAGTACTGTGTTTTCCATCAATAAACCGGTCATGACACCGATAGTTGCGTCCGTCTTCGCCACGAGATACAAAATTTGATTGACAACGGGGTCATCCCCGCACCAGGTCCTGCAAAGTCTATCGGCACTTGATCAGTGAACTTGTGGGGGATAATGTTATGTGATCGAGGGATGAACCACCTACGGGCGGCGTTCAGTTTATTTCAGATATGGTGTATGGCACGCACTGTTTTGAGCATTTGTGAATGCTGGTTTTTGTACATTCTGACTTAGGTATTGGGTCAGTCTTATTGTTTTGTTTTGAGCCTGTCTTTTTGTTTTGAGTCAGTCTCTTTTGTTTTGGGTCTGTCTTGCTGTATCGAGTCAGTCCTGTTGTATAGGAGTTGGGTGATTCCGGGGGGGGTGTTACCTCGGGCGTCACCATTTTGTTTTTGTGTTTGTCTTTTCGTTTTGTTTTGAGTCTATTTCTGCCTTGGAGCCAGTAACGCCAACAGATTTGAATGAACAGCAGTGGTTTTTCATGCTTTTGTGTTCGCTTCTGCCGTGTGCTAGTTGTACCAGAAATTCCAAATGAGATGGCAGTATTTGACTAGAAGCTGTGTCTTTTCTGTGCCTTGAATTCATTGCATCGACCTAAGTTTTCCAAAAGCTTTTTGAACACTGCGGTGACAACGAAGAGGAAGGAATTCCTCGGGTTTTGCAAAATTTTGATCAATTGAGAGAAAGAGAGGCATGCTAAGCCCTTAATGAATGAAATCATGCTTGTTAGTGTGAGTACTGGGAAGGATCCTAGCTTGATCCAGATTGGTTTTACACTGTCTTCAGCGCGAGTGATTTGTCGCTTTCTTAAAAACATTCAAAAAATGTTTTGCGCGATCCTGCGAAGACCTGTGTAGAATCGCTCTTGAGATTTTACAGCTTAGGATCGCTCTCAGCCTCGAGACTCGACCCCTCACTTTCAAACCTTGAACTGGGATTCAGAATGTTCAACGGTCAACTACAATGTGAGGCCTGTGTGGCTAGATTTGAAGCAGCCCTCGAACAAGAGGCCAGGAAAGTCGGATCAAGAAGATCAGAAGAAGCTTGCAAAGCTAGAACAGAAGTACCCTTCGAACTAGGGGCAAAGATGTCAGATGTGCTCGAAGAGCCGAAGATGAGTCCTCTTGCAAATCAACAGCCACTCTCCTGGATACGGATGGCCTCAAAACCTTACAACCATTTGGCATGGACCAAGCTACACTTTTACCCTTTGAGAGGCTCGCTGGGCCGAAAACCCGGAAGGGCGACCCAGGCAAAAGTTAGAGCAAAAAAATATATATATACAAAAAGCAAAAAAGAAAAAAGAAGAAAAGAGAAGAATGAAAAAAAGAAATGAAGAAAAAGAAAAAAGGGAAAAAGAAGAAAAGAAATAAAAGAAAAGAAAAACAAAGCTCGCAAGGTTGAAAACCTACAACGGGCGCCTTGGCAAAAGTTAGAGCCTAAAAAGGAGAAGTTAAATACCCGAGTGTACCTTAACCCCGAACTACGTAAGGCTTGATTCCCATGTTTGGGATACGTAGGCAACTTCATTCTGAAGTCCAGCCGTAAAACACTTCAAATTTGATTGTGTCCATGCGATGGTTCTGGTCATCTTTGTCTTCTCTGTATCTGAGGATTTGGTTGTGTTCGTTACTTTGAGGACTGACTACAATGCGCTGCGGTGCCATTCAAACAAGGGGCAACTTTCCTTTGCCATTCGACGCGCCGCAGTGCCGTTCAAACAAGGGGCAACTTTTCGTTGCCATGCAGCTCTCTTCAAGCACGGGGCAGTTTTCCTTTGGATCTGAGGTTGTGCATCTCAAGAGTAGGTTCCCTACTTGCTGAGCAGTGGCCGTTTGCAAAAACAGTTTTTGAGAATTTTTACTGAGGTTGACTAATTCTCTCGAAAATTATTCCATTTTTCTAAAACTGGACCACTTTCTTGGACCCAAAAAGGAAAATTTTCAGTGCTCATAACCCAACTTGCATGATCTCAAATCAAAAATCGAACAAGCATGTTAATCTAACTCTCATTTTGGTCAAAATTGTTTTAGTAGAAAGCAAAAACAAAACATGGTCAACATGATGAACTAGGGACACAGTTGAGTTAGGTTCTCTGTCTTTTTCCCTTTATCAACGCACTTGCCAGGAAGGGCACTCTACTTGCCAGAAAAGGGCACAACTGAAGCTAACAACAAAGGGCTGAAAGCTCTCTCACCCTCCAAGCAATGAGGTATCAAGCCACGTGCGAAGCACGAACTGGAATGGGGCAAGATATTCCACTTCCTCATCTGGACATAACTGATCACGTCCAAACTCCTCGGCAGAGCATCGTCAACCGAGGTCAGCTGCAGATTTGCTACACACCCAGTTGTAGCACAGCCCCTCTGTGGGAGAAACTCACTAGCCGCGCGCAGAAGAAGAAGAATCTAGCAGAATGCTAGGGGCACGAGCCCATAACTTGCTGTTTATCCATCAACCACCCAGGGGAGGGATTTAAAATGAGAGCTTGAAGAATAGAGAGATGTGCGCTGAGAGAAAAAGTGAGGAAAAGGGCTTTTTTCAGAAAAACAGAGCTTGAGGGCCGAGTGATGTGAGAATCACAAATGAGAAAGGGTGGGAAATAATACCCAGAGAAACTGGCTCCTCGTGCACTGAGAGGTCTCTTGTCTTTGTAACACGTCTGTGTGTCGTGTCTTTTGTTTTGTTTTTCTCGATTCTTGCTTTGAGTCGTTCCGAGTGTATCTCGGTGTGTTTAGGTTGTTTACCTTTATTTTTCGTTGTTGGGTCGTCTTTGCTGTGTTCAGTTGTAGGCTCAATACCCGGTCGAGAACTCATTTTCTCAATTTCAAAAATGATTTGTTGTGTGCTCAGAGTGTTGTGCCATTCTCCACATTTGTGCAAAAAAGGAATTTGTTCTTTCGAAGACTGCAGGGTTTAACCCAGGTCATGTGAGAACAGTGAAACAAGGACCTATCTGAAGCTATGTGGGTTCCAAACTGCAAAGCAAAAGAAAAAGGGAAAATCGAAGCATCTGAGTGTGTTTCACCTTCAGCGAATTCTGAGATTGTATTCCGGATGTACCTCTTCAGACCTTGTCAGTGTTCCGAAGAATGAGCGTGCCTCTATCCCAAGTGTAAGCCTGCTTCAAGTCAGAATGGCGATTAAAGCAGCAACAGATGTTATCTCTCTCTAATGTGAACAGGGTGTGCCCGTTTTTTAGCTGAATGTGTTACAAACCCCTCCGAAAGGTAAATCGGAGGTCGCGTTTTAATCTGGTCTCGTTAAGGCTTGTATTCCTTTATTCGGCATTTTGTTTCAAATATGCGTTGTCACGCACATTCCACTTGCATTGTTATGCATCCTTCCACCCGCATTGTTATACACTTCTCATGCTTGCATTGTGATGCCCATTCCAATTGCATTGTTATGCACCTACTTCACTAGCATTGTTATTCTCATTCATTGCATTGATTATGCACATCTATCTTGCATTGTTATGCACCTTTTCACTTGCAATTGTCTTTCTTTCTCCTCGCACGTGCGACGGGTCAGACTTCCCCTGGTTTAGAGCATTTGGAATACGTTCCAATGCTTATCCCTTTTCCGAAACACCGAGATACGTCCCTACGTTTCTCTCTTCTTTCTGAAACACCGGGATACGTCCCTAAGTTTCTCCCTCTTTTCGAAACACCGGGATACGTCCCTATGTTTCTCTTGCCTTTCCGAAACACCGGGATACGTCCCTATGTTTCACATTCCTTGTGGAGCACCGGGATACGTCCCTATGTTTCACATTCCTTGCGGAACAACGAAATACGTCCCTATGTTTCTCATTCCTTGCGGAACACCGAGATACGTCCCTATGTTTCACATTCCTTGCAGAATACCGGGATACGTCCTTGTGTTTCTCCTTCCTCCTGAAACACCGGGATACGTCCCTATGTTTCTCCTTCTTTTCTAACCACTGGGATACGTCCCTAATCTTTGGGATACGTCCCTAACCTTTGGGATACGTCCCTAACCTCTGGGATACGTCCCTAACCTTTGGGATACGTCCCTAATCTTTGGGATACGTCCCTAACCTCTGGGATACGTCCCTAATCTTTGGGATACGTCCCTAACCTCTGAGATACGTCCCTAACCTCTAGGATACGTCCCTAACCTTTGGGATACGTCTCTAATCTTTGGGATACGTCCCTAACCTCTGGAATACGTCCCTAACCTTTGGGATACATCCCTAATCTCTGGGATACGTCCCTAACCTCTGGGATACGTCCCTAACCTCTGGGACACGTCCCTAACCTCTGGGATACGTCCCTAATCTTTGGGATACGTCCCTAACCTTTGGGATATGTCTCTAATCTTTGGGATACGTCCCTAACCTCTTGGATACGTCCCTAATCTTGGGATACGTCCCTAAACACCGGGATACGTTCCTAAACCTTGGGATACGTCCCCATGTTTCTCCATCTTTGGTTAAGAGCATCTGGAATACGTTCCAATGCTTATACCTTTCCGAAACACCGGGATACGTCCCTATGTTTCTTTGCATGATCATAAGTTATGTTCGGCTTCTTGCATTATCATTTGCATTTTGCCCCTGCCTGCGGGCACATCTTTGTCTATCTTGTCTGCTTTGTCTAAGTCTTCGGCCTTGTCAAAAACGGGTCGTCTCTGGGCTTTGACATTCACTCCCGTCATTCTTATGACTTTCGAGTTCTGTCAAAGAGGGCCAACTGTAGACACCCCATTTTTGACCGACCTTAAGACTCAGACGTCACCAATTGAGCGCTTGGTGATGTTGCATATTGTGCTCGTTCTGAGGTTGCGGAGTCCCGACTGCGAGCCTTGCCTCCGGACTTCCGGACTCTTTTGTGCTTTGCCTCGGTTTGCGAACCAGGCTCTGTTTTCTCTGTTTTCTCTTCCCGAAGGGAGGGAAAGGTCTCGTAGATCATCTCTCAGTGGCCGTAGGCTACGTTTTGTGGTCGTAGGCCATTTTTCCCGTTTGGAGCCTGGTTTCCGGTTTTTCGTAGCTGACGGCCGTGTGCCTCGGTTCGGGACCGCTTAACCACCTCCGTTTGCTCCGGTTTTTGGCACATACCTTATTTCCTCCCTTTTGAGGGACACTGTGGTCTGAGAGACCGACTTCGTGGTCGAACACCACTTACGGTGCCTAACAGTCAGTTTTCGGGGCCCCGGGCTGCGCGTTTTGGCCCCCGAGCCTTTCTTGCAAGCATTGTTGGGCTCCGACCCAAACTGTAAATAGTCATATTTTGAGCTCCTTTTCATGTTTGATTAAGGACCTTTTGCTGTTTGAGGTCTCCTACTATCACTTGCCTCTTTAACTCTCTTTTAGGCCTATTTTTGCATGGTATTTTAGGCTTACTTGTGAGCTGTTTTGGACTTGGTCATAAACTAAAAAATGTCTTTTTTTGAGCCCCTCTTCAACTTTGTTGAAGGGCTCTCTTCGGTTTGAGGCCAGCAGCTACCACTTGCCTCTTTATCTCACTTTTTGGCCTTTTTGGGGGGAAATTTGAATTTCAATTTCCCCCCCTTTTCCCTCACTCTTTTGCCTATATAAACACCCCCCCCAGCTCTGGTTTTAGGGGTTAGAAAATTTTGGTTTGGAGCTCTCACATTAAATCTCTCTCTCTCTCTCTCTCTCTCTCTCTCTCTCTCTCTCTCTCTCTCTCTCTCTCTACTCTAAGCCTTAAAAACCCCCTTGGTTCTTCACCAACCCATAGCCCCACCCTTCCATCCTCCATTCCAGTAGCTTGAGGTTGTTCTTCAGAGCCTAGGAGTGCTGCATTTTGGTCCAAAAGGCTGTCAAAGATTAGTCTTCAAGGGTAAGTCCTCTTCTCCCCTTTTTGACCCTTTTCTTGGTTCATATTCTAGCTCCTTGTGCTTACTTTTTTTGAGCTCCGACCCTAACTGAGAATAGCATTTTTTTTTAAGCTCTATTTCATGTTTGTTTAAGGGCCTCTCACTGTTTGAGGCTTCCTTGTGGCACTTGCTTCTTTACCTTTCTTTTATGCCATTTCCTTGCATAGTATTTTAGGCCTATGTATAAACTGTTTTGAGGCATGTTGTAAACAGTAAAGTGGCTTATTTTGAGCCCTTATTCAACATTGTTGAAGGGCTCCTCACTGTTTGAGGCTTCCATTTTCCACTTGCCTTTGTATCCCTCTTTTGGCCTTATTTTTGCATGATTTGTTAGCCCCTTGTGCTTCTGTTTTTGGGCTCTGGTCCAAACTGTAAATAGCCTTATTTTGACCCCCTCTTCATGTTTCATTAAAGGTCTTTTGCTGTTTGAGGCATCCTTTGTATACTTTGTGTTGAAGCCCTCTTTTGGGCCTTATCTTGCATAGTATTTTAGGCTTGCTTTTACACTGTTTTGGGTTTGGTCACTAACTGTAAAATACCATATTTTGGGCCTCTCTTCAACATTGTAGAAGGGCCCTTCTCTGTTTGAGGTCAACAGCTGCAACTTACTTCATTATCTCGCTTTCGGGGCCATTTTTGCATGCTAGCTTAGCCCCATTTGTGTTCACTGTTTGGCCTTGCTTAAAACTGTAAATATACTTTTTTTGGGGCTGTCTTGATTCTTTCTTCACACTTCATGTTCAAATAATGCATGCATTGCATAGCCATAGGTCATTCCATGCGCCTAATTTCATGTTTCGGGACTCATTTCATGCATCGGGTGTCATTTTGCCATCTTTCGGGGCTGTTTTGCATCACTTATTGCCTCTGAAATTTGCATGCTAGTATGCCATATTCCACGCTTCGCCATGTCTTGTTAGAGTGGCATTTCGTGCCTTAGGGTTGGTCCTCAATTTGCGTGCACTTGTGCATGCATTTCGAGTGTCTCATTTTCATCCAATGGCTTCTTATGTGAGTGTGGCTGAGGTTCACTTGTGTTAGTGTAAGTCCATATCGCATTGTGTATGCCATTTCATTCCATAGCATTGCGTATGCTAGGTTGTATGTTAGCGCATTGTGTATGCCATGTTACCTCGTGCATCGTGTATGCCGTTTCATAGCATGTTGCATGTTAGGTTGTATCTTAGTTGCATTTCATGCATGTCATGCACATTGCATTGGGTTCGGGATAGGAGTTAGCCTGAGCACAGGAAACGAGGGGCGTTTCGTACTCCGAGTGACGGAACGTGTCTTAATTCCCAGTCACCTCCACTCTGAATTATCCATGATGGGGTTTCGGTATTGTTATGTTTACATGTGCATTCATTTCATATCGAGTTGTGCAATTCGACTCCTTGGCCATCTTCCATCGAGATGAGTGATTGGTGGCACGAGGATCGAGGCATGCATACATTTGTGAAAATACATTGCCATGCCTCTTTCCTGCTCTCTGTTGCAGCAAATCAAGAATTAGCAGTCTTCCGGGGCTTGGCGCGCTTTTCAAAAATTATTGCAAAACAGAGGCTAATTGGGGCATCACAGTGGATTTCCGCGCAAAGGCAACCCGGATATGCATCATTCATCATCTGAAGAAGAGTCAAGGCAGTCCCTGGCTTGCATGCCAGTTTATTGTTTTCTTGGTTAATTTGGTAACTAATTAGGATTTTTGTACATATTTGGACTGTATTATTTATTTGGACTGTCACGCCCTCAAAAATAACCCATAACATACATAGCAATAAGATGCATTACTCAAGTAAATAAACCACAATTCATTCATCAAAGTATTACTAAAATAGGACATTACATGTAACATCAAAATAAATGCCCTACGGGCTTACAACTTGCCAAGCCAACACTTGGACACAAAATTATGAGTTCTAACTCAAATACAAATAAAGCCCTAGGCTTGAATGTTTACATGTAAGTCAAATAAAAACAAATAACTTGAAACAAGGCTTCAAAATCCGGTTCCTTCCAAGCTAAGTCCTTGGAGGTAGCGAATCACCTGGACCTGAAAATGATGTTCCCTTATAGGGTGAGCCACAGCCCAGTAGAAATATACTAAACCAATTATAAGCATTGAATAAAGTAATAGCATTCAATAGATGGTTAACCATGATAATCAATTATATCAATATACAATCTTAAGACACTAATGTCTATGACATTTATCAATTTCCATTATTATCAATATGGCTCAGAACCTGGCCAAACATACAACTGTGAACTATAAAGCATATTCACATTACTTCCAAGATCAACAACACAAATGAGACTCAGGCTCATATCAAAACACTTCATACTTCCAGATTGATACACATTTTAGTGCTGTATCAATAAAACACTTCAATATAAATAAGCACACATAAAAGTGATGCTAATGGAGTCCATCCCCTATCTCCTCCCAAACAATAAAACATTTCAATATAAATAAGCACACATAAAAGTGATGCTAATGGAGTCCATCCCCTATCTCCTCCCAAACAATAAAACACTTCAATATAAATAAGCACACATAAAAGTGAAGTCCATCCCCTATCTCCTCCTAAACAATAAAACACTTCAATATAAATAAGCACACATAAAAGTGAAGTCCATCCCCTATCTCCTCCCAAACAAAATCCGGTTTAGAGGTCCATCCCCTATCTTCCCCTAAACCGTGGAGTACATCCCCTATCTCCTCCCACACAATATGCATATGCAATGCTCAACCAATACATGTATTTTTCTGTATTAATTCGATAGTCAAAATTAATGACTTAGCCAATGTGATTAGTTCCAGTTTGCCCTAATCCACATGCAATGTCTACAACAATCATGACTATCCTCCACCGATAGCCCAAAACAGTTATTTCTGAACAAGAAATAAAATATAACAACAATAATAATCTCAACGTTTAAATAGGAGAGTGATTAAATAATCCAACTACACCATTTAAACCTATAAATCCCCAATTCCATGAATTCAACTAATATTCCCAATTTTCCTCAAATTAATTGTACAAATCAATTTATTAACACAACTAGGGGTTTTTCCCAAAATTACCAAAATACCCCCACCATATTAAAGTACCAAAACTTAGAACAAAACTCATAAGATGGAGTAGGAAATCCCTACCTCGAAGAAATAACCCAAAAATTAGAAGACCGAGATGATGACCCAAACTCCAAAGTGCTCCAAAACCAAGATTGTTCAGATTAAACTGAAGCCCTCGACCCACACTAACTTTTTAATAAAGGATCTAGGGTAGAAACACACTCTAAGTAGATCAAACCTAAGAGAAAAGGTGAGTAGGGAGAGAGAAAACTCGGAACTAGGGTTTGGGATCAAAAAGAGGATGAAAAACTGTTTAAAATCCCGTTGCTGCCTATTTATATAAAACAGGCTCGCTCGAGCGAAGACATGGTCGCTCGAGCGACCAGACACAAGAAACGCTCGCTCGAGCAAAGAAAAGCTCGCTCGAGCCAAGAATGCAATGCTTCAGGTCTGCAACCAAGAAGCATGCTCGAGCGACAGAATGCTCGCTCGAGCGAAGAACTTGAAAACATACACCTCGCTCGCTCGAGCGAAGAAAAGCTCGCTCGAGCGAAGAAACACTGCTCTCAGGTCTATACTAGACGCAATCTCTCGCTCGAGCAAAGAAACCCTGGCTCGAGCCACCAGAGACAAAACTCAACCCTCGCTCGAGCGACCAAACCCTCGCTCGAGCGACCAACCCAAAAACTGAACAACAACACTTGGTTTCCGGACCCAACCAACCTGAAACAAACCTGCCCAACACATCCTATCACTCAAATGAGAAAATAAAGGACGACAGCAACAATTATACAATGATAGGATCCACGAAACCTAAGTCCAGATACAGGAATAAAATAGGAAAAGACCGGGGTCGCTATAACCTCCCCCCCTTAAAGAATTTCGTCCCCGAAATTAAGCATAAGTTTTTCAAAAACAGGTTTTTCTCCAATTCTGACAATATGATAATACAATAATAAACCACTTGACCCAACACCGGTCATTTCATCTCTTATCAAGAGGCATTTCACAATATGTATATAAAACAACATATATTTCAACATGTATCAGTATTATGCATTTTCCTTCCAATTTTAACAATTTCAATATACATGATTCTCATTGCCATATCATATTCAATTCCATGATATATATAAAACACATTCAATCTATAAATGTGACATTCCACTTCCATTATGAAGCAAATTTCACGCAACCATCATTAAACCAAAACATTCTCAATATTTTACAACTTAAGACATATATATAAAATCCTTAAGTCCAACAATATTACAAAAATTACATATTAATAAACATGTCCGGATATTTCTCGCGGACTTCCAACTCACGTTCCCAAGTGGCTTCCTCCACCCCGCGATGTTTCCACAAAACCTTTACCAAAGGGATGGTCTTGCCTCGTAAAACTTGATCCCGTCTATCCAAGACTCGAATTGGTCTCTCCTCATACGAGACATCCTCGTCAACCACTAAATCAGTCCAATCCAACACATGTGATGGATCCGGCTCATACTTCTGAAGCATACTCACATGAAACACGTCATGTACTCCGGACAACTGTGGTGGCAAAGCTAAACGATAAGCAGCCTCTCCAATTCTCTCAAGGATCTCAAAAGGACCAATGAACCGAGGGGACAACTTCCCGCTCTTCCCAAACCTCATCAATCCCCGTCTAGGTGATATCTTCATAAAGACATGATCACCCACCTCAAACACTAAAGCTCTCCTCCTTCGGTCGGCATAAGATTTCTGACGACTCTGGGCTGTCACAAGTCTCTTACGGATAAGCTCAACTTTCTCCGTCGTTTCCCTCACCAACTCCGGACCCAATAGAGGTGCATCACCCACCTCGGCCCAACAAACTGGAGATCTACACGGTCGGCCATACAAGGCCTCAAACGGTGCCATACCAATACTAGACTGGAAACTGTTGTTGTAGGCAAACTCCACCAAAGGCAAGTGCCTCTCCCACGACCCACTGAAATCAAGAACAAAACCCCGAAGCATATCCTCAAGGATCTGAATAGTACGCTCGGACTGCCTGTCAGTCTGAGGGTGATAAGCTGTGCTAAAGGTTAACTTAGTGCCTAAGGCACTCTGCAAACTCTGCCACAACCTGGCAGTGAAACGAGGATCTCTATCTGAGACGATCGTCACTGGGACCCCGTGCAACCTCACTATATCCCGAATGTACAAGTCGGCAAGATGACCTATCGAATCTCTCACGCACATAGGAATGAAATGCGCCGACTTAGTCAACCGGTCTACAACCACCCAAATAGCATCACTACCCCGCTGAGTCCTCGGAAGACCCACAACGAAGTCCATAGTGACATGCTCCCACTTCCACTCGGTAATAGGCAAGGGTTGCAACAAACCCGCTGGCCTCTGATGCTCAGCCTTCACTTGCTGACAAGTAAGGCACTTAGACACGAAAGCTGCCACATCTCTCTTCATACCCCGCCACCAAAACTGGCGATCTAAATCCCGATACATCTTAGTGCCTCCCGGATGCACCGCAAGGAGCGAATGATGAAACTCTCGGAGTACCTCCTCTCGGCAAGACTCCGGCACAAACAGACGGTCTCGGTATCTCACACTCAGGTCGGGATACACCGTCAAATCCTTCTCAACCTTCCCACCGGAAATCTTCTCACGGAGGGATTCTACCTCAAGGTCACCTCTCTGAGCCTCTAACACTCGAGTCACAAGTGTAGGCTGTGCAACAACAGAAAATAATGCCGCAGCCTCAACTGATTCGCCCAAAAGCAAATCGAACTCTCCAATTGCACCCAACATCCCCCATTCTCGGATGGCTATACTAGCAACGTCGCCAACATATTTCCTGCTAAGGGCATCGGCCACAACATTGGCCTTCCCCGGATGATAATGCAACTCGAAGTCATAATCCTCAATAAACTCCATCCACCTCCTCTGCCTCAAATTCAAGTCTTTCTGTGTAAACAGATATTTCAGACTCTTATGATCCGAGAATACCTCGAATTTCTCACCATATAGATAATGCCTCCAAATCTTCAAGGCAAATATCATAGCTGCCAACTCTAGATCGTGCGTTGGGTAATTCTTCTCGTGAATTTTCAACTGTCGTGAACCATAGGCAACCACATTCCCTTCTTGCATTAACACACAACCCAGACCCTCTCGTGAAGCGTCACAATAGACTGCATAACCCAACCCTCTCTCCGGAATAATCAATACTGGAGCGGTGGTCAGTCTAACTTTCAACTCCTGAAACGACTTTTCACAAGTCTCACTCCATACAAATTTGACTCCCTTCCGAGTCAATCTAGTCAAAGGCGAAGCTAACCTGGAGAAATCTTTCACAAACCGGCGATAATACCCAGCTAATCCCAGAAAACTACAGATCTCAAACACACTCTTAGGCTGTGCCCAGTCTTGCACTGCCTCCGTCTTAGATGTATTAACCGACACCCCTTCTCCAGAAACGACATGGCCTAAGAATTTCACCTCTTCTAGCCAGAACTCACACTTCCCAAACTTAGCATAAAGCTTATGGACTCTAAGTAACTCAAGCACCACTCTCAAGTGTTCCTCGTGCTCCTCCTCTGAAGGTGAATAAATCAGAATGTCGTCCACAAAGACGTCTACAAAACGATCTAAGAATTCTCTGAAGATCCGGTTCATCAAATCCATAAACACTGCCGGTGCATTGGTGAGCCCAAATGGCATCACCAGAAACTCATAGTGGCCATACCGCGTACGGAATGCCGTCTTCGGAATACCCTCCTCCCTGACTCTCAACTGATGATAACCCGATCTCAAGTCTATCTTAGAAAAACAACGGGAACCCTTCAGCTGATCAAACAAATCATCTATACGAGGCATAGGGTACTTATTCTTAACCGTCACCCGATTCAATTTCCGGTAATCTATACACAGTCTCAAAGCACCACCTTTCTTTTTAACAAAGAGAGCCGGTGCTCCCCACGGCGAAACACTAGGACGGATATAGCCCTTATCTAACAATTCTTGGAGATGAATCTTCAACTCAACTAACTCGGCTGGGGGAAAACGATAAGGTGCCATAGAAATTGGTGCCGTGCCGGGCACTAGGTCAATAGAGAACTCAATCTCTCGATGCGGTGGCAAACCAACAAGATCCTCGGGAAAGACATCCGAGTACTCACAAACCACCCTTGGCAACACAATCTGAGTCTCATCAACCTCACTAATCGAAAGATTAGCAAGTAGACCACTAAGCTCACTCCGCCCTCGTGAAACATACCCCGGTGGCAAAACACTACCAACCCGGTCCCCCAGAAAATGGAAACACTCTCCGCTAACGGTACAACAAGTGACCCTCTGACGGTAGCAATCAATAACTGCCCGGTATGACGATAACCAGTCCATACCCAAAATAACATCAAAGCCCTTCATAGGCATAACTACAAAAGAAAATGGGATTCTATGATCATCGACCTCTATATCACAACCCCTCGTCTTCGATGCCAAGCATCTCAAACGTCTTCGTTGTCTGTTCAAGCCATTCATCTGCCTTAAGCGGCTCTTTTGGATCACCCACAAATTCGTCCGGATTGGACTGGAAGAACTCCCTCTTCAGAAAATAAGGTCCAGCATCTGCAACAACAACTTGGGCTGGATTCGCAGCCCTCAGAATGCCAACTGATTCCCTGAATGCCCCAGCTATCTCTCGGGCTAAAGCGCCCATAGCCTGCTGGCCTACTGGCTCGGCCACATTGGCCTGACCAACACCCTCCTGCACTGCCGGAATCTCCTGTACTACTGGAATCTCCTCTGGCACAGGCACTTCCTGCCTACCCGGCCTACCACGCCTACCGCGTCCTCGTCCTCGTCCTGACATCCTAATACAAGAAACAAAGACATTAGCACATTAATAAATGTGCCGAAGCTAAACACTCTCGTCCTAATGCATTGGACAACAATAATTCATTCCACGTAAGCACATAATCACATAAGCACCTACGAATTTCATTCCCGAATAATGATAGTCCCAAAGTGTTACTATAGTTCCGGTTGGAAGCAGCAGTGATCAAGTGCCTTTCCAACAAGACTACTAGAAACTCAAGGGTCCAATCAACATCCCAGAAACTACGTTCCATACCCACATAATCACATAAACATGTTATCAAATAAGCATACAACAGTACACTAAGTCTCTATCAAACGAGACGAACCCGATGTGATACTAATCACTTCCCACGTACCCAAAGTATTCAAACCCGGTACGCTCTGATACCAAGTTGTCACGCCCTCAAAAATAACCCATAACATACACAGCAATAAGATGCATTACTCAAGTAAATAAACCACAATTCATTCATCAGAGTATTACTAAAATAAGACATTACATGTAACATCAAAATAAATGCCCTACGGGCTTACAACTTGCCAAGCCAACACTTGGACACAAAATTATGAGTTCTAACTCAAATACAAATAAAGCCCTAGGCTTGAATGTTTACATGTAAGTCAAATAAAAACAAATAACTTGAAACAAGGCTTCAAAATCCGGTTCCTTCCAAGCTAAGTCCTTGGAGGTAGCGAATCACCTGGACCTGAAAATGATGTTCCCTTATAGGGTGAGCCACAGCCCAGTAGAAATATACTAAACCAATTATAAGCATTGAATAAAGTAATAGCATTCAATAGATGGTTAACCATGATAATCAATTATATCAATATACAATCTTAAGACACTAATGTCTATGACATTTATCAATTTCCATTATTATCAATATGGCTCAGAACCTGGCCAAACATACAACTGTGAACTATAAAGCATATTCACATTACTTCCAAGATCAACAACACAAATGAGACTCAGGCTCATATCAAAACACTTCATACTTCCAGATTGATACACATTTTAGTGCTGTATCAATAAAACACTTCAATATAAATAAGCACATATAAAAGTGATGCTAATGGAGTCCATCCCCTATCTCCTCCCAAACAATAAAACACTTCAATATAAATAAGCACACATAAAAGTGAAGTCCATCCCCTATCTCCTCCCAAACAATAAAACACTTCAATATAAATAAGCACACATAAAAGTGAAGTCCATCCCCTATCTCCTCCTAAACAAAATCCGATTTAGAGGTCCATCCCCTATCTTCCCCTAAACCGTGGAGTACATCCCCTATCTCCTCCCACACAATATGCATATGCAATGCTCAACCAATACATGTATTTTTCTGTATTAATTCGATAGTCAAAATTAATGACTTAGCCAATGTGATTAGTTCCAGTTTGCCCTAATCCACATGCAATGTCTACAACAATCATGACTATCCTCCACCGATAGCCCAAAACAGTTATTTCTAAACAAGAAATAAAATATAACAACAATAATAATCTCAACGTTTAAATAGGAGAGTGATTAAATAATCCAACTACACCATTTAAACCTATAAATCCCCAATTCCATGAATTCAACTAATATTCCCAATTTTCCTCAAATTAATTGTACAAATCAATTTATTAACACAACTAGGGTTTTTCCCAAAATTACCAAAATACACCCACCATATTAAAGTACCAAAACTTAGAACAAAACTCATAAGATGGAGTAGGAAATCCCTACCTCGAAGAAATAACCCAAAAATTAGAAGACCGAGATGATGACCCAAACTCCAAAGTGCTCCAAAACCAAGATTGTTCAGATTAAACTGAAGCCCTCGACCCACACTAACTTTTTAATAAAGGATCTAGGGTAGAAACACACTCTAAGTAGATCAAACCTAAGAGAAAAGGTGAGTAGGGAGAGAGAAAACTCGGAACTAGGGTTTAGGATCAAAAAGAGGATGAAAAACTGTTTAAAATCCCGCTGCTGCCTATTTATATAAAACAGGCTCGCTCGAGCGAAGACATGGTCGCTCGAGCGACCAGACACAAGAAATGCTCGCTCGAGCAATGAAAAGCTCGCTCGAGCCAAGAATGCAATGCTTCAGGTCTGCAACCCAGAAGCATGCTCGAGTGACAGAATGCTCGCTCGAGCGAAGAACTCGAAAACATACACCTCGCTCGCTCGAGCGAAGAAAAGCTCGCTCGAGCGAAGAAACACTGCTCTCAGGTCTATACTAGATGCAATCTCTCGCTCGAGCAAAGAAACCCTGGCTCGAGCCACCAGAGACAAAACTCAACCCTCGCTCGAGCGACCAAACCCTCGCTCGAGCGACCAACCCAAAAACTGAACAACAACACTTGGTTTCCGGACCCAACCAACCTGAAACAAACCTGCCCAACACATCCTATCACTCAAATGAGAAAATAAAGGACGACAGTAACAATTATACAATGATAGGATCCACGGAACCTAAGTCCAGATACAGGAATAAAATAGGAAAAGACCGGGGTCGCTATATGGACTATACTATTCGGGACTGTATATTATTCTTTCGGACCCTCTGCGCGAGGGCATAATTGTAATAAGTGTGCATGAGTGTGATGTATGTCTTCCAACCCCACGTCTTTCTTCCCTTTTATTTACCAGCTTATGATGGTTTGATTAGGGCATGTTTCAATTAGCATACAGTATGATAGCATGTTTGCATTCATTCATCTGTTTTGTATGCACTAGGCTCGGCGCATCATACTAACTGCATTTGTATTTCAATTCCAAGTTGAATACATGTTAGCTGTAGCATTCCATACGCCATGTTTAGAATAGCCGAGCCTGCTATAGTTACATTTTTGCATGTGTTGCATTAGGCATTTCTGTATATTTAGGATCATGCATGGATTTCTAATCGGTTTCTGTTTTGGCTTGGAGTACTCGGTGAGTTTTATGCTTTAGCATCCTTGCATGCGTGTGAGTGACTGCCATGAATAGCATGCTTACCATGAGGCTAACTCTTATGATATAACTGCTTGAATGCCTGTGGGTGAAGGTTGGGTTAGTTGGATTGGAACAAATCATTGACTGTGTGTTTTAAGCCGACTAGATAGTGGCAAAATCATGTTTTCTAAGCCCACCCAAGGGTGGCAAATCCACGTCTTAGCCTACTTGCGAGTAGCACCATCAAACCATCTTTCAAATAAACAAACATGAAATGTTTTGTTCCAATTCAGGCGATCCAGTCTATACTTGTATGCTGTGCGCATCACATAGTCAATCTAGGCTAATAACCGGAATAAGAACACACAATGTTTTCAAAAATAGATATCATGGTTAGTAGAGGCCGATCTTTGATCGGGCGAGCGGGGGTGCTCACGAAGTGACCTTCCCCAATCGTACCCAAGTTCCCGAGCCGAGGCAACTTTGGTGATGACGGACACATGGCCTTTGGCACCGAGTCAGGGTTTTCTAAATTTCCCAAAAATAAAATATTTAGGTGGCGACTCTGTATCTGGCAAAGCAGCCCATGTTTGGCACTTCTTTCAAAAATCTGTTTTCTTAAAACGATTTGCCAGATTTGGACTCTTTGGTTCAGATTAAGAACCGTGACAAAAATCGAGTCCGAGCTGTAGCGAGGTCCCCCGCGGGCCTGTCTACAATATATTATTTTATTAGCTAAGATTCTTCGAAAAAATTTCTCTGTAATCATACCAAAGAAATTTTTTTGTATTGGGGCGAAATTTCCCTATGTTGGGGTGAAATTTTTCTATGTCGAATTTTCTTTGTGAAAATATTGAGAGACCCCAACTGCTATGAAAATATTGTATTTCCTTTATTTTATAAAATCTTAATATCAGGGACCTTAAAAAATATTCTCCTTATAATTGTTTCCGAAAAAAAAATTTCAAAGTTAAAATTGATTAAATCTTACTTTTGGTTAACTATGTCACAATAAAGATTAAATGGATTAACAATTTTATCCTTTGAAAAATATTTAGTTGATAACTTTGATTAGCAACTTTACAACTAAAAATGTGAGAATAGTGATGTTTTAATGATATTTTGTTACAATTTATTTACTTTTTATTTGGTACTTGAGTTTAAATTATTTTAATCATTTTTTTAATTATAAACTTTGGTATATATTTAAGTAAATTTTATGTGAAGAATAAATAAAAAACAGACATTTGGTGGATAATCTTTCAATTATAATTTCCTCCTCCCTAGATGCATAAAAGTCCCGAAAACTCGCTTTTAGGCCTAAAAAATGTCAGGCCTTGCTTCTAATTTGATGTCAATCATTACAGTTTCGCCAACCATTTTCATCTCCATTGTTAGGATAGATAATGTCAAAATATCAAATTCTTTTTTATTTGAATTTATAAATACAAAATAACTTTATAAAATCATATTAGCAACTGAGTAATTTTAGAAATATATTTTTTATGTATTACTAGAAAAGTTCCAC
The DNA here is from genome assembly GCA_036172215.1 of Camellia granthamiana. Lineage (NCBI taxonomy): Eukaryota > Viridiplantae > Streptophyta > Magnoliopsida > Ericales > Theaceae > Camellia > Camellia granthamiana. Next base: position 5,831,892 of record CM069914.1, on the reverse strand, counting down.
AAAAATCATAGTGAGATAATAGTATTTCTTTTTTTAGGGAGACTTGCCTGGAGCTCTTTAGATACAGAGAAAGAAGGGATGTGCATGAGTCAGGTTGGGGGGGAAATTTTTAACCAAATAGCCTTCTAGCATGTTGGGAATTTTCCCACACACCAAATCACCTCCTAATCCTCTAAACTGGTGGGTTGATTGAAGTATTCTAGGGGTTTAGAAAACCTATTTTCTAAAATCATCATGAACCTTGATTACAAATAACAAAAATAGACAGCAAGATCATTAGCAACTCAAATTAGTTGCAGAACTACTGAACTTCATTAGGCAACAAAATATTCCATTCAAACACATACTAAGGGCCTCTTGTAAACAGTAGGAAAAAAAATTAAAAAAAATAAAAATTGAGAGATTGAAAACCTATCTCATCGTTGATTTTAGTCCATTTGAAAAATCTATACACATATATGCATACATAAAAATTAAAAAATTAAAAAATTAAAAAATTAAAAAAATTTCCAAAAAATTTACGCACTAGAGATAAAGGGGAGCCGGAAGGGACAGATCTGTGAGAAAAATAAGAACTGAGATGGGAGGATGAGAGAGAGAGAGAGAGAGAGAGAGTACCTATGAGATAATGATTCCGATTTGGAAGAAAAAGAGAGATCAGTAGCTACAAACAGCGAATGAGGGACTCAACAATGGTGGAAGAGGGAGGGTTAGGCGTCGAGGGTCGATGGAGACAAAGATGGAAACAAGAGGAAAGCCGGGGGTATTTGTGTATAGTGGGTAATTATTCAGCAAAAATGCTTCAGACCACTAAACCTTCATCACTAATTCAGCACTAATGACGTGGCTACTAACGTGGAAAGACTGATGCAAACTCGCCCGTTTCTTTCTCTTTCTTATTCATTTCAAATTTCAAATTCATTTTCAGAATACATTTGAAGACTCTCTCTCTCTCTCTCTCTCTCTCTCTCTCTCTCTATTCTTCCTTCTCTTCTCTCTCTCTCTCTCGACAAGCGCAACTCTCCAACCCCTGGTTACCCGACGAGCGCATCTCTCCAACCCCGGAGACGATTGAGTCTATCTCCAACCTGTATGAGTCCTCAGTTACGACGATCGGTGGACTGGTTTTTGTCGCTTCTCATGACAACGACGATCGAGTCACTTACGACGATCGAGTCTCTCTCCGTCTTCCTACCGGACTCGCTTCTCTCGACTCTCTGTCTTTTTTCGGCAGATCTATCTGCTCGACAAGTCAGTTCTCTCTCTCTCTCTCTCTCTCTCTCTCTATATATATATATGCATTGATTTGTTGAGATTTTTGTGACTTTGATTTTGATTTCATCTGTTTATGAGGATTTTGATTTTGATTTTGATTTTGATTTTGATTTTGATTTTGATTTTGATTTTGATTTTGATTTTGATTTGCCCTAATTTTACATTGGATTAGCTGTGGAGCTGTGACTGATGATACTAGGGTTTATGAGATTCTGGCATTAATGATTGAGTTCGATGAATGAATGAATGAATGATACTGTCTCTATTCCATTTCAATCTATTACTAATTTACAAGGACTTAATCAATTGGATGTGAATAAAACAAGAAACCATTTGTTGTTGAGTTGTTTTGGCAAATTGTTCATGTTGTGATATATGAAGACTGATTTGAAGACAGATTTTTGGACACAGTTTTTGAAGACTTACATCCAAAATAATGTATAAAAATAGTATAATTGTAATGTATTGTGCAAGAATTGTAATTGTCGAGAGTGTATTGTGCAAGCATTGTAAATCAGCATAAGGTGTATAATTGAAGCATGTGGTGCCTTTAATATATTTGCCACCATAGCACACTTGTTGACAAATCATCCATTCTCTAATTAATCCTTATTAAACTTAATTAATTCAACTTATCCTTAATTAATCAAATGTGATTGCAATGAACTCCAATTAACCCCATTCAACTTAGCTAACCGTGGCTTAACCACACTTATTAATCATGCTTGGCTTAATCAATCACAATTGGGCTCAATTAAATGTACTTAAGTCTCAATTAATCACAACTAGTCTTAATTAATCACAATAAAAAATACACACAATATACAAGATGGTAGCATTAACTCAATTCAATCAAGCACTTTGATTAGGTTAAATAAAGCTAGGTTGATCACCATCAATCAAAATAAACATGCGTTATCTCTGAAATCCCCTACAAGAACACAAATGACATTCATTTCTCACAATAGAAATTTTCTCTATATGAGTCTCCCCCTTTTTTACCTAAAAGAACTTGAAATTTTCTCTGTAAGTGTCACTAAAGTCTTTTCTATTTTAATTGATCCTTGTGTCATTGATTCCTGCCCCCAACTTTGGTATGTGGCTTATATAATAGTCTATCCATTATTTCTTGACTTGTAATTATGTAGTAGCTTTATGTTTTTCTCTTGGGACCTTCATGTGGGAATTAGACTTCTATTGCTTCCAAGGTAAAGCATGCTTTCAATGTTTTAGGTTTTGATATTTTTTATTACCTATTGAATGATTTTATTGCCAATGATATATTGATTTGTTTGTTTAAAATCTGATGCTTCGAGTTTCTAACCTTAGAATGTTGTATCATCTATGTCAGCTGTAAATGGGTGTGTGATATAAATTTGTGAACTTCAACTTATATGCAAATAGAACTGGAGGTTTTAGTACCTTGACTCATTATTTTGTTACGCATTGTTTCACTATCAATCTCTTGTCTAATTCTGATTGTTACAAAGCCGCTAATTATTTGCAATTCACACTCGGGCATATCAAATATTGTATGGTTATGAACTGGAGTATTATAAAATTATGCTCTTTTTTTTTCTTTTCTTTTTTTTTTTTTGTCCAGCTTCATTATAAAGCCTGCGAACCAATGGTGTACATGTTTCCATGTTTAAGTATTCTCAGGCGATCAACTATTGTGAAATTTATGTTGAATCTCAGCCAGTTTAGCTTAGCTTATTAAACCACCTTGCTTGCTTTTTAAATAGTCCTTAGACTTGTACACTAACTGATTGAGGTTTGGCTTCATATTTTTGTAGATGTCAACTTCAAGTGTTAGCGGCAGTACCTCAGATCATCTGACATATTGCAACAAAAATTGTCCTAAATGTCAGAAAAAACAACTATTCGAATTTCTGAGACGAAGCGAAACAAAAACGAGTTATTTTATTGTTGTAATGATTGCGGTGGTTTTCTTGGATGATACTTGCCTACGAATTCACAATGTAGACATGAAGGACAAGTGCAAATGGACAATATACCAACTATCACCGAACAACTTCGAGGTATGGGCAAACACCTTCGATTTTAAAGCGAACAACTTTAATTTCAGAGCATGGAGATGCAAAAATTGCAGACAGACATAAATCAAAGTTGGTGTTGTATTTATGGGATCTTTTTCTTCCTTGTAATTGGTGCTGTATTAGTTATGAAGATGTAATAATTTATATGAAAGCTAAAAGTTGAAATAGATGATATATATGAAGATTTATGATACATGACAATTATTTTTTAAAAGTATGAAGATGTGATCTATTATCTATTTGTCTGTTTGAAAAATGATTGAACACAAGTTGTTATATGTTTGATTGAACACAGGTTGTTATATGTTTATTTGTTTGAAGAATTTTTGGACACAGGTTGTTATATGTTTGTTTGTTTGAAGAATGATTGAACACAGGTTGAAGACATACTTTTCAACACAGACTTTTTTAACACAGATTTCTGGACAGATTTTTTAACACAGATTTCTGGGTAGATTTTTTCAGGTAGGTTTTTTAACATAGTTTTTGAAGACAGATTTTTGGACACAGGTTTTTCAACACAAATTTTGAAGACAGATATTTTAAACACAAATTTTGAAGATAGATTTTTCAACATAGATGTTTGAACAGATATTTTGAACATAGCTTTTTGAAGACAGATTTTTCACACAGATATTTTGAACATAGCTTTTTGAAGACATATTTTTTCACACAGGTTTTTTAACACAGTTTTGAAGATAGATTTTTGGACACAGGTTTTTCAACACAGATTTTGAAGACAGATTTCTGGACAAATATTTTAAACACAGATTTTGAAGACAAGTTTTTTAACACAGATATTTGAACAAATATTTTGAACATAGCTTTTTGAAGACAGATTTTTCACACAGATATTTTGAACATAGCTTTTTGAAGACAAATTTTTTCATATAGATATTTTGAACATAGCTTTTTGAAGACAAATTTTTTCACACAGGTTTTTCAACATAGATTTCTGGACAGATATTTTAAACACAGATTTTGAAGAAAGTTTTTTTAACACAGAATTTTGAACAGATATTTTGAGCATAGCTTTTTGAAGACAGATTTTTCACATAGGTTTTTTAACATAGTTTTTCAAGACAGATTTTGAAGACACATTTTGAAAACAAATTTTGGAACACAGATTTTCAACACAAATTCTTTGAAATCAGATTTGTAACAACAAAGCAAATATGACAACATCAAATATAACAACAAAGCAACATCAAATTTCTATAAATTTCGTAAATTATGCTCCATAAATTTGATTCGTAGCCCTCATGGATTATTGAGTTCACATCATATCAATAACTCCCGGTGTGCCTCCAATAGATTCCGATGTGGTAACAGATGTATCGACTCCATAAATTTGGGTTGGAGCATTCATCAAATTGTCTTCTCATAATGTCCATACTTTCGGGTGTGCCTCCAATCGCATTTACCATTTCTCCCTATTCAATTACAATGACATGAAAAAAACAGTTTACTATACATTATTGACAAATAAAATAAACTGATCGATGTAAATTCATATTATATATGCGTACTGGCATATACATACTATTTTGCATGCCAACCATACAAGGATAAAGCTCTCTACGTGCACTAGGTTGAGATTGAGATTGAGCTTGAGCTCCAAGCACTTTAGTACCCTATATTAACCAAGATAAATGAGTAGAGATAAATGATAAGTTCAATAGAGAGAAATGATACAATATTGAAAAATAAATAGAGAATACCATGAAATTTACCTTTGATTTGTTATGTTTTGTTTTGCTTGCTATCAATTGATTGACTATTTGATCTACTTTGGCGACCTTTCGTTTCATAACTAGACGACCTTTTTGACGAGCAAGCAAAGGACTAAGCAACTTTGTATTACTAATTGCTTTTTTATTAATGCTCCCAATTGAGGAAGATGGTACATTACTAGTAATAGGTGGCACATTGCTAGTAGAAGCTGGTACATTAGTCTCGCCACCCTCATCATCTTTCATCACTCTTGTCTTGATTTCATCCAACCCATGGTCGATAATTCTGATTTTTCCTTCAGAGTTCCCAGCTACTTATACAATGCCAATCAATTTTTTGTTCATCTTATCATAAACCTTTGCATTGAAATCATCCTCAAAGCCAGTGTATGTGGCTTTGATGCATATGTACCCTCTATCCAAATCTTTTCTCCATCGTGGTAGAATGAATTTATTTGGAACCTCATTTATCCATCTTGCAATGAGCACAACGAGTGAGTGAGCACATATGATACCCCTAAATTGAAACAATCGACACATACATTGAACATCAACTTCAGTCGAATTCTAATACACAATAAAGTCCACATGCTTCATCCTCCCAAAAACTACCATGGCTTCCTTCACAAAGTATGTGCAAATTGAAACCCCTTCTTTCACAAGACACGGTTGACAATAAAGTAGTCTCTTCATCTCTGCTTGCACTTCTTTGAATTTTGCATTGGTGTAGGCATCCTAAAATCTTCTCAAAACCATACATAGTTAGGCAATCAAACACTTTGTGTCAAGACTTGAAGTCAGCTTTCTTCTCTTTCTCTACCTTGCTTCTCAAGGCATTTCCATATTATTCATCAAATTGCTTTAATATAGTCTTCGGGTTGACATATCCATCAAAAAAGGCATTCATGCTCTCATTTCGTTGTGTAGTTGACATGCCAGCCCAAAAAATGTCTTTCACATAGATAGGAACCCATCAATGTCGCTCATCATATAATACCCCTAACCATTGATTCTCATAAAGATTAAATTCTACAATCATCTCTTTCCATCTCTTCTCAAATTCATCTTTTGTGAAAGTGTCATACACTGCATTTTGCAAAGCCAACTTCATGGATTCATATTGGGAATAACCTTTCAATTTCTCTAGAATTTTCTTCATTATATGCCATAAACACCATCGATGTCGAGTATTTGGGAAGACAATTTCTATAGCATTTTGCATAGCTTTGCATTGATAAGTTATTATAACTTTTGGAGGATGATCCGACATACAATTTAACCATGCTTTGAATAACCAAACAAATGTATCAGTGTCTTCACTAGATAACAACCCACAATCAAGCAAAATCGACTGTCCATGGTGGTTAACTCCTACAAACGGAGTAAATGGCATATCATATTTGTTAGTGAGATAAGTTGTGTCAAATGAAACAACATCTCCAAATTCTTCATAAGCTGCCCGACTCATTGCATCTACCTAAAACAAGCTTCTAATGCGAAAGTCAGTAGCAACATCAATCATATAATAGAAACTTGAATTTTGTGCGTGCATCCTCAAAAAATATTTTTGAAGTGCATCAGCATCTCCTTCCCCAAGCCTAAATCTTCTAGCTCTCTAAATGTAATTCCTTGTATCTCGCTCATCAAATGGTAATGACTTATAACCCCCAACTTCAACAACCATTGAGTTATAATTCCTAGACACCCCAATCCCTACTTGATCATTAATTTCTAATCTTCTCTTCACAAGATTTCTTATTCATTGTAAAATGACGTGAGTTGATGGGAATCAAGTCATGATTATGGTCAAGGTTAATTTTGGTTAACATAAAATCTCCCATCCTTTTGTAAGGTCGCTCGTACCCTTGCTTTGGAATCAATTTTTGTGAACAGAGATGGCTTTAGAGGGTTTACTTCTGATTTTTCGGTTCTCTTTCCCGATCGAGAACATTCAATCCCAAAATATCTTAATTCCACATCATCGCAACAAACTTGTGTTTTATAAGCTATGGAAAATCCAACATGTTTATCATATTTGGCATAAAATGTGTACACTTCTTGCTTTGAGTTAAAACACATACCCCTCTTAGGTTCCTCAACTTCTTCACTCTTATTTAATAAAGGATTCTCACACTATTCGAATCAATCTCCATTTCTGCTCATTCAAAAATACCATATGAAATCAAATGATTTAATAGATTAATAGAATAATAGAATAACCTGTTATTAATTTGTTAAAAAATTAATCATTATTGAGGTTGTTATGAATCTGTTAATAACAGATTATCACAATGATACAAGCTATTCATAACAGATTATTCATATATTTTTATAACAGATTAAGACAGATTTTGAATGAATGTATATATATTCATAATAGCTCTTGAATGTATGTTTATATATATATATATATATATGTATATTTCATTACAGAATACAACTACAAATTTGGCCATTCCAGTGAGTGATTCTTTAAATAATAAACTTTCTTCATCAATTCTAAAACATTAGGAAATAGAACAAGGTGCTCACTAAAGGTTGGGGCTAGCACGTCTGTCAACGACTTACAGGTATATGGTCTACACGCACTCTCTGCAACACGACCTATCCTTACGCGACTTGGGTGACGTCCCACTAACCGTAACATTTAATTAACCTTACAATGGCACAAACCCAGGAATAATCACAGACATAATACATGTATAAATATAACAAATTATAACATATATGATCTCATGAATTTACTGTTGTGGAGGTGGAGGCCTTCTGGCCACCCACGCAACTATCTATTCATTAATCAGAATATGAAGATCGGCTATACGCCTATCACACTCTGATATACGATCAGATATATACTGTTGAGTATATTGATCTACTGGTGTATTAAGATAATAATTTTTCTGATTTTGCCAAAATTGCAATAAAGATAAATACTGTTCTAAAGCATTAACAGAAGGCATTCATACTTACAACCATGGAGGATGCACACCAAACTTCAAACTTTTATTGAGGAAGTACAACTATTTTACAAGAGGGGGTTGGAAGAGATATTACAAGAGACAGAGAGAGATTCAAAATTAAGCGTGCCCCAACAAGGGTGAAGCCATCCCTATTTATATTACAAAACGGATAAAAGAAGAGGACATGTGTCACTCCTGTACTGGACCGACAGATTTCACCTTATCTCTATCTTCAAACTTTTTCGGTTATGGAGACAGCATCTTCCTTTACTGATTGTGGGCATCTTCTTTTGCCAAAGTTGTTTGACCGGTTGTGCCGACACTTAGTGCTCGTGTCCTTTTCCTTTACTATTTTTGTCTTTAGCTATCTTTTCTGCAATGACAGCTGTAAGGGAATCCCAAAAATCTTCGAGAGTGGGCTCCTCATCTTCTGGTAATTGTGATTCTCCTGCCAACACATGTTCGGCTGGATTTGCATCTGGTTCTGTTGAGGGCTAACCGGTGCCTGATCTCATGGAGGCGTCATCATCTTGAGGTCCTGTTTGGAAAAATTGTTCTTTCAGAAAATCCATACTTTTGATAATTATTTCATGTTCTGAAAGATGAGGATTCTGCTGTTTCAACTCCTTCTGAATTTGGACAAAAGGATTGTTGGATAATGCTGGTGGCGAAGGTAGAGCTGGCTGTTTGACTGATTCCCAACATGCTGTGGTATGCTGTTGAATTTTCTGGACAGTTTCTGTTAAGATAGGGTTTATGCCCTTATCCCACCATTTGACAAAAAATATCCTTTTTAGGCGGGGAACCTTATTCTGGTAGTCACATGCAAAATCCCATTTCCATATCCATGGGATATTGAATCGGATAGTGAAATGAACTACGGATTTACTGATAGAAAGATCACGGTTTTTATTTAAATAAGCATAGGCACGAGAATATGCCACATGCCATTCATTGAAAGCAGTTCGGATGGATTCTGGTAAAATTTCAAGGGAAAGCCCAAACTTATCCCACCACACGAGGAACCAGTTGGGAACATCGTGTGTAAGAATATCAGGGCTGACACGGATAAACCAAGAATGGTTTTTAATCGGATTCTGATAATAGAATACCTGGGTAAAGGCATCTATATAATCCCAATAACTGTATTTGGTTTGCTTGTTGCGCAAATCAAGATCTCGGGTAGTATGTGGATGGATGCCCCATGTAGAAATGGGCATGATAGAACGGATAGTAATTTTACTGAAAGAAATCGGACTGGTGGCCTTATTGGCATCATGGAGTGTGTGCTTAAATTCACAAGCTCCGGTTTCTGTTAATATATGTTCATAGATATACCGATACTGGTCAAAATGAGGAGGAGATTGTTGCGTGGTAAGATACCTCCACTTGATCTCCCATGGATCTGTCATCCATTGTTCATCTGCTGTATCAATCCAGAGGACTGTTTCCTCAGTAATACTGTTAGGAGTATATGGATCTTCAGTCTTAAGGAGAATATCCTTAGCTGATGGATTACTAGTTTGTCCTCTTAAAGGAGGAAATTCTGTTGGATCATAGCGAGGGTGAGATCTCCTGCCACGACCACGACCGCGATGGCCTCTACTGGTCATTCCTCTTCAGGATGAGATTTCTGCAGATATTCACGGGTTAAAAAGTCAGGCAAAGAATTAGTTTCACCTTTAATATATTCAATATCAAAGTCAAAATTGGATAAATAACTTTGCCAAGTTAAAAATATCTATTTAGAAGCAAGATTTTTGACATCTTGTTTAAAAATCTGTTTGGCAGCAGAGCAATCAACTCTGATGATGAAATGCTGATTTAATAAATCATCCTGAAATTTATCAACACATTTAACAATGGCTAAACATTCCTGTTTAATTGTTGGATAATTTAAAGCGGCTTTATTCCAATGGCCAGAATGAAAATGTAATAATTCTTCCTTCTGGGTCTTGGGATTAAGTTGCTTTAAAATCCCACCAAAGCCTTCATTAGAGGCATCAGTTTCCACAATCTTTTTCCAATTAGGATTTGGTAACTGTAAGCAAGGTAACTGTTTAACTTTAGCTTTAATTTTTTGAACAGCTAAAGTATGCTCTTTTCCCCAAGGAGGAGGATTCTTCCGTAATCTGGTAAATAAAATACGGGCATCAGCAGATACATTTGGATAATAATCACGGATATAATTAAGACTTCCTAAGAATCTTTGCAATTGAGTTTTATCCTTTATTTCATCAGGAAATTTAGAAGCAAACTCAATACTGCGGTTGATAGGAATAATACTTCCATTGGAAATATTATGTCCTAAATATCTTACTGTTGTTTGGAATAACTGCATCTTAGGAGCAGAAATAACTAAACCATTTCTGATAATAACATGCTTAAAAATATTAAGATGTTTAATATGCTGTTCTATTGATGAAGAGAAAATTAAAACATCATCAATATAAGATAAAGTAAACTCAGTATACGGATTAAAAATATCATTCATGATATGCTGGAATTCTGATGGAGCATTTTTTAACCCAAATGGCATGACATTCCATTCATAATGCCCAAAAGGTACTGTAAAAGCTGTCTTATAGCGATCCTGTTCTGCAATCTGTATTTGCCAATATCCTGATTTAAGATCAAATTTTGAAAATATGACTGCATCCTGTAATCGATCTAAAAGATCCTTTTTATTCGGAATTGGATACCGGATCCATTTCAGCTTATCATTTAACGGTTTATAATTGATAACAAGGCGTGGAACACCTCGTTCAATCTCAGCATTTTTGTTCACATAAAATGCTGTACAACTCCAAGGAGAGTGACTGGGACGGATTAATTTCTTATCTAACAGACTTTGAATTTCTGTTTTGCATAATTCCATATATTCCTTTTTCATCTGACTAGGGCGAGCTCTAGTTAGAATATATTTTTCATCAAAATCGGGTTCATATGGTAATGTTACAGTATGTTTTTTTCGATCCCACAAAGCATTTGGAACATTACCACAAACTTCTGTTTGAAATTCTTTTTCAATCAATTTAATTTTCTGTTGTAAAGAAGGTTGCTGTAACCGTTGTTCTGTTGTTAAGAATTGAACTTCTTTTTACAAAAAAATTATCTGATTTTGTTTAAAAGTGACAAGATCTCTAATCTGGTCTAACTCCTTTGTATACGGTTGTGTAATGAATTCAAAAATAATAGATTTTCCCTGTAGTTGGGAGTAGATACCTGTTTGATCAATTTTCTGGATAGGCATTAGAAGACACAAAAAAGGTGTGCCTAATATGATATTTGTAGCAAGATTTCTTACAAGTACAAATGATGTTGGAAGACATAAATCTTGATTACAAATATATGCTTCTGGTATCTTATACCTGATTTGGAGAGAATTTCCACTTGCACTGGTTAAACTTTGAGTGGTTTTCTCAAAATACCTGGTTGGAACTATACCTTCTTGGATACAGTTCATGTCTGCGCCGCTATCAACTAAAGCAATAGCATCTTTGATAATAAAATCGGGTTTTATCATAAAAGAAATTTTAATATACCATTTCTGAAAGGTAACTTGATTAACAAGTAACAAATACGGAGTAGAGGAGGATTCAGATCTATCCTTTTGTTCTGATGGTTGTTCCGGTTCTTTGTCTGTTGGTTTAGGCAGTTGAGTATGAAGATATTTAATATCTTTTATGGCTGCTGCACTGGCTGTTTGAAAGTGTTTAACTTCTATTTTTAAGATGTTTATTTCCATTTTTAAATCCTGTAATGTTGTTGGTTTTTCTACCAGAGGATTTGTTCGTATTCTGTTAATTACATTCTGAAGACTGTAAGAGTAGTCTGGTATAAGAGGTGTTTCTTGTACTGTTTGTTGATGTTCATAACACATCTTTAAATATTTTATTTTTATCTCCGGATCTTGGATTTGGTCTGCTACAGCAAGCATATCCTTTTGTGTATCTGTTAAAACATTGATACTGCTAGGTTCTCCTAAGTGCAAACCATTCATTTCTACAATTGATTTCCAGTAATTGATTTCTGATATTTGTTCCTGGTTACTTGTACAGGGACAAGGATTAGATTCTTCTGGATCTTCTTCACTATCAGAAGTAGAGTATAACTGATTAATTTCATCCTCAGAGGGTGAATCATCTTCTGTTGAGTTCTCTTCGGCTTCAAGAGCTTGGAGTATCTGTTCTTTAATATCTAAGTCAATTTGTAACTCATTGACTTTCGATTTAGCTTTTGATTTACATCGATTAGCATAATGTCCTGTTTGACCACATTTGTAGCACTTAATTTCAGATTTATTCTTCCCTTTATTTTTTCTGTATGGAGTAGGTTTGGAATAAAACTTCTTAGTAGTGCTCGGATGGCTAGTCTTATGAGACTTCTTCCTGGTCGATTTGTAGGGTTTTTTGTGGGAAATTTTCCTAGACTTTCCTGGATATTTAATGCCTGGTTCATAAGCAAATTCTTCACAAAATTCACCTAATTCTTTTCGGCCTGTTAAATTCTGTTGCTTCATTTGATAATGAAGTTTAAGGTCATAACACAGAGAGAGACCTTCATCACTTATGATGGAACAAAGTTGTCCATAAGTATACTGTTCGTAAGGAATAGACATCCGGTCATGGCGGTCCCGAAGTTTTTTCCTAACGCGTTCGGCAAAAAAGGTAGGAAGGCCATCAATAAACTTGGCTTTCCAATGGGTACTGTTACCATCAGGTCGTTGCATAACCTTAATAAGGAAGACATCCTTATACCATCGAAAATGGGTAAGGGATGGACAGCGAAGGTTCTGGAGAAGTTCTCTGCCACGATCGGCAGAACTGGTACTGGTTCCAATAAAATGGAGAATAATGGTCTGGATAAGAGTGTAAACAGCATCTTGCTGTTGCACAGGTTGTCGAGTGGTTGGATCCACTTCGACTTTGACGGAGTTAAGAATTTCTAACTATTGGGTTGTGGTGAGGATATTATCCCACCATCCTTTGAGTTGATCGGTAAATCCATTGATAATGAATTTAGCAATAGCTTGGTCCTGATTACTGTATTGGCGGCAGACTGTAGCATACATCAACATTTGATGTAATTTCTTATATATGCCATATTCGGATTCTCCATCTATATTCCATTCATAGATGGTTTTGCCATGATAACTTCCCTGATCATTTATGTAAGTCTCTTCATAGAGAACATCGGGAGGAGTTGGTCGAGCATAGTAGTTCCTACTAGGTGGTAACATGGCTGGTCGGGAGGAACTATATGAGTGGAGTTTATTTACAGATGATGGTTCTTGAGAATTCATTTGAATTTCATATATCTATTCTGGTGATAAATTTTCTTCGGATATGGGTTCAGCTCTAAGCATTTGAATTGAACCTATGGGTTCAGCTCTAAGCATTTGAATTGAACCACTGGGAGGTTCGGGTGGCCTACTTGATTCAGGAGGTCGAACCTGTAGGTTCTGCATTCTCTGTAAGAGGGTATCCATAAATTCGGTATTGGAAGTTTTTCACTTAAAATTAGTAACTTCAAGTGGCGGTTTAATGGATACAGGATGGATAACAGAGGATCCTGATACTGGTTGAGCTAAGTTTCTATCTTTAAAGGTAGAAACGACTTCTTCTATCCTGGTTAATTGTTTGCTCATAGTTTGACAAATCAAATTAGTGTAATTATGCTGACGAACTGTGAGTCCTAAATCCACTAATTTGATATAATCAGTCTTAGCAAATCTTCCTGATTGGGCATCAATATAAGCAGTAGCTACTAAGGGTTGTCGAGTTGTCTCACCATTAGGAGCTAATTCTAATGCTTGTGGAGGCGGATGAATAGCACTGATTGCTTGCCCTTCAGCTGTGGTCCAAGTCTTATACTGGTCTTCTATAGTATTCAATTGAGGTTGGGATACGGTTTGATACCATTCTACAAAAGGTATTAATTGCTGATGGAGCTCAAGGTGTAGGTAATATTGAGCCTTAAAGTGTTCTAACTATTCTGGATTATGGTTAGCAAAATACCATATCCTGAATTCCTTGTATTTCTCCTGATTAAATTCCTGATTTAATATTTTCCTATTTTCACTTCCTGGTGTGAAATCCATTTAAATTTCAAAATTCATGTCACTGACCGTTGGGCTATCTGGTGGTGGTGTTGTATAGACACCATGTGGAATTCTGTTTTGGGATAAACAGATTCCTTGAATCTCTGTATTCATTGGATCTTCTTGCGGATCACTAGGAGGTCGACTTGGTGGCCTAGAAGGTATCTGTTGTAAGATTGAGTCTACTGACTGTCTACTTGATTCTGGTAGATCTACCCTATAAGGTGGAATCGATCGGAAACTATTATTGGAAAAACTTCTTGGTGCTGTTCTAAAACTGGCATTAGAAGAAGTACTTCTGGTAAGTAAGGGTTTCTGGAATTGAAGGTAAACATTACCTCCTTGTGTCTGGATAACATCATCAATATTATGTTGTATCATAGGTTTTGGTGGTACAGCATTGGGTATATGCCATCTTTCTGGAAAAGTTATTTCCGACCAAGGAATTAACTTAGGTACTGCTACCTGACTACTGTAAAGATTTGTTTCAATTAATATTGTTTTACCTGTTTCAGTTTTCTTTCTTACATAAGGATTTAATGTTGTTAAAGCCTTAATGTAAATTCTAGAATGTACTGAAAAAGGAGGAGATCCTGGTTTATACTCATAACCATGAGTAAGAACCCTAAGTTCTAATACATCAGATAGATTAGCATCAGCCAATGCTATGCTAAGATTCGGATAAATATCAAAATATACTGGTCCATGGGAAAGGCTTGTTTCAATTGCTCCCATGAGGGATGCTTTCCAATTAAGGCATCTTCCATCACGAAGTGTACATTGGATACTGGTGTTTTGACCTAAAAGAGTCAAAGGTTTAAAAGCGATTTGTACCAATCCTATGTGGATGTACTTATAGGTTTTGATAAATGGAATGAAATCATTAATATGAATGAGTCGGATTATTTCATCATTATTTTGTATGCAAGATGCATGCTCAAATGTTTTGATGATTGTTTTACTGAAGAAATTAAAATGACCTTTTTTATAAATGGTCTTTGGGTCTACTGTTGGTATGGTCCACTTATCTAAATCGTCTTTTACATCCTGATAAGCTACCATTTCAGCTACTTCGGCTAGAGGGGATATTGTATTTCCTACAGTGGTTACTGATTCATTTTCTGGTATTATTACTGTATTATCTTGTTGTTCAGCCATGGATGTATTATGATCATATATGCCTAATTTATTTAATTTATACTTGTATTATGTTTATCATTTAACTTGGCTCTGATACCAATAAAGGTGCTCACTAAATGTTGGGGCTAGCACGTCTGTCAACGACTTACAGGTATATGGTCTACACGCACTCTCTGTAACACGACCTATCCTTACGCGACTTGGGTGACGTCCCACTAACCGTAACATTTAATTAACCTTACAATGGCACAAACCCAGGAATAATCACAGACATAATACATGTATAAATATAACAAATAGAAGTTAATAAATAAATAAATAAAAATCCTCAACTTAATTTCAAAAATTAACTAAAATGTGTTTTGTGTTTTGATAGATCAAATGTTCAAATAATAAGATTTATTGAAATATAAAAATATTTTATGAACTAATTGAGATATAAATACTTGAATTTTTTTTTTTTTTTATAATGAATCTCCCGAAATTTTAAATAAGATTTTTAAACATAATGATATAGTTTAATGGTGACTTTCTATTTAAAAAAAAAACACCTATAAATATAATTTATATTTAGGGTAAATTACAAATACGCCTCCTAAGGTTTGCTTAAAATACGAATTGTTTCTTGTGATTTGAAAATTATAAATACCTCATTGTCAGAATTTTTTATATAACAGAATTAATTAAAAAAGTAAAATTTCTAATTGTTCACGTATACAATAATAAAATTATTTGAATTATTAATTAAATAAAATTTTAACATTATTAAATACTGTTAATTAACTTGATGATTTATTAATTAAAGGACCTATTTGTTATGAAATTAGAAACTTTAGGGGGCATAATGTAATTTCTAGAACTACAATGAATAATTTGTAATTTTAGTAAACCTCAAGGGGTGTGTTTGTAATTTATCTAATTTAAAAACTATTTTTGGAAACTTCAAAACTAAATAAGTTTTGAATTTTAAATTTGTAAAAATTATTTTTAATATATACAATCAAACAAAATTTTAAGCATGACAAACTCTTTTAAAAAATCTAATCATGAAATTCATTTGAAAACTCAAAATCATACGAATCATTTATTTGTATTTTCACCTCATTAATAGTGTAGGGGGACATTTCCAAAGGCATTTTTGATGAAAAACCCCTTTCATTGGGCCTATTTTGTGTCCAACCCACGGAATAAAACAATGACTCCAAAAGCCCCTCAATTAAAAAAATATTATGAATTGACTGAAATATCCTTCCATATAAGTGGGGAAATATGAAACAATTTCACCGTTTCTCTCCCCTTACTCTGTTTCATCGATTGACAACCCTCATCTGGATATCCATGCTCATTGGAAAACCCTAGCATCGATTGAAAACCCTATCATCGATTGAAAATCCTTCTCTGAGTCTTATTACTCTCGTTCTCTAGAGTTACTCTGTCTTTCTACCCCTGGAACGTTACACGTTCGTCGCTTGCGCTCGAATTTTTTTAATATGTGAATTTTCTAAAATTTAATCTGGTACTATGTTAGATTTTAGATTTGTAAAGAGAAATGAAAAGAAAATAATCATGTTGTGTTTTCCTTTGTATATTTTTTTCCCTTCATAAATTCAAGATGCAATGTTATTTATTTATGTTCTGTACCCAATAACTAAATTAAAAAAAAAAAAAAACGGCTAAATGAATGCCGCAAATTATTTAATTCATATTACTTAATACATATATACGATTACTCATCAATTGTTTCTCATATGTTGTGTTCAATAATTTAATGCCGCAAATTATTTAATACATATTACTTAATACATATATACAATTACATATTACTTCTTGTTTATTTTATTTTCAACATCAGTGTACTAGCTAATATTTTAATTTTGATTACTCATCAATTGTTTCTCATATGTTATGTCATCTTTTTCTCATTAATGTTATCCTTTCTTAAACTTTTTCTCATTTATTTTCAGCAATTTTTTTTTTTTAAAAAAAAATATATATATATATATAACAACTTTGGCAAAAGAAGATTCCCACAATCAGTAAAGGAAGATGCTGTCTCCATAACCGAAAAAGTTTGAAGATAGAGATAAGGTGAAATCTGTCGGTCCAGTACAGGAGTGACACCTGTCCTCTTCTTTTATCCGTTTTGTAATATAAATAGGGATGGCTTCACCCTTGTTGGGGCACGCTTAGATAAGTGGACCATACCAACAGTAGACCCAAAGACCATTTATAAAAAAGGTCATTTTAATTTCTTCAGTAAAACAATCATCAAAACATTTGAGCATGCATCTTGCATACAAAATAATGATGAAATAATCCGACTCATTCATATTAATGAT
Source organism: Camellia granthamiana (assembly GCA_036172215.1). Taxonomy (NCBI): domain Eukaryota; kingdom Viridiplantae; phylum Streptophyta; class Magnoliopsida; order Ericales; family Theaceae; genus Camellia; species Camellia granthamiana. The sequence continues at coordinate 5,814,282 of CM069914.1, read as the reverse complement.
TTCATTTCGTTTATCAAAACCTATAAGTACATCCACATAGGATTGGTACAAATCGCTTTTAAACCTTTGACTCTTTTAGGTCAAAACACCAGTATCCAATGTACACTTCGTGATGGAAGATGCCTTAATTGGAAAGCATCCCTCATGGGAGCAATTGAAACAAGCCTTTCCCATGGACCAGTATATTTTGATATTTATCCGAATCTTAGCATAGCATTGGCTGATGCTAATCTATCTGATGTATTAGAACTTAGGGTTCTTACTCATGGTTATGAGTATAAACCAGGATCTCCTCCTTTTTCAGTACATTCTAGAATTTACATTAAGGCTTTAACAACATTAAATCCTTATGTAAGAAAGAAAACTGAAACAGGTAAAACAGTATTAATTGAAACAAATCTTTACAGTATTCAGGTAGCGGTACCTAAGTTAATTCCTTGGTCGGAAATAACTTTTCCAGAAAGATGGCATATACCCAATGCTGTACCACCAAAACCTATGATACAGCATAATATTGATGATGTTATCCAGACACAAGGTGGTAATGTTTACCTTCAATTCCAGAAACCCTTACTTACCAGAAGTACTTCTTCTAATGCCAGTTTTAGAACAGCACCAAGAAGTTTTTCCAATAATAGTTTCCGATCGATTCCACCTTATAGGGTAGATCTACTAGAATCAAGTAGACAATCAGTAGACTCAATCTTACAACAAATACCTTCTAGGCCACCAAGTCGACCTCCTAGTGATCCGCAAGAAGATCCAATGAATACAGAGATTCAAGGAATCCGTTTATCCCAAAACAGAATTCCACATGGTGTCTATACAACACCACCACCAGATAGCCCAACGGCCAGTAACATGAATTTTGAAATTTAAATGGATTTCACACCAGGAAGTGAAAATAGGAAAATATTAAATCAGGAATTTAATCAGGAGAAATACAAGGAATTTAGGATATGGTATTTTGCTAACCATAATCCAGAACAGTTAGAACACTTTAAGGCTCAATATTACCTACACCTTGAGCTCCATCAGCAATTAATACCTTTTGTAGAATGGTATCAAACCGTATCCCAACCTCAATTGAATACTATAGAAGACCAGTATAAGACTTGGACCACAGCTGAAGGGCAAGCAATCAGTGCTATTCATCCGCCTCCACAAGCATTAGAATTAGCTCCTAATGGTGAGACAACTCGACAACCCTTAGTAGCTACTGCTTATATTGATGCCCAATCAGGAAGATTTGCTAAGACTGATTATATCAAATTAGTGGATTTAGGACTCACAGTTCGTCAGCATAATTACACTAATTTGATTTGTCAAACTATGAGCAAACAATTAACCAGGATAGAAGAAGTCGTTTCTACCTTTAAAGATAGAAACTTAGCTCAACCAGTATCAGGATCCTCTGTTATCCATCCTGTATCCATTAAACCGCCACTTGAAGTTACTAATTTTAAGTTAAAAGCTTCCAATACCGAATTTATGGATACCCTCTTACAGAGAATGCAGAACCTACAGGTTCGACCTCCTGAATCAAGTAGGCCACCCGAACCTCCCAGTGGTTCAATTCAAATGCTTAGAGCTGAACCCATAGGTTCAATTCAAATGCTTAGAGCTGAACCCATATCTGAAGAAAATTTATCACCAGAACAGATATATGAAATTCAAATGAATTTTCAAGAACCATCATCTGTAAATAAACTCCACTCATATAGTTCCTCCCGACCAGCCATGTTACCACCTAGTAGGAACTACTATGCTCGACCAACTCCTCCCGATGTTCTCTATGAAGAGACTTACATAAATGATCAGGGAAGTTATCATGGCAAAACCATCTATGAATGGAATATAGATGGAGAATCCGAATATGGCATATATAAGAAATTACATCAAATGTTGATGTATGCTACAGTCTGCCGCCAATACAGTAATCAGGACCAAGCTATTGCTAAATTCATTATCAATGGATTTACCGGTCAACTCAAAGGATGGTGGGATAATATCCTCACCACAACCCAACAGTTAGAAATTCTTAACTCCGTCAAAGTCGAAGTGGATCCAACCACTCGACAACCTGTGCAACAACAAGATGCTGTTTACACTCTTATCCCGACCATTATTCTCGATTTTATTGGAACCAATACCAGTTCCGCCGATCGTGGCAGAGAACTTCTCCAGAACCTTCGCTGTCCATCCCTTACCCATTTTCGATGGTATAAGGATGTCTTCCTTATTAAGGTTATGCAACGACCTGATGGTAACAGTACCCATTGGAAAGCCAAGTTTATTGATGGCCTTCCTACCCTTTTTGCCGAACGCGTTAGGAAAAAACTTCGGGACCGCCATGACCGGATGTCTATTCCTTACGAACAGTATACTTATGGACAACTTTGTTCCATCATAACTGATGAAGGTCTCTCTCTATGTAATGACCTTAAACTTCATTATCAGATGAAGCAACAGAATTTAACAGGCCGAAAAGAATTAGGTGAATTTTGTGAACAATTTGCTTATGAACCAGGCATTAAATATCCAGGAAAGTCTAGGAAAATTTCCCACAAAGAACCCTACAAATCGACCAGGAAGAAGTCTCATAAGACTAGCCATCCGAGCACTACTAAGAAGTTTTATTCCAAACCTACTCCATACAGAAAAAATAAAGGGAAGAATAAATCTGAAATTAAGTGCTACAAATGTGGTCAAACAGGACATTATGCTAATCGATGTAAATCAAAAGCTAAATCGAAAGTCAATGAGTTACAAATTGACTTAGATATTAAAGAACAGATACTCCAAGCTCTTGAAGCCGAAGAGAACTCAACAGAAGATGATTCACCCTCTGAGGATGAAATTAATCAGTTATACTCTACTTCTGATAGTGAAGAAGATCTAGAAGAATCTAATCCTTGTCCCTGTACAAGTAACCAGGAACAAATATCATAAATCAATTACTGGAAATCAATTGTAGAAATGAATGGTTTGCACTTAGGAGAACCTAGCAGTATCAATGTTTTAACAGATACACAAAAGGATATGCTTGCTGTAGCAGACCAAATCCAAGATCCGGAGATAAAAATAAAATATTTAAAGATGTGTTATGAACATCAACAAACAGTACAAGAAACACCTCTTATACCAGACTACTCTTACAGTCTTCAGAATGTAATTAACAGAATACAAACAAATCCTCTGGTAGAAAAACCAACAACATTACAGGATTTAAAAATGGAAATAAACATCTTAAAAACAGAAGTTAACCACTTTCAAACAACCAGTGCAGCAGCCATAAAAGATATTAAATATCTTCATACTCAACTGCCTAAACCAACAGACAAAGAACCGGAACAACCATCAGAACAAAAGGATAGATCTGAATCCTCCTCTACTCCGTATTTGTTACTTGTTAATCAAGTTACCTTTCAGAAATGGTATATTAAAATTTCTTTTATGATAAAACCCGATTTTATTATCAAAGATGCTATTGCTTTAGTTGATAGCGGCGCAGACATGAACTGTATCCAAGAAGATATAGTTCCAACCAGGTATTTTGAGAAAACCACTCAAAGTTTAACCAGTGCAAGTGGAAATTCTCTCCAAATCAGGTATAAGATACCAGAAGCATATATTTGTAATCAAGATTTATGTCTTCCAACATCATTTGTACTTGTAAGAAATCTTGCTACAAATATCATATTAGGCACACCTTTTTTGTATCTTCTAATGCCTATCCAGAAAATTGATCAAACAGGTATCTACTCCCAACTACAGGGAAAATCTATTATTTTTGAATTCATTACACAACCGTATACAAAGGAGTTAGACCAGATTAGAGATCTTGTCACTTTTAAAAATAATCAGATAAATTTTTTGCAAAAAGAAGTTCAATTCTTAACAACAGAACAACGGTTACAGCAACCTTCTTTACAACAGAAAATTAAATTGATTGAAAAAGAATTTCAAACAGAAGTTTGTGGTAATGTTCCAAATGCTTTGTGGGATCGAAAAAAACATACTGTAACATTACCATATAAACCCGATTTTGATGAAAAATATATTCCAACTAGAGCTCGCCCTAGTCAGATGAAAAAGGAATATATGGAATTATGCAAAACAGAAATTCAAAGTCTGTTAGATAAGAAATTAATCCGTCCCAGTCACTCTCCTTGGAGTTGTACAACATTTTATGTGAACAAAAATGCTGAGATTGAACGAGGTGTTCCACGCCTTGTTATCAATTATAAACCGTTAAATGATAAGCTGAAATGGATCCGGTATCCAATTCCGAATAAAAAGGATCTTTTAGATCGATTACAGGATGCAGTCATATTTTCAAAATTTGATCTTAAATCAGGACATTGGCAAATACAGATTGCAGAACAGGATCGCTATAAGACAGCTTTTACAGTACCTTTTGGGCATTATGAATGGAATGTCATGCAATTTGGGTTAAAAAATGCTCCATCAGAATTCCAGCATATCATGAATGATATTTTTAATCCGTATACTGAGTTTACTTTATCTTATATTGATGATGTTTTAATTTTCTCTTCATCAATAGAACAGCATATTAAACATCTTAATATTTTTAAGCATGTTATTATCAGAAATGGTTTAGTTATTTATGCTCCTAAGATGCAGTTATTCCAAACAACAGTAAGATATTTAGGACATAATATTTCCAATGGAAGTATTATTCCTATCAACCGCAGTATTGAGTTTGCTTCTAAATTTCCTGATGAAATAAAGGATAAAACTCAATTGCAAAGATTCTTAGGAAGTCTTAATTATATCCGTGATTATTATCCAAATGTATCTGCTGATGCCCGCATTTTATTTACCAGACTCCTCCTTGGGGAAAAGAGCATACTTTAGCTGTTCAAAAAATTAAAGCTAAAGTTAAACAGTTACCTTGCTTACAGTTACCAAATCCCAATTGGAAAAAGATTGTGGAAACTGATGCCTCTAATGAAGGCTTTGGTGGGATTTTAAAGCAACTTAATCCCAAGACCCAGAAGGAAGAATTATTACGTTTTCATTCTGGCCATTGGAATAAAGCCGCTTTAAATTATCCAACAATTAAACAGGAATGTTTAGCCATTGTTAAATGTGTTGATAAATTTCAGGATGATTTATTAAATCAGCATTTCATCATCAGAGTTGATTGCTCTGCTGCCAAACAGATTTTTAAACAAGATGTCAAAAATCTTGCTTCTAAACAGACATTTTTAACTTGGCAAAGTTATTTATCCAATTTTGACTTTGATATTGAATATATTAAAGGTGAAACTAATTCTTTGCCTGACTTTTTAACCCGTGAATATCTGCAGAAATCTCATCCTGAAGAGGAATGACCAGTAGAGGCCATCGCGGTCGTGGTCGTGGCAGGAGATCTCACCCTCGCTATGATCCAACAGAATTTCCTCCTTTAAGAGGACAAACCAGTAATCCATCAGCTAAGGATATTCTCCTTAAGACTGAAGATCCATATACTCCTAACAGTATTACTGAGGAAACAGTCCTCTGGATTGATACAGCAGATGAACAATGGATGACAGATCCATGGGAGATCAAGCGGAGGTATCTTACCACGCAACAATCTCCTCCTCATTTTGACCAGTATCGGTATATCTATGAACATATATTAACAGAAACCGGAGCTTGTGAATTTAAGCACACACTCCATGATGCCAATAAGGCCACCAGTCCGATTTCTTTCAGTAAAATTACTATCCGTTCTATCATGCCCATTTCTACATGGGGCATCCATCCACATACTACCCGAGATCTTGATTTGCGCAACAAGCAAACCAAATACAGTTATTGGGATTATATAGATGCCTTTACCCAGGTATTCTATTATCAGAATCCGATTAAAAACCATTCTTGGTTTATCCGTGTCAGCCCTGATATTCTTACACACGATGTTCCCAACTGGTTCCTCGTGTGGTGGGATAAGTTTGGGCTTTCCCTTGAAATTTTACCAAAATCCATCCGAACTGCTTTCAATGAATGGCATGTGGCATATTCTCGTGCCTATGCTTATTTAAATAAAAACCGTGATCTTTCTATCAGTAAATCCGTAGTTCATTTCACTATCCGATTCAATATCCCATGGATATGGAAATGGGATTCTGCATGTGACTACCAGAATAAGGTTCCCCGCCTAAAAAGGATATTTTTTGTCAAATGGTGGGATAAGGGCATGAACCCTATCTTAACAGAAACTGTCCAAAAAATTCAACAGCATACCAGAGCATGTTGGGAATCAGTCAAACAGCCAGCTCTACCTTCGCCACCAGCATTATCCAACAATCCTTTTGTCCAAATTCAGAAGGAATTGAAACAGCAGAATCCTCATCTTTCAGAACATGAAATAATTATCAAAAGTATGGATTTTCTGAAAGAATAATTTTTCCAAACAGTACCTCAAGATGATGACGCCTCCATGAGATCAGGCACCAGTCAGCCCTCAACAGAACCAGATGCAGATCCAGCCGAACATGTGTTGGCAGGAGAATCACAATTACCAGAAGATGAGGAGCCCACTCTCGAAGATTTTTGGGATTCCCTTACAGCTGTCATTGCAGAAAAGATAGCTAAAGACAAAAACAGTAAAGGAAAAGGACACGAGCACTAAGTGTCGGCACAACCGGTCAAACAACTTTGGCAAAAGAAGATGCCCACAATCAGTAAAGGAAGATGCTGTCTCCATAACCGAAAAAGTTTGAAGATAGAGATAAGGTGAAATCTGTCGGTCCAGTACAGGAGTGACACATGTCCTCTTCTTTTATCCGTTTTGTAATATAAATAGGGATGGCTTCACCCTTGTTGGGGCATGCTTAATTTTGAATCTCTCTCTGTCTCTTGTAATATCTCTTCCAACCCCCTCTTGTAAAATAGTTGTACTTCCTCAATAAAAGTTTGAAGTTTGGTGTGCATCCTCCATGGTTATAAGTATGAATGCCTTCTGTTAGAAAAATTATTATCTTAATACACGAGTAGATCAATATATACTCAACAGTATATATCTGATCGTATATCAGAGTGTGATAGGCATATAGTCGATCTTCATATTCTGATTAACGAACAGATAGTTGCGTGGGCGGCCAGAAAGCCTCCACCTCCACAACAGTAAATTCATGAGATCATATATGTTATAATTTGTTATATTTATACATGTATTATGTCTGTGACTATTCCTGGGTTTGTGCCATTGTAAGGTTAATTAAATGTTACGGTTAGTGGGACGTCACCCAAGTCGCGTAAGGATAGGTCGTGTTGCAGAGAGTGCGTGTAGACCATATACCTGTAAGTCGTTGACAGACGTGCTAGCCCCAACCTTTAGAATTATAATATAAATAGGGATGATGACGCCTCCATGAGATCAAGCACCAGTCAGCCCTCAACAGAACCAGATGCAGATCCAGCCGAACATGTGTTGGCAGGAGAATCACAATTACCAGAATATGAGGAGCCCACTCTCGGAGATTTTTGGGATTCCCTTACAGCTATCATTGCAGAAAAGATAGCTAAAGACAAAAACAGTAAAGGAAAAGGACACGAGCACTAAGTGTCGGCACAACCGGTCAAACAACTTTGGCAAAAGAAGATGCCCACAATCAGTAAAGGAAGATGCTGTCTCCATAACCGAAAAAGTTTGAAGATAGAGATAAGGTGAAATCTGTCGGTCCAGTACAAGAGTGACACATGTCCTCTTCTTTTATCCGTTTTGTAATATAAATAGGGATGGCTTCACCCTTGTTAGGGCACGCTTAATTTTGAATCTCTCTGTCTCTTGTAATATCTCTTCCAACCCCCTCTTGTAAAATAGTTGTACAGTATATTGATCTACTGGTGTATTAAGATAATAATTTTTCTAACAGAAGGCATTCATACTTACAACCATGGAGGATGCACACCAAACTTCAAACTTTTATTGAGGAAGTACAACTATTTTACAAGAGGGGGTTGGAAGAGATATTACAAGAGACAGAGAGAGATTCAAAATTAAGCATGCCCCAACAAGGGTGAAGCCATCCCTATTTATATTACAAAACGGATAAAAGAAGAGGACAGGTGTCACTCCTGTACTGGACCGACAGATTTCACCTTATCTCTATCTTCAAACTTTTTCGGTTATGGAGACAGCATCTTCCTTTACTGATTGTGGGCATCTTCTTTTGCCAAAGTTGTTTGACCGGTTGTGCCGACACTTAGTGCTCGTGTCCTTTTCCTTTACTGTTTTTGTCTTTAGCTATCTTTTCTGCAATGACAGCTGTAAGGGAATCCCAAAAAATCTCCGAGAGTGGGCTCCTCATCTTCTGGTAATTGTGATTCTCCTGCCAACACATGTTCGGCTAGATCTGCATCTGGTTCTGTTGAGGGCTGACTGGTGCCTGATCTCATGGAGGCGTCATCATCTTGAGGTACTGTTTGGAAAAATTGTTCTTTCAGAAAATCCATACTTTTGATAATTATTTCATGTTCTGAAAGATGAGGATTCTGCTGTTTCAATTCCTTTTGAATTTAGACAAAAGGATTGTTGGATAATGCTGGTGGCAAAGGTAGAGCTGGCTGTTTGACTGATTCCCAACATGCTGTGGTATGCTGCTGAATTTTCTGGACAGTTTCTGTTAAGATAGGGTTCATACCCTTATCCCACCATTTGACAAAAAATATCCTTTTTAGGCTGGGAACCTTATTCTGGTAGTCACATGCAAAATCCCATTTCCATATCCATGGGATATTGAATCGGATAGTGAAATGAACTACGGATTTACTGATAGAAAGATCACGGTTTTTATTTAAATAAGAATAGGCACGAGAATATGCCACATGTAATTCATTGAAAGCAGTTCGGATGGATTCTGGTAAAATTTCAAGGGAAAGCCCAAACTTATCCCACCACACGAGGAACCAGTTGGGAACATCGTGTTTAAGAATATCAGGGCTGACACGGATAAACCAAGAATGGTTTTTAATCGGATTCTGATAATAGAATACCTGGGTAAAGGCATCTATATAATCCCAATAACTGTATTTGGTTTGCTTGTTGCGCAAATCAAGATCTCGGGTAGTATGTGGATGGATGCCCCATGTAGAAATGGGCATGATAGAACGGATAGTAATTTTACTGAAAGAAATCGGACTGGTGGCCTTATTGGCATCATGGAGTGTGTGCTTAAATTCACAAGCTCCGGTTTCTGTTAATATCTGTTCATAGATATACCGATACTGGTCAAAATGAGGAGGAGATTGTTGCGTGGTAAGATACCTCCGCTTGATCTCCCATGGATCTGTCATCCATTGTTCATCTGCTGTATCAATCCAGAGGACTGTTTCCTCAGTAATACTGTTAGGAGTATATGGATCTTCAGTCTTAAGGAGAATATCCTTAGCTGATGGATTACTGGTTTGTCCTCTTAAAGGAGAAAATTCTGTTGGATCATAGCGAGGGTGAGATCCCCTGCCACGACCACGACCGCGATGGCCTCTACTGGTCATTCCTCTTCAGGATGAGATTTCTGCAGATATTCACGGGTTAAAAAGTCAGGCAAAGAATTAGTTTCACCTTTAATATATTCAATATCAAAGTCAAAATTGGATAAATAACTTTGCCAAGTTAAAAATGTCTGTTTAGAAGCAAGATTTTTGACATCTTGTTTAAAAATCTGTTTGGCAGCAGAGCAATCAACTCTGATGATGAAATGCTGATTTAATAAATCATCCTGAAATTTATCAACACATTTAACAATGGCTAAACATTCCTGTTTAATTGTTGGATAATTTAAAGCGGCTTTATTCCAATGGCCAGAATGAAAACGTAATAATTCTTCCTTCTGGGTCTTGGGATTAAGTTGCTTTAAAATCCCACCAAAGCCTTCATTAGAGGCATCAGTTTCCACAATCTTTTTCCAATTGGGATTTGGTAACTATAAGCAAGGTAACTGTTTAACTTTAGCTTTAATTTTTTGAACAGCTAAAGTATGCTCTTTTCCCCAAGGAGGAGTCTGGTAAATAAAATGCGGGCATCAGCAGATACATTTGGATAATAATCACGGATATAATTAAGACTTCCTAAGAATCTTTGCAATTGAGTTTTATCCTTTATTTCATCAGGAAATTTAGAAGCAAACTCAATACTGCGGTTGATAGGAATAATACTTCCATTGGAAATATTATGTCCTAAATATCTTATTGTTGTTTGGAATAACTGCATCTTAGGAGCAGAAATAACTAAACCATTTCTGATAATAACATGCTTAAAAATATTAAGATGTTTAATATGCTGTTCTATTGATGAAGAGAAAATTAAAACATCATCAATATAAGATAAAGTAAACTCAGTATACGGATTAAAAATATCATTCATGATATGCTGGAATTCTGATGGAGCATTTTTTAACCCAAATGGCATGACATTCCATTCATAATGCCCAAAAGGTACTGTAAAAGCTGTCTTATAGCGATCCTGTTCTGCAATCTGTATTTGCCAATATCCTGATTTAAGATCAAATTTTGAAAATATGACTGCATCCTGTAATCGATCTAAAAGATCCTTTTTATTCGGAATTGGATACCGGATCCATTTCAGCTTATCATTTAACGGTTTATAATTGATAACAAGGCGTGGAACACCTCGTTCAATCTCAGCATTTTTGTTCACAAAAAATGCTGTACAACTCCAAGGAGAGTGACTGGGATGGATTAATTTCTTATCTAACAGACTTTGAATTTCTGTTTTGCATAATTCCATATATTCCTTTTTCATCGGACTAGGGCGAGCTCTAGTTGGAATATATTTTTCATCAAAATCAGGTTCATATGGTAATGTTACAGTATGTTTTTTTCGATCCCACAAAGCATTTGGAACATTACCACAAACTTCTGTTTGAAATTCTTTTCCAATCAATTTAATTTTCTGTTGTAAAGAAGGTTGCTGTAACCGTTGTTCTGTTGTTAAGAATTGAACTTCTTTTTGCAAAAAATTTATCTGATTTTGTTTAAAAGTGACAAGATCTCTAATCTGGTCTAACTCCTTTGTATACGGTTGTGTAATGAATTCAAAAATAATAGATTTTCCCTGTAGTTGGGAGTAGATACCTGTTTGATCAATTTTCTAGATAGGCATTAGAAGACACAAAAAAGGTGTGCCTAATATGATATTTGTAGGAAGATTTCTTACAAGTACAAATGATGTTGGAAGACATAAATCTTGATTACAAATATATGCTTCTGGTATCTTATACCTGATTTGGAGAGAATTTCCACTTGCACTGGTTAAACTTTGAGTGGTTTTCTCAAAATACCTGGTCGGAACTATACCTTCTTAGATACAGTTCATGTCTGCGCCGCTATCAACTAAAGCAATAGCATCTTTGATAATAAAATCGGGTTTTATCATAAAAGAAATTTTAATATACCATTTCTGAAAGGTAACTTGATTAACAAGTAACAAATATGGAGTAGAGGAGGATTCAGATCTATCCTTTTGTTCTGATGGTTGTTCCGGTTCTTTGTCTGTTGGTTTAGGCAGTTGAGTATGAAGATATTTAATATCTTTTATGGCTGCTGCACTGGCTATTTGAAAGTGTTTAACTTCTGTTTTTAAGATGTTTATTTCCATTTTTAAATCCTGTAATGTTGTTGGTTTTTCTACCAGAGGATTTGTTTGTATTCTGTTAATTACATTCTGAAGACTGTAAGAGTAGTCTGGTATAAAAGGTGTTTCTTGTACTGTTTGTTGATGTTCATAACACATCATTAAATATTTTATTTTTATCTCCGGATCTTGGATTTGGTCTGCTACAGCAAGCATATCCTTTTGTGTATCTGTTAAAACATTGATACTGCTAGGTTCTCCTAAGTGCAAACCATTCATTTCTACAATTGATTTCCAGTAATTGATTTATGATATTTGTTCCTGGTTACTTGTACAGGGACAAGGATTAGATTCTTCTGGATCTTCTTCACTATCAGAAGTAGAGTATAACTGATTAATTTCATCCTCAGAGGGTGAATCATCTTCTGTTGAGTTCTCTTCGGCTTCAAGAGCTTGGAGTATCTGTTCTTTAATATCTAAGTCAATTTGTAACTCATTGACTTTTGATTTAGCTTTTGATTTACATCGATCAGCATAATGTCCTGTTTGACCACATTTGTAGCACTTAATTTCAGATTTATTCTTCCCTTTATTTTTTCTGTATGGAGTAGGTTTGGAATAAAACTTCTTAGTAGTGCTCGGATGGCTAGTCTTATGAGACTTCTTCCTGGTCGATTTGTAGGGTTCTTTGTGGGAAATTTTCCTAGACTTTCCTGGATATTTAATGCCTGGTTCATAAGCAAATTGTTCACAAAATTCACCTAATTCTTTTCGGCCTGTTAAATTCTGTTGCTTCATCTGATAATGAAGTTTAAGGTCATTACACAGAGAGAGACCTTCATCAGTTATGATGGAACAAAGTTGTCCATAAGTATACTGTTCGTAAGGAATAGACATCCGATCGTGGCAGTCCCGAAGTTTTTTCCTAACGCGTTCGGCAAAAAGGGTAGGAAGGCCATCAATAAACTTGGCTTTCCAATGGGTACTGTTACCATCAGGTCGTTGGATAACCTTAATAAGGAAGACATCCTTATACCATCGAAAATGGGTAAGGGATGGACAGCGAAGGTTCTGGAGAAGTTCTCTGCCACGATCGGCGGAACTGGTATTGGTTCCAATAAAATCGAGAATAATGGTCGGGATAAGAGTGTAAACAGCATCTTGCTGTTGCACAGGTTGTCGAGTGGTTGGATCCACTTCGACTTTGACGGAGTTAAGAATTTCTAACTGTTGGGTTGTGGTGAGGATATTATCCCACCATCCTTTGAGTTGACCGGTAAATCCTTTGATAATGAATTTAGCAATAGCTTGGTCCTGATTACTGTATTGGCGGCAGACTGTAGCATACATCAACATTTGATGTAATTTCTTATATATGCCATATTCGGATTCTCCATCTATATTCCATTCATAGATGGTTTTGCCATGATAACTTCCCTGATCATTTATGTAAGTCTCTTCATAGAGAACATCGGGAGGAGTTGGTCGAGCATAGTAGTTCCTACTAGGTGGTAACATGGCTGGTCGGGAGGAACTATATGAGTGGAGTTTATTTACAGATGATGGTTCTTGAAAATTCATTTGAATTTCATATATCTGTTCTGGTGATAAATTTTCTTCGGATATGGGTTCAGCTCTAAGCATTTGAATTGAACCTATGGGTTCAGCTCTAAGCATTTGAATTGAACCACTGGGAGGTTCGGGTGGCCTACTTGATTCAGGAGGTCGAACCTGTAGGTTCTGCATTCTCTGTAAGAGGGTATCCATAAATTCGGTATTGGAAGCTTTTAACTTAAAATTAGTAACTTCAAGTGGCGGTTTAATGGATACAGGATGGATAACAGAGGATCCTGATACTGGTTGAGCTAAGTTTCTATCTTTAAAGGTAGAAACGACTCTTCTATCCTGGTTAATTGTTTGCTCATAGTTTGACAAATCAAATTAGTGTAATTATGCTGACGAACTGTGAGTCCTAAATCCACTAATTTGATATAATCAGTCTTAGCAAATCTTCCTGATTGGGCATCAATATAAGCAGTAGCTACTAAGGGTTGTCGAGTTGTCTCACCATTAGGAGCTAATTCTAATGCTTGTGGAGGCGGATGAATAGCACTGATTGCTTGCCCTTCAGCTGTGGTCCAAGTCTTATACTGGTCTTCTATAGTATTCAATTGAGGTTGGGATACGGTTTGATACCATTCTACAAAAGGTATTAATTGCTGATGGAGCTCAAGGTGTAGGTAATATTGAGCCTTAAAGTGTTCTAACTGTTCTGGATTATGGTTAGCAAAATACCATATCCTAAATTCCTTGTATTTCTCCTGATTAAATTCTTGATTTAATATTTTCCTATTTTCACTTCCTGGTGTGAAATCCATTTAAATTTCAAAATTCATGTCACTGGCCGTTGGGCTATCTGGTGGTACTGTTGTATAGACACCATGTGGAATTCTGTTTTGGGATAAACAGATTCCTTGAATCTCTGTATTCATTGGATCTTCTTGCGGATCACTAGGAGGTCGACTTGGTGGCCTAGAAGGTATCTGTTGTAAGATTGAGTCTACTGACTGTCTACTTGATTCTGGTAGATCTACCCTATAAGGTGGAATCGATCGGAAACTATTATTGGAAAAACTTCTTGGTGCTGTTCTAAAACTGGCATTAGAAGAAGTACTTCTGGTAAGTAAGGGTTTCTGGAATTGAAGGTAAACATTACCACCTTGTGTCTGGATAACATCATCAATATTATGCTGTATCATAGGTTTTGGTGGTACAGCATTGGGTATATGCCATCTTTCTGGAAAAGTTATTTCCGACCAAGGAATTAACTTAGGTACTGCTACCTGACTACTGTAAAGATTTTGTTTCAATTAATACTGTTTTACCTGTTTCAGTTTTCTTTCTTACATAAGGATTTAATGTTGTTAAAGCCTTAATGTAAATTCTAGAATGTACTGAAAAAGGAGGAGATCCTGGTTTATACTCATAACCATGAGTAAGAACCCTAAGTTCTAATACATCAGATAGATTAGCATCAGCCAATGCTATGCTAAGATTCGGATAAATATCAAAATATACTGGTCCATGGGAAAGGCTTGTTTCAATTGCTCCCATGAGGGATGCTTTCCAATTAAGGCATCTTCCATCACGAAGTGTACATTGGATACTGGTGTTTTGACCTAAAAGAGTCAAAGGTTTAAAAGCGATTTGTACCAATCCTATGTGGATGTACTTATAGGTTTTGATAAACGGAATGAAATCATTAATATGAATGAGTCGGATTATTTCATCATTATTTTGTATGCAAGATGCATGCTCAAATGTTTTGATGATTGTTTTACTGAAGAAATTAAAATGACCTTTTTTATAAATGGTCTTTGGGTCTACTGTTGGTATGGTCCACTTATCTAAAGCGTCTTTTACATCCTGATAAGCTACCATTTCAGCTGCTTCAGCTAGAGAGGATACTGTATTTCCTACAGTGGTTACTGATTCATTTTCTGGTATTATTACTGTATTATCTTGTTGTTCAGCCATGGATGTATTATGATCATATATGCCTAATTTATTTAATTTATACTTGTATTATGTTTATCATTTAACTTGGCTCAGAATGAACAGGGGTAACATCCTAGCTAGCACTTCAACAATCAAATCTAATGTAAAAAGAAGAAAAAAAAATGAAAATTTAGAAAAAAATCTATTTGAACATAGATTTCCTATTGTGTATATATATATGTATAAGAACATTGAAACAGAGGACATAACATAGAGACACAAATTGACCTAGACGAGCATGGAATTCTATGTCGAAGGAAGACGCCGGACGGTGTAGGAGGGAGAAGACATCGGATGATGGATTAGAGTGATGGCGGACGATGGAAGAGAGTGACGGCGGACGCAGATCTGCAAATTCAGAGCGAGAGAGGGAAAACGGAGGAGAAACAGACAGCAAACGTTGGATGGTGGACGAGAGGAATGGTGTAGGAGAGATCTATAGCTGGTAGAGCTGGAATAGATCTTGAAAATGGAACATCAATACCGCTGTTTTACATTTGAGCAGGATTTCTATTTTTTTTTTTTTTTTTTAACATAGTGCGTGAAAGACACGCACTGTATATGCAAACATTCTTCATCGTACCTTGTTGGCTGCCAGCTCCTTAGTGGTGCTTTTAGAGCTTCTGATTTAGTGCTCTAAATTGGAACTAGTTATTCAATAGATACGTGGTATTTCATACATTGTGATTGGTGGAGAAGGTGGGTGGGTGGGGTATTGTGTTAGTGATTGGGAAACCTAACGGGACGTATTGAATGATGATTGGTTAAGAAATATATACACGTGATACTCCAAAAATATTGAATAATTTTCTGTGTACAATATAGTCTGTCAATGAATAACTACGTTTGGTTGAATTTTAAAATCAATTTTTCAAAATCTAAAATCATTTAGTTTAAGATTTTTAAAAACTTATTCAAAATTTAGAACTTGTTTAGTTTAGTAGAGTTTTTAAAACTTATAATTTATTTGGATTAGTATTTTTGAAAACTTATTTTAAAATTCAAAAATTATTTGATTTATGATTTTCACAAAATTGATTTTATTTAGTTTTACAAATTGGCTAAATAACTTTTAATATTTTAGATGTATATGATATAGATAGACTTAAACAATAACCAAAATGTGAAGAATGAAACTAATAATAATAATAAATACGTAAAACATTAAAATTGTATTAATTTTTAAACTTGATCAATTTTTTAAAAAAAAAATTTTATATATTTCTCATTATTTGGTAATTTTATAAAAAGTTACATTTAAATGTAAAACGTTTTAAATATATGTAAATTGAGTGGATATAAAACTAGAAGAAGAACTATTTAAAATTTTAAAATGTCCATAAAAAATATGAAGTGAAATTTGTCCTATAAATTAGATTAAATGTATCTAAAAAGTAAATTTAGATTAAATATATGAAAAGTAACCAAATTTGACTATAATATTGTAAATATTTTTTGACTACAAGATAAAGCAACACACAAGACTCAAAAAATTCAAAAAAAATTTAAAAAAACTCGTAACCAAACAAGTTTTGAATTTTTAAATTTCTAAAAATTATTTACAAAATATACAACTGAAAATTAGTTTGAAAACTCATAATCAAATAGATTTTGAATCTTGAAAACTCTTGTGAAAACTATTTTACAAAATAAGATTTAATGATATATAATGTTATTAATAAGACTTATTGTTAAAATTTTATTTTAAAATTGAGATATAAAACTTTATATTAACTTTACATATATATAATATAAATAAAAAAAAAAGAAAGAAAAGAATATTCTTATTTGGTTAGGCATATAATTATAATTTGGTTAATTTAAAATTATCTCCTAGAGTAATGAAAATATTACAATTAATCCCATAATTTTAGAAGAATACCAGTTTTGAAATTTATGAATGCTAAAGTTAAAAAAAAAAAAGGAAAAAAAGGAGGTTAATAGTTGCATACGACGTTGTATACGCGATGAGAAGGCACTTTTTCTCTTTGACAACCAGCATCTACATGCTTCACTTGTTTAGCTTCAAAGCTCTTGACTCTAAGGACTCTCTCCTAAAGTGAAGCAACAACAGAAGGGAAGGGTCCAATTCCAATACTCCAATAGGCACCATTCCTAGTTGAAAAATGAAAGATTTTGATTTTGTGTCTTCATCCCTCTAAAAAATGGAAGATCAAATGTCCTTCGACTATCTTCAATGTCGAATTCGTTCTGATTTCTCTGATAATCTCACTTTTCCAATGCCATCTCCGATTCTTCCTTTCCTTTTGCCTCCACCATTGTCGTTCAGGTTCCTCACATTTATACACTCCACCACCACCAAACTCATATGACTTCTTGTTTATACATGAATTATTTTTTTTTTTTATATTTAATTCATTTATTTCTTTTGTTGTATTGATGTAGATGTCAAATTCTAGTAGCGAGGCCTCATCTCAGTTCATATTGGTGTATCTACCTAGTGGCTAATACGATTGCATGACAAAATATATGTATGTTACTCAATTTGATATGATTTACTGTGAATTTTGATATGATGTTGAGAGGGAGATTTGTGCCAAACGATGGGCCGAGTTACACCAACACGGAATATGGTATTGGGCCGTGAAAGAAGAACTTGGGGCCCGTTGTGAGGCTGAATTGGATCTACACTGAATATGGTGCACCGCCAGATTAGGATTGTCTGGGATGTATTGGGCCGAGCTAAGATTTCACGGAACACGATGTCGGACCGAGTCTAACCCACGCGGATTATGGTGTTGGGCCAGACTAGGCCGAACGGCTCAAGGCGAGGGCCGAGCTGTGGATGGCTCAGACTGGAGTTATGAAGACAGACGATCTATGAGACCGTAGTGCGTAGCCGAGATGCCGAACAGCGTGCCCAACTTTGGTCGGCGCTGGTAGGTCGGTTTGGTCTAGTTTGACATTAAGCAGTCCAACGTGATGTTTATGTTTTACCACATAATAGCTCAGTTTCAACATTCCACGTGGACCAATGACCAGAAGAGGGGAATCCACTCCTAGTATGCGTCAATACCGTTTGGCAGTGCGACAAACACTGTTTGGCAGTTTCAGTCTCTACACGTGTAAGAAAGGTATAAAGGAGCACGAGCGCCTGTCCAGGAAGGACAACAGAAGTAGTGCGCCCACAATCTCTGTGGCTGCATGGCCAGCCTTCAAAAGGAGGAAGAGGCATACGTTGGAGGTAAGCAACCTGAAAAAATCAAAAACTCTCTCTCTCTCTAGAGTGCTCTGCCTTCTCTTTTCTCCTAGAAAGCTAACTTGACAATCGGAGGGGTTTTCCGGCAAAACCCACCCGCCGGGTAGCTCACCTTTGTTTTGTTCATTGTGTGACGGAGTCCTAACTGAGTGAGACGAGCTTGGTAGCAAGGAGGTACTGAGTAAGGCAAATATTTCTCCCCTACACAATTGGTGCCGTCTGTGGGAATTTCTTTGACAGACAAACCTTGTTCTACTAGCCTTGTTAACTATCTTCCTTGGCGAACATCGACAAAACACCACTGTCTGTCGTCGATGGAATCACTCCAGAGTCAGTCCGGAGAAGAGATGGCCCTTCCGCTATTCCGACCATGGAAGGCCTGGAGACCTCCTCCAAAGGGCAGCCCAAGGATGCGCGAGACAAACGAGCAAGGAACGCTGACCATTTAAAGAGTCCTGAGGGTCACTGACAGCGAAGAGAATGGTATGCTCAGTGCCTGGAGCACAAACTCAAAGACCAGGACACTCTCATTCAGAAGATGGCTGTTGAGATGGAGACATCGAAGCGACAAATAAAAAGGAAGGTTGTTGCTGAAGTGGGCGACCACAGCGAGCACACCTAACCCCATCGTTCCGACAGTCATCACCAATGGGGGACGCCCTCACTCTCCATCACCAGAAGCTACGGAGTTGGCTATTTTGACCCACTGGTGGAGAGGTCCTACACGCGTGATAGCAACTACTGTCCCTCGCGTCCGTTAATGACGTCGAGATACTCTTACTTCGCCCATTCAGAGGACTTGAGGGATATGCTGGAGGAGCGAGCAAGTCACAAAGAGGCCCAAAGAGTGCCGGCATCGCAAAGGTTGAGCCCCCAAATCTGTTGCAGTAAAAAAGTGGCCATGCCGCCGCCTAGAGTGGTGATTCCAACACCAGTGGACAAAGACTTGGCATGACTCACCGCCACCCCGCTGTCTTCAAAGATAGAAGCACACCCCTCCCCACCAGATTCCATCAACTGAAGTTCATGCTGTATGATGGGAAAATGGATCCATACATGCATGTTAGTCATTACCGGCAAATAATGGCAGGCCATCGTCGCAACGATGCCTTGACGTGTCTAATATTCCCAGCAAGTTTGGGAGAATTGGGGCTAAAATGGTTCGAAAGGCTCTCAGAAAGGAGTATCGAGGGGTGGCAACAGCTAGCGGAGGCCTTTGTCACCAGATTCAAGACCAACACTCGAATGCCCAAAGTGGTTGACCACCTCCTGGGCATCAAGATGAAGTCAGGCA
Source organism: Camellia granthamiana (assembly GCA_036172215.1). Lineage (NCBI taxonomy): Eukaryota > Viridiplantae > Streptophyta > Magnoliopsida > Ericales > Theaceae > Camellia > Camellia granthamiana. The sequence goes on along the minus strand of CM069914.1, from coordinate 5,794,599 downwards.
GTTCTTTGAAGGCATACAATGCCAAGTATTGGGAGACTTAAAATGAGATCCTGGATTGCCCCACCAATTTGGCAATCGCCCAATACAAGCGAGGTCTGCCAGTCGGACATAGACTGCGAGACTCGCTCATAATGCACTAGCCCACAACATTGGAATCATTGATGCAGCAGATAAATGAACACATCCGAGTTGAGGATGATGCCGCCACCACCGCCACAACCGAGAAGGCAAACTTGGTTACGGCGAACAGATGTGTGGCTGGGAAGGTTCACTCGGTGGGGTAGAAGGATAACCGCCCTAATAATCAATCTAGAGAACAACATCACGGTGCTAACCGCAACGACACAAACAAAGGCCGTGGGAACGACCGGGCTAACGCTCCTCGCAACGAAGAGGAAAATGCCAAGAGAAAGTTAAAGGCACGAACTAGCATCACCATAGTTTTTAACCAATTTATCGCATCCTCAGTGAAATCTGAGGTGAGCCATACGTCCGTTGGCTAGCAAAATTGGGAGATACACAAAGGGGCTTCAACTCAAGGTACCACTACACCTTTCATGAAGAGAGGTGGCACCAAACAGAGGACTGCATGCCATTGAAACAACACTTGGAAGAATTGGTTGCGGCTGGGAACTTAGACTAGTACATAGATGGAAGCATGAGGGCCACTCCACAAGGAGAAGTTGAACCAAATGGCCTTGCCATCTTGGATGCGGCACCCCAAGGAGTCATCAACATTATTTAGGGTATCATCGAGCCCACGCGAGTTTGCGAGCTTAGAAGGATGATCAATAAGGCCGAGCACATGAGGGAAGTGCTCTTTGTTCAGCCGATCGTAAAGAAAGGAAAGACCGAGATACAAGGCATCATGACCTTTTCCAACAAAGACTTGAAGAGAATTCAAACCCCACCCAACGATGCCTTGGTAGTAACGCTTCGTGTCAAGGATTTTGACATCAAGCGAATTTTGATCAACTAGGGCAGTCCAGTCAAGATCATGTAATATGATGCATTCAAGTAGATGAAATTGGAGGACAAGGACATGGCCCCTGCAACATCTCCTTTGGTCGGCTTTAACTCACAGTCGGAATAGTCAATCGGGAAGACTATTTTGTTGGTCAAAGCTGGGACAGTAACAAAGTAGGTGGAGTTCTGGGTACTGAATGTCCCATTGACCTACATCTGATCTTGGGGAGGGGCTAGCTGCACACCATGCAAGCAATAGCATCGACTTATCACCAGGACATGCGCTTTCCTTCTCCAAATGGGCAAATCGAAGAGGCTTGAGGGGACCAAGTGATGACAAAACATTGCTTCATCGCAGTGAATGACAGTCAGGCCGCTAAAGGCTTTGTCCAGATGATAGAAGGGCTAGAAGGAAAAGAAGTCCTAGAAGATGTGGGAAGAAAAGCTGAAGAAAAGTCGATTGAAGACTTGGTAGAGGTTCAGATTGATGAGAATGATCCGAACAAATTATTTCTCTTGGGCTCATTATTGTCCAATACCGAGCAGTTGGACTACGTCAACTTTCTGATCTCCAATATTAAGGTTTTTGCGTGGACGCCTTACGATATGCCTGGCGTCAACCCAAGCTTCATTTGTCATCAGTTAAACGTCTTTCCCAATGCTCGGCCAATCATCTAGAGAACCCGACGCTCGGCTTTGCACCATGCCAAAGAAGTGGTGGAGGAGGTCAAAAACTTGCTAGAGGTTGGGGCAATTGAAGAAGTGCACTACCCCAGATGGATTTCTAACATGGTAGTGGTGCCGAAGAAAAATAGAAAATGGCAAGTGTGCGTTGATTACAAAACGGTCAACCGCGCCTGTCCCAAGGATAGCTTTCCCCTCCCAAGAATCAACCATCTGGTAGATCTTACCGCTGGCCATCAAAGGTTTAGCTTCTTGGACGTGTATCGCACTTACCACCAAATCGCCATGTACGAACCAGACCGAGAGATCACTTTATTCACCACTCCAAGAGGCTTGTACTGCTATAAGGTCATGCGGTTTGGTCTTAAAAATGCCAGGGCAACTTTTCAAAGGATGGTGACCAAAATGTTAGCTCCTCTTCTTGGACGCACTATGGAGGCCTATATTAATGATATGGTAGTAAAAAGTAAGGATAAATCCCAACACCTTGCTGACCTTGCAGAGATGTTCGCTATACTCAAACACCACAAGCTGCGCTTGAATGCCTCCACGTGTGCTTTCGGAGTGAGAACTAGAAAATTTCTGGGTTTTTTGGTCACCAACCAAGGAATCGAAGCCGACCCTTCATAGATCAAGGAAATTCAGGAGCTGGAATGACCAAATTCCACAAAGGACGTGCAACATCTTGCCGGAATGGCAGCTATGCTGAACAGATTTATTAGCCGATCATCAAATCGTTGCAGGCCCTTTTTTAAGACTTTGAAAGCCAAGTTTTTCTGGGACGCGGAATGTGACCGAGCTTTGGCAGACCTCAAGGCATATCTTTCTTCCACCCCTATCCCAGTCACTACACAACCAGATGAAGAACTCTAACTGTACTTGGCTATATTGCAACATGCAGTCAGCGCGGTGCTTGTCCGGGCCGAGGGAATTCAATATCTCCCTATCTTTTATGTTAAAAAAACACTACTCCCAGCCGAATCAAGGTATCTGCCACTAGAGAAGTTGGCCCTAGCTCTCATAATGGCCTCCAGGAAGTTGGCACACTATTTCCACGCCCACACAATAGTGGTGCTGACCGAATTTCCCCTCAAGGTGCTCTTTGAGAAAGCGGATTTCACGAGTAGAATTTTGAAATGGGCAGTAGAGCTGGGGCAGTACGACTTCAAGTTCCAGTCACACATAGCTATCAAAGCTCAAGCCCTTGCCGACTTTGTAACAAAATTTTCCCCTGGCACTCACCCTGTTTGTCCTATTGAGTTGGATTGTGCAGACTTGGCACAACCCACAGTTTCAATGACATAAAAAAGGGGAGAGGAACAAGCAATAGAATGGCAAGATAATACTGAGTTATCAGGGAAGGAGCCAGTCAATTTACCGAATGACAAGCTGGGTGAAAATAAAGGAAAGCATATGACTGAATCGACCAGTACCTCAAACTTGAGAAACTCTCAAAACCCCTTCGATTGCTAAAAATTGTTCATTAGTGAGATGTGGAAGCTCTTCGTAGATGGAGCCTCCAATAGACATGGTGCCAGGCTGGGGGTCGTGTTGACCTCGCCAAATGGACTAACCATTGAGCACGCACGCAATCACGCTTGGATTCCCAATGTCCAACAATGAGACAGAATACAAAGCCCTCCTTGCCAGCCTGAAGAGCGCTCTATGAATGAAGGCATCAGAGCTCATGGTATTCAGCGACTCCAAATTAGTCGTCAATCAGGTCTCTAGGGAGTACGAGGCCAAGGATGAAAGGACGGCCAAGTATCAAGCGTTGGTACCCGCTGAGGTCAAAAAATTTGCCGCATTAAGAATGAAACAAATCAACCGTGAAGAGAATAGTCAAGCCGACGAATTGGCCGGCCTTTCGTCTATGCAAACCACCTTTCCAAATCCTTTGATGATTAAATTCTTGCCCCGACCAAGCATCGAAGAACCAAAGGTGCCCAAGGTACTCTGCGCCAACTTCGGACCATCTTGGATGGATCCAATCATCACCTTCCTGAAAGATCGGGTCCTACCCACTGAGAAGAAAGAAGCCAAGGAGTTGGTAATCGAACTGGACAAAATGAATGTGGATCTTATAGTACGTGAACAGGAGGCCGTAATAGTAGCAGTAATAGCTCAACCGACCTTACTTGAGGAGATCAAGTTACATCAAATGGAAGATGAAACTTTAAGGAAAATATGTGATGAATTAGAAACAAAACCAAAACCGGTGTTCGGTTTAGTGGATTCGGTGCTCAAATTTCAAAACCGAATATGTGTCCCCAATGTGTTGGAACTTAAACAGAAACTGATGGAAGAAGCACATGCCTCAAGATTTTCAATGCATCTGGGAAGTACTAAAATGTATCAGGATTTGAAACAAAATTTTTGGTGGCCAAGTATGAAAAAGGAGATCGCAGAGTTCGTCTCTAAATATTTCCAATGTCAGCAAGTAAAGGCAGAACATCAGAGACCAGCAAGATTGTTGCAACCCCTTCCAATCCCGGAGTGGAAGTGGGAACATCTTACCATGGATTTCGTTGTAGGATTACCACGGACTCCTCGGGGTATGAATTCTATATAGGTCATTGTGGACCGATTGACTAAGTTCGTTCATTTTCTACCAGTGAAGACTCAATATAATGCAGATAAACTTGCTGTGATCTATTTGAATGAAATTGTGAGACTTCATGGTGTTCCGGTCTCAATTGTGTCAGATAGGGATCCAAAATTTATTTCGAGATTCTGGCAAAGTCTGCAGGAAGCAATGGGTACGGAATTAAAATTTAGCACAGCTTTCCACCCTCAGACTAACGGTCAATCCAAAAGAACGATACAGACATTAGAGGATATGCTCCGAATGTGTGTGCTAGATTTTCAGGAAAGTTGGGAAACCCATCTACCGTTGGTAGAGTTCGCTTATAATAATAGTTACCATTCGAGTATTGAAATGCCACCCTATGAAGCTTTGTATGGAAGACCGTGTCGCTCCCCCGTGTGTTGGGCCGAGATCGGAGATAGATCATTGCTAGGGCCCGAAATTGTTCAGTTGACGACTGAAAAGATTAAAATTATTCGGGAAAGATTGAAAACTGCTTAAAATAGGCAGAAGAGTTATGCGGATAACCGACGAAGGAATTTGGAATTTGAAGTGGATAGTCATGTGTTTGTAAAAGTCACTCCAATGAAAGGACATCCGAGATTCGGTAAAAGGGGTAAGTTAACGCCTCGATACATTGGTCCCTTCCAAGTTTTAGAGAAAGTGGGTCCAGTAGCTTACCGGGTTGCCCTTCCACCAAGTATGAGTCAAGTATATAACGTGTTCCATGTTTCTATGCTTCGAGAATATCTTCCGGATCCGTCTCACGTCATAGATTACCACCACATTGTAATAGATGACAAGCTAGCTTATGAAGAAAAGCCGATTCGAATTTTGGATCGACAAGTGAAACAGCTACAAAATCGAGAAATTCTGATGGTAAAAGTTGAATGGCAAAAGCATTACGGAACCGAAGCAACGTGGGAAAAAGAAGAGGACATGCAATATCAATATCCGCATCTGTTTCTGTCTTGAGGTAAAACAAGTTTGAGGGACCAAACTTATTTAAAGGGGGGGAGAGTGTAATAACCGGACCCTCGTATGTGTTTCTGGCATATTTTAGTTCCTTACTCTGTGCATTTAAATGCTTAATGTGAAATTTCGTGAGAAATTAAGTTTAAGTATATGGATCTTATGGGTTGAGACCTATATCTGTTTGGTAAGGAAAGTATCTGTCACAATTAGAATGTTTGAATCAGAAATTGAGGGTCCTAGAGGCTTGATAACCCGAAATTGATTTTATATTTGAAATCAGCGTAATTTTTAAGTAATAATAAGCATGGTTGTGAAATTTCAATTTGGAATAATTAAATTGATTGAGTTTTGTCCCTATTCACTTTTATATATAGTTGATCCCTAGGCATTTGACTTAGAATCTTAAAACTCAAATATCTTGAGAAGGTTAGGAAAGGGAGCTAGGGAAAGGAGGAGAAGTCCTACAAAGAAGAAATTGAGAAATTAAGAGAGAGTTTTGGAGATTGTAAAGCTCAAGGTATGGAGGTTTGCTTTGATTAACTTCTCTCTTGCATTTGGGTGAGGAAATTCCTTAAGTATTCATGCAAGTTAAGACTTGAATTGTTGGGTATGTGTGTATATGTCACCTAAAGAATTACATAGGTGTTTTCATCATGTAGTTGGTTGTGTTAATTTGTACCATGTAAAGGAAATTACATTTCCTTCTCCTTAACATGCTTGAGCTCAATTGTTGAATAAATGGTTAAGTGTATACATATCTATGTGTGTGTAAAGATGGAATTGAGTTATGTTTGTGAACCTTAAGAATTAAAGATCTAATTTAATTGGATTGTTATGTGTTATGCATCCTATTAACATGATTTGTGAACCCCTTTGAAGCCTTATAAACACTTACCAAAAAGTGAGATTTTGCTGGAAATTTCGGACAGAAATTATGCAGAATCGCCACACGTGCGAGGGTCATGGCCGTACGTGCGGGAACACTGCCGCACGTGCGGGAGTCACAACCGCACGTGCAGGAAATGGTAGCATTTTTTGCTGTGGCTACTGTCTAAAAAGCACGTGCGGGGCATCACTGCTGTACGTGCTGGACCCTTTGCCGCACATGCAGGGCTCACAGCCGCATGTGCGGCCCATGCTGAGAATGATGGTTTGCTCCATTTTACGTGCTTAACCCTCTGATGTTGTCAAAATATGTATTTGGTACCTTTTTGATAATTATAAATTCGTTCGAAGTAAAACGAGTCCGGAAACGGTTTAGCAAGGAAAAAGAACTAACTTGTGAATTGTGTCTGTGTGTAGGGCACACTCCGGGAGGGACTAGCGCTCCACCACAACACAGTGAGTAGTAGTACTGCCATAGTACACTATACTTACAGCTATTAATTGCCATTAGCATTCTGATATCGCATGTTAATAATGTAACTATGTGAATGATTCAAAGAATGTGAATGAATGATGGAAAAAAAGGTGAATATTTTCATATGACTCTGGAACTTTGTAAGATTCTGAAACTAGCCTGCTCTGATGATATCTGGGCCTATGGCCAATTTGTATTTTCTGGTATGAAACAAAGTGCTGCACAGAACTAAGTGCTACAATGTGAGCCACCTCTAAAATCCATACGAGACACCTCTTGAGTTCACACATGCATGAAAAGGGCTTGATGCCAATTTGTTTAAGGGCTTAATGCTAATCTGTTTAAGGGCTTAATGCCATTCTATTTAAGGGCTTAATGCCACTCCACTCAAGGGCTTAAAGCCATTATGTTTAAAAGCTGGGCCTAAGGCCGTTCTGAAATTAGTACAGAATCAGACTAACCACATAACCTCAGCATTTATATACGCATTGACATGTATTATGTTTTAAGTTGAGCATCGAATTGTTTAAGTCCTATTATTCACTGAGCCTAGCTCACTCTCTGTTATGTCTGCTTCTGTAGGTAACCAACCAGGAGGTCAGTCCTAACCCTTGGCGCCCGTTCTCTTTTGTCAACCTTTGTATGTCCAGGCACTAATGAAGCCACTTATTTTTGTGAAATCTTGTCAAGATGTTGGCTTGTACTTTAATTTTCTGTCTAAGGTTGAATGTATATAACTTCCTTAACTCCAATGTTTTCTTTGTTATACGCCCAATTATAGGGCTGGGTCTGTATATGTGTATGTATATAACCGATGCTCAGGTGCATGTTTCTGTATATTATTTACCTGTTATGTTTGTGATCCTGGCATAGTAGTGGTAGCTCAATGAAGATTGTTTACTATTATATTGTGGTATTTAATGCTTTCATTCAGGCCCCGTATGTTATGTATATCAGGTTAAATGTCCGTTTCTGAATAGGTCATGCCCAAACTTTTAGGGGCGAGTTTGGGGCGTGACAGTTTTGGCTCTCTCCATCCGGCGTCTTATACAAGAAGTCTTTCACTGGACCATACCTAAAGTGTGTCCACCCCAGCAAGGTTGAAGCTTTCCTCTTTGAAATTCACGAAGGAATGTGTGGTAGCCGCATTGTGGCAGATCGCTAGCATACAAAGTCATTTCTCAAGGCTATTGGTGGCTATGCATGCAGGCTGATGCACAGAAATATGTTCGTACATGCGAGAAATGCAAAAAGTTCACTTACCAGATCCACCAGCCGGCCAGAGAGTTGCTCCCCCTGATTAGCCCATGGCCATTTGCACTTTGGGGGCTGGACATTATGGGACCGCTCCCAACAGCTCTGGGTAACCACAAGTTTTTCATCGCCACTACTGATTACTTCACCAAATAGGCGGAAGCCGAACCATTGGCCACCATCAAAAAGAAAGATGTAAAAAAGTTTGTCTGGCAGAATGTCATCACTCGGTTTGGCGTCCCAAAGGCCCTTATCTTGAATAATGGCATGCAATTTGATGGGAAACTCTTTCGCAAATTTTGCAAAAGCACGAAAGAGTTGATGATTGAGTTCTATAATTCCACGTCGGCCTACCCTTAGTCAAATTGTCAAGCCGAGGCTTCAAACAAGACTATCTTGGATAGACTAAAGAAATGACTAGAGAAGGCCAAAGGGAGGTGGGCTGAAGAACTCCCCAACGTGCTCTGGGCATACCAAACTACCCCGACGCGCTCGACCGGAAAGACTCCATTCGCCCTAGCTTATGGCATGGAGGCAATCATACCCCTGGAGATCAACATGCCAACCATCTGATCTGAAAACTTTGAGCCTGACTTGAATGGTGAAGCTATTGCCCTGGAGTTGGACTTAGCTGAAGAAACAAGGGAACGGGCACTAATCCATATTGCAGCCTATCAACAAGAGCTCTCCAAGAAATACAATAAGACCGTGCATCCACGTCTGTTCAAAGTTGGGGACTACGTCTTGAGGAAGGTGATGGGCTACACGCTAGTCCCTGGAGAAGGCAAATTAGGTGCAAATTGGGGAGGGCCGTACAAGATAGTAAGCCTAGCCGGCAAAGAGGCATACCATCTTGAGGACTTGGATTGCAAAGCCATACCAAGGCCATGGAATGCAACCAACCTCAAGCTATTTTACTTTTGAAATGTAATATTTTTTCCTTTTCATTTGAAACTTGGGCTTTTGTCACTGCATGTAATGTATGATGTGCAATGGAAAATAACAAATTTTTTCTCTTGTGTTATGTGTTTCTGTATTAAAGTATTAAGCTACTGAGTGCAAGAGGCAATTCGGCCTTAGCAACGATGGTCCACCGTGTAGAAAATTAGGACACAAGACTAAGCTAACTTCGCTCAAACCGAGCTAACTTTGCCTGCCGTGCAAACAGTTCGCTTGTTCTGAGTTGATTTTGCTCATATTTGCCTGAGCTGATTTTGCTCGCCATCATCGAGCTGAGTTTGCTCACGTATAAAGCAAGTTGGTGTTCTACCCAACCTCTACTTCAGCCGAACTGAAATTGTGTCAATCTGAGTTGATTTTGCTCTCTATGAAAAAGTTGGTGTTCCGCCCAACTTCTGCTATAAAACCAAGCTGACTTTTTTCGTTAGTCCGAGCCAGCTTTGCTCACCAAAAATGAGTATGTGCTTTGTCCAAACTCAAGGATCCCTCAAACTGAGCTAGTTTTGCTCGCCCGAGGAAAAAGTTGGCATTTTGCCCAACTTGTGTTTGAACTAAGCTGATTTTGCTCGCAAAAAAGGGTTGGCTTTATGCCCTACTTTTGATCTGAAACCGAGCAAATTTTGCTCGCTATCCACTCGTAGGGACATTGCGTTTCCCCATATCCAAACTGGCTAAATCCATTCAGTGAAAGGTTATTTAAGTTTGTACTGTCTGGGTAGAATTTAGCTCTGCACATCGAGGTACACTTCACATGTGTAAATTTATTTCGTCCATATTCAAGTTACCACTATAGTTATTCAAGCGAAAAAATGAAATTGAAGAAGACAAGATGCATATGGCGACCAAAAAGTGGTTGATTTTCATTCATCAAACAGTTCGGTTACATAAATGGGGATCATAGCCCGATTATAACCAAAAAAAAAAAAAAGAGAAAAAGAGAGAGAGAGAGAGAGAGAGAGAGAGAGAAAATACAAAAGCATCTAATCTATGTTCACAGTATCCTCCTGCTTGGCCAGACCTTCCTCGGTCTCGTTCACCATGGCCTCCTCTTCAACAATGGGGCTCAGATCAGATCTCAGCCCGGCCCCATCACCACCCGGCGAGTCTTCTTCCTCATTGACCGATTGTCGACTCTCATCAGTTGGTAAGAGGAGTGCATCCTCAGCCGCGCTAGCTGGCTATGCTACCTCGATCAATTTCTGCTATACAGATGCAGCGTAGGTCTGCATGTGTAGAGGAATCAAGGCAAGTGGAGGGTTCTTGAAGACGTCAGAGTCGGGGCCATGGCCAAGCTTCTCTACGGCAACTTTCGAGCTGCATTGAAAGAAGATATCTTTCGTTCCCTCCACTTGTCATGCATACACCTTCTCTCCTTCAGCATAGCCGCGATCTTTTACATCGTCAACTTGCTTCTCTAACTCGACTTTATGTGCAGCGCGGAGCTTGCGCAGCTTGGCCAAATATCTGTCCTTCTTGGCCTGCACTACCCTCTGCTACTCTTCGACCTTCACAAGATTTTCGGCCATCTGATCCCGCTCAGCTATCAGTGCCTTGTGCGCGGTCTTCAACTTTTCTAGCTCGGCCGTCTTGGTCTTATTATCAGCAATGGCCTCCGGTAGACTTTGCCGTACAAAGATCATGCGCTCGTAGGCCAAATAGTTCTTTTATGTGACTTGTAACAAAGTAAACATCAGCACATTGAAACCAAGCAATAAGTTGATAGCAGAAGGGCTAGAGGCTCGCTTACTTAGCAGCACTATTGACTTTGCCACCGAGTGGAGGACTTTCAAATCAGACAATTCCTCGAGCTTCTTCATGTCTGCTGGGAGGAGTAAACCCTTGGTCATGTTGAAGCTGAGAGAATAATCTTTGTCAACATAGACAGAGTTAGCCGTGTTCATCGCTCGGCCTTTATATTTCAGCTCAGGCGACCAGACTGGGTGGGGCAGTGGAGCATACTGATTGCTCAGCCAAAGGTTGGTCAGTCTATTCCCCCTGGTTAGCAGAAGACATCTTGGTTGAATCCTCATTGACCAAGAGCTGCTCGGTTTGTGTCCGCCTCAGCCTCTTCTTCAACCGGCCAGCACCTTATTCATTGGCCAGAGCCAGAACCTGGCCAGATTCCTGCAGAGATGGCCGCGATGATTGGCCCACTGTTGTCTCAACTGATGGAGAATCGCTCGGTTCGCTAGTGATCATGGACTTGATAGCTCAGATTTTAGCCATTTCTTGCTCGGCAGTTAAGGGAACAAGTCTGATCAGCGAAAGATTTGGATCCAGCTCTGGAGAGGAAGCATGAAGGAAATCGGTAACCTTGTTTTTCCGCGGTGCCATGTGTCGGTAGCTCGGCTCGTATTCAAGCAATTTATGAGACTCACGCTCTTCGATCGAATGCTGTAGAGCAACTCTGATAGCCTCTTGGTTGGCGTGAGAATAGTCGTCTGCCAAGAGTTTGTAATCTGCAAAAATAATGCAAGTATTAGATCAGCAAAGACAGAGCATATGCAAAATGAAAATCATGTTGAGCTGCTCAACAGCGCTCCCAAAGTTTTTCCATATGTACCAGCTCGGTATGGGTGCTTCGGTGTCTTCATAATGGCCAAACACCCATAAGAATTCATCATCGTTTATCTCTTTATCAGGGTTACCATCTACAAGTTTTGCTCGGCCCTTTCTAACCTTCGAGCACCAGCAAAAGCCCCCTTTATTCTTACTAAGTGTGTATTGGTGGAATATCTCGGCAAGACCAAGATTCAAACCGAGTATCCGATTCAGCGCAGCCATGCCATTTATTATTTTATAGGTGTTGTTGGAGACCTGGGTTGGGCACAACCTAGTTTGCCTCAAAAACTCGCAGACCAGGGGTTGGACCAAGAAACGGAGGCTGCCATCCACTATAGATACCACGGTGAAGGGGCAAGCGTCCAGTTTTTCCCATGGAGTGTCTCCTTTTTTGGCCAACTCTAAGTGGACGTCATCTGGAATGTTGAATTCCTTACGGAACTCAGCCATGGCCACAGGCAAGCTAACCATAAATCGATATTTTCCTATTTATCCCGGTTTTATTTTGTATGACAAACAACTTGGTCAAAATTGGGTGACTCTTGTGATCGTTTGCTCGATCTTTGACCTCACCGACCATGATGTTGAATGTGCCTGGTCAGTTCTAGTTTGTTCTGCATTATTAAAAAATAAGTGCAAGTATTAGCACGGTAGCAAGTGCGCGGCTTTCAAAATACGCCTAGCTTACCTACAATAGTTCCTACTACGCTATAAGCCTTAACTCGGTTGTCATTTTAGCTCGGTCATGGAGCCAAGGACGTTAGGTCGGTTTTGGGCCTTCATCCTAAGTGCTCGATGTACATCTCGGCCATATGCCCCCACCAAGCTCCTTGCGCAGTCACCGCCCCTTGGCAGGACCACAAACTAGTTTTAGCCCAGCTCAATCCTATTTTTTGATCCAAAAGTGGGATTCTACTCAGCTATATCCAGAATCTACGTTGTTCATCCTAAATGTGAAGTTCATACACTGAAGCTAAGAAGAATGAGGGGCACAGTGGCCCCATGGGTGTTTTCGATTCCAGTTTTGCCTAATTTCTACAGATGCCTATCGATTTTACCCCATAAGAGAGGCATCGACGGTATACTATAGACACCCCATTTTTGACTGCCCTTAAGACTTGGGCACTACTCATGGCTTACTTGATGATGTAGGCTATGCTATGCAAATGTTCGATTTCCCAAGCAAGGAGAGAGTTAATTCCTAACCTTACACCTCATTTTGGACCAAAACTATTTTGAAAATATTTCAGGTCTTAAAACCCTCTCTTTCAAAATATTTTGAAAAAGGTTTCTGCGATGTTCCGAGGCTCGCATTTTGTCAAATGTTGCGCTTTTCGGTAAACCGAGCAAGGACAAAGTGGAAAATGAATGAAAGACAGATGAAATCTTTCAAAAATATTTCAAAACACCTTGTTTAGGGGTTTGGATTTGAAGAAAAGAAGAGGAGAGGGGAGAAACCAAGTTAGGGGAAAAGTCAGGCATGGATCGTTAAGAGAGAGACGAGCAGTCCTCGCTAAATCAGGCCTATCCTTTTGAACACTTGGATTTTAGCTATGAGGCCACCACTGTTGGAAATCTTACTTCTGGGGCTTCATTTTTCACTCAAGAATCTTCTAAAGCCGAGTCCGGATGGGGGAGATATGATTAGTTGAAGTTGGGCATCATTCCGGTTGGACCGAAACTGAGCAGTCTTCACTAAAAGAGGGATATCTCTTATCACACTTGGAATTTTGAGGTGAATCTTCCAAATTTGGAAAGAAGACTTCCGGGGCTACAGTTTAGGCTCAAGAATGACCAGAAAAGGAGTCTAGATGAAGGAATTAGGCTTACTTCAAGTCAGGGACCATGACTGATTTTTTCCATCGGCCTCTATGGGACTGCATCAGCCACAATTGGACCTCATCGGCCATAGGCCGGCCAAAAGTGAACCTTATCGGCCACAAATGTTGGCCGATCAGCCAAAAATGTCCAGAAAGTCCAGAATTGGCATATATTTCTCCTCCAGCTGTTGTACACTACATCAAATATTTCCAAATCAGATATTTCGACCAAATGCTCATATATTGCTATATATTGAGCCATATCTCACATTTTGAAGGGTTTGAAAATTTGGGGAGTCTCTCTTTCTGAAAACTCTCTCTCTCTCTACAATTTTGGATAAAAAATCTTTGCCTCTCTCTTGCTTTTTGTGCAAGTAGAGAAATACCTCTCTTTTGCCTAGACATCCTTAATGAAAATGGTCCATCTATGGGTTAAGGTTGCCTGAAGCTTACTTGGAGCCTTGTTTGAGCTCTAAAAGGAGGATTAAAGCTTGGTTTAGTGCCTCTTTTGTGCCTAGTGTGTGCTTTGCTTCAAAGGTATAGAACTTACCCCATTTAAGCTTGTCTTGCACTATTGTTTTGCCATCTTTCTACACTATTTTTGGGGTGGTTTTGAACTGAGAAAATATCTATTTTTCAGTCCTAAAAATGATGGTTTAAGCCTTGTTTGGCTAGGGGGTGTTCTCTCCCTTTTGCTCCTTGGCTTGTATGGCCTTTTGAGCCATCTCTCAAAGCTTTCTAAACAACTTCTCTTTGGCCTTAAACCACTGAAATCCAGTGGATTTTCAGTGGTAGAAATGTTGTTTTGAGGTCCTAAATAGGAGGGGGTGGTCCCCTCTCCTCTTGTCTTGTTTACTTGTGTTGATGGCCCATCAAAAGGGCATGTATTTCTCCTTCTTTGAAGCTTAGTCCAAGCACTTTTTTGTGATTTTTAGGACCTGCCATAACTCTGTTTTAGGCTGGTTTGGTCACCTCTTGCATGCTTTATACACTTGTAGTGTAAAATTGCACACTAGCCTAACATGCATCATGCTTTAGACCATCATTCTAGTGTGATTTTGGCTCAACTCTAGGAAGAGTTTACTCATGTTTTTCCATGATCTAGGTCTAATTTATGTTGTTTTGGTCATGCATGCATTGTTTTGTATAGCCGTGGTTCATTCTAGCTCATTAGCCTTAAGTTTCCAAGCCACTAGCATGCATTGCTTAGACTATTTTCATGATTTGGCATCATTTCATATGTGATTTCAGTCCATGTTTCATGTTCATGTACTCATATTTGTCACTCTTTCCATGCTTTGGAAGGTTGCTTCTTTATGCCTTAAACATGAGTCATTGTGTATGCCTTCATGCCTAAGCTTGCGAGCTATCATTTCAGTGTGTTTTTGGGGTTATTTTGCCATGATATAACTCTTATTTTTGTTGGTGAAGTCATCTCATGCTTGGTCTTGGTAGGTGTAGAATAATCCTCCCTATTGCCCTCACATGATCCATGTTTTAGCCCTTCATGCTAGCTTGTTTTGGCTTTACTCCGTGCATGTTTTAGTCTCATTTTGACATGTTCTAGGATAGTTTTGGGTTGTCTTGGCCATATGCTTCGTGTTTTGTATAGCTATAGTGCAAATGCCTATGCTAGCTTCAAGCTTTGAGCCTTCTAGCATGCCATGATTTTGTTGTTTGAATGATTTGGCATCATTTCATACCTAATTTCAGAGCATATAGTGTGGCTATATTCTTACATTTGTCAGTCATTGAGCACTTTTGAGAGTTGTGCTCTTAGGCCTAGTTGATGGGCCAATGCATGTGCATGCATTGTCTTGCTTATCATGCTATCATTTCAGTCCATTTTAGCCACTGTTTTGGGCATGTATGAGGTCTGTTTGGAGTTGGTTTAGTCAATTGAGCATTGTATTGCATGGTCCTAGTGTAAAGCTCTTCACTAGTTTCAACGCTTAAGTGTTCTAGCATGCTGTGCATGCGATGTTTGCATAGTAGAGTCTTGCATTTCATGTCACTTTAGCACTGAAAATCTGCCATCCTCCTCATTTCTTCACTTCTGATTTGTTTTGAGGATTGGTTAGTCTTGAGTTTGAGTTTAATGCAAGGGATTGAGACTTGTGCTTAAATGGCTTCAACCCTCTTTTGAGGGTTACTCCTAGTCAAAGGCATTGGTCTCTCCCATGCCTTAAACCATTCTCTTTGATAGACCTCTCTCTCATTAGAGGACTCTCATAGTTGGACAAGTTGATTAATAAATGGATTGGTAATGTTAAAATGTGTAAACAAAATCAATCAAGTAAAATGTGCCAAGATAAGCATGTCGCATGTGTGCATTGCATTGTGTTCAACCAGACATTATGTTGAACACAAAGTGAATTGGTCCATTTCATACTTGAAGTGATGAAAATGGGCCAATCCCCTTTTGTCTCCATTGCCTTTGATTATCCATGATAAGGTGATGGTCCAAGTGTCTTGTTTGTCATGCATTTATTGAAATTGTGCAACTTGGCATCTTTGGCCATCATGCATTAAGATGCATGATTGGTGGCTCGAGAGCCGAGAACTACACTCCCTTGAGCTTTAGACATGATAAGGAGTGTGATTGCACACACATTTTCTTGTAAATACACTGCCATGCCTTTGTTAGTGCTCTGTTGCAGCAAAAAGGGGAATTTGCAGGAAGCAGTAGCTGATCGACCATCAGAGCTGCTGACCGACCATCAAAGTCTGCCGATCGGCTATCAAATAGGCCGATAGCCATAAACTCTAGCCAATGGTCACTCCTCTTGGCCGACCACCCCTCAACATGTCCATGAGGTGGATCAAAAGCATCTTGGAAGTTGGCACAATTTTCAGAAGTCTAAAACAGTGCAAACAGAGGCATCATGAGGCACGGTAGTGGATTTCCGAGCGAAGCCGACTGAGCATACATATCCTCCTTGCTTCCCAAGGCCATTTGTTTAAATTGCTTAGCTAAACTAGTCCATTAGCTTAGTTATTTGGTAATTAATTAGTTAAATGTTTAATTAATTAATTTGGTTTGTACTTAATTAGCTTAGATTAGCTAATTGTTCAAATTCATTTGTGTTGTAATAATTAATTAGCTTAGCGTAGCTAGTTAGTTGATTTATTCGGACCCTTCGTCGAGAGGGCACAACTGTTGTAATAAGTATGCGTGTGTGTAATGCATGTCTTCCAACCCCCATTTCTTTCTCTCTTTTACTTATCAGCTTTCGTTGGTTAGTTTAGGACATATTTCAATTAGCATACTTATGCTTTGCATGCGTGCATTCATTTATCTATCTTGTATGCACTGGGCTCAGCGCATCATACAAACTGTATTGTATTTCAATACATTTACTTGAATACGTGTTCAAAGCATGTTACCAAGTGTTGCCTTTCACATGACATCTTAGAATAGCCGAGCCTATCTTTGTTGCATTTTGCATGTGTTGCATTAGGCATTGTTGACATAGCTAGGATTATGCATTGATTACTAATTAGCTTCTTTTTTGGCTCGGAGTACACTGTGAGTGTTTACGCTTTAGCATCCTTGCATGTGTGTAAGTGTTGCCATGATAGCATGCTTGCCATGAGGCTATTTGCTTAACTGATATAACTGCATGAATGCCTGTGGATGAAGACTTCATTGCTTGAATTGGAACAATTCATCAAATGCGAGTTTTAAGCCCACTTGAGAGTGGCAAAATCATGTTTTTCTAAGCCCACTTGAGGGTGGCAAATCCACGACTTAGCCTACTTGCGAGTAGCAACTTCAAACCATTTTAAAAAACAAACATGAGTTGTTTTGTTCCAATCCGCGTGATTGAGTCTATACTTGTATGTTGTGCGCATCAAATGGTAAGCTAGTTAAATAAACGGAATAAGAACACATATATTTTCAAAAACAACATATCATGCTTACTAGAGGCCGATCTTTGATCGGGCGAGCGGGGGTGCTCATTTCAGGACCTTCCCCTCTCGTACCCAAGTTCCCGAGCCGAGGCAACTTTGGTGATGACAGACATGTGGCCTTAGGCATGAGTCAGGGTTTCCTAAATTTCCCAAAACAAAATATTTAGGTGGCGACTCTGAAATATGGCAAAGCAGTCCATGTTTGGCGCTTTTTGATTAAAATCAATTTTCCAAAACGATTTGCCAGATTTGGACTATTTGTTGATTTATCAGTCTTACATTGCACTTTGTGAGATTAGATTCAGAACCATGACACGAGTCTGAACTGTAGTAGCTAGGAACAACGATTCGCGCCCTCGCACGCGGAGCGGAGTTCTCGGGCGGTCTATAACAGTCCCAAATGAAGAGAAAAATGAAAAAAAAAAAACTGAAGAACATGAAGAACAACAATGGAAAAGAGTTAAAAGCAAGAAAAACTTATGGATTTGGGTGCCAAATCGAGTTCCAATCGACCTTGACCTCCGCTGCGATATTCGTTAAGACGGAAAACACTGGAAATGGTGCAAGCGACAACGACGATAGCGACGACGATGGCAGCGACAGTAGAAGCTCAAGGGTTTAGGGTTTTGCATAGAGAAGATGAACAGGGATGAGGGGGCTGACCTTTCATGTATATATGAATGATGGTGAAAGGGCACCAACTTTTCGAATTTCGGAGGAAGTGGGACAACTGTAAGGCTGCACGAAACCAATCAGAGAAGGCCACATGGCATTGAAGTGATAGGTTATCAGTACGGCCGATTGATTGATGATAAGACAACCGGCACAAGTCTCGATGACCGACCAAAACAGACAGCTCAGTTGGATATAGTAATCTCAATCACGTTCATTCAAATGAGATTAAGGGGCAATTGAGAAGGAGATTTGTGCCGAACAATGGGCCGTGAAATAAGAACTTGGGGCCTGTAGACACCCCATTTTTTACCGCCCTTAAGACTTGGGCGCTACTGATGGTTTACTTGGTGGTGAAAGATGTACAGAGCAAAAGTTCGATTTCTTCAGCAAAAGGAGAGTCAAATCCCAACCTCACACCCCATTTTGGACCAAAGCTATTTTTAATGGTTTTTAGACCTTAAAACCCTCTCTTTCAAAATATTTTTGAAATAAAGTTCCTACGATGTTCCGAGGCTCGCATTTTGTCAAATGTTGCGCTTTTCGGTAAACCGAGCAAGGACAAAGTGGAAATGAATGACAGAAAGGTGAAATCTCTGAAAAATCTTTCAAAACACCTTTCTTAGGGGTTTGGAGTTGAAGAAAAGAGGAGAAGAGGGAAGAAACCTAGTTGAGGAAGAAGTTGGGCATGAACAGTTAAGAGAGAGAGTCGAGCAGCCCTCGCTAAATCAGGCCTATCCTTTTGAACACTTGGATTTCAGCTATGAGGCCACCACCATTGGAAATCTTACTTCCGGGGCTTCATTTTTCACTTAAGAATCTCCTAAAGCTGAGTCCGGATGGGGGAGATATGATTGGCTGAAGTTGGGCATCATTCCGATTGGATCGAAACTGAGCAACCTTCACTAAAAGAGGGATATCTCTTAGCACACATGGAATTTTGATGTGAGTCTTGCATAATTGGAAAGAAGACTTCCAGGGCTACAGTTTAGGCTCAAGAATAACCTGAAAAGGAGTCCAGATGAGGGAGTTAGGCTTTCTTCAAGTCAGGGATTAGGATTGATTTTTGCCATCGGCCTCTATGGAAGTGCATCGGCCACAATTTGACCTCATCGGCCATAGGTCGGCCAAAAGTGAACCTTATCAGCCACAAATGTTGGTCGATCGGCCATAAATGTCCAGAAAGCCCAGAGTTGGCAGATATTTCTCCTCCAGCTGTTTCTAGCTTGTGCCACCTGTCCCAAATTAGATATTTCGACCAAACTTCATATTTTGCTATATAATGAAGCCTTATATCTCATATTCAAGGGTTAGAACATGGGAGGATAGATTAGAACAATTTTGGCAAAAGATTTGGGAGCCTCTCTCTCTAGAAACTCTCTCTAGATTTCACTCTCTCTAAGGATTTTGTGCTTGAAGGCTTGCATACATCCATCTTCAACCTATCAACCCTTAAGAAGACTTGATCACCATTGGGTTGAGGTCCCTTGGAACTTGTTTTGGGCTGCTAAAGCTTGGTTTTAACTCATAAATCTTGTTGTTTTGCTATTTGGCTTCAAGGGTAAGCACTTGTCCCTCTAAAACTTTGTTTTGCATGCTTGTTTTACCACCTTTGCAAACTGTTTTTGGCTTGGTTTTGAACTAAAGAAAACTCTATTTTTCAGTCCTAAAAATGATGGTTTAGGCCTATTTTGTGTTAGGGGGTTGTCTCTCCCTTTTGTTCCTTAGCTTGTATAGCTTTTGAGCCATCTTCTAAGGCCTTTCAAAACAACTTTTTGTAGCCTTTTAACCACTGAAATCTAGAGGATTTTCAGTGGTAAAAATCCTATTTTGAGGGCCCAAATAGGAGGGGGTGGTCCCCTCTCCTCTTGTCTTGTTTGCTAGTGTTGATGGCCAACCAAATGAGCATGTGTTTTTACTTCTTTGTGGCTTTGTTTAGGCTCATTTTTGTGACTTATTAGACCTGCCATAACTCTTTTTTTGGCTATATTGGTCACCTCTTGCATGCTTATTGCACTTGTAGTGTAAATCCTCTTTGCTAGTCTTGTTAGCTTTACAAAGTAGCATGCTCTTGTGGTTTGAATTAGCTTAGTTCAAGCATCTTTTTGGTATTATTTTGGCATGTTACAACTCTGATTTTGATTGGTGGACTCACCTCTTGCATGCTTTATACACTTGTAGTGTAATCCATGCTTACTAGTCTAACATGCTTGATGTTTTGGCCAATCATGCTAGTTTATTTTGGCTATACTCCATACATGTTTTAGCATTATTTTGGACTGTTTTAGGACTGTTTTGGGCTGCCTTGGTCATATGACTCACGTTTTGTATAGCTATAGTGCAAATGCCTTGACGAGTCTTGAGTTTTGAGGCCCGTACCATGCTATAATTGTGATGTTTGCATGCTTCGGCATCATTTGGAATGTAATTTCAAAGCTTTTTTATTTGCTAAACTCTCATGTTTATCACTCTTTAATTGTGTTTAAGAGTTGAGCATTATGCCTTGTGTGTGAGCCAATACATGAGCTTATTTTTCTTGCCATCTATGCTACGAGTCTAGCATGTTTTTGCCACTATTTTGACCTTCCTTAGACCTATTTTGAATGGTTAGGGTCATTTGAGCATTGCTTAACATGGTTATAGTGTAAAGGGGCTTGACTAGTTTTGAGTTTTGGGGCCTTTAACATATTGTGCATGTGATGATTGCATGGTATGGCACCATTTGACATGTAATTTCAGTGCATGTAATGTAGTTACACTCTCACATACTTCACTACTTCATTGCTTTTGAGGGTTGTGTATTATGCATTGCTTATAGGCCAACATGTGTGCATGCTTCTGTTGCTTTTTGAGCTTCCATTTCAGCACGTTTAGGCCACTATTTTGGCATGTTTAACCTCTGTCCGGGGTTGGTTTGGTCATTTAGGCTTAGTATTGTATGCCTATGGTGCTATGCTCTTTGCTAGTTTCAATGCTTTCGACTCCGAGTATGCGTTACATGCATCATTTTCGTGTTTTGATGTCATTTAGCATACTATTTCAGTGCTGGAATATATATCATTGCATCCCATTCTTCATTTGTCATATCACTTTCAAAGAAGTTTTAAGCCCTTCGTTGGTTTGAGCACGAGATCGAGGCGTTCATGCCTAATGGTTTTAGGCTTCTCTTGAGGGTTTCTACTAACCAACGGCATGATGCTTCTTTCATGTTCAAGATGCTTGTGGCTTAGTCTGTCTTTCCATTTAGAGGACTTCTCACTTTTGGACTTAACCGGTTAAAGGATTAATTGGTAATCTAAAATGAGCAAACAAATTGAATTGAAGTAAAACATGCCAAGATAACATGTTTGTGTTGCATTGCATGTGTTTGGATCGGACATTAATCCAAACACGAGAAACGAGGGACGTTTCATACTCAAAGTGATGAAACGTGCCTTGTTTCTTAGTCACTGACACCCTTGATCATGCATGATAGGGTGGAGGCTCATCGAGTCTATTTATGCATTCATTGACTTGTGCAAGCTTGACTCTTTGGCCATCATGCATTGAGATGTGTGATTGATGGCTCGAGAGCCGAGCACTACACTCCTTTGAGCTTGAGACATGATAAGGAGTGTGGTTGCACACATATTCTCTTGCAAATACACTGCCATACCTCTGTTTGTGCTCTGTTGCAGCAAAAAAAGAAATTGTAGGAAGCAATGGCCGACCAGCCATCATAGCTGCCGACCGGCCACCAAGACTGCCGATCGACTATCAAAATTGGCCGATGGCCATCCCTCTTGGCCGACCAGCCCTCAGCATATTCCTAAGGTGAATCAGAAGTACCTTGGAAGTTGGCACAATTTTCAGAAGTCCAGAAGTGTGCAAACAAAGGCATCATGAGGCACAGTAGTAGATTTCCGAGCGAAGCTGACTGAGCATGCATATCCTCCTTGCTTCCCGAGGCCATCTGTTTAAATTGCTTAGCTAAACTAATTCATTAGCTTAGTTATTTTGTAATTAATTAATTAAGTGTTTAATTAATTAAATCGGTTTATACTTAATTAGCTTAGATTAGCTAGTTGATTCAAATTCAATTTGTATTGTGTAATAATTAGTCTAATTAAATTATTAGATTAGTTAAGTAGCTTAGCTTAGAATAGCTTAGCTTTTATTCGGACCCTCCGTCGAGAGGGCGAATTTCGTAATAAGCGTGCGTGTGTGCGATGCATGTCTTCCAACCCCCATTTCTTTCTCCCTTTTACTTACCTGCTTTCAGTGGTTAGTTTTAGGCATGTTTCAATTAGCATCCTTATGCTTGCATACGTGCATCCATTCATCTGTCTTGCATGCACCGGGCTCGGCGCATCATACAAACTGCATTGTATTTCAATACCGATTTGAATACATGTTATCAAGTTGCATTTCATATGCCATCTTGGAATAGCCGAGCCTATCTTAGCTGCATTTTGCATGTGTTGCATTAGGCATTGTTGACATAGCTAGGATCATGCATTGATTACTAACTAGCTTCTTATTTTGGCTCGGAGTACTAGGTAAGCTTTTACGCTTTAGCATACTGCATGTGTGTTAGTGGTTGCCATGTATAGCATGCATGCCCTGAGGCTATTTGCTTAATTGATTAACTGTATGAATGCCTATGGATGAAGGTTGGATTGCTTGAATTGGAACAATTCATCAAAATGCGAGTTTTAAGCCCACTTGAGAGTGGCAAATCATGTTTTTCTAAGCCCACTTGAGGATGGCAAATCCACGTCTTAGCCTACTTGCAAGTAGTAACTTCAAAACCATTTTCGAAAAAACAAACATAAGATGTTTAGTTCCAACTTAGGCGATCTAGTCTATACTTGTATGTTGTGTGCATCACATAGTAAAGCTAGCTAATAAACCGGAATAAGAACACATGTATTTTCAAAAACAACATATCATGTTAGTAAAGGCCGATCCTTTGATCAGGCGAGCGGGGGTGCTCATTACATGACCTTCCCCTCTCGTACCCAAGTTCCCGAGCCGAGGCAACTTTAGTGATGACGGACATGTGGCCTTAGGCACGAGTCGGGGTTTCCTAAGTTTCCCAAAAAACAAAACATTTAGGTGGCGACTCTATATCTGGCAAAGCAGTCCATGTTTGGTACTTCTTTATTAAAATCAGTTTTCCAAAACGATTTGCCAGATTTGGACTCTTTGGTGATTTATCGGTCTTGCATTGCACTTTGCGAGATTAGATTCAGAACCGTGACATGAGTCCGAACTGTAGTAGCTAATGAACTAATGATTAGCGCTTTCGCGTGCGGAGCGGACGTTCGGGCAGTCTACAGGGCCCGTTGTGAGGCCGAATTGGATCCACACTGAATATGTTGCACCTCCAGATTAGGATTGTCTAGGATGTATTGGGCCGAGCTAAGACTTCATAGAACACGATGTCGGACCGAGTCTAACCCACGTGGATTATGGTGTTGGGCCAGGCCAGGCCGAACATGCTTGAGGCGAGGGCCGAGCTGTGGATAGCTCGTACTGGAGTTGTGAAGACAGATGGTCCACGAGACCGTGGTGCGTAGCCAACATGCCGAATAGCGTGCCCGACTTCAGTCGGCACTGGTAGGTCAATTTGGTCCAATTTGACATTAAGCAATCCAACATGATGTTTATGTTTTACCAAGTAATAGCTTGGTTTCAACATTCCACATAGACCAGTGACGAGACGAGGGGAATCCACTCCTGGTATGCATCAATATCGTTTGGCGGTGCGGCAAACACCGTTTGGCGGTTTTAGTCTCTACACGTGTAAGAAAGGTAGAGGGGAGCACAACCGCCTGTCTAGGAAGGACAATAGGGGTAGTGCGCCCACAATCTTTGTGGCTGCATGGCCAGCCTTGAAAATTAGGAAGGGGCATACGTTGGAGGTAAGCAACCTAAAACAATCAAAAACTCTCTCTCTCTCTCTCTCTCTAGAGTGCTCTGCCTTCTCTCTTATCCTAGAAAGCTAACTTGACTGTCGAAGGGATTTTCCAGCAAATCCACCCACTAGGTAGCTCATCTTTGTTTTGTTCACAGTGCGACGGAGTCCTAACGGAATGAGATGAGCTTGGTAGCAAGGAGGCATGGAGCGAGGCAAATATTTCTACCCCGCACAGATGTGACTCCAATTGGACTGGGATTCTTTTTTCCAGTGATAAGTATTGTCCGGAAGATCTTCAAGGTAAACACAATGGTGAGAGTGGTGACACAATTGCATCAGTGATTGATCAAGATCAAACTTGTTCACTAGACACTACATTGAAGGAAATCTAGTCCAATGGTGGTAGAAGAACATTCCTAGATGGGTTTGGATGCAAAAATTCGACTTGTAACTTTGCTAGTCGATTTTCTTGCTTTAGGACAATCACTTCCTTGGCTCCAATTGCTCAGGTTGGCATTTCATCTGACTCCTTGTCTGAAAAACTTGCTTCTAACTATTTTTCTAGGTTTGTTGAAGACCACGTATTGAGCTAACTTGGTCTTTTGATTGAAGGAAAAGTTCTTAGTTTAATCACTACAAGAATTTACACAATTGGCGACCACTTTTGCCGACCAAAAAAATTTTGGTCGCAAAAAAATGACATTTGGCAACCAAATATTAATTAGTCGCGAATGATCAATATTTTTGGCGACCAAATATGAGTTGGTCGCAGAAGGTCACATTTTGGCGACCAAAAATGAGTTAGTCGCAGAAATTGGTATGTTTTTCGCGACCAACTACAAATTTCGTCGCGGAAGGTTACATTTTGGCGACCAACAAAATTTAGTCGCCAAATTTGTACTTTTAGCAACTAATATTTTAGTCGCTGTTGATTGGAATTTAGCGACTAAAAAAATTTGTTGGCGAAGGTACCCTTTTTGCGACTAATATGGTGTTTTGGTCTCCAAAAGTGTTTGGGAGGGAAATTTGAAATAGGGAGGGGGGAAATGAAATTTTTTGGCGACAAAAAAAATTTGGTCGCCAAAGTAAAAAACGACGTCGTTTTGTACCTGGAAAACAAAAAAAAAATTAAACAAAGGCCCTGATCTCCTCTGTGTAGTATGTTCATCCGCCCTCTCCCTCTCTCTGTGTTCTCTCTCTCAATCGGTGCCCACTCTCTCTAGCTCACCCAAATCCCTTACCACCATTGCTCACGTCCGTCGCACATCGCCATCGCCATCGCCCTCTGTTTGTAGGAGCGGGTCTGGTCTGGTCTGGTCCGGTCCTCTACACCCCGCGGTCTATATTCTCTCTCTTTTTTCTCATTTTGTATATTCCGAAAACCAGGGCAATGTGTTTTTCTCTCTCTCTCTCTAGAAGCGAGACAGAGAGAGAGAGCCCAGGGCAAGGGATCGGAATCTCGCCGGGAGAAAGCCGTACCTAGCCGGAAACTCAATGAAATCCGGCAGGAGGCTTGTCACGCCCCAAACCCGCCCCTAAAAGTTTGGGCATGACCTATTCATAAATAGACATAAAACCTGATATGTAAACCATATGGGGCCTTATTGGAAGCATAAATTAGTAATAAAATATAGATACAAACATATTCCATTGAGCTATATACCATGCCAGGATCTCATATAACATAAACATCAACATAAGCGAATAAAATTTAAAACTATCTCCTCGGATGTCGGTTATAACCACATATATTTACAGTCCCAGTCGGAAGATTGGGCATAACCAAAAAGAACATGTAAGTAACATACAACATCCTGGAGTGGCACTCAAAAGTAAACCAACATCTTGACAGGTCCACAAAATAAAGATTTGGTATGGTGCCTGGGTATGTAAAGGTTGACAAGAGACAGCGGCATCATGAGCTAGGGCTGACCGCTTGATTGGTGACCTACAGAAACAGACATAATGGAGAGTAAGCCAAGCTCAGTGAATAGTAATACGTAAATGAACCGATATTGAATTCCAATATACCACACATCAATACATTAGTCTGATTCTGTACATAATGACTTTAGGCCCGTTCTTGTAACATAACTTGGTGGCTATAAGCCCTTGCAAATGGTGGCACAAGGCCCTTGGAAATGTGGCATAAAGCCCTTGATAACATGTTGGCACTACGGCCCTTGAAACTTGTTGGCATTAAAGCCCTTGAAAACGGCACTAGGCCCTTGTAAACATGTTGGCACTACGGCCCTTGATAATGGCACTACGGCCCTTGAAAACATGTGGCGTTAAGCCCTTGCAAATTCTTTTTCTTTACATACTTTAACATGGACATTAACATTAACATTATCAAACTTTAAACATTAACTTTAGTACATTACATGCTTGGGTACATTACATGCTTGGGACATAAACATAATTGTCTTGATACATTAACATAATTGCATAACATTTACAGAGGTACTACTACTCACAGCGTTGAGGTGGCGTGTTGCTTCCGCCTGGAGTGTGCCCTGCACACAATCAATGCACATTAGTCCCCTTTTTCCTTTCTTAAATCATTTTCTGAGTCTATACACTTCACATACATTTATAATCACTGTAAAATGATCAGAAAAATATTCTAAAAATACCAGAGAAACAAGCCTGCAAAACTGAACAACATTGTTTTCCAGCCCAGGCCGCACGTGCGGCCAGACCCACCGCTCGAGCGGTCATGCACCGCACGTGCGGTCATACCCCTCCGCTCGAGCGGCCGTAGACAGTAGCCATCTCCAAGTTTTTCTTCTTCCTCCGCTCGAGCGCCCAAGTGCTCCGCTCGAGCGGCCATGGCCCTGTTTTGGGGCAGCTCGGTTTTAATGCAATTTTAAGCATCCATACTTCATTTTTCTTGCAATTCATTATGAAATTCATGCAATATGTGAACCTAACTTCACTATATCATGGAGTACCACTTGATTTTCATAAAGTAAACATGATTCAAAGCTTGAGCAAATCATAATTCTTCCAAAGTTCATCCTTTATGTTAACTTCCTTTTTGTCATGAAACACAACACATTATACCATGGCATAAAACCAAAGATTGAAGTATAAATATTTGAACATCATAAAATATACATGAGTAGAAGCTTAACAAACCCTCTAAATTCTATCTTTACCTCAAGTTCTTCAAGTTTATTAAAACATCACATCTTATATAAATATGTTTCCATGAGTTTAACATGAGAAACAAAGAGTGAGGCATAACTTCATGGCAAAACAAACAAGTGATGATGATCTTCTTTAACCAAACATGAATCATGAACAATTCTTTCTTAAAGCCCTAAATCATCAAACACAAAACATAAACAACCCTTCTTCCCAATTAGAAGAATAATTCTCATATACACTAAATTTGACATACCTTAAGCTTTATAAATGGCAAGGATCCCCTAATTTAATCCCAATTCTTCTCCTTGTTGAACCCTACCTTTGTTCCCTTTTCTCTTCTTAGCAACCCTTCTCTCTAAAGATGTCTCACGTTTTTTTTGATCAAGCTCATAAGACTTAAGGATATAAATTCATAGTTAATGTCATATAAGACGAAAATGGATCGTTTAATCATTCCAAAATTAAAATTTCACGAACATACTTAATATTACCTAAAAATTATGCTGATCATAAATACGTGATCAATTTCAGATAATTAAGTCGTTAAGGCGTCCAATTTCTAATTCAAACGTTTTAGTGGTAATAGATAATTTTCTTAAGAAATAGATAAGCATTTATAAACATGGATTTTACTTGCTTAATCATAATTTTTCATGGACTTTTACAATAAGCATGTAAAAGCATAAACCAAGGACTAAAATTATATCTGAAATCAGGTGTGAGGGTCGGGTTATTACACTCTCCCCCCCTTAAATAAGTTTGGTCCTCCAAACTTGGGTTACCTTAGGGTTGAAACAGGTGTGGGTACTGGTGTTGCATGTCCTCTTCTTTTTCCCAAGTCGCATCAGTTCCATAATGTTCTTGCCACTCAACTTTTACCATTGGAATCCCACGGTTTCGTAGTTGTTTTACTTGCCGGTCCAAAATGCGGATTGGTTTCTCTTCGTAAATTAATTTGTCATTCAGCTCAATTTGGTGGTAATCAATGACATGTGACGGATCTGGAAGGTATCCACGAAGCATAGAGACATGAAACACGTTATGCACTTGACTCATATGTGGCGGCAGGGCAACTCGGTAAGCTATTGGACCCACTCTTTCTAAAATTTGAAAAGGACCGACATATCGGGGTGTCAACTTACCCTTCTTTCCGAATCTCGGGTGCCCTTTTATCAGAGTAACTTTCACAAAAACATGACTACCAATTTCAAATTCCAAATCCCTTCGTCGATTGTCCGCATAACTCTTCTGTCTACTTTGAGCAGTTTTCAATCTTTCCCGAATAACTTGAACTTTTTCAGTTGTCAACTGAACAATTTCAGGCCCTAGCAAGGATTTATCTCCAACTTCCGCCCAACACACAGGAGAACGGCATGGTCTTCCATACAAAGCTTCATAAGGTGCCATGTCTATACTCGAATGGTGGCTATTATTATACGCAAATTCTACCAACGGTAAATGGGTTTCCCAACTTCCTTGAAAATCTAGTACACACATCCGGAGCATATCCTCCAGAGTTTGTATCGTCCTCTCGGATTGACCGTCGGTCTGAGGGTGGAAAGCCGTGCTGAACTTTAACTCTGTACCCATTGCTTCTTGCAAACTTTGCCAGAATCTGGAGACAAACTTAGGATCCCTATCTGATACAATTGATACCGGAACACCATGAAGCCTCACAATTTCATTCACATAAATTTCCGCCAATTTGTCTGCATTATACTGAGTTTTTACTGGTAGGAAATGGGCGGACTTAGTTAATCGGTCCACGATGATCCAAATCGAATTCATACCTCGAGGAGTCCGTGGTAACCCCACAACAAAATCCATGGTCAGATGTTCCCATTTCCATTCTGGGATGGGAAGAGGTTGTAACAACCCAGCAGGTCTTTGATGCTCCGCTTTTACTTGCTGGCATTGGAAACACTTAGAGACAAATCCTGCGATCTCCTTCTTCATACTTGGCCACCAAAAATTCTGTTTCAAATTTCGGTACATTTTGGTACTTCCTGGATGCATTGAGAACCTTGAGGTATGAGCGTCTTCCATCAATTTTTGTTTAAGACTCAACACATTAGGAACACATACTCGGTTTTGAAATTTGAGCACCGAACCCACTATACTGAATCCCGGTTTTGGTTTTGTTTCTAACTCATCATGTATCTTCCTCAAAGTTCCATCTTCCATTTGGTGCGCTTTAATCTCTTCAAGTAAGGTTGGTTGGGCCATCACTGCTGCCATTAAAGCTTGTTGGCTATGTAGCACCAAGTCTATTTCCATTTTATCCAATTCAACTGCTAACTCCTTTTGTCTTGGAACCAAACTTGCCAAAGTCCCCATACTTTTCCGACTGAGTGCATCTGCAATTGTGTTGGCTTTACCAGGATGGTAATGAATCTGCAAATCATAATCTTTCAGGAGTTCCAACCACCGTCGTTGCCGCATATTCAACTCTTTTTGAGTAAAAAGGTACTTGAGGCTCTTATGATCCGTATATACTTCGCAAGTAGTGCCATACAAATAGTGTCTCCATATCTTCAAAGCAAAAACTACTGCTGCCAGCTCAAGATCATGCGTGGGATAATTTTTCTCGTGGGGTTTCAACTGCCGAGAAGCATAAGCGATGACTTTCCCATTTTGCATTAGTACACAACCAAGCCCCTTGGACGAAGCATCACTGTAGATTACAAATCCTTCTGTACCGGAGGGTAAGGCCAAAACTGGTGCTGTGGTCAACCTTGTCTTCAATTCTTGGAAAGCAGATTCCCGCTCTTCTGACCATTTGAATGCAACCCCCTTTCGAGTCAGTTGTGTCAGTGGCACAGCAATTTTTGAAAAATCTTGAACAAATCTCCTGTAATAGCCAGCTAACCCCATGAAACTACGCACCTCAGTCACACTAGTAGGAGTTGGCCATTTCACAATTGCCTCAATCTTGTGTGGGTCAACGGAAACTCCCTCCTTGGTAATAACATGTCCCAGAAATGCCACCTCCCGTAGCCAAAACTCACATTTCTTCAACTTTGCATACAATTTCTTCTCCCGGAGGATTTGAAGGATCAAGCGAAGATGTTTCTCATGAGCTTCCACATTCTTTGAATAGATGAGAATATCATCAATAAAGACCACCACAAATTCATCCAAATAAGGTTTGAAAACACGGTTCATCAAATCCTTAAAAGCTGCTGGTGCATTCGTAACTCCGAAGGGCATAACCAAAAATTCATAATGGCCGTACCGTGTTCTAAAAGCTGTTTTCTCGACATCCTCAGCCTTAACCTTTAGTTGATGATATCCAGACCGTAGATCAATCTTGGAAAAGACTTGTGCCCCCTGAAGCTGATCAAATAGGTCATCGATTCTTGGCAATGGATACTTATTCTTGATTGTGACCTTATTAAGCTCCCTATAATCAATACAAAGCCGGAGTGTTCCATCCTTCTTCTTCACAAACAGAACTGGTGCACCCCACGGAGACACACTCGGACGGATGAATCCCTTGTCCAATAAATCTTGTAATTGCATCTTCAATTCCTTCATTTCAACTGGCGACATTCTGTACGGAGTTTTAGAAATGGGCTGAGTTCCCGGTACCACTTCAATTGTAAATTCAATTTCCCGGTCTATCAATTGCCCTGGTAACTCTTCTGGAAAAACGTCTGGAAATTCACAAACAACTGGAATGCGGTCGGTACTCCCATTCACCACTTGCCCCTCTAAGATACTGCATAGATACCCCTGACATCCTTTCTGAATTAATTTACAAGCCTTCGCCGCAGAAATTAAGTAAGGTGGAGAAGTCACTTCTTGCCCCTGAATCATAGACTCCGATTGACCCGGAGGATGGAAACTGATCTGTTTAGTCAAACAATTTATAGTTGCGCCATGTTCACTCAACCAGTCCATTCCCAGTACAATATCAAAACAGGTCATATCAAGTGGTAACAGATTGGCATATACCCGGAGATCCCCAAGATTAAGTTCACAACCAAAATAAACAGTAGAACAAAACATAGCATCCCCCAAGGGTGAAGACACACACAACACATAAGACAGTTCTTCCTCAATTTTATCTAAGTTTGGTGCAAATAATTTCGATACGAAGGAATGAGTAGAGCCAGAATCAAATAAGACAGAAGCAGAATGATCATGAACCATGAATATACCTGACACCACTGATGCTGCATTTTGCACATCACCTGGAACCAACGCAAATACCCTGCCTTGCCTCGCAGTGTCTTTGTTGTTGTTGTTAGGTTTGACCGGTGCCTTGGTGTTCGTAGTTGGTGCCGACCCCACTGAACTAGTAGCAGCCCTATTGCCATTTCGTTGATTCCTTTGTGGGCAGTCCCTTATTAAATGACCCGTCTTGCCACACTGATAACAGGCTCCAGACTTCCATTGGCACGTCCCACGATGCCTCTTTCCACACTCCGAACAAACAGGAATTGTTCCTTGACTAGGGGCAGAAGTAGTTGAAGTCCCTGAATTTTGTTTCTTGTTCGGTGGCATACTTGACCCCTTTGACCATTGACCACTCTGCCTTTTTCCTTTCCATTCGGAAATCCTATTCTGGGCAGCAAGGTTTCCTTCAGCTATAACAGCCCTCTCCAACACATCAACATAAGTAGGTAGCTTCAACATATTGACTCGGTCCAGAATTGCTCCCCGTAATCCTCCTTCAAACTTCCGTGCCTTCTTATAGTCCGTGTCCACCATATGCGGTGCAAACCGGGCTAGCTCCGCAAATTGGGCTTCATATTCAGCAACAGTCTTATTCCCTTGCCTAAGAGTTTCAAATTCAGTCACCTTTTTATCCCGCATGCTTTGAGGAAAGTATTTGTCATAAAACAGCTCCAGAAATCTGACCCACGTTAACCCTGGATGGATTGTTCGCGTAAGCATCCACCACCTCCGTGCCTCGTCCTCAAGAGTGAAGGCAGCTAATTGCACCTTTTGAGCTTCAGTGCAAGGAAAGACTTCAAATAACTTCTCTATGCCCAACACCCAGGCCTCAGCTTTCATCGGTTCTATTCCTCCTTTAAATGTTGGCGGCTTCATCTTTTTAAACTCCTTGGTAAGGGTAATAGTCCGGTCTTCAGCCTGAAAATCTGGTGCTACTAGTGGAGGTGCTGGTGGTGGTGGCGGTTGCTCTTGAGGTTGTGGCCGTGGCTGCTGTTGTTGCCGTAAAGTCTCTGCCATTTCCATAATCATCCTCTCCATCCTATCCAACCGGGCTGCCGTAGTATCTTCTTGCTCTTCTTCCCTTGTCCCCTCCATGACCTACATAAGAATCATGTATAGAGCATACACATAATTCAAATAGTTAGCATTAACAGAGTACTCTTACTGTTGCTATCGTACTTGTCTTATACTGTTAGGATGTCATGCATAATGCCTAAAGCTTTTCTAGACACCCTAAAGCTCAATGGATCCGTGTGTGAGATAGCAACTCGTGCTCTGATACCACTTGTCACGCCCCAAACCCGCCCCTAAAAGTTTGGGCATGACCTATTCATAAATAGACATAAAACCTGATATGTAAACCATATGGGGCCTTATTGGAAGCATAAATTAGTAATAAAATATAGATACAAACATATTCCATTGAGCTATATACCATGCCAGGATCTCATATAACATAAACATCAACATAAGCGAATAAAATTTAAAACTATCTCCTCGGATGTCGGTTATAACCACATATATTTACAGTCCCAGTCGGAAGATTGGGCATAACCAAAAAGAACATGTAAGTAACATACAACATCCTGGAGTGGCACTCAAAAGTAAACCAACATCTTGACAGGTCCACAAAATAAAGATTTGGTATGGTGCCTGGGTATGTAAAGGTTGACAAGAGACAGCGGCATCATGAGCTAGGGCTGACCGCTTGATTGGTGACCTACAGAAACAGACATAATGGAGAGTAAGCCAAGCTCAGTGAATAGTAATACGTAAATGAACCGATATTGAATTCCAATATACCACACATCAATACATTAGTCTGATTCTGTACATAATGACTTTAGGCCCGTTCTTGTAACATAACTTGGTGGCTATAAGCCCTTGCAAATGGTGGCACAAGGCCCTTGGAAATGTGGCATAAAGCCCTTGATAACATGTTGGCACTACGGCCCTTGAAACTTGTTGGCATTAAAGCCCTTGAAAACGGCACTAGGCCCTTGTAAACATGTTGGCACTACGGCCCTTGATAATGGCACTACGGCCCTTGAAAACATGTGGCGTTAAGCCCTTGCAAATTCTTTTTCTTTACATACTTTAACATGGACATTAACATTAACATTATCAAACTTTAAACATTAACTTTAGTACATTACATGCTTGGGTACATTACATGCTTGGGACATAAACATAATTGTCTTGATACATTAACATAATTGCATAACATTTACAGAGGTACTACTACTCACAGCGTTGAGGTGGCGTGTTGCTTCCGCCTGGAGTGTGCCCTGCACACAATCAATGCACATTAGTCCCCTTTTTCCTTTCTTAAATCATTTTCTGAGTCTATACACTTCACATACATTTATAATCACTGTAAAATGATCAGAAAAATATTCTAAAAATACCAGAGAAACAAGCCTGCAAAACTGAACAACATTGTTTTCCAGCCCAGGCCGCACGTGCGGCCAGACCCACCGCTCGAGCGGTCATGCACCGCACGTGCGGTCATATCCCTCCGCTCAAGCGGCCGTAGACAGTAGCCATCTCCAAGTTTTTCTTCTTCCTCCGCTCGAGCGCCCAAGTGCTCCGCTCGAGCGGCCATGGCCCTGTTTTGGGGCAGCTCGGTTTTAATGCAATTTTAAGCATCCATACTTCATTTTTCTTGCAATTCATTATGAAATTCATGCAATATGTGAACCTAACTTCACTATATCATGGAGTACCACTTGATTTTCATAAAGTAAACATGATTCAAAGCTTGAGCAAATCATAATTCTTCCAAAGTTCATCCTTTATGTTAACTTCCTTTTTGTCATGAAACACAACACATTATACCATGGCATAAAACCAAAGATTGAAGTATAAATATTTAAACATCATAAAATATACATGAGTAGAAGCTTAACAAACCCTCTAAATTCTATCTTTACCTCAAGTTCTTCAAGTTTATTAAAACATCACATCTTATATAAATATGTTTCCATGAGTTTAACATGAGAAACAAAGAGTGAGGCATAACTTCATGGCAAAACAAACAAGTGATGATGATCTTCTTTAACCAAAAATGAATCATGAACAATTCTTTCTTAAAGCCCTAAATCATCAAACACAAAACATAAACAACCCTTCTTCCCAATTAGAAGAATAATTCTCATATACACTAAATTTGACATACCTTAAGCTTTATAAATGGCAAGGATCCCCTAATTTAATCCCAATTCTTCTCCTTGTTGAACCCTACCTTTGTTCCCTTTTCTCTTCTTAGCAACCCTTCTCTCTAAAGATGTCTCACGTTTTTTTTGATCAAGCTCATAAGACTTAAGGATATAAATTCATAGTTAATGTCATATAAGACGAAAATGGATCGTTTAATCATTCCAAAATTAAAATTTCACGAACATACTTAATATTACCTAAAAATTATGCTGATCATAAATACGTGATCAATTTCAGATAATTAAGTCGTTAAGGCGTCCAATTTCTAATTCAAACGTTTTAGTGGTAATAGATAATTTTCTTAAGAAATAGATAAGCATTTATAAACATGGATTTTACTTGCTTAATCATAATTTTTCATGGACTTTTACAATAAGCATGTAAAAGCATAAACCAAGGACTAAAATTATATCTGAAATCAGGTGTGAGGGTCGGGTTATTACAAGGCTCTGAATCAACCGGCGAGGAAAGGAAGTTGAAGAAACAGAGATAGGAGAAGAGAGAAAAACGGGAGGAATTGGAGATCGATTAGGTTTGTTGAAGACCACGTATTGAGCTAACTTGGTCTTTTGATTGAAGGAAAAGTTCTTAGTTTAATATTAAACCAATTAATTGGGATGCTGGCATTTAATGAGAATGGCTTCCCTAGGTGTTTAAGGCACCCGAACATAGCTCCTATTCTAGGGATGCTCAAAACATCTGATTATATCAATTTAGTGCTTCCCTAGACTCCTTACACTTTGGAAAAACATTCTTCATTATAGCCCTAATACCTTAAAATTTGAATGGCATATAAATTTTTTGATATACCAGCTACTCTCTACATTGGCTCACATGCATGGTTTGGAGAGGTTTCCCATGGTAATGTATGCCCATCCAATGTAATGTTGATTGGTTTGTATTGGTCTTGGTTACGGATTGTTGATAAACCTATGCTGAGCTCTGATTCAAGTAAAACAAGTAAAGAATGCTCGCTTACTCTAACTTTGAGGATTGGTTGCTGCATTCAAGGTTGTCCTTCTGAAGGACTTTATGCTGATTTGAAGATTTCCCCGTCTATGGATTGCCATTCTGCCTTCAATAGTTGGTGGATGGGAGAGTTGAGTAACTTTGAATATCTGCTCATCTTAAATAGATTAGCTGGGAGAAAGTGGGGGGACCACACATTTCATACAGTGATGCCGTGGGTTATAGATTTTAGTGTGAAACCTGATGAGACTAATGATGCAGGCTGGCAAGATTTGAGCAAGAGCAAATGGCGATTAGCAAAAGGAGATGAACAGTTACACTTCACGTATTCAACACCCGAAATCCCTCATCATGTATCAGATGAATGCCTTTCTGAACTACCTGTGTGCAGTTACAAGCCAAGGAGGTTACCATTGAGTGTTTTGCGTATGGCTATTTGTTCAGTCTATGAACCAAATAAATATCCTTCTACTATGCAAAGACTTTACTAATGGACCCCTGATGAGTGCATCCCATAATTCTACTGTGATCCCCCAAATATTTTATTCTATACACTCTGGTATGACTGATTCAGATGTACCATCGTAGGTGGGTACCCCTAAGGAGTTCATTAAACTACATCGAGATGCTTCAGAAAGAAATAAGGTCTCATGCCAAATTCATCATTAGATTGACATCACCTTTGGGTATAAAATGTCAGGTGAGGCAGTTGTTGATACCAAGAATGTTATGCTGCCTGCATCAGAGCCCAACGCCTAAGTCGGTAGGGTGCCGCCAACTTTTTACCCAACCACACCATTCTCGTCAAGCTGTTACCAGGAAAAATTGTAATACCACAGCTGAATTAAACATGATTCAATTCCAAGTGAATCAAGTAAAGGGTGAGAAATCTCTCATTCTCGAAACTGTTCATTCAAAAGGATTGGAAGATGCAGCTGCATTTTGTGAACATGCTCAGCATTTGAGTCCCCTCTCTACTGCTATCATCTAGAAAATCTTGTAGAGGATGACTCTTCTTCACAAAAGCTTCTAAGTGGCAGTTTAGAGAAAAATATATCTGGGACACCTGACCAAGGAAGCAAAATGGGTTGCAATCAAGGTTCTAAAAAGCGGTTGCGGTCGCCGTAACAGTTGCGATTATTGGGTGTAAAGGTTGTAACATAACGGTTGCGGTAACTGTGATATTTTTTATTTTTCTCACTATTTGAAGAAAACTTAACGATACGCATATTTTATTTTATTTTTAGAATCACATTTATTGAGGTTTAAAATAGATTTTCATCAATTTTTGTTAATTTTTAAGTATGATCCAATATACATATTTTCAAATCACTATAAAAAGAGTTTTTTACATTTTATTTTAATAGTTAATGACTTTAAGAATAATTGATTTTAAATGTTTACAAATTATTTTTGACCAATACCTAAATTAACTGAATAAAAAATATTCACAATTATTAAATGATTATAAAAATAAAAATTGTGCTATAAACAAAATTATTTTTGAACTACTGATTTTATTTATTTTTTAAAGGCATTTTTTAGACAACACATTAACAAAATAACAAATATTAAATAAAATTATTATAAAAATAAATGCAACCACTATTTATATATTTTTTATTTTGCATGCTAATGTAATGAAATAAAAAAAATTTAAAAAAAAAAAAAAAAAAAACTACAAAGAAAAAAAATCCATATAAAATTTTTTTTATTTATTTATTTATTTGGAGTTTAGTTCACTTGAGTATTTGTTCTTTTTTTGTAAGCTTTTAATTTATTTTTTTTGGAAAAGAAAACTATTCATAATATTGTAAAAGGATGTAAGGGTGTATAACGGACCGTTACGACCGTTACGGTACCGCTATGGCTGTTACATAACACCGAAACGACCGTTACACATGTAAATTTCTCTCTCACTGCTATAGCGGCCGTAACGGGTGGCGATAACCATGACAACCGTTACGTAACGGCATTACGTAACGGTTGCGGCTGCTTTTTAAAACTTTGGTTGCGATCCATTGTTGACTTACATAATCTTCTCGAGAATATTGAGGTGGATGATGTCACTTCTGTGAGATATCAAGAGTTACTGCTTTGGAGGCAGCAATCATCTCGGTGTAAGAGTTTTTAGAAGCATCGCGAAAGACATATTTTCTATTGGATGCATTTTAGCTGAATTTCATTTGAGGAGGCCATTATTTGATCCAACCTCATTGGCTCTATACTTGGATAGTAGTGTTTTACCCAGACAGATGCAAGAACTTCCCTCTCACACTAAAGTTATTGTTGAGGCATGCATTCAGAAGGATTGGAGGAGGTATTGTCATTAAATTTTCTTTTACCCTGGTAGAAGTGGTTGAAGCGTTTTGTCAAACTTGGATGTTTGGTCTTGAGTCCTTCCTAAATTCATCTGACTACAAAATCCAAGGGCCTCAATACTTCCCATTTTCTCCAAACTAATTTAATCTTCTATTCTCAACTTTATTAGGAGGCCTTCTGCCAAATGCCTTTTGGAATCTCCATACTTTTCAATACCAGCCAGGTCATCCTACTTGTTTCTCAACCCTCTTCAACTTTTGGCGAAAAATGGATTATGTCTTCGTTATGCTGTAAATTTTGCAAAAGAAGGAGCCTTCAAAGCAATGGGTCCATTTGCAGCTGAAATGTGTGCTCCCTATTACTTATTGCTTGTAGTGACTCCTGTATCACATATTGAAGCTGAGTGGGCGTATATACTACTGAAAGAATTCTCAAAATGTCTGAAACAGAAAGTAGTAAAGGCATTCATCTTGCATGCCATCCAAACGATTCTACAGGCTAGTTGTAAACATGTTCTTAAATGCCCTGTTATGCATGACTCCCTGTTTTAATTTCTTACTTACTGAGTCATTTCTTTCAGGCTTCTGGGTATTTGCATTTGACGGTTTCTGTTCTTCAAGACTCATTTGTGCATGAAATATAGCACCGAATTGGTAAATAGGCGCATCTGGAGACAATACATCCTTCAGTTATATCAAATTTATATGTTTCACCTAACAAGAGTTCTGCTGCTGCTGCTTCTGTGCTGCTCATTGTCTCTACTGAAGAGCTTGGTGTACCAGTTACAGTTCATCAGGTTCAATCAAATCTTTTGTTCTCACTTTTGTGATTTGATAGATGTAGCAACTTAAAATTTTGATTACTATACAAATCTAGAATTTTCTTTCCTGCTCCAGTGTGCTATCTTTTGTTGTTGTCGTTTGTAGTGTGGTAACTGTTCTTGTCATTTCTAGACAATCTTACCTCTGATCCATTGTTTTGATAAAGGGGTCTGTAGTGATGGAATTGATGTTTTGGTTAGAATTGGTATTCTCAATTTATGGAGTCATTAGACTGGTATATTTTTAGAAAATGTGCTTCTTCAGCTTGTTAAGCTAATTTTCTGCTTTTGTTTTTAGGTGGTCTTTTGGGTGAGAATTGTGTTGTCAGACAAATTATACCATTACTAATAAATGTTGTTAACTCTTGCGTCGATGCTTCATATATGACTAAGCCAGAACACATGCAGATCTGGAGTTCGTTAGCTCTTAATGACATTGGATGGTCTCCTCCTTGCAATCTTACTGATGGAGGTGGTTATAAAGAAGTTGATAGAAGTATGAGATTTGACATTCACTTTTACTTGGTCCACCTTTATCTTAACAAAAATGCTAGAGATCCCAAATGAATTACCAAATATTCTACCAAATACTCACATGAATGTGGGACCCACGCCACATGGAACCCATACCCATGTGAGTATTTGGTAGAATATTTGGTAATTCATTTGGCATCTCTAGCATTGCTCTTATCCTAAACTGAACATTTGAAATCATAAATTGATTTGACATTTACTATACTTGTTCAGGATGGAAGTTGCCTGCACGTTATGGTTCTCATGCAAACTAGTTTGGACACTATAGTTCTTCAGGTGTTTCAAATTCCTGCTCTAATCTCTTGACAATAGCTTATGCATGTTTACTTTTTTAATATTTGCATTACTTTTGCTTTTTGTCCTGAGATAACACAGAATTGTTATTCATCTTCCTATAGAACAGTGACAAACAAACTGAGGGGCTGAATATGAAATGGGTCAGATCCAAGCCTTCGGCCGGCCCAATCTACCGAAGCCCAAATCCAAGTGGTCAAGTGAACATGCGGATAAGCCAATCAAGCCCAATTCCATTATCAACAATCCGCCCAAGTCCTCAAGCACTTAGGCCCAACCCGCAGTGGAAATGTCAGTCCAGCCACGATGCTAGACTGGGCCGAGCTGCAGGACCTAATCCTTGGACCGAACCAAAGTAGGCCAAGCCCATACAAAGATATTCTACTGGGCCAGCCCACCTCTACAAGCAATCTCGCAAAGGGCCGAGCCGAGGCACAACCATACTGAGCCGAGGGAACCTCTCAGAAAAACGTGGAAGCTGTGAGTGCATGCATGTGCAAGCTGCCACCTTAACTGGTCCCCTTCACCTAGAATTACGGAAATGGTTAATCAAGGGAATGTGGTTTGTTATCAGCATGAGTACAATGAGTATATACACCCCTTGTCAACTACCAGATGGTCCCCTACCTTGAGCAATGCTAAAGTGAACCTGGCAACACCAAAGCTCCATGAAACCATCTTGGGCAACAAGCAAGGAGTTCTATATAAACTACACTCACTTCACATTGAAGGAAACTAAGTTGACCTGAACCATACTCACTTAAACACAACTCTCTACAATTAAAGAGCACCTTCCGTCTTCTCCGATCATTTACTCCCGCACTGGAGGGGTTATCCGGCCAACTCCAACCGGGCAACTCTAATGGTGCTCATTGTTATAGGGTCTCAATTCCTGGATAGTCCAATCAGGTGTGGAGCTCCGATCCACAATCATCTAGTGCGGTATTCGGTACGCACAATTGGTGCGGTGAACGTGGAACGCTTTATCTCTAAGTTCTGCACTTGATTCCGGCAATGGGAATTGAGGATATTCCAACCTCGGCATTGACTCCACAAACGGAGAAGACGAAGGATAAAGGCTTGGTACTCCCGACAGTAATGGAGGAACAGACCGGAAACAACAATCGAACTCCCGAATCTGTTGAGCATCGACAACCCTTCGCTGGAGGTTCTTCCCACCATTTTCTATTAGAGAAGGATTACAGAGATCGAATCATCAATTCCATGGGAATGGAGATACAGGAACTGAAAGCACAACTCAAAAGGGTGATGGGCGACCCGATGGAGAAGAGGACTGACGCAGAGCCCTCTTGTCTGCACCAGAGGAGCCCATCCTGTGAACCACCAGTGAAGAAGGCCCCCAGAAATGAATTTGGGCAGCAAAGTCAGCCAATCCTGGTGCAAAGTGAAGCAGCGAGCAGCCACACCCATGGTTCACGCCAAAAAAGAGCCAAGAGACAAAAAATAGCTAGCCAACAAAAAAAGTATCCTCCTTAGGATCTCCATACTTGGTTGATCAGCAATAGACAAAATGAGCAACGGTGAGATCATCAGGCTCAATGCCTTGACCGTACTATCCATCAGAGAGAGCACCGAGCATTGGATCAGCTCGTCTCCTCTCCTTTCTCTCCAGAAATCGAAGCTATGAGACCCTCCAAGAAATTCACTCCACCAAAGTTCACGTCATACGATGAGAAATTAGACCCACTAACACATATCAGCCATTATTGGCAGATGATGTCCTTATGGAACTGAGACGAGGCACTAATGTGCAAAGTCTTTCCATCCAGCTTACGAGAATTCAGACTTCAATGGTTCGATTGTCTCCCCCACCGGATCGATTTATGACTGGAAGCAGCTCTCTGAAGAGTTCTTGGCCAGATTCATCTCCAACACTAAGATCCCAAAAGAACCAGACACCTTGTTTGGTCTCCAAAAGGAACAAGAGGAAACACTACGTAATTATGCTAGAAGGTATTCAGAAGAATATAACGATCTGGAGGAAAGCGTTTGCAGTGACCAGATGGATGTAATGTCTTTTAAACACGGTTTGTCTCCAGAAAGCAAGCTGAGACAATCACTTACCAAGTGCCCAGCCACAGCACTAAAAGATTTGTGTCCCAGGATTGAACAGTACGCTCGCCTCGAAGACGATCAGATCCCCATCAAGGTAGCATCAACTCAACAAACAGCTCATAACAAAAGAAAAGCAGACCGACAGAAACACCGACTCGCAGTGAATAAAGTAAACAAGTCTAAATCCCATGAAGCAGTTGTAACTGTATTCAAGGAACCAATCTATCCTATTATGGAAAAAATCAAGAGAGCCATTCTTTACTTGGCCACCAAAAATGCTGGGGATCCAGCTCGGCGCAACCAAAAGCTCAGATGCACCTATCACCAAGACCGGGGGCATATGACCCAGAATTGCAGAGCATTAAAGCAACACCTGGAAGATTTTGTAGATGCTGGGTACCTCCAAGACTACATTGATCAGGACAAAGTGGTGACCGAACAAGGAAACCCCCTACCAGAACTAAACATCGAGTATCCGCCTCGGTTGATAACAAATGTAATTCATGGTACAACCAGTAACGAGCGCGAAGAGGCACTTCAAGAAGAAATTGCAAAAGCTGTACAGATTCAACAAGTCATG
Source organism: Camellia granthamiana (assembly GCA_036172215.1). Taxonomy (NCBI): domain Eukaryota; kingdom Viridiplantae; phylum Streptophyta; class Magnoliopsida; order Ericales; family Theaceae; genus Camellia; species Camellia granthamiana. The sequence continues at coordinate 5,752,793 of CM069914.1, read as the reverse complement.
TCAGTAGGGCCAGCACCGAAAAAGTTACAGAAAGTACCTAAGCCTCCCTTATGCACTGTTTCATTTACTAGGAAGGATTTAAAAGGTATTCAGCACCCACATACTGATGCATTGATTATAATTGTGGGAATTGGGAAATGATTTAACGTGAAATGAGTCCTGGTAAATCAAGGTAGTGCAACAGATATATTATATTACGACTTGTTGAGGAAACTTGGTCTCTCTGAGCAGCACCTCACCCTAGCGACAGCTCCGTTGGTCAGTTTTAATTCACAGCCTGAATAGCCACTTGGCAAGATAGTGTTGCCAGTTGTGGCTGGGACAAAGACCCTTCAGATAGAATTCCTGGTTATTAACATACCATCTCCTTACAATGCCACACTCGGTCGTCCTTGGATTCATCAAATGGAAGCAGTCCCCTCAACTTACCACCAACTCATCCGCTTCCTGACGGAACACGAAGTAAAGTAGATCTCAGGGGACAAAGTTGCATCAAAACATTGCTTTATGGAAACCATGAAGGCTAAACAACTCTGCAATGGGATTCAGACAGTTGAAGTAGCCGAACAGCCAGTCTTGGAGGATGTCGGAGGAACTCCAGCAGAGAAGATAGTAGAGGATTTGGAAAAAGTCCTAGTAAAGGAAGATGATCCAGAAAAGTATTTCCTTATCGATACCTCGCTAGGCGCTGATGAGAAGCTTCAACTGCTGGATTTGCTGAGGAAAAATATGGAGGTATTCTCATGGTCAGCATATGATACTCCAGGGTTGAATTCAGATTTTACTTGCCATAAACTCAACGTCAACCCTTCCGCTCAGCCCATCATGCAGAAAAGCTGAAGATCCTCAGTTGAGCACACCGAAGCAGTAATTGCGGAGGTAGACAAGCTCCTAGCTGCGGGGGCAATCCAAGAAATCCAGTACCCACAATGGCCATCTAACACAGTTGTAGTCAAAAAGAAAAACGGAAAATGGAGAGTCTGCATCAACTTTACCTGCCTTAACAGAGCTTGTCCCAAGGATAGCTTTCCTTTGCCCCGCATAGACCAACTAGTAGACTCGACAGCAAGGCATGAGCGTATGAGCTTTCTGGACGCTTATAGAAGCTATCACCAGATACCACTGTTCGGCCAAGATCAAGAGAAGACAGCATTTATTACTCTAAGAGGCACTTACTGCTATAAAGTAATGCCATTCGGCCTCAAGAATGCCGGAGCAACCTACAAGCGAATGGTCACTCGAATGTTCAAAGAGCAGCTCGGCAAAACTATGGAAGTTTACATAGATGACATGGTAGTGAAAAGCAAGCTTGCTACAAACCACCTCACAAACCTGAGAGAAGTTTTCAATATCCTGAAAAACCATCAACTTCGCCTCAATGCCTCGAAATGCGCTTTTGGGGTAGGAACATGGAAGTTCTTAGGGTACATGGTGACTCACAGAGGAATCGAGGCAAATCCAGATCAAATCAAAGCAATATTAGAGCTCAAAATACTAACAAAGGCTAAGGAACTATAGAAGCTGGCCGAAATGGCAGCTACCCTGAATCGGTTCATTAGCAAGTCTTCAAATCGAATAAAGCCTTGCTTTCAGCTACTAAGGAAAAAGGCTACATTTGAATGAGGTCCTGAATGTACCGAAACACTACAAGGCCTCAAGAAGTATCTCAGTACACCACCTCTCCTATCTACCCCATAACAAGGGAAAGAACTGTACCTGTATCTGGCAATTTCAGATAAGTGCAATACTAATTCACGAAGTTGAAAAGGAACAAAGGCCGGTGTACTACGTTAGCAAGACTCTCCTAGATGTAGAGACAAAATACATGCCCTTGGAGAAGTTGGCTTACGCACTACTTATCGCCTCAAGGAAACTACAACATTACTTTTAGGGTCACACCATCAATGTTCTTACTAAATTCCCCCTCAAATCTGTCTTCAACCAAGCCGATTTCTCCGGCCAAATGGTGAAATGGATGGTTGAGCTTAATGAGTTTGACATTTGGTATCAACCCAAGACAGCAATCATGGCTCAGGTCTTGGCAGATTTTGTCATTGAATTCGCTCCCACCTAGAGCACCAAATATCAAAACCCTAACTCGGTACAGGTGCTTACGCACCACCAAACCAGGAAAGTAATGAGATTCAGAAGCATGGAAACTCTTCACTGGTAACATCTGGAAGCTTACGTTGACAAATAATCCAATAACTGAGGCTTGGGGGCAAGGGTAGTACGCTCAGGCTTAGTTGGAAGGCCTCTAACAATGAAGCAGAATATGAAGCACTGTTAGCTGGTTTATGTAGTGCCGAACACTTCAGTGCAGAATAACTCCTGGTTTTAGCGATTCTTAGTTGGTTGTCAACCAACTCATTGGGGTCTATGAAACATGAGATGAAAGAATGGCCATGTATATAGACAGGACAAGAGATTTACTTAAAAAATTCCAATCCACACGAGTGGAACGAATCAATCGGGATAGAAACAGTCACACTGATGCTCTGGCCTGCCTCGGCTCATCAGTAGATGCCAAAGATGCTAGAAAAGTTTGGGTTGAGTTTGTGCCAAAACCAAGCATTGCATCTCTACTCCTCTGCAATAACCTATAACCGAGCTAGATGGATCCAATACTTGTTTTTCTTAAATCTGGCACTCTCCCCGAAGACAAGAAGGAAGCCAACAAAGTTCGACACAAATCAGCTCGATTTTGGATCTCACCACCTGGGAAGCTATACTAACACTCTTATCTCAGTCCTTATCTATTATGTGTGCATCCAAATCTAGTCGAAGATGTTCTTTACAAAATTCATGATGGGATTTGTGGATGCCACGTTGGCAGAAGGTTATTGGCGCACCGAGCCCTCACTCATGGGTACTGGTAGCCGCAGATGCAGCAAGATGCATAGCGGTACATTCAGAAGTGTGACAAGTGTCAAAGGTTTGCTCCACTGATTCATCAGCCAGCCAAAACTCTTATTCCACTTACTTGCCCTTGGCCTTTTGCCCAGTGGGGTTTGGATATCGTTGGACCTTTGGCACGGGGCATGGGGCACTAGGAATAGACGATTCTTCATCGCTGCAACCGACTATTTCACCAAGTGGGTTGAAGTTGAAGCACTAGCAAGCATCAAAGAAGTAGACACAAAACGATTTGTCATGAGGAATGTAGTGGTCTGTTTTGGCATCCCACGGGTACTAACTGTAGATAATGGAACACAGTTTGACAGAAAGATCTTTAGGAAATTTTGTGCCGACCTCAGGATCGAGTATCGAAACTCCTTTTCGAGCTACCCACAAAGTAATGGGCAGGCAGAAACGTCAAACAAAACCGTCATCAACGGAGTAAAGAAGAGGCTCGAAAGTGCAAAAAGGAAGTGGGTTGAAGAATTACCCCACATGTTATGGGCCTACTGAACCACGACACGGTGCTTAACGAGGGAAACACCCTACTCCCTAACTTACGGAATGGAGGCTATTATTCCACTTGAGGTAGGTCTCCCAACCCTCCGATCAAAATTGTTTGAAGATGCAAGTAATGAGGAGGCTATTGTACAAGCACTAGATATGGCAGAAGGCCGAAGGGAAGCAACACTAATCAGACTTGTAGCCTATCAGCAGCAGCTCATCAAGAGTTTCAACCAAAAAGTTTTCCCAAGGCAATTCACACCTGGGGAACTGGTTTTGAGAAAAGTCATGAATCACAAAAGGGTACCTGGTGAAGGAAAATTAGGACTTAACTGGGAAGGTCCATACAAGGTTAAAGTCACTGTTGGAAATGGAGCATACTACTTGAAGGACATCAAGGGCAAGGCCATGCCTCGGCCCTGGAATGTAGCAAACCTTAAAAAGTACTATCAATAAACTGCACCCCACAATTATCTATCAAGTGTAAAAGCATTTGTCTTTTGCTTAATGAAAATGCGCCCCCCTACCCCCCACCAAAAAAAAAATTTCTTTGAATTTTTGTTTCCAAGCACCTGTACAGCTTTGTGGTCAGAATAGATTATTACTTAACTTGGATTTTATAACCCAAGCCATAGGGGCATATTTCAAAATAAACAAATTTGGCTTTGGTGTTTAACAAACAGAATTAGCTTTGGTGTTTACAAAATGGATTTAGCTTTGGTTTTAACCAAACGGAAAAAGTTTCGGAACGACCGAATGGAATTTAGTTTTGGTCTGCACTCAAACATGCCAAGTGGGATTGCTTGGTGGAGTTATGTTTGGCCACCAAAATGGATCTTAGCCAAGTGGAACTGATTGGTGGAAACTGCCCTAACAAATTTTTTGATGCCCAATTCTTTTTCTTGGCAATCACATAATTTCTTAAGTATTATCACATCAACACCTCAGTACTGCTGCATCCAAACAAAGTTGGAACAGACTTGGATAAATCCTTCAAGATCAAACTTTCATGTCACACCCCAAACTCGCCCTAAAAGTTTGGGTATGACCTGATCAGAAACGGACATTTAGCCTGATATACATAACATACGGGGCCTAAACGGAAGCGTTATATCTTATAAAATAACAGAAAACAATCTCCATTGAGCTATCACTACTATGCCATGATCACAAACAACTGAACACAAAATCAATATAAGAAACATGCATCTGAGCATCGGTTATCTACATACACATATACAGACCCAGCCCTATAATTGGGCGTATAACAAAAACATCGCAGGTTAAGGAAGTTATATACATTCATCCTTAAGTAGGAAATTAAAGTACGAGCCAACATCTTAGAAAAACTTCGCAAAACATAAGTGGCTTCGTCTAGTGCTTGGACACTCAGAGGTTGACAAAAGAGAGCAGATGTCATGGGTTAGGACTGACCTCCCGGTCGGTTACCTACAGAGACAGACATAACGCAGAGTGAGCCAGGCTCAGTGCATAATAGTACTTAAACAAATTGATGCTCAACGTAAATGTAATACATATCAATGCGTGTATAAATGCAGAGGTCATGTGGTTAATCTGATTCTGTACTAATTTTCAGAACGGCCTTAGGCCCGGCTTTTAAACATAATGGCTTGAAGCCCTTGAACGGAGTGGCATTAAGCCCTTAAACAGATTGGCACTCAGCCCTTAAACAGAATGGCATTAAGCCCTTAAATGAAATGGCATTAAGCCCTTTTCATGCATGTATGAACTCAAGAGGTGTCTCGCACGGATTCTAGAGCACATTGTAGCACTTAGTTCCGTACAGCACTTTGTTTCATATCAGAAAGTACAGATTGGCCATAGGCCCAGATGTCAAAGTCTTATAGAATTCCGGAGTCATATGAAAACATTTCCATTCTTATACATTATTCGTTCACATCCTTTCAACATTCATATAAGTTACATAATTGACATGAGCTTACAGAATGCTAATAGTAATCATTAGCTGTAGGAAAGCATACTAGCACAATACTACTACTCACAGTGCAGTAGCAGCATGCTTGTTTCTCCCGGATTATGACTTGTGAGCCTAGATCTTTCAAATTCTCTCTACGTTATTCAATCTTTAATCTTTGTTGAAGTTCCCTTCTAGCTTTTCTCTCTACTCCCTCTATCCTCTCCCAGGAAATATGTGAGCTAGGTTTTCTTAAGTCAAATGGTTAAGAACACATATATATATAAGAAGTGAATAGGACAAAAATCAATCGTTTAATCATCCTAAATTGAAATTTCATAGCAAGGCTTATTATTACTTAAAAATTATGTTGATTTCAAATATAAAATCAATTCCGGATTATCAAGTCTCTAAGGCCCTCAATTTCTGATTCAACATTCTAAACATGACAGATACTTTTCTTATTAAACAGATACGGGTTTCAAATCATAAGATCCATGGGTTTAAACTTAATTTCTCATGAAGTTTCACATTAAGCATTTGAAAGCACAGAATAAGGGACTAAAAATATATCAGAATCACATACGAGGGTCGGGTTATTACACTTTCCCCCGCTTAAATAAGTTTGGTCCCTCAAACTTGTTTTACCTCATAACGGAAACAGATGCAGATATTGGTGTTGCATTTCCTCCTCTTTTTCCCAAGTAGCGTCGGTTCCGTAATGTTCTTGCCATTCTACTTTTACCATTGGAATTTCTCGATTGCGTAACTACTTCACTTGTCAATCCAGAATTCGAAGCGGTTTTTCTTCATAACTTAACTTATCATCCAACACAATTTGGTGGTAATCTATGACATGAGATGGATCCGAAAGGTATCCCCGAAGCATAGAGACATGGAACACGTTGTGTACTTGACTCATACTCGGTAGGAGGGCCATTCGGTAAGCTACCGCGCCCACTCTTTCCAGAATTTGAAAGGGGCCAACATACCGGGGTGTTAACTTACCCTTTTTTCCAAATCTCGGATGTCCTTTCATTGGGGTGACTTTTACAAACACATGACTATCCACTTCAAATTCCAAATCCCTTCATCAATTATCTGCATAATTCTTCTGTCTACTTTCGGCAGTTTTCAGCCTTTCCCGAATAATCTTAACCTTTTCAGTTGTCAACTGAATAATTTCAGGCCCTAACAATGATCTATCCCCAATTTCAACCTAACACACAGGGAAACGGCACGGTCTTCCATACAGAGCCTCATAAGGTGCCATCTCAATACTCGAATGGTAACTGTTATTATACACGAACTCGATCAACGGTAGGTGGGTTTCCCAACTTTCTTGGAAATCCAAAGCACACATTCGGAGCATATCCTCTAACGTCTGTATCGTTCCCTCGAATTGTCCATCTGTTTGAGGATGGAAGGTTGTGCTAAACTTTAATTCTGTACCCATTGCTTTCTGTAGACTTTGCCAGAATCTTGAAACAAACTTTGGATCTCTATCTGACACAATTGAGACTGAAATACCATGAAGCCTCACAATCTCATTCACATAAATTACCGCCAGTTTATCTGCATTATACTGAGTCTTTACTGGTAGGAAGTGAGCGGACTTAGTTAATCGGTCTACAACGATCCATATAGAATTCATACCCCGAGGTGTCCGTGGTAACCCCACAACAAAATCCATGGTCAGATGTTCCCACTTCCATTCCGAAATTGGAAGGGGTTGCAATAATCCGGCTAGTCTCTGATGCTCCGCTTTTACTTGCTGACATTGCAAACACTTAGAGACGAATTCCGCAATCTCCTTTTTCATACTTGGCCACCAAAAGTTTTGTTTCAAATCTCGGTACATTTTAGTACTTCCCAGATGCATTGACAATCTCGAGGCATGTGCTTCTTCCATCAATTTCCGTTTAAGTTCCAACACATTAGGGACACATATTCGGTTTTGAAATTTGAGTACCGAATCCACTAAGCTGAACCCTGGTTTTGGTTTTGTCTTTAACTCATCACATATCTTCCTTAGAGTTTCATCTTCCTTTTGATGTAGCTTGATCTCCTCAAGTAAGGTCGGTTGAGCCATCACTGCTGCTATTACGGCCTCCTGACCACGTATCACCAGATCCAAATTCATTTTATCCAAGTCAATCACCAACTCCTTTTGCTCCGTAAATAGATTTTCCAAATCTCCCATATTTTTCCGACTAAGTGCATCTGCAACCATGTTGGCTTTACCAAGATGGTAATGGATCTGCAAATCGTAGTCTTTAATCAGCTCTAGCCACCGTCGCTGTCGTATATTCAACTCCTTTTGGATAAAAAGGTATTTGAGACTTTTGTGATCGGTATAAACTTCGCAGGTAGTGCCATACGGATAATGTCGCCATATTTTTAAAGCAAAAACCACTGCTGCTAGCTCAAGATCGTGGGTGGGATAATTCTTTTCATAGGGTTTTGGCTGTCGAGAGGCATAAGCGATAACTCTTCAATTTTGCATAAGTACACAACCAAGCCCTTTATGCGAAGCATCACTGTAGATTACAAACCCTTCAGTACCGGATGGTAAGGCCAGAACTAGCGCTGTAGTCAACTTTGTTTTCAATTCCTGGAAGGCAGATTCCTACTTTTCTGACCATTCAAACACAACTCCCTTTTGGGTCAATTGTGTAAGTGGCACAACAATTTTGGAAAAATCTTGAACAAACCTCCTTCAATATCCTGCTAACCCCATAAAACTACGCACCTCAGTCACATTGGTAGGAGTTGGCCAATTCACAATTGCCTCAATTTTGTGTGGATCTACAGAGACTTCATCCTTTGTTATTACATGCCCCAGAAATGCCACCTCTTGTAGCCAGAATTCACATTTCTTCAGTTTAGCGTACAACTCTTGTTCTCGAAGTGTTTGTAGGATAAGGCGAAGATGACCCTCATGGGCTTCGGCATTCCTTGAGTAAATGAGGATGTCATCAATAAATACTACCACGAACTCATCCAAATAGGGCTTGAAAACCCGGTTCATCAAATCCATAAATGCTGCTGGTGCGTTAGTAACTCCAAAGGGCATAACCAAAAATTCATAATGACCGTACCGGGTTCGAAAAGCTGTCTTCACAACATCATCAGCTTTGACCTTCAATTGATGGTACCCAGACCATAGATCAATTTTTGAGAAAACTTGTCCTCCTTGAAGCTGATCAAATAAATCATCGATCCATGGCAATGGGTACTTATTCTTGATCGTTACTTTATTGAGTTCCCTATAATCAATACGAAGTCGGAGTGTTCCATTCTTCTTTTTCACAAACAGAACTGGTGCACCCCAAAGAGACACACTCGGATGGATAAATCCCTTATCAAGCAAATCCTGCAATTGAATCTTTAATTCTTTCATTTTAACTGGTGACATCCTATACGGAGTCTTAGAAATAGGTTGAGTTCCCGGCGCCACTTCAATTGTAAACTCAATTTCGCGGTCTATCGACTGCCCTGGTAATTCTTCTGGAAAAACATCCGGAAATTCACGGATAACTGGAATCATGTCAATAACCCCATTCATCCTTTGCCCCTCCAAAACACTGCATAAATACCCCTGACATCCTTTCTGAATTAATTTACAAGCCTTTGCTGCAGAAATCAAATAAGGTGGAGAAGTCACTTCCTGTCCCTGAAAAATAGACTCTGCTTGTCCCGGAAGGTGGAAACTGATTTGCTTAGTCAAGCAGTTTATAGTTGCACCATAATCACTCAACCAGTCCATTCCCAGAATAACATCAAAATAGGTCATGTCGAGAGATAAAGATTAGCATACACCCGAATATCCCCAAGTTGGAGTTCACAAGCTAAGTATACAGAAGCACAAATCATAGAGTCTCCCAAAGGTGAAGACACACACAACATATAAGACAGTTTTTCTTCAGTTTTATCTAAATTAGGAGCAAATAGTTTCGACACAAAAGAGTGGGTGGAGCCAGAATCAAATAATACATGAGCAGAATGACCGTGAACAATAAATGTACCTAACACCACTATGGCCGCACTTTGCACATCTCCCAGAACTAATGCAAACACCCTGTCTTGTCTCACAGTGTCTTTATTGTTAGTAGATTTAGCAGCTGTCTTGGTGTTGGAAGTTGGTGTAGACCCTGTTGAACTGGTAGCAGCTCTATTGGCATTTTGTTGATTCCTTTGAGGGCAATCCCTTATAAAATGACCTGTTTTGCCACATTGAAAACAGGCTCCAGACTTCCGGTAACACGTTCCTCGATGCTTCTTTCCACATTCCGGACAAACAGGAATTGAATCCTGACTAGGAGTAGAAGTATTTGAAGTCTCTGAATTCTGTTTCTTGTTTGGTGGAGTAGTTGTCCCCTTTGACCATTGAGCATTCTGCCTCTTCCCTTTCCATTCAGAAATTCGGTTCTGAGTAGCGAGGTTTCCTTCTGCTATAACAGCCCTTTCCAACACATCGACATAAGTGGGTAACTTCAACATGTTGACCTTGTCCAGGATAGCACTCCGTAATCCCCCTTCAAATTTACGCACCTTCTTGTAATCTGTGTCCACCATATGAGGTGCAAACCGGGCTAGTTTTGCAAATTGAGCTTCATATTCGGCAACGGTTTTATTCCCTTGTCTGAGAGTTTCGAATCCTGTCACCTTCTTATCTCGCATACTTTGAGGGAAATACTTGTCATAAAATAGTTCTAGGAATCTATCCCATGTTAATCCTGGGTGTATGGTCCTTGTAAGCATCCACCATCTTCGTGCCTCGTCCTCAAGAGTAAAGGCAGCCAGTTGTACTTTTTGAGCTTCGGTGCAAGGAAAAACTTCAAATAACTTCTCTATTCCCAACACCCATGCTTCAGCTTTCATTGGTTCTATTCCTCCTTTGAATGATGGTGGTTTCATCTTTTTAAACTCCTTGGTAAGGGTAATAGTTCGGTCTTCAGCATGAAAATCTTGTACTACAGGTGGAGGTACCTTTGGTGGTGGCGGTTGTGGTTGTTACTGTTGCTGCTATTGTTGCCGTAAGGTTTCCGCCATATCCATAATCATTCTTTCCATCATGTCTAACCGTGCAGAGGTAGCATCTTCCGAGTCTTCTATTCTTGTTCTCACCCTAGTCTACACAGCAATCAATTATATAACATAGACATAGTTCAAAATTGTTAGCATTAGCAGAGTACATGTAACGTTGCTATCAATCTTTTCATATACTTCCAAGATGTCATGCACAATGCCTAGTCTTTTCTAGACACCCTAAAGCTCAATGGATCTATGTGTGAGATAGCAAAACCTAGCTCTGATACCACTTGTCACGCCCTAAACTCGCCCCTAAAAGTTTGGGCATGACCTAATCAGAAACAGACATTTAGCCTGATATACATAACATACGGGGCCTAAATGGAAACATTAAATCTTATAAAATAACAGAAAACAATCTCCATTGAGCTATCACTACTATGCCAGGATCATAAACAACTAAACAGGAAATCAATATACAGAAACATGCATCTGAGCATCGGTTATATACATACACATATACAGACCCAGCCCTATAATTGGGCGTATAACAAAAACATCGCAGGTTAAGGAAGTTATATACATTCATCCTTAAGTAGGAAATTAAAGTATGAGCCAACATCTTAGAAAAACTTCGCAAAACATAAGTGGCTTCGTCTAGTGCTTGGACACTCAGAGGTTGACAAAAGAGAACAGATGTCATGGGTTAGGACTGACCTCCCGGTCGGTTACCTATAGAGACAGACATAACACAGAGTGAGCCAGGCTCAGTGCATAATAGTACTTAAACAAATTGATGCTCAACGTAAATGTAATACATATCAATGCGTGTATAAATGTAAAGGTCATGTGGTTAATCTGATTCTGTACTAATTTTCAGAACGGCCTTAGGCCCGGCTTTTAAACATAATGGCTTGAAGCCTTTGAACGGAGTAGCATTAAGCCCTTAAATAGATTAGCACTCAGCCCTTAAACAGAATGGCATTAAGCCCTTTTCATGCATGTATGAACTCAAGAGGTGTCTCGCATGGATTCTAGAGGTGACTCACATTGTAGCACTTAGTTCCGTATAGCACTTTGTTTCATATCAAAAAGTACATATTGGCCATAGGCCCAGATGTCAAAGTCTCACAGAATTCCGGAGTCATATGAAAACATTTCCATTCTTATACATTATTTGTTCACATCCTTTCAACATTCATATAAGTTACATAATTGACATGAGCTTACAGAATGCTAATAGTAATCATTAGCTGTAGGAAAGCGTACTAGCACAGTACTACTACTCACAGTGCAGTAGCGGCGCGCTTGTTTCTCCCGGATTATGACTTGTGAGCTTAGATCTTTCAAATTCTCTCTAGGTTATTCAATCTTTAATCTTTGTTAAAGTTCCCTTCTAGCTTTTCTCTCTACTCCCTCTATCCTCTCCCAGGAAATATGTGAGCTAGGTTTTCTTAAGTCAAATGGTTAAGAACACACATATATATATATATAAAGTGAATAGGACAAAAATCAATCGTTTAATCATCCTAAATTGAAATTTCACAACAAGGCTTATTATTACTTAAAAATTATGCTGATTTCAAATATAAAATCAATTCTGGATTATCAAGTCTCTAAGGCCCTCAATTTCTGATTCAACATTCTAAACATGACAGATACTTTTCTTATTAAACAGATATGGGTTTCAAATCATAAGATCTATGGGTTTAAACTTAATTTCTCATGAAGTTTCACATTAAGCTTTTGAAAGCACAGAATAAGGGACTAAAAATATATCAGAATCACATACGAGGGTCGGGTTATTACATTTCAACAATAGTCTTACTCAGCTCCAAGCAGGGGCAAACAATTGTTTTCTTGGTACCAACCTGGACCTGAGTATGACATCTTTCCTCTTCATCTTTTTGTCCCATTCAATGGCACTTATGCTATCAAAATCAACATCAACTTAAGCAGCTCTCCCAGAGAGCGAGTTATTCAGTACCAATCTTACTTAGCTCCAAGTGGAGGCAAACCGTTGTTTTTCTTGAAGTCAACCTGGACCTAAGTAAGTTTTTTTTTTTGGGTGAATAAGAAATAAATAAAACAGAGAAATATACAAGATTACAAGGGGCAAACCCCAGGCCCTAACAAACAAAACAGCAACAAGACTACGGCACACACACCGAAGCCCAACAGCACAAAGAAAGAAACAGACAAAAAACTAACCAAAACAAGAGAGAACTACGGCAGCTTGAAATACAAAAGGAGATCACTGCTCAACAATCTGTACAAAGGCCATGTCCAGTACCGGATAGGGACATTGTACAAACTAAATAACAAGCAATCCCATACCCAAACAAACCAAAGGTGCCCAGCAGCAACTCTTCCACGCAACCAGCGGAGGTGGGCACATGTAGCACTAATAAAGTTCACAAATTGTAACCAGAAAAGAACTTTCAAGGCGACCAGCATACCGTGCTTACCGAACCACAACACAAAATATACACAAATCCTACTACACAGCCCGTAGAGGTAGGCAAAATGACACATTAAGGTCACAAACAAACAAAACGAAATACAACTGATTAACACTCTCATATAGCCCAGCAAGGCGCTTGAAGCAGCCATCACCACGGTACATGTGCAATCATCCAACTGCCACCCAACAGCCAAAACCTCATAATCCCAGTTTAGATAAAACCTGCAAAAGTGGTGCAATGTGCAGCCACCCCCACACCACCAAACTGAATTCGGCACAACCTGCCCATAGAGGAGAATATAGTAAGTGACACAATTACCTGTAACATCATAGAGAAGAAGGAAAATAGTGAATATATGATACTTCCCATCACTCAACCCACATCTAATAACAACACTCCACACAATATATGTTCTCTCATCACTCAACCCACAATTCTTCATACAGTAATGAGGAGCTTCCTTAACCTGCAAATAAAAACTTATAATATATAGATACAAATAAATGTTAGTTATGTACAGCCTCACACCCCTCGACCCACAATGTAGAAAAAGATTATGGAGGCTCACTACACTCGGCCCTCTAGTAACAGAAGCCAACCATTCCTGAAAGTAAAGATCCATTCTCAGATTGGAACAAGCAGACATGATTTATACCTGCAAAAGAGAAATCTATTAGAAATCCCACAGTTTATGCTCACCCTCCCTCAACCCTCAATATAGGTGCACTCTCCACACTCAAACTGCCACCAGCACTGCTGTCCTGAGGCTGCTTCATAATAGAGATTGGTAAGTTCCATTGAGCCAAGTACCAAGCATCACCTGTAGAGTTAGACAGATTAACCATAGAAAGTACTCTACATCTGACCATTTGGACAATAAGGTTGATAACAACAGTCTCAGGTTTAGAGTCTTTGCTAAAGATCCTCCTATTCCTTTCTAACCAAATCTGGTAGACTGTGCCAAGGAAAACCTAAGTAAGTTACTCTCATTCAATTACAAAGATCAATGCAACCATATAGACCAAGCATCTATTCAGCCCTCTGGACCCAATAGTGCTCGGCCAGGGAAAACAATATAAACAACGCAAGTATGAAAGCAAAACATATAAGATTGCTATATCAGAAGGAAAATTATATCAAAGGCACAGCTGGCCTCACAAAATAACAACAAGAAGAAAGAAAAATTGTCTTGACTAACTTACGGAGGGCAACTCACACGGAAGACCGAGCTCTAGTACATCAGAAAAGTAAAAAATGAGAAAAAGAAAAATGAAAAAAGAAAAATTTCAAATCATTCCAAAGGTCACTTCAACTTTCATCAACAGGAGAAATTCCAGGAGTAGCATCCACAATCTTGTCCGAACCATCTTGGGGAGGAAAAGTAGAGGCAGCCCCAACTTCTTGGAAAGCAGGAGCCTCCTTAACCATATCTCCCACAGCTTCAGTTTCCAGGGTTTCACCCCTTTCAACGTTCACCGTTTCATTGGCAGCATCGCTCTCCAGAGTCTTGGTTGCAGAATCAATTCCTCAGGAAATCTTAGCTGGAGGAGTAGCAGGGGTAGCAGCAGTCTTCAAACCCAAGGACTTTAAGGGAACAGGAATATCTTGAAACAAAAGAGACCCTTCAAGAATTTGAGTAGCGGTCAGAGCACTTGCCCAACCCTTCAGAAAAAGCTTGTCTTGCAATACCAGTACCTCTTCTTTATAAGCGGCTCCAGCTTCATCCCAACCTTGCTGCCGGTGCTTAGCTTCCAAAGCTGAACGTTCAGCGGCCATCACCACAATAACTGCCTCTAGCCCAACCACTTTCCCTTCAAGTTGAGCCTGGAACCCAATAGTAGCTTCCATGGACTTCTCAGTCGAAGCAATAACCTTGCTCAGGCGAAATACCACCCTCTCAGTAGTCTTGCGCCCCTCCTTCTCAGCTTCCAAACTTGTTATCAACCTCTCAGTAGTCATGGCGGCCTCCAGTACGGCCTTCTCTAGTTCCTCAGCTCGGGTGATGGAAAAATGCATCCTCTGGATACACTGTGGAAAACAAACAGGAATTAAAGAAAAAGAAATGATATAAACCAGTAAAGAACACAAAAAAAAAAATGGAGTAGCACTCACAGCAGTCATCATTTGAAGGGTTCCCTTCAAGATTGGATTGTCCTGAGGTCCATTATGATCTGCCATATCTACTGGCATCAATAGGGTCTTGGTCAAATCAAAAGCAAAGTCTCCAGAAGCAACAACTAAGTCAGAAATAGAAATAGGCTTGCCCTGGTGAAGCATAAGCAACTCTCATTTCTCAAAAGTTTCGTCATCAACAGGATCTTCAGAGGTCTCTCCAACTATAGCCTTGCAGGTCTCCCACCTCCTCCTCTTCCTTGCCCTTTCAGTGATAGAAGCAGCAAGTTCGGTAGCAGCAGCAGAAGCGCCAGAGGCCCCTATCTCTTGTTTTACATCCATAAGGCTCTTTGGCTCGGCCTTGACTAAGGGAGCCTGCAGAGTAGAGAAAGAGCCAAAAGCTTCCACCTCCAAGTGTACCAACACCCTTCTCTTCGACATCAACCCTTCCTCTATGAATCTAGCAGTAGGAGAATGGGTCCTCTCAATAGATAAACTCCGACCACAATAACGGTTTGTAACTAAGGAGGCAGGAGGTGTGTCAGTTTCAGTATCAGAATCGAGAAGGGATGCACCAAGCCTTGCTTTTTTCGAGATTGTGGAACGATAAGTCGTTTGATATTCCAATAGTTTGGAGCCAGACCTATTCTTGTATCTCAAAACACCTTTGATCGCCTCAACATTCTCTCGCTTCGACCTGCGCTGGAAACGAGAAGCCTCTGTAGAGATGAGGAACAACATTAGCACAATATTCAACCAAAACAAAAGCACAAAGACACTGGGACACAAGACTCAGACTTGGGTAGCCATCTTTAAGCAAACATTAGCAATTAATTCTGTTAAATAAAAAATTCTGATAAAGAGGTATTTGTAATTTTCCAAACCATTGATGGCAATTCCTATTTTAAGCAAACCTCAGTGAGTGTATTTATAATAATGCAATTATTTTTCTGCTCACCAGGTTGCTGCTACAAGTCTCATTGCAATTTGTGAGCGAATTGGCCCAGATTTAACGGCATTGCTTGTTCTGCCAAAACTCAAAGAGCTATTCGATGAGCTTGCTTTCTCTCAAGAAACCAGCATTACTTCTGGTTCTCTGGAGAGAAGCTTGAAGGTTACCAAACGAAAAGTAGATGAGGAGGATCCAATTGAAAGCCATATGGACCTTGTGTAGTATTTTCAATTGCAGTCAATTCATAACGTCTTACCTTAATGTCATTTTTAGCGTGTGTTAACTTAATCTGGACATTTACAGGTTGCTTTTATATCCCCCCTTCACTTCTCTTCTTAGTATAGAGAAACTTCGCCAGTGTTGTGCCACATGGTTGCTTCTTGAGCAATTCCTTCTACGGTGCCATAACTGGAAGGTGTGCTTGTTTCATGGTTCCGAGACTAGTATCCCATTTTTTTTTTTGTACAAAACAATCAATTCTACATGCTCAAGCACATTTATACTTTATTGCACTTCACAGGCCTGAACTGTCATGATTCAGTGGGAATATACAAGGGAGTCCTCTTGAAGTGGTCCAGACTATTATTTCTAAAAGCCCTGTTTTTAGCAAGAGCTCAACAACTTCTGAATACAATCCTGCTAAACTGTTGCTCAATGGGGTTGGGTGGTCAATATTACAATCACAAGGAAATAGGAGTGCCAAAAACTTGATGCCTCATAAGCGAGCAAGTGACCTTAATCAAGATCCAGTTGACAGGCATGTATTTGGAAAACATGAGCTGTGGCATTGGTTCCCTAGTCCGGGAGCTAGCTGGGATGGGCCTGATTTTTTAGGTCGTGTTGGGAGTCTGAGAGATGAACTTCCATGGAAGATCAGAGCATCTGTAATGCACTCCATCTGTGCACATCATGGAGCACTAAGATCTTTGGCTGTTTGCCAAGATGAGTGTACTGTTTTTACAGCAGGAGTTGGTCCAGGATTCAAGGGAATTGTTCAGAAGTGGGACTTGTCAAGAATCAATTGTACATCTGGTTATTATAACCATGAGGAGGTATATTCTTATATTCCTTTTGTTAAATTGGAGTATCACACCATTGTTTGCAATTAATTGGTATTTGAGTTCTAGAACCTTTGCTTATCTCTAGTAATTGTTAGTTTGAAAATTGTATTGCAGAAGCTGTAAATGAGATCCAGTTATTTATCTCACTTGTATTTCATATTTATGGCTCTTGTTCTCTAACATATGCTGCTTGCATCCCACTTGGTGAATGAAATGGTGATTTATTAGTTAAAAGTTGAGGAATGAAAATAGAGCTACTTGATTATTTATTTCTAGCCCTCATACCACAGAAAGAACCAAAGAACTAAAAGCTTTTCTATTCTACTAGAATAACCGATTTCCAAAAGTACATCTTACTCTGTGTAGCGCAGCACCCCGCTATTTTACAGCGTAGCCCCAAAAAGATTGACTGGGCCAGGGTCAGACTTCTGTTAGATTAAATACCGGCTCGAGTGGAATGTTCCCTATCTCTTCAATTCAGGAGGCACAATACTACTGTCATGGAACTGTATAAATGATGGCCAAGGTACTGTTTTGTCTGGACAACCTCTTTTGTCTGCTTTGGGTTTGGGCAGAAAGTAGTCATAAAAAGCAGTGCATCTAATGGCAAAAGTTATAGCTCATATCATAACATACTATTATTAGATGTCATGGGTCAGTACAAAATGGAACCAGTTCAATTTAATGGAGTGATAAGTGTTGTTGACTTCAATAACTGTAGAGCAATGTCTCTTAATTTCTTCTCGCAGATTGTTGAATTTTGTCACATGAACATTTTGTCTGCTTTGATATGTCTCTAATTACTCTACAGCTTTCAGGTTTTGAATGATATTTGCGTCCTGTCGTCCCATGTAAGGGTAGCTTCTTGTGATGGAACAGTACATGTTCAGAACAGCCAAACAGCATATTCTGCTCATGTTTGGAAACTGATATCTATATTTGCTGAATCATCAGCAAATTCTGCTCATGTTGCTAGCCCTTCAACTTCTACATCAAAGATAAATACCAATCAGCCCAATATGCTAAATTCCAATCAATTATTAAGTGGAATATTTTCAACATTTGATGGGAGCTTGTACACTTGTATGCATCACCTAGAATTCATTGAAAAGCTTGTAGTTGGCACAGGGAATGGTTCTCTCAGGTAAAGACTCTTACAGTGACATTTGCATTCTTAGCTGAAGCAGATAAACCAAAAAAGGAAAGAAAAAAAAAAAAAAAATCAACATTCTTCTAATGCAGTTCAGCCTTTTGAATTGTACTATTTCATGTAGATTCATTGATTTTACATGAGGTCAAAAACTTCATCTCTGGAGAAGTGAATCTGGTGAATCCAGTTTCCCTTCTCTCATTTATGCTATATGTGCATGTGGATCTAACAAAATGCAAGCTGATGGAGCTGTAGCTTCACCATCTTGGATTGCAGCTGGACTAAGTTCTGGAATTTGCAGGTTAATTGATGTGAGGAGTGGAAATATTATTTCCTCGTGGCTGGCACATGATGCATATGTAACTAAGGTAATTTAAATTGCTAAATGTACAATGCCATTTAATGAAGTGTATTTTCATTTTTCTTCCCATGCCCGCAGTTAGCTGCAACAGACGAAACATTTGCTCATCTCTAGCTCTCTTGACAGGACTTTATGAGTTTGGGACTTGAGAAGGTAATTGGATATCTTCTTTCAATTACTTGAAAAACATGCAAAGTTAACCCGAGTGAGCAAGATTCCTTCCAAGCAAGATTAAGACAAACCTGATCAATTACTTGTAATGATATAAGTCAAATCATATTTTGGGCTGCACTTATGGAGTTTGGTTACCCCTTTACCAGGGGGATTCTTGTTCTTATTTGTCTGTGAAGGAAAAAGTAGAACCTTTCAAGTTTCATGTACAACCCTGCCATTCTATAAACTTCCCTGATAACATGGCAATACAAGTATTGTTGACTAGAAAGCACTGAGCCTTGAGCTCCTAAAAGAAAGTTATTTACTCTTGAGTCTTGACAGTCACTTAGTTTTAAATAACTGTGGAAAGGATCACCACCAGATTTTAACCTGGATGATAACTCCTACCAGCCCAAAAAGGGAGGTGTAGGGTTCAGGTCCCAGTAGAGTGTGTCTCAGCAATAGAAAATCAAAAAGATGTTACAAAAAGGATCTATTGTACTGTATAGTTTCACACATCCCCCACTGTACCCCAAATGTGCAGGTATCCCTGCTTTTTCCATGTTCAGTTGTGGTTGGGAGCAGCCACTGGGGAAATGTTTCTCATCCTGCCAAAAAATCTTACAAAGGCGATGAAAAGGGAATTTGGAAGCATTTGGACAGGAAAATAATGAGAAACTTTCGAATTCAAATATATGTCCATACATATTGATTAATTTGCGTGTAATTATCTATCTATACAAAGATATTTTGTGGTTTGTGGGCAGGTGGCCTTGTTTGCCATTTTTTATTTATTTTTACTTTTAGGGGGGAGGCAATTGGGAGGAGGCTGCTTTGAGAGGAAAATTTAAATGATAATTTTTCTCCAAAATAACTATGTCATTCCTACTCAAAATTTCTCTCTTTGTCCAAGGGAATTGGAAAAGGGAACTGTTCTAGTTAAGTTAAATAGAAGTTTTTTTTTTTTTTTTTTCAATTAAGTTAAACAGAAGTATGACTTTAGATATTTCGTGTCTAATTTGTTGTTTCTGTGGACATTTTCTTGTAGGAATTTACCGTCACATCCTATTGTTTTCAGAGGTCATAGTGATACTGTATCTAGTTTTTCTATGTGGGGACAAGATGTGATTTCAATCGCCAAAAATAAGATTGGCCTTTCTTCTTTAGCTAGATTTGCAGATGAAGTACACATACCAAAATGTTTTTCTTCTTTTTCCTTTTTTCTTTTTTTTTTTTTTTTTTTTTTTCACCTCTACCCCCACACCACCACCATGTTTGCTCAGTATACTCTACTTGCATGACAATTGTAATTTTTTTTTCTTTCCATTTTCACCTCTACCCCCACATCACCACCATGTTTGCTCAATACATTAGAAGAGCCTTCCAACTCATGTTATGATATAGATCCCTAAATATGACTCAACGAGTCATTATTGCTTCTCTAGTTTTTTTTAGGGAGATATATGCCCTTTATAGAGTTTTACATCACCTTGATTTGGAAGATCCAAAATCAAATATAGTGGTATTCGCAACTAAAAATTACTTGCATGACAGTTACAAAATTAACCTTGATAGCTAATCAAGCAATGATTGTTCTGATTATAGGATGTTGGGTTTCTGAATCTTATTATTTCATCGTTTGTTAACTACATTTCACCCATTCATCTCCCACAAAAGAACATCATTTGTGGGAAATGGATCTTCTAGTTCAATTTTGTTCTCAAGTATTCATAGTCAATTGGATGGCTAAGAGTTGGTTGACCTCATGTATGTTTCTCCCCTCTTGGTCTAGTTTAATATTTTTGACAAAATAGTTTTGTTATGTATCCATTTGAGGAGTTGTGATTAGTTTTTCATATCATTCGTTTGTTCATCTTACACATCCCACCAAAAAAAAAAAAAAAATCAATTGTTCATCATTCCTTCTTCCTTGCTCCCTCTTGTTTGAAAAAAGTAAAAGAAAAATACAAAGGAAACAAAAAAAGAAAAGCTGAGTCAAATTTGTGTGTCATTGTTTCAATCCATTTGTTATTGTAACTTGTATATTTACCTCTGAAAATGGCATGTGGCAAGATGGGGAACATCATATCACACCT
Organism: Camellia granthamiana; assembly: GCA_036172215.1. NCBI lineage: Eukaryota > Viridiplantae > Streptophyta > Magnoliopsida > Ericales > Theaceae > Camellia > Camellia granthamiana. The sequence continues at coordinate 5,732,071 of CM069914.1, read as the reverse complement.
CAATATCCCTATTTGGTAGATCGTGGAGTACGGAACATGTCGGTATTTTCAAGTTTAAGTATTCTGCTGTTCTCACAACTGTTCCTTGTTGGAACGGAAGATGGCCATTTGAAAAAATGTTGTTAGATTGACTTTGATGTCTATATGTAGTTTTCTTTTGTCATTTTGGAGACAGGTTTTTCCAAGGATTCTCCGGGGTGGCTTCTTTTATTTTGTTTTGTATTATTTTGTCATTCATATATGCTTATCATTTGTTATGTCATGTTGTTATTAATGTAAAAATGCCTGATCAAGAATTGCAAGTATTAAAATCCCAAAGGAGGCTTGTTGATGTGCATCTATTCTAAGGTTTTGCTTTGAATTATAGTTTACCAAGGGACCGATGAGATGTTAGGGTTTCAGAAAGCTAATTTTGTTTTGTCAATTAGGATATCTAATGAGGACTGAATCTGATAGTCTCTCAATTTGAATCTTGTGTTACATGGTTGAATTTTACCCAGGACATTGAAGTACTTGAATATTTGCCAGTCCAATGCCATTGAAGCAAAGCTATTGAACTTCTAGCAACATATATATTTACTATTTTAATTGAATTTTAAAGATATTTCTATATGAAAATATTGATTTCTAAGGAAGAATTATAAATGAATAGACACGTTATTTAATTTTCTATATTCCAGCAAAAATGTAAATTGAAGTCATTGAAATAAAAATACTCCTACATTCATCCTGGATACCAGAAATGGTTAAAACATAAATCCCTAAATGGTTGTTGATGAAAGATCGTGAATAATGAAATAGTAGCATATTTCACTTGGCTTCCTATCCTTTGCAAGTTTAGAGCAATGACTTGCTCTTGCCATAAAAATTTACCAAAACAGCCACCCACAACTTACATATTTTTTTCACAATGAGAAAAAGTTCAGTATAAGAGTGATACCAAGTCAATCACTAATACAACGTATTATAATTCAAAAATCCATCACAAGAAATACTGAACCCCCACTATTCAATCAGCAGCAAGACTTTCAAGCAAAAGGATTATTTAAAAGAGGGTACAAAAAACAAACATAAAAAAAAGCTATCACACAATCCCATGACTGATGCCAGGACCCCCAACTGATGCTGTTTCCTGGACCTGTCAGCAGAATCGCTACGACCATATAATTGTATCTTTCATGTATTGTACGTTGGCCTCAGCTCTCTACTATGAAGATGATCCATTAGATTTTGGCCTAGTATACCCCAGGTCAATTAACTTCTCCACCAGCTTTTTCTCAGCATCAGCCTGAAAACCCCAATAAGAGGAGGGGAAAATATAGATCAAACAACCAGGAACAGGAAGACTCGTGCTAAATCATTCATACACGCAAATGATTTTGTTGGGTATATAATGCCCCTCCCTACGATCGCTCTAAAAACAGACTTGTGGACGCAAGGTCAAATGCCATAAAAGACATGAGTAAAGCCCTCCCTAACATCAATTGATTTTAGGAGAGATTGTGAAACTTGGTACGTCATTCAAATAGGCAACGCACAATTTCCAAGTCAAATGGTTTATAACTAAACACCACCATGTAAAACCCAAATATCTATGAAATTGAAAATTAAGCTTAAGTACGCAGTGCATACAGTCATAGTGCTTGCTAATGGTGTAGGGGAAGAGAGAGAGAGAGAGAGAGAGATTAAACCTCAAGCATGGGGCTGTTCTTTGGAATGTTACAAGCTAGTATCACATTTAGACCTGTCTTCAAAACTGTAACAAAGATCACAAGTAAGTGCATAAAAATAAAGAATATTTGTATGAAAATTGTTAATTGTAAATCAAAGTTCACCTAATCGACGAGCAATGCCAGATCCTGTGTTATCAGAAGATCCTCCAAGTATGTTAGTAACACTCACAGTATTGTTCTGTACATGACCACCAAATAGTAAGATATGTTGATAACAATTACTTAATCTATGATCATAATGAAGATGGTGGTCTGATGAAACCAATCAAGAAAGAGACCAAAATGATGAAACCAATCAAGAAAGAGATTTCATTAGAGAGAGAAAATCCCAAAAGGGTACAAGAGCTCTCAAGCTCTGAATTATTCAATATCAAAATATCATAAAACTGAATACTAGAGGAGCCTAATCTTATATTTATAGGATAAACACCCAACTAACTCTAACTAACTCTTATGGTGCTAAACATAACAACCATACTAACTCTAACTAACTCCTATGGTGCTAAACATGACAACCATACTAGCTCTAACTACATCAGACTTCCCCTCTAAAGAAAACAACTTGTCCTCAAGTTGGGGCTACAACAAAATGACTCAAGACAACAAAATCAACAAAATGACTCAAAACAATGACTTATGAGAATATGATTGACATGCAACGGCGACCAAGACTAAGTAGTTGCAAATCCTTATTCAAGGTCATCCCAGCAAACATCCTTCCATCAAAATGAGTTCTCGTTTATGGACATCAACCGAAGCCATTTTGAGGTGTGAATAGACCACCCATGTAGCATGCTATTTTGGAAGCAAGATGTTATCAAAATAATGCTTCTCGCATAGCCCAAGAATAAACTCATCTACACCAACACGAAGTGGAATAAATGGCTTTGAAGATAGCATAAGAGGCATTTATTGGAAGCAACATTCATTCAACAACCATGTAACTTCAGTGTCATGACTCTCCACCATAATTTTCATAGAATATAGAAAAGGGATAGAAGGTTGGATTAAAACCACTTCCTTCATGGGAAGCAATTTTTCATTCTCATGTTCTTCATCCTCATGTACACTTTCATGCTCTACAAGAGGGTCGTCCTCATCATCATAGTTGTCAAAAATTGAAACTCCTTCGTACTCACAAGCATCAACTTCTTCATATTCACAAACGTCAACTTCCTCATAAGCCAACACCTCACTATCGTCATCAAAGATGGCAACATCTTGATCATGGTCTGGTTCATCGTTTTGATCAAAGACAGGAAAATTTTCGTCACAAACAGAAAGAGCTTGACTACAATCTTGTTCTTGGCCACAATTTTCCTCCATGTGTTCTTCACCAAAGATAGAAGCTTCTTCCTCATCATATCTTGGTTCAACCACCTCGCCACTAAAGAGCATCTTAAGATGATATCCCTCATCAAAAGTCTCTTGCACTCCAACACTAGTTAAGCAACCGACTTGGAAATAATCATAGGACGGTTGTCCGATTGCAAAGCCTCTTTCGCATTGATGGCCGGAACTTGAAATGCCCTTCTTATGTTGCTTCTCAACCAACAAAGATGGCACGTGATTAGAAGGCAAGAAGTGCTCCTTGAACTTCTTCCTCATCTTCCTCCATTCTCTAATCTTTTCTTGGCCGTTTCGTTGCCTACCAACTTATAATTGTTTCCACCAATTGGAGGCACGACCTTTGAGGCTTTGAGAGACCAACTTCACCTTCTTTGCTTCCGGCACATCATAATACTGGAAATGACTCTCAATTGTCTTCAACCATTCCTCGAACACATCCGGATTGTAGCTTCCATGGAATTCGGGAAACTCTAAATCCTTGACGGTACCATTCCACTCAGAATTCAACCCATGTGAATATACTCTATGCCTATGTGGAGAACCAAAGAAATCATCAAGCTGATGATCCTTAGAACCATTACTACCTTTGGAATGAAGTTGCAAGCGTTGCACCTTTCTAACCAAGGTAGCTATTTGTGAACTCAACTCTTCAATCTCATTCCGTTGATTTTGGTATCCAATGGTCCTTTCAATTGAAGGACTCATTTCGATTTCATCTTCCAAATTTGCAGCAAACACCTGACCACGGCCACCCATTTTACCTCTACCCCATTGAGCCATCAACTTCTAACAAAGACTTGATCAAACACTGTTCACAGCACTGTTACAGCAGGATTTACCACTCACAGTAGCTGATATACACTCACAAGTTCCAATCAAACCAAACTCAATTTCACAATCAAAGAGCAACCCAATATCAATCCAATTGAAGATAAACTCCCAACAGTATCAAGAAACAAGAATCAAGATTCAAGAACTAAGAACCAAGAACCGAGATTGCAATACGATGTCAAGAACTAAGAATCAAGATCAAGAATTGTGTCCCACAATATCAATTCATGCAAATATGATCAATTCATAAAAACTGATTCAGAACAGTCCTAATGAAAGAAGAAAGTCGAATCAGTTTACCGCAATCAAGCCGAAAGCAAATAGCAGAGATCGCGACCTTGTAACAGCAGGAATCGTAATTCGAAATTAAAGTTCAAACACAGTTGATGAGTTCGAAATGATCAACTCAGTGCGCAACTCAGATTCAAGGCTTCGCAGGAGATCGCAAAAATCAGCTAGGTTCGTAAGGCTGATCTGATGATTGTGACACTAGAATCTACCTAGAGGCGAAGGTCAAACTGCAACTAAACTTGGATTCAAAGTTGTGGACAATGCCTGTACCCCATTTGAAGTCTAGATTCATAACAGCGAACCTTAATTTGAACCGCAAATGCAAGAACGAATTCAAGAATGAAGATCTTTAGCAAGGAGTTAGATCACAAATTGAGGGGTTCAATTCGTCAAGAAATCAGATCACAAGCACAGATCGATTGAAGGTTCTCTGACAGAATTTTGTTTTCAACTCAGCAAAGTTGACAAACTAGGCCAGAACAGAAGTTGATTTACCAGAACAGAGGTCAATCTAGGGTTACGATGTGAACCCCAGTTGCTGTTAACCAGAAACAAACAGGAATCCTTCTTCATCCAGTTGAAATTGATGATCAATGGGCAAGAACCAGGTTAGATTGTCAGGCTCTGATACCAAAATGATGAAACCAATCAAGAAAGAGACCAAAATGATGAAACCAATCAAGAAAGAGATTTCATTAGAGAGAGAAAATCCCAAAATGGGTACAAGAGCTCTCAAGCTCTGAAATATTCAATATCAAAATATCATAAAACTGAATACTAGAGGAGCCTAATCTTATATTTATAGGATAAAGACCCAACTAACTCTAACTAACTCTTATGGTGCTAAACATAACAACCATACTAACCCTAACTAACTCCTATGGTGCTAAACATAACAACCATACTAGTTCTAACTACATGATCTCATGCCATTATGCGAGGACGGGAAGGCCATCAATGTAGGTGCTTTTATCCCTCATAATTCCTTCTTTGCTACCATTAAAATTTGTAAATAAGCAAATTGTGATTTTTGTCACAAAAATAGGTAGTTTTTGAAATGAATAATAGGGAAACTTCCCTAAATAAAACAACCATGAAATTCAGAAAAGATGGAAGCTTTCGTGAATATATAAATTGTTAACTTACAGGTCGGGTAGGTGCAGCGGCATATAAGCGTCCAAATCTGGCAGAATTGCAACCAATCCATGCATAGATCTATAGAAATAAAAGAAAACAATTGTCATTAATCTAAATGATTCTTGATTTTTCGATTTTACAAACTCTAATCTAGTATCAATTTTAATTAATCCATTTGGTGATATAACCATACATACAATCCAATTATGTCAAGACATGATCTACGCAGCCTTACATGGCATATAAAAACTGTATAATATCTAAATAATCACATAACCTTGCATATTATTTTTCTTTTCCCTTTTATTTATTTTTTTCTTGATAAGTAGCACTAATTTATTTGTCCACATGGAAACGCTCTATGTCAATTAGAAAAAACAAAAACAAAGCAACGCTCCTTAACAACAACAACAACAACAACAAAAGGGCCAGACTTGTGCTAAAACAACTATCCCTAATCAGGTATTACAATCAGTCGAGAATAGAAAGCATTTTCACTTATCACAAAGTCAACTGAGTATCAGCATTACATATATACAAACATATTCCAGTTTTGTATTCCCGGCTGACTTTGAAAATTATGGTTTCTCACCTATAGCCAAGGTTCTAAAAAGCGGTTTCGGTCGCCGTAACGGTGGCGGTGGCGGTGGCGGTGGCGCAGTTGCGGTTGCAGGATGTAAAGGCCGTAATGTAACGGTTGCGGTAATCGGAACTGTGAATTTTTTTATTTTTCGCACAATTTGAAACAAACTTACCGATACGCATATTTTTTTTCCATGATCATATTTATTGGGTTAAAAATAAATATTGATCAATTTTTATAAATTTTTAAGTATGATCCAATATATTTCATATTTTTAAATCACTATAAACTGAGTTTTTTTCATTTTATTTTAATAATTAATGACTTTATATTATACAAAATATCAATCACTAACTATTATATATAAGATAAACAATGACAAAAGTAAGAGAATAAATAAGAGCCTAAATATATATATATATATACATATTTTAACCAACCCAAATAGATAATGACCACACTCATTATTATTATTATTTTCAAACAATATATAGATAGACACACAAACAAAATGGAGTGATAGCAGCTGAATAGAATAACATAGGTCTTACAGTTTCAACAAATCAATAACATGTTCTTCATCTTCCCTCTTCTCTCTATCTATCTCTTGCTCCTCCATTTTCTCTCTTTATCTTCCCTCTTTCCCCATTTTTAGCTTTTTTTTGTGTGTTTTTTCGAAAGAAACGGTTTGGAACCATTACGTAACAGTGCGTAACAAGCTGTTACGGCACCGTTACGGCCGCTACGGTAGCCGTTACGGCCGACACAACTGTGAATCTTAATCACACTGCAAAAGTGGCCGTAACGGGTGGCGGTAACCGCTAAAACCGTTACGTAACGGTGTTACGTAACGGTTGCGGCCGCTTTTTAAAACTTTGCCTATAGCTAAAATAAATATAAAAAAAATCCAATTTATTCCCTCCTAAATTTCATATATGCCCTTAAATCTTCTATAACTCCCATTTTCTTTTTCATTTTTCAATAAAATCCTACAATATGACCCCCTTCAAATGTTTATTTTGTTGAAAAATTACTTACACAATTTCACATCTCTCCCATTGATGATAATATTTGTAAGCACCATAGGAATAATTAATACTAACTATTTCAATTACAAAATTGCGAGCATAAAGAGTGACAAAACCTAACCTGTTTGTGAAGACGTATGATCTGAAAATGAAGGGTAACATCCTCCAACACCTCAGTGAAGCACGTGACCTGCACACCACCACCATCACCATTGTTGGAGTTGATAACCTCAGAGCTTCCATCTGAAGATGTTCCCCCTCCTCTGATTCCCAAACCACCTACTCCTTCCACCACCACATCAACCGACACTTCTTCTACTCCCGCCGCAGACCCACAACTATGCTTCGTCGACTCAACATCCAACCCTCCACTCCCCATTTTCACACACGCTTTACGAAATTCAGAGCTTTTAATTGAGATGTTTTTAATGCATAAACTTGAATTTCACTGAGTTGGGATGAATTGTGCTAGGGTTTTGCGATTATGTCCTCGTTGCAGAGTATAGAGAGGCCGATGTATTTAGGGTGGCTTATTGGAAAAGAAATGTTTCCTACAAAAAAAATGTTTTTTTTTTTTTTAAATAATGATATTAACATTTTTTTTATTATAATACTAACAAGAGTAAGAGCATCTCTAACGGTTCATCTTTTTTTTTATAATCAAATTTGAGTAAAAACTTTATTTGACATCAGTGAAATGGCCTCGAAGAATATTATTGCTGAACTTAATAACGGAGATAAATTGGATGGAAACAACTATGATATCTGGCACAGGAAGGTTCAGTACCTTCTCAATGAGCAAGAGTTGCTCAACCATTTGACCAACATCATGGCCATTTCTAAGGCAGGGAACACAGCACAACATCATCGTGACCACGATACCTATGCAAACGGGTTTAAGAGGGATAGGAGTGTGCGCTTTACCTTGTTGAGCTGCATGCATGATGACCTCATTGGGGAATTTGAGAAATTCCCCAACTGCCAAAGAAATGTGGGATCAATTGCGCTTAAAGTATGGAGGCACGACAGTAGCTAGGCTGCGTGCCCTTACATTGAAGTTCAATCAATATGCGATGGACCCAAAACATACTATGGTTGAGCACCTTAAGGTGATGTCTGCCATAATTAAAGAGATGAAGGCAGCTGACAATGATCTCACTGATGAGCAACAGATTTTGTCAGTCATCAGATCCCTACTTGACCCTTCGTGGGGACATGTGAAATTGGTGCTCACGCACAATGAGGGAATCAAAACTTTTGATGACATTTCTCGACACCTTGAGCTCGAGGCAGATGGCAAAGATGCAAAGATGACATTTCTACTACACTTGTCGCTAAAGCTGGAAGGCACAGGAGATACAAGCCTCAGTGCAAATGACAACAGAAAGGAGTAGACAAGCAAAGGCTGAGAATCTGGTGCCAAGAGATGGCAGAGTAACCAAGCGTCGCAGTGGCAAGCATGCTGGAAAGAATGATAGGTCCAAACTCAAATGCTATAACTGTGGATGGAAGGGTCACTTCACTCAAGAGTGTACTGAGCTGAAGAAGGTACACCTTATTACCAGCTCTCCAAATATATTTGTTTGTTCACATGTTTTTATTGATCACTCTCTCCTTGGTTGGATTGTAGACACGGGAGCAACCAAACATGTAGCTAGAGATCAGGCTGGATTTGTAGATTATCATCAGATACCAGTTGGTAGGAATTATGTAATAATGGGAAATGGAGCTCAAGAAGAAGTCTCAGGAGTTGGTAGCTTTCAGCTCAAGTTGCGTACTGGGCGCAACTTGCTCCTTCATGATGGGCTTTATGCACCCACTATCCGATGTAATCTGCTTTCAGGTTCAGCACTTTTGAAGTTAGGTTTTTCTTTTCATTTTGAGGACATTAGTTTGTCAATTTATCTTGGTAGAACATTTTATGGTCATGGTAGTTTGAGGGATGATTTCTTTATGTTAGATTTAGAATCAGAATCGAATAATAATTCTCTTATTTGTGTTGCATCTTCTTCTTCTTCTCACTACTACAAAATCATAAATAGATCACAGATTTTAAGTGTGATGTATGTTATTTAATCATGGATTTTTTATTTTGTCAAAGTGTGATCTTTGAGAGTGATTGTTCAGGGTCATTTTCGATCATACTTTTTGACCGTCATTAAAAGATAATTTCATCACATGTTTTGACCGTGATAATAAACATTTAGATTACGAATTTTAAGTGTGATCAATAACTAATAAAACCTGAGATTGAATTTAAATAATCCATTATTAATAGTGAGATAAGAGCACAGTTATATGCATTTCTCATCACGATTAGTACATGTGATAAAAAAAAAAAAAAAAAGTTCGACCACAAAATGTGACTATCAATCACAACATATCAACCGTGATTAAAATCCAAATAAAACTATTATCTAAAATATAATCAATATTATTTGTACAAAAATTTCCTTTGAATCACAACATTGACCACATATGAATAGCTAATAACATCATATATTTCATAAATGAAAGTCTAATGTTGGAAAAACATAAACAAAGAAAGTTCAGGAATAAAAGGTTTTTTTAATGTGATTACACAATAAAAATCTCATTAAAAAAATGAAAAAAAAAATTAATTAAGAATAGGCCAGTTAGTAGGAAAAAAGGGAAAAAAATAATATATAGATGCAATATGGTATAATACAAAGAGTAGGGAAAGAACTTGGAATTCTTATAACAAGCGTAAAAAATAATTAGCAGAAATTGTAAGCAACTCTAGGAAAACGTATATAGATGCAATATGGTATAATACAAGGAAAAAAAAGAAAAAAAGAAAAGGCCAGTTAATAGGAAAAAAAGTAATGATACATTATACATTCAACTTAGAAGCTGTGGATAAATGAACAATATAGATGTGGCAATCATATAAGCCTAATTAGATAAAGAACTCCAAAATCAACACCATTATATCCCCTCCCCCCCCCCCCCCAACAAACAAAAAAAAGGCCCTTTGACAAAGAAACAAAAAGAGGAATCGCACAAGGAGAAAAGTAACGAGGGCTCCTGAAGATCAATCCCCCCCCCCCCCCCCCCCCAACAAACAAAAAAAAGGCACTTTGACAAAGAAACAAAAAGAGGAATCGCTCAAGGAGAAAAGTAACGAGGGCTCCTGAAGATCAATTTCCTGAATGATTCCAAAACAAAGTAAAAAATGACAGATAAATCAATAGCTGCTAATTCTTAACCATATGGAGAACAAGACAATAATGTGTTAAGGCTATCACAACTCAAAATCAACAATACCCTACAAAATAAGTACAAAGCCAAACTTAGTTTAAGATGTTAGTGCTCGAACATCAACATTATTCACATTAGTGGCAGTTAAATAGATTAAGTTATAAGCAAAATATCAATGGCTAGCACTCATGACAGGGCGAAAGAGAAAACTAACCAAAACTGGATCTCCTTTTGTTGAATTGACAATGGCGTTCATATGGGAAATAGCATCAGCCTTACCTTCCTGCAATGGTAAAAAATAATGAAGAAAAGTTAATGAATTATATGCTCAGAAAAGACTATTGAAACATTTAATATTACTGCAGCTACACTACATGAGAAACAGCTAGCAAGCAATATAGAGCACATATTGGGATTCAAGTTTACTCTTTGAAATGATATGAGCCTTTCCTGAATAAGTTGTGTTTGAATCCCAATATGTTTCCCAAGTAAGTTTAATGGATGAATCCCAAATTTTTAATATTTGATATGTTATATAGGTCTGCCCTCAATCTGCTCCTCATGAATTTTATATAAGTAGTCAATTGCATTTTATTATCAATCCATTACTTGCATAAATCCTTTTTAAAAATAATTTTTTTTATTTATTTTTTTTTTTTTTACCACTAAATTTAAGGAATTAGAATACAAATCTACCATGTTTCAAAATGTGCATTCCCAACTGAAAATCACAATGAACTTTTCAGTAATTTTCGTCATCACTATAACAGTTTAGGCCTTTGCTCATAACCAATGTGTTGCAATAATGATGTGGTGAATTATTCGACAATAATGATGTAATCACAAAAGATTAATTAATAAAGATAAAAACACATGAGCATCAGCATCAGCATCTTTTGAAGAGAAAGAGTAGTATAACCTAATCAACATAATCTCTCAAAACACCATCACTAGAAGGGGAGGAAAATTTTTGAAGGTACGAAACCATATTATAAAAATTCAGGTAACTTACTTTGGCGATGAAAAAGAGTTCCATATTATTCACAAACCTAAAACAAAAAACAAAAAAATTTGTAATCCAATACCCAAACTGAAGGGAAAAGGAAAAAAATTAGGGATTTTTGTTGTATGAGAACAATAGTTTTTCTATGAATTTGGAGATTCAATCACAGATGACAAATTAGGTAAAATCATGTGGTTCTCATTCTCTACAAAGACAAATTTTTATCAGACCTTTCCAAATAGTTCTTGAAAACCGAAGCATATATATATATATATATATATAAATAAATAAATGTGTTCACCTTCGCAATGTTGTGTGAGGCTAAGATGGTGGCTACCGTAGTTGTTGCGATCGAGATGTAGGAAGGGTCGCTAACGCTGTGTTTGGTTGGAGGATTTGAGGAGGGATTTGGAAAGGGAAAAAGAAAAGTCAGGTGAAAGGTACATTTTACCTAATTTCACACGCCTTTTCCCTTTCTCATTTCAAATCCCTCCCCAAATCTCTCAACCAAACATTTCAAATCCCTCCCCAAATCTCTCAACCAAACAGCATAAGTAGGGAAGAGCAGCGACAGGTGGTGAGGAGTGTGGGTGTCAATGAAAAGGAAGAAGCAAAGTTTCTGCTGTGGTCGTGGTGGAGAAGTGAGAAAGAGAGAGAGAGAATATTTATTATACATCACAAACTTATTAAATAAACAAATAAAGAACACTTATAATTTTGATATAAATAAAATAAAATAATAGTACTCTTTTTAAAAATTGTAAATCTAAGATTCTTTGAATATTTATATTTAAATAGATTTGATATATATAAAGAAATATAAACAATTACATTGATTTTTTTTTTGATATAAACGAAGTAAAAATAATAGTGAAATTTTTTTCCTGAGCAACTGGATAATATAATGGAACTTTTCATCTTCTTTTATTTTTTAATGAGAAAATAAAAAGTATAATTAAATTAATACACACAAAATACAAAAATACAAACCCAAGACTGTTAAAATATTTACAATCAAAGAGATTTATAAAAAATAAAATAAAATAACCATAGCCAAAACCTAGAAAAAACTATTTTTTTATAATTTAAAAAAAAAAAAAAACCTTAAAAGCACTGGACACTCAAAAAAAAGTTACGTAAACAAACAAATCAATTTTTTTTAAATAAAATTTATATATAAAAACAAAATAAAATTTATATATAAAAACAAACAAAAGCTTAAAAAGGTGAAATAGGAACTAAAAAAAATTGAATATAATTTTTTTATAAAAAAAATAATATAAAACATAAAAATACATAAAATAGAAAAATACAAACACGACTCTTATAACACTTATAATCAAAGAAATTTTATAAAAAATTAAACAATTTTTTATTTATTTTTTTTATTTATACTAAGAATGGTCCCTATTTAAAACCCAATGCACCTCAGTCCTCTATGGTTTGATAAAGTTGAAAATGATACAAAATTAAACACATTTTAAAGTTAATTTAAGTTTTTAATGTAAGGTTGAAGAATCTATTAATATACACATTCATATAATGTAAGGCAAGAGTACCAACATATATCATCAATTCTTACATACATATATATTGATGGACCGTATACATGCATTAAAAAATTTTAAAAAAAAAAAAAAAGCAAATTGGCATTGAGCAAGCCTTCAGAGTGAGCGCCCTCAATAGGAGACTTGTTCTCAATTGCAAAGATGTCATCTTTGTATCACAATAACAATATAGTCTCCCCATCCTGAATTATCACGCGCCGCTCTCCCTTCGGCAACGCCGCCACTGGCACCACCGGTACCCATTTCTTCCCCTTCTCATCACTCACTCCGCCTCTGCGGCCCTTGTCGTCGGCCACCGAGACTTCAGTAGCCTTACACGCAATTTTACGGAGAGAGATTGGGGATGAAATCAAAATTAATGGGTTTACTAGGTAGGCGGTTGGGTGGCGCAACAGCAGCAATAGCGGTAGTTTCCGGCAATGCGGCGACGAAGGGAGGAAAAGGACTCTGGAAATGAGCTTTAGGGATGCGGTGGCCATGGAATATTTGGGGGTGGTAGAGAGAGAAAGCTCTGAGCTAAGAAATGTAAGAAGAAAGAGAAGAGAGAGAGAGAGAGAGAGAGAGAGAGGAAATTGTATTGGGTAGTTAATTAAGAAAGAAAGTGGCAAATGTGGGATTTTTTTTTTTTTTTTTCAAATCACATAAATTCCACGTGGCAGCATTGGTAGAGGCTTCAAGAGATCAAATTCAAGCCTCACTTAATATAGTAGTATAGATGATGGATTAATCTTGACGGTTGTAACCAATTCTAAATATAAACACTTTTAAAAATAGTGTTGTTTTATTATAGAGATATAAAAATAAAATTAAAAATATATATATATCCAATCACATTTATATAAAAATTGTGATTAAAAAAATATATATAATCAAATTTATTTGGAAGGTAAGATTAAAAATAAATATTATCTCATTTAATTAGATTAACTGTAATTGAAATATCATTCTAATTTTTTTAATCACACTTCTACTAAAAGTGAGATTTTTTAATTCCTCATGTGCAATCTTTAAGCATTATTGTAGCAGTGAAAATACATATTTAACTCAAAAAATTTGAAAATTTGTATATTTTTCAATTTAACTCCGATTAAAGCCTATTTTATATCAATAAAAAGCTTATGGAGACTACAATCTAAATATGTAAATTTCATTTACAAAAAAAAAAAAATTATTTTTTGTTTTTGAGTACCAAAAAATCTGCTTTATGCAAAAAAATACATATTTAACTCAAAAAATTTGAAAAATCATATATTTTTCAATTTAACTCCGATTAAAACCTATTTTATATCAATAAAAATCTTATGGAGAGTACAATCTAAATATGTCAATTTCATTTACAAAAATCAAAATTTAATTTCTGTTTTTGAGTACCAAAAAATCTGATGTATGCAAAAAAAAAACATATTTGACTCAAAAAATTTGAAAAATCATATATTTTTCAATTGAACTCCGATTAAAGCCTATTTTATATCAATAAAAAGCTTATGGAGAGTACAATCTAAATATGTCAATTTCATTTACAAAAAATGAAATTTTATTTTCTGCTTTTGAGTACCAAAAAATCTGCTGTATGCAATTACCCAAAAAAAAAAACTTTGAATATGCCATAATATAAAACAATATTAATGATACATCAATCTAATAGTATAAACAATAAACAAATCAATGTCATACTAATCAAGAGGCGAAAACAAGCAATAGGCGGAAAAGAGTTAGTAATATGCTGTGATAGAGAATCAGCAACCTTGTCAATTTGAAGTGTGTGCTCCGGAGGAAAAATATGAAATAATAATCGGTGGAATAAACGGGTTCAGACATAACTTTTACGTTCAAACCGAATCCATGGATCATGTGGGTAATCACATGCCTCTATTGATGTCTTCGAATAATTCCTAGTAGTAGAGTAGAACTACTAGCGAACTACCCACACTATTCATAGTACAAAGGCGGAATGGTTTATGGGAAGAGAGAACGTATCATTTTTTTTGTTGTATGAAATACAGAACCCAAGATCCGTTTATATAGGAGAGTTAAGAGACTCATAGGATAGACGTATTATCCTAGATAATATCTATCACATATCAATAATATCATATTAATAATTATTATCTAATATATTGACAATTATCCATATCAAGATTATCTCATATCTTGAAATATAATCTATTATTTTATTTGGATCTCTCCTAATCGGGTCATGCCACCGTGGGCGATCCAATTAGGTTTGGGTTCTAAACTCGACCCAATTTCCAACAGTTCCATAAGGGAAACTCTAGTAGCCTCTCTACTGACGTGAGTTTGCAACAAGAATGACTCGTAATTCAAGCTTTCAAATCTTACTGTGTGGGTGTTTTTCCACCTAAGGTAACCTATATTTTTCTAACAGTAATATCAGAGCATTTTACTAACACAGCATATTAATAAACATTTTACTAAATAAATATCATCAATTAAACTACTGAAAGCGCAAAAATAAAGTTAGTAATATGCTGTGATAGAGAATCAGAAAATATCCTAGAAAAATAATTGGAAGCAGAAAATATAGCGATTCCGATTTTGACTGTCACGACCCAAACCCGGCCCTATGGGTTTAGCACCGTAACTGGCTAGTAATCCGAGATTACCGAAGGCCTACAGAACAGTAATACAGTTAAACAGAGTACAGGGCCTGGCGGAAGCCAATACAGTAAATGACTAGTGTCCATTGAGCTGTGAAATCTGTATGCCAAAAACATTTTTCATCCATACATGCATTTATACAGTTCAAAACGGTACAGTCTGTACAGTATTACAAAACAGTCAGTACGGGGACCTAATCCCTCGACAGTACAGTAAGGTCGGTGACAGTCTATACAGTGGCCCCCAAAACAGTACATGAGACAGACAGGGGGAAAAACAAAATCCCAAAGCCATAGCATGGCAACTAGGAACCTCGCTGTGAGGCACACAGGCTGGCTGACAAAACTGGGGACTGACCCACGCTCCTAGCTCCGGTCTGGCTGCTGAGAACCTACATATATATATAAACAGTGAGCTAAAGCCCAGTGAATAACATAATGTGTAAAGAGGTTATGAATGAATGTCCTTACAGTAATGAAATCAATTCATTATACAGTATTTCAATCTTTCAGTATTTCAGTCAATCAATATTTCAATCAATCAGTCATATGTGGTACATCCATTAGCCTATAAACAGTAGGTCCAAAAAGACCGGGCCTTAACAGACCCAACAATAATGATGGCCATCAAACAATATGGTTTCACAAGGAAACCGACAGAGCTCTGTAACAGTCAATAACAGTGGGTGCTAAGGATGCCACAATACAGTTCGAAATACAGGACATACATTCATTCAATAAACAATATCAGTTCAATAAACAGTTCAGTTCAGTATTCAATACAAAACCATTTTGAACATATATTTACACAATCTGTTACTCACAGTGATTGGGCTATCAATAGCTAGAGCGCGTCCCCGTGAGCCAACCCTAAACAGTTAACAAATAGAACACACACTAAGTTCACAGTCGGAAGGATGATAATTAAATCCATAAATTTCCTCGGTGTGGTTCTATGTCGAAATCCTCATTAAGATGTCTTAAACTAGGCCTAAGAATGCCTAGGATGGGATGAGGATGCAAAATTACAGTTGGAAGGCATTTTTCAAAAGTTGCTGAAAACAGGGGTCTCGCTCGAGCGAGCCTTCCTTCGCTCGAGCGAGGTTGCAAAATCAAAGGCTTCGCTCGAGCGAACAATCCTTCGCTCGAGCGGTCTGATGAAACAGTAAAAGTACTGGTTGCTCGATTTTTACGCGCGATACCACGCTCGATGCTCGCTCGAGCGAGATTGCAAAACCAAAGGGCTCGCTCGAGCGAGGAATCCTTCGCTCGAGCGAGGAAGCCAAATCTGAAATTTCCAGATTTGTCTCCCAAGTTCGAACCAAGCATTCAACCATCCAAAACTCAACCTCTTGGCCCCAAATTCTGGAAAATACCCTTAAACTCAATGTATAACAAGTTTCAAAAGCTAATTTGCACATGCAAGGGCCAAGGGTTGGTCAATCAAAGCCATTTTCAAACCCATTTTCAAGAACACTTTGCAAACATGCAATGCATGGGTCTTAAACCAAAACCAAGCTTCAAATCTTGCTCAATTGAGCTCCAATCTTTGAAAACAATGTGGAAACATGGGCTATGATAAAGACATGGACATGCATGTACAATTTTCCAAGAATTCAACTTCAAAATGTATCAATTCAAGCATGCATGTAACATTTGAGCTCCAATTCACCATTCATGAGCAAATTCATGACTTAATTTTACAATGATGCAAGAATCATGCAAAACTTAGCTCAAAGACAACAATAAGGAGATGAATGCCCTACCTTAATCTTGTATTCAAGGTGTGGAAGTTAAATTTGCCAATTTTCTACAAATTCTTCAAGTCTACAAGATGAATTAAATTTTCCTCTTAAATTCTCTCCCTCTCTTTCACCAAATTCGGTTGTAGCTCTCAAACAAGGCTGAGGGAATGATTGATTAAGTGTATAAGGCTCTACAAAGAATAATATTAAGCAAAGCCCACCCAATGGCATAATTGTAAATAAGGCAACTCTTTAATTACCTCAATTTAATCTAATTTAATCATTCCTAATCAATTTCCAGATAAATATACCATAAACTCAGAAATATTCTACTGATTCTAAAACATCAAACGGTTTCTAAATCGGCCGCCGATAAGGCCTTCAATTAACAGTTTAAACATATAAATTTAAGCAGATCATCAAATAATCAAACAGATACAATATGCAATTCAATAGATAAACTCATTCAGTTTCAGTTTCGATTTCAATCAGTCCATTCAATACTTCAGTTAATCCAATTATCAGTCATTAGCGGTCCAGTTTAGCAATAATCAGTATATAATTCAGTAATCGGTACGAGGGTTGTTACAGTCTCCCCTCCTTATAAGGAGTTTAGTCCTCTAAACTCGAGTTACCTTCAGTCTGGAAGAAAACAGGGTCCAGTGGAAACAAATCAGGATATCTTTTAGCCATGTCATCTTCCCTTTCCCACGTGGCATACACACCACCATGGTTCTGCCAATCCACTTTCACTAGCGGAATCTCTTTGTTTCTCAGTTTCTTGATCCGTCGGTTCACAATCTGTATAGGCCGTTCCTCGTAAGTGTAGTCATCACTAAGCACTATCCGAGTAGGCTCAATCACATGAAACGGATCTCGAAGATAGTCTCTCAACATCGAAATGTGGAAGACGTTATGCATATGCTCCATTTCAGGAGGAAGCGCAACTTGATACGCCACCGGATTGATTTTCTCAATAATCTGATACGGTCCGACATATCTTGGCGCTAACTTGCCTTTGACTCCAAAGCGAGTCTGGCCTTTCATTGGTGTCACTTTCACAAACACGTGATCACCCACTTCGTATTCCCTGTCCCGTCTTCTGACATCTGCATAACTTTTCTGTCTACTCTGTGCAGTTTTCAGTCTCTGCTGTATCAATTTCACTTTCTCAGTCGTCTCCTATACAATCTCGGGCCCAAGCAAAGGCCCGTCTCCAACTTCTGCCCAGCAGATTGGAGATCTACACTTTCTGACATACAATGCCTCAAAAGGCGCCATACCGATACTCGAATGGTAGCTGTTGTTGTAGGCGAATTCAGCCAACGGCAAATGACTTTCCCAATTTCCCTGAAAATCAAGGACACACATTCTCAGGAGATCCTCTAGAGTCTGGATGGTCCTTTCTGACTGGCCATCTGTCTGAGGATGATAGGCACTACTCAGCCTCAATTCAGTACCCAATGCAGTCTGTAGGCGCTGCCAGAACCTCGATGTAAACTTCGAATCCTTGTCAGAAACAATAGATACAGGCACTCCATGCAATCTCACAATTTCATCAATATAGATAACAGCCAATTTGTCTACATTATAAATTGCCTTGACAGGTAGGAAGTGTGCAGATTTAGTCAATCTATCAACAATAACCCAAATAGAGTCCATACCTTTCCTGGAGCGAGGTAGTCCAACGATAAAATCCATCGTGATATGCTCCCATTTCCATTCTGGTATGGGTAAGGGTTGCAGTAAGCCTGCAGGTCGCTGATGTTCTGCTTTAACTTGTTGGCAATGAAGACATTTAGACACAAAGTCGGCAATTTCTTTCTTCATTCCCGGCCACCAGAAATTCTGTTTCAAATCTTGGTACATTTTCGTATTCCCCGGGTGAATAGACAATTTTGAATTGTGGCCTTCGTGCAGAATTCTTCTTTTCAGTTCAGTGTCATTTGGTACACACAGTCTCTCTTGGAATTTCAGTACGTTGTTCTCAAATTTGAATCCCGGTCTCGGCTTAGACTCCCTTTCTTCGATGATCTTTTTCAGAAAGTCATCCAGTTGCTGTTTCACTTTAACTTCTTCAATCAAGGCTGGTTCAGCAGTCATGGCAGCTATCGTTCCACCCTGTTCTCTCAAAACAACTTCAATCTCAAATGTTTTAAGATCTCGAAGCAATTCTTTCTGTCCAGTGAGCAAACACGCTAAGTTGACAATTGATTTTCGGCTCAATGCATCGGCAACAGTATTGGCTTTTCCCGGATGATACAAAATCTGTAAGTCATAATCTTTGATCAGTTCTAGCCATCTCCGCTGTCTCATATTCAGTTCCTTCTGAGTGAAAAAGTATTTCAGGCTCTTGTGGTCAGTATACACTTCACATGTTGCTCCATACAAATAGTGACGCCAAATTTTCAGTGCAAACACTACTGCAGCAAGTTCCAGATCATGGGTTGGGTAATTCTTTTCGTGCGGTCTCAACTGTCGGGAAGCATAAGCAATAACTCTCCCATTCTGCATTAGAACACATCCCAAACCCTTATGAGAAGCATCACTATATACAGTATAACCATCCGTACCTGAAGGTAGAGTCAGAATTGGTGCAGTCACAAGTCTAGTTTTCAATTCTTGAAATGCTGATTCCCTCTGGTCAGTCCAGTCAAATGATATCCCCTTCTGTGTCAACTGAGTCAGTGGTAAGGCAATTTTGGAGAAGTCTTTAACAAATCTTTTGTAATATCCAGCCAATCCCAAAAAGCTTCGGACTTCAGTCACATTTGTTGGTCTAGGCCAGTTCACTACAGCTTCAATTTTCTGGGGATCAACAGAAATCCCATCTTTGCTAACAACATGTCCCAAAAACATAACATGGTCAAGCCAGAATTCACATTTAGACAGTTTAGCATACAGTTTCTGTTCTTTTAAGGTTTGCAGGGCAAGTCTCAGATGATGTTCATGTGCTTCAACAGTCTTAGAATAAATCAATATGTCATCAATGAATACCACAATAAAATCATCAAGGTATGGTTTGAAAATTCTGTTCATAAGATCCATAAATGCAGCAGGGGCATTCGTGACTCCGAATGGCATAACCAAAAATTCATAGTGTCCATACCTCGTTCTAAAAGCAGTTTTAGCAATATCTTCCGGTTTTACCTTCAGTTGATGATACCCCGATCTGAGATCAATCTTGGAAAACACTTGTGCACCCTATAACTGATCAAATAAATCATCAATACGCGGTAAGGGATATTTATTCTTTACAGTTACCTTGTTCAGTTCGCGATAGTCAATACACAGTCTCAGTGAGCCATCTTTCTTCTTCACAAACAAAACAGGTGCACCCCACGGTGAAGTACTGGGCCTGATAAACTTCTTGTCTAACAGTTCTTGCAATTGTACTTTCAATTCCTTTAGTTCAGTTGGAGCCATTCTATAATGTCACGACCCAAACCCGGCCCTATGGGTTTAGCACCGTAACTGGCCAGTAATCCGAGATTACCGAAGGCCTACTGAACAGTAATACAGTCAAACAGAGTACAGGGCCTGGCGGAAGCCAATACAGTAAATAACTAGTGCCCGTAGAGCTGTGAAAATCTGTATGTCAAAAACATTTTTATGCATTCATACAGTTCAAACAGTACAATCCATATACAGTCTATACAATCATACACAGTCAGTCAGTACAGGGATCAAGTCCCTAGACAACAGTACGGTAAAACAGTAAACGGTCTATACAACGGTACAAAACGGTAAGGAGACCGATAGGGGATACAAAAACACCCCAAGCCATGGCATGGCAACTCGGAACCTCGCAGTGAGGCACAAAGGCTGGCTTGACAAAACTGGGGACCAATCCCACGCTCCTAGCTCCGGTCTGGCTGCTGAGAACCTACATATATATATAAACAGTGAGCTAAAGCCCAGTGAATAACATAATGCGTAAAGGGGTTATGAATGAATGTCCTTATAGTAATGAAATCAATTCATTATACAGTATTTCAATCTTTCAGTATTTCAGTCAATCAGTATTTCAATCAATCAGTCATATGTGGTACATCCATTAGCCTATAAACAGTAGGTCCAAAGGACCGGGCTCGAACAGACCCAACAATAATGATGGCCATCAATCAGTATGGTTCCACAAGGAAACCGACAGAGCTCTGTAACAGTCAATAACAGTGGGTGCTAAGGATGCCACAATACAGTTCGAAATACAGGACATACATTCATTCAATAAACAATATCAGTTCAATAAACAGTTCAGTTCAGTAATCAAAATATAACCATTTTGAACATATCTTTACACAATCTGTTACTCACAGTGTTCTGGGCTAATAGCGGCTAGAGCGCGTCCCCGAGAGCCAACCCTAAACAGTAACAAGTTGAACACACTCTAAGTTTAACAGTTGGGGAAGTACAATAATTAACTTCCTAATATGCCTCGGTGTGTTCTACAGCTATATCCTCATTAAAATGCCTTAAACTAGGCCTAAGAATGCCTAGGATGGGATGAGGATGCAAAGGTGTGCATAGTAAACAATTTCAGAATTTTCAATGAAACAAGGTCCCCGCTCGAGCGCACGTTTCCCCGCTCGAGCGGACCTGCAAACAAAGGGACCCGCTCGAGCGTCAACTTCCCCGCTCGAGCGGACTGATGGACAATGCAAAGTACTGGATGCTCGAGTTTCCCGCTCGAGCGTGAAAAACCCCGCTCGAGCGGACTGTAAAACAATGCAAGAAAATGCTGGGAGCACGATTTTCCCGCTCGAGCGGCACTTCCCCCGCTCGAGCGGACGGCCAAAATCTGGAAATTCCAGATTCAACCTCCAAGTTCCAAATCAAGTTTCGATGCTCCAAATTCGATCCTCTTGGGCCCATTTTCTGGAAAACTCTTTCAAACACATAGAATAACACGTTTTAAAGCTCAATTTAAGAAATCAAGGCCCAAGGGTGTTTCAATTAAACCCAATTTCAAACTAGTTTTCAAGAACAACATGCAAACATGGCATGCATGAGTTTTAAACCAAAGTCAAACTTCAAATCTTGCTCTAATGAGCTCCAATCTTTGAAAACCAAATGAAAACATGGTCTATGGTAAAAATATGGACATGCATGTACAATTCACCATGAATTCAACCCAAAAATCATCAACTCAACCATGCATGCCACAATGGAGTTCTAATTTAACATATTTGCACTAAAACATGGTTTGATTCTACAATGGAGCCTAGAACATGCAAGATGAGGTTCAAGACAACAAGAAGAAGATGATTTCACTTACCTAAGTCTCAATTTAAAGGTAAGGAGGCTAGATTAGCAAGTATACTTCAATCTACTTCAAGTCTCCTAGCAATTCTCAACAATGGCAAGATGAGCTCAAGTCTACTCCCTCTCTTACTCTATAATTCGGTGGAAGCAAAAGGAAATGACTGAAGAAAGCTTTGATCAACATGTAATAAGGCCTAATATTTTATTCTAAGTGGCCCACTAAGAGTGGTAATTTGGTAATTAACTCAAACTTGGCAATTAATCTGTTTAAATCTAATTTAATCATTCCTAGTCAATTTTCAGATAAATATACTATTAAATCATAAAAATTATACTGATTCTAAAACATCAAACGGTTTCTAAATCGGCCGTCGATAAGGCCTTCAATTAACAGTTAGAACATATGAATTCAAACAGATAATCAATCAATCAAACAGATGTAATATGCAATTCAATAGATAACTCATTCAATTCCAGTTTCGATTTCAATCGCTCCGTTCAGTACTTCAGTTAATTCGATTACTAGTCATAACCAGTTCAGTTTAGCAATAATCAGTATATAATTCAGTGGTTAAACGGTAATCGGTACGAGGGTTGTTACAGTCTCCTCTTCTTATAAGGAGTTTAGTCCTCTAAACTCGAGTTACCTTCAGTCTGGAAGAAAACAGGATCCAGTGGAAACAAATCAGGATATCTTTTAGCCATGTCATCTTCCCTTTCCCAAGTGGCATACACACCACCATGGTTCTGTCAATCAACTTTCACTAGCGGAATCTCCTTGTTTCTCAGTTTCTTGATCCGTCGGTTTACAATCTGTATAGGCCGTTCCTCGTAAGTGTAGTCGTCACTAAGCACTATCCGAGCTGGCTCAATCACATGAAACGGATCTCGAAGATAATCTCTCAACATCGAAATGTGGAAGACGTTATGCATATGCTCCATTTCAAGAGGGAGCGCAACTTGATACGCCACCAGATTGATTTTCTCAATAATTTGATACGGTCCGACATACCTCGGCGCTAACTTGCCTTTGACTCCAAAGCGAGTCTGGCCTTTCATTGGTGTCACTTTCACAAACACGTGATCACCCACTTCGTATTCCCTGTCCCGTCTTCTGACATCTCCATAACTTTTCTGTCTACTCTGTGCAGTTTTCAGTCTCTGCTGTATCAATTTCACTTTCTCAGTCGTCTCCTATACAATCTCGGGCCCAAGCAAAGGCCCGTCTCCAACTTCTGCCCAGCAGATTGGAGATCTACACTTTCTGACATACAATGCCTCAAAAGGCGCCATACCGATACAGCTGTTGTTGTAGGCGAATTCAGCCAACGGCAAATGACTTTCCCAATTTCCCTGAAAATCAAGGACACACATTCCCAGGAGATCCTCTAGAGTCTGGATGGTCCTTTCTGACTGGCCATCTGTCTGAGGATGATAGGCACTACTCAGCCTCAATTCAGTACCCAATGCAGTCTGTAGGCGCTGCCAGAACCTCGATGTAAACTTCGAATCCCTGTCAGAAACAATAGATACAGGCACTCCATGCAATCTCACAATTTCATCAATATAGATAACAGCCAATTTGTCTGCATTATAAATTGTCTTGACAGGTAGGAAGTGTGCAGATTTAGTCAATCTATCAACAATAACCCAAATAGAGTCCATACCTTTCCTGGAGCGAGGTAATCCAACGATAAAATCCATCGTGATATGCTCCCATTTCCACTCTGGTATGGGCAAGGGTTGCAGTAATCCGGCAGGTCGTTGATGTTCAGCTTTGACCTGTTGGCAGTGAAGACATTTGGACACAAAGTCGGCAATTTCCTTCTTCATTCCTGGCCACCAAAAATTCTGTTTCAGATCTTGGTACATTTTCGTATTCCCTGGGTGAATCGAAAACTTCGAACTGTGGCCTTCTTGCAGAACTCTTCTTTTCAATTCAATGTCATTTGGTACACACAGTCTGTCTTGAAATTTCAAAACATTGTTCTCAAATTTGAACCCCGGTCTCGGTTTTGAATCGCTTTCGTCAATAACCTTTTTCAAGAAATCATCTAGTTGTTGTTTTTCTTTAATTTCCTCAATCAATGCTGGTTGAGCAGAAATAGCAGCTAAGGTTCCACCTTGTTCTTTCAAAACAATTTCAATCTCAGACTTTTCAAGGTCACAAAGCAACTCCTTCTGTCCAGTCAGCAAACAGGCTAAGTTCCCAATCGATTTTCGGCTCAAAGCATCGGCAACGGTGTTGGCTTTACCCGGATGGTACAAAATCTGTAGGTCATAGTCTTTGATCAGTTCCAGCCATCTCCGCTGTCTCATATTCAGTTCTTTCTGAGTGAAAAAGTACTTCAGGCTCTTGTGGTCAGTGTACACTTCACATGTTGCTCCATACAAATAGTGACGCCAAATTTTCAATGCAAAAACCACTGCGGCAAGTTCTAGATCATGGGTCGGGTAGTTCTTTTCGTGTGGTCTCAATTGTCGGGAAGCATAAGCAATAACTCTCCCATTCTGCATTAAAACACACCCCAAACCCTTATGAGAAGCATCACTAAATACAGTATAACCATCCGTACCTGAAGGTAGAGTCAGAATCGGTGCAGTCACAAGTCTCGTTTTTAATTCTTGAAATGCTGATTCCGTCTGGTCAGTCCAGTCAAATGATATCCCTTTCTGTGTCAACTGAGTCAGTGGTAAGGCAATTTTGGAGAAGTCTTTGACAAATCTTCTGTAATATCCAGCCAATCCCAAAAAGCTTCGGACTTCAGTTACATTTGTTGGTCTAGGCCAGTTCACTACAGCTTCAATTTTCTGTGGATCAACAGAAATCCCATCTTTGCTAACAACATGTCCCAAAAACATAACATGATCAAGCCAAAACTCACATTTAGACAATTTAGCATACAGTTTCTGTTCTCTTAAGGTTTGCAGGGCGAGTCTCAGATGCTGTTCATGTTCTTCTACAGTCTTAGAATAGATCAATATGTCATCAATGAATACCACAATAAAATCATCAAGGTATGGTTTGAAAATTCTGTTCATAAGGTCCATAAATGCAGCAGGGGCATTCGTAACTCCGAACGGCATAACTAAAAATTCATAATGGCCATACCTCGTTCTAAAAGCAGTTTTATCAATGTCTTCCGGTTTGACTTTCAGTTGATGGTACCCTGATCTAAGATCAATCTTGGAAAATACTTGTGCACCCTGTAACTGGTCAAATAAATCATCAATACGCGGTAAGGGATATTTATTCTTTACAGTTACCTTGTTCAATTCACGATAATCAATACACAATCTCAGTGAGCCGTCTTTCTTTTTCACAAACAAAACAGGTGCACCCCACGGTGACGTACTGGGTCTGATAAACTTCTTGTCTAACAGTTCCTGCAATTGTACCTTCAATTCTTTCAGTTCGGTTGGAGCCATTCTGTAAGGAGCTTTGGATATCGGCTGTGTACCCGGAACCACATCCACAATAAATTCGATTTCCCTGTCAATCAAATCCCCTGGCAAATCATCTGGGAATACATCTGGGAATTCTCTGACTATAGGAATACAATTCACGTCAGTTTTAACATTATCATTAGCAGGTACAGTCAATACAGAACACAGATACCCTTTACACCCCTTTCTAATCAATTTGACAGCCTTTACAGAAGAAATCAGATATGGAGGAGGTACTACTCCACTCCCATTAAACACAAATTCAGGCAAACCCGGTGGACGGAAAACTACTTGTTTTGTTACACAGTCTATAGTGGCATGATATTTTTGTAGCCAATCCATTCCCAATATTACATCAAAATGATCTATGTTCAATGGTAGTAAATCAATAAACAGATGCATATCCCCAACAATAATCTCACAAGCAGGATACATTTATGCACATGTCATGGATCCCTCAACAGGTGATGATACAGCTAGCAGATAGTTCAGGGGTTCTAAGGGTCTATTCAATTTACGCGAAAAAGCATGCGACACATAAGAATGTGTAGACCCCGAATCAATCAATACATATGCATTTTGAGCACAAATAGAGAGGATACCTGATACAACGGTCTCAGTGTTTTGCACGTCTCCCGGTACTAGGGCAAACACTCGGCCCTGCCTCACAGGCTCTTTCCCGGTAGCTTTGGGATTAGGTTTTGGTGTTGCGGCTGATGCTGCTGCGCTTGGTGCAGCTTTACCACTGGTTTGCAGGGCAGTGGGACAGTCTTTAATTCTGTGGCCCACCTTGCCACACCTGAAACAAGCTCCAGAAATCTGATAGCAAACCCCTTTGTGCTTGTTGCCACATACGGAGCAGGGTGGAGTAAACCCACTCCCTTGGCTGGGGCTAGTTGTCGACCCCGTATTCTGTTTCTTGGTTGCTGGGTTATGCTTGCCTTTCTTAAACTTAAAACCCTGCCTTTTACCTTGCCACTCAGTCATTGGTGTTTCAGATTGTTTCACTGTTGCAATATTCGTCTCGGCCATCAATGCTCGGTCGAGAACACCCACAAAAGTTGGCATTTTCAAAACACTAATTCTGTCCTGTATATTAGCACTAAGGCCTCCTTCAAACCTTCTGGCCTTCTTATATTCGGTATCCACCATATGAGGTGCATACCTAGCAAATTCGGTGAATTTCTTCTCATATTCGGCAACAGACATATTGCCCTGTCTCAGTTGTTCAAACTCAGTCACTTTTCTGTCTCTGATGCACTGGGGAAAATACTTTTCAAAGAAGGACTCCTTGAACTGAGTCCAAGTCACAATAGTATTCGTCTCGCGGGTCAACATCCACCACCTTCTTGCTTCTTCCTGAAGGGTGAAGGTTGCTAATAGTACTTTGTTGGCTTCAGAGCACGGAAACATTTCAAACAACTTTTCAGTCTCAAGAACCCAAGCTTCAGCCTTTAGCGGTTCTAGGCCTCCCTGAAAGGACGGCGGTTTCATCTTGCTGAACTTATGGGTCAGTGCAATAATGTCCACCTCATTGGCATTCACATTCTGTACATTCTGTTCCGGTTGTACCGGAGGAGGAGGAGGTGGGGGCTGTTGGTTCGGTTGTTGATCCAGTCTCTCAATTATCAGTCCCATCATCTGTTCAAGTCTGGCCATTCTGGCCTCAGAGGATGATGACTCAGGTTCATTTGCATTATCCATTTTGCTATAAGCAGTTATAACAGTTATCATTATAAGCAGTTGTACAATTAAACAGTTTAACATTTAACATATAATCAGTCAGTCATAAGCACACACTTTTCAAGTTCATGAGATGCCCTAATTGCTTTTCTAGGACACCCTATAGCTCATTTGGAGTAATTCTCAACAATGGCAAGATGAGCTCAAGTCTACTCCCTCTCTTACTCTATAATTCGGTGGAAGCAAAAGGAAATGACTGAAGAAAGCTTTGATCAACATGTAATAAGGCCTAATATTTTATTCTAAGTGGCCCACTAAGAGTGGTAATTTGGTAATTAACTCAAACTTGGCAATTAATCCGTTTAAATCTAATTTAATCATTCCTAGTCAATTTTCAGATAAATATACTATTAAATCATAAAAATTATACTGATTCTAAAACATCAAACGGTTTCTAAATCGGCCGTCGATAAGGCCTTCAATTAACAGTTAGAACATATGAATTCAAACAGATAATCAATCAATCAAACAGATGTAATATGCAATTCAATAGATAACTCATTCAATTCCAGTTTCGATTTCAATCGCTCCGTTCAGTACTTCAGTTAATTCGATTACTAGTCATAACCAGTTCAGTTTAGCAATAATCAGTATATAATTCAGTGGTTAAACGGTAATCGGTACGAGGGTTGTTACATATAAGGAGCTTTAGACACTGGCTGTGTTCCCGGAATCACATCAACTGTAAATTCAATCTCCCTGTCAATCAAATCCCCTGGTAGATCATCTGGAAACACATCTGGGAATTCTCTGACTATAGGAATGCAATTCACATCAGTTTTAACACTATCAGTAGACACAGTCAATACAGAACAGAAATACCCTTTACACCCCTTTCTAATCAATTTCATGGCTTTCACAGAAGAAATCAAGTATGGGGGAGGTACCACTCCAATTCCACTAAATACAAATTCAGGCAAACCAGGTGGACGGAAAACAACTTGTTTTGTCACACAGTCAATGGTAGCATGATATTTTTGTAGCCAATCCATCCCCAATATTACATCAAAATGATCGATATTCAATGGCAGTAAATCAATAAATAGGTGCATATCCCCAACAATAATCTCACAAGCAGGATACATATATGCACATGTCATGGATCCCCCAACAGGTGATGATACAGCTAGCAAATAGTTCATGGGTTCTAAGGGTCTATTCAATTTTCTCGAAAAAGCATACGACACATAAGAATGTGTAGACCCCGAATCAATCAATACATATGCATTTTGAGCACAAATAGAAAGAATACCTGACACGACGGTCTCGGTATTCTGGACATCTCCCGGCACTAGGGCGAACACTCGGCCCTGCCTCATAGGCTCCTTCCCGGTAGCTTTGGGATTAGGTTTTGGTGTTACGGCTGATGCTGCTGCGCTTGGTGCAGCTTTACTACTGGTTTGCGGGGCAGTGGGACAGTCTTTAATTCTGTGGCTCACCTTGCCACACCTGAAACAAGCTCCAGAAATCTGATAGCAAACCCCTTTGTGCTTGTTGCCACATACGGAGCAGGGTGGAGTAAACCCACTCCCTTGGCTGGGGCTAGTCGTCGACCCCGTGTTCTGTTTCTTGGTTGCTGGGTTATGCTTGCCTTTCTTAAATTTAAAACCCTGCCTTTTACCTTGCCATTCAGTTATTGGTGTTTCAAATTGTTTCACCGCTGCAATATTCGTCTCGGCCATCAATGCTCGGTCGAGAACACCCACAAAAGTCGGCATTTTCAAAACACTTATTCGGTCCTGTATAGCTGCACTAAGGCCTCCTTCAAACCTTCTGGCCTTCTTATACTCGGTGTCCACCATATGTGGTGCATATCTAGCAAGTTCAGTAAATTTCTTCTCATACTCGGCAACAGACGTTTTGCCCTGTCTCAGCTGTTCAAACTCAGTTACTTTTCTGTCCCTGATGCACTGGGGAAAATACTTTTCAAAGAAGGACTCCTTGAACTGAGTCCAAGTCACAATAGTATTCGCCTCATGGGTCAACATCCACCACCTTCTTGCTTCTTCCTGAAGGGTGAAGGTTGCTAATAGTACTTTGTTGGCTTTAGAGCACGGAAACATTTCAAACAACTTTTCAGTCTCAAGAACCCAAGCTTCAGCCTTTAGCAGTTCTAGGCCTCCCTGAAAGGACGGCGGTTTCATCTTGCTGAACTTATGGGTCAGTGCAATGATGTCCACCTCATTGGCATTCACATTCTGTACATTCTGTTCCGGTTGTACCGGAGGAGGAGGAGGAGGTGGGGGCTGTTGGTTCGGTTGTTGATCTAGTCTTTCCATTATCAGTCCCATCATTTGTTCAAGTCTGGCCATTCTGGCCTCAGAGGATGATGACTCAAGTTCATTTGCATTATCCATTTCACTATAAGCAGTTATAACAATTATTATAAACAGTTGTACAATTAAACAGTTTAACACTTTAACATATAATCAGTCAGTCACAAGCACACACTTTTCAAGTTCATGAGATGCCCTAATCGCTTTTCTAGGACACCCTATAGCTCATTTGGACACGTGTGTGCGGTATAACTCGTGGTTAAGTATCGCTCTGATACCACTCTGTCACGACCCAAACCCGGCCCTATGGGTTTAGCACCGTAACTGGCCAGTAATCCGAGATTACCGAAGGCCTACAGAACAGTAATACAGTTAAACAGAGTACAGGGCCTGGCGGAAGCCAATACAGTAAATGACTAGTGTCCATTGAGCTGTGAAATCTGTATGCCAAAAACATTTTTCATCCATACATGCATTTATACAGTTCAAAACGGTACAGTCTGTACAGTATTACAAAACAGTCAGTACGGGGACCTAATCCCTCGACAGTACAGTAAGGTCGGTGACAGTCTATACAGTGGCCCCCAAAACAGTACATGAGACAGACATGGGGAAAAACAAAATCCCAAAGCCATAGCATGGCAACTAGGAACCTCGCTGTGAGACACACAGGCTGGCTGACAAAACTGGGGACTGACCCACGCTCCTAGCTCCGGTCTGGCTGCTGAGAACCTACATATATATATAAACAGTGAGCTAAAGCCCAGTGAATAACATAATGTGTAAAGAGGTTATGAATGAATGTCCTTACAGTAATGAAATCAATTCATTATACAGTATTTCAATCTTTCAGTATTTCAGTCAATCAATATTTCAATCAATCAGTCATATGTGGTACATCCATTAGCCTATAAACAGTAGGTCCAAAAAGACCGGGCCTTAACAGACCCAACAATAATGATGGCCATCAAACAATATGGTTTCACAAGGAAACCGACAGAGCTCTGTAACAGTCAATAACAGTGGGTGCTAAGGATGCCACAATACAGTTCGAAATACAGGACATACATTCATTCAATAAACAATATCAGTTCAATAAACAGTTCAGTTCAGTATTCAATACAAAACCATTTTGAACATATATTTACACAATCTGTTACTCACAGTGATTGGGCTATCAATAGCTAGAGCGCGTCCCCGTGAGCCAACCCTAAACAGTTAACAAATAGAACACACACTAAGTTCACAGTCGGAAGGATGATAATTAAATCCATAAATTTCCTCGGTGTGGTTCTATGTCGAAATCCTCATTAAGATGTCTTAAACTAGGCCTAAGAATGCCTAGGATGGGATGAGGATGCAAAATTACAGTTGGAAGGCATTTTTCAAAAGTTGCTGAAAACAGGGGTCTCGCTCGAGCGAGCCTTCCTTCGCTCGAGCGAGGTTGCAAAATCAAAGGCTTCGCTCGAGCGAACAATCCTTCGCTCGAGCGGTCTGATGAAACAGTAAAAGTACTGGTTGCTCGATTTTTACGCGCGATACCACGCTCGATGCTCGCTCGAGCGAGATTGCAAAACCAAAGGGCTCGCTCGAGCGAGGAATCCTTCGCTCGAGCGAGGAAGCCAAATCTGGAATTTCCAGATTTGTCTCCCAAGTTCGAACCAAGCATTCAACCATCCAAAACTCAACCTCTTGGCCCCAAATTCTGGAAAATACCCTTAAACTCAATGTATAACAAGTTTCAAAAGCTAATTTGCACATGCAAGGGCCAAGGGTTGGTCAATCAAAGCCATTTTCAAACCCATTTTCAAGAACACTTTGCAAACATGCAATGCATGGGTCTTAAACCAAAACCAAGCTTCAAATCTTGCTCAATTGAGCTCCAATCTTTGAAAACAATGTGGAAACATGGGCTATGATAAAGACATGGACATGCATGTACAATTTTCCAAGAATTCAACTTCAAAATGTATCAATTCAAGCATGCATGTAACATTTGAGCTCCAATTCACCATTCATGAGCAAATTCATGACTTAATTTTACAATGATGCAAGAATCATGCAAAACTTAGCTCAAAGACAACAATAAGGAGATGAATGCCCTACCTTAATCTTGTATTCAAGGTGTGGAAGTTAAATTTGCCAATTTTCTACAAATTCTTCAAGTCTACAAGATGAATTAAATTTTCCTCTTAAATTCTCTCCCTCTCTTTCACCAAATTCGGTTGTAGCTCTCAAACAAGGCTGAGGGAATGATTGATTAAGTGTATAAGGCTCTACAAAGAATAATATTAAGCAAAGCCCACCCAATGGCATAATTGTAAATAAGGCAACTCTTTAATTACCTCAATTTAATCTAATTTAATCATTCCTAATCAATTTCCAGATAAATATACCATAAACTCAGAAATATTCTACTGATTCTAAAACATCAAACGGTTTCTAAATCGGCCGCCGATAAGGCCTTCAATTAACAGTTTAAACATATAAATTTAAGCAGATCATCAAATAATCAAACAGATACAATATGCAATTCAATAGATAAACTCATTCAGTTTCAGTTTCGATTTCAATCATTCCATTCAATACTTCAGTTAATCCAATTATCAGTCATTAGCGGTCCAATTTAGCAATAATCAGTATATAATTCAGTAATCGGTACGAGGGTTGTTACATTGACCCATCACTTATTGTATTCCGGACTCGGGCTGGTATGGTTTAGAATGGTTATCCATATCTTGTTTCACTTGCCTCCCCTCTATCTTGCTTATCAGGTTGTATTTGTGTATTTTGGAACAAGTTAGTTGCTTGTTTTTCCAAACCTGTGATGCTCAGATTTTGGCTCTTCCACTCAAGCAGGCATTCTTGCGCTCGAGCGGGTTTCACAACTTTTGCTCCTCCGCTCGATTGGCCATTCTTGAGCTCGAGCAGGATCATGTTTTCTTTTGCTGGTCTGCAAATACTGAGAGAGTGCATTGGACACTTAAGTGTCCAATCCCACGCTCGAGCGGGGTCCTTCGTTTGCAAAACTTCTAAAAATGTGTATTTCATGCTAGAGCATAACTTTCCACGCTCGAGTGGGCCTTTGTGTCTGACCCTCGAGCGTCATTTTCCACGCTCGAGCGAACTACGTGTATAACAGTCCATGAAGATGACATATTGAATCACTTTTTCTTCTCTTTCTCTTTCTCAAACTTCCCAAAAAACCTAGATCTACACATTCTCTCTGTAAAAACTCACCTTCTCTCTAAGATTTCATCTAGATCCGTTGGGATTTCCACCATAGTGTCTTTGAGAAAAAGCTAGAACACCTCAAGATCTACATTTTGATTCAAATAGAAGTGGGTTTCGCTGTTCTTAGAGTTTCTCTCTTGTTTGGCTCATCTTCTTCCTTTGAGGTAGGGATTTTTCTACACTCTCATACGATTTTTAGCTTAGTTATTTGTTATTGTGTAACAATGGTGGGATTTGGGAGTAATTTGACCAAACCTAGGGTTTGGAGATGAAATGTAAAAGAAGAGTTTTTGGTAAATATGAAATAAATAGGGTTTTTGCCCTAATTGAATCAAATTGTTAATTTGTATAAATGATTGAAATTAGCATTGAAAATGTGAAATTGGATGATTTTTGATATAAATTGTGAAATTGAATATGTATTACTTCACATCTTTGGAAGTTTGGAATAAACTATCTATTTGAGATCGAATATCTGTTTAGATATAATTGTATTGGGCTATCGGTGGAAGATAGCTTTGATTGTTATAGAAATTGTATGTGGATTAGGTGAATTGAAACTAATCTTTTGTTGGTTGTCATTGAATATGGCCGTGTTTAAATACATTGTATATGTATGTTTGTTTGGGAGGAGAAAGGGGATGTACTTCACGTATGACTATATGTTTAAATACATTGTATATGTATGTTTGTTTAGGAGGAGAAAGGGGATGAACTCCATTGTTTAGAAGAAGAAAAGGGATGGACTCCATTATAATTAAGTTGGCCGAAATGTCCTGGGTGAAAGTCCCGAAATTATACATGGGTGCCTAGCTTGTGGACGAAATATTCGTAAAATGGCAATTGTAGTGCTTGTATAGCCTATCTTTACATGGGTCCCGTTTGACGGCTGCCCTCGAACGAAATATCCGTGAAATGGAAGTTTGAAGTGTTTTATGCATATGTGTTGCATGATTGGAAAATTATTGAGTTGTAGCCTTAGTTCGGTTGTTGAGAAATAACGAAATTGACTCATGAATTGAGACAGATAAGTGAATGCAATATGAATTGAATGTAAATGGATTAAGACATGGAATTGATATCTTATGAGTATATAAAGTTATGAAAAGTTTCACCACAAACATTGTTTATGCACTTTGTACTTATATCTCTACAAAACTTCATATATTGTGTTAGATGATTCCTATTGGGTTATGGCTTACCCTATTTAGGAAAAACATTTTTAGGTAATGATGGAATGCCTCTACCAAAGCAATAGTGTTGGAGAGATTTTCGGGAGCAAGAGCTTCTTATTTTGATTATATATTTTTGTAAAGCCAAGGGCTTAAGATGTAATGAGTGAAACTCACTTTTGTTGTAACCAAGTCAAGGCTTGGAAAAGTGTAAGCCAATAAGGCATTTATTTATGTTAAACTTTCTTTTGTATCATTAACTTCATGAAATGACCAGATTATTTACTCTGATTTATGTTACTAATTATGTATGCTTTAGATCATATTTATTGTGTATTTTGGAGGCATTACAACTTGGTATCATAGCGTACCGGGTTTGAATACTTTGGGTACGTGGGGAATGGTTAATACCGCAATGGGTTTGTCTCGCTTGTTATAGACTTAAGTGTGAACGATATGTGCTTATGTGATAACATGCTTATGTGATTATTTGGGTATGGGATTAAATTTCTACGATGTTGATTAGGTCTATGGGTTTTCTAGGAATCCTGTTAGAAAGGCACTTGATCATTACTATTTCTAATTGGAACTCTAGCAACGCCCCGGAACGCTCATTATTTGGAGATGAAATTCGTATCTTTATGTGATTATATGCTTATGTAGAGTGAATTACTGTTGTCCAATGTATTAGGGCGCGAGTGAGTTAGCTTCGGCACATTTGTGAATGTGCTAATCTCTTTGTCACCTTTATTAGGATGTCAGGATGTGGTCATGGAGGTAGACGTGGTAGGCCTAGGAGACACGAAATACCTATACCAGATGAAATTCCAGCATAGGAAGAGGGAGTTGGTCAGGCCAATAGGGCCGAACCAGTAGGTCAGCAGGCCATGGACGCCTTAGCCCGCGAAATGGCCGGAGCATTAAGCGAATCTATGGACATTTTGAGAGAATGAATCAAGTCCAGGCCCAGGTAGCTGAAGGAGGGCCATGTTTTCTAAAGAGAGAGTTCTTCTGGTCGAATCTGGATGAGGTTTTCCGTGATTCCAAGGAGCCACTGAAAGCAGGTGAGTGGCTAGAACAGATGGTGAAGACTTTTGAGATGCTCGGTATCGAAGATGGAGGCTTGAGAGTGACCCTGGCGTCCTTCTAGTTGAAGGGAGACGCGGGTCAATGGTGGAAGTATGCGTAGGGACACATTGGAAGGACTTGGGAGGCCTTCGTCGACGCCTTCCAAGAGAAGTTTTTGCCTCCACAATTAGGGAGAAGTTAAAGGATCAGTTTTCTTAGCTCAAGCAGTTGAACATGCCAATGACCAAGTTTGAGGCTACCTTCACTAGTCTCTCTAGGTTTGCACCAGAGTTAGTGGCAACTGAGGAGCGTCGTTGTCTACAGTTTGAGAAGAAGCTGAGGATTGGGCTCATGTTCAAGGTGGCCGGATCTATGATTAGGGACTATGGATGCCTTGTGGAGGTGGTCGCCCATCTTGAGACTATTATGCAGACTGAGGAGGAAATGATGGGGGCTCCACGAGGAGTCAGGACAGCTAGAGGGACAGTAAGAGGCAAAGAAGTTCTAAACCTCAGTAGTCCTAGGGAGTGTAGTCGAGGTCAATTTTTCCAATGCTGAGTTTAGGTTCTGGGAGAGGTGGTCAGGGTAATGTGACTTGCTTCAAATGTGGTCAGTTGGGCCACAAGTCTCTAGCTTGCCCGTAGAGAGGAGGAGGGCAACAAGCATCTTCGTCTTCGGCTCATTCTCAAGGCCAGAGTCAGAGTATTAGGCAGCCGCCCGCTTATTACCAGTGTGGGTAGACGGGGCACCTGAAGAGGTCTTGCCCACAGTTGGGTAGCACATCTGGTGCGTCCAGTTCGAGGTAGACGTAGAGTCACCAGCCAGCACAGTCTGCGTAGGCCTCGAGGGCCAATCAGGAAGCCTCTTCGGCTCAATCAGGGCATCAGGTGTATGCTCCGAGGGGTGAGCAGCTTGGGCAGAGACCTACAGGGCGTGTGTATGCAGTTACGGCGCCAGATATGTACCTGCTCCATCTGTAGTGAAAGGTACCTTCTTGTTTTGTAATTCAGTTGCTAATGTGTTGATTGATACGGGTACATCCCATTCATTTATTTCGTCTGCATTTGCATTAGTTTTAGGGTTGGAGTTGACACAGTTAGCATCTCCTATTTGTGTAGAGTCACTTATTGGTGGTGAGGTTATCTTGAAACATGGATGTCGGGGCTGTGATATAGTGGTCGCCGGTAATCGACTTCCATTTGCATTTGTTTCGCTTGATATGACTAGTTTTGATGTTATTTTGGGTATGGACTGGTTGTCGTCATACTGAGTGTAGCACGTCCGCGGGGGACCTCGGCTACAGTTCGGACTCAATTTGCATCGCGGTTCTAAATCTGAACCAAAGAGTCCAAATCCGGCAAATCGTTTGAGAAAACAGATTTTTTGAAAAGTAGTGCCAAACATGGACTGCTTTGCCAGATTACAGAGTCGCCACCTAAATATTTTTAAAATGGGGAATTTAGGAAACCCTGACTCAGTGCTGAAGGCCACATGTCCGTCATCACCAAAGTGGTCTTGGCTCGGGAGCTTGGGTACGATCGGGGAAGGTCAGCTATGAGCACCCCCTTTCGCCCGGTCTGAAGACCGGCCTCTACTAACCGTGATATCCGTTTTTGAAAACTTTATGCGTTCTTATTCCGGTTATTAACCTAGAATTACTATGTGATGCGCACAACACAAAAGTATAGACTAGATTGCCTAACTTGGAAATAAACATTGCATATCCGCTTGTTTTGAAAAACGTGTTGGTTTCTTTTGCTACTCGCAAGTAGGCTAAAATACGGATTTTTAATGAGTTGTTCCAACTCAGGCAACCCAACCTCCACCCACAGGCATTCAAGCAGTTTATAACACATAAGCATTTAGCCGCATGGTGAGCATACTGTCATGGCAACATTCATACGCATGCGATATGCTAAAGCCATGAAAACTTACATCGTACTCCTTGCCAAAATAACAAACTAGTTAGCAAAAGCGTGCATGTCCTAGTTCATGTCAAATGGCTAATGCATCACACACAAAGATGTAATCTAGAGTAGGCTCGGCTAACCCTAAACATGGCATGTGAAATGCGATCAGATAGCATATATTCAATTTGGAATTGAAAATACAATGCAGTTTGTATGATGTACCGAGCCCGGTGCATGTAAACAAATGCATGAATGCACGCATGCATTGCATAAGGTATGCTAAAATAGACGTGTCCTAATCTACCATCGAAAGTGAGTAAATAAAAGGGATAGAAAGAAATGGGGGTTGGAAGACATACACCCACTCACGCACACTTATTACATTTTTGCCCTCGCTCGGAGGGACCAAAATAATAATACAGATTAACTACACAAGCTAATTAAATATTACAAATTGACTAAATTAATTAAACAGATTAATTAATCTAATTAAAGCAATAAAACGCCTCGGGATGAGGGCCGGATGCAGTGCATGCTCGGGACTGGCTCGGAATCGCACTGCCATGCATGGATTGCCTCTGTTTTCCCTGCTCTCCTCCTCTGAAGACTGCCAAAGCCTCAGGGATGCCTCTCTGGACATTGGGGGTCACCACCGGCTGGTGTAGAACACCACCGGCTGAAGGAGGTGGCCACCGGCACAAAATGAAGCTATCGGCTATCAATTGACTGCCGGTCGGCACTAAATACTGCCGGTCGGCAATATGTTCCTGCAGAACCTGCAACTCACAGCAGCAGAGGGCAACAAAATGCATGGCAGTGTAATTCAAGGTATTTATGCACTACGCACCCCTCTTATCATGTTATTAGCTCAAGGGGGCATGTGCCTCGATTCCCGGACCACCAATCGCGCATTTCCATGCGTGATGGTCCTAAGAACCAAGAGTGCAACTTCACTTTCGAATGCGTGCAAAACACATAGTCACAAAAGGGTGCCAAGCCCCTATCAAACTCACTTCAAGAGGCTTGGCATGTATGTCAATGTGGTGCAAACCTAAGCATGTCATCTAGGCATGCAAGATGTACGATGTCATGTGTCTATACAAGCATACAAACAAGCATATAATGCAAGCATGCAAACCACAAGAGGGATGGACTTATACATGAATTAGGCAACTCAAAAATGGGCCTAAAATCAGTGGCCAAAGTGCCTAGAAAATGAGACCAAATGCACACACACACATGCAAGTGTTAAGGCTCAAGACTTAGGCATACAAAAGCAACTCTCATGCACACTTGAAGAGGCCAAACATGGGCAACTAGTATGCACTTAAAGCTCTGAAATTCAAGTTAAACATGATGCCAAATCATGCAATGAAGCATGCCAAACAAAGCATGCAAATGGCCTAGGCTTAAGGCAAGTCAATAGGGCATCAAACCACACTTTGCACACACATACATGGCATGCACTAATCAACCTAAAACAGGCTTCTAGCATGTCAAAATAGGCCCAAAGGACCACTTTGATGGCATCTAAGAAGCTTGAATTCAAAGGCATGCGATAAGGCCTAAACATGGAGCATGCGACGCAAGCTTAAGAAGTCACAAAGAATCATGCAATGTAAACATACAAGCACCTCTAAGGGACTGAAATAACATGTGAAGTGGTTCCAAACCATCAAAGACAATGCAAGCAAGGCATGCTATACACTTGTACCCTTAAAGCCAACAAGCCAAACATAAAGAGGACATGGAATACAAGTCATGGTCGACCAAAATGACCATGGACAGACCTCATATATGGCAAAATAAGCATATAAGCTTCATGGATGTGAGCCTAAAACATGCTAGAAATGGAGGCACACAACCTAGGCATGTTAAAGCAATAAGAGGCATTACAAGGCAACTATGCTAAGCATGCATAGGAGACCAAAACCAACTTAGAGGCATGTTATATCATGGCAATATAAGCATGGAACACAACTCAAACATACTCAACACACACTCAAGCATGGTGCTCTCTCAAGAGGCAAAACTTGCCCTTTTCAAGGACATCAAGGAGAGGGGGTGGCCCTCCCCTTTTGGAGACTTCAAGGCATGCTCTTCACCACTGAAATCCCTCAAGATTTCAGTGGTGAAGAGATCCTATCACCAAAATCTCGGATCTCTCACAAAATAGCACAAAAAGTGCCCTTTTCAAGGTCTAAGAGTGATCAAACTTGCTCAAACCACAAAACACTCTTAATGAACAATAAAGAGGGCCTAAAAATAGAACTTTTATGTGTTATAGACTAAGCACAAAAATTGTTTTAAACTAGGCAAAAATGGAATGCAAAAATGGGGTAAATAAAGTTAGTTTCTTACCCTTGATGATCCTCTTCACAAAGGTCGTTGTGCTTGATCCCTTGAGTTCCAAATCAATCAAGAACTTAAAAAAACAGCTCCTAGAACCTCAGTTACAAGGAGAAGGTGAAACACTAGGTGTTCATGTGCAATAGTAAGGCACAAAACACCTAGTTTAACAAGAGAAGGATAGATATAGGATAGATATATATTCTCTAACCTAAACCAGAACTTCCTCTCTGTCTAAAATGGCTGAAAACCTCTCAAAAGTCCAACCCTAAGTCAAGAAGAAGAGCCTTCCTCTTATAGACAACAAAGACTTACAAACTAAGTCATTCAAGGGTTCATCCCTCCATACACGTGTATGGAGGGGAAACAAGAGCTAAACAGCTGTCTAAAAATATCTCAGAAAGCAGCTGTAAAGTGGTCGGCTGGGCAAAATGGTCATTTTGCCAAAAGGAGTGCCGACCGGCACAAAAGAGTGCCGACCGGCACAATATAGTGCCGGTGGCAACACCAGCCAGCCGGTGGCCTCTAGCCACAGCCGGTGGTATGTGGGGATACCTCAGAAGGCATTTCCTGCCCCTCAAAGGCAAAACACAAGTGTTTGGTGCAAAACCAGACACAAAACGGTCAAGTTCGGAGGTCCTGAGGCAGGGCGCGTAGCCGAGAACTCCGGGAACTCCAAACAAACACAAACATGGATAATCACCGAGTGTTCAAGCGGCGACGTCCAAGTCTTGAGGACGGTCAAAAATGGGGTGTCTACACTGAGCTGTTATAGATTGCTACCGTCAGAGGATTACTATATGTAACTTAAGTGGTGATCGCTTTTATTTCTTGGGGGACTAGGTAGATAGAGTTTTATCACCGGTATATGATTCGTATGGGTGGAGTGAACTTAGTTATCTCCTTGCTAGCTTCTTGGGTGGTGAGTGTGATAAAGTCCAAGTTGAGTTGTCAAGGGTAATTTGTGAATACCCAGATGTCTTTTCCAAGGATCTTGTTAGTTTACCACCTCACCGAGAGATCGAGTTCTCTATTGATCTAGTGCCTGGCACGTCACCGATTTCTATGGCACCGTATCGGTTTGCACCTGTTAAGTTGAGTGAGTTGAAGGTTCAACTCCAGGCGTTGTTAGATAAGGGTTTTATCCACCCTAGCACTTTACCTTGGGAAGCGCCGGCCCTCGTTGCTAAAAAGAAAGATGGAGCCTTGCGACTTTGCATCGATTAATGAAAATTGAACCGGGTTACTGTTAAGAACAAGTTCCTAATGTCTCATATAGATGATTTGTTCAATCAATTGAAGGGGTCTTGTTGTTTCTCTAAGATAGACCTGAGGTCGGGTTATTATCAGTTGAGGGTAAGGGAGGAGGATATCTCGAAGACGGCCTTCCGTACGTGGTATAGCCATTATGAGTTCCTAGTGATGTCTTTTGGGCTAACCAATGCTCCAGCTGTGTTTATGGATTTGATGAATCGAATCTTCTGTGAGTTTCTAGACCGTTTCGTTGTCGTCTTTGTGGACAACATTCTGATTTACTCACCATCCGAGAAGGAACACGAGGAACACTTACAAATAGCGCTTGAATTGCTTAGAGCCCATAAGTTGTATACTAAATTTGGAAAATGTGAGCTTTGCCTGAAAGAGGTTAAGTTCTTAGGCCACGTGGTATTCGGAGAAGGGGTGACCGTAGAGATTCTAGAGAAAATTAATTCAGTAACATACCGAGTGGCCTTACCGCCGATGAGATTCTAGAGAAAATCAATTCAGTAACATACCGAGTGGCCTTACCTCCGATCATGGAGCAAACGCATAACGTCTTTCATATTTCAATGCTCTGAGATTACTTAAGAGATCTTTTACACATGATTGAGCCAACACATGTGTTATTGAAAGATGATTTTACATATGAAGAACGACCGATGCAGATTGTCAATTAAAGGATCAAAAGGCTACGAAACAAAGAAATTCCATTGGTGAAAGTTGACTGGCAAAACCACAGAGGAACATATGCAATTTGGGAAACTGAGGAAGATATGATGAAAAAATACCCTGATTTGTTCCCTCTAGATCCGGCATTCTTCCAAACTGAAAGTAATTCGAGTTTGGGGGACCAAACTCTTTAAGGAAGGAATACTGTAACAACCCCTACCTGTGATTAGCCTATAATCTATGATTAAGAACGTGTTTATATCTATCTAATGTAGAAATAGCCGTTTGAATTTCTGTTTTGATATGCGAATTGAAGGCCTTATCGGCATCTGATCACGAAATTGACTTAGTTTATGTGTTATTTGGAATTTTTAGAAGTTTATGGCAAGTTTAATTAAAACCTAATTCGAAGCCAAATAATTAGAATAATAATGCCAATTGATTAGTTATTAATTAGTCTAATCCTAACCAAGCCTATATAAGGCTAAATGTTTGCTCTACACTTCTAGACTCATTCTTATACACTTCCAATTCACCTATTTGAGCTCTAAACCGTGAGAGAGAGAGAGAGAGAGAGAGGGAATGTGAAAATTAAGATCAAGTGAGAGACTTGAAGGAAATTTGGAGGAATTGACTTAAGAATTCAAAGTATTGATCCTCTAGACTCTAATTGAAGGATTAAGGTAGGAATCCAAACCTTTAGTTTTGTACTTGAGTTGGTTAATGCATGAATTTAAGAGAAATGAGCTAAGAGATGCAAGAATTAGGCTAAAGAAGTAGAATTGGGATCAAATCATGCATGCATGTACATATCATGGTATTTTGAAGATGTTTACTCAAGAATTCTCTCATGCATGCATTGATCATAGCTTGGTTTTGGAAATTCATCAAGTTTCATATCATTTTACCTTGTTTGATCATGTTTTGGAATGTTGAAGTTCATGTCAACTCATGCATGTTATGTTTTCTACATTTCAAGTTTGGTTTTGTACAATTGGCAAAGCTTTTGGGCTTGATTTTGCGAAATGGTTTGTAATTCATCATGTACTATGAGTTTTTCAATGTTTTACTGAGTTTTGGCCCAAAAGGAAGTGTTTTGAAATTTTAAAATTGAGTTTTGAACTTGGGAAGCAAATCTGGAAATTCCAGAATTTGCACTCTTCACTCGAGCGGTGGAGTCTGTGCTCAAGCGAAGAATGCGAGCTCCGAGTACTTTTGTAGAGTTTGGGGGTTGGCTCGAGTGGCAGAACCTGTGCTCAAGTGACCACCCTTATATTTTTGTACCTCCGCTCGAGCGAAGGATTCTAAACTCAAGTGTAAAATTCGTGTTCCCAGAAGTTTTGTAGAGTTTTACAGACCGCTCAAGTGACTAAAGTTGCACTCGAGTGAACTGCCCTGTTTTTGAAAATTTGAC
Organism: Camellia granthamiana; assembly: GCA_036172215.1. Taxonomy (NCBI): domain Eukaryota; kingdom Viridiplantae; phylum Streptophyta; class Magnoliopsida; order Ericales; family Theaceae; genus Camellia; species Camellia granthamiana. The sequence goes on along the minus strand of CM069914.1, from coordinate 5,689,155 downwards.
TAAGTGTCTTAAATTACATTTTGGCATCCTCATTGCATCCTAGGCATTCCTAAGCCCTAATTAAAGACACAATAATGATGATATGAATTAGAAGCACACCAAGATAGGAAAGGAATGAGTTATGTGTTTTCCAGGCATATGTTTCAATGTGCATTTGTTATGTGTTTGTGTAGGTCACGCGCCATAGACTATCCGATCTGTCTACTCTGCCATTCTACTATCGGAGCTATCAGTGAGTAACAACCTCGTAAAGCTATATTTGATCATAAGTAATTTCAGAATAATAAGATATGAATTGGTTTATGAAATTCTATTTTATGAATAATGAATGAATGTCTAATTTTCTGAAATGTAATTGTGACATCCTTAGTTCACGTGGCCCTCGCCTAGGATAAACAATACCGTGGCTTATGTTTATATGGCTCTCGCCCAAGGGAAACAATACCATAGTTTATGATCCTATGACCCTTGCCTGGAGGAAACAATACCGTGGTCTATGTTATGGCCCTCGCTTGGGGGAAAAAATACCATGGCTACTTGTGCACAAGATATGGACCTTAGGGTTGTCAATAGCGACTATACATGTGGGTCCCAGGACCAATTTGATATGATAGCTAATGGATGTACCACATATAACTGCTCATGACTTCTAATTAAGTATATGAATCTAAATTTGTTTTCGATACATACTCAGATTTTTGAAACTGTTTGGACATCAACCCTTTACTTTATTATTATTCACTGGGCTCTAGCTCATTCTATTATATATGTATGTAGGTGATCAGGCGTGTGACCAGGCCTAAGTTGCTACCTGGAGTTTTGTTTGGTCAGCCTACCATATTGCCTCCCGAGAAGGTTCCCGTTTTGCAGTGGTCAAGTTTTGATGAACCATGTTATGAATCTTTTGTATTTCTTTTGTTAAGTTTGAACCTGTCTTTTGTTCATCTGTATGTATAGATGGTGATGTGGGTATGACGTCTTAATTATGTAAATTAAGTTTTAAATTTTTTGTTCAATGTACGTCTATACAGCTCTATGGACATTATTTGTTTGTATTTGCTTCCACTAGCCCCTGTATTTTGTTTAATTTGTTCAGAGGCATTTGGCAATCACAGGATTACTGGCCGGTTACGGCACTAAACCTATAGGGCGCTCACAAAGTCATAATCAAATCAGAATTCTAATGATTTATACAAAATATCGTGATTTCCAACAATATTCACACTCCTCATGAGTCTTGTGAATCTCAACCGAAAATATACAATTTTTCCAAAACAACTCATATGTTTTCCAACAAACCATCATTTCAAAAGAGTAAATAATACTCGGTATTTTTCTAATAATTCGAAACATGTCTCAACCAAACCTCATTTTAACCAAAATCCCACAATCAATTTGATTCCATCTTTTTCCATAAAAACACCCAAAACCCTAGTTTTTTTATTAACGTCTGGAAACCCATTAAAACTAAGTTCTTCCTAAAAAATTCATAACTTAACAACCGCTAGTTTACCAATCCCAAACCATAACAAAAAACAAGCCTCTTTTCCCAAATTTGTGCACTAATAAATATATATCCAAATCCTTTTTCCTTTTCTTTAACTAACAAAAATAACATATAACGAAGCTAAACAACATGCACACTATTATGAAAATCCCTACCTCGGCTCCGGAAGAGGAGAAAGCCCAACAACCCCAAAACTCAACGTTGACGAAAGCACGAACCTTTTAGATTAAAACGAATCTCTAGATGTGCTCTACCTTTTTCTCCAAAGGACAATGGTGGAGAAATCGACAGATGATGGTGTATTTGAGGTTTAAAGGTGAGTTTTGAAGAGGGAGGGAGAGTAGATCTGGTTTTTTTGAAATGTTTAGAGAGAGAGAGAGATGAAAAAGTGATCCAAAAAGTAATTTTTAGAGACTAATATATGTGCAGACCGCTCGAGCGATCAAAACACCGCTTGAGCGAACACACATAATAAATGAGACCGCTCGAGCGCACAATGACACCCTCCTACAAGTTTTGCAGACAGAGGCTAACTGCTCAAGCACAAGAATGACTGCTTAAGCACAAGAAACACCGCTCAAGCGAAGAACACTACCCTTCCAGTATCTCTGCAAACCTACAAAAATACTAGAAGTTCTCAAAGACCGCTCGAGTGACCAAAGGACTGCTTGAGTGAACTGACCAAAATCTGGGCAGTGACTCTTATGAAAAACGAACTCCCAACCTGTTCCGAACGCAACAATAGCATCCAAACAACCAAACTCAATCAAGAATAAGACGATTAAGGATGTGAACAACCAAATAAGAAATAAGACGAGGAATCCGGATCCAAAACAATAAACGAGTTGGGTCAAAACTAGAATTGTTACACAAATAAAGAATACTCTATTTTTTTATGTAAAGTTAATATAAAGTTTTATATCACAATTTTAAAATAAATTTTTAATAGTAAGTCTTATTAATAACATTATACATCATTAAATCTTATTTTGTAAAATAGTTTTCAAATTAGTTTTCACAAGAGTTTTTAAGATTCAAAATCTATTTAATTATGAGTTTTCAAACTAATTTTGAGTTGTATATTTTATAAATAATTTTTAAAAATTTAAAAATTCAAAACTTGTTCAGTTATTTTGAATTTTTTTGAGTCTTGTGTTTTGTTTTATCTTGTAGTCAAAAAAAATTTACAATTTTATTGTCAAATTTGTTTACTTTTCATATACTTCATCTAAATTTACTTTTTAGATACATCTAATCTAATTTGTAGGATAAAGTTTCACTTCATATTTTTTATGGATGTTTTAAAAAATTTAATATTTCTTTTTCTAGTTTTATATCCACTCAATCTACATATGTTTAAAACGTTTCACATTTAAATGTAGCTTTTTATAAAATTACTGAATAGTGAGAAATATATAAAAAAAATTAAAAAAATTGATCAAGTTTAAAAATTAATACAATTTTAATGTTTATTATTATTATTATTATTATTATTGCACTCTTCACATTTTGCTTGCGGTTTGGGTCCGTTTGTTTTGGGTTATTAGAGCCTAGTGAATAATAACAGAGTAAAGGGTTTTAATGAATGAGTCCGTACAGATTCAGAAATCATAATTTAGTTTTGTATCAAATGCATAATTTGTCCAAATCATATACAGAAATCATAAGTCATGCTTAAGCGGATAGCGTAAATTCTGAAATTTCTGGGAGCTCGATTTTCACGCTCGAGTGAGACTTTCCTCGCTCGAACGGACAGCGTAAATTCTGAAATTTCTCATAATTGCAATTGAAGTTCAAATTTGATATTCAAAGCCTCAAAACATGTATTTTTGGTACACAAAAATGGAGAACCACTGTATGATTTAGTAAACACTTTCAATTAGAAAACATTCATTCAAAATCATGTCCCAATTGCCCAAATTTAGTTTTAATTCATCTTATTAATATCAACCCACAATTCTAATATATAAATTAGACTTCCCAACCTCTTGAAATTCCATGAAGTATGTAATACAAATAGATCCAATTTTATTATTAATAACAAAATCAACTTAACTCAATTTTTTAACCAAATATTTAATTTATAATCATGGGTGTTCTAAAATGTATCTAAATTGAATAGAATTCTTAAATTACATCACATGCATGGATTAAATAAAAATCTAATTATAAAATCAAAACTTTAGGGTTAATTCCAAATTTCTATAAACTTGGTTTTCTTAAAACATTTCCTTTGTCTCTTCAAAATATGGACTTGAATGGCCAAATTCCCTTAAAACTCATGTATTACAAGAAAATACTACAAAATCAAATCAAAATAATTAATTTCCACAACTATGAGTTTACTTAATTTCTTACTTAAAACCTTATTTCTTACAAAATCCATGAGACTAATTTCATAACTTTCTTAATTCGTGATGCATGGAGGATTATCTAAAACATGAATTAAGGCCAAGTTTGGCAACTCTCATAAAAGCCAAAAAGTCAAAAAGTTAAAAAGTTATCACTATTCACAAAAAAAAAAAATTTAAAATTAATTTTCCAACTTAGTGATATAAGCAATCACTGCTTCGTGCTGTGTGCAGCCGAACAAATCTGATCAGATTAGGTGCAATTGAACACACTGTTGTTCGGCCCGTGAGGGCCCATCACGGATCCCGTTTTGATAATTGTACCGTGCAATGTGTAGAACTCGTTGAGTGCTATATGCTTGTAAAAAATCACGTTGATCGGATATCGATAACTACATGATCAAATCAGTTTTGTATTAAAAAAAATGGATGGTGTTATAATTAACGATTGAAAAAAAACAAATCTGATCAGATAGCTATCGATATCTGATCAACGTGATTTTTTATAAATACATAGTACTCGACAAGTTCTACACATTGAACGGTTCAAATTATCAAAATGGGACCTGTGATGGCCCCCAGGGGCCGAACAAAACCGTTCAATGCAATGCCCAAACATTGGCCAATAATTTCTTACCATCAATTCAATTGCTCAGCTTGTACGGCTGCCAACCCACCTTTCTAATCTTCTCCTACACACTTCTTTATACAATTTTTTAATACACATTTTTTCATAAAAAGTCAAAAAGTTAACCCAAACATCCATATTTTTTTACTCAAATTTTTAGTCCAAAATGACAAAAAGTGCACTTATTTAAAACACCCCAAACAACCCCTAAAGTTATAAAACTCTTAGAAGATATTTGCATGTGTGAAATTAGGGTCAACATTCAAATCAATTACATCCAAAAAAAATTTAATTCCATATTAAGTTCAAAATGTTCATGAATTCATAATTTCCCAAAACTTGCTCTCCTTATACCCAAACATGAAATTAATTCTCCAACTTTCTTAAAGATTCATTGATGCATGTAAAGATGAAGTCCAAATTCATGAGGGATAACACAAATTAAACTTACTTGATAAATTTTCCCAAACCCATTTCCTTAATCTCAAGCTTGACTCAATTTATCTTAACCTCAATTTAATTCATAGTCATAGATGTTCCAAAATATGTTTAATTTGAGTTAAACTCTTAGATTACATTACATGCATGGGTTAATAATTAAGATCAAGACTCATATTTATTCTTTAATTCTTCCAAATTACATGCATGTAGAAATAAGGCCCAATTCATGCAAGATTACAAAAATTAAATGCAAAATAATTAATTTCTAAATTGATTTCCATAAATTGAACATAACTACATGAATTCATCATCTTGCTAACTTCTTCTATTTGTATGAAATTGAACCCAAGTTTAACAAATTTAAGAAATCATAGTTCATATTCTTGGTCCTAACTTGATTTTACATGCAAACCCAAATCTTAACAATTTATAATTGATCTACAAAGCTTTATTTTTAATTCCCTCAAAATTCACCTTAAATCAATTTATATCTACATTATTTAAATAATAGAAGGAAGATGATGAGATTTCTTACCTTAGAATGATTTTTCCACAATTTTGACTTGAATTTTTGATGTCTCACAGAGCCCTCTTCTTATCCTCCTTTTTTTTTTTTTTTTTTCTCTCGGTTCTCTCTCTCTCTCTCTCTCTCTCTCTCTCTCTCTCTCTGATTCTCTTAACTTTTTTTTCTTTACTTCACCAAATGTGTGTTTTGGCCCCAAGGAAATTACCCTCATCTTGAACTCACCAGCACACACATACACAGTTCACCTTTTGACCACAGCCTTACACGTGCACACACATGTATACACACCCACTAATTTGCTGAATACACCCATGCTCATTTACACCCTTTAATTCTAGATTCTTCCATAAATTAATTTATGTTTGGGATTAATTTAATTAACACTTAATCTTAATAAATCTTGATCAACACATAGTTAAATTAATTATAACAAATCATAAATCCCACATAATTTAATTAGTTTAGTTTGACTTCCATTAAGACCCAATTAATTATAATTAAATTTTATCAATCCGAATCAGATTTTTAGTCACACTCCCAAAAGGCTCCAAATATTAAATTAAATTTATTATCATTATCAATTTTGTTTTCTTAAATCATCTAGGCCCTCAACTTCTGATTAGATTCCAAATTTCCGTCAATTAAATTACATGTTCAAATTAGATACCCCATAAATAAATTTAATTCATAATAATTACAATTCTCAATCTTCATAGTTTAATTAACTTGATTAACTCCAATTAGGATCTAATTAATCGAATCTTAATTTTACTAAACTGAAACGAATATTTAATTAAACTCCCAAATGGGTCCATAATTAAGATTAAATTGATTCAATTTCTTAACTTCACTTCCTTAAGCCATTTGGACCCTTAATTTCTAATTCCAAAATAAATCCTTAATAGAATCATATGCGAGTCAGATCCCACAATTCTCATAAATCCCAAATTAAATTATCATACTCGGCAATTAAATTTCAAATCCTTTTAATTAATCAAGTACTAATCATTATACGTGATGGGGTCGTTACCTATCGTCGCTAAAAGTTTATTTGAGACAGCACGCCAACGCCGTCTCTAAAAGGTTATTTGCGACGGCATTGCTTATGTCGCAAAAACAATCTACTTCTAATGTTTTTTGAGATGGTGAGGTGCCGTCTAAAAAAAAAACTGCAATAAAATTATTAAAAATATGAAACTTGCCTGTATTAAATGAAAAATAACTGAAAAATAAACCGATAATTACATAATAATATAAAAATTCCAGTATAAAAATAACAATTCATCCATAATAAAAATATCAGCAAAATTATCCCACTACATAATATTGCATAATACATATACAATGTTTAAATACATAATGTTGTTCACAATTCAAAATAACATATATCAAAAACAAAAGTTTTCGTCATGATTCTTCCGTGAGTAACAAAAACAAAAGTTAATGGCAATCTTCGCACGCCTGCATTCCACAAGTGGGTCAACACCTCGTTTCGTGATTTTGTTTTTTATTTTTAAATTCTCTTGCCTTTAGTTCCCTCCATATTCATGATTTGGCACGAGGCACTAGTTCAATGATATTATCTTTTTTTGGTTCACTATTTAAAAGCTTTTCTTCTAGTATTCCCAGGAAAATGATTTACTTGTCTATAAGTGATTACAAACGTTCAATGTTGCACTGCTTTTTTACTATGATTTTTAATTATCACCTTTATTTGTTTGAGCTTCTTTTAGCATGTTATGTAATGGGTTTGTCTTGACAATCTGATCTGTCACTTTCTTTAGAGGAAGCATGGATGGAGAAATCTCTAGCATAAAGAAGTGGATCATATTGTATCCTATTTACATAAATTCAAAGAAAACAATAGCCAGAGGGAAGGCGAATAAGCACAAGCAAAGCCTGTGAAAATCCTACTCGTGCTGAGATTGGTGATTGTTGCTCTCATCTTAAACTCCGGTTTGCAATTGAGGTTTGTTGTTTTGAAATCTGCAATAATCTTTGTCAAATATTTGATTGCCATTGACACTCCCCTTGTCTTATCTTTTCTAAAGCGAGTCTGGTGGCATTGTGATAATGGGTGGATATATTTAATTATTTACATATTCTATGAAATGATTTGACGCAGCGGAATACACGGGGATTAGATATCGTTCTAGTAGACGAAAAGAGCTCTCGAATCCATAAGAAAAATAGAACTTTGAATCCACAAGGAATGAAAAATATCTTAATATTATTGAATAGAAGTTGAATAAAAGTTGTCTTTGCCATGAGGCTTACATAGCTATTTATAATAATGTAAACCTTGGAGACCAAATATTCTTGGAGACCAAATATTCTTGGACACCAAGAAAACTCAAATTAGGAAATAATAAACTAATCTAATTCTTGGAAAACAAAAAACCTAAGAAATTAGAAAAACAAAATTAAAACAAATTAAGAAACCTAATAATTCTAAAATATTTATGCTAAATTACAAGAATTCTAATAAAATAATATATCAAAAATATTAAAACTAAAAATATAAAAATTCATAACATCTTGTCCTACATCAGACTCCTCTTCTTTGAAAGAATTCATTCTCGAGTTCATATTAGAGATCTGCTATCGTTCATGCCAAATAAAAAATACTTGGAATACTTCAGTTGTTTGTCACTCTTCCAAAAATTATATGCAGAGAAGTCTACTTTTAGAAAGTTGTTCTCCATATGCTTCAACTGGTTGACAAGATCAATTAGACAAGCATTGAAAATCTCCACACCAAGAAAATCAACCAAATTTAGTAGTTGTTTGGGATGTGCTATATAAGTGCACTTTTTGACTTTTTGGTTAAAAAAATAGAGAAAAGAATATGTATGTTTGGGATAACTTTTGACTTTTTATGAAAATATGTGTAATAAAATATTGTAGTAAAATCAAAATGACAATTTTACCCTTTTTGACTTTTTGACTTTTTGGGTAGTTGGATTCAAAGGGCAAAATAATAATTTTGCCCTAGTGACTTTCTCCACAAGTTACTCTTGAATAGTATAGACTTTTTAACTTTTTTAGTAACGTTTTGACTTTTTTACTTTTTTAGTTTATCCCAAACATATCCTTACTTTATGTAGAACTTGCATGCTCTCTTGATGTTACACCATCCCAAATTCAATTAATCATTCAATTATCAACCTTGGAATTTCAAGTGTAGCATCAACCAATTTCTTTGTTGCACGTAGCGGTTGTATTATCTCTTCTTCTATTTTTTCTTTGTTACTGAGTTCAATCAGATCTCCTTCTTCCTCAATATTTTTATGATATGTTTGTAAAACTTTCTCTCAAATATTCAAATTACCATGTGTTGATGCATTATCAACACTTGAACAAGACTTTGTATCTTCTTTCTTAGTTTTACAAACAATCTCATCATAAATAATATTTGGATACGAATTCTTTTCTTTTGCAACTACAATTTCATTGGAAATTTTTACCAACTCCATGGAAGTATATTGATTTGTATATGACAATATATCTTCATGATCATGAAAATAAAATTTTATTGCTAAAAACTTTTTCATTATTAACCATAATTGAATTTTGTCTTTACCTTTACAAACTTGATAATCTTGTAATCCATTCCACCACTTCAATACACTTTTATCAAGTTTGTAGGATACAAATATATTATTCTTTTCATGAGGAATCTTCATGAATTAAAAGAAATTTTCAAGATCAAGTAACCAATCAAGAAAATCTTCTTTTGGAAATTTACTTGAACTGTTAAAATATGAAATCTTTGCAAAATAACATAAGCAAATAGGTTGGTGTTGAATGTAACAATTTCTATGTAACAATTTCTACCTACTCCACCTACAAATACTCCACCTACTCCACATTAGTTAGTGCTCCATTAGTTAGTGCTATAGTTAGTGCCCCATATAGTTAGTGATATAGTTAGTGATCCATTATGGTATAGTGCTCCATTATGGCTCCATTGTATCCCATTTCTCTCTATAAAAGAGAGCTCTTGTAAGAACATAATAGATCAATCAATAAAACATACAATTTATTTTCTTTCTCTATTTCTCTATACATTAATTATTTCTACATGGTATTAGAGCAGAGTTAAGTTCTTGGTGTTCTTCGCCTTACCGGCAGGCGGCAGCCTTGCCTTGGCCGCCCGCCAGACCTCAACCGATTCCGCTGTCATCTTCAATTTCTTCATTGCAAAAGGAAAACTCTCCAGTACTTGGTGGTTCTCCATTGCATCTGCAGTCTAACTCAAATGCTCCAAGTTGGAAGCAGCAATGGGGATGCAATGGAATCACTGCTGGTTACTCTGCAGCTCATAAAATTCCAGGTTCATTAACACTTCCAAATATGCAACTCTCTCAGCCTATGGAAGCTACTCATGACAAGCCGGAGGCAAGTCTTTCCATCAGGGCATACCAGTACAGAGGTCATCAAACCAAGAGATCCAAACCCTTGTGCTAAGAAATCACTCTGCACATCTCCATCATAGTTTTTGCATGCCCATACATAACCTCCTTCGCTCTTAAGGGCATAAGCAACCATATCATCAATGAGACGGTGTTCATACCATATCCCAGCAGTCTCATACTTTGATTTCCAGTTGGCTTCATACACTTCTTGAAATATGTCCTTGAATCTTCCGTCATATTTCTTAAGAATAGTATTCTTTGTGCTAAGATAAAGAGGCCACTTTTTCTGGTAAGCAGTGTTCATTGAAGCCTCAGCAAAAGCTTGAATGGACTCATCAGTGTTGTACATAGACAAAGCTACACCCCCAGCACCGGTAAAGTTGTAAACCTCCAACTCCATCTTTTCATCTTTTCCTTCTGGTACAAACACCAACTTGAGTTTTCCAGGTCCTTTGATGACTGCATCAGTTGCTTTGTATTGATCTCCAAATGCATGCCTTCCAATGCATATAGGCTTTGTCCACCCTGGGATGAGCCGAGGGACATTTTTGCAAATAATTGGTTCTCTGAAGACTGTGCCATTCAGAATGTTCCTAATGGTCCCATTAGGACTCTTCACATCTGCTTCAAAGTAAACTCCTTCATACGAGCTTCATCTGGAGTAATGGTTGCACACTTGATTGCTACATTGTACTTAAGAGTAGCTTCTGCACTTTCAACAGTAACTTTATCATCAGTGGCATCACGGTGAGGAAGACCAAGGTCAAAGTATTTTATATCCAACTCCACAAAGGGGAAAATAAGCTTATCCTTTATCGATTTCCAGAAAACTTGAGTCATCTCATCTCCATCCATCTCAACGATGGGGTTGGCGACCTTGATCTTCTCGAACGCCATTTTCAGAGTGTTACAGAATATCTCTCTCAAGAAAACGAAGAGTTTTTTAGAGTTTTTTCAACTGGTTTGTTATGCATTAGCGGCAGCCTCGCCTTGGTTTAAATAGGCAAGGCAGACACGCGCCTTACGCGCCTCTCAACGCCAGACGACAAATCGGCGTGCCTTTTTGATGGCTCGCCTTTTGATGGCTGTCGGGCACACCTTTTGATGGCACGCCTTTTGATGGCACGCCTTTTTGATAGATTGGGCACACCTTTTGAGGGTGCGACTTTTTAAGGGTCCGACAAGACTCTGTAAACTGTCCCGACATTGATTCCGGTTAGCTCCTTCATGGGTTCGACAAGACTCTGTAAACTGTCCCGACATTGATTTCGGTTAGCTCCTACATGGGTCCGACATGACTCTGTAAACTGTCCCGACATTTGATTCCGGTTAGTTTCTATAAGGGTCCAGCAAGACTCCGTAAACTGTATTCTACACCGGTTCGACACAGCCATATAGTGTCTTCTACAACGGTCCGACATGACCCCGTAAACTGTTTTTTACATCGGTCCGACATGACCCCATAAACTGTCTTCTACAACGGTCCGACATGACCCCATAAACTGTCTTCTACAACGGTCCGACATGACCCCATAAACTGTTTTTTACAACGGTTTGACACGACCATACAGTGTCTCCCATCCACTTTTATTTTATTTGTCAGATTTTTTTTTCCTGTTTTGTTACTTTCTCCAAACTCAAGTTGGTTAGTTCCTAACCCCCTTGAGTTTGAGGGGGGCTGTTGAATGTAACAATTTCTATGTAACAATTTCTACCTACTCCACCTACAAATACTCCACCTACTCCACATTAGTTAGTGCTCCATTAGTTAGTGCTATAGTTAGTGATCCATTATGGTATAGTGCTCCATTATGGTTCCATTGTATCCTATTTCTCTCTATAAAAGAGAGCTCTTGTAAGAACATAATAGATCAATCAATAAAACATACAATTTATTTTCTTTCTCTATTTCTCTATACATTAATTATTTCTACAGTTGGCCTTGAGTGAATCCTTCAGTGCAATTGCTGTCGACTATTGGTTGCCTCTAGTTGACGATTAGTCCCAAATCGACAAGTAGATTACAAATCTCATTGCGAACTTCATGCACCTTTAGCCGATGTTCCTCAATCGCATCCCACACTACAAAAAAAGTAGCGTATGGTGGCGCTAGTATCAAGGCGTTTTAAAAAACGTTGTGATATGTCTCCACTCAATCAGCAGACACACTTTCCAAAACGTGATATATCTCAATCGCGCGTTTGTCCCAATGAGCTACTGTTTAACTTTAACAGAGACTTAACTCCATATCTATTCAAACCTTACACAACTCAAATGGCTCTCTCTCTTTCTCTCTCTCTCTCTTTAAAATGATTCTCTCTCACTAGCCCTAAGGAGTCGTGGATGCAACCGGCAATGAAGACTTCTTAGAGTTTATAAATCGACGGAGAGATGATGCTTCTAATCTCAACGGTTTCTTGTAATCTGGATCTCGATTTCGATTTGTGCATTAGGTTTTAGGATTTGATATTTTCCTTTGAGATTTTCGATTTCCCTAAATCTTTACCGATCTAAGTCTTCGTTTTTCATGGATTCAGGTATCCAATCACTCTTGATTTGGAGTTGCTGAGTTCACTTGAGATACAGATCTTTCATGGTAGCAATCTTGATTTGTATTCCATTTACTAGATTTCACATATGGTCAAATTTATTATTGAAAATTATTATATTTACATTTGATTAGGATTTTGATTTTCATTATAGGTCTTGTTGTTTATCGAGTCTGATCTAGACTTGCTGTGAGTTCACTAAAGATTCAGAGATTTTTTCATCACTACACGGTAATGACCTGGATCTGTGTTCCATTTACATAACTCTTGCTTAGGTTTCGATTTTCATCGGCAATCTAGGTTCTCATCTATTCCATAAACGATGGCTCGAGCTTGGTTTGGATGATTTGGATCTGATCTAGGTTTATGCTTCTCTCAGGTATGGTTGTCTTATATTTTTTTAGTTCTCTCGGGTATTCGGCTTCAATAGTTTTGATCTAGAGCTGTATTTGATTTAAATAGATTTTCTTGTTTGTTCTACAAATAGGTAGCTAAGAAATTTTCTATGTTTATCTCTTACTTTTTCTCTATTTATTCTCTTTATTCGATAATCTCACTACATGTGTGTTTATATAGTTTTATATGTTTATCTAAGACATCTTTGAAGAACATTAATCATCACTGGTTTTGTTGGATTTCTTGAACAAAGATTAGTGCTTAGATTGATGACTGGCTTTTGGTCATATAGTACTAAGACCTAATTTGGGTATTTGTTATTGAATTCTTTGTGTTTTCTCAATGAATTTACTCCTTTATAGCCAAGGGGAAGACGATTGAGAATAAGTTTCAGGAAAAGAAACAATTTGAGAACTTGAGCTATTAGAGGGAAGAAGGCGCCTATGACAGAAGGATTGGATTGTTAAATTCAGTGAAATTGACACTGTAGAGCAGGTAAGCTTAACAGGACCAATTTGTTATTTCTGTTTGCTTCTTCTTTGTATCCTGGTTGCAATTCATGCAGAATGAATGACCCAACAAGGGATTGGATTGGCCTAATTTTAAGGTTAACTATGGCTTTCGTGGCCTAGGATTATAATTGCTCTTGGTTGGACCGTTGGAGTATGAACAATAGAAAAATGGTAGGAATGAATGGTAAAAGAGTAACAGTCAATCATAGAATTCGACTATAAAATTAATAATTGTTAATGAATAATGCGATTTTTCCTTTAAAATTTTGATGGCTAATTATATTATTGCATTTCAAAGTGTTAACGGCTATTTCCATAGGCAGAGAATGTTGTTGTTTCACATGAGCAAGTAATTTTTTCATTGCCTATACATTTAGTATCTAATATAGTTGAAGTTGGAAAGCACAGAAACTGATGTAGCAGTCTTTTATTCGGGTTCTTGTCAGAAAAGTTATTGAGCTACATGATAAGTATATGGCATATGTGAATGATTGTTTTGCAAACCACACTCTATTTCACAAGGTTTGTTTTGGAGAGTTGTGTTTCATGGTTCGGGTCCTTTGTTGATAATTATACATTTATATTTATAAAGGTAACCTTGTTGGTTTTTCTGTAGGCTCTGAAAGAGGCTTTTGAGGTTTTCTACAACAAACAAGTTTTTGGCTGCTCTAGTGCAGAGCTGCTGGCTTCATTCTGTGATAATATTCTCAAGAATGGTTGGAATGAAAAATTGAATGATGAAGCCATAGAGGACACATTAGATAAGGTGTCCTTCATGTTTCTTCAATATCAATTTATGTTTTTGTTGCATCTATTGACTTCTCATGGTAATTTCTAACGTGTTCATTTTGGATCTGAATATAATGAATGTCTGGTTTTACTTGTTGTGATGTGCCATATTCTGCTTTAAAAGTGAATTTCTTCAAATTATGTCTTTAGAATCATGTTAACTGTATTTAAGCAGCCAAGAAGCTTTAGTTAGAACTTAGATGTGTATGATAAGTGGGACTTTTCCTAATTACTCATTTTCAATCTCAACTTCCCAATTTTTTTATTACTTGATTATGACTTTATGAAGCAATTGGTCCAAGTGGATGCACTGTACTAGTTTTCATTGTTGCTTTGTCTATACAGATATGGGATTTTACTGTGTGCTTCTTGGCTTATCAGGTATGGTCTGCTCCAAATTATTGTTATCGCTGTGGTAATGTAGTTTCAATATTGAGCTTCAAAGAGAATATGGTGCTGCCACTAAACTTTTCACTCTTTTAACTTGGTTGTGGGTTTTTGGCTCATTTATATAGATTTGATTAATTGAATTTTCTATGGGTGCTGTGTTTTACCCCTTTATCTGTTAGGAGAGAGAGGTGAAGTTCTTCACTGAAACAGAGGAAAACAACCAGATGAGAGGCCCCAGAACTGGAGTGCCTTATTTCTTATGAGTGAGGATTTGTTTGCTTCATTACCCTGTACTATTGTTTGAAGTTTGATGCACTGCTGTTTTCATTGTGGGGGGGGGGGGGGGGGGGAGAGAAAGAAGATATGGACAGATGTTTTCCTTAGAGAATCCCTGAAAAAGATTACATGAATATTCTTGCAACATGGAATACATTCAAGCTTTTGTTCCTAACCTGCTCTGCTTTTAAATAGCTTGTTTGTGTTGTAAAATATGATCCTGAATATTTTGCAAATTATGTTCTGGAGAAATTAATTACGTGCACTCTCTCATCTGACCTGTGCATGCGCCATGGTTCAACCTTAGCAGCTGGGGAAGTTGTTTTTGCTTTACATCAGCATGATTATACTCTTTCAACAGGTTGGTACTATTACCTGCTTTTGCAAATGTATGCTTAATGACTGAAAATGCAGTTAAATCTGTTGGATCCTGTGATTAGGGAGAAAGTGGTACACCAGCAAAAACATAAAAGGGAGTAAGAGGTTGCATGTGAATGTTATTATTATTTTTTCCATTAGTAAAGAAGTTTTGTCATTTTGTTCTTATATATACTAATTAAAGTTGATAGCTTCTACCTTGAGTTACAAACCCTCCAAATTTGTCTCACAGATAAACAAAAACATGTGGCTGGTATAGTTCCTGCTATAGAGAAAGCACGGTTGTATCGTGGAAAGGGTGGAGAGATAATGCGTTCTGCCGTTTCCCGCTTCATTGAACGTATCTCTTCAGCTCACGTACATTTGCCTGAAAAAGTAAAGCGAACTTTGCTTGATACTCTTACTGAGAATCTGAGACACCCTAATTCTCATATACAGGTCTTTTTTTATTATTTATTTTTTTTTATTTTAAATTCTGAACTCTTTCCTATTAGGCTTTTTATTACTCTTTTACAATAGTGTTATTCCGAAAATTAGTTTTCTGCATGATTTACAGAATGCTACTATTGAAGCCTTAAAACACATCGTTCCAGCTTATCTTGTCGGTGCAGATGATAAAAGTGTTAGTGATATCATGTCCAGATACCTGGAACAGTTGACCGATCCTAATGTGGCTGCAAGAAGAGGATCTGCATTTGCAATCGGTATCTTGCCTTTTGAGCTTCTGGCTAAAAGATGGAAGATTGTGATACTAAAGCTTTGTAGTGCATGTGCAGTTGAGGTACACTTGATGGAAGATTTCTTATTGCCGCTATTCCTGAAATTCCTGTTTGTAAATAATTAAAAGGAAGATTATTTCATGTGGCTGGACATTTTTACATTTGCAGGATAAACCCGAAGATAGAGATGCTGAAGCACGGGTAAATGCTGTCAAGGGACTCATATCTGTGTGTGAAACATTGACTGAGACAAGAGAATGTTCTGATTGGGATGATATGCCCCTCTTTCTATTGATCAAGAATGAAGTGATGCAGACTTTATTTAAAGCACTGGATGATTACTCCGTAGATAACAGAGGTGATGTAGGTTCTTGGGTTCGTGAGGCTGCCGTGGATGGACTTGAGAGGTGTACATATATCCTCTGTAAGAGACATTCCATGAACCTCTCAGGTAAATCACATGGAGTTGAATCTATCTCAGATCAGGCCGAGGGTGAGATGGTTGAGAATAACCAGATGTATACGTTATTCGATGCAAATCTGGCAACCAGTTTGGTTGGAGGAATGGTTTGTTTTTCGTTGGACTATATATATAGTGAAGTAGATGTCAAGTCATATAGTGTTCCACATGACGGTATAAATGGTTTGTTTTGTTTACGACAATTTTACATGTTTTATGTACTCAAAAGTCCTCAATACATGCTAGCATTTTTATTTATATTTCATTAATTTGATGAATCGACCTCTGTATTTCAGACCATCGAGATTCTTTTCAGCAAGAAGGTGTTCTTGAACATGGAGGTAGGACAATTTATTCTCTAATTTTTTCCATGCCCATTTCTCTGATATTTAGAATCCCATTCTGTCAACTTATACCTTTACTTATTGTTCATTTCTTTTTTTTCCTTGTCAACAAATTTGAAATGCATTCATACTTTTTGAGTGACTTCTTTCATATGTGATTGGTGTCTAGTAAGTTCAAAGATTACACATCCTTTGGTTACTTTCAGTACCACTTCAATTGCTGGACATAGTAAATTGGTACGATAGAGGCAGTGATTAAGTTTCATTCATTTCCATTGTCGTCTTGCTTTGAAAATTAAATCCCCAAATAACAATATTGCCAGTGCTTTTGTGGATGGTACTGTCAGGTATTTATGATGAAAGATGTTAACATGCTGAGATTACCTATACCAGCAGAGTAATGTGGGAGGCTGATAAACTAGTTGTATTTTCTAAAGAAAGAAATAGTGCCCTTACTATTAACTTGTTCCTTCAATCTGCTCATATTTATTGACCTGGACACCATACATTTTAGGTGTTAGCCTCCAAATGTTCTGCACTTGGCTGGGTAGTTAAACAAAATTTCATAATGTCACTCTTTGATCAGAATTTCAGAAGCTTTTCTGGGTCATTTGTTTGTTTATTTTTTATTTTTATTGCATTGACAATTGAAACTAATGTGGCTGAAACAAGTGTGTACTAAAATGTAGTTCATTTTGATTCCATCAAACCTTAGAGGTGATGCATTAATTGGACGCATGCTAGATGAGGCCTCGTATAAGGTTTAGTTCATGTTGTGACCACAATTGCCTTACGTGTTCTATTTGTTATGATAAAGGATATGGACATATGACCCATTAACTCCAGCATCAAGAAATGCGACCATCTACTGTGGAGCAGCGATCATGTCACTTGAGTGGGATTGTAAATCAGACCGTTTGGTATGTAATTCAACATCATATGAACATGTTTATTCATTTTCATGTTGGGAAATGATGTTTGATTGTCTGAAACCAGAAATTCATGGTTGTAATTTTAACTTATTTTTTTTGGGTGGCCAAAAGCTTCTCATAGGCACTGCTTTCTGCTTTCTGCTTTCTGCTTATGTTCATGCATTTGGTGTACTGCAGTGTCTTGGATCTAAAATGCAGCCCTGTGAAACCAATTTTTGTTTCTGTAGCAGCATCCAGAGGGTACATTCTTCGTAGACTCAATATTATATATCGAATTCTTGATTTCTGTGACATGGTATGCAAGAGTATGTAGATTTTTCAACCATTTAAGTTCATTGAAGTTGTGCTAATGGAATTGGATGATTCAGGTATATAATCATCATTTTGGTGAAGATGATTGATGACTTGATGAAGCTGAAGAGAGTTGTGGATGAAGTTATTTTCAGAGAATTTGGAGAGCACACTGAATATTATTATTTTTATGATTTTGTATTGTCATATTGTATTTAAAGGGGTTGTATTTATTTATTTATTTATTTTATGGAAAATTGAAAAATGAATGCTCATTCACATTATGGTATATATTTTGAGAATGGTGATGGATTATATAGGTTTGGTTTGAACAAAAGTTAAAAGATCATTAATTATGATTTTTCATTTTTTTTCAAAATATGAAAGAAATGGTGGCGTTTTTCTGAAAAACGTCGCGAAATGTCGTCATTATGACGCCAGAGATAACTCTTTTAACGTGCATAGTTAACTGCTGTAAATAATTAGCGGCGTGTTAGAAAACGTCGTCTAAAGTCTTTAGCGGCGTTTTTTAAAACGTCACAAAGATACAACGGCGGCCGCATCAGCGACGAATTTTATAAACGCCGTTTTATATTTTTGTGGCGTTTTATTGACTATAGCGGCGTTTTACAAACGCCGCTAATTCCCGATTTTCTTGCAGTGCCATGTGGCTTCCACCCTATGATCCAATGTCAAAAGGATTGTGTGTTCTCCATTGTCTAGTGTCATTGAGCTAGGCAAATCTGTGCTCTGATACCACCTGACGCCCACGGGGACTAGATATTGTTCTAGTAGACGAAAGGGGCTCTTGAATCCACGAGAAAAATAGAATCTTGAATCCACAAGGAAGAGAAAATATCTTAATATTATTGAATAGAAGTTGAATAAAAGTTGTCTTTGCCAAGAGGCTTACGTAGCTATTTATAATAATGTAAATCTTGGAGAACCGAGTATTTTTGTGGACACCAAGAAAACTCAAATTAGGAAATAATAAACTAATATAATTCTTGGAAAACAAGAAACCTAATAAATTAGAAAAACAAAATCAAAACAAATTAAGAAACCTAATAATTTTAAAATATTTATACTTAAATTACAAGAATCCTAATAAAATAATACATCAAAAATATAAAAATTCTTAAAATCTTGTCCTACATGATTTCTTGTTGAAGATTGATAAGGCATGCATATCCACGAGAATTTCATGCAACATGGAAGGGTGAGGGTATTGCTGAAAAATGAGGATGGAACTTTCTCTAATCCAGCCATTTCTTCAAGTAAGGATAGGCTTTATTAATATGAGTACCATTAAATTTCTCATTTTGCTGCTATTCTCTTTGTAATTGCATGCTAAACAACACAGCATTTATAAAATGTAGCCTTCCTGCATAAGATAAGAATTTATGAGTCCATGATTTCATTCAAGCTGTAATCCTTTCCACCAAACTTGAACAGTCCGCAGGTAGAAATGAGAGGTACCACAAAATATTGATTGGTAATATACCCCATTGAAAACCAAAACACCAGTACAATGTTCTCTTTGTCTGGTCAACAACATTTGAACCGAACGGGTTTACTTCTATTAACAGTTGGCTGCAAACTTGATAAAGATGAAAAAAATATCTATGGCTTTCTTGATCACTTTTACAGAACTCATAAGCATAGTTAAATCTTCGTTTTCCCACACCTCCAATTATGCTGGAACTCATTTTATTGACAAGAATATGAAACACATGAAGTTAATGAATTTCATTGCCATGGGTGTCTGATCTGAAATGTAAATTTGGGCTTGAAACAATAATTGAACCTCATGACTTTAACTTTGCATTATCTTGTTTATTTATGTTGCGATTGCTTGCAGGAAACAGGCAATGCTTCGCATAGCAGAGTTGGTACCCAGACACCCTGGGAGGACCAAGAAACAGAAGCCTGCTGCTGCATCAACCTCAGGTGCTGTACCTTCAAAATCTGGGAAAGGTGGAAAAAAGAAGAGATAGCTTCACTAGTTTGTGTTTCTTCCCCGTTGTCAGTGTTAGGCCCTAAAATTTTTACATCAAATATTTTTTTTTTTAAAACCCTCCCTGTGTTTTTGTTAGTCACCATATTTTTTTTTGTTTGGAATATTTAAAGATACTTTTTTTTTCCCCCTGAAAAGAGCAGCCGCATTTTTGTGGGGATAGAAATTGTGGTAGTGAACTAGTTCAAAGGAAATGCATAATTAACACTTAATAGTGCAATGTGTAAAAATTATCCAGTAATCTTGGGAACATGCTGACATGGTGCTTCCGGATCAATAAGAACAATAGTCATGGGATAAATGTTGTTGACTTGATCCACATCGTTGGATGATGGGAGACAGGTTGCGTATGAGTTTTGGGCATGTCAAAAGTTTCTGTGACAATTTTCAGCATGTGCATTGGCAGTAAAGCTTGTGCACATCCTATATGCCTAGTAGATCTTAGATCTGGTAGGTTGAGAAACTCTACAATGAAGTGAAATGGTACCTATATATATATAGGTAAACATATGTAAGTTGGCTGAAGTTAAAATTAAAACCAACTTTGTCAATTCAGTTATTATTGTAAGGCTGCAAGTTGTTTTATGACATTACTTGCCACGAACACAAAAAACAGGTGGTTATGCCATGGACCTGCCAACCATAGTTCTAATAAGTGCTAGTTAGCTACTTGTTTAATCTTCCTCATGACTCCCTTCTGTGAAAAGTCCAAACTCTCTTTCTTTCTTTTCCTTTAGGAAGAAAAAAAAAAAAAAAAAAAAAAAAAACTCAAGATGTAATAAAAAAAATATATAATAAATTATAAATTTAAATTTAATATAATTTGGCAACGACCACAATAAATTCACGCACATCCCACAGCTGAAACTTGCTTGTATATGGGTATCCCATCATTGTAGGAGTTGGACTTGAATGTTTAAGAATTTTTTTTTTAGAACCAAATGAATCAGGTTAGATATCACACAAATTGTTTGTAAAATTAGATACAATTCTCTTATAAGTGATGGATCTCACTTTTTTATCTGACTTATATTGAAATATTTTCAAAATATTTAAGATTCTCTCATTTCAAACTAATATGTTCTCTTTTTTTGACCTCATTACCATACTTGCAAATATATATTGCTGATCTAAAAAAGCTCCTCCTAACCTCTCTAACCATTAACAATCTTAACATTATTTATAGGCCTTTTTCCCCAATCCATGCATGATTAAATGTCTCTCAACCATTCTCTCTCTCTCTCTCTCTCTCTCTCTACTTAAGTATACTCAACAACGAGGCCCTCTTGCTCTCTATCCTATATGTATTGTTTGAGATCTCTTGGGAGATCATCATCAAGGCATAAGAATTGATGAGTCTTTCTCAAAATCTAAGCCCTCCTTCTCACCTATTCTCCCAAGAACTTCAACTTAGGCTTTACCAAGCTTTTATATTTTCAATACCAATCATCTTTCCATCATTTTGTTTCTTTTGTCTTATTTGTTTTTCCTCAAGAGGAGGTCCTCTACCCTCTCTTCTCCTCCCCCAATACTTCCAATTATTCTGAATCATCATCATGCTACTTCTTTTTCCCCCTTTGTGTGTGTGTGTGTGTGTTCATCAACAATATATATTTTGTGATGCTCATCTTGTGTACAATAATATCCAGCTGCATACAATCATTCTGCCAGATAGTGGAGTCATAGATGCATGCAGAGTCCAAGTATATGCTATAATTTTACTTCAAAATTCAATCTGATTTTTAAATTTTTGACAAAATTGCTATTCATACATAATTTTTATATAGAATTCATCAGCATGTGCTGGTAGCATTTTGTAAATAATGATGCTTAATTTTAAAATGATAAGTCTCCATGCAAACACATCATTCTGTAACTTTTTTTTTTCCTTTCTTTATTTATTTAGTGTTTGCACTGACTTCAGAGATGGGGTTGAAGGGAGAGCTGAAAGAAAAGTTTCAGTTGTCCTGTTTCATGAAGGTTTATGGCAGAAGGACTCACAGTAAGTTCTCTTACATTTTCTTCATTTCTCCATCTCATACTGCAACCTCATAATTGAAGTGTGTTAATTAAGATCTTGATGCTAGAGAAATTAACATTGTTATGATCATAATTGTGCTTCTCTATAGAGAGTTCACTAGATCAATCAAATTGACACGGTGGGTCCACCAAAAACACGAATCCGGATCACCCGTAGCCCTTCCCCATCACCATTTCCTGTCGCCCCCAAAACGACGTCGTTTTGGGGGCGAATTTTCAAAAAAAAAAAGGCAGAAGAGGGAGGAAGGAGAAGGAGAGGAAGAGGGAGGGAGGAGGGAGAGGGAGGAAGGAGGCAGCTCGTCCCTCGCCGCCCGCCGTCGGCCGCCGTCCCTCGTCGCTCGTCGCAGCACCTGCGACACCGTCGCCGTCGCGTCGCCCGCCGTCGCTCCACCTCGTCGCAGCACCTGCGACCGCTGCCCTCGCTCCGCCGCCGCCGCCGCCTCCTCCTCCTCCTCCTCCTCCTCCTCCCCCCCTGTATTTATGGCCCCCACCAATCCGGCCGGCCCTTCCCTTCCTCCTCCCTCCTCCCTCCTTCCTCCCTCCCTCCCTCCCTCCCTCTGCGTCTGCGTTTTTTTTTTTTGAAAATTCGCCCCCAAAATGACGTCGTTTTGGGGGCGACAGGAAGGTGCCGCAAAGAAGGGGCACAGACGACCCAGACTCCCAAAAACACAATGCAAAATCTTCTCTTTTTGTTTTTTTTTCTTCTAAAAGAAAGTGCACATGATACAATTTATCATGATGAATACAGTGCTGTTAAGATTGTATCTCAAAAATAGACCACTTACAAAGTTTGTCTCAGTAAACACTTGGAAGTGTTTGACATGTATAATATATCGCCAAAAGCACAAAAAAATAGTCATGGATAATTATTTTTGCAACCAATCATGACCTTCATTGATAAAACTACTTATAAACTTTTATCTTTCTCCATAGACAGTTAGAATCTCTAATAACATCCACTATTTTTCAAGAAGTGCACGGCTCTAAATTATTTCAATTAGAAAGAAAGTATTCAAACTAGTATAAAGATCAATGGCATCTTAAAAGGGTCTGCATATATATTCCCAATATAAAAATGAATAATAAAAAATTAAAAATTTTGTTAATGAGTTCACCAAAGGTCTATTTGGTGTAATTTCTTTCAAATTAAAAGTTGATAATTAAAAAAACATAAGTTGAAAGTATAAGTATCCTTCTTAACTTTTCAATAACTAAATTTTTCAACTTATTTAAATTAATTTTGTCATATTAATTATAAGTAGAAGTTATACCAAATAATTTTATACAAATTTTCAAAATAAGAAAGTTTTATGCAACCCAATAAATTACACCAAACAGGATGTAAGGATATTTGTTAAAAAATTTAAATTAATTGTACATTCTTCATAAAAGTGTGTTTCTATAAGAATATACAAATTTTAAACTTTTTTGATCAATACCCTAAAAGATTAAAAAAATCAACAACAATGATTCATCCCACTAATTTAAGGGCATGTTTTGATTGGGTGGATTAGAGCATGGAATTGGGATTATTAATCCGTGGGCCCAATTATCCTATGTTTGTTTTAATATTTTGGTTTAGGATTATTAATCCAATGGATAATTAATTAACAAATTTGTAGGATTATTAGTAATGGAGTAGGGGTGGGATTATTAATCCAATGGATATTAATCCAATTGGATAGTGAATACTACACTAATTTAATAGGATTATTAATACTTCACTATTAGTCTTGTGAATCAAACATGACCTAAGAGTAGTAATTGAGCACTAATGAGGTGGAAATTCAAAAAAAAACCTTGAGGCCAAAACATCATATCAATGAGTGAGCCCACCTCCTAGAGCTCTTTTAGAGCTCATAATTTAAAGCTCCCAAACATTTTTCTAAAATTAAAGATAGAAATTAAAATGACTCCTTACTCCTGTCCTTGCTTCTAGAGAAAAGACATGCTAGAGGGCAGAGAAGGAAAACTAATTAAAATACTAATTTCTTTTTCTGTCATCAAAGTTGTAAGATTTGAAGAATTTTGAAATGACCAGTGTGCCACAACTATGCATTGTAAGTGTGATTTGGTAGCAGATACTGGGGACTAATAATCAAAAGGTTCCACAAAAAGACACGATTATGAATAAACAATTAACGAAATGATTAGATCAATTTTTTTTTTCTCTCTTGTTTAATACCTTTAGACGGTGGGTGATTATCTCTTTCCCACTACGAAATAATAATAAAAAACAAATAAATAAATAAATAATAATAATAATATAAAGATAAAGTGATATATATATATATATAATGCAATTAGGACATGACCATTTTGTTCTTTTGAGATATAGAAGAATCTCTTCTGTCATTCTCATCTAAATTTGGGTACTAGAACAATATTGCAGGGGTGCAGTGAAACTGATCATTCTTGTTATTGTGGAGACGTATTTTGTGAATGATAGCACATGGTTAAGGTGACGTCGAAGTGTCAATCGATGTGCCACGTGTTTTGGTCATGCATCGAGATGATCTTAGCTAGGTCGAGGTTATCTGTGGAGATACCGGAGTCCGAGGTAAGTAGATAAGGGACAAGAGTCCTAGAACAGAGGAGGATCTCAGTTTGGATAGAGGTAAGGCTCGAGAAGAATTTATCTTTGTTTAGATGAAGGTTCAGGATGAGCATGGAGCCTGAGTCCATTGAAGTGAGGCTTCTAAGGGGATCATGTCACTGTTGGTTATAAAAGTGAGGCACCCTCGTGGGTTTGAGGTAAGTTCTTTCTTGTGAGTTTAAGCATTATTTGCTATTTATGAGAGATATTGATTACTGACTTGATCATCGGAGTGCCCTGGGTAGACAAACCATCGCCAAATTCTCATATCTTGTGCAAGTTGTTAGGCTTAATCTATTCTATCGGTGCTATTCAGCTGAGTTCCCCGTTTGGTTGTGTGGTCAAAAATCAACACCCACAATTTGGTGCCGTCTGTGGGAACTTAAGAAGAATAGATGGCCAACAACGGGTAAGGAGAAAAGATCGGGGACGATGTCCCAAGTGTGAGTGGTAAACATGTCGATCCTAACATCGAGAAAGAAAGCCATAATGAAGGAGCACGGAATCAGAATCTTGGGGAGAACGAAGTCGGCAAAGAAGGAGAGGCCGCAAAGAAAGCAGACCGAGATGAGTATTACAACGAAAGCAACCTCCAGGTATGGAAGGACAGATGCTTGAAGAGGGACGGCGAGATGAAAAGGATAGCAAATAAGTTGGTAGACCTACAATCAGTTGTCAACTTCATGATGCAGAACAACGTAATGCAACCAACGTACCCGTTGCAAGACACATCGATAACAGCGGCTAAGACCGACGCCCAGAAAAAGGGGCAGAAAGAAATCCCAGTAAGCCCTCAGCATGACAAGGAGAAAGAACATTCACATCGGCTTTCACGGGATGTCGAGCGAGCAGAGTCAGTAAGAGATGAGTCGCAGAGGACGTCTCGTACCAAGGGAACCTATGTCAAAGAACATCAGTGTGACAACCCCACTATGTATCATATTTGGCATTTAATTAATTAAGAAGATTTAGATTCTCAATTAGTTATCATTCTGATTTAATTCGGGATTTATGAGAATTTTAGAGTCTGATTCATAAATGATTTTAATAATGATTTATTTTGGAATTAGAAATTAAGGGTCCAAATGGTTTAAGGAAGTGAAATTAATAAGTTGAATCAGTTCAATTTCGAGTACTGGACCATATGGGAGTTTAATTAAATATTCGATTCAATTTTGAATTAGTTTAGTAAAATCAAGATTTGATTAATTGGGTCCAAATTAGAATTAATTAAGTCAATTTGGTTATAAGAATTAGTAATTGTGATTATTTTGGATTAAATTCATTTATGAGGTGTTTAATTTGAATATGTAAATTATTGACAAGGATTTTAGGTTTGATTTGAAATTGAAGGCCTTAGTAATTTATGAAACCAAAATTGATGATGATAATGAATTTAATTTAATATTCAGAGCCTTTTGGGAGTTTAATTAAAAATCTGATTCAAAGTGACAAAATTAAATATAATTAATTGGGCTATAATGAAAGTGAAATTAGACTGATTAGATTATGTGTGATTTGTGATTAGTTATGATTAATTTAATTATATACTAATCAAGATTTTTTTTAGGCTAAGTATTGCTTAATTAAATTAATCCTAAGCATAAATTGCATTATGGAACAACTAGAATTTGTGTGTGTGGGTGCACTGAGAAATTTAGGTCGGTGTACTGAGAAATTTGGTTGTGAATGTTGTGCTGGCAGCTTGGATCAATGTGCACGTGTGTAGTGTGAATACATTTAGAGAAGTTGTGTGTGTGTTTTATGTGCTGGTGAACTCAATGGGTAGATGTAATTCATTTGACCCAAAACATTTTGCAAAAAGAGAGAGAGAGAGCACCGAGAGTGAGAGTGAGAGTGAGAGTGAGAGTGAGAAAGAGAGAGATGGTTCTAGTCAACACCTATTTGCTGGAAATGTAGAAGTAGAGCTAAGGAAAAGCAAGGGAAAATGAAGAAAGGAGAAAAGACTCAAGAAATTCAACCATTAAAGACCTAAGGTAAGAAATTGAAACTTAGATTTTATAAATAATTTAACTAAAAGCTGAAATTAAGAAATAATTGGGTTCAATTCCATATAAATAAAAAGAAAACGAGCAAGATGATGAGAAAATGGAGTTAGGTTCAAATTTATGGAAGTTAAATGGGGAATTAATTATGTTGAGTTTGATTTTTGTAGTATTACATGAGTGTGAGTCTAATCTCTACATGCATGAACATATTCTTCAATTTTGACACTCTAATTGTACATGCATCATGGATTTCTAGTAATCGATTTCATGTTTTGATGAAATAAGAATTTAGCTTTGAAAATTTATGGGTTTATGAACAATGACCTTAATTTGTAAACTAAAGGAGTTTTGATGTAAATGATTTAAAATTGATCATATTTTCTTGATTATGTAAGAGCTTGTGTGGTTTTAGACAAGCCATGTATGAATCCAGTCTTAAAATTATATTTTGAAAATTCAATTCATGTTTTAGAATTTGTGGGTTTGGAATTGGCCTTGATGTGAAGAAAATGAATTAAATTAAATTTGGACAAATTTGGAGATGGATTATAATTTATATTTGAGAATCAAAAATTAGTTTGATTTTGAATCAAATTTCATACATGCAAATATTTTTGAAAGGGCTTTATAGCTTCAATTTATGTTTCATAAAATAAAGAAAGATGATTTTTGAAACATGGAGAATTTGGCACCAAATCACACATGCATACATAATTTTATTGAATCTCATGAATTTGAGTATCATTTCCACCATTTGAGATGAAATTAGAGTCTACATTTCAAATGCATGCACAATCCATGAAATGTAGAATTGATGCGCATGAGTTATGAAGTTATGGAAATGAATTTGAAATAAGTTGGGCTTGTATGATGAATCCTTGGAAATTTGAGGTTCAAATCTTGTAAAATTGGCCCTTATATTCATGTTAAAAGTCATATGGTGGAAATATGAGTCTTATGATATTAATTACATTGGTTGGAACCAAGTTTTGAAGCTCAAACATAATCTAGAAAAACCCAGAATTCGACTTGTCCGCTTGAGCGAGGAATATGTCGCTCGAGCTATCGAGCTCCTAGAAGTTTGCAGAAATTTGTATTGTCGCTCAAGTGGCAAAGTGTACGCTCGAGCGAACCCTGTTTTGCAAGGCTTCTCGCTCGAGCGTCGAAAGTCTCGCTCGAGCGTAAAATACAAGTAATCAGTACTTTTACAGACCAAAGAGGTCCACTCGAGCAGCCGAAGCTATGCTCGAGCGAAGCCCTGTTTCAGAAATTTTAAAAAGTTGTTCTATACTTCGTTTTCCGTTCTCTTTCATTTCAAAGCACTCTTAGGCATGCATTAAACATTTAAAATGAATTAAAGAACATGAAAGAAGCCTAAGAGAATTAAACAAGTTAAGAACGAAATAAATTGTATTGTAACCCGATTTTTACATGTGTTATGAATTGTGTAGGGTCAACTACAAGAGTGAACCAGACATCTGAACACTGTGAGTAATACTTTAGTAAAGATATGTTCGTATATGTTATGTTTAAATACTACTCATGTGTAAGTTTTCTGGATTTGTGAATTCGAATTATGAATGAGCATTCTATTCATTTGATTGTGCTAGACTTTGTAATGAAATTGAATAGTACGAAATATTTGATTACATGGACCAAAGGTCGTTCTGAATGAATATGAAATGGGCCTAAAGGCCGTTGTGTATATTTGACAAAGGATATGGTTGATAAGAAATGGGCCCAAGGCTGTCTAATATGTGTGTCAAGAGCACAAAATGGGCCTAAGGCCGTCTTAATACAAATACGATCATGATCACGAGTATAAAAATGCACATAGATATGAATATGGAGATGATCAACCTGAGGTCGTTCAGTATAAATATGCGCATAGATATGAATATGGAGATGATGGACCTGAGGTCGTTCAGTATAAATATGCGCATAGATATGAATACGGAAAGGATGGACCTGAGGTTGTTCTGTATTATGATTGGGCTCGAGGCCGTTATGCAATATCATTGGACAAGTATTCTGGACCCGAGGTCATTATGTATGAATGAGTATTTTGGACCCGAGGTCGTTCTGTATGAATGAGAACTTGGACCCGTGGTCGTTTTGCCCCTCTGATACACCTTGAACATAATGGATTGAACTTGAAGTCGTTCTGATTTGAATTTACATATGTTATGCATAAATACGAACTACTTAATTAAGAATCTCATTCATATAACCTCTTTACTTTGGTATTATTCACTGGGCGTTAGCTCACTCTTTATTTATATATATGTAGGTGTAGGTGAGCAATTGGAGGATCAACATTAGAGTTTGTCCAGGAGTCCGCCTCTTTGTCAAGCCACCTAAGAGTACCTCTATGTAGAGGCTTTGTTCTGTTTTGTTTTGTCAAGCTTGGGATAATCTCTGTATGTGTGAGATATGATATAAAATATGTCTTCGTACATTTAAATATGAAAGTGTGTTAAGAATGTTTTAATCACTTCAGTTGATCATGTACGCACAGCTCGATGGACATCATCATTTTTGTTTTGCTTCCGCTTCAGTCCCCGATAAAATTAAATAATTTTGAAATTTTGTCTTTGAGGCCGTAGGTAATCTACGGATTACTGGCCGATTAAAACGCTAAACCTATAGGGGCGGGTTTAGGTTGTGACAATCAGCATATACAAGGGAAGGGACTTTGCTTTGATACAGTGAATGAAGAAAAGTCTAAGAGGACACACCACGACGCCGGGAGTAGAGCACCAAAAAGGCTGAAATCTGTTAATAGCCAAGCTCCTGGTCGAATGAAGAAGGACCTGAGAGACTACCTCCAGAGGAAGCGACTCAATGCTGAGGTCACATTCCTCGTCAAGCCGAGAACGCCGTTCTCAATGGAGTTGGATAGGTTTGAGGCCCCGAAGAGGTTTCATATGCTGAAGTTCCAAGTTTTTGACAATAAGTCTGATCCAAACTTTCATGTCGGCTTATATTTAAATTCAATGGCTTTGTATAGTGGGAACGAGCAGCTGTTGTGCAAGATGTTCCCTTCATCCTTTAGGGAAATTGCATCAGATTGGTTCCACAAGTTGCCGAAAGGGACTGTGAAGAGTTGGGAAGGCCTAGCCAAGATGTTTATGGCTAGGTTTGTAATAAATAAGTTGCAGCCACTAAGAGTAGACTCCATGCTGGCTTTGAACATTAATAAGGGCGAAAGCCTTAGGGCTTATGCCAAATGGTATTATGAGGTGTTCAACCAAATACCCGCATTCAACCAGGAGCTGACGGTCGTATCTTTCAAAAATGGCCTGAAGGATGAATGTCCGCTTCGAAAGTCACCTGTAAAAACTCTCCCAAAGAGTATGGAGAAGCTCATGGCACCAACTGAGAAATATGCCAGAGTGAAGGAAGACACGCACAGAACAAAGACACCAAAGCAGGAGAAGAGAAACGGCTCGCCGAAGCGAGGTTGATGTAACACTGGTTTTAACAAGCAAGAGACAGGCTTGAGGGCTGCACAGGCAGTCACCACTGTGTTTTGGATCCCAGTTTACAAAGTTCTAGAAAGAATCAAGAACCAGCCGTATTATAGAGCGCTGGAGAAGATCCCTGGTAAGTTTATGGGAAGGAGCCTTGGGAAGCATTGTGCCTACCATAATGAGGATGGACACTTGACTTGGGGGTGCAGGGCTCTGAAGACGCACTTGGAGGATCTGATTAGAAAGGGTCATCTGAGAGACCTAGTAGATGAGGCCAGAACAAGGGAAGAGCAGGCAAGGCTTCCCTAGGCACCGGTAGCACCACCTTCACCACCGCTACCACAGCAAGCAGATGGACCTTGGGTGATCAATGTGATTCACTCGAGGGTTAATGAGAATGAAGTGCGTGGGAAGATTCAGAGAGTGAGGCACCTGCAGCATGTGTATCAGGTCCAGCAGAAGAAGCATAGGACTAATGAGTATCAGGG
This sequence comes from Camellia granthamiana, assembly GCA_036172215.1. Taxonomy (NCBI): domain Eukaryota; kingdom Viridiplantae; phylum Streptophyta; class Magnoliopsida; order Ericales; family Theaceae; genus Camellia; species Camellia granthamiana. Next base: position 5,658,625 of record CM069914.1, on the reverse strand, counting down.
GCCAATGGTCTCTTTTACAGAGGCAGACCTGGATATAGTGCATCATCTACACAATGATGCCTTGGGTATAACGCTGAAGATTGGGGAGTGCAAGGTAAGGCGCATACTGGTTGATCAAGGCAGTTCTTGTGACATCATATACGTTGGATGGTACAAGGAACTTGGCCTTCACCCAGATAATCTGGAACAGTCCAACAGCCCGATGGTTGGGTTCAATGGAATGCCGATGTGGCATATGGGAGCCACGAATTTGGAAATGCAGACAGACACAAAGAAGGTAAGCACAGAGTTCACAGTAATTGGCACTCCCTTCCCTTACAATATTATCTTGGGTAGACCGTGGTTGCATGTAATGAGGGTTGTTCCCTCAACATTACACCAGCTATTGCGATTCTCAACAGAACATGGGATTGAAGAGGTCAAAAGGGATCAAGTGCAGGCAAAAAATTGCTCTATGGTAGCAATGAAGTCCACCTCTAATGTGCGAGAAGCAGAGATAGTGAAAATTGAAGATGAGGACATGAAGGTCCTAGATAATGTGGGCATAGAACCAACGACAAGAGTGAGGAGGCTTTGAAAAAAATTCTGGTTCAAGAATGTGACGAATAGCGCTTTTTTCTTTCGGCTCAAGTTTAGCAGAAGAGGAAGAAAATGAATTGGAAGCTTTCTTGTGAGCAAACATAGAAGTGTTTGCTTGGACGCCCTATGAGATGCCAAGCATCGACCCTGAGGTTACTTGCCATAGGCTCAATGTAGACAAGTCGGCAAAGCCTATCATTCAGCGGGCAAGGAGGCCGACATTAATTCACGTGGATGTAGTAAAGGAGGAAGTGGACAAGTTGTTGGAATGAACTACCCAACCTGGCTGCCCAACACAGTAGTTGTGAAAAAGAAGAAGGGGAAATTGAGGGTCTGCGTGGACTTCACCAGCCTGAATGAGGCTTATCCCAAAGATAGCTTCCCTCTGCCAAAAATTGATCAGCTGGTGGATGCCACTTCAGGGCATGGGAGGATGAGCTTCCTAGATTCTTACAAGGGACACCACCAGATAGAAATGTATCCTCTTGACGAGGAGAAGACTACATTCATTACCCTAAAAGGGCTGTACTATTACAGAGTGGTGCCTTTCAGGTTGAAAAATGTAGGAACAACGTACCAGAGGTTAGTGACCAAGATGTTCAGACATCTAAGTGGCAAGACAGTAGAAGTGTACATTGATGACATGGTTGTGAAGACCAAAGAACTTGGGAATCATCTAACCGATTTCAAGGTAGTTTTTGACATTCTAAGAGCATATCGACTCTAACCCAATGCTTCGAAATGTGCATTTGGAGTCAGGTCTAGTAAGTTCCTGGAATACTTGGTCACTAGGAGGGGCATTAAGGCAAGCCCAGATCAAATCAAGGCCATCCTTGACTTGGGAGCCCGACGTCAGCCAAGCAAGTCCAAATTTTTATCGGCAAGACTGCAGCCCTGAACAGGTTTATCAGCCGAAGTTTTGGTAAGTGTGGACCATTTTTTAGTTTGTTAAAGAAAGCCATAGATTTTTTGTGGATAGAAGAATGCGAAGTCGCCTTGGCCGACTTCAAAAGGTACCTAGCAACAACTCTAGTTTTGTCAAATCCAATACCTGGGGAAGAGTTGTTCCTATACTTGGCAGTTTCAGAGCACGCAATAAGTGCAGTGGTAATCAAGGAAGAAGAGAGAGAGCAAAAGACAGTATACTATGTAAATAAGACACTAGCAAGTGCAGAAACCAGGTACCTGCCCTTGGAGAAATTGACACTAGCCTTGGTGATGGCTTCAAAAAGATTGAATCACTACTTCCAAGGCCACAAGATTGTGGTGCTGATTGAGCATCCCTTAAAGTCTCTATTGTAGCATGGTGATCTGACAGCTGGAATAGCCAGATGAGCAGTGGTACTGGGCCAATATGACTTGGAATTTAGGCCTAGAACAGCAATCAAGGATCAGGTTCTGGTTGACTTTGTGGCCGAATTTACCCCTGGTGCCACCCCACGTCAGGCTATGGTGTGCCACGACCTCGGTTGTCCAAGTGAGCCAGAGGAAACCCAACTAGGGCCCAAGAACCCCACTCTAGCAAAACAAAAGAAAAAAGAGAACCACTGATCAAGGAGTAAGAGTAGTGTTAGTATCTCCAGATGGGCGAATGATAGAGCAGTTTATTCGTCTGGGGTTCAAGGCCTCAAACAATGAAACAAAGTATGAGGCACTGATTGCAGGGTTAAAGTTAGCAATAGCAATGGAAGCTAATAGGGTGGTAATCTTCTGCGACTCCCAACTTATTGTGAATCAAGCAACGGCCGAGTATGCAACCCGAGATGAACGAATGATAGCCTATGTCAAAGAGGTTGTCAGACTGCTAGCATTGTTCCAGGATTGCTGACTACAGCAGGTTAGCCAAAATGATAATAGTCATGCCAATGCCTTGGCTAACCTGGCTAGTGCTATGAAATCAGGGGAGGCAAGAACAATAATGGATGATTATTTGTCAGGCCTAAGTATAGAACCACTGATCACAGAGTACAAAGTAATGTGTGTGGAGATGAGTCCAAGCTAGATGGATGTAATCGTAATGTTCCTGAGGGATGGCAAGCCACCGGATGACCAAAAAGAGGCGCATAAGACCAGATTGAAGTCGGCCAGGTTCTGCTTGTCAGTAGAAGGCCATCTCTACAGAAGATCCTTCATGGGCCCCTTCTAAGATGTGTGCATCCATCCCAAGTTGAGGATTTCTTGTATGAAATACATGAAGGTGTATGTGGAAGCCATGTTAGGGGCAGATCACTTGCCCATAAAGCCATATCCCAAGGGTGATGGTGGCCCTACATGCAGAAGGATGCTGAAGCCTATGTCAGGAAATGTGAGAAGTATCAAAGGTTTGCACCTTTGATACATCAACCAGTAGCAGATCTGAACCCAGTGTCCAATCCTTGGCCGTTTACTCAGTGAGGCATAGACCTAGTGGGACAACTGCCCTAGGCAACTGGATAGAGAAAGTTCCTGCTGGTAGCAACTGACTATTTTACAAAGTGGGTAGAGGCAAAACCCTTGGCCAAAATCCGAGATATTTATGTGCAGAATTTCATATGGAAAAACATAATTACTAGGTTTGGGATTCCAAGAGCCATTGTGGCAGATAATGACACCCAATTTGATAGTAAATTGATCAAGAGCTTTTATGCCAAGTACAAAATTAAGAACTATTACTCTATTCCAAGTTTCCCCCAGAGTAATGGTCAGACAGAAGCATCTAACAAAACCATCTTGGATGGGATCAAGAAGAGGCTGGAATCAACAAAGGGAAAATGGGTGGAAGAGTTGCCCAATGTACTCTAGGCATATCGGACTACGCCGAGGAGATCAACTGAAGAGTCCCCTTTTGCCATGGCTTATGGCACTGAAGTAGTTATCCCGCTGGAGATCGGCATCACTGGAATCAAAACTCAATGAGTGGAAGATGGAACCAACAAGGCATTCCTAGCCCGAGATCTGGATCTTTTAGAAGAAAGAAGAGAAAGAGCAGCAATTTGGCTGGAGGCATACCAACAGCAGCTAGCTAGGGCTTACAACAAGAAAGTCAACCCAAAGGAATTCAAGATTGGAGACCTTGTCCTAAGGAAAGTTGTCAGCAATAAAAAAGATCCCAGGAAGGGCAAGCTTGGGCCAAACTAGGAAGGACATTACAGAATCATCTCAATTGCCGGTAATGAAGCATATCGGCTAGAAGACAATGATGGCAAGGAGTTGTCACGACCTTGGAGCACTTGCAATTTGAAGTTTTTCTTTCATAAAACACTAGCTTGATTTTTTTTTATTACTATTGATATTTGTACGATAGGATTGAAGTAGTCTTATGGCGATGTTTCCGATTGAAACATGATGAATAACTTAGACTTATCATATGGTAGAGTTGAATTATATTTTCCATATGATAGAGTTGAACTAAGTTTGCGATGTTTCCAGTTGAAACATGACAAATAACTTAGACTTATCATATGGTAGAGTTGAATTATACTTGCCATATGATAAAGTTGAACTAAGTTTGTGATGTTTCCGATTGAAACATGACAGGAAACTTAGACTTGCCACTACGGCAAAGTTGAACTAAGTTTTATCTCGTTAGATTAACAGAGAAACCGAGGTCGCAAAACTCGGCTAATCTTTGTTTGAATCAGAACTCAGCAAGAATTGGAGTTGCATGATTAATGTGAACATAAGTGGTACTTAGGTTCACATTAGGAGGTAGGAGGCAGGAATGAGGAACAGGCTTGACACTTGTTGAAATTTTTGGAAAAATTTACAAGTTGGAGTTAGCCGAGGTATCCAGATAAGGGATACTCGAATTGCTTGTTACCCGATATCACAAACCAGGGTAGTCTATCTTTGAAAGGGTGAGGTCTTGCTAAAGGATAAATACTACAAGTGAATGAAGAACACTTGTAAAAATGTTAGCGTAAAATATTTTTTAAGTGTTGTTTGGCTGAGATCACAATAAAAGGTGAACTCTGAGGTAAGTTGGTCCGAAGTGGCCAACCAATGGTGCACCCGAGATAAAGTGGATTCAAGGTGATACATGTCAGATGTATTCTAACCCGAAATAATTACACAATTCAGGTGTACTTGGAAAATTGGAAAAATATTCTAAGTGGAGAAACATGCGAAATAGAAGGAAAGCAGTAAGCATACATGAAAAGATCAACACTTAGAGAAAAAGAAGCATGCATTCAAAAAAGAAACTTGTTCAGATACAAAAGGCACGTCGGCTTGGTAATAAAAGACTACTTGTCCAAGTATAAGAGATGACACTTCGGCCAAACAAACAAACTGTTACAAGTGTTCAAAAGCGAAAGAAAAAAGTACAAAGCATGAAAATTTTCTAAGTAGACTGTTTTGCTTCGGTGGTTGACAGTGTTTGGCCTTGGTAGACAATTTGGAAAGCTTCTCGGTAGTCTTCTCAGCCTTGATCTCGGCATCGATCTCGAGAAGGGTCTGGTCAAGACTCTTCTCGGCGGTTTGGATCTCAGCTTCAGGCATGCCTTTTGTAGGCATCACGGACGTCAGCTGCCCCTTCGACGTAGGCCTTCTCGTCAGCAGCCTTGAGATTAGCCTCTTTGGTGGCCAGAATAGTTTGGAGCTCGGTTTGGGCTTGGGCCTCCTTTTCTTTCGCTTCTTTTGCTTCAGCCTAGGCGACCTCAATAACATTCTTACCCGCTTCGGCATGATTTTTAACTTTAATTTGGGCTGCTTGAGCAGCCTTTGCCTGGTCTAGCAGACCTTGGACACGAGCCTCGGCTTGATTAAGAGAAATAAGGAGTTTGGTTGCCTCCTTAGTCTTCTTGGTCAACTCCTTCTTAAACTCCTCGGTCTTGACCGCGAAGGAGTGACCCTGTTGAATGGCTTGCAAGAAATTAAACAGATTAGTAAAAATTTGGTAAGTGTTGGAAAACTTTAAGAGATAAAGTAAAAAGACTTACCAGGATGTAATGCTACATCATTAGCGCATAGTTCTCATACTCAGTCAGTTCAGCCATACGATTGAGGTTGGCCAGTAGGAGAACGGCGGTAGAAATGGCGACACCGACTTCCACACTTTCGAGGGCACTGTCCCCAGCTAACAAAGGTCAGTCTCCAACCCTGACAGATGGAACCCAAGGCTTCAGCAAGGAAAACACCAGGGTAAGTAGCACCTTCGGACCTCAGCCTTTTTTGTGATGGTTTGTCGAATGCCTCAGCCTCGGCAGGTCTCTTCTCAGATGCAGAGGCAGTCTTTTCTATTTTAGCCAGCTTGGAAATGGCACAATATCTTCTAACTCGACCTCGGTGGCTATGGCTTAGCCTTAGCCCTTTTTACCCTCTTTGCCTTGGGCTTTTGTTGAGATTGGTATGGGAAAGAAGAATGGACCGATACCACACCAAGGATATTGGCGAGAAGATCGTCTGGAACAATTTTGGCATAGCCCATTTCGTTTGCGGTGGTAGCAACAGTGACTCTAGGGCCGAAACGAATTGTGGGCAAGACAATGGAAGGATTAGATAGGTTGGTGACCGAGAAAATTGGACTTCGGCATCTGTGGCTACGAGTTCTTCCGGCTAGAGCATTAGTAGGAGCTCGGCATCGACGCTGACACTAAGCTGGAGGAATTAGCTGGGAGGCAGAAGTGGACGGTTGGTCGGAAGGGATCTGGCCTTGGAGATGAAGCAACTGGAAGAGTCGTAGTAGATGGAGAAGTCTTGCTTCGGCGAGGAATGTCGGGCATGACAAATTTGTAGGTCAGAATATAGTTAAGCAGCAGCGAGGCCTTATGCTTCTCAATTGGCAAACCTAAGAGCCTTTTCAGGTCCGGGCTTAGGAAGAAGGTCTGACGGAAGTCCTTTGATAGTTGGGGGAGAATTGCAAAAGCCAAAAAGCAAACATTAGTATCAACAGATGAGCTGATAAATCTTAAACAGAGAGAGTTATGGGATGACTCCGTTCTTACCATCACCCTCTTTAAAAGTTGTTCGGCACAGAGGATAGAGATGAATATCATCATTAGACACAAACTCCCAGTTGCCCGAGATGATCAAGTAATCATCTCCAACACCTTTGTTGGAGTTTGGGAGGTCGGCTATGAGTTTGTAAGCGGGAGATCTAGGTTTGAGGTAATAAATGTAGCCTTTTTCAGATTTAAAGCCACACATGGTATAACAGAATTGGATGTCGACTAGGCTTATCCTGGTTTTTTCTCGGCGTGCTAGTATGATTATACCATTGATAACCCTATAGGAATTAATGGCTAATTGTATGGGGTTGAGTTTGTAGTAGTAAAGGACTTCCCTAAAGAGGGTGTCTAAGGGAAACCTGAGTCCACACTCTATGACAGCAACTATTGGGAAGGGCATGAAATCTACATCAGGCATGATAGAGTCCTCCTCCCCAACCAACATGAGTTGAACGTCAACTGGGATGGAGAACTCTTGTTGGAAATACTCTATTTTGGTCAGGGTGTCTACCCTCCACCTAAACATACCCATGATCTTGGCTTAGAGCATTTTGTGATAGATTTTAGAGAGAAGAAATTTATAGGGTTTGAGAACCTCGGCTAAACCCTAAACAGGCACTGGGACAAGAATTTTGAAGATCCAAGGGGAAATTTGTTTCAATTTTTCCTAAGTGTGTGAGTTCTAAAGAAAATCCCGAACCTATAACTATAGAAAAAAAGAAACAGGAGCAAGAATCTGAAAAACAGACAAAGCAAATAGAAACAGAATGAAGTTCAGAGCCAAGATGTATCCTAAAGAGGCAAAATTCAAAGAATCACATGAAGAAGAAAGAAACACAGATATAGAATCCCAAATCCACAAAACACTGAGTGAGTGTGTAAGGGCAATGTGCACAAATCACAAACAAACGCGATTGACAGTCAAGAGGCACAGTGACAAAACTTCAAGGTATAGAGTAGATTCAAGAAATCGATTCATGATATAACTATGAACATGAGATTCAACAAACAACGAATGTAGTAAGAAGAGCATATGGCGAGTTCAGGAAGGAAACATATTCAAAGTAGTAAAAAACTGAACTTAAAGAGGAAAGGAATTGTGAACTTACCGAGTGAAATGAACGCTAATGTGAAGATTGTCAAAGTCAGACGACAAGAATAGTCGAAAGCAGATGATGAAAAGTGCACCGGAGGTGGTGAAATACGGCAATTGCAGAGCTCAAAGGAATGGCAATTGAGGTTTTGGGAGAAATATGTTAGAGAGAGAAGATCTGAGGGGAGGCAAATTGAATTTGTAAAAGTGAAAAGACGGGAAGCGAGAAAGGGGTTTTTTGTCAAAAATACGAAAAGGCAGCAAAAATGAAATGAAGTGCTTTGGACGACGTACTCGTCAAGCGGTGGGGACAGAAATGATTAGCCCTAATAGCGCGTGTTAGGTACGAAACAATAGGGAAAGGACACGTGTATGAAACGGTTGGAAAGACTATGCGTGACAGCTCATGCGCAGTTAGAACTCTTGCAATTCTTGAAGTAATTAGGCAATAACCTCTGTTAGGGGAATGATCTCGGGCTGAGATGCTTAAAGAAATTGATCCTTGATTCTTGGTTGTTGATAGAATGGACAACTGATTCTAAGTTACGTGAAACCGATGAGTCATCATCTCGGTCAGAGAGAATAGTGAATTTTAGCCAACATGCTATATTGATAAATGGTGTAGGTTCTATCACCTCAGGTTACCGAGGTAATAAAACCTAGGGGGCAATTGTGGGGACGTATTTTGTGAATGATAGCACGTGGCTAAGGTGATGCCAAAGTGTCAGTCGATGTGCCACGTGGCTTGGTCATGCGTCGAGATGATCTCGACTAGGCCGAGGTTATCTGCGAAGATACCAGAGTCCGAGGTAAGCAGATAAGGGACAAGATTCTTAGAATAGGGGAGGATCTCAGTCTAGATAGAGGCAAGGCTCAAGAAGAGTTTATCTTTATCTAGATGAAGGTCCAGGATGAGCATGGAGCCTGAGTCCATTGAAGTGAGGCTTCTAAGGGGATCAGGTCACTACTAGTTATAAAAGTGAGGCACCCTTGTGGGTCTGAGGTAAGTTCTTTCTTATGAGTTTAAGCACTATTTGCTATTTGTGAGAGATATTGATTACTGACTTGATCATCGGAGTGCCCCCGGGTGGACGAACCGCCGTCAGATTCTCATCCTCTTGTGCAGGTTGTTGGGCTTAATATGTTCTGCCGGTACTCTCCAAGTGAGTTTCTCGTTTGGTTGTGTGGTCAAAAATCAACACCCACAGTTATTATTAATAATCCTAGTTATTTAGAAAATTTTATTCAAAGATTGCCTAAAAAGTAGAGAAGCAAATTGTATCCCTAGTCTTTTTAATTTGTCTTTTGATTTGAATTAACTTGGTCATTGTAGTTCTAATTTTATCAATTCTATTTTGAATTTTTCACATTGTGTCAATTTAGTTTAATTTGAAAAAAAAATCACACCAAAAAAAAGGGAGGGGGGGAAGTTGACTTTTTGTTTATAACATTTTTGTTTTCCTTAACTTGCTGCTGACTTTCTGAATTTCTTTGAAGTAATCCGTTTTATGTATAGCATGTTCTTGTTTTACTAGATTTTATGACAAAAAGTGTCAATGTTTTGAGTGAACCAAAATGACAGATGTGTTCTCCTAAGAGAATTTGAGATGAAAGAGGAGTCGAACCAGGTGTGTAGAGACTCTAATTTTTGGTAATTATAATTGAAACCCTAAGTCTTAGGTTAATTGAATTTTAGTCCCTAATTTCATAAAATTTTACAAAATGGTCCAACAAAGAATAATTTTACTGTATTTTATTTTGTATTATAATTAAATCCTAGAACGACATTTTATATTTGAAAATATCCCTAACACTTAATTTTTATTTATTTTAACCCCTAGTGTCTAAATTAATTCACAAATTACTCAACAAATTCTCAGTAAATTCTCAATAAATTCTTAATAAATTACTCAGTAAATTCTTAAAAAATTACTCAATAAATTACTCAGTAAATTCATAGTAAAATCTTAGTAAATTACTCAATAAATTCTCAGTATATTACTCAGTAAATTCTCAGTAAATTACTCAGTAGTTTACTCAGAAAATTCTCACCAAATTACTCAATAAATTTCTTGGTAATTTCTAAGTAAATTACTCGCTAAATTCTCAGAAAACTTTCAGTAAATTACTTAGTAAATTCTTAAAAAATTCTTTGTAAATTACTCAGTAAATTACTTGGTAAATTCTCTGTAAATTACTCAGCAAATTCTCAGTAAGTTTCTGAGTAAATTCCTCAGTAAATTCTCATTCAATACTCAGTAAATTACCCAGTAAATTTTTAGCAAATTACTTAATAAAATTATGAGTAAATTCCTCAATAAATTCTTGGGAAAATTAGTCTAAGGTCTCTCCCCAATTTTTAGTAATGGAAGAGATCCCCAATATTATTTTATGATGTCTAAGGTTCCTCAACTTCCACACCCATATATCACAGAGAAATTTGACTGAAATCAAACTTCATTTTTATTTGTCTCTCTCTCTCACTCTAAACTCTCTCGGTGTGCCCAGTTCATCAGAAACTCCGGCGCCTTCCACATCCCTGCCAGAGACGTCGCTAAAGATAGCAATACAGGGCATAGGGCGTGGGATTTGACGGCTGAGCCGCCTACGACGGCAAGGTTATGTAGATGTGGATGAGCAACACAAAGGTGATACTATTAAAAAAATTGGATTCTAAACCTAGTTTTAAAAGAAGTTCATCAATTGATCAAAATGATAAATCTCAGACTGTGGGATTGAAACAGAGGTATGAGTTGATTGATTTGCCACCAGATGCAAGACCCTTGCTAGTTTTCATTAATAAGGAGAGTGGGGCTCAAGGAGGAGGTTCACTCAGGCAACGTTTGAACATGCTCTTGAATCTTGTTCATGTCAGATTTTTTTAACCAAAATTTATTGCTTTCCCCCCTCACTGAAGCAGTACAACATATATTCCCTCTGTAATCTTTTGTTAATAATCTTCAGCTAATCACGGTGAAAACTAGATGTGATTTCTTAAAGAGATGTATCCTCTTAGTTAAGTTTTAAAATGTTTGATCTTTGATACTACTTCCTATAGGTTTTCAAGTGGAGTTCAATAATGCATCTAAACTGTTTGACAAAAGGCCTCACCCAAATACATTCTTATATCTTTATTTTTAACCATCATCATCATCATTTTCGTCATTTCTCTCTCTCTCGGTTTTTGTGAATTTCTCTGGATTTGAGGGAATTTTCTCTGGATTTTTGTGAATTTCTCTGGGTTGGAAGGGAATTTTCTCTAAGTTGAAAGGGAAAATTAAAAAAGGCCATTGTTGATCAGAGCTTTTACAAATATCTCTGGGTACTTTTTGAAAGTTGTTTTGGAAGATCTCTCTCTCTCTCTCTCTCTCTCTCTCTCTCTCTCTCTCTCTCTCTCTCTCTTTCTGTGGTGGTAATATATCATAATCTATGTTCCTTTTCAGATTCTCTTTCTGAGAAATTTGGTATTGGAGATGTGTAAAATTTCTCTGTGATGTATCTAGAGAAATTTAGAATTTTCTCTGTGATTTGTCTAGAGAAATTCTCTAGATTGAATTTTCTCTAGATCAAATTTTCTCTAGATTGATATTGAGGGACCTTAGACATTATGAAAATATTGAGTGTCCTTTATGCTATAAAATCTTAATATAAGGGACCTTAAAAAAAATCTCCTAAATTCTCAGTAAATTACTCAATAAATTACTAAGCAAATTCTCAATAAATTCTTAGTAAATTATCAGTCAACTTTCAATAAATTCTCCGTAAATTATGAGTAAATTCTCAATAAATTCTTTGTAAATTCTTACTAAATTACTTAGCAAATGACTCAGTAAATTCTTAGTAAATTCATAATAAATTCCTCAATAAATTCTTATAAATTACTTAAAAATTACTCAGTAAATTCTTAGTAATTTACTCAGTAAATTATCACTAAATTACTCAATAATTTCTTAGTAAATTACTCGCTAAATTCTCAACAAAATCGGAGTAAATTCTCAGAAAATTCTTTGTAAATTACTTAATAAATTCTCAGTAAATACTTAGTTTATTACTCACTAAATTTTTAGCAAATTACTCAGTAAATTTTCAGTAAATTCTTAATAAACGCTTACTAAATTACTCAGTAAATTAATCAGTAAATTCCCAGTAAATTCTCAGTAAATTACTTAGGAAATTATTAGTAAATTCCTCAATAAATTCTCAATAAATTCTTTGTAAATTACTTAATAAATTCTTAGTAAATTACTCAGTAAATTCTTAGAAAATTCTCAGTAAATTACTTTATAAATTTTCAGTAAATTACTCAATAAATTTCTCAATAAATTCTTTGAAAATTCCTTGATATATTCTCAGAAAATTACTCAGGAAATTTTCAGTAAATTACTCCGTGAATTATTCAGTAAATAATCAAAAAATTACTCAGTAATTTCTCAAAAAATTATTGAATAAATTACTCAGTAAATTCACTATAAATTCTTAGGAAATTCTCAGTAATTCTTTGTAAATCCTCAGTAAATTGTCAGTAAATTACTCAGTAAATTCTCAGAATTTTTTTTTGTAACTTACTCAGTAAATTCTCTGTAAATTCTTAGTGAATTTTGAGTAACTTAGTAAATTCTAAGCAAATTACTCTGTAAATTCTCACTTAATTACTCAGTAAATTCTTAGTAGGTTTATTAGTAAATTCCCCAATAAATACTCAATAAAATCTCAGCAAATTCTTTAATAAATTCTCAGTAAATTCCTTAATAAATTATTAGTAAATTACTCAGCAAATTACTCAATAAATTCTAAATAAATTACTTAGTAAATTATCAGTAAATTCTTATTAAATTACTCGGCAAATTATTAGTAAATTCTCAATAAATTACTCAATAAACTCTCAGAAATTACTCGATAAATTCTCAGTATATTATTCAGCTAATTCTCAGTAAATTACTCAACAAATTCACAGTAATTTACCCCGTAAATTCTCAATAAATTCTCAGTTAGTTTCTGACTAAATTCCTCAGTGAATTCTCTGTAAATTCTCAATAATTTTTAGCAAATTACTCAATAAATTTCTCAGTGAATTACTCAGTAAATTCTCAATAATTTCTTAGTAAATTGCTCAGTAAATTATCAGTAAATTCTTAGAAAATTACTCAGTAAATTCTCAATAAATTACTTAGTAAATTATAAATAAATTACTCTATAAATTCTCAGTAAATCACTCAATAAATTCTCAGTAAATTACTCAGTAAATTACTTAGTAAATTCTCAAAAAATTATTAGTAAATTACTCAGTAAATTCTCAGTAATTTCTCAATAAATTCTATGTAGATACTCAAATTACACAATAAATTTCCCCGTAAATTCTTTTATAAATTACTCAGTAAATTACTATGTAAATTCTTAGTCAATTCTCAGTAAATTATCAATAAATTATTAGCAAATTACTTAGTAAAGTCTCAGTAAATTTCTCATTAAATTCTCAATAAATTACTATAACGCCATGCTATTCCTTACAAAATCATGTCAAGATAAATACAATAATATACCTAAAAAGTCATCTTTCTCATTGAACTAAGAGTTAATATATTACAATTCAACATTTACATTCCCACGATACCCTAGATTCACATTCCAGTTCAATGTCTTACACAATATAAACCTCTAGGGCATACGACAACAAAATAAATTTAATAGTTTTGATACAGAATCCCAATTCAAATAACAAAATGTCCACAAATCAACTCTTCCCAAAATGAGCTATTGCTTGTTCCAATCCATCAATGAGGTGGTACTTCATCATTTCCTGAAAAATAAAATAGGATTGAGCTATATGCCCAGTAGAAATACATTTAACCAAGTATTTAATTGTTCAAAAAGTTTATGGCATCCTTGAGATAAACACTATAAGGAGTTTGGGTACACATGTAATCTTCATCAATTAAGTAAACAACACAATAATTAAGCAATGACAATTTTATTTCACATCCTTACAACACAACAATTAAACAATCACATCAACAGCAAACAAACCATGAGTCCCATGAAAGAGTCCAAATCAAAACTCAAGTAGCTTTTGTTTTAAAGAAAACCATTTGCAGACTATTATACGGTAGGGAGTTGGCACCCAAAATCATCTGTTTTTCCACTTTTACCGACTACAATACGGCAAGACCAGTGGACACCCAAAAACATTTTTTCCACATTCGTCCAGCGATAAGCCTAAACAGGGCATTTGGGCACCTTTTAAACTCTCTGCGCGGGTACCAACTCAACACCACATTTTCAAAACTGACTCTTACCTGAACTCATGCACAACAAACAATTCTATCACACTTCCATTCTATTTACAAGCATTCAACATAGCAAGAGATGAAACACCACATAATATTCAAACAAAGCCAATGTCTAAGAATTTAAGGAGATTCCATACTAATGTTTTCTACTCAAAATAGAAAGTTAGGGTTTTGTCAAATTTAGGGGTTCCTTTCTTTCCCTGTAGATATTGGTCTAAATAGCATTCATATACATGTTTTATACAAAGGAGTAAAGAAATTTCAAGTAAAAGTCAATTAAATAATCTATTTATGTAAAACATGGGCTTAACCCAACTAAATCTTCAAATTGGCTCATGGGTCCCAACAATACCACAAAATTCCTTCAAAGCAAAGAAATACTAGGTTAAAAGTAACCCTACTTTAAGAATCAAGCGAGATATCAAAGCTCCTAGAAGAATCCTAAGCGAATCCCAATTCTAATCGGTAGAAAAGTGAGATTTTCAAGTCTTCTTCACTTTTTGGTAAGCAATCTTGGCCCAATCCAAGGGAATGGAGAGTATTTTAAAGTGAGAAACTAGGATTTTTCGGAAATGGGGAGAGAGGAGGGAAGATAGAAATGAAAAGTATAAAGAATGATCTAGAATCGTATTTTTAAAGCTGCTGAATTCGCACAGTCCACTTGAGCGCAACTTCCTACGCTCGAGCGTAGGACAAAAACTCCGGAGTCTCACTCGAGCGATAAGTCCTCCGCTCGAGTGTAAAATGACAAGTCCCAGAAGTTTTTCAGAGATATAGTGAAACAACTAGGAGCCAACATTCTCCACTCAAGCGCAACTTCCTACGCTCGAGTGACCCGCCTATAAACTCGGGAGATTCTGAGAGCTAAAATTCTCCACTCAAGCGCAACATCCTTCACTCGAGCGGACCCTGGAACAAAATGTCATAATTACTTAGTAAATTCTTAACAAATTCTCAACAAATTTTTAGTATATTACTCTGCAAATTCTCAGTAAATTCTCAAAAAATTCTTTGTAAATTACTCAGTAAATTCTCAGTAAGTTTCTAAGTAAATTGCTTAGTAAATTCTCAGTAAATTTTTAACAAATTACTCAATAAATTACTAAGTAATTTATTGAGAATTCACTAGGAATTTACTAAGGCCCCGTTTGGGGACTGGCTAAATTAGCCAATTAGCCAAAAAGTTACCTTTTTAGCCAAAAAGCCAACAACCCATACCAAAAAGTCAAAAATTCTCTTTTCTCTCTACTTTTTGCACAACTTTTCGTAATTAGCCAAAAAGTCATCCCAAACATACAAGTTTTTTTTACCTACCTTTTTAGCCAATTAGCCAAAAAATTACTAAATTAGTCTGTTCCCAAACGAGGCCTAAGTAATTTTCAAAGTAATTTATTGAGAATTTTCTAAGCAATTTACAAAGAATTTACTAGGAATTTTTTGTGTAATTTACTGAGAAATACTAAGTAATTTACGGCGAATTTACTGAGTAATTTAATGGGAATTTATTGAGAATTTACTGGGAATTTACTAAGTAGTTTGCTGAGAATTTACTGAGTAATTTACTAAGAATTTACGAAGAATTTACTGAGAATTTAGTGAGTAATTTACTAATAATTTACAGAGAAGTTGCTGAGTAATTTATAGGGAATTTACTGAGCAATTTATTTAGCAATGTATTGAGTAATTTACTGAGAATTAGCTGAGTAATTTATTGGGAATTTACTAAGTAATTAATTGTGAATTCACTGCGAATTTACTGAGTAATTTACTGAGAATTTACTGGGAATTTATTAAGTAATTTATTTTGTAATTTATTGAGAATTTATTGCAAATTTACTGAGTAATTTGTCTAGAATTTACTGGGTAATTCACTGAAAATTTATCAGGAATTTAATGAGTAATTTATTGATTAAATTACATAGAATTGAATGGATATTTACTAAGAAATTACTGACAATTTACTGTGTAATTTACTGACAATTTAGTAGGAATTTACTGAGAATTTACTGAGTAATTTACTGAGAATTTAATGGGAATTTACGGAGTAATTTACTTGGTAATTTACTGAGAATTGACAGGGAATTTACTAAGTAATTTGCTAAGAATTTCCTGAGTTATTTAGTTAGAATTTACGGAGATTTTACAGGGAATTAACTTGGAATTTACTGACTAATTTACTGTAAATTTTCTAAGTAATTTACTGAGAATTTATTCAGTAATTTACTAATTAATTTATTGAGATTTTACTGGTAATTTATTGAGAATTTAATAGGAATTTACTAAGTAATTTTATCAAAATTTACAGAGTAATTTACTGAGAATTTGCCGAGAATTTACAAAGAATTTACTGGGAACTTACCGTGTAATTTACTGAAATTTTACTAGGAATTTACGGAGAAATTTACTGGGTATTATACGGAGAATTTAATGAGAATTTACGTAGTAATTTATTGAGGATTTACTGAGTGTTTTACTTCGAATTTTCTAGGATTTGACTAGGAATTTACTGACCGCTTTACTGAGAAGTTATTGAGAATTTACTGAGTAATTTACTGATAAATTCACCGAGAATTTACTGAGCAATTTACAGAGAATTTACATCGTAATTTACTGAGAATTTATTGGGAATTTACAGAGTAATTTGCTTGGAATTTACTGAGTATTCTACTGAAAATTTACATCAAATTTACTGAGAATTAACTGGAAATTTATTGAGAATTTACGGAGTACTTTACTAAGAATTTACTGGAAATTGACTGAGTAATTTAATGGGAAATTTACTAAGACTTTAGTGAGTAATTTCGTGATTAATTTATTGAGAATTTGCTAGAAATTTACTGAGTAATTTACTAGGAATTTGCTGAGTACTTTACTGAGAATTTGCTTGAAATTTACTAGGTACATTATTGAGAATTTACTGACTAATTTACTGAAAACTTACTAGAATTTACAAAGTAATTTACTGAGAATTGTCGTAGTAATTTACTGAGAATTTACTGAGTAATTTACTGAGAATTTAATGGGAATTTATCGAATAATTTACGGAGAATTTACTCAGTAATTTATTGGGAATTTACGGAGAATTTACTGGGAAGTTACTAGGTAATTTACTGGGAATTTACTGAGTAATTTACTAAGAAATTTATTTGGAATTTTCGGAGAAATTTACTAAGAATTTATGGAGAATTTATTGGGAATTTACAAAGCAATTTACCGAAAATTTACGGGGAATTTACAGAGTAATTTAGTGGGTAACTTACGGAGTAATTTACATAGAATTTACTCGAAATTTACTCAGTAATTTACTTAGGATTCACTGAGTAATTTACTGGGAATTAACTGAGTAATTTACTTGGAATTAAATGAAAATTTACTGAAAATTTACAGAGTAATTTGCTAAGAATTTACTGAGTAATTTACTATGTATTTTACTGAGAATTTTTTGAGAATTTACTAAGTACTTTATGGAATAATGTACAAAGAATTTACTGAGAATTTTTCAGAATTTAATGAGTAATTTACTGAGTATTTACAGAGTAATTTAAGGTGAATTTACTAAGTAATTTACTGAGAATCTACACAATAATTTATTGAGAATTTACTAAGTAATTTACTGAAAATTTACTGAGTAATTTACTAATAATTTAATGGGAATTTACTCAGTAATTTACTGAGAATTTACTAGGAATTTATTGAATTTTTTACTGAGAATTCACTAAGTAATTTACTGAGAATTTTCTAGAAATTTTCTGAGTAATTTATTGAGCAATTTACTAAGTAATTTACTTAAAATTTACTGAATATTTACTAAGAATTTACTGGGAATTTACTGAGTAAATTATTGAGAATTTACTAAGTAATTTATGGAGAATTTATCGAGAATTTGCTGAGAATTTACGTGGAATTTACTGAGTAATTTACTAGAAATTTATTAAGAATTTATAAGTAATTTACTGAGAATTTACTAGGAATTTACTAGATAATTTACTGAAAATTTTTAGGATAATTTTCAAGGAATTTACAGAGAATTTACTAAGGAATTTACTGCGAATTTACTGGGAAATTACTAAGTAATTTACTGAAAATTTACTGAGTAATTTACTGCTAATTTAGTGAGAATTTACTGAGTAATTTACTGAGAATTTATGGAGAATTTACTGGGAATTTAATGAGTAATTTACTAATTAATTTACTGATAATTTACTAAGAATTTACTGAGAATGTCACGACCCCAAACCGCCCCTAGTAGTTTGGTGCCGAGATGGCCAGTAAATCCGAGATTCACCAAAGGCCTCATACAAAAGTTCACACACAACAGAGTATACATAGGGGCATACATATGCGGAAGCAAATAACTAAATACAATTGGTCCTTGAGAGCTGTGCATAGATCAAATGTGATAACATACATAACATGACTGCACTTCGGCAGTTAGCAAAACAAATTCTAGTTACATCTTGATCAAAAGGCTTCTCAGCCGACATATACAAAATACAGCGATTACAAGCAAAGAAGCATGATTTTCAAGAGTATGCCGACGTAAACACATATTGCCGAGGTAAGCACAAAATAGCCGACATAACAAATAATCCAAAACAAGCTGCACAAATACTTCTAGGCGTCGCCGCCGTCCTGCTCATCACCTACATATATATAGAGAGGGGTGAGCTTGGAAACTCAGTGAATGGTACTAGAAATAAAGGTTTGCATGAATAATAGCCGAAGTCTGTTCAAAACCAAGTATACCAAACCATTCAAGCGTTAGCCGAGGTGCCATCCAAAACAAAACATAGCAAGTTATATCAAATCAAGAGATGAACCGTATTCATCTATCAAGTCTTACAAGTCAAAGCATTGCCGAGATCATACAAGTAGTAGCCGAGGTCCTCCTCCAGGCAAATCATAACAAGCTGTATCAAATCAAGAGATGAACCGTATTCATCAAGCTCACTGTTACCAAACCTGTTTGCTTGTGTGACTTAGGCCCGTAGCCCCTTTTCACCATCTTATGTCACTTAGGCCCGTAGCCCTTTTTGACCATCTTATGTGACTTAGGCCCGCAGCCCTTTTTCACCAAGTGGTGCTACTAAAGTTTAAAGTCCTCTAGCACAAGGGACTGGTGTTACTTAGGCCCGTAGCCCGCTTTAACATTTATCTTTTCAAGAAAGGACCGTATCCTTTTTTAACAAGAGGGTACTGCGAAAGTTTAGAGTCCTCCAGTACAAGGGACCTTCCAAGGATATCAAAACAAGGCTCAAACACGTTACAAGGACATCATCAAGACAAGGCTCATACTTACCTTTTACACTTAGTGCTGCGAAAGATTAGAGTCCTCCAGCACGAGGGACTTTACAAGAATACCATCAAACAAGCTCGTATTCATTACATCAAAATAGGCTAATCATTCATGCCAAGCAAATACTTTTACCAAAGCGAAACAAGCAAGATTTATCAAAAGCTTTATAACATAGCTTTATTAAAAGCACCACTCACCTCGGTCTTCAGGTGTAGGCTCAAGCAAAGATCAAAGTCCTACAATCACATGGCAAACCATATTCTCAAAACGAGTTTTACATACATGCAAGGAGTCAAAACATTATTTCCCATCACAGGGAAGTGCACTGGGTACCATCCAGGTATAGCCGAGGTCCTACACCTCCCCGCCGAGGTGTGGACGGAATGGCCAAAACAAGACAAAGTTAGGAAAACCTGAGTTTCCTTTCAAAGAGCATGAAAAACAAGATCATCAAGAGCATCAAGACCATGCATGCTGAAATCTTAACTCACTTATGCGAAATCGAAGGTTTTCGTGCCAAGAGTTTAAAAACGTGTACTTAGGTACCCAACCAAGAAGAACATGCAAGAACAAACACAAAGACACAGTCCCTGGTCCAACCTCTCGGATCAAAAGGGGACTTTCACCAAGAACACATAAACTCAAGCTTTCTCTTTCGAGAACAAACTCCAAATTGATGCATGACATGCAAAACAAACCCAATCATGCAATGCAGCTAGCTTACCAACAAGAACAACAAGAGGAGGTAAAGATTCTTACCTCAGATCACGAATCCAACGGTTCGATCTTCCAAGGTCGAGCTCGAAACAACACTTCTCTCTCTAGAACACTTCCTTCTCTTCCTTGAGAGCTTCTCTCTCTAAAAACAAAGATTGAGACCAAATGATTTGGTTCTCTAGGCTGTCGGCTGTCTTAACAGGCAGTCCGGACACGTGTCGTCACCGGGTTGGCTTACCCCAAAAGGTGACTGATGGACAAGACAAGTCTCTGACAAAGCGTATTCAACACGCTTACCAGCAAAACACATCGGCAAACAAGAACATCGGCCAAGGTCAAATCCTCGGCGAACCAGATAACAAGAACGTCGGCTAGGGAGGACAACACTTGACTAAGCTGTGCCACACCTTGGCCTGGGTGTGCCACATCTCGGCCTAGGTCATACCTGCTCCAGGCAACGACTACCAAAACAAAAACATCTCGGCCTAGGCTCTAAGCACTACGGCCCAAAGGGTGACATCTCGGCAAACATGCCGAGGTGAAGACAAAGGTCAAACAAGGTTCCAAAACGAATCCAAGCACCACAATTCAAAGGTGAACAAGTTCAAGGTAATCTCGGCCACAACCGAGCAAGGATCAAAATCAAGCAAGCAATACTTAAACAAGGCAAGACTAAACAAGATTAACAAGCTTCATAACACATCAGGACAAGAACATACATGGGTGCATGCAAGTATAGCTAAGTCTAGAATGAGGGTTGTTACAGAGAAATTATTGAGAATTTACTATGCAATTTATTGAGAATTTACTGAGAATTTAATGGTAATTTACTAAGAATTTACTAGTAAGTTACTGAGTAATTTACTGATTAATTTACTAAGAATTTACAAGGAATTTACTGAGCAATTTACTAAGAATTTCTTATGTAATTTATTGAGAATATACTTCGAATTTACTCGGAATTTACTGAGTAATGTACTGAGTCATTTACTGAGAATTTATTTGAAATTTACAGAGTAATTTACTTAGAATTTACTAATTAATTTACTGAGAATTTTGTTGAGAACTTATTGGAAATTTATTAAGTAATTTACAAAGAATTTGCTAAGTAATTTACTGAGAATTTACTTTGAATTTACTGAGTAACTTACTAAGAATTTACTGAGTAATTTTTTGGAAATTTACTAGATACTTTACTGGTAGTTTACTGAGCACTTTACAGAGAATTTACTAGGAATGTAATGAGTAATTTACTGAGTAATTTACGTAAAATTTACTGAGAATTTACTGAGTAATTTTCTGAGAATTTACTGGGAAGTTGCTAAGAATTTAGTGAGTAATTTACTGTGAATTCATTGAATAATTTACTGGTAATTTACTCAAAATTTACTAACTAATTTATTGAGAATTTACCGAGAATTTACTAAGAATTTACTAAGTAATATATTGAGAATTTACTGAGTAATTTATTGAGAATTTTCTAAGAATTTGCTGAGAATTTATTGGGAATATAATGAGAATTTGCTTAGTAATTTGCTGAGAATCTAAGGAGTAATTTACTGAAAATTTACTGAGTATTTTACTATGTAATTTATTGAAAATTTACATTGAATTTATTAAGTAATTTACTAAGTAATTTACTAAGAATTTTTTGAGTAATTTATTGAGAATTTTCTTAAAATTTACTGAGAATTTACTAGGTAATTTACTAAGAATTTACTAAGTAATTTACTTTGAATATAATGGGAATTTACAGAGAATTTACTAGGAATTTACTGAGAATTTGATGAGTAATTTACGAATAATTTACTAGAAATTTATTGAATAATTTACTGGGAATTTACTAAGAATTAACAGAGTAATTTTCTGAGAATTTATAGGAAATTACTAAGTAATTTACTGGGAATTTACTATGTAACTTTCTGAAGAATTTACTGGCAATTTACTGAGAAATTTGCTGAGAATTTTTTGAGTAATTTACTGGGAATTTACTAAGAATTTACTGATTAATTTACAAAAATTTTACTAGGAATTTCTTAAGTAATTTACACTAGGAATTTACTGAGAATTTACAGAGTAATTTACGGGGAATTTACTGAGTAATTTGCTGAGAATTTTTCTGAGAAATTACTCAAAATTTACTAACTAATTTACTGGGAATTAACTAAGTAATTTACTGAGAATATACTTGGAATTTACTGAGTAATTTTCTTAGAATTTACTGAGAATTTACTAAGTAATTTACTGGAAATTTTCTAAGAATATACTAGGAATATACTGAGTAATTTGCTGAGAATTTACAATGTAATTTACTGAGTAATTTGCTGAGAATTTAAAAAGAATTTATTGAGAATTAACTGAGAGTTTACTAAGTAATCTACTTAGTTATTTACTGGATAATTTACTGAGAATTTGCTCGATAATTTACTGAGTATTTGTCGAGAATTTACTTTGTAATTTACTGAGAATTATCTGGGAATTTACTAAGACATTACTGGGAATATACTGAGAATTTACTAGAAATTTACTGAGTAATTTACTGAAAATTTAAGTTGAATTTAGTTCGTAATTTTCTCGTTAATTTACTAAGTAATTTACTGAGAATTTACTGAGAATTTTATAGGGAGAATTTATAGGGAATTTACTGAGTAATTTACTAAGAATTTATTGAAAATTTATTGAGTAATTTATTGAGAATTTAATGGGAATTTAGTGGATAATTTACTGAGTAATTTGTAAAGAATTTACTGGGAATTTACTGAGTAATTTACTGAGAATTTACTGTGAATTTATTTAGTAATTTGCTAAGAATTTACTGAATAATTTACTAATAATTTTCAGAGATTTTATTGAAATTTATTTTAGTAATTTACTAAGTAATTTTTGGATAATTTATTAAGAATTTACTGAGTAATTTACTCAGAATTTACTGAGTACTTTACTGAGAATTTACTCGAAATTTACTGAGTAATTTACTTAAAATTTACTAAGCAATTTACTAGGTAATATACTGTATAATTTACTGAGAATTTACTATGTAATTTTCTAAGGAATTACTGAGTAATTTACTGAGACTTTACTGGGAATTTACTGAGTACTTTACTAAGAATTTACTATGAATTTTCTGAGTAAGTTACTGAGAATTTACTGAGAATTTACTGAAAAATTACTCTGTAATTTACTGAGAATTTACATCGTACTTTACTGAGAATTTACTTAGTAATTTGCTTAGAATTTGTAGAGTAATTTGCTTAGAATTTACTGAAAATTTACTGATTAATTTATTGAGTAATTTACTCATAATTTACTAAAATTTTACATTGAATTTATTGAGTAATTTATTAAAAATTTTCTGAGAATTTTCTTGGAATTTACTGAGTAATTTGCTGAGAATTTACTTGGAATTTACTGAGTAATTTACTAAGCAATTTACTGGGAATTTATTGAGAAATTACTGAGTAATTTTCTGAGAATTTGCTAATTAATTTACTGAGAATTTACTGTGAATTTACTAAGTAAGTTACAGAG